>CM036316.1:329334-1703014 GCA_020567845.1 Rhododendron henanense subsp. lingbaoense | reverse complement strand
ATTTTCTATCTTGACCAGCCCTGCAGTCAAAACCTTCTATAGTGCTATGTACACCCCTCTGTAACTCTATTTCACCACTCGACATCTCACCGTCCGTCTCCGCAATTCATGATTCAAATTTCAAAGAAACTCTTCCAGGAAAGAGTAAAAATAGTTTTTTTAAAATCCGGACCTTCCAAAAGTACCATCCAAAAGTCGTGTTAGTATTTTAATTGTCTCGCACCACAATAAAGAATTAATAAATAAAAAAAGGCTAAAATGCTAGTAGATTTAATTGTCTCGCACCACAATAAAGAATTAATAAAATAAAAAAGACTAGAATGCTAGTAGATTTAATTTTTCCTCTACTAGTCTAGTACTATTTTTTTTTACTGGAACTAGTCTAGTACTATGATTCGATAGAATTCGTTCTCTATATTAATCAGTCCATCAGACTTGATACTAAAGCCCCGTTCGGCTAAATAAGCCAAGTGGCTTATTCTTTTTGTTCTTATTTTTTTTTTTTTTTGTATTTGTTAGTTTTTCGTCAATTTTTTGGGGATTATTGCATCGTCATAACGAGAGGAATCTAAAAAGTAAAAAATTACGATCGAAACCTAATTTTTTTGAATGAAGACAAAAATAAACAAATTGGATAATTTTTTCGTCTTTATTCAAAAAAAATTAGATTTCGATCATAATTTTTTACTTTTTAGATTCCTCTCATCATGGAGATGCAATAATTCCCAAAAAAATTGACGAAAAACTAACAAATACGAAAAAAATTTGAATAAGAACAAAAAAATAAGCCACTTGGCTTATTTAGCCGAACGGGGCCTAAATTGCATGGAATACAAAAACATTTCACCTCCCAATGATTAGTATGAGTGGAGTGTTGATAAATCTGTCAAACTTAACCGCAACACACACAACATGCGAAAAAACACAATAAAAAAAGATACAGATTTTATTACGTGACTTCTCAATTATATAAATGAGTAAATCCACGACTATGTACTCCAGCTTTCATTATTTATCGAATAAAGAAAATGTACAGATAACTTGGCGATTGCGTAAAGTAATTATTTATAACCTTTAATTTACGTCATCTATATTCATAACGCTCTTGTCTACGTTTCAGCGGCTGCGAGCGGCCCGACCCTGACATGGGCGCTATCCCCTAAACCTCTGCAATCTAACCGGCCAGCCAGTGGCAGAGGGAGCATAGGACGAGCGGGGGCACGCGCCCCCACTCGAATTTTTTTTTTTTAAATTTAAGATTTTAAAATGTATATTTTGTATTTTGTCTAGTTAATTGTGTTTCATAAATCTTAATCTTTCTACAACATGTCGAATATCATTTCATTCTCAATTTTTTGTTTCACATTTTTGAACATTGTCATTACACTGGCAAAATGAGATGTCTAATGTGAAAAATAACAGTCACTTACTAATTGGAACTCTCTAATGCATAATGTCCAAAATTCAAAAATGCCTAAACCATGGGCTATACATTTTATACTTAAGCAATTATTAACAATGGGAGCAATATTGCTAAATATTGTATAGTGAATTGCTCTTAGACTTGATACGCTGAGACAATTCAAGCAATTCGATTGTTTTTATATTCTATATAGTTTACTATATTAATAAATATGTTAGGTTTTTTAATTCTTAGCACAAACGTTTTAACGTTGCTTAGTAAGCAATTTTTTGGTTGAAATGTGTTTAAAAAATGCCCCCACTTACATGGATTTTTGGCTACGCCACTGCGGCCAGGTCGAACCCCAACTAGTCAATAAAACGTAAATCAAATCAAATCGAATCGGCTCCACAAATCCGGCGTCGGCGGCATGGAGTAAGGTCCCGTCGTACAAAAGATGTGGAAAGTTCAATCATCAAGTTCACTTCAAAAACTAGGTCTACTGGTGTTGGCAGATCATGTTGAAGTAGTCCTCGTAAAGAAAAGTATACTAATAATAAGTACATGAAAAGTTAGTTTGTGGTCTTGGGCTAATAGTTTGAAAAGTTCTACCGGTTGTGTGACAGGCCTATCACCAAGAACAGGAATAATTGTTTTGAACTTCTCCCGTAAAGGTGTGGGAATTTTTTCACGGACTCGAACATGATACGGAGTTAACGGGTTAATCTTTTTTCCAAAACGAACATGAATATGAATAAATAAACACGGATGACGAAACAGTCAAAAGTTCTGAAGAGAATATTTCTTAGATGGAAACCAAACAAAGTGAAAAATGCTCCTCTCAACTCAGACTCTCTTTTTTTTTTTTCGCAATCATAAGCCTCCTGTCGTTGCTTGTAGAGTTGCAAGGAAAACAACAAAACACTATTTGATAATTAGTTGCATGCTATCAAATTAAGCTCAAGGTACGATCGCTTTAGGCTCTCGAAAGTTTACAAATATATGATACCCCTTATAACTGTCCAATAAAAAAAGCCACATCTTTAACTTTCACTTCAAGCCCCGAAAAGTCTGGGCCGACCCTGTCCCTGCTAAGTAGTAGCCTAAGATTCTTCTGGTATACTCCCAAGTCCACGATCCTCCCCTTTGCCAGAAGAAACAACACTAACACGAGAAGCAGGGATTTGCACAAGCTCACGAACCACGTCCCTGAATTCAAGCACTCCTCCATCTCTACACTTGGACAGTAATCTTGCAGCTTCTTCTTTCGTCATCAAAATCTTCACCTTCGTCCCCTCTCTCTCCTCGCCACCAACGAGCTGCCGGTGGCTCTGTTCTCTCTCTAGCTCCTTTTCTTTCTGAAGCAACGGTGTCGCTTCGGCCGAGACTTTGTTGTCTCTTTTCTTGAGCTTGTTTGTTGATTTGTTCTTGTCCAATTCGTCTCTAAGTACGTAGTTTGTCTTGTTTTGCTTCCCGAGTTTGGTTTTGGAACCAAAGTTTCCAATATTGAAGTAGGGTTGCAAGATATCCAACATTTTGAGAGAGAGAGAGAGAGAGAGAGAGAGAATGAGGGGTGGTGGTGAATTTACGAGTGAAAGATGAAGGAAATATGTAAGCTGATATGTGTGAATTTATAGGGGTAAAGGTTTTGACTATAGCATGGAGTATAAATTGGTCATAGTGCGCAGGTGGGGCAGTCAAGAGTCAAGACTGAGAATTTATTCAGTCGTCTCGGAGCACCGCTGTCAAAAAAACAAATTCCAAGACTGGTGTGTTTCATGCCACATCTAATGTAAAATTTATATTTTTGAAGACTAGCTCATACACACGTACAACACATTTACACTCTCATACACGCGTAAAGGTCCGTGTTCGAGTCTGATGTCACGCCCACACCGATCTAAAACATTCATTTTGAGCCGGGCTTTGGAAACAAAATGAAAAACAATTTCTCTCAACAGTACTTCTCCTATGGAGGAAGTTCCTTTGAAAGAACATCAATTATCATTTTGATAGATGTATCTTTAATGAATGATGAACTTCAAAACATGTGTAATATATGAATTAATGTGTAATTAATAGTAGTGATTAATTTCTTTTGATTTCCTCACTTCCAAATCAAGTCTGCCTCTGCCTCTGGCGAGAATGGGACTTATCGAGGTTCAAATCTCGGGATTAGGTTGCAAGAAAATTAATTTCTTCCAAATTCTTTTGTGGGCCTGCTTTTAATCGGATCGGTGAGCAAATTAGTTGAAGTGCACGAAATATGGCCCGAACACCGCTGATGATCAAACCAAAGAATAAAAGAATAAGAAAGAGTGGTGTCGTTCATCTCGGCACGAACAGCTTAGACTGAATTTGAGCGCATTAAAATCTGAATCTTCCGTTGTTGAATTAAGATCCGAACTGTCAATTGTCAAGATAAACAATCGAATAGACTGCTCGACACCACTGCCAAGAAGGTGCTTGGCAACATCCCGGGTACGGTGCATAACACTAATTTATGACTTTACAAAAGTGGGAGGTGGACCGTCGTCAAGTACACGACATGTCAGGTTGAAATCCAGCTATTCTTTTCCTTTACGAGAAACACGAACAAATGGGATTCTCAGATGCTATTTTTTCCCTTGTGGTCCTGTGGAACACGGTTGAGTCCATTTTGATGAATCTTTTGAATCCATGACTCCAATTAAATCGGGGTGCGTATTGCCGTAGGCACAAGCAAGCACTAGTAGTCCTATATTTCACGTTCGCCATAATCCGACTTGTTCCAGTTACGGTTTTTTTGGGACATTTTTTGTTTCGTCCTTGCTTGAATTCTTTTCCATTTTTTAGTTTTGCGCCTAAGTTTTGTGGTTTATTGATTCGTCTCGAAATGAAAAATCGGAAAAAATTAAAAAAAACCCCAAAAAATAAAAAATATCCAAGAAAAAGCCTGAAAAGCCGACTTTTTGTGTTTTATATTAATATTTTCAAAAATATTTGGGTAAAATTCATAATTTTTACTTTTTCGATTCGTCTTGACTAAACGAATCAATAATCCACAAAAGTTAGGCGCAAAACTTACGAACACTAAATTTTTTTTGAATAAAGAAACAACAAGAAAAAGGCTCAAAAATCTTAGTGGAACAAGGCCGACATGCTGAAACTGCTCCACTAGAATTTGATGGGTTCAAGCTGTCCGTTTGGCAATCCAACGGTCCAGATTTCATCTCGGCAATGAACGGCTCAGATGCTACACGATAGAGATGAGATCTGGACCGTTAATTGCCGAACGGACGGTTCGGATGGCGCACAGCACGGTGACTCCAAACATAATGGGTAAAAAGTTGACCTACTTTGTAAGTGGTGAACCAAATTATACCTAGAAATTAGATGGTTTTGACACCCAAAATCCTAAATTCGACCGTATAACCGAACCATTAATAGCAGTCTCTTCAGAAAAGTCGCAACATTTTTATAGTATCTCGCACCACTAAAGAACCAATTAATGGAAAAGTCTATAATGTAATAAATAAAAACAGTGCTAGATTTAAATGGAACTCAATTATTCTTTTCGTGTGATTTCCATGCAAGGCTTCGTTTGTTTAGACGTAAAATATTTTTACCCAAAATATTTTACATAATTTCCGGTGTTTGGTTGTTGAAAATCCCAGAAAATAATTTTGTTTGGAAAATCTTTTACGCCTCCGACCGTAAAACGACTTACCCTCTGAATGTGATCATAAAGGAAGCTCATTATTTACTTCAGAGAACTAACACAAAAGTATTGGATCATATATATACTGAGCGGCTAATCAATCTGTCAATCACCTCGCTCGAATGGGAGCTGAACAAGAGGAAGGTTTCGTGTTAGCGGTTGACATTCCCCTTTCTACTAGGGAATTCGTCATAAGGGAAATTATAGGGGTGAGCATGGACCGGATTGGTTCGGTTTTATAGTAAACCTAGAACCAAATCACTACATATGGATTATGAATTTGGAGAACCAAACCAACCCACAAAAGGTATAGAACCAAACCAATCCAAACACTTAGACTACGGCTCGATTTCGGTTTTGAATCACGGTTAATTTACTTGAAACTGAGATATCATCTTTTTAAACTATTTAAAATACTCAAAATCGTGGAGATAAACTAAGAATTCATTTTTAGTTATAGAAATATAGGACAATTTAGAAATTAATTGAGCCGTGGAGTCACTATTCACTAAATGGAGCATTACATTATACCATGTGCTTTTGGTGTATCAAAATTATAGGAATAGATTGTGATATATAGAAGTTCATGCTAAATAATTTTGACAGTAAATGAATACTGAATAGGATGGTGGATTGAATAGATTATTAATTTAGAAAATTAGTTGACTATAACTCTCATGTGTACTTTGTGTATCTAAATTAAATGAGTTATATATATACACACGCACGCACGGTTCGGATCGGTTTGGAACCGAAACCACTAACATAAATCCACAGACCGAACCATTTAACACGGTTTCTAATTTTTTTAAACCAGACCCAAACCAAACTACTAAAAAACCAAACCAAATCATTCGATTTGGATTGGTTTGGACTGGATTCGCGGTTTGACGGATTTTTTGCTCACCCTTAAGGAAAACCTCAATATTAGGCAGGTTTTAGACTAGTTTATAGGAGGAGTTGATCTCCTTGGCCTCGCAAGTCTCATGCATGTCGTTTGCTTTCTAGTTGTTTGAATGGAATTTTCGATTGACCAAAAAAAATGGTAAAACGACTTTTCATCGAAAAAACGGTAAGTTATTTTCCAATATGTTGAACCATCAATAGCTATCAAAGAATTGTTATGTTCTCTTCCCCTAGTTTTGGTCTATCAAACGGTCAGTGCTCTCTCTAGCTTTATTCGGAATTGGTCCAAAGGAAAATCCGCGTTTGGGATATTTACAAGTCACTTCCTAGCATGACCATACCTGCAGTCAAACCTTCTATAGTGCTACGTCTACTGCTCAACATATTACCGGCCGTCTCAGTAATTTATGATTCAGATTTTAAAGAAACTCTTCCAGGATGGAGTAGGAAGAGTTTTTTTAAAATCCGGACCGTCCAAAAGTACCATCCAAAAGTGATTTTGGACGGTGACATTGAGAGCGGTGGGAGGGAGCGGTAAAAGTTGAGTGGTGGACGTAGACTTTCTGAACTTACTAAGGGCCAACATTTGATTTACGTGCAATGTTGAGTTCGGCCTAACTTTTTAAGAGCTTTTTTTACCAAATTACCATACAACTGGCCTTAATTTTTTAATTTTTTAATTTTTCAACTTTTTTGGTCTTTTTCGTCGTTCTAGATGAAATTTTTTCAACTTTGTCCATGCATGTTTTTATAGTTTTCTAATTCTTCTTGTTGAGACGAAAAATATGAAGAAAAATTTGATCTGAATCTTCTAAAGATTAAGAGAAAGTAATAGACCATGCCAAAAAGCCCCTTAAAAGTTAGGTCAAGCTCAATACTTTTCAATCCACATAAAATTTGATGTCCCGTTTGAATAATATAGGTTGTTGATTTTGCCACTCCCTTTTTTGTTAACGCCACTTCCCTGCAAGTGTATTTTTTGTACAAAAATACACTTGCAGGGGAGTGGCGGCAAAATCATTTCCCATAATATATTGCTATCCAAAGCATTATCATTAATTATATTTTTTTTTATATTTGCTCTTAGTATATTCATTCATTTCAAGTGTGATAAACTATGTTTGGATATTATGTTGCACTAGTAATATAAATATATCTACTGAATGAACGACTCTAATCATATATGTCACCGAAGGCGATAATATAAATATTCTAAAGGTTGTATTGAGCAATGAAGCAAACTACTTGAAAGCCTTTGCTTTCTCTCTGTGGCTTCTAGGGCTATATAATTTTGGCGGGTAAACCGGAATAACTCGATCACCTCGGACTAAAAAGTTCTCGGATTTGAATAACACGGACACAAGTTTTGGCTTAGGAAAAAGTTTTGAAGACCGAATAAAATTTGAATTGGTTTTGGAAAGAGGTCTCAAACCACCCGAGCAATTGAGCCAGAGTTCTGTGACGCGAGATATGTACTAATATATGCAAAAAAAACAATAATAAAACCTTTTCTGTATATAAATGTTTGCATACATACACATATTAACACTTGTGGGAAAAACCAGGTTAAAAGTGGATTTGGCAATACATTCATCTTGATTTTTTCTAAGCAACCGAAACGTAGTCCGACAGCCTGGGGTTTGAAATTTCACGAGCCCTAACACCGGGGCACCCCGTATTCCTGTACCAACCTAGCTATAACATGGATCGTTGTGAGTCCGGAATAAACCTCGTCTGTACGTAATTGACGAATGATCCCATATTCTCGTAATGAATTCTAGGTTGAATCGTTCATCGTTGTGGGTCTGGAATGAACCTTGTCTAATGATGGGGACATGGCTGTGGGCGACTCAAAGTAGAAGTGGGATGAGGGCTTGACTCAAAGCAGATTGGTGCAAATTTGTAAAAGAGTGGCCCATCTGCAATTGTTGGGCTCATCTAATTGAACGCACATAGGCCCGCCATACCATTGACAGTTGGGAAAATGACTGTTTAGGACGTGTTTTTATAATTAATACCCGTCAAGGACATGCTGAGAACATTTATTAATGCTGAAAATGTCATTGGCGGGTATTAATTATCTAAACACGTCCTGAGCCGTCATTTTCCCTTGAAAGTTCTATACAATCAAAATGTTAGTTACTTATCAGTTATCTCCATCAATCGGATTAATAGCCCCAATGGTTAGTCCGGTTAGTTGGTCAGGCCACAAGAAATTAATTTATGTGAATTCACTAGTACCGACATGAATGTCTTGACCGAATTGAGTAGGGAAAATTCTATCAGATTGATTAGAACATTAGATGCATTTGACCGTAGCACAACTTGTGATGTAACTTCCAATTCAGGACTTTTCGGCCTTGATCCTCTCGTCTTCTCTTTGACTTGGACAAACCTCCAGTGAATGACAATCACAGGCCCAAAATACAGATGACCAATGTTCATGGTGACGCCACTTGGGCTAATTCAGGCAGGCTTAGGAGTTTGAGCAATCTCGGCCCAAAGTATACTTCCAAGACTATGGGGGCAACCGGGCAAGTGCTCTCCGTCCCAATTTTAAGTGTCTACATTTTTATTTTAGAATGTCCTAAAAGAAGTGTCCATTTTTTAAAAATAACCATCAAAATATGCCAAATTTTCAATTTTATCCCTAAAAAGTAACATTTCCTTCCTAATTGATTTGACAGCTTTTTATATTTATTTCATTTTTAGATTGAAAATATCTTTCAATTTATAATATTTTTCATGATTTTGAAAATTTTGTATAATAAAATTAATTGAGATCTATCAAACAAGATTTATATTACATATTTTTTGAGATCCATATTAAAATATATAAGTGATTTCAATACATATAATCAACTTACATAGTTTTTAAGGTTAATTTTGGAAGTTTAGAGCAAAATTTTTGAATTCTTAAATAGCACGATTTCCCGTATAGGACACTTAAATTGGGACGGATGGAGTATCTTTTTGTGCAAATGGGGATCCTGCTGACCCTCAAAGGTCAGCATGTGTGTCGTCCACCATCCGAACCGTCCAAAAGCGTTTTAGATGGTTCTGGAAGAGTTTTTTCAATTCTGGACCGTTAATTGTCAAAATGGACGGTCTGGATGGGGGACAACATAGCAGGATCGGGTTCCTTTTTTGTGGGTAAAATTTGAATTGGTTTTGGAAAGAGGTCTCAAACCACCCGAGCAATTGAGCTAGAGTTATGTTACGCGAGATATGTACTAGTATATGCAAAAAAACAATAATAAACCTTTTCTGTATATAAATGTTTGCATACGTACACATATTAACACTTGTGGAAAAAACCAGGTTAAAAGTGGCTTTGGCAATACATTCATCTTGATTTTTTCTACAACAATGCTACTCACACAACGATTCAAACACAATAACTTACACAACCTCTCACATACATGTGGGGCCCACACATAGTTGTGTGTGTGGAGCCCACATGGATGTGAAAGGTTGTGTTTGAATTGTTGTGTGAGTATCATTTTTGTTTTTTCTAAGCAACCGAAACGTAGTCCAACAGCTTGGGGTTTGAAATTTCAAGAGCCCTAACCCCGGGGCACCCCATATTCTTGTACCAACCTAGCTATAACATGGATCATTGTGAGTCCGGAATAAACCTCATCTGTAATTGACGAATGATTCCATATTCTCGTAAAGAATTCTAGGTTAAGTCGCTCATCGTTGTGGGTCTAGAATGAACCTCGCGTAATGATGGGTCAATGATCCCATATTCTCGTAAAGAATTCTAGGTTGAATCGTTCATCGCTATGGGTCTGGAATGAACCTCATCTAATGACGGAGACATGGCTCTGGGCGACTCAAAGTAGACGTGGGATGAGGGCTTTGACTCAAAGCAGATTGGTGCAAAATTGTAAAAGAGTGGCCCATCTGCAATTGTTGGGCTCATCTAATTGAACGCACATAGGCCCGCCATACCATTGAAAGTTCTATACAATCAAAGTTACTTATCTCCATCAATCGGATTAATAGCCCTAATGATTAGTCCGGTTAGTTGGTCAGGCCACAAGGAATTAATTTCTTGTGAATTCACTAGTACCGACGTGAATGACTTGACCAGACTAGAGGAGGGAATTAGTTGAGACACACGTAAATTAGTTCGGGCACCCCAGACCGTCGAAGGAAGAAAATTCTATCGGATTGATTAGAACATTAGATGCATTTGACCGTTGCACGACTTGTGATGTAACTTCCAATTCATGACTTTTGCGGCCTTGATCCTCTCTCGTCTTCTCTTTGACTTGGACAAACCTCCAGTGAATGACAATCACAGGCCCAAAATACAGATGATGAAGACACTTGGGTTAATTCTGGCAGGCTTAGGAGTTTGAGCAAGCTCGGCCCAAAGTAAACTTCCAAGACTATGACTCTATGAGTGCTACCGTTTTTATCTTCGTGTGTCGTACATCATTCGGACCGTCTAAAAGTGTTTTAGATGGTCTTAGAAGAGTCTTTTTTAAAATCCGAATTATTAATTGTCGAAATGAACGGTCTGAATGGGAGGACAACACACATGCTGACCTTTTGAGGTCAACATGATCCCTGGGTTCCTTTTTGTGGGCACAGTTCTGTCCTTGTTCACAAGCAATTTGAGGCTCGGCAGACTCCGTATGTTAGTAAACGAGTCGAGCTCAAATTTAAATTACGTTTAGTAAACGAATCGAGCGCGAATTAGTTATAACTTGGATTGCAGTTTAACTTATTTAACTTATTTAGTAAATGAATCGCGTTCGAATTCTCAATACTACACGAGACAAACTCAAGCTCGATTATTTGGCTTCGACTAGCCTTCGAGCTTGAGCTAGACTAGCTCGAACAAGCATCAGTTCGAACACTTCAAAACTCGGCTAGACTCGTTCGGCCCAAAATGCCCTGAGCAAGCATCAAGGCCCTTTCTTCCTCGTTATTTCGCACGCAATCCAATTGAGCTGCTCGAGAGATCTAGAGAGAGAGAGAGAGAGAGAGAGATGGGTGCAGCGCAGGCGATGAAGAGAATACCCCGCATCAAGTTCCCTCAGAGACATCCAAAACCCTCTGGTTTTTTCCTTTCTTTTTCTCCTCACAATACGCATACTGTTTCCATTCATATGCCCACATAAGTATTTGTCTGCATTTTGACTGGTCATTCGATTCATATATCGAGCTCTTAATGCGATTATTCCTTGTTCGTTTCTTTGTTAAACAAGTTTTGTGTCTGTATAATGCCCCACTGTGGACGACGATTCATCTCTATGGCTATATAGCCCACAGGTTTTATGGAATTGTCCGGAGATTTATGTGATCCATATTAGTATCTGACCCCCGCTAGTGGACAGTTTGATTTTGATTTGTCCTCATGATTCGTCGAAGTACGCGTAAGCTGTCCGGAGTTTTAAAATAAGTTATATTCAGTTAGAACCATGAATATGTTTTGCTGAGAAAATGAAGCAAGTTTTTGTTCAATTAGGGACCGCAACGTTCTACCGGTTATGAACATTAATTACCCCCCAAAAAAATGGAATAGGACAGTGGTTTTACTTGTCACGGAGACTGGGTAAGATGAGGATGAAGCAACAGAAGAAGAGGAGTGAAAAACTCTTCCCCTCGTGGTTTTACTTTTCTGCTATGAATTTGCAATGTAAATTGACTAATCGGCAACCAGTTCTCTATTCAATTACCAAATTAATCAATTGAAGCTTGATTAATTCCTATTCAACAAAATGAAAGTGAATCCACAGTAATTGCTTACAAATAGACCAAGTAATCATGCAACAGAGGGAGACAATTCATTTTCATGTGGAGAACCCCGACAGATGAAAAACCACTGTAAAGCATTATTTTGACTTTACCGTACAAATCGTTACTCACACACCACCCTTGTATTCCAAAACCTGGACCCAAGTTGCTCTTTCTGAATCCACGTATACTGCTCCGAAATGTGCTTGAAACCACCAAATTCACGAACGTGACCTACGCCTCCTGAAATCTACTCTTAAGATTTTTCTCTTTCCTTTAGATCTGCTAACAGTCTTCAACTCTATGGGCGTGTTTGATTGCAGATTTCGTTTTGGGGGGATTCGTAATGAGGTGGGATTAGGATTGGGATTGAGAATGAAGTGGGATTATTAATGAGGGGATGAATCATATATTCATGTTTGTTTTGCATAGGATTAGGATTGGGATTGGGATTGAGAATGAGGTGGGATTGTAAATAACATGTTTGTTTTGGCTAGGATTAGGATTGGGATTGGGATTGGGATTGAGGTGGGTTTTTAAACATGTCTTGCTCAATCCCATGGGGATGGGATTACTAGTAACACCTCCCCCATGGTATTGCTAATACCCCCATTTTGGGGGATTAACAATCCCATGGGACAACTAGTCCCTTCCACAAAAACATAACCAAACAAGGTATTAGGAGCCCCATGGGATTATTAATCCAATCCCCCCCTCCCAAACCTCCTATCAAACACGCCCTATGGGTAGTAGTTGATTGAGCCTTGGAGATGACAAATCAAGCACCATGTTGGCATGTTCAATAGATTTATGAAATATATCACGAGTCGTCAAAGGATTATGTCACCTGTGCCACTCTAGATATGTTTCCCACCTTAGGGGAGAGAAAATGGCGCAGTTAGGTTACTGTTAGTGCGCAGTGAAACTGAAAAGTGCACCTTCCACTGGATATGTTTCCCAAGCATATCTATAGATATGTTTCCCAAACACATCTATAGATCTTCGTCCTTACCATAGTTGATAGTTGTCAAAGGCGCGCCTTGAGGTGCATAAAGGTGCAGGGTTAGCGCCTTGACTGCAGGCAAGGCGCCTTCAATGAAGCGCAGCCAAGGCGCGCCTAGGCGAGAAAGGCGCGCCTCTTTCAATTTTGAGCACAACCATAGAATCAAAGATAGGTTAAATATATTACCTTCACTCCTTCAGCCTTGACTTTAGTCGTTCATAAATCTCTACTCACTCGATCACCAGAAACTGAAATAGTACAGGTATCGTCTCGATCATCGGTTGATCTTCTGTCTCCTCTCCTGATCTCCTCTCATCTCTTCACTCTCGATCATCTGTTGATCTTCTCTCTCCGCGTATTCGCTTATATAGTCGACAGATATTACCCTGTAGCTTTTTTATTGTTTTCAGAAATACTCCATTTATGTGCGTGTCTGTTTGTGTGTACATATTTTTTTTTTGGGTAAGGTAAAATTTTATACCAAAACAGGGGAGCTACCCCCCGAACACAGCATACAGCCAAGAAAAAGGGAAAAGGGCTAGGAACATTCTCCTACCCTAACAACAACAAGAAAACAAAACCAACCAACTGCTTACCCAAGCAGACCAAAGACAAAACCAACAAAAGACATGGACCCGCTATCAAACAGTTGAGAAAATAGCCTCAGAGATATTCCACATAGCGCACAGCCTTTGGTTCCTGGCACTGCGTTTCACCTTCCTCCAAAGACTCAAACAACTCCTGATATCTGCCTTTACCACTGAGACAAGAGATAAAGCATCCCTTTGAGAGCCTTGAAAAACTCTCTTATTCCTCTCCAGCCATATATGATAAAGAGAGGCAGCCAACACCATTTTATAGGAGGGGTTTGATTAGTTTGAATCAAGAGATTGATTGGGCTAGTCGACATATGACTGGCAATGGTTTGCAGCAGTCTTTGTATAAAATGGTGTTGGCTGCCTCTCTTTATCATATATGGCTGGAGAGGAATAAGAGAGTTTTTCAAGGCTCTCAAAGGGATGCTTTATCTCTTGTCTCAGTGGTAAAGGCAGATATCAGGAGTTGTTTGAGTCTTTGGAGGAAGGTGAAACGCAGTGCCAGGAACCAAAGGCTGTGCGCTATGTGGAATATCTCTGAGGCTATTTTCTCAACTGTTTGATAGCGGGTCCATGTCTTTTGTTGGTTTTGTCTTTGGTCTGCTTGGGTAAGCAGTTGGTTGGTTTTGTTTTCTTGTTGTTGTTAGGGTAGGAGAATGTTCCTAGCCCTTTTCCCTTTTTCTTGGCTGTATGCTGTGTTCGGGGGGTAGCTCCCCTGTTTTGGTATAAAATTTTACCTTACCCAAAAAAAACGATGAGGCTATCCTCTCCCACTGTTGAAGCGAATGAAACTTTCCCGTTTCTTTCTTTCCAAAGTCTTCCAACTTCTGTACATATTTATCTGTACATATTATTATAATCCATTTGAAAACGAAAAAGCTTCTTCTTTTTTTTTTATAAATGTTTCAGAAACAGTACACTTGTTTTTTATTTTTATTTTTTATGTGTATTAACTATTAGGCTATATAGCTATTTTTTTCACCAAGGTGTGCCTTGCCTTGCGCCTCTCACCTATGCCCCCAACAGATATCTGCACCTCGGTGCGCCTCTCGCCCTTAACAACTATGTTGCATACACAACTTGCTTCAACGAGCACACTTTAGTTCTCAGTTGACACTGTCCAAAGCTCACTCAACCTGTTGAGCAAGGCACTGGCGAACTGCTTTACTCTAAGCAATCAAATGAATCCTTTAGTCCCACAACGCACATAACCGATGACCCAAGCATATGTTCAAGCCCGGCTTTGGCTACTGTCAGTGTGCAGTGAACTGTGTTGTCATGGGGTTCTACCGCCACCATCACTCAAAATAACCTACAATTCATGAGAACACCTTTCACTGTAGCCTTCCAATTGGTGCGCTGTGTATCACTGCCAATTCATTTCATGGTCAGCCACATTTTAATACCTAGGACTAGGAGGCATCTGTTGTGACTGCAATCAAAGCTTTGACATTGACTTCACCAATTACCGAAGAGTTTGACTAAGATGTTGATTATGAACCCATCACCCAAGTATTTTCGGTTGTGCCTTTCTAACTTCGACTAGGTTGAACCTTTTGCTTACTTGCCCAACATTCAACTCTAAGGGGATTAAAAAAAAAATTAGTAGCATAAAGGACTCACTAATGCTACACTAAAACAACTCCAAATAGGAGTCCAAGTTCAACTCAGTTAAGTGTTTGTTAAATGGGGTTGCTAACCTATACCAGGGGAACTCGAGGACCTAACTTAAGTTTTAAATCAATCCCTTTGTAGGCTTGTTAGTTCTGATGATTTTTATTCTCAGCATGTGGCCTTTGTCCCATAGTTTGGTTATACTTTAGCAGTTGAAAATTTGTTATGCTTCACTCTCTCTAATCAACTCATGCCATCATTTTTGAACTTTGTATGGCTTCATTTTAGCTAGTTTAAGAAAATACCATATGAGGCGATGGTGATTTTTCGACACCTGATACTTGTCTTTTTTTTTCTCTCACTGAAATATCCATATTTACTTGTTCATAGTTATTTTTGTTTTTGGTTTGTGTTCGACAAGACAATGCTTAACTGACAGGTGGTTGCACTGTTGTAGCTTAGATATGTGCTATTGAAAAGGAAATTACTATGATCCTTTGATAACAAGGAAGTTTTTGTTAGCGCTAGGAGGGGCTGAGCACAAGACCAAAATTGTTCCTAGTTTTATGTAGGGTGGTGGGTGTTCTTCAAACACAGTGCTTAAAGGACCTATTTAGTTGGAAGGGGAAGTTTGTGACGTGAACTCCATGCATCAAATTAATCAATGTCTTCCTACTTACACTTACATGATATGTGCTCACACATGCTTGGGTGCATATGTCTAAGTCGTAATGCTAGCTAAAGTACTCCTGTAACAATTCTACAGGTTCAACCCCGCATCCTCAGGATGCTTCCACTGCTGGCAATGCTACAAACACTTTGTTTATGAAGTCTGCGCCATCTAACACGACTGTGGGAGGAAAAGCTTCCATGCAACCCAAAAGAACCCCAGTCTCCCAAGAAGAGATTGAAGCTGTATTGGTATGTAAGACTTACTTGATATGTTACACTGGAAATTCAAACTTTTAACAGCATAACCTTGCCTTTGTCTTGCGAGCATAGCATAATCATGTGCTTGAGTTTCTAAGTACACCAATGTTGCATCGAAGGAAAAGTAATAGTTGGACAACATGTGATGTTACTGGCCCCATTTTTATATAGCACCATTCAGTAGTGAATTAGTTACGTTCATTGTTAAAATCTCCTCAAGTGCTTCTTTTGTACTAATTAAGTATACCACTTATTTGGGGTCTGTTGGGTCATGGTTGTATATTCTATTAATCTAATGAAAGTGTTTGCCATTTCCTTTTCTTTCTTTATGTTGGAGTTCCTATCTTCTGGTTCATGCATCCATTTTGTTTGTTCTCTAAACGACAACAGAAACTTGTGTACGAAGTGTATTTTAAGGGGCTAATACATCACCACCTATAGTGAAACTATCGTAGATTCTTCTCTCTCTACAGGAGCAACTTTTAATGGAACGTTACTAAAGGATTGTAGATGAAATGAAACTTCAAGAAGTATTTTTCTTTTCTTGAGTATTTGTCCGACATATGTTGACTGATTTGTTCATCTGTTTTTGTTTTGTTTTTTTGGCAGTTGGGGGGCTGTATCTAAGTCTTACATGGAGCTACATTGGATAACAGTTGGGCTTTCATATCCGATTCCCTATTCAGCAATATCAAAATTTTAGAGAACTATGGTATTGTTTGGATGTTATGAGCAACTGATCAACTAATTGGGTTAAATGAAATGCATTAAAGGAGACGAAACTGAATTGATGCACTGCATTTGCTTTACGGGGTTACTTGTATGGCTAGAATGATGCTTGTTGAACAGGGTTTTATTTACATAAATTCATGGGATTTATGTTCCCAACTGTAGAACTTTTACTGTTAAGATAACGGGTTTGGATTCTCTTCTGTCCAAGTTTTGGATTGCACGGACTGTCCCTTACAGTCCAAATTAAGGACTGGAGAGGATCCAACTCCTTAGATGAAATACTTTTGAGATTGCAGATTGGTGTGATATCAAGGCCACCTTCGGGCCTCTTTTCCGGCTGCCTACACCTTGGAAAACTCGTTAACCATATTTTCTGGTTTTGACTGCAAATCCTATACTTTGTTTTTCTCGTTTCAGATATGCATACATGGTTTCTGTTTTCTTAAATGGAAAACAGGAAACTGGCAAAAGCCAAACCTCAATACTGCAAAAATACCAGGTTCAGAGTGCAGTTTCTCTCTATCTTCACAGTGTGCAGTCAAAGCTCAATGCCATAAGACAACTTACCTGCTTTTTAGGGATGGGTTTTGGGAACCTTGGGAAATGGGTTTTGGGAGGTGAGTTACAGTGCTTGGCCAAGGAAGTGGGATTTGTGAAGTTGAAGGGTTGTGAGGGAGAAAGAAGCAGCCATGGGGTTGGAATAGTTAAGAATTCAATGGAGAGGGAGGGGGAGGCAAGAGAAAAGGGCTTGTCCTAATTCAAGCCGCGAATGTGTCTTTTGTTTCAGACAGTACAATATCTCCACTAGATATGTGCTGCAACCACTTCTTTTTTATGGCAGTTCCAGGTGTTTGGGTCAAGCTTGCGCGTACTTCGGACTAATTCATACAGCCTCTTTCATATTGATTGCACATGCTTTCGCCTATGATGAGGTGGCCTCAAGCGTTTGGCAATGAGAATCAAATATGAGACTTTAGGAAGCAAACCTCTAAATCTCAGGCGAATACCACTGGCCAAACTCCTCGGTTACAACCACTTGACACATCTTCCCACTAAGACGCACATTTGAGCATACCTGGTACTCTCAAGTCTCAACCTCACGTCTAAAACTCAGCTTCATGCATGGCTGGATAATAGTAATAAACAAGAATAATCGTCTTTCGGGGGTGGTTAAGAATATTAATCTTCGTGTACAGATACTTCTAACAGCAGTGTAATAAAAAGTATGGACTGCAACATAAAATAGGATAAGTTTGAAAAGTATAAGACAAGTAGATCCGAGGATGCTAAGCATCTCCCTGCCGAGCGAGTCCAGTTTAGTGTTTTGTCCGGTTCATTGTGGACCCTTCTCAGGTCCAATTCTGTAATTGCAACCGTTCATTTTTTTTTGAACTTGTTGAGAATATCGACCACGTTGAAATTATATCCATTGAATACCATTAAGAGATGTTTTCGAGACGCACAAATTCCGATTCAATGTTATAATAGCTTTTTCAACATATGCGTTCCAAATATATATAACAAGATTTGATGGACTTGATTTTCCGTGTGCATGCCTTGAGCTCTGAAAAATAAACTAAAGTAAAATAGATGCTTCTTTCAAGTTCATTTGCTTTTGAGGTCAACCCCTCTTCCTTCACCTTCACGTGTACGTTTGATGTTATTGCATTAATGAATTGGATGTGTAAGTGGTAAAATCGTTAGGTCTTAATTACTATTTGTTGGGTGCATGCATCAATATATATTTTCTCAAATCCTACAAAATAAAATTCTTAACATAATCTATTTACTAAAATGTGTCATCTTAAATTGCGCTCGATACTCTTTAGTATCATTAAGAGCATCTCCAATCCATGCTCTATTCCTCCATTTGAGAGTATAAAACTCATCCAACCCATCCTCTCAAGCCTCCTCTATTTGAGAGGATGGGATTTTGATCCTCCATATTTAGAGGATGGGAGAAAATATGGAGGATCTCCTCTATAACACTATTCATCTTTTAAAATGACATTTGTATCCTTAGAGTATCTCCAACCCATGCTCTATTCCTCCATTTGAGAGTATGCAACTCCTCCAACCCATCCTCTCAAGCCTCCTCTATTTTAGAGGGAAAAATAGAGGGTTTGTGGTTGGAGTAAATAAGAATAGTGATTTCCTCTAAAATCACTTTATGAATAAAATAGAGTATTTTGATACTCTCAAATAGAGTATTGGATTGGAGATGCTCTAAGACAAGGTTAAAACCAAAATCCTTATTTTGTGATCAAATGAGTTGCCAAAAAATACCCTCCATCTAATAGTGCAATATATTCTTCAAAAACAAAATAAAAATTTTGCCATCACCAACACTTGATGCAGCTTAAGAATCTTTGATGCAGCTTAAGAGTTGTTCAGGGTCCTCTTTTAGAATCAAAAGTGATCCAAGCCACAATAGTTCACTTTTGGAAGCCTTTTGACTTCAAAAGGAGATTAAATCGAAATAAAGTGTATTTATCCCACGGTATCTCCATAGAAATAGTAACACGCTAATTTCAAAGCGATAACAATAAAATTTGGGAGCGACTATTCACAGCCCCGTATTTTCTTCCATAGCCCGTTAAAAAATTTCGAAGATTATATTTTGGTAACTACATGTCGGAAATATGTTCAACTTTTGGTAAACAACTGCCGAACATACATTTCGGTAAATAGCTGTTGAAAACAAAATTATATTTCGGTAACTATATGTCGGAAATGCATAAGAAACATATATTTCGATAATTGGATGCTGAAAATGTATCTCAATTTCGGTAACTAACTGTCGAAACATATTTCGGTAATAGGAAATTTTTAATGGGTTAAGGGAGAAAATACGGGGCTGCGAATAGTCGCACCATAAAATTTCGCCTCCTCTTATTTTCTTCAATTTCGCCTCCTCTTATTTTCTTCATAACTATTTTCTCTTCTCTTAAATCCCCTTATTCTTTCACAAGTTCTAAATAGGCCATAAGAGTTATACAAGTATGTTTTGGGATCAAATGTTATCCAAGTTAGCAAAATACAATTTTTGATGCCGTTCCTGTTCGATTTGGGTTTCGAGAGAGGTTTTTTAGAGAAATAAGTGTAGAGATAGATAAAGAAAATTATCGAAGACCGAGCCCAGGAGATTTGAGACCCAAAACGAACAAGTTACCGGGATCAAATCGAACCAAACCGAAAACGTTTGGGTGTATCTATAAGGGAAAAAGTGTATTTATCCCACCCTATACCTCCATAGAAATAACATCCGTAATTTCGAACACTTCTGAAGCCAACAACAATAACAATCCGCCTCTGCGCTCTCGCTCTCTCTCTCTCTCTCTCTCTCGCTCTCGCTCTTCAGATTCCCATCGCATTTTCTTCTCTCGTCGACCCTCTGCTTCTCCATCCATATAAACTCTCTCTCTCTCTCCCCCCTCATTTCTGCCGATTTTCTCTCTCTACAGTCAGCCGCCGCCGCAACGCATTCATACAAATTCTGCGACAATCCGCCGATCTATCGCGGCCGACGACTTCGGTATCCGGTGACCCGTTTAACCGGTGACATCTCTTTTATTTTTATTTATTATTTTTTTTGGGTAAGTTAAATTTATTTCACCAAAACAAACACAACCCTTACATCAATTCGAATTTTTTATTGTTCGGCAATCAGAGTTGGGAAAAACTAGGGTTTTGTTTAGAATTTAACTTCTTCCTGTTTTGCTGTATTCGTGCTGTTGTACGATTATCCTGCCCCGGAGTAGTTCGCGTCACAAGTTATCACCAACGGCGCAATCTAAGTTCCAAGGGTACTGAAGAGCAAACTAGGGTTGAGGAATCTATTTGAAATTGTTATTGTTTGGGGATAAGGGTTGAGAAAACTAGGGTTTTGGATTTGAGTTTTTCTTTGGTTGGTTGTGTTGGTGCTGTTTTACAATTATGCCCCGGAGTTCGCGACACAAATCGCACAAACAGAGCAAACACGGTTCCAAAGAGGGTAAAGAGAACTCGGGATCGGAAAAAGAGGATGTGAAGAAGATGAAGGATAGGAACAACAGTGAAGGCTCAGTTAGGGTTTCTAGGGATTTGGGTTCGAGCGAGAAGCGGAAACTCAGTTCGTCTGGTCGCGATAATGGCGGTATGGAGGGAGAGTATGTGGCTTCCAAGAGGCGTAAAGAGAAGGCCGATGATAGGTGGACTGGCGGTGGGGATGCAGAAGACGGTGGTGCAGCAGTGGTGAAAGGAGAAGTTTTGAGGATTGACGGGGAGAATAAGTCGAAACCCTTGGTTGATTCGAAGAGGGTTGAGGGAGAGAATAAGTCGAAACCTTTGGTTGATTCGAAGAGGGTTGAGGGAGAGAATAAGTCGAAACCTTTGGTTGATCCGAAGAGGGTTGAGGGAGAGAATAAGTTGAAACCTTTGGTTGATCCGAAGAGGGTTGAAGGAGAGAAGTCAAAACCTTCGGGGGATTCTAAGAGTAAAAGCAGTAGAAGGCACGATAGTGGTAGTGAGAAGAAAGATGAGAATGTGGGTTTATTAGCGGAGAAAGAGGAGAGTAAGAGTAGTACAAGCAGAGTTGATTCGAAGAGGAAGTCTGAAAAAGATTCGGGGCCAAAAGAGGTGCAGCAGAATAAGGATTCAAAAGACAAGGAACGGGGATTAGAGAGGGAGAGGAAGAGTATTCAGGACATTAAACGCGAAAAGGAGGCTGCTACTGTTGATGTTGAAGCGGCTAGGAAACAGGGGGAGGAGCGACAAGGAAAACGCGGTAGAGAAAATACGGGTAAGGTAACTAAATGTTGTGTTCATAGTTTGTCGGTGTTGGTTTGGTAAGCAATATCTGTCACTGCTAGTGATTGATATTAGGGTATATATTGCTTTGCTTGTTTGACTATCGAGAGAGTTATCTATGAACCTATTGGAGGCATATATTTTTTGTTAATAACCTTTTCTCTGAAACTAGAAATAGCAATCAGATTGCTCTGCACATCCTTTGAGTTAGAGAATGAGTAATTAATGGCTTTTATTTTCAACTTAAACAAAAAGGAAGAAGAAGTCATCGAAGGGAGTCAGGGTATGTGGAGGGATTTTTGAGGATATGCTCAGAAGTAGCCTAATTTAACTCCAACTACACATAGGGAGATCTTGCTTGGCGTATCGTGTTCGCTATACAATTAACATGCTTATGTACTCACATAACCAGAGTTCTAGGATTCCTGTCCTTGAAACCACAAATTCCTTCCCCCAAGAGTATTTTCTTTCACAATTCCCTACACTTGTCATTTCATTAAGCATTTTTTCCACAATTCTCAATCACTATATTAGTGGTCGTACCTACTGTGTTGTCTAATGTAAGATAGAGTATGTCCAAAAGCATCTGGCATATTGCTTTGCCATCAGTAGCCTTTATTCTTAGATTCCGTATTCTTCCACTGTATCTCGTTTTGTTTCTATATGCCACAAATTTTCCTTCGTGTCATTGAATTGAGAAAGAAACTGAAAAAGATCGAAGAGCCCAAGGAGCTATTGAACTAATAAATGGATATAGGCTGATGAGTTAATAGGCAAGATCCTTAGCTTTGAATGAGGGGTTTATTTTGCAATTGAAAGACCTTTTGATAGTAAGTTGTATCAAGCTCTACAGTGGACTACCTAGCTTGGGAAGTTGTGATTGCTTTCGTTGTGCCTGGTCTTCACTACCACATCTCTCCAATGACTTATTTTCACAAGCTTGCCATTTCTTAAGCATGTTATGACGGGCTGAATGTGTTGCAACGTAATGTGTTTTTGTTGTGTTAACAGTTTAGGTCTTCTACTCAGAAAAAAATTAGATGCTACTTCCGTTTTAGTTTGAAGATAGAAGAGGTTGCTGTTGTGGTTTTATCTATTGTCTTATGCTTGATTTCAGTCGCACTTTTGAGGAGTTTGACTCTGTTATTCTGTCCATTCTTTCAGAGTATCCTCTACAGGATGAGGTACGGAATCCTGAGCTAGAGAAGGAACTCGAGAGACGTATGAGGAAGAGAGGAGATGGCTCTACTGATAAAGATAAATATCATGATGTTGCAAAAGAAAGTGAAGATGGACGACTATCTTCAAGGGGAGAGCGTGCCAAGGATGGAAGGCACAAGGATGAAAAGCATAAGGATGGAGGTTCTGGAGATAAGCACCGTGAAGATAGTGAGAGAGGTAGTAGACACAGAGATGACAAGTATAGGGAAGACGCAGAGAGAGATGGAAGACACAGGGATGTTAAGTATCGTGAAGATGGTGACAAAGACTATAGACACAAGGACAATAAATACCGTGAAGATGGTGAGAGAGAGAATAGGCGCAAGGATGAAAAGTTCCGTGAAGATAGCGAGAGAGATAATAGGCGCAAGGATGATAAGTACCGTGAAGATGTTGATAGAGATAGAAGACAGAGGGATGATAAGTACCGTGAAGATGGTGACAGAGATAAAAGACAGAGGGATGATAAGTACCGTGAAGATGGTGACAGAGATATTAGACATCGGGATGATAAGCATCGTGAAGATGGTGATAGAGATAACAGACACAAGGGTGATAAGTATCATGAAGATGGTGACAGAGATTATAGGCATAGGGGTGATAAGTACCATGAGGATGGGGAAAGAGATAATAGACGCAGGGATGACCGGCATGTGGAAGATGGTCACATGGATAGCAAAACCAGGGAAGAGAAGAATTGGGAAGATGTTGGTAGAGACAGTAGATACAGGGAGGGAATGCAAAGAGAAGATGATGAGAAAGATAAGAGGCTTCGGGATGTTGACTACCGGGATGAACAGTCCTCCAGAGATCGCACAAGTGCTAAGTCTGATATCAAACATTTGAGGGATGAAAGTAATGCTGCAGCAGAACTACATCACAGGAAATTGAATAATCGCGATGCTAGCCCAATTTTTGATGATCAGAGTTCCAGATACAAAGATGATAAAGGAAGGAGGAGAACCGGTGATAGGGAGGACCATGTTGATTTCAGACCCCGTAGTAATATCAAAGAGCAAAATTATGAAGGAGAAAAGAGATCTTTGAGCAGTATGAGAGTAGATTTGGTTGGTGATAGAGGAAGATCTAACTCACGTAACACCGCTTTGGAGGTTAGTGCGAACCACAGTAGACGGAGGAATTCTCCTGGCTCTAGCTCTCATGCCATAAAAGATAATTACAGGTACTTTTGTTTGTCATTTTTCCTAATGCAGAAAAGATGTATTAATTGTTCATTTGTTTTTAGCAGAATGTAGTTTAGAGTTGATTATGATCGAAAATAAGATTTTTGTATTTGCAATAAATTAGATACGGCCACTTGAACAAACTAAGAATTTCTGTTATGGTTACTGCTTTGGGCGCTGATGCCCAGCCTCATCTCCTGCTGGAACAAATCTCTGATTGCTGCCTTGTACTAAATGCTGGCTGTTGACATCATGCCAATGGCCTTGCAGTGGGTTGGCTAGTAAATGTACCACAAGTTTGAGTCAGGACAAGGAACGATAAACCAACACAATACAAAACTCTGCTATGGAACTTTGTATGCGCATCTAATTCTTTTCTTCGATTTTTAGCAAAGTGAAGATGGGAGAAGATATGGGAAACAATGACATGGTTAAGATCCCAGAGTGAAGGGATGTCAAATGGATTTCTAATGAACGAGCATCAAACGTGATTAGCCTACTTATTTATATGTTCTCTATTTGTGGGGGTTTGATTGGCGGATTTCAGGCAGTCTACCATGGAAAGATTATTTGGGGTGGTGGCTTCAGCTTTAAGTGTTGTATTATTCAAAAGAGGAGGTGAGATGTGAATCAGAAGACAGGAATCAGTGAGGGATTGAACTAATCTTCTTCTGTTGGATTGAATGATTGGAGACTATAATCGTACCTGCGAATCAGAATTACTTCTGGGGAAATGTGTAGATATATTTAATGTTATTCAAGAAAATTTCATGTCTTTTTTTAATCGGCGGAAGTTAGTATTGTTAGATTAGTTAGATTAGCACCTTGGAAGAGGAGTTGAGCTCCTGACTTCGTTTCTCATAGCACCTAGGTTCACTCCTGTTGTGCCAAAGGCCTCTTGGCCAAGAACATTTCATGTTTACAATTGCTATTATAGTATTAGTGATATAAACTTGTCCAATCAGAAGAATAAAAATAACACACCTCTTTGCTTTGAGCAAAGTGTTTTTTGTATTAGCTACCAAATTGTGCCTTACACCATTTCATTCTTCTTTCATTGTTTTCTGGGGGTTGTCTTGCAGGATTCCAAAGCATGAAGAATCAAGGAGTAGGGATTATATTCGTGAAGAGAGAATTAGGCATAATATAACCTCTAGCAAGGAGTATGCTGAAAAGGCTCCATTGTCTCGGTCTATTGATAAAACCCTTAACAAGGATGACGTCCGTTTGGTTGAGTTTTCTGCTGAAAGGCATCCAAAGGAAGATGCTCACTCTTCGCCCTTACATTTGGTGGATATATCACCATCATCCACAAGTACTGACCGCAGACAGTTGAATAGATCCGGCGTTAGGCGAAATCTTGATATGGAGGACTCAGGGCAGAGAAGTGGTGGTTCAAGAGATGCAAAGAGCCCATCTCAAGCAGATGGGGACAACAAGTCTGTATCTTCACCTTTTGGTAGAACTGGTAACTTTTCTAATAATCCCAGGTCCCTTCTACCTCCTCCACCCCCCTCCAGAATGGGGGCTGACAGCCCCCTAGTTTCAGGCTCTTTTGAAGACGACAATAGAAGTAAGCCAAACAACCGTCATAGGAGGATTGGCGATCCCACCATCGGAAGAGCACAAGGAAGTCCTTGGAGAGGTGTCCCCAGCTGGTCTTCCCCTGTGCCAAATGGCTACAATCCGTTCCAGCACGGCCCACCTCAAGTTTTCCATCCAGTTATGCAGCAGTTTCCTGCTCCTCATATGTTCGGTCTTAGACCTCCTCCAATGGAATTGAACCAATCTGGGGTTCCTTACCATGTCCCTGATGGTGATAGATTCTCTGGGCATGGGCGTCCGCTTGGTTGGCGGCATACAGTGGATGATCCCATCCATGGATGGGATGCAAGTAATGCTGTTTTTGGAGATGAACCTCATATCTATGGGAGACAGAGTTGGGACCAGAATAGTAGAAACATTACAGGTGGTCGGGTGTGGGAGACAAGTAATGGAGCCATGTGGAAAGGGCATAACAGTGGTCCAAGCACAGAGTTGCCATCTTCACTAGATATGGGTGATTATTTAACTCGTGGACAAGCAGATGAGGTTTGGTCTGGCCAGTCAGGTCTTAAAGCTCAGAACGATGAAAAACATCCCAATGCTCAGGTGGAGAGCATGCACGTTGACCAGTCGAATGACACAGTTGAAAAGGATACTTGTGAAACTCCCAAAACTATTCCTGAGGAGAAGCCCAACCTTCCAAGAAAAGAGGATACTTGTCTTTCACATCTTTATCTTTCCATGCTTGACATTTCACCTGATCTTACGCAACCTGAATTATATAACCAGTACACAAATTTGGTGGGTATGGATCATAACACTATTTCTGATGAGGATGATTCCAAGTTTTTGCTTGTGGAGGTAAATTGGTGGTGTTTGTAACCTATAGTTATCTAATTCGTCTTCATTGTTGGTTGTCTAGCTTTAATGCGGTTTCTTTTGTTTTTGGTTTATGTGACAGGTGGCTATGGACGCCACAGCAAACCTCTCGAATAAAAGTTCATGTGCTTCACTTTTTCCTACCTTGAATAGTTCTGTTTTGCAGGTATGTACATGGTTGTAGTCAGTCTTACCCTGCTTGATTAACATGCTGTTGCCGTGGCATTTCAAAGATACATGCTGCATGAATTATGTTCTTTGTAGAAGTGAAAGAATAGTGATGCACTATGTTACTCTCTTAGAGACTATAGTTGTAAGATAATTCTGTGTGTACGGTATTGCACAATACTCATAGTTAGGTGTTGGCGAAAAATCACTGGTAATTTTCAACAAATTACTATAAACATGCACGCCATACATCACTACAGTTCTGTAAGCAGAACTATGTTTGAGTAACTGTCTTCCTGACCAAGTGCATCTCCCCCATTAGTCAATTGTTTTAACATGGCATTGCTATCAAGGTATTATCTGTTATGTGGCCTTGTCAAACTGGTGACTTCGGTTTTTTAGCACAACCCTCTCTGGCAGGGGTAAACAGCTCTCCTCTCTCATCCTTAATAAGTAGGAGCATGCGTAGTAAAGTTGGATTATTTGCTAGTTTACATGCTTTACTGATCTTGACATTCAGTCCTTGTTTCCTTTTAAGTGGCTTGAGTAGGTTTCAACTTTCGAGTTCACATATTTCGTGTGGAATGTTTCAAACTTGCATCAGTAGTTGCGATTAGAATGCTTCCATTGTTGGATATACAAGACTTTCTTATCTTGCTAACTCGCGGTTAACTTGCAGAAAGCCATGTCCCTGTACAAGAAGACAAGAGAAGATGTCAGGGCTATAAATGGAGATAATGTGCCCATTTTCAATGTGGAGAATCTCATGTCAGCTGTTGCATTGGATCAAGAGGGAGCACGTTCAAATGATAAACCAGGAGATGTGGTAGAGTGTGATCAGCAAGAAGCAGTTGTTGCTTCAGCTTTAAACAAAATGAAGACAGAAATGTCTCCTGAAATCACCACTGAGAAGATAGACGCACCAGTTCTGGGTGATGATCAGGAGAAATCGGAGGCCGCAATTGCAGTTCTAAAGAAGGTGAAAGTGGAGGTTGATCTGGTTTCACAGCAGCAGGGGACACTGAATTCCGTTGTGGAAGACAAATCTTCTTCTCCAGAAAATGTAGAAAGATCCGATGCCCGTTCACTTGGTAAGGTTGAAGAGGTGAATGAGGCTAGCAACTCCAAAGGCAACTGCTCTATCGCTAATGATGTTAATTGTGGTCTTTCGCTTTTTTCTGAGGTTTCTAAGGAGGCAGTGATGCCAGAGTCGGTCGAGTCTGAGTCAGTAAATTTAAGTCGGATACATCAATCTCCTGAAAGTACACATTGAGACAATTTATTTGCGCTGCAAGTTTTTGAAATGCCTTTCGTTCGTTTTGAAATAATGCAGTCTATAATGTCGTCCATGCTTGCTGCATTATCTTTAGTTCGTTAATAAAACTTGTGTTCTTCAACCATTTTGTGTTGGCTTCCTTTCGCTGATGACATACTGTAACTACTAACTAGCCTGCTGCTTGTATTTGCTGAGGTTCTTTCTTAGTATTGCAGGTACTTGTTTTGAAGGTTAGTCGGGGCAAGTCGGGTCACAGCATGCCCTGTCGTGCTCTTCATATGGGTCCAATCCCGGGTACCCCCGTCACACAAAAGGTACTTGTTTTTTCTCTCTTTAGTAATTAATGATACCTTTGATGGGGGCAGTATTTTGGATGGTCCAGATTTTGAAAAAAAGTCTTCCATGAAAGAGTTGAACTCTTCCGTGGAATAATTTTTTTAAATCCGGAGCATTGATTGCCAAGACAGACAGTCTGGTGCACAACATTGCCCCCGGGTCTCCTAACGAAGTTTTAACTGTTAGCCAGCTGCAATCGAGACCTTCCCTGGTATTATGAGGTAACTGCAAGAGTTTGGTATGTCCACTAATTAATTAGGGCAAGGGTCCTATCCAATGTGGGTTCCAACCATTTTGGTCCAGTTTTGGGCCATTTGTGGGCCCTTCCTGGGCCCATAACTATGATCGAAACAGTTCACTATTCAGAGCTTGTCAGAACATTTACCACACTGAAAATCACGTTGATCAGATATCATTTGATGTGATATCGAAATGCATTTATCTTCGGTAATTTGTGTCAAATGGGTTGCAATCCAGTGTTGCATACTTTTTTTTTCCGAACTTAATACATTTTGAAATCATATCAAATGATATTCGATCAACGCGATTTTTGGTATAATCAATGTTCTCGATGTTCTTTAAGAAGTGACTCGACCGAATTGATTGGAACCGAACTGGACAGGACCCTTGCCCAATTAATTAAGCCCTTCCAAATATATCTGGTCCGGTCACAACTTAACTAAGTTAAGCTCTTTCCTTTTTTGGTTGGTAGAGCCATTCACCCAATTTAACCCGGGAATTGATTTTGGCACTCCCCAAATTTGATAATCACACGATTCACACCTCAAGGAGAGTGCGGTTATCAATTTGGAAAGTGCCAAAATCACTCCCCTTTAACCATCTCTTCTTTTTTTTTTTTTTGGATCTGGAATTAAACCCCAACGGGCTGCAATCCCTTAGGGGGCCCAATTTAACATCTGGGTAGTCGTTATTTTGGTTTTTACTGGATGAAGGCAAATTATTTTTATCGGTTATTAAATATTGGGAATCGTCAATGTCTTTCAAAATAATAATTTTGCAAACTCTTGCGCGACCGGGTGCTCACCCATGAGAGAGAGGGGAACAAACGGCAATTTGTGTTAAAGCATTAAAATTCTCCACTCTTAACCATTTGAGTCAAGGAAAATGATTTTTACATTTTACACTACCCTTTCTTCTAGGGCTGCTCAAAAAATCACCGTGAAACCGGACCGGACCGAACCGATCCGTACCTTTTGAATTTTGTCCGTGGATTAATGGTCCGGACACGGATTGAAAAATTAAAAAACCGTGACTCGCGGTTCGGTCCATGGATTTTCATTACGAAACCGTGGATTAACCGAACCGGACCGCGAAATTTATTATAAATAAATAAATATATATGTATATATATATATTAATGTATATGTCTATACATAAACAATTTTCACCTATAAATAAATTTTTATACCAATTTTAGTATTTTACGGAGTACTTAATATTGGGATATATTTTAAGTCTGCAAAAACTTTAGGGGGGTAAATCGTAGTTTGTCAATAAGACATTAACCCTATTTCACTGAGCACTGAGTATATATAGAAGCTTTAGACGTCATTCTATATGTAGCTACAATTCTAGAGAGAGCAACAGAAAGAGTAAAGACGCCGCATTTCAGTATTTCCTAGATCAGTAGATCTGATTCTTCAAAGTTCAAAAGAGTAAAGACGCTGCACACCTCTCTCTCTCGCTCGCACACCGCTTGGAGGTCTCGCTCGCACATCGCTTACTTATGTACCAAAATTTGTGGACAAAACCGTAACCGAACCGTGAGTCACGGATTGGATTGGATTGGAACCGAACCGTGGGACTTTTCGTCCGGACACGGATTTCATTTTCAAAAAACCGTGACTAGCGGTTCGGTCATCGGATTCTTAAAAAACCGAACCGAACCGGACCGCGAGCACCCCTACTAGTTTCTTCCACATTTACATTTTACACAAGTATTAGGGACAATTTGATAATTTCAAGTGGATAAAGACTAGAAAAAAAGAGTGCAAATGAAAAAATGGCTTCCAATGAGTAATGATTTTAATAGAGAAGTTAAAAAACCATTTTAAGGGCCAAAGGGTGAATTAAGGTTCACTTTAAAGATCCAATGTCGATCTGTCCTAGTGGTGGCCACCTCACTTGCTAAGAGGTGGAGGCTCCTCCGGCGCCGAGGACCTCCAGAGTCCAGATACCAACACATAGAAATAGAAATAGTTACACTACTAATTTCGAAGCGACAACAATAAGAATTTGCCTCCTCAAACTTTCGTGCATGACTATTTTCTCTTCTATTTTCTTCTCTCATTTTTCACAAGTTTCAAACAGGCCATGAAAGTTATCTCAAGATCATTTGGGGATCAAAAGTTTTCCACGTTACCAAAGTAGTACAATTTTTGATGCCGTTTAATAGTGTATTCAAACTGGGATCAAATCGAACTAAATCAAAACGTTTGGGGTTAGATGAAAAGTGTATTTATTCCACCATTGTTCGTTTTGATGTTTTACTTTATTTTAACTTTATTTTTCAATCATTATCCTATATTTTTCTCCAATCATTATTTTATTTCTCCAATTATTAATTTCATTTCTCTTTTTATCTTTCTCCACTCATTACCTCTCTCTCTCTCTCTCTCCAGTTATTACCCTATTTCTCTCTCCACCCACTATCAAAACTAAAATACCCAAAGTTACCAAACAAACAAGGCGAAGACTTTGTTTGAAACTTGTGGAGAGAAGTGGAAAAGAAGATAAACTTTTAAAAAATTTCTTTCCTATGTTCGATTCTTAAAAAAGAGAAGAAAAAATTCAAAATTCAAAATTCAAAACGACTTTCTTCCAGATTTCTATTCAATTTTCCTCTCATTTTATTTAATTATTTTTATTTTTATTTTCCCCTTTATTTCCCTAATATTCCGTTTGAAACTTGTGAAAGGAAAAGAAATAAAAATGGTTAAGGAGGAAAAGTGTGAGGAAAAACCTAAAATGTAGAGGAAAATGTACCGTTCTCAAATTTAGTTATCTTTGTGTTTGGTTGGCATTTTATTTTTCTAGCTTTCTTTTTCAACCAAACATGGGAGAGAAATTTTATAAGGCTCCGTTTGGAACTTAAGGAAAAAAAAATAAAAGAAAAATAAAAGGAAAGAAAAATGAGAGAAAAATTTACTATTCATTAAACTTGTAATTTTTATTTTTTTTCTCTCCTTCTCCTTCAACCAAACAATAGGAGAGAATTTTTTTTTAATTTTTCTTTCTTTTCCTTTAGTTTCAAACAGAGCCTAAATTTTCATTTTTTCACACGTTCCAAACAAATCCTAGTACCAAAGAGAGCAATGTACTTGGAACATGTACAAAAGCGAACAGTTAACAATCCCTCTCTCTCTCTCTCTCTCTCTCTAGCGTAGATTCCCACAGCATTTCCTTCTCTCGTCTACCCTCTGCTTCTCCATCCATTCTCTCTCTCTCCCCCCTCACTTCTGCCGATTTTCTCTCCCTACAGTCAGCCGCCCACCGAACCGTTTTCATTCCAATTCTTCCCCAACCCACCGATCTATCGCAGTCGTCGAATTCACCGGCGTCACTCATAGGAATCCGGCGTGTTGTTTAACCGGTGACTTCTCTTCTATGTCATCTATTTGAAACTATCCTTGTTTTGGAGTCAAAGTTGAGAAAACTAGGGTTTTGGATTCAATTTTGCGTGGTATTTTACAATTATGCCCCGGAGTATTTCGCTTCAGTAATCGCAGACATAGCAAACACAGTTCCGAAGAGGGTAAACCTATTTGAATTTACTCTCGTTTGGAATCAAAGTTGAGAAAGCTAGGGTTTTGGATTTTTTTTAAAAAAAAAAAAATCTGGTTCGCTGTATTCGTACGTTTTACAACTATGCCCCGGAGTAGTTCGCGTCACAAATCGCACAAACAGAGCAAACACGGTTCCAAAGAGGGTAGAGATCACTCGGAACCGGAGAAAGAGGATGTGAAGAAGATGAAGGATAGGAACGAAGGTTCAGTTAGGGTTTCTAGGGATTCGGGTTCGAGCGAGAAGCGAAAACTCGGTTCATCCAGTCGCGATAATGGTGGTACGGAGGAAGAGTATGTGGCTTCGAAGAGGCGTAAAGAGAAGGCCGATGATAGGTGGACTGCCGGTGGGGATGAAGAAGGCGGAGGTGCAACAACCACGGTGGTGATTAAGGAGGTGAAAGGGGAAGTTTTGAGGATTGATGGAGAAAATAAGTCAAAACCTTTGGCTGATTCGAAGAGGGTTGATGGAGAGAATAAGTCGAAACCTTTGGTTGATTCGAAGAGGGTTGAAGGAGAGAAGTCAAAACCTTTGGGGGATTCGAAGAGTAAAAGTAGTAGAAGGCAGGAAAGTGGTAGTGAGAAGAAAGATGAGAGTGTGGGTTTTTTAGCGGAGAAAGAGGAGAGTAAGAATAGTACAAGCAGAGTTGATTCGAAGAGGAAGTCTGAAAAAGATTTGGGGCCAAAAGAGGTGCAGCAAAATAAGGATTCAAAGGACAAGGAACGGGGGTTAGAGAGGGAGAGGAAGAGTCAGGACATTAAACGGGAAAAAGAGGTGGCTACTGTTGACGTTGAAGCGGCAAGGAAACAAGGGGAAGAGCGACAAGGAAAACGCGGTAGAGAAAATAAGGGTAAGGTTGCTAATTGTTGTGTTTATAGTTTGTTGCCATGTTGATATTGCATTGTTGCTTTGCTTTTTTTTTTTTACTTTCAAGAGAGTTATCTTTGAACCTATTGGAGGCATATGTTGAAACAAGAAATAGCGATCAGACTGCTCTGTATATTCTTTGAGCTAGAGAATGCAGTAATTATTGGCTTTTATTTTCAACTTAAACAAAAAGGAAGAGCAAGTATTTAAAGGAAGTCGGGGTTATGTAGAGGGATTTTTGAGGATATGCTCAGAAGTAGATCTTGCTTGGCGTATCTTGTTCGCTACACAATGAACATCTAGCGTATCTTGTTGAAGAGGTGTACTTTTCTTCACCTTTTAAATTTATGACCACCCTCTCTATGTTTTTTGTCCATGGTTGTAAGGGGATTGGATGGAATTGCCGGACTTTGTCTCAGTAGTTTACAGAAATAACAGTACCCATGTAATCCACAACAAAGCCGTACGGCTGGTCCTAATAGTAACATTACGAAAATTTGATGGATGGATCAAGAACCCTTGAAGAGTCTGTTGTTTGTTATTCTAGGAGATACTAGACCTCTTCATTGAGTGTGGCCATATTTTTGTGTGGGTGAGCGGAGACTAATGAATTTGGCGACTGTAATTGCAAGGACCAAAAGTTGGGAAGGACCTGCTTCAGAATACCCCAGCCCATTTAACATTGAGAAAGCATCTTATTCCGCTCGGTCTGGGGTACTCTCGCCTACTGAGTGCGGCCTTGACGCTGACTTGGTAGATGGGCCTGTTAGTTTGATTCTTGTGTGTTGTTATCTTCACATAGTATCTTACCAATACTTACTAGTACTATTTATTTTGCATAACCAGAGAGAGAGGAGTATTAGGTCCCTCCTTTTTTTTGGTTGTGGTGTGCAGGGTAAATACTTCTTGTGCTTAGTTGACTTTTGCTAATTTCGTTGGTTCCAAAGTTTGTGTGGACCTCTTTAGGTATCTGATTGGGGATACACCATGTCATTAGGTAATAGGTACTTCTTGTCGTAATTTTGGTTGTTTTATATTAGTAGTGGTACCTACTGTGCTGTCTGATATATGATAGAGTATGCCCAAAAGCATCTGGTGTATTGTGTTGCCATCGGTAGCCTTTATGCTTTGATTCTGTATTCTTTCCACTGTTCTTCCCTGTATCTTGTTTTATTTCTATATGCCACAATTTTTCCTACGTGTCATTGAATTGAGAAAGAAGATGAAAAAGACTGAAGAGACCAAGGAGCTTTTGAACTCATATAAATGGATATAGGCTGATGAGTTAATAGGCAATATCCTTAGCTTTCAACGAGGGGTTTATTTTGCAATTAAAGGACCTTTTGATAGTAAGTTGGTTCAAGCTCTACAACGGACTATCTACTTTGGGAAGTTGTGATTGCTGTCATTGTTCCTGGTCTTCACTACTACATCTCTCCAATCACTTATTTCCACAAGCTTGCCGTTACTAAAACATGTTATGACGGGCTGAATGTGTTGCAACGTTGCTTTTGATGTGTAAACATTTATTACTTATGCTAGGTCTTCAGCTCAAAAATTTCGATGCTACATCCGTTTTAGTTTGGAGGTAGAAGAGGTTGCTGTTCTGGTTTTATGATCTACTGTCTTTTGCTTGATTTTAGTTGCACTTTCGAGGAGTTTGACTCTGTTATTTTGTTCATTCTTTCAGAGTATCCTCTACAGGATGAGTTACGGAATCCTGAGCTAGAAAAGGAACTCGAGCGACGTATGAAGAAGAGAGGTGATGGCTCTACTGATAAAGATAAATATCATGATGGTGGAAAAGAAAGTGAAGATGGACGACTTTCTACAAGGGGAGAGCAGCGTGCCAAAGATGGAAGGTACAAGGATGAAAAGAATAAGGATGGAAGTTCTGGAGATAAGCACCGTGAAGATAGTGAGAGAGGTACTAGACACAGAGATGACAAGCATAGGGAAGATGCTGAGAGAGATGGAAGACGCAGGGATGTTAAGTATCGTGAAGATGGTGACAAAGACTATAGACACAAGGACAATAAATACCGTGAAGATGGTGAGAGAGAGAACAGGCACAAGGATGAAAAGTACCGTGAAGATAGTGAGAGAGATAATAGGCGCAAGGATGATAAGTACCGTGAAGATGGTGATAGAGATAGAAGACAGAGGGATGATGAGTTCCGTGAAGATGGTGACAGAGATAAAAGACAGAAGGATGATAAGTATCGTGAAGATGGTGACAGAGATATTAGACATAGGGACGATAAGCATCGTGAAGATGGTGATAGAGATAACAGGCACAAGGGTGATAAGTATCATGAAGTCGGTGACAGAGATTATAGGCATAGGGGTGATAAGTACTATGAGAATGGGGAAAGAAGTGATACACGCAGGGATGACCGGCATGTGGAAGATGGTCACATGGATAGCAAAGCTAGGGAAGAGAAGAATTGGCAAGATGTTGGTAGAAACAGTCGATACAGGGAGGGAATGAAAAGAGAGGATGATGAGAAAGATAAGAGGCTTCGGGATGTTGACTACCGGGAGGAACAGTCCTCTAGAGATCGCACAAGTGGTAAGTCTGATATCAAGCATTTGAGGGATGAAAGTAATGCCGCAGCAGAACTACATCACAGGAAATTGAATAATCGCGATGCTAGCCCAATTTTTGATGATCAGAGTTCCAGATACAAGGATGATAAAGGAAGGAGGAGAACCGGTGATAGGGAGGACCATGTTGAGATTAGACCCCGGACTAATACCAAAGAGGAAGATTATGAAGGAGAAAAGATCTTGAGCAGTATGAGAGTAGAGTTGGTTGGTGATAGAGGAAGATCTAACTCACGTAACACTGCTTTGGAGGTTAGTGCGAACCACAGTAGACGGATGAATTCTCCTAGCTCTAGCTCTCATGCCGTAAAAGATCATTACAGGTACTTTTATCTGTCATTTTCCTAATGCAGAAAATATGTATTAATTGTCCATTTGTTTTTTGCAAGAAATAATATACTGCCACTTGAACAAACTAAGAATTTGTTATGGTAACTGCTTTGGGCACTGATGCCCCATCTCGTCCCCTGCTGGAACAAATCTCTGATTGCTGCCTTGTATTATATGATGTCTGTTGACATCATGTCAATGGCCTTGCAGTGGGTTGGGTAATAAATGTACCACCAGTTTGGGTGGGAACGAGGAATGATAAACGAAAATAAGACGAAACTCTGGCATGTTATTTTGTATGTGCATCTGATTCTTGTCTTTCTTTGTTACGAAGATGTTTACTGGTTAGTGAAATGGGGATGGGATAAGATATGGGAAACAATGAGATGGTTAAGATCCCAGAGTGACGGCATCTATGTCAGATGGATTTCTAATGAACAAGCATCAAACGTGATTAGCCTACTTATTTATATGTTTTATTTAAGTGGGGGGGTTTGATTGGCGGCTGTCAGGCAGTCTGCCATGGAAAGTTATATTTGGGGTGGTGGCTTCGGCGTAAAGTGTGGTATGATTCAAAAGAGGAGGTGAGATGTGAATCTTAAGAATGGAATGAATGTGGGATTGAACTTATCTTGTTCTGATTGAACGAATGACCGGAGCTTATATCTGTGTTTCAGAATTACCTGTGGGGAAATGTGTAGGTGTATTTAGTGTTATTGATGAACATTTCGTGTTTAGAATTGCTATTCATAACGATATAAACTTGTCCAATCAGAAGGAAAAAAAACACACCTGTTTGTTTTGAGCATGGTGTTTTCTGTATCACGTACCAAATTGTGCCTTCAACCATTTCATTCATCTTTCATTGGTTTTGGGGGGTTGTCTTGCAGGCTTGCAAAGCAGGAAGAATCAAGGAGTAGGGATTATATTCGTGAAGAGAGAATTAGGCATAATGTAACCTCTAGCAAGGATTATGCTGAAAAGGCTCCACTGTCTCGGTCTATTGAGAAAACCCTTCAAAAGGATGACATCCGTTTGGTTGAGTTTTCTGCTGAAAGGCATCCAAAGGAAGGTGCTCACTCTTCGCCCTTACATTTGGTGGATAAATCGCCATCGTCCACGAGTACTGACCGCAGACAGTTGAATAGATCTGGTGTTAGGCGAAATCTTGATATTGAGGACTCAGGGCAGAGAAGTGGTGGTTCTAGAGATGCAAAGAGCCCATCTCAAGCAGATGGGGACAACAAGTCTGTATCTTCACCTTTTAGTAGAACTGGTAACTTTTCTAATAATCCCAGGTCCCTTCTACCTCCTCCTCCCCCCTTCCGAATGGGGGCCGACAGCCCTCTAGTTTTGGGCTCTTTCGAAGATGACAATAGAAGTAAGCCAAACAACCGTCATAGGAGGATTGGTGATTACACCACGGGAAGAGCACAAGGAAGTCCTTGGAGAGGTGTCCCCAACTGGTCTTCCGCTGTGCCAAATGGCTACAATCCGTTCCAGCATGGCCCACCTCAAGTAGGTTTCCATCCAGTTATGCAGCAGTTTCCTTCTCCTCAAATGTTCGGTCTTAGACCTCCTCCAATGGAATTGAACCAATCTGGGGTTCCTTACCCTGTACCTGACGGGGATAGATTCTCTGGGCACGGGCGTCCGCTTGGTTGGCAGCATACGGTGGAGGATCCCACCCATGGATGGGATGCAAGTAATGCTGTTTTTGGAGATGAATCTCATATATATGGGAGACCAAGTTGGGACCAGAATAGTAGAAACCTTACGGGTGGTCGGGGGTGGGAGACAAATAGTGGAGGCATGTGGAAAGGGCATAACAGTGGTTCAAGCACAGAGTTGCCATCTGCACCAGATATAGTTGATTATTCAACTCGTGGACGAGCAGATGACGTTTGGTCTGGCCAGTCATCTCTTAAAGCTCAGAACGATGAAAAACATCCCAGTGCTCAGGTGGAGAGCATTCACGTTGAACGGTCGAATGAAGCTAATGAAAAGAATGCATTTGAAACTCCCAAAACTATTCCTGAGGAAATGCCCAACCTTCCAAGAAAAGAGGATGCTTGCCTTTCACATCTTTATCTTTCCATGCTTGACATTTCACCTGATCTTACTCAACCTGAATTATATAACCAGTACACAAATTTGGTGGGTATGGATCAGATCACTATTTCTGATGAGGATCATTTCAAGTTTTTGCTTATGGAGGTAAAAGTGGTAAAGTTTGTAACCTGTGTTATCTAATTTGTCTTCATTGTTGGTTGTCTAGCTTTAATGTGGTTCTTTTGTTTTTGGTTTATGTGACAGGAGGCTATGGACGCCACAGCAAACCTCTCGAATAAAAGTTCAAGATCTTCACTTTTTCCTACCTTGAATCATCCTGTTTTGCAGGTATGTACATCACATGTTTAGTCATTTTTACCCTGCTTGATTAACATGCTGTTGCCTAGGCATTTTTAAGATATATGCTGCATGAATTGTGGTGTTGTAAAAGTGAAAGAATAGTGATGCGCTATATAATTCTCTTATAGAATATGTTGTAGGATAATTCTGTAACTTCTGTTTGTATGGTAGTGCTCAATGCTTATAGGAAGATGATGGTGAAAAATCTGTGGTAATTTTCAACAAATTTCTGTAAACATGCACACCATACATCACTACAGTTCTGTAATCAGGATTATGTTTGAGTTACTGTCTTCCTATCATATAGACCAAGGGGAACTGCCCCCTCAGTCAGAACAATTGTTTTAGACATTACATTGCTAGCGAGGCATTATCTGTTCCCAAGGTGCTATTGATTGTGAACTTAGGCTTTCAATCTCACCTTTCTGCTTTCAACACTCCTATATATGGTCTGGCGAAGGTCAAACTGGTGACTTCGGTTTGTGAGCAGTGAGCACAACTCTCTCTGACATCTTTTGAGAGAGAGAGAGAGCGAAGAGGTGGGGTTGGGGTAACCTCCTCTCCTCTCTTATCGTTAATAAGTAGGAGCACGTGTAGTAAAGTAGATTATTTCCGAGTATACATGCTTTGCTGATCTTCACAATAAGTCCTTGTTTCCCTTAAGTTTCTTGAGTAGGTTTCAACTTTCAAGTTTACATATTTCGTGTGGAATGTTGTTTTTAGAGAAAAAGACTCTTGAAAAAGATAATCATCTTACTTATTTTTCTCGTTCGCCAATTTTTGATCTCAAACTTACACCAGTAGTTACGGTTAGAATGCTTCCATTTTTTGATTTTCTTATCTTAGGAGTTTAAGGTTAACTTGCAGAAAGCCATGTCGCTGTACAAGAAGACGAGAGAAGTCGTCAGGGCTATAAATGGAGATAATGTACCAATTTTCAATGTGGAGAATCTTGTGTCGGTTGTTGCATTGGATCAAGAAGGAGCACGTTCAAATGATAAACCAGGAGATGTGGTAGAGTGTGATCAGCAAGATGCAGTTGTTGCTTCAGCTTTAAACAAAATGAAGTCAGAAATGTCTCCTGAAATCACCACTGAGAAGATAGACGCACCAGTTCTGGGTGATGATCAGGAGAAATCGGAGGCCGCAATTGCAGTTCTAAAGAAGGTGAAAGTGGAGGTTGATCTGGTTTCACAGCAGGAGGGGACACTGAATTCCGTTGTGGAAGACAAATCTTCTTCTCCAGAAAATGTAGAAAGATCCGATGCCCGTTCACTTGGTAAGGTTGAAGAGGTGAATGAGGCTAGCAACTCCAAAGGCAACTGCTCTATCGCTAATGATGTTAATTGTGGTCTCTCGCTTTTTTCTGAGGTTTCTAAGGAGGCAGTGATGCCAGAGTCGGTCGAGTCTGAGTCAGTAAATTTAAGTCGGATACATCAATCTCCTGAAAGTACACATTGAGACAATTTATTTGCGCTGCAAGTTTTTGAAATGCCTTTTGGTTCGTTTTGAAATAATGCAGCTATGATGTCGTCTATGCTTGCTGCATTATCTTCTGTTCGTTAATAAAACCTGTGTTCTTCAACCGTTTTGTGTTGGCTTCCTTTCGCCGATGACATACTGTAACTACTAACTAGCCTGCTGCTCGTATTTGCTGAGGTTCTTTCTTAGTGTTGCAGGTACTTGTTTTGAAGGTAGGCTGTTAGTCGGGTCATGGCCTGCGGGGATCCATTTGTGCTTTTCGTATGGGTCTCATGCCGAGTACCCTTGTCACCGAAAAGGTACTTGTTTTTTGAAGCTCCTCTGTTTCTATTTTCTCTTAAGTGGAGTAATAATTGTACTTTTGATGGGTCTCCTAAAGAAGTTTTTACTGTTTGCAGCTGCAATGGAGATATATTGGTTAGATTGGAGGACCTTCCTCCTCCTTTTTTCGATCGGAGAGGACCCTCCCTGGTACGAGGTAACTGCAACAGTTTGGTATGTCCATTAATTAATTAATTAAGCTCTTCCAAATATGTATTTGGTCCTGTCACAACTTAAACAAGTTAAACTCTTCCCTTTTTTGTGATTTAACCATCTGGGAGGAGGTTAATATGATTTTTTAAATTAGCAATAAGGCAAATGATTTTTATCGGTTACGTCTCAGGATGGATTCGGCCTAAATTTTTTGGTAGTGTTTTTCATTGGTATTTTTTTTCGTGAATTTTTGTTAATTTGTATTAAATTAATCATTCTTCTTGATTGGAAGGATTTGATAAGTTAAAAATTATTTCTAAGAACTACTCCCTCCGTCCCTTTTTAAGTGTCCTGCTTCGTAACTTCAACTTATTAAAAAGATATCATCATTACACCTTTCGCATCAACTTTTTTTCTCAATTTTTCCTACTTATCCATCATCATTACAATTTTACTCACTAACTTTTCAAAATGAAATATACTTTTAGGGACAAAATAGACAATGCACCAACTTTTACAAAATGAACACTTATTAAGGGACAGTCCAAAATAGAATATTGGACTCTAAATAAGGGACGGAGGGAGTACAATAAAAGTTCACTAAAGATGAAATTTTTTGAAAATTGTTCTAAGCTTTTTGTAACTTTAGTTTATACTTAGTATTTTTCTATTTTTACGAGAGTTAATTTTTTTATTATTAAACATTAAGAATCCTGAATGTGTTTAAAAATTAGGGTAAATTACTCGAAATTCCCTTCGACTATGACCCATTTGCTTTTAAACCCCTTAAAGTTTAAAACTCAACGCTTATGCCTTGTTTGGATTCAAATTTGGAAAAAAAAAAATTCAACTAAAAAAAACACTAATTACCCTTATTTTCAATCATTACTTTCATCTCTCCAATTATTATTTTCATTTCTCTCTTTATCTATCTCTACTCATTATTCTTATCTCTAATCATTACCATATTTTCTCTCTTCACTCATTACCTAAAAATCAAACCTAAATTTTTTCAAAAACTCATCCAAACAAGGCATTAACCTCCTCAAACTATACCAATCCTTGAAGTCAAAGATTGCATCAATGGGAAATCATAATTTACCCTAAGACGTTAATCGTTAGACCACCTTGTTCTGTTTACCCGTAAACCCATAAAATTACCACGTTGTAAACCTAATATAATCATCAATACCAACAAAAGCTATTCCAACCCAAAGCATTTGCTATGCTTCAATCGCCTGCGATTCTTTCACAACTAACCCGAACAATTAGGTTCTTTTTCTTCTCTTCTTAGCCTCTCTTAACTTTGAAAATTGCTTTTTGATGGAGAGAAAATTGTAATTTTGGCTTAAAATCTTAATTATCATACCATGTTTTGCCCACATGACAAGTTTCTTCCAAAATCTTAATGTTATGATAACAGAATGACCATTTAAACTTTCCACTTTAACCCTTTGAATCAATGGCACCTAATGAGTAAGATGAATTGTTCATTGATCGGTTAAGATCTGAGTCGTCGAGTGTCGAGATGAGTGGCCAGATCAGCCGCTCTGCACCGCTCTATAGGGAGCATCCCATTCCGTAAAGGTGAATTAAGGGTTAAAGATCCAACGTCAATCTATTCTACTTGGGAGTTGTAGTAATTAATTTGGCTTGGACCGTTCCAGCGCATTTAAGATGGACTGTGGCCCACCATTACGTTAAATGAAAAGACTACACTACCTTATGCCCCTTTGGATGCGGATATTCTTTGCAAAGGGATGTGATGGGCCATGGGTGTGATGGCAATCACATCTGGATCTTCAATTTTTCAAAACTCATAAGCCCTGATTAATTGCTAATGCCTAATGTTATGATTCCTAATGTTAGGTATACACACCCCAATCACTGAAGCAACCACACCCATCTCCCACACTACATGTATGTGAGATAAGTGTGATTAAATCTGTGATTGGCGGGTGTGTATATGGCAGAGCTGTTCCTATTATCCGACTCTTTTATACTTTCGCAAAAATAATTTGCCAATAAACGTGATACAAGTGCACAATTCATTCGTAACAATTTTACAAGTGTAATTCATGTAAACAAAATTGGTTTAAATGGAATTGTCATGTCTTAGGGCTAGCTTGAGACATTTTGAGACCTAAAAATGTCAATTTTCTTTAGGATCAATTGGGCTTAACGTTTGAAAGATAGGATCGATTGAACCCCTAAGAATGTGTTCTCCTCGTTAAACATTCCATCCCCGAGTTTTTTTTATGAGTTTGTTCGATAACAAATCGATGGTAACGTTTGGTTGGAGAGATAACTAATGGGCAATAATATTTTTAAGCAGTTGAAGACTTGAAGGTTTGCTTGATTTTGTAATTTTTAGGTTCCAAAATTAGTTGAGGTGCGCATAAAGTGGTATCGATACTCGACTATCAAGAAGAACAATATCAGTAGAACACAGTTTTTTGTAAGCCGAATAACCTAGCGAAGTACCCATAAAACTCACAATCCTATTAGGATTCTTATGACGAAAATGCAAAGGAAATTTGCAAAACATCATAAATTTAGAAAGTAAAGAACAACAAAGCACGAGATATATATTGAATATAGTTTCTTTAGGAACTTTGGAGAAAGTTGTTAGTTTTCAAGACCAACAAACTAGTAATGAAGTATTTCTCACAACCTCACATTCGCATAATAGTACTGCATTTCTCTAGATTTTTGAATGAGTAAAAGTGATAACTGAGGACCAATGGGCTTGTAGCCCAGTTGGTAACTCCTGACTCTCCTTTGTGAGAGATCAAGGTTCGAGCATTGCTGTGAGTGGTTTATGGGTTCAGGGCTATGGACAGTCTCTGAATCTTCTGTGTTCTTACTCACTCTTCCACCACTAACCCCCGCTGATGTATACAATATTGGCACAAAAAAGAAGAAGGTGATAACTGAGGGCTCTATTCCCTGATGAAGTTTTAGGGTTTAGCTTGCAATTATACAATTTTTGGAGGACCAGGGTGCAAATAATTCCACAGCTAAAACTTGCGGCCTTCCCCCTAGCTTCCTTCATTCTTGAGTTTATTCCTAGTCATCCAATCAATTTCCAACACGAACACATCTCCCTTGAAAGCCAAGAGGTACAATCATACGTGCTTTTGGTTAAGAGTCACATCTGGTGGGGAATCAGTTTCATCTATGCATTTTCTTATGATTTGGGATGAGGTTCCTTTAGAGATCCTCTACTACCACATTGTTTATAGGCCTTATACATGATTGTTGTTTTGGTCTGCTTTTGCAATATTTGTTATTGAGTTTGCTAGTGGATGTGCTCGTGTCCAAATTTTGATAATTTTGGTACATTCTGATTCTTGTATATTGCATAAAATCTTTACAAAGATTCCGGGCTTTTGAACTAAAATTGCCTCTTGTTCAAAACAAACAAACAAGCAGGTAACTGCACTCAAAACGATTTCCTATCTTTCTTTGTAAAATTCAGCAACAAGCAATGATAGTAGGAAACTGATTTTCGCGCTTCACTTTTTACTGATAGCGCTCTACTTTTAACGTGAAGTTAAAGTGGAGCGCCATCAGTAAAAAGTGGAGCACGAGAATCAAAATCCTGGTAGTATTTTGTTTGTTATTGTTTCTTGAGTTATTTCTCATAATCCATCATCGCATCTCAATTTATCATGTCGAGTTGAAAGTCACGCTTAGGAAATTAACCAGTATTAAATGTAGGAACTAGGAAATAGATTTTCACAAATCCTTTTCTTACACCTATATTCTTTTTGTTTTCTTATTCATGCAAATTTACTATAATACCATTCACATGTGAAAAAGTGGATCAATGGAAAAATAAGATAGTATATTGACATGAATAAAAACAAAGAAGAGAATGCATGTGGTAAAAATAAATTAAAAAAATCACTACCCAAAAATGTAATCTCAAATTTTTACCGTAAGTTTCTCTTAAGGCAAAGTAATTCAAACAGATCCTTACTGCACAACCATCTAGTAGTATTTATCTTAAGACAAAAGTAATTCAAACAAATTTTTACTGATATGCGATTCACATGTTTTTAAGTTTTTCAGTATGGATGATTTACACCTCCAATGTAAAAGTCTAGAATTTTTCGATAAAGCATAATTGGTCTGTCTTTGACCGGAATGAGGAGGTGATCAGTCGATATACTCGTATGCTGATCTCATTCCGTCTAAATGCCATACCAAAAAAAAACACAAAACAAAATCAGAATTCTTTTTACATCCTCCGGAGGTGGGGGAGCTGCTGCAGCAGCCTACTGTCCTGGCCAATAACTTGCCAATAATGGATCTAGTGGATTTGATCCAGTATTTCGGATCCATTCTTTTCAAGATAAAACTGTTTCGATAAGGCTCTTAATGATATCCGTTCAAGCTGATTTTTGGTACACTTGTTCTACTTGACGAGCTCTACAAAATGAACGTTTTTGATCATCAAAGCGAGACCGATGTGGACCCCATTCGGCCGGGACAGCAGGCTGCTGCCCCTTAAAGGGGCAGCAGCTCCCCCGCCTCCCCTCCTCCGAAGCGGGGGCGCTGCTGTCCCCTTTGAGCAACTGCGGGCGGTTGTGCCCAAATTCTGGGCCCACTCCGGTCTTGGTCCGATAATCGGAAGCGTTCACTTCGTAGAGCTTGTCGAGTAAAACAACCATGCAAAAAATCAGCTTAATTGGATATCATTAAGTGCCGGATCGGAACCTATATAACTTTCGGTTCATGGGTTACAGTGGATTTGATCCAGTGTTTCGGATCCATTCTTTTCAAGATAAAAAAGTTCCGATCAGGCACTTAATGATATCCAATTAAGCTGATTTTTTGCATGATTATTCTACTCGACGAGCTCTACGAAGTGAACTCTTCCGATCATCGGAGTGGGCCCAGAATTTGGGCACAGCAGCGCCCCCGCGTCTCCCCTCCTCTCCCATCACTTTACCGGATAAAACAGTCGTCTACGTAGTTAGAGAGGCAGGGCCAAAACAGTCATCTTACGTAGTAAAAGAAGAGAAACCGGATAAAACAAGACAACATACCAACCAGTCATGATCAAGCTTCGTCAAGCGACTTTCCCAGGAAGCAACGAAAGTTAGAGAGATAGAGAGAGCTCCTCCTCCATCGAACAAAAAAGTATTCCGTACGTCTGCAAACCCTTTTTCTCTCTCTCCTCCTCCTCCATCTTTGCTGGTTCAATCTTTAATCCACTCTGTGTATCTTTATAAAGGTATGTATCATGTATGTACCCATTTATTTTCTTTTTCTTGCTGTCTTTTCGCTTGAGGAATTGTAGTGGGTTGTTGAAGTTGTTGGATGAATGATCTTATTAGTGTTTTTTATTCTGGACTATACGTTCAAGTATTTGCAACCTTCTTTCTACTAGATCATGTAAAATTTTGGGTTTATCCACTGATTTGGTTTTGCTTATGCCTTTTACCGAAATAACTAATAAATCTCTGTTCCTTTTCCCTCTTTTCTCCTAACGATGGTTTCTTCTTCTTCTTAGATTGTAATTATGGAGAATCATGGGGTTTTCTCAGTTCTGTGTGTTTGAAGAAATTTACATGTTAGAAGTTAGAACTCTTTTTCCCAATCTTTGTTTGATTAGTCTAATTTTAGGACAAGAAGCAAAAGTTTCTCTCTCTTCTTTGGGTAATAAAGAAGCAAAAGTTTCTTTCTTTTTTTTGGGTAATAAAGAAGCAAAAGTTTCAGGTTTTGCTTTCACACTTTTCTAATCATCCTTACTCTTTATTCAAATCTTTTTTTTTTTGATAAGTAATTAATTATATTTTAGAGAAAAGGCATTAAGGGAATGCCACCCGTATACAAAAGAAGGCCACAGATCAAAAAGGCCCTATACATTGCCACCGGAATGGAAAAGCTCAAACCAATCTAAAAATTGGTCAAGGGATGGAAAACAATCTCCCTTGTCCCAACTATACAAGCTATTCACCAAGAAAGATTTAATCCTAGATGAAGGTTTTTCCACCCCATCAAAAACCATCAAATTTCTCTCGCCATAAGACCCACATCAAACAAAGCGGGATCATAGCTCACAAACTCTTCCTTCTCCTACCCAATCTAACACCCCTCCAAGCAATAAGAAGTTCCATGACATTTCTCGACACAATCCATTGTATTGTATCCCAAACCAAGAAAGCACCAAAGTCCAAACCTCCTACGCCACCGGACAATGAATGAGCAGATGATCAACCGTCTCCGCATCCCGTTTACACATACAACACCGGTTGACAATGATTTTCCGCCTTCTAATCAAATTGTCAATCATAAGAATTTTGCCTTGGGCCGCACACCACACAAAAAAAGTCACCTTCAACGGCGCCGTAGTTTTCCAAATCGCACGCCACGGAAAAGAAGAATCACCACCCCCACTAAGCACTTGATAAAAGAATTTCACCTGGAAGGATCATGATTTAGATAGATCCTAGCGCAGCTCATCACCCGCTTCTCCTATCCCTTGGATACTATATACAATAGATAGCAAGACCATCAAATCCTCCTCCTCCCAATCTTGCACATTCCTTTCGAAGACGAATATCCCATCCTATCGCTCCCTCGTATAGGTGAAAACATGCAGAAACGGGTGCATCCCTGTCACAAGCCAACGAATAGATATTTGGAAAAGCATCCCGAAAGTTCACATCTCCGCACCACACATGCTCCCAAAACTTCACCCTTCTCCCATCTCTAACCGCCAAACGAATATTCTTTGTGAAAACATCCCACCCATTCATGATACCTTTCCAGAGCCCCACCCCATAAGGCAAACTAGTATTAAGTGTGGACCAATCTCCCCATCCGCATCCATACTTAGCTACCACAACCTTCCTCCACCATCTTTCCCTTTCACATGCAAATCTCCATAGCCACTTACCCAATAGAGCTTGATTAAACAACTTCAATCTCCTCACTCCCAAACCACCCCTTCTGATAGGAGCACAAACTGTATTTCAATCCACTAAATGATATTTAAACTCATCCCCCATGCCTCCCCATAGAAAGTCCCTTTGAACTTTCTCAAGCCTCTTCGCTACCGAAACCGGAATAGCAAGGACATGAAATACGTAGGCAAACTAGAAAGCATACTTTTGATTAAGGTCAGTCACACTTCCAACTTGCCAATCTTTTCTGAAATCTTTCCACAACAGAATCCCAAACAGGCTTTGATTTGAAGGAGGCTCCCAACGGCAAACCCAAATACACTGCCGGAAGCGAGTTGACCTTACATCCCAAAAGCTGAGCAAGAGCACCAATATCATTGCACTACAGGAATCATTTCTGACTTCCCCAAATTTACCTTGAGGCCAGACACAGCCTCGAAACACAATAGCACACAACGAAAGTATCCCACCTGTGTCGGATCCACATCACAAAACAAAAGAGTATCATCTGCATAGAGAATATGAGACACCATCACACCCTGACTATCCACCCTACCCACCTCAAAACCCCTTAGGAAGCCACCTAACTCTTTAACAAAGTAATTTTTATTGAATCATGAAAACAAATATATGACTATAGAGAATTTATTGATATTGCGATAAACAAATATGGAAAAGGTTTTATGTAACTACCGGGGCTTGTGAACCTGCTAACCCTTAAGGCTAATCATGTGGCTCAAAAGTTATATATTGGGTAATAGTAGCTAGCTGGTATTACTTTATATACTACTCAACATTCCCATATTTAACCGTTGTGGGACTAGTGAAGAATTTCACAATCTCCCCCACTTAATGTTGTAGAGTCCTTGTTGCGTCTATGGTCAACATCTTCCACCCACCAAGCGATGTGAGTCAAGTACCCGCTGAAGCACATCAAGCTCGTCTCATGTGGGGATGCCCAAGCATGTCTCCTCGCGGGACCCGCACGGTACTTAGGCTCTGATACCAGATCGTCCCAGCTGACCTGCTAATCCTTAGGCTAATAACGTGGCTCAAAAGTTAACTCAGGTTCATAGTAGCTAGTGAGCATTATCCTACATACTACTCAAGTAACTCAACATTCCCATATCTAACCGATGTGGGACTAGGGAAGGATTTCACATTCTAGATGAAGAATGAAGAAGAATTTAAACATGCTATTTTCCCGGGCCGCGTGGCTAATACAAGTATTTTAGGTGGGGATTTTTTTTTTTTTGTCGTTCAAGATGTTTCATCTGAAAATAAACATGTACTCCCATGATAGTTTGCGATGCATTTTAGGACGTAAAATTCAGGACTTCAGTTGAGGTAATTGATCACTGTACTGTCTGGATGCATAATGCTCCAAGTCTTATTGAGTTGAACCTTGCATCTTTGTTTCCATAATGCCTGGATGTTGCTTCTCCCTTAAGGCTATGTTTGGATCCCATATTTGTTGAAGGGAAAAGGTTATGAAGAGGGAAATTGAAACAGAGATATTTGTCTAGCCAAACATTCGAGTGTATTTCAATGACAAACATTTAGTACTTGTCCTCTCATTTTTTAACCAGAAGGGAAAAGTAGCCTCTACTGCGTATGCTTTTGGTATTATTGTTCTTTCCATTCCTTTTCAATTCACAAATCCCTCTACAAATCCTAGAACCAAACACAATGTGAATTGAACAGGGGTGTAACGTATATGAATACTTATTTATCCAGCAACCGTAGTGATAGTTCATATGTGTCTAACTGCTGGCGATGACTATATGACCAGAGGTGAGGCATAAGTTTTTGTTTGCTAAATCTGATCTTCTTTTAGGGTACATGAGGGTACATCAATTATTACAAGGTTTGATTTCATTTCATTCCTATTACAGGTTTTTAACGTGGAAAAAGCTTCATGGGTGATGATGGTTCTCGAGGAATAAAAGTTATATCAGATCATTTTGAAGGCTCACCATCCAGTGTGGACTCTCCTCAAGCGAGGACTCCCTCTACTTCACATCCAAGGATAAATAACCCTTCAAGGTATTTCTTTCTACTTGCAAAAACTAAGAGGAAAAGAAGTAATATACTTTTAGATCATTTCAGTTGGTTTTGCTTGTTCTGCATTAGCATAGCTCCAATAGCCATTCGTGGGCTCGGAAAAAATTTAGAAGTGCTACATCAATGCTAAACTTGTTCAGTCTACGGGAGCTAATGTGGGGATCTGGCACCGATGGTCAAGAAAAGGTTGATTGAATTGTCTTTTGCTGCTCATTAACTGGTAGTGTATTTTCCATATGTTGTAACAACACTCTGACTGTACTTTGCAGGTTGTGTTAACATCTGCCGAAGTACAATCCCTTCGATCAACGGTGGCTTATTTGGAGGAAAGAGAAGCTCATTTGAAAGCACAGTAAGGAGATTTGAATACTTCATTTTGCACAATGATTTGCTTTTTCCTAGATAAATATGTTTTCTCTCTATGCTTTTGTAGGTTGGAAAATGTTGATCAAATTTTGAGATCTGCTCAGCTTTCTGGTTATCTATTCATCCGCAGTGTACTTCTTAATCCTGTTTTCTTTATGTGCTTGTTTTGGGAATGCTCTATTTTTACAAGATACCAACTTAGTCGATTATCACCCGAATCATTTATTTGACAGAGATGGGCTACATTACCTGGAGAACCTCCTCCTCTTGATGACACGGAGGTTGATGACTGGCTTCCACGCTTTCTCGTCCTTCATGGATCATGTATCTTCTTTTATTTGTTCTCCACAGGTAGCTTAATGAATCTTTTATGCTGCTAGTCCCTTCGATTCCACATTAATTTTTTGTTAGGGTTACAAACGACATGTGGGACATGTCATACTTGCCATTCACATCATCCCTCGTATGGTTCAAACAATTCTGTTGATTCTCAGTGGATAAATATTTTGTCGAAATTAGGAGTATCATAATGTCCGTTTTTTTGCTCATGTACAACAAAGAGCGACAAATGTAAAAATTAGGAGGAGTGATGGAATCAGTGATGATGGAAATACTAGGGCAAGAGGAAGACCCAATTTGATGAAAACCTTTGATAACAAAGGACTGAGGAATCAATTTTAGGAATGATGAAGAACAGATTATGTAGTTATTTTGCTGATGCATACTTGTCGTAATAACTGGATGGTATGCAATTCAGCCTTGTAGCTTATTTTTCAGTCTCTACAATCGATCGTACTGAATCTAGCCTAAACAGTTGACTGCACGTTTTGCATTATGTTGAATGTTGAGGAAAATGCAGATTGAGGCCTGCTTGCATAAGATAGATTTTCTCCCCTTGTTTGCACTGAAACCATTCTAAAACCGTTTGCTTAATACACCTATTAAATCCTAGTAAAAATGCAATCTCTATACAGTATAACTGTAATTTAAATATGCATGACTAAGGTGCCACTGAAATTGGCAATATTATCAAAAGTTGTTTTTCCTTTTCTCAGTGCATATCATGTGTAGGTCGAAGGACTATCGAATTGAATTCATTGTTGAGTTCCAATATTCCTCCATTAGCATTTAGTACTGTTGGAAGGAAGGTACGGGATTGATTGCTAATGGAATTTAATTTAATTTTTTACCAGATTTGAGTCCTCAGGACTCCACCCTACTCTCAGATATAACTGAAGTAGGTCCTCTTCCATCCCTTACAAGAGAAGACGGAGAATCTCGATATTGCTTTCACATATTGACTTGTCATGGACTCAGATACGAATGCTCAAGTGCTTCCAAAGTACAGGTAAACCCTATGAATTCTTTAGCTTTTATGTATTGATAAAACTTCATTACCCTACTTTCTGCTGTTTTGAAAGCATTTTGATAAGGTGTTATTGATGTGTTTATTGAGGTTGTCATTGAACTTGCAGTCGATAACATGGATATCTAAAGGGTATCCGGTGATAGGAAAGAGTTATTTTCAATCAAACTTTCTCTTCAATGTGATTAATGATGACTTCCAAGTATACTAGAGACTGGAAGCATGATACTTCAATTGGTGTTTCATTTCCAAATCACTTCCCTTTTCTCTCTTTTACAAGAAAGAGCAAGAAAATAGCATGTTATTAGGGATGAGGCATTCATTTCTCTTGTAGTCTCTATCTTTTCTTTTTGTTTAATGCTTACGGCAACAGTTTCCAATTTTCTTCTCAGCCCTCTCTGTTTGTGTTTCAGGTGGACCTGTGGCTGATGACATTACAAGGTGACTGCAAGTTAGGGCATGAAAGAAAAGCTATCACGGATTCAAGAAAGACGTGACACCGTTTATGTATTTGTTACAGTAAGTTGTGAATAGGTCCGAAATTTATAGTGACGACTGACGCCTTAGATTAACCGATATGTGGCTCCTCGAAATTTGTTCATTATGATCTGTACATTATTAGACATCCTGGTGGAATAAAATGCTGTGCACTATGTTCTTATTAGACATCCTGGTGGAATAAAATGCTGTACATTATTAGACATCATTATGATCTAATTCATGTTTGGATCCTTAACGGTGAAAAATACTCACGTATGGCTTTTTGGGAAACTCGTGTTGTTTGATCGTGTACATTTTGTTAGACTTTCCATTTTTGGTTGTGTGCTTTGGTAAGCGGATGGTTTTGAGAGTGGACGCGATAAGAAAGAGAGATGAGATATTCGTTGGATTGTCCAGCTTTAGAAAATACTGTGCATGTCTTAGAGCCTTGGCATTTCGAATCCAGTTGATGGTTGTGGTTCCAGGACTAGGATGCATTTGGAGTCGCCGGTTGAGACATTCGGTACACGACCCGGAGACCTATCTCGACCACAACAGGGAAAAGTCTATGTGCACAGATGCAGACATTGATGTGCTCGGAGCTGTTCGATCCACTTGAATTTCATTATTTAGTGGGGCCACGTGCATCAAACACCTGCAAACACATGCCCGGGTTTTTGCGCATAAATTTTTGTACAGGTGGCATTGCTCAAAGTACTTTTTATTTTTGCCACTATATTTGCCATAGCATTACTCATCATCTATCAATGGAGCAAATATCATCTCATAAATGGATCCCTATTCTATTTGTATATTGGGTCTTTCAGAGAGTCCGGTAAAAATGCTCGCTCGTAACCCAGCAAATATAGGTACATTACATAGTTTGTTTCAAATCTTTTCGACCTTGGATCCGGAGGAGCACGTTAGAAATATTGAGAAATAGAGAATCATCTGATTTGGTTCGTTCTCACCACTAGATGATCACCTAAACTACACAAAAGCCTTGCTTTATCTCTCCGGCATATAGCGCTACAATTTGAGTCGCTCGGCCTGAAAAAATATTTAGGATTTCGGTAGCATTTTAGGAAGAAGTTTTAGAAACTGACAACAGATTGAATTAGCTTTGAAAAAGAAAGTCTCACAACCACTCCAGCAAGCCAGCCAGAGTTCTGTTATGCCAAATATGTAGTAATACATGCAGTGAGATCAACAATCAAGAATCTTTCTCCTCCATCAAAGCTTCAAGTATTACAGACCTCGGGTTAACCATGGGAGGACCCTTTTCGCGGCGTTCAAGCTCGTCGAGCCTGAACGTGATCAACCGGTCCCAATTCCCACCTTCAAAGAGCACCCCAGCTTTTCCGTCAGTGATCCTCTGCACAATCCCACAGTACATGTAATAAGGGTTGTTCTCATTCTTCACTATGGCAATCATGCCAGGCATCAGCAATGGCAGCTCGGGTGCTTTGGGCTTCCTGGTCAAGCTCTGCTTGAACTCAGTCGTGGCCAATTCTTGAGTGGTGGGTTTTTGAAACTTTTTGGGAGGTGGGTTTTGCTCAATGAATTTCTGCAGCCCCTTTTCACCACCTGGGAAGCCACCAGTCAAGCCCATGAGCTCCTTTTCGAAGCCATCTTCCGGGATGATCTCGTCCACTGACGATGCTGACTTTTGTGGATCTTTGGTGGGGATTTGTGGTGGTGGTGATTGCTGTTCTTGGGTGGTTATGGGCTTTTTCAGTTCTTGATCGAGGCCTGCTTCCCCATTGCAGAGACCTCTGCCTCCTAGGATCTCAAATAGGTTGAATTTGGCTGTGATTTTAAGGGTTTTGGGAAATGGGGAAGATGATGGTGTTTTGGAGAAATGGGTTTGGCCAAGGAAATGGGATTTGTGGAGTTGAAGGGTTGTGGGATAGAGAGAAGCAGCCATGGGTTTGTGTGCTAAATGTTAAAGATTTCAATTCAATGAAAGTAGGGGGGAGGCAAGAGGAAAAGGATGTCCTAATTCTAGCCACACATGGGTTTTTGCTAGATAACTATCTATCCACTGGATAAATTTGTGATGCAGCCACTTATCTTGAATGATTCCGATTCTCTTTGGTCTAAGTTTTAGAGTGGTCGAGACAGTTGACCATACATTCGTATAATTGTCATTAAGAATTTTTAAACAAATCCAAACTATTAGTTGCAGAAATGAATGATTAAAATTTTTACGGTATCATCCGAAAGGGAGAACTCTATTTTTGTACATTTTTTAGAATCTTTTTGAGTTTTGTACATTTTTTAAACAAATAACCAATTTTTGACTTTGGGCATTTTGATTTTTGGCATTCTTTTGTATGTCCTTTGTGTTTTTCACGGAATTTGTTCAAAATATTGTCAAATATTTTTGTACTTTCCAAATAGAGCTACACTTAGATATAATCCAAAAAGTAAAAATCAAATTGAATAAAAGGGCATTACAAAAAAGATAAGAATGAAGAACTCAAACATAATTTCTTTTTGAGAACACACACAATCGATCATGTTGTATAGTTTGTATTGGAGCTGTGAATGTGATTGAAATAAGGAAAATGATTTCCACACTCCCCTTTTAGCCATCCATATTCCTTTTTTATTTTTATCCACATGAATTTACAATATTATCCTTGAATGTGTGAAGAAGTGTATTGATTAAAGGGCAAGATAGTAAATTCAAGTGGATAAAGACAAAAAAAAAGTATGAAATGTAAAAAATGGAGTGTGAAAATTAATTCCCTTGAAATAATTCTTAACGTGTAGGTCCTACAAGAGCCGATGTACACACAAGGGAGATTTTTATATTTTTGCAAAAAATTAAATACAAAAATTGAAGGTAAAAGAAAGCAACAAAAGTAGTAGTATAAATCAGAGACCGGGGTAAACGCGATGCGTGTGCAAGTACGTTAAAAAGTACGAAAAAGTGAATTTCATGAAGCCCAAAATTAGAACCTAACAAAAACATTGCAAATTAAGTGAAAACTAATACAGAAAAAACCACTGCTTCAAACCGGCCCACTCTCACCCCAATACACGAAAAGCTACAGATGAAAACGAAGGATTTGTTTGTGGCTTTTTTCAGTCCTGCTAACAGCAGGGACAATTTGCAGGGATCCATGCAGAGACAATCACGTTTGGCTCAGTTTGTCCCTACGAATCCAAAAGTAATACTTATCGATATCCGCATGAGCTGATTTTTTACAGGGCCCTATAAATTAATATTCAAAAATTTATGGATATTTTTCTAGATTTTTTTCGGACCTGAAATGGGGCCAAACGCGATTGTCTCTGCACGGGTCCCTGCAAATTGTCTCTGCTCTTAGTATTTTTGTTTTTTTATTCAGCCACGTACGGGATTTGATTAGCCACAATGAAGATTTGAGTTTGGCTTATTTTGGGAAGCAACAAATTAGGTGTAGTACTCTAGAATTTGTATCCATGGAGAATATGGACAGTAGGGTTTTGCAGAGGGAGACTACCACGTATCACAACTGCGGCTGCGGGCCTAGAATTTTTACCAGTAAAAGTCTAATGGTACAGTGTAGAGATTTTTGCGAACAGATTTTGTGTGGGGCCCACTACGGGTCCCACACAAATGACCCGAGCCGTTCATTAAATGTAAAATAGTTTTTCAAGGGCCCCCGTGAAAAATCAGTTTAATCCGATACTTATAGATGCTCAATCCAATTATATAATGTTTCATTATCCGGGAATCTAAATCAAAAGTTAGATGATTGGATTGAGCATCTATAAATATCGGATTGAACTGATTTTTAGCGAGATCCCTTGAAAAACTGTTTTACATTTAATGAACGGCTCGGGTCATTTGTGTGGGACCCGTAGTGGGCCCCACACAAAATCTGTACGCAAAAATCTGTACACTTTTCTGTACCATTAGGCTTACTGAATTTTTACGGCCGGCGCGCGATCGAAGAGAGAGAAGAGCAAAAGAAAATTGTAAGATTATTATTATCTTGCAAAACACATCTTGCTAAAGGGGAGTATGCAAAGCTCTTTGTTAACATATTACTCATACATACGGAAAAATGAGCTTCTTTTTTCTTTTAATTCACTTCATCTTTTCCAAGAATACATTTTTCACACAACATTCTCGACAACTGAACAAGTCTAATTTGGTGAAAAAGACATGTAAATTAGATGGTAATCAAAATTTTGCTCTAAAGCAATTTAAATTAGACTACATTTTTCTAACATCACCTTTCAAGCTACTTGGTTAATTGTACTATATGTTTAGCATAAACAACACTATCTGGTGGTTGGGCTTGAACACTTGTAAGTTGTATATATACATGGAGAAAATTTTCAGTGCTGAGTGGGTATTGCCACGTGTTGCCTGACACTCCATTCGAGCTGTCCAAAATACTTTTGAACAACTCGAATTAGAGGGGGGTGTTTTGGATATTTTTTGCACTAAAAATATATTCCCTCAAATTCGAGCCGGAGACCACGTGGCAATACCCATTCGGCACCCAAAAATTTCTCTTATATATGGGGTCAAATAATTGGACACAAAATAGGTAGTAGTATTTGAATGAGATAAAACTGAAAATATTTTTATCTTTTGCGGTAAGTGTGGACACTGGTTAATCAATACCCGTGGTGGCCCTGTTTAATTTGTTTTTCTCTCTTTTGAAATTCAATTTATTAGTTCCACGTTGAATTAGGGCTGTCCAAGAAAAATCGAGAACCGTGAAATTGGACCGGACCGAACCGATCCGTGACTTTTGGATTGGATTTAAAAAATTGAAAAACCGTGAGATACGGTTCAGTTCACTTCATTATCAAACCTATTTAGTAATTAATTAGAAGTTTTACCGATTGTTATAATTTTTTTCAACAATTTTATCTTAATGTGATACTATATTGTAACAATATATAACCCCAGCAAGAAACTGTATTGCATTACTAGGGGAAAACAAATATCACGCGGTATATACCTACTTGTTTTCCTCAGTAACGGCATATTGTAATGCTTGTGTTTTTTTTGGTGGCATGAATTTGTTTTTTTTGGTTGGATTTGCAAACTGTTTGGCTAAATAAGCCGAATGGCTTATTTTTTTGTCCTTATTCAAATTTTTTTCGTATTTGTTAATTTTTTGGGGATTATTGCTTCGCCATGACGAGAGGAATCTAAAAAGTAAAAAATTACGATCGAAACATAATTTTTTTGAATAAAGACAAAAATAAGCTAATTTTTTCGTCTTTATTCAAAAAAAAAAAAGATTTCGATCATAATTTTTTACTTTTTAGATTCTTCTTGTCATAAATAAGCAATAATCCCCAAAATTTTGACAAAAAACTAACAAATGCGGAAAAAATTTGAATAAGAACAAAAAAAATAAGCCAAGTGGCTTATTTAGGGCCTGTTTGATGGAATAAAACTGAAAACTGAATCTGATTGCTGAAAAGTTAAGTACTGAAAGCTGAATGCTGAATTTTTTAAGTTGAAAAACTGTTTGGTAAACATATTAAGTACTAAATTAAAAAAATGATAAAATAATTTTAGTTCCGATTGATCTATTTTAATTTACTAATGGTCAAAATGTACTTATAATAAAGGTGGAATGGTGATTGTGGTGCATGGTGGTGTGTTGGTGGTGGTGGTGGTGGTGATGGTGGTGGAGTGGTGGTGATGTAATGGTGGCAGTGAGTGGTGGCGGTGGCGGTGGAGTGATAATGGTATAATGGTGGCAATAAGTGGTGTCGATGGAGTGATAGTTGTGCAATGGTGACATTGTGGTGTTGGTGGCGACGATGTGGTAGTGGCGGCGGCAGTGTGGTAATGGTGGTGATGGAGCGATAGGAGAGTGGTGGTGGTGGTGTAGTGGTGGTGATGGAGTGGTAGAGGTGGTGGTGGTGGTGGAGTGGTGAGGTGGTGGTGGAATGGTAGAAGTGGTGGTGGTGGAGGAGTGGTAGAGGTGGTGGTGGGAGTTGTGGAGTGGTGGTGGTGGTGAAGTGGTGATGGTGGTGGTGGAATGGTAGAAGTGGTGGTGGGAGTGATGGTGGTGGAGTGGTAGAAGTGGTGGTGGTGGTGGCGGCGAAGTGGTGGTGGTGATGGCGGCGGAGTGGTTGTGGTGTTGGTATGGTGATTAAATGCAAGAACACAAGAATTCAGCCAGAATTAAGTAGCTCAAAACTACTTATTTTTTTTCAACTTTTTAGCCTATATTTTAAGTAGCACTTAATTTGTTAAGCAATGTAAAATGTCGTTATCAAACCCACTGAATCATTTATTACTTAATTGATTCAGTTTTAAGTGCTGAATTTAGGTTATCAAACAAGCCCAAGCCGAATAGCCTAGGATGTAATCCACGGATAAAATCGGAACTGAACCGTAACTCACGGATTGGATTGGAATCGAACCATAGAACTTTTGGTCCGGACACGGATTGTATTTTCTAAAATCCGTGACTCGCGGATTAGGATTGAATTCATAGCAATCCGGACCAATCCGGACGGTGAACAATCATAATCCTAGTTATGGAGTACACTTCAAAAAGAAAAGAGGGGGGAAACGGAAAAAAAGTACGGCAAATCCATCTCGTCGGCTGTCCGGTGAAGTGAAGGGGAATCAAGACGCAAACCCCTCATCGGAAGTTGGTCGGCCCGAAATCCCGAACTACACTGACCCACCCAAGCATTCCGTCGACCTCTTTTCGAAAACTGTTAGGATCGAAACACACACGCACACGATTTACGAGTATAAACAGTAAAGAAATCAACACAGCAATATACGTGGTTCCCCAAAACCGGGTACGTCCACGGGAGCGGCTACTGTTCTTATTATCACAGTATTCAGTTACTTTAGGGTTTTACAATAGAGAGCCTTATATACCCGCTCTATACAAACCCTAACCCGAACCAAACCGCTAGCGCTACACATAAAACCATGTAGCGCTAGCTACAGCTCTGTTCCCACCTTAGCCAACCGGTAGCGCTACACTGAAATCCCAGTAGCGCTACCCACAGCTCAAGAATGAGCCACACTTCCAACAATCTCCACCTTGGCGAATACACACTCGCCCCTTCAGGAGATAACCCCCCCACTCCAATCCAGTCAACTCGTGGGGGGTGTCTCCGATTGCCTAGCACCTGGAGACATTAACCAAGTTCAAGCAATGCTCGAACTTGTCAACAGTAATCGTCTTTGTCAACATATCAGCTGCATTCTCAGAAGTATGCACCTTTTCCAGTATCAAATCACCTGCATCAATCAACTCTCTCACCTTGTGAAATCTCACGTCGATATGCTTGGTTCGAGCATGATACACCTGATGCTTTGCCAGATAAATAGCACTCTGACTATCACAATGCAACTGTACTCCACCTTGAACTATGCCAAGCTCCTTCACAAACCCTTTCAACCACAATGCTTCCTTAGCTGCCTCAGTCACCGCCATATACTCAGACTCAGTAGTAGATAAAGCCACCAGAGGTTGTACCATGGATCTCCAACAAATAGGCCCACCCACAAGTGTAAACACATAACCAGTTGTAGACCTTCTGTCATCCAAGCCCCCAGCATAATCCGCATCCACATACCCAACAACTGAAATCTGATCCCGTTGCCTACCAAACAAAATCCCACGATCCGAAGTACCTTTCAAGTATCTGAACATCCACTTGACTGCCTTCCAATGCTCTCTGCCTGGTTTGGCCATGTACTTACTGACTGTGCTAACTGCATGTGCCAAATCGGGCCTCGTACAAACCATTGCATACATTAAGCAACCCACCGCACTCGCATAAGGAACCCTTGACATATCCTCAATTTCTTCATCTGACACCGGACACTGAGCTGAAGATAACCTGAAATGACTTGCCAATGGAGTGCTGACTGGTTTGGCATTATCCATACTAAACCTCTCCAACACTTTCACCACATAATTCTTTTGAGATAACCACAACTTACCAGCTGACCTATCTCTTCGAATCTCCATCCCAAGTATCTTTCTAGCTGCTCCCAAATCCTTCATGTCAAACTCTTTACCCAATAAAGACTTCAACCTGTTAACCTCAACCATACTCTTTGCAGCAATCAGCATATCATCCACATAAAAAAGCAAGAAAATATAGGAACCATCATCAAGACTCTTAACATAAACGCAACAATCATACTCACAGCGTGTGTACCCAATCCGTATCATGAAAGAGTCAAACCTCTTGTACCATTGTCTTGGAGACTGTTTCAGCCCATAAAGTGACTTCTTCAACTTACAAACAAGATGCTCAGTCTCTGGCTGCTTGAACCCCTCAGGCTGCTCCATGTAAATGACTTCCTCCAATTCACCATGGAGGAATGCCGTTTTCACGTCCATCTGCTCTAACTCAAGATCATAACCAGCCACCAATGCCAAGATAATCCTGATTGACGTATGCCTCACCACTGGAGAAAAGACCTCATCGAAATCAATCCCCTTCCTCTGTGAATACCCCTTTGCCACTAACCGAGCCTTGAACTTTTCCCTCTCCTTTTCTGTTGTTGCTTCTTTCCGCTTGTATACCCACTTACAATCCACTGGCTTCTTTCCCATGGGCAGTTCTTTCAACTCCCAAGTCTTATTCTTATGCAAAGACTCTATTTCCTCCACCATGGCTTCCATCCATCTGTCCCTTTCAGAACTCGTGATAGCATCCTGAAAAGTAGATGGATCCCCACTGGTAGTAGTCAATGCATAAGAAACCAAGTCTTCAAACCCATACCTCACTGGTGGCTTGATAGTGCGCTTGGTTCTCCCAGCGGCCAAGCTTTGCTGCTGCTCCTGCTGCTGCTGTTGATCAAGTTGTTCATCCGGTTGAGTATCACCCCTATCAATACTTTCCAACTCAATCTCTACACCCTGCTGTCTGCTGCTCACTTCCTCTGACTCAGAATTTTGAACCTTCTGATGTGCCTTGATCATAGAGTCCTCATCAAATACCACATCCCTACTGATCACCACATTCTTTGTCTCTGGATCCCAAAGCTTGTACCCTTTGACCCCTTTCTCATAACCAAGAAAGATACACTGTCTAGACTTCGCATCAAGCTTTGACCTCTCATCACTGGGAACATGAACATAGGCCGGACACCCAAAGATTCTCAACCCTGAGTAGTCAACCTCTTTCTCTGTCCACATCTCCTCAGCTACCTTCCCTTCCAAAGAAGCACTCGGTGACCTGTTTATAACAAAGCATGCCAAACTCACTGCTTCTGCCCAAAAAACCTTCGGAAGTCCCGCATTCAATCTCAAACACCGTGCCCTTTCTGCTATAGTTCTGTTCATCCTTTCTGCCACCCCATTCTGCTGTGGTGTCTTCCGAACAGTAAAGTGCCGCTGAATCCCATGTTCCTCACAAAACTTCAGAAAAGGCCCATTCTTGAATTCCGTCCCATTATCTGTCCTGAGGCACTTAATCTTTTTCCCTGTCTGGTTTTCCACTTCAGCTTTCCACACTCTGAACTTAGCAAAGACTTCAGACTTGTGCTTCATGAAGTACACCCAAACTTTCCTCGAAAAATCATCGATAAAGGTCAAGAAATACAGAGATCCTCCTTTCGAAGCTACCCTCACTGGCCCCCAAACATCTGAATGAACGTAGTCAAGAATTCCCTTTGTTCTGTGAATTGCATTCCTAAACTGCACCTTACATTGTTTCCCCAGAACACAAAACTTGCAGAAATCCAGTTTACATGATTTAACCCCTTTCAGCAGATTCCTCTTATGCAGCTCTAACATCCCACGCTCTCCCATATGTCCTAACCGCATATGCCAAAGCATGGTATCATCAGTATCCTCAGTTGTGGTAGCAGCAGCAACTCCACCTACAACTGTAGTTCCTATCAAACGATAGATATTACCTGCAATCTTAATACCCTTCATAATCACCAAAGCACCCTTCGTTACCTTCATGACTCCACCTCCTGTTTTATACTCACAGCCATTAGAGTCTAAGGTTCCCAACGAAATCAGATTTTTCCTCAAATCTGGAACGTGCCTAACTTCACTTAAGGTTCTTACAACACCATCAAACATCCTGATCTTAATTGTGCCTATTCCAATGACTTCACATGATACATCATTACCCATTCGAACATTACCACAATTTACTGACCTGTAGGTGTCAAACCACTCCCTGTTAGGCGTCACATGAAACGAGCATGCTGAATCCAGAATCCATGAGTCTGCCAGGTGATCCGAAGTTGCTGAAACCGAAAGCATGTCACCGTCATCTGATTCCTGCTCTACAAGATTCGCAGAACTTGATGACCCATCTTTCCTCTCTCCTGCCTTTCCTTTCTTCTTCCAGTCAGTTCCCTTTCCTTTCTGCGGACAGTCTTTCTTCATGTGCCCCGGTTCATGACACCTGTAACACTTGAACTCAAACGTGCCCTCGGACCTGTTCTTTGACTGAGACCTCCCACGCCCCGAAACTGATTTACCCCTGTCCTTCTTCCTGCCACGATCCTCGTACCCCTTAACCACCAGACCTTCACCCTGCAGCGACTCTGTTTGTTGCTTGCGTTGATTATACGCCAGAAGGGCTGCAGTGACTTCCTCCAGTTCTAGGGTTTCTTTCCCCCAGAGTAAGGTTGTAACAAGAGTTTCGAGAGAAATCGGTAGTGAACACAGTAACATCAGCGCTTGGTCTTCCTCCTCAAACTTTACATCAATCCGTTGTAAGTCGCTCAGAATCTGATTGAACATGTTGATATGCTGAACCAGATCTGTACCCTCGGCCATCTTCAACCCAAACAGTTTCTGCTTCAGAAACAGTTTGTTCGTCAACGATTTTGACATATACCTGCTTTCCAGTTTAGTCCAGACCCCAGCCGGCGATTCATCACCCAACACGTGATACATGACTTCGTCTGCAAGGCACAGACGAATCGTACTCACCGCCTTCATCTGGAGTTCTTCCCAATCGTCGTTTGACATGGCCTCTGGTTTCGCCTTCAGCCCCTTGTATAAACCCTGCTGCACCAACAGATCCTTTACCCGCTGTTGCCACAATCCGAAATTCGAAGTTCCATCGAACTTCATAACGTCGAACTTCGTAACAGACGAACTCGATGACATCGTTCTTCGCGTGATCGAAAAACAGCCTGAAGCTCTGATACCACTTGTTAGGATCGAAACACACACGCACACGATTTACGAGTATAAACAGTAAAGAAATCAACACAGCAATATACGTGGTTCCCCAAAACCGGGTACGTCCACGGGAGCGGCTACTGTTCTTATTATCACAGTATTCAGTTACTTTAGGGTTTTACAATAGAGAGCCTTATATACCCGCTCTATACAAACCCTAACCCGAACCAAACCGCTAGCGCTACACATAAAACCATGTAGCGCTAGCTACAGCTCTGTTCCCACCTTAGCCAACCGGTAGCGCTACACTGAAATCCCAGTAGCGCTACCCACAGCTCAAGAATGAGCCACACTTCCAACAATCTCCACCTTGGCGAATACACACTCGCCCCTTCAGGAGATAACCCCCCCACTCCAATCCAGTCAACTCGTGGGGGGCGTCTCCGATTGCCTAGCACCTGGAGACATTAACCAAGTTCAAGCAATGCTCGAACTTGTCAACAGTAATCGTCTTTGTCAACATATCAGCTGCATTCTCAGAAGTATGCACCTTTTCCAGTATCAAATCACCTGCATCAATCAACTCTCTCACCTTGTGAAATCTCACGTCGATATGCTTGGTTCGAGCATGATACACCTGATGGCTAAAAACCAGTAAGTTGAAATCCCCCTCTCACCTCATCTGGGAAAAACCTAAACTGTGCTTCTGCAGTGTCCCTGCGTCCGAGCTTCTTTCACTTGCAAAGTCAAGATTGATTTCTGAAGTGGAATACATCTTTCATCCAATGTGTCAAATGTTTATTCTGCAATAACTTAGGATCATACGTTTATGAGTTTAGGAAGTTTCGAAACATGAACCGACAACACAATTGACATTCGTGTAACTAATATTGCGAAAGGTTTCTAATGCTCGTAATGTTTGAACGCTTAGGTGGACTATATACTTGGGGACAACCCAAGAGCTACAAGTTACATGGTGGGCTATGGAACCAACTACCCATAACAGGTTCACCACAGAGGTTCCTCAATTATCTCCATTAAAGTTGACTCCTCGTTCGTTACTTGCCGAGGAGGGTATGCCACTTGGTATGAAAGCAAGTCAAGTGATCCAAATCTCCTAACCGGTGCCATCGTTGGTGGCCCTGATGCTTATGACAATTTCGCTGATGAAAGAGAGAATTATGAGCAAACGGAGCCAGCTACTTACAACAACGCTCCTCTTCTCGGCCTTTTGGCTAGACTAAATTGTGGCCATAGCGGCTACAACCAGCTCCTTCCAGGTATTGATCGACTTTTTGATTTCCAATGAGGGAATATAAATAGGTCATGTCATTATCCGTTTGTTGGGATGGGACGTTTGCAAAAATCAGGGCTCCATTTTCGTGTCGATACTAATGTTATGTAAACTTGTTTCACAGTGGCCATTGCAGTCCCCAAAAGCAGACCAAACGTAGCTCCAGTAACCAAAACCACTCCAACTCAAGGTAATCTTCTGCACCTTCTGGAAGAACTGTACGAAACTTAGTTACACGAAGCGGGAGTGGGGGCGGCGACGGGGGAGCGGATGATCATAGAAGTGTGGGAGCGCCATTGGGAGCGGTTAGGAAAAATTATTAAAATTATAAATATATTTTGGAATTTTATATTCTTAAATGTCAATATAAAAACATTATTCTACCACATAAAATATTACTATTAAAATTATAAGTTTCTAGTTATATTCCAACATTTTTATTGTAGCACATGATTACACAATAGAGCTCTTGTGCATATTAAGTAGGCATAAAAGTTTAAGGCATTAGTATGACTCTAGAAGGTTAATATCAGATGTGCATACCAACAAGAACAAAACAACTTAAAAGGTACCAATTGCAGCTTGAATCGTAAGTCTCTCAACCGTTTTTTGGGTGTAAGTTCCCGTATAGGTAAGGAACGAGTTCCCGTCGTCATTGGGACGAGTTTCTTGGAGTTTCCTTCAACGGGAACGCGGAAACGCGTTTCTGTCGAAGGAACGTGGGCATAGTTGAAGGTTCCTGCAACGAAGGTACGAAATGTTCCCTAAATTATTTGTGTTTCCCAATCATTTGGGGATGTTGCTAATTGGTCTATGTTTCCAATCATTTGGGAATGTTTGGCTAATTAATTGGCTCTATGGTCTATGGTAAACGAAATCTAAAGTCAAAGTTTACTTTTTCTTTTGACAGGTTCATCTTCCACCTCCATTGCCATTGAACAGAAGACAACTTCATGGAACTACAAGGGAAACATACTACAGATATTCCACAATCGTAACAAACAAGTCGGACAAGTCTCTAACGGATCTCAATCTTTCGATATCAAACCTATATGGCCCTTTGTGGGGCCTAACAAAGTCTGGTGGTTCATATTCGTTCGCGTCATGGCTCAATTCCTTACCGGCTGGAAAGAGCCTCGAGTTTGTTTACATATCTGCCTCTCAAGCGGATGTTTCGGTCTCAAGTTACACTTTGGTTTAAGGAAAGAAGAGGAAATTCACACTGGTTTTACAGGGTTGTGATTTGTACGTTTGTGCAGCTATAGAAGATGAAGTCCAGAATGGTCTTTTCATTTAGTTGTAAGTTTCGATTAGTTGTCAAATTGGAATGAGTAGGTTTTAGGTTTACTGCAGGATAAATAAGGAAGAAGAAAGGAGTGAAGAGACTATCATATAGGTGCACTCATCCTCTTTTTTTTTCTCCTCTTCGTTAGTTAGACAGATTTGGAGAGAGAAACTGAAAGAGTGTTAGGAAGTGAAGAGGATCAGTTCCTGACAAAATTCTAGGAGTCATTGTTTTTTGACTCTGAAATTGGTTTCCAATTTTTTTTTTTTTTTTTCCGTTTTTTTCGTCTCTTCTTTTGGTTTGTGATCTTGTAATCTATGCAACATTTTATATCTGCAATACATACAGATTACATGATGACACTGTTTGCCTCTTTTGCCTTTTTATCTACTTAATGGATTATGGCTATCTGCTCTTGAAGTTTTTATCATTATCATCCATGGTATCTCTGTTTCCGTTGGTTTTTTGAAGTCTGATTCGGCTTTGGATTGGCACCTCGCACTATGTAATTTGGGATTAGCGGCCCAAATCTGAATTGAACGGGTAAATCATGGTGAAGCATAACAATGTCATACCCAATGGGCACTTCAAGAAGCACTGGCAAAACTATGTGAAGACCTGGTTTAACCAGCCTGCGCGCAAAACCAGGAGAAGACTTGCAAGACAAAAGAAGGCCGTGAAGATTTTCCCATGGCCTACAGCCGGACCTCTTCGTCCCATTGTTCATGGGCAGACGTTGAAGTAAAATATGAAGCCAAGGGCTGGCCAGGGGATTTTCTCTTGAGGAGCTTCAGGCAGCAGGTATTCCCAAAAAGCTTGCCCCAACCATTGGCATATCCGTTGATCATCACCGCAGGAACCATTCACTGGAGGGTCTCCAGACTAATGTCCAGAGGGTGAAGACATATAAGGCGAAGTTGGTTGTCTTCCCAAGACGTGGGCGCAAATTCAAGGCTGGTGATTCTGCACCCGAGGAACTGGCTACAGCTACCCAAGTTCAAGGAGCCTACACGCCTATTGTTTGTGAGAAGCCGACCGTGGAGCTTGTCAAGGTTACAAATGAGATGAAATCATTCAAGGCCTATGACAAGCTGCATATTGAGCGGACCAACAAGCGTCACGCTTGGTAAAAGTAAGGAATTTTTACTTTTCCGATTGATTCGTCTCGACTCGAGACGAATCTATAAGTCACAAAGGAGATTGAAAATCTTATCGTGGAATGTAAGGGGATGTCCAGTGCAGTAAAAAGGAGATTCGTGGGGAAACTTGTAAAGGAAAAACAACCTGAAGTGCTCTTGATCCAGGGGACAAAGTTGGAAATGTTTGACAAATGCTGGCAGAGAGCCTTTGGAGGCAAAAGTCGAGGCAAAAAAAGAATATACCTCATAATTAGATGCAACAATGTAACTTATGCTATTAGATGAAACAGACCACAACAAGCACCAGCTACACCAGCAACAGGCAAATACAGCAACCAAAACGCAGAAAACAAAAACGCAGAAAGCAGAAAGCAACAAGCAACGGAAAATCAAGCCTGACCTGGTTAACATTGGTGTCCTGGGCATCTCGAAGATACATAATATTTCTCCTTAACCTAACTCTAGCCTCTTTATGTGTCCTATGTTGAGTACTACCATTCCCATCACCATAGTTGGAAATGGGACGTGCACTTGCTAGCACCTTATTTTGGGACAAATCACTGGGCTGATAGAGGGAAATCTAGGATCAAGATCAGGAATTGTTTGTTGGCTACAAATACTTACTGTGACTAAGGCAAAACAACACCATACCCTTGCAAATACTAACCCTAACCTTGGCAGAACAACAGCAACAACACCAGGACAAAAAAAGAAAGAAGAAGAAGACAGAATACATCTTTACTACATTTATAGGGAGAGTAGGGATAACTTTGCTACATACATAAACAAGTGAGAGTCCATACAAATCTGCATTCATGAAACTGAATGGTGGAGCACAACCATGAAATCACAAACGTACATATAGAACAAGTCAAAACTGCATCGACGATGTCATGTCTCCAAGTTAACTATGTTCTAATAAAGGTCTAACATTCCTGATCACCAGTGTGAACTATACGTACTCGGTTACATGGAGAACTACACAATAGTACTCAGCACACCATTTAATTCCAAACCATAAAGAAAACAGTGGTACTCAACAAAAATAAAACTCAGTATCTTAACTCGGCGGCAATGGCCAAGCATTCTTCTACTCCAAATCTTCTTTCCGCTCAAGTTGTAAGACGATGGAATCCTTTCCCGTAGATCTAAAATACTCTATATAACCTGTCACGTCCTCGTCACAAGCAACTAAAACCACATTGTCCCCGTGTTTATACTTGATATAATACGTTCCATCTGCCAGGTTCAGCCTTTTATGGACTTCTTGTTTCAGCGCCCCCAATTTGGCCTTCAAAGACGGACTAAACTTTAAGCAATTACTCCCAAACTTTGCCCAAATTATCACCATCTTTGTAGCTTGCAATTCAGATGTGCTCGAATGCAACTCAGATGTGCTTGAATGCAACTCAAGCAAGAGGCAAGATAGTGAACATAAAAAAACTGGAGTTAAATTAATTGAAGTTTCTTTAGAGATGATCCTCAAATGTTCGAACATGAAGCTCGAAGATGCTGCAAAGGAACTCAAAAGTAAAGAGAACACTCCCTAAATTTAAGATTCGAGGTTGCTTTTTTGTCTTGATTGTAAATTTCAACTAGACAGAATCTATTCGTATAGAAATACATTATTGGACTTTTGGAACACTAGGTACGTAGTTTGTCTGATTTGAAACTTACACTAGGTATGTAGTTTGTCTGATTTGAAACTTACCTCTTGTAGTTACCATATCTACTTTGCAATGTGCCTATAGGGTTAAAGGAATCCAACGGTGGCCACCTCACAAAATAGAAAAGATCCATCCCTTTATGCCAGTGCCTGTTGAGAAGAAGGGCTGGACAAACCTCACAACTAAAGTCTAATTTGCATTCGAATGAAGCCTTAGGTATATGGTTGCAGCAAGATGAGGGAGATGAGTTGGCTTTAATAGCTTGTGAGAACTTAGAAAATTGTATACAGTTTTTTAGATCTCTAGAAAAGACTATTACCACCAAGTTTCTTGAGATTTTCCAAAGTCTTCCGGATCTATTAGAATAGCCCGAAATATGATAGAACCTTAGAGGCTTCTTTAGAAGAATCTAGCAATAATGAGGTAAGACATGTATCTAGAATCATGTTGGGTTCCCTCCTTATGTTATTTTTGTGGAAACCCAATATTTTGTTAGTCCAATAATATTCTGTTTGGCCCAAAAGAGAATTTGTTTGGTGGGCTTGGGTAGAAGTTTCTACACAACACATTTGGAAGCACATGACTTGCACATGTGTTTTACTTAGCTTCTCTTGGAAGCCTTATCTTTTGGTTCTCCTGAAAAGGGAAAAGTTTAGTGGGTTTTGTTCTTCTCCAGAAAAAGAAAACGAGAGATGGATTATTGCCAATTGGCCATAAACTATAATTGGTTATTTGCGCGTCCCATCTCTTAGCTCCCATCAAATATGTGATGTTTTTCTCATGCAACAAAATATAGTTTCATCGAACATTGGTTAGATCCATGAACTAAACCTTTATTAAATAACGAATTGTACGTGTTGAAAGTCATACTTGCTGTCTATTTATCTTCAACAAATGCGTTTAGTTCAAGTAGTTGTTGATGTCGGTTCAAATGACAATTTTTTGCATGGAAAATATACTTACCGAAAGCTACGAAATGAGTGGATCGTTCATTCGTTCACCATTTTGTGCTCCCAACAGGCCATAATAGACGGAACAAAACTCTTAGAGGAGCCTTGTCCACAAACTTCATCACTACTAATTTTGAGAATGGATCGACAAACCCCTAGATTTTCGTTGTGTTCTGTAACACCCCATAAAAGCAATAGAATCGGCAAATGGACTTCTATGTTCTGTGTGACCACTATGGAACATGTATTTCTGTGTTGTTGCCATTGTATTCCTTTCATTTTCTGGGTAAGTTGCAGAGCAAGGTAAAGAGGAACCAAAAGAAATAAACAAGAAAACATAGATTTAGGAATCTGATTGAAAAAAAAAAAATAGATAAACGAAAAGGCATTTTGTAAGACAAGGACCGGGGCCGTCCCTCAGGGAAGACGAAGAAGGTGAGCGCCTCGGGCCCCCAATTTTCTTTTTAAATTGTTGCCCCATTTCATAGGTTGTTATACTAGGTATAACATAACACAAAATCCCATTATGTTAGCGCAATTACTATTTTGTCGCTGAAGATGTCAGAAACATTTAAGTGATACTTTTGCATTCTTGTAATGATCAATCCTTTCGAAAACTTAATCTACCTGATTATAAGTTTTCCCTTATTTCAAACTGATTTATTGTTTAATTTGTTTGCTCGTAAAAGTACGCAAGGAGCTCCAACCTTGAAGTTCGTTTCGGGCCCCCAAAATGTCAGGGACGGCCCTGACAAGGACATAGAATTGGACCAATTCTCTCTCGACTATGCTGTTGTCCCATGCTATGGTTGAGCAAGTATAATCGAGGGTACGGGGAAACAAAATGCCTTTTTCGTCAGTCAAGCGCGTCTCCGCCATAAGAAGTGAAGTTGGTCGGAAGGGTGAGTGTGGGTGTGTAAATATTTTTGCAGTGACATGGTACTATCAAAATTGATACCAACTCACGATATCGGGCAAAGAAATTTTCTTTCGCAAATTGCATCCCCGCTATTGGTGTACGTACGGTGTGTACTTCAGTGACCATACATCAGATTTAACAGAGAATTAAAGGGAAAGAAAGGTGCCGATAAGTTGAGTTTCACATAGTGCCGATTCTCCAAGTTATCAGAAAAGAGAAAGATGAAAAAGAGAAGCCTATGAGCACCATCGACACCAATCTAAAAACGAAATAACAGAGGAAACAAAGAAAAGAATGGGGGGAAGAACGAAACGAAATCGATGGCCACTTCACCAGCAAACAACCAAAACTGAATTACAGAACAAATAATGGTTAAACAGAGGTGGGTAATTCAACAATCAAGAGTCTTCGTTCAAGCAAAAAAAAGGTTTTTGTTTCACCCGCCAGAAGCCCCACAAGATGGCTCAAGCCAAATTTCTCTCACCCGGCCTCTCTATCAACCATTCAACGACAAACGCCAATAATAGCATTTCCACGATATAGGAAACGAATCAATTGGGGTCGACAGCCTGAATTCGTTCTTTCCTTCCATTAAGCTGTTCTGTGAAATTCGAAAACCAAGATTCTTCCACTGCCTCTAATGTCAATTTGGCCTACCCCAACACTCAAGTGTTGCCGTCTAAGCAAAGCCAAAAAATATATATATATGGCTTAGGCTTTGAGAAACCCTTGACCCAAAATAAATTACAAACAAAAGCAATATTCGAAATTGCAAAGCATCTGAATTAGTACACACAAACAAGAATCCCTATTTAGAATAGCAAAGCCAATGACTAAGATTAGAAGTTCACAAAGAATTACTCCTGGTCGCAAAAAATTACTCCTGGTCGTACAAAATTACTCTTGACCGCAAAGAATTACTCTTGGCCGCAGAGAATTGCGAGACCATAGTAATTCTTCGCGGCCAAGCATAATTCTTAGCGGCCAAGCGTAATTCTTCGTGGCCATATGTAATTCTTTGTTGCCAAGAGTAATTCATCGCTGCCAGGAGTAATTCTTCGCAGCCATAAATAATTCTTCATGGCCAAGAGTAATTTTTCGCGGCTAGGAGTAATTTTTCGCGTCAGATTCTTTTTCTTTTTAACTACTTGGTAAGAGAACAAAATTGTTGCTCAATACAATTTGAGCTGTCGGTTTAGATGATTTCGAGTTTCATGATCTGTCTGGAATTGAAGATTGTAGGTTTTTTGTTGGAGTCTTTTGGATCGACAGCGTTTTAAACTCTACTCCTTATTTGGTTATATGTAATCTTGGAACTATTTTGCTTTTCTATTTTTCTAGGTCAGTTAAAGAAACAAGTGCGATAGGGGTGTCACTTTGAGTGGGTGGACGTTCAGAAAATTGAATTCGAGTTGCAATCCCGTATGATTATACATTCTTACTATCCCTGAATGCAACTAACGGAATTAAACAGATTTGGTAATATTTGTTGTGTTAGACTATTTTATGAATTTGGTTAGATGGACCATGTTTGAAGCTTATTCTTAAAATAAAAATTTTCGAGAAGTAGATTTTATTGGGGGAAGGAAATTTTTTCTAAATCACGGTTATTTGTAACGCTTCTCTCGCATGAGGTGGAACCATACGCATATCCGGAATTCATCTCATGTGAGATGGCGTTAAAAATAACCGTTGAATCCAAAAAAAATTCGAAAAAATGGAGTTTGGTACTTCATTTAGACTATGTTTGCGCCGTGCCTATCAATTACTAGTATTATTATTATAAATAATGGCATATTTTTCAAATGAAAATTTGTTTTGTTCACATACCGAATTAAAATCTTGGCTTCGCCATTGACGTGGTGCCTCCACCACCACACAATCAAACACCTGAGTCTAAAACCAAGTGTGCCGACCTTCGTCATATAATCCTTCAAAATGCTCTATGCTCCCGCTCTGATACTCGCAATACACTCGTGCTCTTTATCTTCGTTCTTGCAAATTTCAGCAGTTTGGAATGTATTTTGAAAACCCTTTCATACTTCTTTCAAGAAAAAATTCAAACTTTTTTTTGTAAACTAAAAGAACTCGGTGATGTCTAATGGATTGATATTTTTTTTTCAAAAATTATATTATTTTGAAGTTTTTATTTTGCGAACCGGACAAACTTTACGGGACATAGAAAGAGTGATAACCCCACCCAATCATGATTGGGTGATGAGAAGATTATTGTTGAACAATGAAAGGGCCTGGGCCGCGTGGCGGGCGTGGCGGGCGAGGGGAAATTAATTAATAATCCCTCCATTTCAGTCAAGACAAAAAACCAATCTGGTATCATCTCCTTTCCTCACTTCTCACTCTCTCTCTCTCTTCAAACCAGAGCTCCACAGGAGAGAACTCTCATCTCCACATTTTGACCACCGAAGATGAGCTCCCAGATTTGCAGATCCGCTTCTCGAGCTGCCAGGTCTCTGCTTTCTGCTTCCAAGCACACCTCTCATCAAGCTCTTTCAGGTAAAATCCCAACGCTCTACTCTCGCATTTCAATCCCTTTCTCATCCCCTGCTCATGTTTTTTGACGTTACAGTTCATTCATTTCGCTTAAAATTTGGTTCTTTTCTACAAATAGTAAACCGTAATCTCCGTGTCGATCTGTCAATTACTAGTGTTTCAATTGCAATTGGGCCGTCGTTTGATGAATTCATACTGCACATTCCTAGAATCTCTTAGCCCCTTCTGTTGTTTTGATTTTTTGTGGTTCAGATGTAAAAGCGTAAACCTTGTTTCTATCTTCTCAAATTGGGTCTAGGGGTGCCAACGAGCCGAGCCGAGCTTTGTAGTGTTCGAGCTCGGCTCATTTGTAAACGAACGAACCGAGCCTTTAACGAGTAGAGCTGGCTGGCTGATTTCCTTAAAGAGCCGAGCCTATATAAATGAGCCGAGCTTTGCCAAACCGAGCAGAGCTTTTGAGTGTTGAGCTCGGCTCGTTTACGAAATGAGCCTAAAAAGAGCTAGGCTCGTTTATTAAACGAGCCAAGCCATGTGCGAGCAACTCGGTTCATTTGCAACCCTAATTAGATCTAATCCACGTATTTTACAGGGTTGTTTTTATACGTGTCGTATGGAAGATTTGGAGACGTCCGTTAATTGCACGTGCCCTTAAAAAGATAAGTATATGGCAAACGATATGGGGCTGAGGGAGTATCAGTTTGTCCCCGATATCCACTCGTGGTATATGTTGATGTCATTGCCAAAAAAACTCTTGAGTGTTTTGACTTTGTCCTTGCGGTTTTCACTAATTTTGCAATTTCATATAAATCGCCTTGGTTAGAAGTACATCTGTTGCATATGCATCAGGTAGAGTTGGATTGTGCGTACGGTACATAATTATAAGAGGAAGTGTATTTACTTTCGGATTTGTGTACAGCTGTTGAAGGTCGAGCTGCGGCTGCAGCTGTGGCAGTTTTAATCAGAGGAAAGGTGCCCTCTTTAGCTTCATATGGAAGGACAGCTTCCGGAAATGCTTCTGGAGGATGGGTTTCTGGGGCTCTTGCACTTCCTGCAGCAGGTTTGGACATAATCTATTGATATTATTCTGTGACTTTATTGGAGTTTATTGTGTATCATTCCTGTAGGAAGCCAATGTGTATTTTGAACTTCCATGTGGTTTTTTTTTTTACGATTTTCTGTATTTGATTATACCTTAACCACATATGTGCAGAATCTAATTCTTTGGTATAAAAGTAAAGTGTTAGGCTTTATGGACCTTTATTCCTAACTTGTGTCTTTGGTTTGTAAGGATGAATTATGTTCAAGTGCTTGACTGTTTTGAGATCAAGCTTTATTCTTTTGTGTACGAAAAGTAATTCCAATAGTGGTTCATCCTCTGATGTTCGCACAATTTGTGCCTCACATACCATTAATTTCCTCCATTCATCTGTGATGTGCAACTAGTATTGCACTGGTTACTAAACAAAGATTTTTGTTGTTCTGAGTCTTCTGACAAACATCAATTTTCCCTGTATGAGAAATGTTCAAGAGGGTTGTGGATGTTATCTATATGATAACCGTGGCTATCTGGATCTTATTTTTCTCAAGTCGGAAAAAAATTGCTGAATCGTTTTTTTTCCTTTGTGTTTCCTTGCCTATACTGCAGCCTACATGCTTCAGGAGCAGGAGGCTCATGCTGCAGAGGTACTTCAATTACCATTTGATTTTATGTTCGTTGTCTTGTCAACACCCTTGTACATATGTTTTCTTTCAATTATTTGGTGAATAATAATATGTTTTCTTTGTTATCAGATGGAGCGCACTTTCATTGCTATTAAGCCTGATGGAGTGCAACGAGGGCTGGTAAGATAGCTACTTCATTGTTACACTAGTAGCATGGGTATTGGTAATAGCATGCTAATCTAGCATTTCTCTCTTTTAGCCCACTTAGCTGCTTAGGACATGTTCAGTTGTTTGGACGCCATTTGCTTCATGTTCTGCTTTTTCGTACTCTCTCCTCCTCAAGTGGCATTAGGCAAAATCCTGAAAGAGAGGCATGAATCATGATGTTCTCATCTTTCTGGTTCCCTTTCTTTACTTAAACTTGGCGTAAACATGTTTACCCTGAGTTGCATCATTTGTTTTGGTTGGGTTGGGGTGGGGTGGGGGATGATGGAAATATCTGATTCGAGACTCCTTTGTATTCAGATTTCAGAAATCATATCACGATTTGAGCGAAAAGGTTTTAAGCTTGTGGCGATCAAAATAGTGGTTCCTTCAAAGGACTTTGCAAAGAAGCATTATCATGATCTCAAGGAACGACCTTTCTTCAATGGGCTTTGCGACTTCCTTAGCTCTGGCCCTGTCATTGCAATGGTTTGAGGAACTTCGACTTCTATTTCCTTGTCTGAAAACTTGATAGATAGCCAGATTTAAGATTTTTGCTTTTACAGGTATGGGAAGGTGAAGGTGTGATAAAATATGGGAGGAAGCTCATTGGAGCCACAGACCCACAGAAATCAGAACCCGGAACCATCAGAGGTGACCTGGCTGTTGTTGTTGGAAGGTAAAATTTCAAATCAGTGTTCAGTTTTCCCATTTCTTTTGTCTTACGGAGTAATCCTTCCCTTCCAAAGTTGCGCTCCAAAGGTGTATTCGGATCGAAAACTTGTTGAGGGATCTGTCCAGGGAAAGAAAACGAAGGAAAACACACTTACAAATTGTGGATACACACACCTTACATTTTCTTTTTCCTCGAATCCCTACCCAAATTGTTCCAAACACAGCCAGAGATCATGGGCTTTCATCGCGATCTGAATCTTGTTCTGCTTTACAGAAATATCATCCACGGAAGCGATGGCCCTGAGACCGCCAAGGACGAAATCGGCTTGTGGTTCAAACCAGAAGAGTTGGTTAGTTACACGAGCAATGCAGAGAAGTGGGTCTATGGAGTCAACTGAGGAAGTTTTTGGTTCTTTTTCTTCTCAGTTTAATTAGTCTCCCTCAGGAAGAGTGGGTAGAAACATTAATTATCATAATAAGGTTATTTCCCTATTGGTGATTGGTGAAACTGCTTCGCTGCGAATAGCGAAATGGATCACCGAAACAATAATAATCCATTTTTCTTCATTTATTTATTTTCAGTTTATGAAATTCCCAGCTTATGCATGGGTTAAATCCTCAATGTAGTTCGTCGCAGTATAAAGAAAATGGTTTTATATTCGGTGAGAGTGACTCTTCAACGACACAAGCGAGATGAACGGTTCGGATTATGATCGCCCGCCTGCCATGGAGCTAAAATATTACTAGTTTGGAGGGGCATGGTGGATTAGGGTATGGAGGGAAGGTTAACCCCGTAATGAATTGCTTTATATGAAGTTCAAAGGTCGGACAAATTGAAGCTACGAGCTCACCTTCATAAGGCGAGGTGGGTTGACCTTGCAGTTCTCAATGTTACCGTGGACAGTTCGGATTTTTAAAAAATTATTTCAGGAAAGAGTATTTTTTTTTAAAATTCGGACCATTGATTGTCAAGACGGATGGTCAGGATGGAGGCGTTGCAACTCGCAGAGCGCCAGGGGCGCTGCGGGGTCGCAAGGTCCCTTCATAAATGCAAAACGAAATTTTGATGAGCATTTAGGCTCCGTTTGTTTTGATGTAAAATGTTTTACAATGTTAAATGTTTTCCATGTAAAATGTTTTTTTTGAAAACAAATTTTAAACTTTTGTTTTTTGGTGTTTGATTAGGGCTTAAACGGTAGAGAGATCTGCTAATATTGGAATTGAACGTGGATCAGAACTGACAGTCGAGAAAATTGAGCAGTGAGAATTGAAGTAGAGAGCAGCGGGTTCATTTCAGAGAATAACTTACGGAAAATTTAAGGGTAAGACATTTTCATCCAATTAATGGAAAATGTTTTACGTATAAAATGTGTTTCTCATTTTTTACACAATCAAATACCGAGAAATAGGTAAAACATTATGCAGGAAAACATTTTACGCCACCAGAAAATAGGTAAAACATTTTACAGGAAAACATTTTACGCCCAAACAAACGGAGCCTCAGAATTACATATTGGCGTTCCAGTAAAACGTAGGTAACACGTGCAAGATAAAAGACAACTTTTGCAGGAGTAGTTTTTTTTTTTTTTTTCGGGGGTCAAAATTTTGTAGGAGAAGTTGGTTGTTAATAACCGGCTCATAATTCCGCCAATGAGTTTGTAGCTTAATAACACCTCCTAACCTCTTCTACATAAAAAGTAAGAGTTTGAGTCTCGCCAGAAGCGCGAATATTTGGTGTCACCTTTTCTATATGGAAATTGAGGATTTGAGTCTCGCCAAGAGCACGAATACTTGCAGCGGTGGTGAACGCTCTTTGAATTTGCCACACTCGTATGCGGCTTAGCGATACCCATCTTCCTTCCCTTTAGAATCTCAATTTAAATTAAAAAAAAAAAAAACCCAGCTCATAATTCTTCCCTGCATCTTAAAAGCCAGCTCACACAGATTGTAATCCAATACAACGATTCCGGATTTCTCTTTAGTACGATCAGGAAGGCAAGCCAATTGCGCCAAACGGTAACTGCGTAATGACTTTAATTTCGATGACGTGGCGTCCTACTTTCTGGCAAAAGCGAAGCCTCACGTTACCGATTGAACCAGCAGATCCCACCTCTAAAAGTCCCGTTAAGTTGCGGACTCGAAACGCGATCACACCGGATTATAATGGTTACTTGATTGGGAATTGAAATCCGTAGCCCAATCATATTCAGTGATGATGGTCCAGTACTATATATACGCACGCTGCTTCGTCGCTAAGGTGGTTCTGGTTTCTCCCCTTCGCTTTCTGAAACTCCAAAGCCCTAACCCTAGAAAGCTCAAAATCTCTCTCTCTCTCTCCGTCTCTCGCGTACTCTCTCGAGCTTCGTCAATCCCTACTTCAGCAGAACGGTAACTCTCTCTCCCTCTCACCTTTTCCAAAGCGATGTTTTTTTTTTTTTTGAAGTTTACTTTGCTAGTTATGTTTCGTGATTCTATGTTTATTTTGTCGCGGTTTTGTAAATTTGTGAGAGGAATTTGATAGCGGTTCTTGGTTAGGATTAGTTGTTTGTCTTGTGTGTTGTATTTCTGTTTCTGGAATATGGAAAGCTCGAGTCGATTAAGTTAAAGTTGTCATGCTAGGCGGGGAATTGGTTGGTTCCCTAGTCGTGTGATTAAGAGTAAATTTGTGTTTGGACTGCTTGAATAGTACAAGTTTTGAGAGAGAGGAATAGAGATATACCGTTGTTCAAGATAAAGAGTCTTTTCCTTTTGACTTTGTTTAGTTGGGTGTCGATGGAGTGCAACCCTGGACCAATTTCTTGATATCTTAGATATTTTTAGAGTTGAGACTGGTGTATCTTTTTATTGTTTAGATTTTTTTTTTCTTGTTTTTCTCGCTTTGTTTTGTACATTGGTGGGATCCTCTTATGCCTTCCCAATAAAGCTTATTACTTATGATTATGGAAAATAGTGGTTTATGCTTGATTTCTTAATACCTGATTATTCAATCCTTATGGAAAAACGCACTGTTTGTTTAAACTACTTCAGTTGAGGCTCTCTTGACGTAAACGTACTTTCAGTGGTTGTAAATTATAATGCCTCTTTGTTGCTTGATTTAGAAATTCCTCAGAAACCAATTTTGTAAGAAGTGCTGTTTCGAGCAGTAGTTGTGTGTTGAATGTGTTCTGCTTTGCCTTATATATGCGCAAGATGGTACCTTGGTCCCATTATAAAGTTGGTGCGTAGACCTCGTTTATAATTGTACTGTGGGCTCTAGTAGATAGGTAAATTGTTAGGGTTACCTGCTATCATATTCCCAGGGACCTAGGGTTATCGTTTACATTGGTGAAATATCAGGCTCTATATTTGAGGGGTTCATGTTTTGTGAAGTTCTATAAAATTTTCCCTGTTTTCAATCAGTGTTCCTTTCTGTCTGTGGAAGTCTTGCTGACTCTATCCTTTTCCCATGTTTCCTTTCTTGGTTCTCGCTAACACCCAGAAATGATAGATAGTGAAGGAAAATATTCGAAGAAGTTTCTATCTTTTGCAAAGTTTTTTCTGTTGATCTTATTTGGAATTATTCTCTTCACTTGGAGTCTCAGACTTAGGTCAATTCCCTTTTACATCAGTCTTATAAGCATGAAACGTGTTTATGACTAGAAGAGAGACAGATTGTTGCTTCTCTCCTTCCATACCTGCATAAATGTAGCCCACATGCATTATATACATTGGCATAAGATATATTGCAAGTTCCATTACTATTTGTTTGTTTATTTGACTCCTCCCTGTCCTTGTGTAGATGGCCTCTAAACCGCTGACAACTGAGGCAATAGCTCTCACAGAGAAGAAAATGGACATGACATTAGGTATGCTGATCAACAAGTTTCCCGGTTTGATGTGTTTTTCCTTATTTTGTACCTGGCCTTTGTAATGATAATTGTGCATGTTTTTGTTCTTTTATCCAGAGGATATCATCAAACTGTCCAAGCTCAATCCATCTACAACTAAGAAGCAAAGAGTTTCAGTAAGAAATCTTCCTTTGAATTGCATCAACTAATCTGGTCCTTGGTTGTGCTTTATCATCATATTGACTGTCCTTATTTTAATCTTCTACAGAATAGAAGCCAAAAATTTCTGAACACTGGTGCCCCAGCAAAGTCATCAAAGGTTCAGAGGTTTATGGATTCGAGATCTTCTTTGAGACAGGTTTGTTGTTAATTTGCTCAACTCTATGTTATTATTATTTCCATTGATGTTTTGAACCAAACTATGCCTGCAAATATACACTGGATGTGGTTTCATTTATTTGCTCATGTTCAATCCTTTTCATCTATGTAGGGTGTTCTTGCTCAGAGAAGGTCAAATTTCCAGGGAAACCATTTTCCCTTGGCAGCTGAGGCTGCACGAAAGGCTGCAGTTGCTCCTATTCGTAACAGAGCCTTTAACCGAGGCAGGGGACTTAATGTGAATAAACCGAGGTATTTAGCAGTATAATTTTTTTTCCTTATATGGTGAAAAAGTTAAATTGTATAAGTATTGGAATTTCTTTGCATAGTGATTATGATGACTAGTGGTGATGCTTAGCTTATGGCTGCGATGGACTAAATAATTTATTGTGGACTTTTTGCAGGTAAATTGTGGCTCTTCTTCTTTTTTCCCACCTTAGCAATGAGGTTCTGGTCAATTTTTATTAAGTAGCATACTGTTGGTGGAAATACCATGTTTGGTTGGGTTGAGTCCATGCTGGCAGTTTCTGAATTGGTTTCTGTTCACATTATGCTTCCCGAAAAAGGAATGCCTGCAACTTTAAGCCACTTGTGGCTGGGAAATAAAGTTGAGGAGTTCATATTGCATTTCAATTTGGTTGTCCTCCATTCTGAATTGAAGATGTAGATGCATTTGCTGTTGAGGCAATAGAGAATATGTGAGGGAAGAAGGTGTTTGATGCTATAGCTATGAGTTTGGTCTGCTGGTGTCAACACCATGTGATGGCTGTATCAGCATTTTCCATTTAAGTGGTTACCTGCATGAATGATATTTATCTTTCCCAATGGCTGTATCAACACTCTGCACCGCTAGCCTTAAGCATTGCATCCGTTTAAGTTTCCTGGTTTGGATATATTGTTTCGCATGATGGTTTACACTAGAGGAAGCATATCTGTTTGGTGAGGTCTTTGGCTGTTTGTTTGTGATGCTAGGTCATCTTCATATGGCGTGCAATAAATCCCGTTGGTTTGCTCAATCTGAACTTCAATCCAAATGATCAGTCTGGCGTACAAACTCTGTTGATGGATTTGGCTTTATGTTTTAAGAGTTAATTATTGACTGTCACAAATAAGACGCTTGATCACATTGTGTCAGTAAATCAGGGCACCTTCTGTAGGATATTGATTGACCAGTCCTTATGGTACCATCAACCACTTGTAAATTTATTCCTCGGTGATTTGAAGTTTCTGTATCCTGCCACGTTAATATTTTACCTCATGTGCGTAAAGTGCCTTGACAATGAGCTGGCTCTATTTTGTTGGCTTTTGAGAGGATTCTTCTGATTTACTGAACGGAGTTGAAGTTCTTCTGATATCCATACTAATAATAACCATTGTGCTCGAGATGATTAAGGGGGGAAATCTGGTGTTCGATGGTGGTCAAAATTATTACATGTAGAGTTGGCATGTCTCATTTAACGGACATGTTTAGTGGTCTGGGGCTGGAGCTGTTGTGTTGTCATACACTTAAGGTGAGTGGAATTGGAATTCTTCTGTTGAAGCTTTGGTGGCTTCTGCTAGTGAAGTTTTGACCTTTACTTGATGGCTAGTTTGGAAGTTGGTCGGGATATCTCCTGTATAGTTGACCGCTGAGGAGAAAATAATCATATCGTTGTCCTCTATTCTGCTGTTCGAGAAAGGTGTGCTCTCCAGGTTTAAGTTCCAGCAGAAACATTTTGACGTGATTAACTTCAGATTACTTTTCAAGTAGAAGGAGCAGGAGTAGAAAACTGGGACTGTATAAATTTCCCCTTTAGTTTCCTAAACTGGTTTCTTATCTTTCAATCAGTCGGCAATAGATAGAATGTATACGGTAAGTACCTCTTCCAAAGTGATTGCATGTCAAGATTGTAATGACAACTTAGCCATTGCTTGTGGTTGGCTCCTTGGGTGGTACTCATTCCTCTACCTGATCTCTCACTTTTTCAAATGGTTTCTTCTATTATTCTTCAGTTGTATTTAACTTTCTTCCTGCAGAGCTAGGGCCCCGCCGGTTCAGAGGAAGGCCACAAATGGGAGCTTTACCGCAAAGGTATTGTTTTTATTCTGTACTCTTTAAAGGGTTATAGTATGTCAACTAGCTGTTATCAGGGCTTTAAGATTTCATCTTTCTTTTTTCCTTTTGTTCGTTCTTCATTGGTCGTATAGCTTTTTTTTTTGGTTAAAAGGAAATGCATTAAGAAAATTAAGTTTTACAGCTCTAGGGTATACAACCCCTGATAAATCCGCACGAAATACATCTGTCATACAACTTGGAAAATAAAGATAAACATAGTAATCTCCAACCAAAACCGGAGCATCCTTTGCCAATGCATCAGCACACCAGTTAGCTTCTCGATAGACATGTTTGATAGTCACCACTTCAAACGCCTCCATAAGGGACCTGGCAGACCTGCAATCAAGTAAGATATTGCCAAGTGGATGGTTAGCCATTTCATGATCGTTGAGCAGTTGGATAACACCCAAAGCATCCGTTTCTACTTCCAATTTAGTCACATGTTCTTCCTTTGCAAAGTTAAGCCCATCTCGCAAGGCCCAAAATTCGGCCATGAGGCTTGAGTTTGCAAGAAGGTATCTGTGGAAACTCCCAAGCCATCTGCCATTAGAATCCCGGAGAATTCTTCCAGTGGAAGCCATCCCCGTAGCTGGATCAAAGGACCCATCCGTGTTGAGTTTGACAAAGTTTTCCTTTGGAGGAATCCAATCAACATGAGTATCACTCTTTCGGTTACTGACTTGTTGAGGCACCAAGAAAAACCACTCCCGGGCCTTAGACAATGTAACATATAGCTGATCCAGTAACATATAGGCAATGTAATAATGATGGAATTTCTATTCTGGTTTTGGTATATGTATGTTCAAATCAATTGTCCTCTCCGGAAGGTGTTTGTCCAGTAACTAGTAGAGAATTGATATATGTTTGTGTCGTGTATACACATAGTATGGTTGCCAGTATATATTAAAGATGTAAAACTTACAGCCGCTTGTGTTTGTCTACCACAGCCTCAACCACAAGCGAATACAGTACCTAAGCAGAGGCCTCAAACGCTAGACTCTCGGTTTGCCAACATGAAGGAACAGAGGATGAGGGCTTTGTCTCAACAGAACAACAGCGGACGACGAAATGGAGGTGGACAGCAAAGACAGCAGTGGGGAAGAGGTCGATTTGGCAACCAATAGGGAACAGCTTGATTGTGATCACTAATTGCGTACAAGATCGTTTCTGCTTACTGTTATGCAAGTTGAAGTGTCGGGGCATCAAAAGCACAGTAGCTTGGAATATCTTTGCTCTTTGTTAATTCTTGTTTGTCAGTTTTGTTATGGTGCCTTCGTTTATCCTCTCTAGTTCATCGCAATGGCACTGTGTAGTCGTCGCCTTCTTGTCCGAGATCGTGGATGGTTAACTCTTACATTCTGCCTAGCAACTGAAAGAACGGAGCTGTCTCTTTGTGTTTGTTTCCCTAGTTGCTGTTGAAATTTGTGGATCAGTTCTTTGCACAAAGGGATTGAGTGAGATTGTATTGTACGTTGGCTTCTTTTCCTTGAAAGTTTTAAGTTTGTGACATTGTAACGGAATAAGTTCTTTTGTCCTTGGATTGGAGAAACATCGGTCGAAGTTTATGTTGAATTTTTTTTTTGGAGATTGGGAACCTTGTAATCCAACTGGCCATGCAAGTTTGCGTTGTACAGTTTGCTTTCATGTTGGTGGATGCTTCCTGGTTTTGAATCAATCTTGTTTGTCTCCTTCAATGTTGAACATCACAGACAATGTCTGGTGCTTGACTGCTGGGCAACAATTATGACAATGATTTGGTGACTTAGGGAATGGACAAATACATTCCACTTGATATGGGGTGATTGTAACTAATTCCCGAGATCAGGTCAATTGTGAAGTCTTTTACTACTTGGGAACGGTATTTATTGAGATGGTATGGAAGAATACTAGTACGATTTCTTCAAACCAGAGTTTTGAATAGCGTACCATACAGGCTGGTACTGATACCGAGTTGTTTTTGATAAAATTCGGTATTGTAGAGTTGTAATTTCGTTACGGCTCAGATACGTTTTCGATAAAATTCGGTATTGTAGAGTTTGTAATTTTGTTACGGCTCAGATGCGGGTTAGTATGGGGACCATGTTTTTATTTTATTCGTCTTTTGAATAAATGCATGTTTATGCTAAAATTTCTAATATGAAAAAAATTATATTATACTAATAGTGATAAATCCGATTTGGTACTCGGTATTTCACCAATACGTGTACATATTGAACAGGTAGAAAAAGTAGAAAAATTAGCCGGCGCAGTATTAAGAACCTTGCTTCAACTTACATGCATAGATGAATTGAAATGTCAATTGTGCGACACTATTTAATTGGGATAGGTACTCGTTGAGTAGCTCAAATCAAAGTTGTTACGTACTTCCTCCGTCTCAATTTAACGATCCTTTTGGGAAGTTCGTGCCATACTTTTCAATTAGCTATATCTTGTAATCTATTTTGAAAAGATCGTATTATAGAACTAATCAAGATCTGTCAAACAAGATCCATATTAGATAGTATAAAATTTATTATCGATTTAAAGATATAACTAGTTTTTTATCTGGTTAGAATAGAACGAGAGACTATTAAATTGAGAAAGAGAAAGTAATATGCATTACTCCCATCTCAAAGTCATTTTTTTTATAACAAACAAAAGCGTAGGGGCATAAAGGAGGAGACCTTCTTTCAGAAGGAAGTTAGTATAAGGGTATATAAGTAAATATTTACTTATTACTCAACAAGAAGTTTGGGGAATTGTTCTGGGGGTGTAGCTCATATGGTAGAGCGCTCGCTTCGCATGCGAGAGGCACGGGGTTCGATTCCCCGCACCTCCACACAACTTTTTCCATCGTTTTCTCCTTATCCATCATCCATTACCACGTTTAACTCTCCATCAAACGGCCAATATTTTTCCGCACTACGTAGTACGTAGTCTTACGCAAGGCTAGCAACACCCGAACATTACCCCCCTTCCCTCCCATCAACTGCTCTATCCCTGGCATGGGAGAAATTGGCTACCTCTCATTCCTAATCTTCTTCTCAGAGAGAGAGAGAGAGAGAGAGAGAAACTAGAGAGAGAAGAAGTCATCGCAGTTTCAGCAGAAAGGAATGAGTCTGAACTTGATATCTCCTTGGCTCTCCCGCCCCTCTCCGCACCTCTCCAAGTCGTCTTCTTCCAAATTCACCACTCTCTTTTTCCTCCTACTCAACTCCAACTCCACACTACTCCAACGCCGAACCATCGGAAGATCCGGGTGTCAATCGAAGGCCATAAGAGCTTCGTTGAGCGAGAGCGAGAGCGAGAACGACGCCGTCGCGGAGACCTCCTCTTTCGAGCCGTTGTTGTTGGGTGAGGACTTGCTCAGTCGAGTTTCTTCGGCGAGAGACGCGAGCGAAGCGCTGGAATTGATCGCGGAGAAGGCGGGGAGAAGCGGTGGTGTTGTGAGCGGTGCGGAATGTTGTTCGATCATTTCTGCTGCGTTTGATCGGAGCAATGTCGATTTGGCGTTGTCGGTTTTCTATGCCATGCGTTCCAGCTTTGGTCTTGGTACGTATATATATATGTATGTAACTATGACATACTTATAGGATAATTCTATGGTATCCTCCCTCTTGTCTGGAGATACCGTATTCCCATGCGCGGAGGCACTAAGCTCATTTTGATTTTCCACAATAACATATTTGATATTCGCAACCAAATTTTGCTATTTTTGACGTCACAAATAATTTCTAAATTGTCCGAACTTTCTTCATATACATAGAAATCCCAAGTGTTCTCATCTTTTTGAGAGTTGATAGTGTTACAAATGAGATTATCATACATTGTTTTGCAAATATAATAAGTCTAGTGGGATCAATTATGAGGCAAAATTGGATTATTAGTGCATTTTTACCTTATAGTTAACCTCTTAATTTAGTTATTTTTGACTAGTATGTAGAAAAAATATATTGCATATTAATCTAATTTTCGACCCGATTGACCAAAATTTCTGGCTCCACCCTTGCGTATTCCCCTTATAACCTAACCACCCGGAGGCATAACATTTTACCACTGCCACCGGAAGGCATAACATTTTTCAACACTGGCATAACATTTTTAAACACTGTTCAAACATGAAATGAACTTTAAGTGTTATTTTTTTTGCTTGTATTTTGTTGTACGTGAAAAAAGAAGAAGAAAACATTGGCCGGGCTGGCCCAGATGACTTGCAAGAATTTAAACACTGTTCTAGTTCAACTCTGATGCATTATATTCTGTGACCACTAGTCTTGTTGAAATGAACTTTAAGTTCTATGTTCTTCATATTTAATCCTCCTGTGAGGGCGATTATTTTTATTTCTGAAAGTTCATTGAGTTTTTCATATTTTATTTGTGTGAAACATGATCCAAGGGGAAGCTGGTGGTGAAATGGCTTCGTTTGGTCAGAGATGGAAGTGGTCGAGGCCAGACGTACACACGTACAAATTATTAGTTGAAGGTCTTGCAGCATCACTTAGAGTCTCAGATGCCCTCAAGATGATTGGCGCTGTTAGTCGAATAGGAGTTTCTCCTGGTGAAGAGGTATGTATGTAGTCGAATTTCCATTTGACCGGAAAAAAAAAAATGTATGTAGTCATTGGTTTACTTGCCACTGAAATTAAGTAGTGCGAACCGTTACTACCTGGAACGTCGATCATACTTGTATGGGGAATGGAAATTGGAACGGGAAAGTGGTACAACACAGGCCAAGCATTCCCCAAAACTGGGCCTACTATCTAGATAACAAAAGCATAACTTTCTTTTCCAATCAGTTTATTTCAAATTATTTTTGCAAAGCACATTTTGAGGAGCAAAACAAACCAATGTTTATACATTTTCTCCTGCAAAAATTCCACCTTCTAGATTTTTACCTTTATACTGGTGACTTTTTTGGAAAAATTGTTGAGATCGCTTTGGATTGCTAAAGTCACCGTTTCAGAATGGAAGTGTACCATGTTTTGGGGCGTCCTCCAAAAACGGAATTTGCTAACTTAAAGAGTTCCTTGGTAACCTAGGTTCTAACTATCTGCACAGTTAAATATGAGATCTACTCTCCTATCTGCTTACTCTATTCTTTACTTCTACACCTCCCTTAAGCTCTGTATCACTGACACTGACACGCAAAACGGCACCGACACATGTAGATGTTAAAAGTTCTAGGACAATGCACAGTTGCATACCCAGGACACATTAGCAGTGTGTACATTCATGAAAGTACTATATAACCCGTTCAACTCATTGCGCCCTTTTAAAGTTCGGATGCCTTTCTTTGCCGACATGACACTCATTTTAATGAAGCCAATGTCACTGACTTAACTTCAATACAGTTTCTTGGTTCCTGCAGGTCCCATTTGGTAAGATCGTGAGATGTCCAGCTTGTATGATAGCTGTTTCCGTTGCGCAACCCCAACATGGTATTCAGGCATGCACACATGGGCTTTGATGATATTTTGGAATGTTTTTTTCCCAGTGTTTATTTTGATGGTTTGAAAGTTAGACGGACACCCTCATGCACTGGGCCTCATCGGGCAGAGTTTTATGTTGAATATATTCGCGTGGTTCAGTAGGAATAGTTCCAACATAAAGAAACTGAGTTTTCTGATTGGCAACGTAGATAAGTTAAGCTCTGTTATTTCTCCTATGTTCCTTCCTCTTCCCGTCCTTTTACTTTGTTTTGATTGCATGTCACTTACTCGAGTTGCCAAAGTCAATGCATGTTTATGGATGAGTTGATAGCTACACTTCCCAAGCACCAGCTAGTCAAGTGTCAGTGAGATGCCGTAGGTCCTTTTTATATTTTTCTGGATGGAGCCTTTCTTAGTTTTGTTCTGATTGTGGTAGGGACCCTCTTGGTTCCTAACGCGTTATGCAAATGTAAAGATGTAAACATTTCTACATCTTTTTATCATCATGGAGCTTCTTGTGTCAATCTTTTTGTTGCTTGATGAGTTCCAGCTTCATCTTGACCTCAATTACTTCCTTGGGTTTTGTAGAACTCTATCTCGATTCTTAAAACTAACCAAAATACTTGACATAGCCCATACCTTTAGTTCTTGTATGTGATTGCATGCCAATGTTTCATTGATTTTCTTGGAGATTGAAAATGATGAACATGATGGACGAAAATAAATTCTCAGTTCCTTTGCAGCTATATTTGCTTGACGTGGACTATGTCATTTCTTCTGCAGATTGTGTCCTGTTCCAAGTGCCGCTACCAGTACGAGCTAGTTTCTGGCGATATCGTTAGTATTGAGTCAGAAGAAATCAGGTTGGTTAGCTTCCTTGAATTTGCCTTCATTGTGCAATTGAGCCTCATTTTATTTTTGTATAAGGTCCCACGTTGGTATTCCACTAATCTATGATCAAGATTCAAACTGCTTGCATTCACTTAATAGTTACGTTCTTGTTGCTGCACAAGAATACATTTGTTGATCCTGAGGTATTCATTCACTTTCTCTAAGGATTCCCTACTGCCGAACGCAGCATGGAGGTACCTATGTGGAAAAGGGGGCTAAAATTTCTACAAATAAAGAAGCAAAGCATTCCTGCTGCAGTTCATTCTATTGTGGTACATTGTTCTTTTATTTGTGTTATTTCGAAGCATGTACTTCGTCAAATTTGAAAAGTTATTAGATCTTCCTTTTGCTTTGATAAACTATCACATGTTCCCTGCAATAGAAAAATTGCAATTTTTTTCTGGAGCTATAGGTTTCTATATAGGGACTGGAGCATTATTTGTAAATTTGTTCCTCACAAATCACAATGCCTTATCATCTTAGATAGTTTGGCCATCAAACATGTTGTTTGCTTTCTGAATTCCAGAAATCTATGTGCCAATCTGTTTGTCAGCCTGTCTATTATGACAAATTTTACTGAAGTAGTTACTTTCTCTATATTATAACAATTTAACTTAATAGTTGCTTTCTAAGTTAATAGGTCTCCTTTGTGCAGGTGGAGACGCCATCGGGGATGGCACGCACCCACAAATTTGCTACTGAAACTGTTGATCTCCCTGCACAAGAAGGGGAAAGAGTAACCATTGCTGTAGCAGCCCCATCAACTGTTTACAGAGAGGTGGGTCCCTTAAAGTTTAGTCCAAAGTCCCCAGACTTCTACTCAGGAGAACCTTTATGCCTGACAAACCATAGAGATGGCCGAGAATCGCTGTTACTAAGAGCTCCCGCAAAAAATGAAGGCGTATCCTTACTTAACCCCTCTGTCCTCTTTCCACTTTTTGCTGTGCTGGGCACTGGAAATGCTGCCTCTGGAATGATTGATCCCAGTATGCCTCAGCTCATTTCAGTTGCCGTAGTTTCATCTTTTGCTCTTGGAGTCACTTTGAACACTCTGGTTATCCCCCAGTTGGGTCGGGTATGTTTGTCGAATTTCCCCTTAGATTTTGTGGCATTTGGTTCTCTCCGCAAACTTTTATTTATTAGTTGGGTCACGACATCACGTGATTACGACACGATAAGAGGTAATGATTGCCATTGTTTCTTCTCTCTCTCTCTCTCAGATTTTAATTTCCTTTTACCGACCGACTCTCAACCAAAAATAATAGAGTGGGCAATTATATATTCAATTTGCCACCTTTCTTAGAATGTTTACAATTCTCATTATATGACATCGGCATTGAATGATATATTGTTTACTGGTAATAGCATTAGGTTGTTTTCATTTTGCTGTTCAAAATTCTTGTGGTTCAATTTTTCTACCACTACCTATACTAGACCTTGTTGTATGTGGTACGACCTTTTTACATGATGTGCACTATCTACAAGTGTTTTAAGTAAGTTCCCAACGAAAGTTGCATAAATGCAGCTTCCTCAGAGGTTGGCGGATGTGATTGCCATCAGACAGCAACTCCTCTCACAGTATGACAAACTTCAATCTCGCATCAAGGATCTGAAAGAAGCTGCTGAAAACGAGGTACCCTGCCACAATATTCTAACTAATAAGTCTTTTATTCACGTCAAATTAGCCTTCTATTCTCGGTCAGAAGAAACATATTGATACTCTCTTTGAAGAAAGTTGTGACTGAGACGACCAGGTTACGTGGGTTAGGTCATATTTATATGAAGAGTAAAAGAAAAACTGCGGTTATCCTTCCTATGTATCGTCCGGAAAATGCACCTTCCTGTCTTCAAATTTACTTGATTATCTCTTAAGATGGACACTAACTTCATGTACTATATTCTCACATCTGTACCTGAGTGAACGATGTCTCTTTTTTGTAATGTATATGATGGCTTTGGAAATCTACTAGCAAGGAAATTAAGTCTCTGGGAATCCCAGCATAAGACTTCGATACCTTCAATGTTTTATAATTTTAGTACCTGACAAGATTTGGTACATTGGATGGTTGAGCCCATCCCCAATTGTTGCTTTATTGTGGAGATTATTGGTAGGTTTTCCTACATAGTTACAATGATTTTAAGACCTCTTTTTTTTTTGGTATTTCTGATTTCCTTGTCATTTAGACTACATGACCACTTTCATATTCCTATTTGATGTGATTTTTTATAGGTATGGATGGTGGCTCGCATGTGCCAATTGGAGAACAAAATTGTTGCTGTTGGAGAACCTTCTTATCGGTTAAAACTTCTAAACATTTTCGGCAAATCCTTTCTTAGTTCATAATAATACAATGTCAATGTGTTTTGGCAGAAAAATGGTTGTCTTTCGATGTCTTTCAAAGTTCACTAGTCTTCAAGCCATTGTTTTTTCAGCGCGCGGAGAAGTAGAGTCAAAAGGGTGCGTGAAGGTTTGGAAAATTCCCTCAGGAAACGAATTGAATTGATTGACAGCTATGCGAGAGTATGTTTCCTACACTCTGAATTCACCAACATCTGTTAAACTGAAACAACTATATATCAGTTTTTCCGATTATGGAGGCATTACTTGGCCTGTGCATGTTGATAATAGCTAAAAATTTCAGATTTCTTCGATGATTGAAATCGAGGTAGAGATGGACTCTGATGTGCTTGCTGCTGAAGCGGCTAGCAATGCAGTATGCCCTAATTCATGATACTATGATAGCTGTTGGGATTTCAGGGATATGTAGAAGTGCAGAATTTAATCACTCAGTTGTTCCTCAATGCAGGAAAATATTGCTGAACAGATACAGCAAATTATGGAACTTGAAAATCTTGAAGAGGCAAGTTTCGGAAGGATTTTCTGGACATCTAGCTTACATAAGTAGTTGTAATGAAGTAAAAAAATGTAGCTAGAAGGAGAAATTACTCACATGCGAAACCCGAAACTCTTCCATTTCATTGCAAGATGATTTTGTATTAGTCAACAATTTTGCAACATATTGATCAGTGATGGTTCTTAATAATTTGTGATTATACGCAGAGATGGAAAATCCAAGCCGAGGCAAATGATGAGGTTGAAAGACTTCTTAGTTCTGAACCCACAACCAGTGAACAGGTTTTAGACATATAACTGGTAATTTACTTTATCCAAGCTCCTACCTTTTCATATGTTTCCAATCACCATATCCAGCAGTGTCGTGTACTCAAAACTAAAAATTGCTTTCGGTGGATGGAATATTCTGTGATGGATACTTGTCAGCTGATGGATGCTGTATCACAACATGATGAACAATACCAGCTCTAAGCAAATGCAGACGAGACTTTTTCTTTGGGCCTTCAAATATTTTTTTGGAAATAGGAGCTCTCAAATGTAATAAGCCTGCAAAATGATACTACTCCCCTAGAGGCATCCTAGCAGAGGACATCAAATCCACATCCATCTGGGCTACCAGCTTGAAGCAGTGACCCAGAGTGGAAGGGTCCACACCGAACCAAGGGGGATACTAACAGCCGAGTCCTCTCTGGAACGCAGGAATAGGATTCTATATGAACCAATGGATCGGGACAAGTCGTTACTCCCAGCAATGACCAGTTAAAAAGCCCGTCATACAAAAGTTTCTAAACCCGATAAATAAAATAGAGGGTCCTAAACTGAAAGACAAAAAGAGCTGAAAAGGCCCAGCCGGTAAAAGTACTTAAAAATTTTGTAATGATATTTTCAACGCTAGGGATATTGCTATTTGAAGTTAATCTATCCCCTTGTTATGTTGTTTGCAGTGATGCACAAGGGCCCTTATCTTTTTGAGTTACGCTTTCGGCTCTCAAAAAGTCGGGGCCAGCTCTGTTGACGAACAATCATGATTATGCCAGGGGTAGAAATATACTCTTCATGGCTGTGGCCTGTGGGAAGAGGATGGAAACAAAGTACAGTTGCTTTGTTGTGTCTTCGCGGAAACTGGCCTGCCAGCTCAGCGAGCCTATTTGTTCTGAAGGCATCTACTTTTCTTTTGTAAAGCAATTCCATATTTTGGATCCAAAATGCAAGCTTTGTAGAGATCTTTTTGTAAAGGGCTTTTGTCTCTCTTCATTTGTTTCTTCCTTTAGGAATGTTCTCACGAATACGTTGGCGAAATGACTTCAGTTACTTTGATCTATCTCAAGGTTTACGTATCGAATGTATTGCAGCATCAGCATTGTTCAATGGTTCACGACTGTCACGTCATTTATCGTCCAGATCACTCATGGTCAGCCACGTAGAAAAAAACAGTCTCCGACTCTCCGGTACTGCAACTTCTCACGTCCATACTAAGGAGGTGGATCCAGCAAGGGGTACTAGGCGAGGCCACTGTATAGTTACTACCATTTTTTGAGGATTCCTTCAGCGGCTCATGTGGGTGGCAAATGCCAATACAAATCTCTCGAGCAATTAGAGCCGATTTGTTTGACTGGACTAATAGTAATGCAATTTTGTCATCATGTCGGACAAAGAGTGGTCGGATAAATCATCATCGTGAACTCACGAAGGTATTTTATTTCGGGGGATTACAAAAGATTCAACCAGACAGAAGATATGTACTAGTAATAAATATAATCTCAAGATAAACTTCCAGACCTTAAATTCGGAAAAGATTTTTATTTTTTTATTTTATCCCTCTAGATAATGGTTGACTGGACATCTGCTTTTATCTTGGACACGGCTTCTCGGCAACCAACGAGAGACTGCACGGCAACTAAAGAGAAATGCCTTGCACTACTCCTCTCAATTATCACACTGCGTTCGCGCTCTCAATTCTTGCTCTCGAGAATTTAAGTAGATGAGATTATGGTGTGTTTAAAGACGCTTTCATGTTCGCACTCCAACACCCGCTCACGTACGCAAATTATGTGACTTAGTTCCATTCTAGATCAACTTGATAATGGTGGACCATCCACTTTTTTATCGTCCATTCCCAACTGTTTTGTAATATTATCCTCCGCGTCTCACTTTTGGCTTCAAAACGATAAGGGAACGAATCATTATGGTAGGAAACAAAGAACTTTCCAGTTTCCACTTACAAAACAGGACAATTCCTTGCAACTAAAATTTGTTGGCAACTAGCAACCTAATTAGCGTTGCTCTTTTCTTTTTCTCTTTTCTTCCCTATACCCGGATGTCTGTACCAATTTGCGCACAACTCGATCAATTCCAATCCAGAAGTTAACGACCGGGGAAAACCTTCAGTAGTCCCAAAAATTGTAATGATTGGCCTCCGTGAGGTTTGAACATTCGACTCCATAGAGCACAAGCACTCCCGTCTGGCAGCATTTCGCAAAGTCCGGGGGTAATTGGCGTGGCTGTTGATACAAGTAATTGTAGGACCCAACGAGCTGTGTCAATTCATTGAAATTTGCATAAGCTGAAAGGGTTGCACCGATAATGGGGCCATCCTAACTTTTGTATGTAGCCTTTTATAATGCAGAATAAGTATGGGTCTGTTCTCAGAGAAGGAAATCTGATAATTGAATGTTTTATGGGAGGATGTTGACATGAGGGATATTGTTGTTGTGCAAGTAGCAATCTTTTCTAGGAGAATCGAGTAGTAAATGCATCCCTTTTTAAAGTGAGAAAGTTTTGTTTCTAATCTTGACCATATAGATTAGGGTATTAAATTCTTTCCACCGCACGTGGAAAATCCACCTTTTCTGCAGCCGTCATGTGTAGGTCCTACCATGCGTTTGTTGTAATAATCTGAGCCGTTTATCTTGCAGACCCGAGTAGTATATTTACGCAAAAAATTAGCTTCATTGGATGTCGACAAATATGTCAAAATTTGGATTTTAGTTTTAAAATGAACGGTCTGATTCTTTAAAGTTAAACTTTTCATGACCATCTATTTTAAAAACCAAAATTCAAAATTTGATATACACATCTATGTCCGACGAAATTGATTTTTGTCGAAGATATTACTCTGCGAATCCTACAAGATGAACGGTTCAAATTACTTCAATGAACGCACGGTGGGGCCCACAATAGATGGTGGAAAAGGTTGGTGTTCCCCTGGAGGCGGAAATAATTTATTCTCGATAGATTAACCATTTCTTTTGGTAATGCAGGATGTCCTGAGCCAGCTGACGCACACATTGGACTAATTCTTACAGTCCCTCCCGCAGTCATTTCGCACGTTTGCGCTTGGGGGTGAGGTAGCCCCAAGAGTTACTGACAAGATAGATTAAACGTAAATTCATTTTGCTTTACTAAATGACCGTCGCATGTTTTAGTAATTGATACAGTACAAGAATAGCGTAAAGTTACCAAAAGTGATTGTAATTGTTGATATTAATAAGTCCATGAGTAGAATTCTGGAATGATCATGATAGGATAAATTAAAAGGTTCGCAAATGAATAATGTCAAGGTCTGTCCCCTTTTTTTTTTGTTTGGGTAACTTAACTTGAAATAGAAAAAAGGCTAACCGAATATACAGCCTACAAGGGGTATACCCCAGGAGGAAAAGAAAAAAAGAAAAAGGAGAAAATTTAAATCTTAAATCTTAAATAAAACATAGTAGATTTTCAGTAACGCTCAAAGCACACTTCAAGAAAGCAACACAAATGACATGCAAGCCTTAACACATTTTGTCTCTCGAAGCCTTCAACATCTTTATTTTCTCTTTAAGCTTCTTTCTATTTTCACCTCTAGCAGGCGTAGATAATGTGGAATTACCCACCATATGGTTCAAGCTCTGATAAGGTCCAATGAAATCGCCTTCCAAAGGGATCCTTGAAGGCAGATTCTATACGATCTCTTACTCATGCTCGATCTTTGACAATCTTGGCAGATTCTATACGATCTCTTATCTCTACGTAGCCATAGTTGATTGGCAGATGATAGGTTTTTAAATTTGGAAGCTATGCTATGCTATACTTTTTTTTTCTTTTTTCTTTTTATCGTAAGGTATGCCATCTTTGTTTCTTGTCTCAGCCGAATAGAGTACTTAGCATTTCGCTTTGCACTTACTCAAAGGGGTCTCATGGAGAAATTCTTCAGTGCCGAGCGGGCACCGGACAGCTGGTGCCGAGCACGCATTTCGGCCGTCCAAACGTGTTTTGAACGGCCCAGATCTGTTTGGACTTAAGGGGGTGTTTCGATAATTTTACACTTAAAAAAATTACCCAAACAAATCTGGGCCATTCAAAACACGTTTGGACGGCCGAGATGGTGCTTGGCACCAGCTGTCTAGTGCCCGCTCGGCACTGAAGAATTTCTCGGTCTCATGATCATCTATTCTGCAACTGATACTACAAGAATAGCGTAAAGCTTGTCGAACCTATTCTAATTGACACTTGCAAAGTATAATGATTGACATTCACAAAGCTTGTCCGATTTCCGTTGTGCATGGGCCTCACATCTATCGTGTGGTATTCACTCACGTAGTTCAATTTCGAGTATAGTTGGATTCAAATTTTGTATGGTACTAACGGATGCCTGTGCCTAAAGGCACATCGGCATTTAACATTGTATCAACTTAAATAAATTATCCCTGACTGATTTACCCAATAAATGTAATCTATACAAAATGTCAGTTACCATTTTGCGATATTTTTTTATTTGATGATAAAAGACAACATTTATATAGAACTTTCCACTTACAAATCTTTGACACTTGCGAACGATAAGGGAACGAATCATTATGGTAGGAAACAAAGAACTTTCACCTTACAAATCAGGACAATTCCTTGCAACTAAAATTTGTTGGCAACTAGCAACCTAATTGGCGTTGCTCTTTTCTTCTCTATACTCGGATGTCTGTACCAACTTACGCACAACTCGATCAATTCCAGTCCAGAAGTTAACGACTGGACAAAACCTTCAGTAGTCCCAAATTTTGTAATGTTTGGCCTCCGTGAGGTTTGAACATTCGACCGCATAGAGCACAAGCACTCCCGCCTGGCAGCATTTCGCAAAGTCCGGGGGTAATTGGCGTGGCTGTTGATACAAGTAATTGTAGGACCCAATGAGCTGTGTCAATTCATTGAAATTTGCATAAGCTGAAAGGGTTGCACTGATAACGGGGCCATCCTAATTAACTTTTGTATGTAGCCTTTTATAATGCAGAATGGGTATGGGTGAGAAAGTTTTTTGTTTCTGATCTTAACCAAATAGATTAACCATTTCTTTTGGCAATGAAGAGTGTCCCGACCCAGCGTGAGTGCACGTCGGAGTAATTCTTACACGCTCTCCCGCAGCAAGTTTCACATGCTTGCGCTTGGGGTGAGGTGACCCCAAGAGTTATTGGCAAGATATATTAAACATTTTTCATTTTTCAGGCCTATTAGGGGTTTTGGGCTGCGTCCCATTTGAGTTAATTGATTTATCTGGGCTTTTAGGCCTTTTAGGTGTTGCCTTGGGTGTCTCCTAGGTTGACATCTTGCCAATATAGGAATTGGATCTTGAACTGGACATCTCGTTGCCTCTCTCTTTGCTCCTGTTATTCTTTGTATCATCTTTGAAGATTAATAAAAAAAATCGCGGTTCAAAAGAAAAAAAGAGTGTCCCATGTTTTAGTAATTGATATACAAGAATAGCGTAAAGTTACCGAAGTTATATTGTAATTGATATTAACAAGTCCATGAGTATGCCGGCTCATATATTTTGGAGGCCTGAAGCGAATTCTTTATATTGAGCCCCAGTGGCGGACCCAGAAATTATTTATAGTGAGGGCACATAATCATTCATAACCTTAAAGAATTTCACCATCATCTACATTTATACACCATTCCAAAAAATTTTAAATTTATCCACACGTATGTATTCTCTGCTAGATTTTTTCATTTGAGTGGTGAAGATGCAAAATACATTTTTCAAAATTTTGTTTTAATGTTCTTTTCTTCTTAGGCACTCTGTTTTTCTTTCCTAACTTAATAAAAGGACCCAGATTCCCTGCAAGTGCAATTTGTCCACAAGTATATCTCCCCTTGTCAATCTGAACCATTCATATGATAGGGCTCGTCATATAAATTGTCCATTAAAAAATCTATGTTGATTAGACTTTAAATTGAAACAACTCCATCGAAATACTTATACTCATAAAAAATACACACAATCTAACCATTTTTTGCATAAATGAAATATTCTGATCAAGTTGTTATTAGTGTCCAATCAACTTGATTTTTTGATGTTGACAAATTATTTGACAATCTTTACATTATACACGTCTTGGATCATCGGAAAAAGATCCATAGTTGTGCGAAATATACTTTGCACCCCTAAATCAAACAAGAGAAAATCTTAGTTGAAAAAAATAGTATGGGAGGGTGTGGGGGCACGTGACCCCACGTGCCCCTTAGTAAGTCCGCCTCTATGAGCCCCTTACATTACATATTCATGAATTTCTTAAAAAAAATGATAAAAGTATAAAAATAAAAAAATAAAACTAAAAGGATACAATTATGACAATATATAAATGTAAAAAGGTATGATTGCAAGAGTTCTTAAAGAAAATAAGATACAATTGTGTTTTTATTTGGAAACATTCTAATATAAATATGTAAGTTACATTTCAGTAGGACCGCAATTTTGGACCAAAATTCGAGGGCTGGAAGCGGTCGCTTCTCTCGCCTCCCCTATGAGCCGGCCCTGAATTTTTAAATATCAAGCATTTCTTCTGTATTATTGTCGGTATCGGATCACTAGGAAATTTTGTGGGAAGTCTTTTCCCACCATAATTTAGGAAGATTGCTTTGGCAACCACGGCTACATTAATTTGGCTGGAAAGGAATTGATTTTTCAAGGTATCCAATGCCAAAAAAAGAGTAAAAAGTATCCAATCTAATCCAATGCCAAAAAAGAATCTGCAGTCCGAATTCTGGAATGATGATAAGATAAAAAGGTTCGCTTTTGAATAATGTCGAAGGCCTGTCCCCTTTTTCTATTTTTTGTTTGATCCTTAGGTATGCCATCCGGGATCCTTGTTTCTTGTAAATTGTAATGCTTGTTCTTATAGGGGATTTCTTTAGTTACCCAAAAGTAAATTATTGTTGGTCGAGATTTGAGAAAGTATCTTACAATTGTTTGGTCGAGATTTGAGAAAGTATCTTATAAGACTGTTTAAAACACTTTTAAACGACTACAGTCACACGAACTGTCCTTTGCAGTTCAAAAGTGAACTGTAGACAAGCCGTTTCCTATTCAGGATATATAGCAAATGAACAAATAGAAAATGGATAAACAAACATGGAAATTCTAATCGCAAGAAAGTTTTGCAGGGAACCACGCAAGGAAAAACGCGTTTGGATCCATTCCGGATCCCACAAAAATCTAGAAAAATACCATAAATTTTTTAATATTATTTTATGGGGTCCTGTAAAAAATCAGCTCCAAGGGACATCGGTAAGTATTACTTTTGGATTCGTAGGGGCGAAACTGCTCAGTTCGCCCCTACGAATCCAAAAGTAATACTTACCGATGCCCATTGGAGTTAATTTTTTATAGGGCCCCATAAAACAATATTAAAAAATTTATGGATATTTTTCTAAATTTTTGTAGGACCCGGAATGGATCCAAATGCTTTTTTCCTTGCGTGGTTCCCTGCAAATCTTTTTTGCGAATAGCAGAAAAAGAAACCGTAGGTTCCATCTCTTTCTAGGAAGTGTTTTCTTGGATCTTGGAGAATCGAGTAGTAAATGCATTCCTTGAGGGTGAGAAAGTTTTGCTTCTAATCTCAGCCAAATAGAGTAAAGCATTTCGCTTTGCACTTACTCAAAGGGGTCTCATGATCTATTCTGCAACTGATACTCCAAGAATAGCGTAAAGCTTGTCGAACCTATTCTAATTGACACTTGCAAAGTATAGTTGACATTCACAAAGCTCGTCCGATTTCCGTTGTGCATGGGCCTCACATCTATCGTGTGGCATGCACTCACGTAGTTCAATTTCGAGTATAGTTTGGATTCAAATTTTGAATGGTATTAGCGGATGTTCGTGCCTTTACATTTAACATTGTATCAACTTAAATAAATTATCCCTGACTGATTTACCCAATAAATGTAAATTAGGGCCGGCCCCGGGGTAAGCCCAACAAGCCCCCGGGCTTGGGCAACTCCCCATCACGTGGCAACCAAAAAAAAAAATTAACCATGAAGTATGTATTGAATGTTTAATATAGCGCCATATATTCAGTTAGTTGCTTTGGCCAAGTGGTTAGGTGGTAACTTTCCTAAGCAGTCGCTCAAGTTCGAGTCCCTGGCTCCCTGCCTAAGACGATTCTTGTTTCCTTTTTTATTTTCCCAAGGCTTCCTTTTTCATTGTCTGTCCCTTGCAAAAAACTATTTGGAGCTCAAGGAGATGCCCTTGCCCAGTCATCTGGAGCTTACCACCTTGCTCTAGCAGCTGCCCTTGGTAATAAAGGTCCCAACTTTTTTTATTTTATTTTCTTTGCTTAAGCCTCCTACTATTTTTTTTTTCGTTTTATTTTTTTAATGTGACCTCTACTATTAAAAGCTGAAGGGTGAGGTTAATAATTTGGGGAGTGCGAAATTTATTCCCCTTTTTGTTTTAGTCAAACTATTTTACTTTCATATTCCTTTTCATTACAATAACTGATATAGATGTTAAGAAGTCTACATTGATAAATATTTGTACTCGCTTAATTTTAACCTTATATAGTAGGCTTTTTTGCCAAAAAGGATTTGTAAATATAGTTGCTTCGGCGGAGAGTAGTTTTTCTTAGTTGAAATGACAAAGAAATTTATCTTCGGACTACTATATCACACGAGAGTTTAAGTGGATTGGTTATGATCTCAATTGAAAATAAGTACATGAATAAGTTAAAGTACAATAAGTTAATTTATTTTCAGAGAGTAGTCTTTCTTAATTGAAGTCACAAAGAGAAGTTTTGGCATTAGCAACACTCTTTATATATTTCTTGTTCCTTTCATCGAGATCCATAATTAATTTCAAAAATGACGATGAAAAGTTAAAAAAAAAAATTATAAAGCACCATAACCAAGATTGCATTTCGACTTTCAATTTTTAATGTAATTCAAGCTAAAAGCACAATGTAATCTTGCTTTTCTTTTTATTTTTTTACTTGTTTTTTTTATTTTAATCTTTTTTATGAATTAAAACTAAGTGGGCAACCAAGCGTGAGTTCGGGCTTGGGCAACCCAAATGTCGGGGCCGGCACTGAATGTAATCTATATAAAGCGTCAGTTACCATTTTGAGATATTTTCCTATTTGATGATAAAAGACAACATTTATATATAGAGAGATACATTGCCTAAAAAATGAGAATAGAGATGGAAAGATTTATTATGAGAAATGATCTGATGGATAAAAATTTAACAGAAAGTGATCTAACGGTTGTAGAGGTTGTTCTCGTTTATATGCCTAGACATTTTCAACAGAAACCACTCATGTTTTATAATATAGATATGTATGGTATATCTATATGTAGTGCACCCTTGTGTAGTGCATGTGTAGGGCGGCACACAGCCGTCGATCTCATCAATCAACGGTTCAGATCAAAAATCAATTATGACCAGTAAATCGGTCATAATTAAAAATCATATCTCAACCATTCATTGTCAAGATCGATGACCCGTGTGCGCTCTACAGGATGCCTTACAGGGCAAGATTTTCTAATCCAATTTAGATCAGGTGTCCACAAGGTTTGCGTGTCCACAATCTCTTACCTCATGTTGTACCTACCTTATAAATAAATAAATAAATAAATAATCGAGGATAATTTATCCACTAAGAAATAGGTAAGCTGGAATATTGTTATTACTTATTAGGAGTGGGACGGTGTAAGATGAATTTTCATTTGGTCTTAGACTCTTGTGCATTTTTAAACGAAAACTCCACAAACACAATTCCGATTACAATTGCATTCGAGGCCATTTGATGTATGTGAACCATTATGTGCATCGAACGATTATGAACACAGTTGTGTTCTAATTTTTATTTTAAAGTTGGCCGGGTTGGTAGCATTATGGATTCTTAAATCGTTACCAAACGCCCCCTAAATTGCCGATGTGGATTGATAGGTAAGAAAAATGGAAAACATTGGTCGTCTTCATCTTGAACACGTAGTTCTCGTTTTTCTTTATCATTATTAATATTGGTTTATAATTCCTAAAATGACACGTACCCGCTTTAAATTTTATGATTGCTCGGTCCAAACCTTTAGGGTTGAGTTAAATGAAATTAACCCTATTTGAAAGACCAAATTCCTTTATGGATAATTTTACATACACACCACTAGAAAATACCACCCAATACTTATGAGTTTCGAAAGTATTTTGACGATTCGAATCAAAGTTGTCAATCCCGTACCGGCCAGCGTACCGTTTTCACTTCTGGAATGGTACGTACCGGTACCGGACTGTATCTCGGTACCGTTCCGGATTTACCGCAATTAATATTTTATATATATTTAATATATATTTACCATATATATTAGTTTAGAGCCCACAAGTTTTTTAAAAAAAATAAAAAAATACCGGAACGGAACACCGGAATATGTCCGGAACAGCCCGGTATCGGCCGGTACATCCGGTATTGGCCGGAACAGCCCGGTATTTTGACCGGAACGGATCGAGAGTCTTCGTGTTCCATTTAAGGGCCGGTACGGTACGTACCGGCCGGTACGGAACGGATTTCACAACTTTGATTCGAATGTGAGTTACTCGTGTAAAAAATTAAGTTGATCAAACATGGTAGGAAATACTAAACTCCATGGTTGTCTCGAGAAGAATGCATCATAAAATTCTCACTATTCATCTAAGATTTGAATAAGACACTTAACGATATTTGATCAACTTGATTTTTTGCATGGATGATTTGCATGTCTAGAACCACAAAATGAATAGCTCAGATTGTCAAAACAGCTAGTGGATTCCCGCAATTTTTTGGATTGTGTTTTCGAGAGGTGTATTATTTCTTAGCAGGATTATTTCTTCATGCATATCAGGAAAAATATTAGAATGCTAACGGATTTTATTTTGAGAAATGCAAAGGGAAAAAGAGGTAAGAAACTTTTTTCCCCCTAACCTTTGCTTGGTATTTTGGGGTAGAAAATGGAACAGAACCCATAAAAGGTAATGTAAAGCAATTCTCACATATTTTCCTTCTTTATTGCTTGCCCTTTTTCTTTGTTACTCACATTGAATATTACTCCGCCTAACCTTTTTTTGCCTTTTTACCTTTAAAACTAAAAATGCTAAAGTAGTTTCCTTTTCACTTTTCTTTCTTTTTCTTTGTGAAACTAAACAAAAACAAATATTTTTGAGCGGAAAAAAAGACTAGTTGTGTTGAAAAACACGCTTAAAAAAGTGATTAGGCAAAATAAAAATTGTAATTATTATTATTATTATTATTCTTTGAATGTATTTATGTACTTTGAGTACCATCTATGGTAGCGAGTTTGGATTCCGCTTGAGGGTAGAAATTCTCGAAAACTAGATGTTGTGTATTGGGCGTTATCCGTCCAGCTTATACTTTGGTGGGGTTGTGGTGACAACACTAACCTCCTATAGGTACGGTTTGCTACGAAAGGATGTTCTAGTGAGCTTGGCTCCTTCAATAAATGGTACTGGTTTACTGACTAAAAATGCTATGACAGTTAGGAGCTCTTTTTCCCCAAGGGGAGTTGCGACTCTGATTTCCCCCTCCCAACCTTTCACTTAGAAAAAGAGAAAAAAGACTAAGGGCATCTTGAAAAAAGAAAAAAAAAACAAGGATCGAGGGCACTTCGGTGGACCGTCCGTGCTCGGCAATAGATAGCCTAAATTTCATCTCGGCCGAACAGATTTTAGGCGTCGGCCGAAATGAAATCTAAAAAAACCACTAATAAAACCGGGCACATTCTTAAGTGGTGTACCAGTGGATGTGGACTCCCTCGAAACGTAGATCAGAAATTCAGAACCGACAATCTTACCAACCACGTGCTCATCAGTTTATTCTCTCCATTATTCTACCAAATCCGATTAAAAAACAAGAATCAATTATAGTACTAAATTCCTCTCAACTATGATCCATTTGCACTAATCTTTAAGGTTTAAAACTCAACACTTTTAAATCCCCTTAAAAACTACACTAATCCTATATGTAAAAGATTGGCGTCAATGGAAAATCAAACGAGAAATGATTAGGTTGTGGCAACAGAGAGGCGAGATTATCTGCTTTTTTGACTTCGAATCTTTTTTAATATCTTCAATTGTCATAGAGTGAACCATTTCGATCGTTAAGGAACAAACACTTTGTCTAATTCTTTTGAATTCAGACCCATTTTTCTCCACTAGCCAATTATGTTACGACCGCTGAACAAACTTAGTTGACAAAGATAATTTATGCGCTGCTAATTTATTTAAAAATTTACCCTCTTGTTCATCAATCATTAGCACATCATATTCTTTTCACTCTAACCTTCACTAATAACTACTCTAAAACCACCACATTCAAAACCCAAATTTAGTCACCATACTCCAACAAAAGCTATCCCAACCCCAATCACATCCTATTTCGTGATCGCCCACGACTCTCCCTCAACTAACTCCAACAATTAGGTTCGTTTGTTTCCTCGTTAGCCTTTTTTAATCCAAAAAAATTGTTCTCAACAGAGAAAAAAGTAATTTTGTCATAAAATCTTATTTATCACATTATGTTTTGCTCACATGACAGATTCCGTCCAAAATCCAAACGTTTTGGTGATGGAAGGAGTGGAGTTTATTACCATCAAATACGTTAAAGGGGGTTAAGTGTTAAAATTTTAACATTGGAGAGGTTAAGTGATTCGGCTCCGTTTTGGAACGTAAAAAAGGTCCTTATTTTTTAAGAAGGCAATTTTAAGTTAAAAAATAATGGACTTATTAAAATCTAAAAATATGCAATATAGATCTTGTTTGGAAGATCTCGATGAGATCTTTTATACGGTGGTAAAAAAAATCAAAAAAATATTTTTCATTTACATTATTTTTGAATTTGAAAATGTGAAATAAGTACTTACAGTATTTTTTAAGAAGGTATTCTGGAACGGGGCTTAGTCATAATTTAGTGTTAAAATTTTAACATTGGAGAGGTTAAGTGAAAATTAGTCATAATTAGTCATAATTGGTACCGTATGCGCTTTATACCACTTTCCGTTTTCCTTTTCCTTCCCTGTCTATAAAATAGTCTCATCAGTCTCTCTTTCGTCAAAACCGTTCTCTCTCTCTCTCTCTCTCTCTCTCTCTAAACGTATATTTGTAGTGCGTAGTACGTAGCTTGTAATTGTGAAGCTCTAGCTATGGCGGAAAACATTTTGGTGACTGGAGGAGCTGGTTACATAGGAAGCCACACAGTGCTTCAACTACTGCAGGGAGGGTTCAAGGCTGTGGTGATCGATAACCTCGACAACTCCTCTTCTGTTGCAATTGACCGAGTGCAGGAACTCGCCGGTGAATATGGCCCTAACCTTACCTTCCATCAGGTTCGTATACTAATTAATTAGGTATTGTTAACTGTCCTATAATTGAAATTTTCACTTTTTTTTTTTTTTTTTTTTGAGGTTGGTTGTTGATTCTGTGCTTCCAGATAATTCTAATCGTGATTGTTTTTTATTTTCTGTGTTGAATTATTGATTGCCTTCTTATAGTTGAGTAATTTATTAAATAATTGGCTCTCCAATATGTTTACTGTCCTTGTATTGAAAATTTTGCTCCTTTTTTTTTTTTTTTTTTGAGGTCGGTTTGGGTGATTCTTTGCTTCCAGATAATTCTAATCGTGATTGCTTATATTTTCTGGGTTGGATAGTAATTGTTTGCCTACGTGCACCTGATCAGTTGATATGACCTCCCCCGGCTCAAAATGGAGAGTAACTATTACTATTGAACCTCCTTGTGTTATCAATTTTAACACAATTTTTGTGGGGCTAATCTATAAGGATCTTTGGCCCGACTTCAATTAGGCCCTCTGCGAGGGGACCGGGATTAATCCCCAGGGATTATTGAGGTGTCCGTAAGCTGCCCGGACCCCCTGAAATCTGATTTATTAAAGAAAAAGAAGCAGCTATTACTATTGGAAAATGTGTAGTAACTATTACTAATGGAGAATGCTTTGCTATGTATCTGGAGCCATTTGATGTGGGTGGGTTCGAGTGCATTGTGTGAGATCTACTTGTATCGGTTCCGAACAAGTGTGTTGGATTTGAGTCCGCACATTTGTGTCTGGAGCACTATTGATATTCTACAGCTATGGCTAAATATAGTGAATTTTATGGGTGGTTGAGAGAGAGAGAGAGAAAAGAAAAGAATGGAGAATTCTTTACTTATTTAGATATTATGAGAAATAAAGGTAAAAGATGAATATTTCTCCATCTTCTTTTCTCACCAAATCTCACCACTTTTTGATGACATTTGATGAGAAACCACAACCCTTTTTTTTTTTTTTTTCTCCATTTGACAATGCCCGTAAGGGTCCAGATTGAATAAAGTACTAAAATGTTCTGGTTCTAGAGTATGGAACTTGAAGAGCCTAAATAATTTCAGAGGAGTATGGTATGTTCAAGAGCCTAAACTTTAAAGATTGTGTTGTGTATGATTCTGGTGTTTATCTGACTTGAAGATGGTCTTTTTCTATATTGATGCTTGCATGCTTGTTAGTTCTCTTCTTTCCACGGTAACAATGTCATGAAGAATCAAATTACTTGTCGACTAATAGACTTACTGTGTAGCTCATAGCATTAGTTTTTGCAGTACTTGGCCCTAATTATTTTTTGCTGTCACCCACAGATGGACTTACGAGATAAGCCTGCACTTGAGAAGCTTTTTGCATCCACGAAGTAAGTTTTTGCATTTGTTAAAGTACTGTTAGTTAATTTCATCAAACCAAACTTTGCAAGGAAAGAAACGTCAACTGAATGGTGGTTGTGTCCCATCTGGTTCAGACTAGGTAGTCAAACACGATTGTCGTTAACATTTACCTTTTGTATTTAACATCTTAGTTATCTGCATATCTTCGTTTAAGTATAGCATTATCCTGTGTCTGTCACGTTCGAACCTGTAGCAAAAGAGTTTCTTTATGCCTGCTTTATGAGTATTAACTGACACGATTGAGGCATTACTTATGCTTCGTTAGAAGTCTCATTGATTCCATCTACAGTTTTGATTGCAAGGCCCGAGATATTATTATCATGGGACATGAGTAATGTATCTTCGTCACAAGAACTATCTTCTGCATATGATATATTAGCAGAAAACAGAAATTGAATTTCTGAACTATATGTTCAGAAATTGGGGTTTATATGAAAGTTGTTACCATTGCTGAACTATATGTTCTGTTACTTCACGTCTCCCTAATAGTTTTGTTTGAACTGCAGATTTGATGCTGTCATCCATTTTGCTGGATTAAAGGCAGTTGGTGAAAGTGTGCAGAAACCCCTGATGTATTACGATAACAACCTTATTGGTACAATAACTTTGTTGGAAGTCATGGCTGCCCATGGATGCAAAAACGTATGTCTTGTTTGTGGCTTTGGGATTGCCTGTATTGATAAACTGCTTCTCTCATCTCCTCACAATCTTTTGTTTGCTCCATTCTTATTTTCCTAGCTTAACTAGTGAACTTGAGGCTGTCCAACCAGTCAGTGGCAAAAATCAATTGGTTATTCCTCAAAAGGTGTTTGTGGCCATGAACTTGCCGGCATTGCTTAAATGCTTCTCTCATCTCCTCAAAATTTTTAATGTTTCTATCATCTTTTTGCTGATAAAAAATAAATTAATGTTTGCGCCACACTTCATTCCTAGCTTAGCTAGTGAACTTGACACTGCTCAACCGCTTACTTGCACAAATCAATTGGTTACTCACAAAGTAAACATGTCTCCAGGAGTCAAATTCTGAGAGGATGGGCATTTTGGTGTTTCCAGAGCAATCCATAAAGACTTGCACTGTATTTGTTGTATATTCTAGACCAAGTCTTTAGATCTTTGACTTATGAAGAACTGTTATGGACTTTATAAACCAACATGACTAAGTTCTAACCATTTTCTTCTAATCAGTAAGTTACACGTTCATGTGCTGGGGATATAATTATGGAGTCCTGGGATTAATTACAGTTATCGAGTCCAGCTACTTCTTCTGTTTATTTCAGTTATCAAATTTTTTTGCTTTTATTTTACAGGCTTGACTCGCTTTGGTGAGTTGACTAACTCGTTCCCATCGTGCTCTGCTTCATTTCAGCTTGTGTTTTCATCATCAGCTACGGTTTATGGTTGGCCAAAGGTGGTTCCATGCACAGAGGAGTTCGCCCTCTCTGCAGCTAACCCGTATGGACGAACCAAGGTCATTCACATGAACTGAGAACTTGGGTTACCAAAGAAACTGTATATGGCTGCATATGAGAAATAAAGAACTTGAATGATATTTTCTTTTGACTTCATTACTGTGCAACCACATTAGAATCTTCTGCATTTTGTTCCCTCTCTCATTCTCAAAATTTAACAAGCACGTGCATTTGTACCATCCACTAATATTACCTAAATTTCAGCTCTTCATTGAAGAAATATGCCGTGATATCCACCTCTCTGACACCAAATGGAAAATCATATTGCTGCGATATTTTAATCCGGTTGGTGCACATCCTAGTGGCTACATTGGTGAGGACCCTCGTGGTATCCCAAACAATCTTATGCCTTTTGTGCAACAAGTGGCTGTTGGTAGACGACCTGCGCTTACGGTGTTCGGAACTGACTACCCCACAAAGGATGGTACAGGGGTATGATTCCTTCATTCTTAGCATTTCATTTTTTTCCTTTGCTTGTTTGGCTGCCAACATCAAACTCTATGGGCAAGTATGCTTAACTTTTTCTTATGGTTAATAGTCATCCATATCCAACACCAACTCACTCAACTCTCTTGCACTATCGCAAAATCTGGGATCTGAGTGGGGGGTTGTTGTATTTTCCTTTAGATATACAGTATACTATTGCTTGTTAAGGCTGTATTTTGATGGTTCTTATTTGTTTCACTGTTCAGGTGCGTGACTACATTCATGTTGTGGATTTAGCTGATGGACACATTGCTGCACTGAACAAATTATCTGATCCTTCTGTAGGTCTGTGTTCTGATTTTTTTTATTTTCCTTGTGGTTCTGAGTGGATGAAGTCGTAATGTTTCCACTAATGCATGGCATACAGCCATAGATGTTAGATGGACTACTAAGATGTGTGCATAAGCTAGTGGTAATAGAGAAACTGTCTCCAGTACGCTGCCCTGTTGAAGACCGAAACATGATTATTGCTTTCACTGCAGGTTGTGAAGTTTACAACCTTGGAACTGGCAAAGGAACATCCGTTTTGGAAATGGTAGATGCATTTGAAAAGGCATCCGGAAAGGTATTGAACTGCATGATGTATTTTCTGGCTCTGCCTAATTTTGATGATGAACCAACTTCTTCCTTTGGAATACCTGTATTGTATTCTTGTTCACCTTTAATTTGATTTGAGATTGCACTTTTTGATTCATTAGTACGCTAGTGCTTGGAGATAGAATTGGAGTATTCCCGATTGTAGTGGAAAGAGATTTGAGTTTTATACAAAAATAGAAGAGACAATAAAATAAGTAGGTTGTCCCCTTCCCACCGCTGCACCAATGATAGCATAGTTGTAATTGGATATCAACATTATTTTCCTTTATGAGGACAAGAGCCATAATTTGTTTTCGTGGTGGTTCCAGAAAATTCCTTTGCAGTTTGCCGGCCGGCGGGCTGGTGATGCTGAGATTGTGTATGCATCAACGGATAAAGCAGAACGTGAGTTGAACTGGAAGTAAGTACTGACTCCCTTGCAATTTGTGTAGACAATTATTCTTTGGATGTGCTTCTTATGCATGGTTGATGATATTAAGTGAGTATTTTCAAGAAGTTCTCGTGAAATTCTGGACTTTGTTGGATTGTTCGGCATACTGCGCAAAGGAATGTAATTCTAGAATGACCTGTCATTAGTTCCGACCTTTTAGTATTTGTTCTTTTTGGAGATATGATATCTGCAATGGACCGTTGGTCCACTTTCGCACAGACAAGGCCTCTAATATTGACTGGAAATTGGAAATTAAGTTTCATGCAAAACTTGGTGGAAACTATATAAGATGATAGTAGTAATACGACTAATCTTATTTCACTCAATCAAATTGCATATTTTCTGATGTGTGTTATTCCTTTTCAGGGCAAAATATGGCATCGAAGAGATGTGCCGTGATCAGTGGAACTGGGCGAGCAAGAACCCATACGGCTATGAATCTCCAAAAACCACTGCTTGACTGTAATCCAAACTTGTGTGTGTACTCTGTAGTCTTGGCTAGAACCTCAAGTTCAGAATATCCCTTGTATGACTAGGGCTATAATCAAGGATGAAATAATAATTGGGTGTATTTTTTTTCCTAGTTTGGCTGTTGGTTCTGCTTGATAATGAGCAAACCTACATGGTGGGGGAAATATGGAGGTTAAATGTACTCACTTTAGAGTAAAAAATAGCTTGACCTCTTGTGAAGGGCTGGTATTTTGCTGCTTTTTTTTTTTCCCCCCAACGACAGAAACTTGTTGACAAAAATGATTTGAACAGCACATTGTGGTGACTCCTCCCAAAAGTTTGTTGTGATTGTGATTTCATAGTAGTACATGAACATGAATTTTCCGAGTTTGCGAATCACAAGTGTTTTTGAGTTTCGAGTGTCGATATTTGGATAAGGATAACCGGTATTTGCTTGTGGTATTTTGATAATTGGACGACTACCGAAAAACTATGTAGAAGAAGCTGAATTTCTGTAAGACTACGCAAGATTTCCATGTTATACCTAGCTTCTCTTAATTTGTAAATATCATTTTAACCTTAATAAGCAAGGTTTGTTGGATCGGATGAGGAATCAAAAGTTTGATATATGAGCTGAATAGTTAATTGTTCAAATTTGATTCGAAAACTTTGCAAGATTCAAAAATATATTCAAACTTAACTTATTAATGAAATGACTCGATTTCTAACTCGAGAGAGCTGTTCTCGAGTTGAGTAGTAGGAGTATCTCGTTCTTGCCCTTTACTGAAAAAAAAAAAAGAGGTGATGTATTGGCTCACAATTTGAGAGATAAGGCCTATAGAAGAGTAGGTTGCTCAGTTGCAGGTGCAGCAACAGAGCATTGAATGAGCTCTTTGGTTGTGTGCCTTATCAAAAATTTGCCCGTTGCAAATTGGATACTAAGGTTGTTCGCGGTTCGGTTTCGAGCAGATCGGTTCGGTTCCTAGGCGAATTTGCATCTGCCAAATTGTTGTTTTCCCCATCCGTGAGTGTTTCACGGTTCCGTCGGTTTGGTTTGCGGTTTAGACGGTTCGGCTTGATCAGTTTGGGCAGATTTGAAACAGCCTAAGTACTTAGAAAAAATCTAAAAAGCTTCCAAAACTTTGCATCTATAAAAATGTTACATTACTCAATTAACATTTTTTAAAATAAAGCACGTTTATATCTGCTCTAAAAAGCTCTTTGAAACCCAAAATCAGAGAGCAAAACACACACATTCATACTTACCTCATCCACCACCTGTCCATGACCGGGCATTGTTCGGTCGGATCGGTTTGGATGTGGTTTGGGAAGATATAGGTGGTGTTCTAGTTTTTGTTCTTTTTGTAAAAGTTCCTTTTTTTCAAATTTTATAATGAAAATGAAAAATAATTTTTTAATTTTTTTTGCACCGTATAAAAGATCTCAACGAGATTTATCAAACAAGATCCATATTGGTAGGAAAATTATTTGCGTAAACACATGATTTTTGGACTTGAAATTACCTCCGTTTGAAAAAAAGCACTTTTAGAAAAAGTGGAACACCACCTAATAAACCTGTAACTTATTTTTATAAATACCAAAAATTTAAAAAGTATAGTAGCACGGTAAAACATCATACCACTTCGTATTGCCCCAAGACTAGCCAATAATTTTTCGTATTGACTTAACGTTAAATTTCTATGTCAGTAACAAGCAGCATGGTATATGGAGTACTGTCGAATTTACCAGTACTATTTTGGTGGGGCTAATAGTTTATTGTGAAGGTCTTAACTCTTTCACATTTTTTAAGTATTTTTTACTTTGGACGGATTGGGCGGTTTGAGCAGATCCAATCCGATCCTCTCGCGGTGGATTGTTATTTTTTCCATCCGCATCCATCCATCACATACCTCGATTTAGTTCACGGACAGATCGATTTTGGCGGTTCGGTTGATCCGCTGGACAACCCTATTGGATACCTTGGTCTATATATTATTCACTTGTGTACGCTTTTGTACAGTGGTGTAGCAATGTGAGTGCAGAGAGGGTGAGGTCGAGAGGGGGAGCCAGTGTGGCTCCGGCGGTGAGTCAGAATGTGGCTCCCGTAGAATTTTTTTTGTAACTTTGTATATGTGAGTTATATAAAGTGAAATTTTCTCTTGTGTGTATACTGTAACTACCAAAAAGGTTGCCAAAATTTGTTTTCTTGTTTTTGAACGATGGATTTTTTTTTATTAATCTTTTCAAATTGTAACAAAGACTAAGGGAACAAGGAAAACAACATCATATCCCTAAGCAAAGCTAAGAACAATCCTGTGCCCAATCCCGAGATTGCCAAAATTGTCAATCACATATATACAGTAGATAAGATCGGTACATCAATACCACCATAAAATTTAACTAAAAAATTTTCTTATTTACGATACGAACTTCTGTTCAGTATATCAAGACAACACAAGTATTGGTTCAAAAAGAACAGAAGTAGAAAGAAAACAAAGTGTCAGGCCCACAAAGAACAAAAGGAAGCCCATCCCACCTTTAGATAAAATTCTTCAGTCCATCCAAATGGACTGGTCATTCCATCTATACATTATTTTACATAATACCTATAGTAGATATATATAGATCTTGGTGAGATTTATTTTGCAAGCTTGAAATCCATGACTTGGGACACTGCTTCAAGAAATGCATCTTCACTCATCCCGGGGAGCATGGAATCCCGCGCCTCCCGAACAATCTCCTCGATCGCGGATTCCTTGTTCAAGGTTTCCCGGCACATGATGCTTCCGATGGCGAAGGGAGTCAGCCCTCTCTCCGCCCCTTTCTTCAGAAGCATGGTGGAGATACGAAGTGTCCGCGAAACCTCAAGCGACAGGTCCCATCCATAGAACTTCAAAAGTGCAATGTCTTTTTCGGCGTCCAGCGATTTTATGTATTCAAGGGTGTCTGGTGAGTAAGGCTGGTTGGCTTGTGGCCAGTAGAGCCAATCGAACGTGCAATCTTCAAACTGCCAACAGGAAGAAATGAGAGTCTATTAAGTTGAAGTTCACCAAGGAGTGGGAATGCTTTCGAGAAATATTAGAGCGATAAATTAATACATTCCAAACAATCAGACCATTTATTCCTGCATGGCTGCCGAATAACAGAATGAACAATTTCACATCTTGAACCACAATATCCCTAAACAGAATAACGAAAGGCATGACGTCTATTCGTTTTGCCTCAAATTGTTGAACTGTTTCGTTTCTCTACTTTGTCGCCGCAAGTGCACAGAATATCAACGTTTACGTGGAACAATGTTGCCATAAATGCACAACTTACTGATTTGCTATTCCAATAAGAAAAAACCACCAGTATGTGCTGATGCCTTCTATTTGCGTTTACTAAATGCTATGCTACTTTGCATGTTTTGCAGTGTTATCACTAGAAGAACAAATAAGTTAAATTCAACTCTACTAGACGCAAGAAATATAGACTTCAATGGACACAAGCAAACATAAACAAAAGAAGAAGAACTCTTACATTTTCAGGCAAGCAATAGCCATGATCAATAGGAACAAGCACGATCCGCCCCTCTTCCCCTTCTTTGCTCACCAGAATATTTCCCGCGTGCCTATCTGCATTTGCCATTCTTATATCAAACACGCTTATCTTGTGGACCTCCTCCACAGGGAAATCCCTAGGACCCATGTCCTCGCAACATCCATAGTTCTTCACGAACATTTGCAAAGAACCAATCTTAACATTCTTTTGTGCAGACACATACCCATCTGGATGATTAAACCCCCTGTGCAGGCACTGGACCAAAACGGTAGGCGGCACACCAGCAAAACCAACCTGGCCACTCAACGATGAGCGGGGACCACTCTTTGGGTGATCCAGTATGTATGCTGCAACTTCTCTAAAGGCACCTTCTCCAACTCTGGTTCCCCTCTTTAACCCTTCACCATTTTCTGATAAGGGTAACCCTTGAGGGTTATTCACAGCCATCGGTTCTTCATCAATGGGCTTGAAAACAGAAAGATACTTGTTTCCCAATTCGTCTTGCATAAAATAAGTCCCTCCTGTACCCTCAGATGATCTGATGGGTTGTTTGCCACTCTCAAGTCCATCAAGCGTGGACTTAATCATATCACATATGAGCGAAGGCAATTTTATATTCGGATTCACAAAAATCGGCTCCAAAACAAAATCCCTACAAGGTGGCTTTTGAGATTCGGTTTGGACATCTATCCCATCATTCCAATTAGCTGCTATGACAGAGAGTTCAACATCTTTCTCCGAATGCTCGGCATGAACCTTTGCAGATTTCTCAACTACCAAGTGAATCACACCATCCGTATTCTCACAAACGTCGTCAATAAGCCTCTGGTCATCAAGCTTCTTGCCATTACAAAGAAGCTCTTGATCATCTAGATCAACAAAACCTTCCCCTTTCTTGGCAATCCTTCGCTTGAGATACCCTACATCTCTATAGCGATCGATTTGAAACTCGAATTCCTTCCCACAGGCAGTCCTAACAATGATGACAAGGAGCTCAGAAAGCCTGAGAACCAAATGCAAAACATTTCCCTCGGTCAAACCATAGTCCTTAACGAGGGAATCGTTTCGTGACAGCTTTCTACCTCCAAAAACCAAGGTTTGTTTCTTCGCTACGAAACCTTTACATGATTGGATCCTAAGTTTTACTGACGCAATCGAATCGGACTCCAACACCCTCATGGGAATCACAGAACCGGCGACAGTGAGGTAAATTCTGATTGATTCGTCAGAGCAGAGACCTAACCGGGTATCGAAACAACCGGGAGATCGTACCGTCTCTTCACGAATCGGACTCAAAGCAATATCAGCAACAGACATGATACACTTTCTATTTACCCCAGAAACTCAGGACTATGTACAAATTTTAAACCACTCTACCAATTCACCAATTGGTTGGCTTAACAATCAAACCAAATGGAACAAGGCCTCTCAATCAAATTGGAGTACTCCTCCTAATGATCAAAAGACTCAAGTTCTATCCCAAAAGCATATATCCCAAAAGAACAAGAAGAAAAACAACAAATGTACAATAACCCAAAAGAAAACTAAAAAAACCCTGAGGAATTCAAAGTTTCAAGACCCAAAGATTGATTCTTTGTTCTAAGAAAACTTAGAGCGAACCCTAATTATCCCCAAATTAAAAGGGCATTCAAGATCAAATGATGAGGGATTTTGAGGCTTTTAACAAGGATTCAAATTACCCAGATCCAGAAAACTCCCAATTCAACGCACCCTCTCTCTCCTCCCACCCACCCACGGAAAAGATGTGAGATTGGGAGCACAAGGGGAATAAATCACAAGGTTGGGGGTGTAAATGTGGGCAAGAAAGCATTTCCCAGCGCAAAAAGAAGAAGAAGAGAGTGGATTCTAACCCAATGGAAAGAACCAAAGAAGAACTGGGGAAGGAAAGGTGACCTTATAGTTGGCAACGAAAATTTGCCATTTTTTTCCAAGATTAGGCTTGTGGGTTCTGTTGGTGGTGATTTGTTGTTGGTTTCTTCATCTTCTGGTTGGGGTTTCAAATGGGTTCCGATCACCTCGCCGATTTTCTTGTGGGTTCAGGTTGGAATGTTAGAGAGAGAGATAGAGAGACCGGAATAGTAGCCGTTGGCTTTGTGTTCGCTTTGTTGACCCCTATAACGGGCAAATGTATTCAGACACAAGGGGGTTATTATACCGTATACAGAGGGTGAGACCACCTTTAATGAGAGGAGCCTCCCCCACTGTTTTCGAAACGAACAGTGCTATGTGAATGAATCTACGGACACATATTCAGACACAAATCTATTTAAGCTCGATCGATATATGTAAAGTTTTTATTATTGTAGGCTTTATGTATATCGGACGGTTTTATCTGCGTACATAGACTTTCTCCCCAGGTTGAAAGTAATGACGTGTAATAACAAATACACTAACAAATAGTGGCAAAAGGATAATGGTAAATAAGGAAAGGAAGTTTAAATGTTATTTTTAGACATAATGATTTTGACCATTTCTTAACCTTTTATCACGGCATGAACAAATTGTTCGATGAACCGGGATATTGATCTTATCTTACAAAATCGTGTGGTCAAGAGTGGAGCAGTTTGTTTTGGGTCTCAAAACCGCTGCGCAAAGTTTTCAATAAAAAAATTTCATCTATTATTCTCCACTCATTACTTTCCAAAACCTCCCTCAAAATCCAAACCGACCAGAAATTTCCTTACGACAATGCTTCTACTATTTTAAATTGTATTATATTATTGCATTATCATTCTTGTACTAGTAATTTTTGCATAGAGATAGTGAATGAATAGCAATATTCATTTAGCTTTAGTCTCTTCAATTTCGATTATGTCATTTGCTCTCCCTTTCTACCAGACGAGAACAATGCTCCGAAGACACTAAATATTAAAGTATATCTTCTTTAGGATAAAGCACCAATTACTACGAATGACAAATTTTATAACTACTACTATTACATCATTCTTGTGGTAGTTTATGTGTAAAAAGTAAAAACGATGATAAAATAGCAATTTTCATTTGGATATATTGCCTCTAGTCTCATCCATTATTCCTATTGTGTGATTTGCATCCAATCCATTGTTCCATCGTCGCACATAGACACAGAGTAATGGTAGATACAGAAATATGAAGTTGTTCGATGAACAAATTGTTACGGCATGAACAAATTGTTCGATGAACCTGGATATTGATCTTATCTTACAAAATCGTGTGGTCAAGAGCGGAGCAGTTTGTTTTGGGTCTCAAAATCGTTGCGCACAGTTTTCAATAAAAAATTTCCATCTATTATTCTCCACTTATTACTTTTCAAAATCTCCCTCAAAATCCAAATCGACTAGGAATTTACTTACGGCAATGCTTTTACTATTTTAAATTGTATTATATTATTGCCTTATCATTCTTGTACTTGTAATTTTTGCATAGAGATAATGAAACCAAACCAAATCGAGCCTTATGTCCCAATCACTTGGGGTCAGCTATATGAATCTTTTCCTCCATTGAACTCTGTCAAGGAGCACTTGTTAGAGATAGTGAAAGAATAGCAATATTCATTTAGCTTTAGTCTCTTCAATTTCGATTATGTCATTTGCTCTCCCTTTCTACCAGAAGAGAACAATGCTCCGAAGACACTAAATATTAAAGTATATCTTCTTTAGGATAAAGCACCAATTACTACGAATGACAAATTTTATAACTACTACTGTTACATCATTCTTGTGGTAGTTTATGTGTAAAAACGATGATAAAATAGCAATTTTCATTTGGATATATTGCCTCTAGTCTCATCCATTATTCCTATTGTGTGATTTGCATCCAATCCATTGTTCCATCTTCGCACATAGACACAGAGTAATGGCAGATGCAGAAATATGAAGTTTATTTTGTATATTATTTTTAGCCAAAATGATTTGACCATTTCTAACTCTTCAATTTAAGCACATAAGAATTATTCAATGCCCTCGGATATTGCTCTCATCATACAAAATCGCATGGTCAACAGGGGGTGCTATTAACTCCTTTGGAGTCAGTTCATACCGAACTTTGCTCTTACTTTAATTGAGACTCCCACGAGTGGGTGGTGGGATATGTACCCCAGAACTAGTCAAGGTGCGAGAATCTCCAATAGGAGATGTCAAAGCTGAGGTGGACAAGTTAACGGTTACTTTTGACATCAACTCTCAATCCAACCCATATGCCTTGATCACTCATGCCAAAGCTGACGTGACTTTGACATCACTTACCTGCATGCCAATTTTGACATCCCCAAGCCCGTATGCCAAATTTCAAATTCTAACCGTTGGGAAGTTCGAAACTCACCGTTTGAGTTTTTCCCTTTGAAAAACTTACCTTTTGAGTCTGAAGTTCAAACTGTGTGCATGTTTGAGCTTTTTTTTTTGGTTGCTATTTTTGTTTTTATTTAATGTTTGATGTAATGAGATTTTATTTTTAAGTTAATAAAAAATTATTTTAACATTTCTTTGATTTTTAAATTTTTACGTCAAACACTTGCATAATGGTTAAGTTTGCATGTATAAATAAAATCTTGGCAAATATAATTATTAGAGTTCACAAAAATTCAAAATGTAAAAATTATAATTTGACATGAGGATTGACACAAGGGTTGGAGAGAGATAGTTTGATGTCAAATAAATAGAATTTGGCACAAGGATTGGAGAGGAGGCTTTGATGCCAAATTGAAGATGCCAAAATCCCACACGAGCCTTCAAAAAAAAAATTGGCATCTAAATTTTGAAGTCAAGTGTTGGAGATGCTAAGCTGGCTTAGGCACTTGATTTTTTTTTTAAAATGTCCTAAAGACAACAAATAGTTGTCCCCTTTTTTGTCAATCGAGAGAAAAGATCATTTACATTATGTATGAATTACAAAAGTACGTACAAAACCTGGACACTACACCAATTATGGGAGTCCACGAGATAATCAATCCCAATAACTCAACTAATACAAGAAATAAGGTCATCATAGAAAGAAAACAAAGAAAGAAAGGAAAAACCATGATAAGCAAAGAACACCCACACGATGTGGTGAGATTCGAACTCTTGACCTTCCAGTGAGATACAAGAGTCCTGACCAGCAAATAGTTATCCTAAAAACATCAGTTCTTGTAATAATTTTTGTATGGAAATTTTGTGAAGAAGGGCAATTTTCATTTCCAAATTACCTTTAGTCTCATCAGTTGTTTCGGTTATGCCATTCGCTCTTTCCTTTCGACCACACGAGAGGAGAGCCATGCCCCAAAGACATTGAATAGGGAAGTACTATCTCTATTATAAAACAGAAAGGTGTGGTGACAAGTTGTTGGAACGGCTTAGATTCATTTGATCCAAAGGCTGTAGTGTATCCTCCCACTTCCCGGCTAAGTGCCCATGGTTTTCACCTAAATCACACAACTGCCATTCCCTTTCAACCGGGATGCGTAGTGCCGTAGGCACGGGTTAGCACTAGTACTTAGGACAAAGCACTAATTACACATCATTCTTGAAAGGAGAAGTTTTTAGGTACGCCAAGTGATACCCGCTCGGCACCCAAAAATTTCTCCTATGAAAGAACAACAAATTTCATTTGCATATATAATGCCGCCGGTCTTATCCATTCTTCCTACCTATTCTAATAATTTGCATCCAATTAATCTGTCTCGAATGTCAAAATCTCAAAAGTGTAATCTTAACATGTAAATTTTCTTTCTGTGAAAGTTTAATTTACACTATTTTTCGTTCTAATTTGTACGTCACTTTCACTATTTTGGACTTCTTTAAATTTATATATACACTTCAATATATAACGATTTTGACATGCTAAATGAATCCTGCTTAATAAATCTCAACTAGTTCTATCAAATAATGTTTTTAAAATTATTAATAATATTATAGAATTAGCAAAATATAAATAGTTTTAGAAATGCACGAATGTCGAAATTGAGATGAAGGCAGTAGTGTAAGTACTTTTTAAAAAGAGATACACAACTAAAACTATTGAAGTTGCAGCTCGAAAAATATAGTTAAATTAGCATAGTTGACAGGGATTACGGCTCAATTTTGCGGGGTGTGTTCTACTAACTAGAATAAGTACTTTTTTTTTTTCAAATAAGTAATTATTTTTTCGAATTAAAAGCGACATGTGAGAGAATGATTTGTCTTGTAAAACGAAAAATAAATACTTAAAAAATAAAAACCTAAGCGGAACGGGGCCAGGCCTATACTTGTAGTTGAAATGGAAACAAGGACCAAGTCAATTGCCATGACCCAAGTTTTTTGGAAAAGAAACAAAAACTACAAATCCCTTCTTTGTCTTCTTGAAGAAGAAATGATCTTGGGGGCTCTCCATTTGTCCCAAATTCTTAGAAAATTTTGTGGCTGGGAGCATCTCCAGCAGTCCGTGAAGTTTTAGGTACTTCACCAAATGTAATAGTTGCTCGATTTTAGATATGTGATTGGAGCATAAATTTCGTAAAAGTGCATTTGGATTATTCTAATGTAATAGTTGACGAGGGATTATGTATCTATCGTACAACGAATCCCGCAAAATACGCGATATGTTATTACGTTGAGGATGCAAGATTGATGTCACCCGGTGAAATTATCATTCAATGCGTTTCTTTTCTCATTCGTCCCTCTAGCTAGTCGAACGAGTCATTGCGAATGGATTAACGGTGCCTTTAATTCGCTAATTCAAAAATTGGCTGTTGGCTAATTCTACTCCCTCGATCGTGACATTCTAAGCCAAGTCAATTGCCATGATCCAAGCTTTGGGCACTAAACAAATGCTACAAATAAAAGGACCACCACAATTCATGTCTTCAAGAAGGTATGATCTTGGGAGCTCTTCATTTGGCCCTTAGTTCTTTAGAAAATTTTGTGGCTTGGAGCATATCTGCATGTTCGTGACGCTTAGGTGCTCCAGCAGATGTAGCAATTGGTCAGTTTAGATATGTGATCGGAGTATAAATCTTGTAAAGAACTAATGGGGGATTACGTATTCATCTTACAATGAGCTCTGCAAAATATGTGATACGTAATACTTTGAGGATGCAATATCGATATCACCCGGTGAAATTATTCGTCCAATGAGTAACTTTTTATTTATTTATATTTTATGATGAAGGAACCACCCCACAGGAGGGCTACTAAAATTGGACCCACTCATAGAGCATAAATTTCTGGACGGCCCGAAGCAAACCACCGCCCCGATCCGCTAGATAATTCGCGATACCAACCCTAGCTGGAGAGCAGGGCCGGCCAGGGGGTAAGCCCCGCAAGCCGGCCGGCTCGGGCAACCCCCGGCAAGGGGCAACAAAAAAAAAAATATATATACGTATACAAAAAAAAAGAAAAGAAATCCAGCATAAAATATATTTAGGGGCATCATCCAAAAAATTTTGTACAAATTTTTTAAAAAAAAGTAAAATATGTATGGTTTCCACCCACTTGAAAAAATTATGATACTTAAGAAAATTAGGAGGGCAAAGAGAGGTTTTCTATACCTGGGGTAAATAACAGATAAAAAAAATTAGGAGGGCAAATTATTAAGAGAGAAAATTAGGAGGGCTATCAGATAAGAAGAAAAAAAGAAAAGGGACACTATAGCCAAAACGAGAAGGGACGGGATTGTGCGAAACCCTTACTCTGATTTGCCCCCAAATTTACCTGGTGTAAACCCTTACTCTGATTCTGTGAAGAAGTTAAGAACAATACCGAACGCCAACGCTTGATTGTGCGAAGCTGTTTTCTTTGTTTTGATCAAGACTTAAGAGTAGATTCAAGCCCAAGGTTCTCTTTCTACTCTCTAGTCTTTTAAGACCAGACTTTTTGTTTCTCTTTTTCGGTAAGTGAACTTATTTTTTTTATTTGGTTAGTGGAGCATAATAAATTAGTATAGTTGGTCGTAGTAGTGGAGCATAATAAATTAGTATAGTTGGTCGTAGTAGTGGAGCATAAAAAATTAGTATAGTTGGTGGTAGTGAACTAAAGTGGAGCATAATAAATTCATAAGAAAAAATAAGTATGAAATCTGATTCATTTCATACATGCACACTTCTTTGTTCTAAACCGGTATTTGCAAAAAAAGAGTTGTTCAAAGAAAGAAGCAATTTGATGAGAATGTGGGAGATGATGCCAATAAAAGTCTATCACCAGAAGATTGTTTAAAATTTTTCTATTTCCTCCACATCATAGGTCAAGCTCTTGCATCACTTAAATTTAAGAAATACTAGCCCCATATTGATTATTCGTCGGTTTCAGATAAAATTGCCATACCTAGATACCTAGAGCTAAGGTCGGTCAATGCAAAATAGTGAAGAAATTGAGAGGAAAACGGTTCATTAACGTTTAATTGATAATGATCGAAAAGAAAGGGAAAGAAGCCATTAGATATAGCCAACTAACGTTCTATAGATCGAGAGTTCTATTATCTGGTAATGATACTTGACTTGCCAAAGTCTTTGCTGTATGGAGTAGTCTTAGGAACATATATAGCCACCAGTAATTGCAAGATTTTTTTGAATGAGCTAGGCAGGCTCACATTGTTAATTATATAAAACAAAATAGAGACTATTCTTGTCTTCTCTGATAATGACCTATATTGGCTTTTCCAAGTCTTCGTCAATTGCTTTATGGAGTCCAAGGAATACAGCCATGAGTGATCACAAGACTTTTTAAACGAAGCAAGGCAAGCACACATTGGTAAATGGAACCAATACGGAAAGATGGGACCAAAATGACAATGATCTATATTGGCTTTTCCAAGTCTTCGTCAGTTGCTTTATGGAGTCCAGGGAATACGGCCATGAGTGATCACAAGACTTTTTGAACGAGGCAAGGCAAGCACACATTAGTAAACGGAACCAACACGGAAAGATGGGGCCGGTTTGAGCAATTTGAACTTTATGAAGCAATCGTTGGATTTTTGTTTAACGTGAAATTCAAGAGTGTTGCTGAAGAGCAATTGATGGAGCATTGCACTAAACTATAAAGTTTCTTGGAATACAATCAACATGTTAATATTCACGAGAAGGAGTTATTCCAAGAACTTAGACATTTGAAAACAATATTGCCGAGAGAAATAACAAAATCAATCGACATCCTTGATTTTATAATGTCTTATTGGAAAGATGGCGGTTTCCAAATGGTTTGGGTTGCTTATCAAATTTTGTTGACTATTCCAATCATAGTTGCTTCGGCTGAGAGGAGTTTTTTGAAGTTAAAGTTGATAAAAACTTATCTTCAGACTATCATGTCACATGAAAGATTAAGTGGATTGGCTATGATATCAATTGAAAATAAGTACTTGGATAAGTTAAAGTATGATGATATGATAATTGAAGAATTTGCTTCAAAAAATGCAAGAAGTTATTTTCTTTGAATATGATCGTGTTAATCATAAAGCACTATACCTGGGTGATGTAATTCAAGCTAAATGGACAATATAATCTTGTTTTTTTGTTCTTTTTATTTTATTTTTTTTGTATGTCTCTTTTTTTTTTAATACTTAACACTAGTGGGCAACCAAGCGGAAGATCGGGCTTGGGCAATCCATATGTCGGGGCCGGCACTGCTGGAGAGGAGTCGAACCCTGCCCAAAGCTAGGCAAGGGTCCTTTCTCCATCCTCAGGGGCAAGCCCACTCGTGGTCAATGTGTGTCTTTTCTTGTTAACCCCTCGAGTCAAATCAAATGAGACATTGCTGAGTTTTTTTAAAAAAAATTAGTCCTATTCGGTCGAAGACTCAACTGCCATGATCCAAGGTTTCGGGCACTATAAAAAAACACTAGACAGGTCCACAAAAAACATTATAGTAATGGAAGTCGATTAGGTACTTTTCGGTATCCGAATAACTTGTTCGAATTGAAAAACAACTAGTTCCGATCATGGAGATAATATCACAAATGATTTTTATTTAAAGACCAAAAGATAATTGAATCAAACATTTTATTCTTTTTTTATCGAAAAAATAAAGCCCAGTACAAAAGCATGGGTTCACACTTCACACTTAACCTATTTTCGAACTTTTACGAATTACGTGTGACAATATTAGTTGACTTTCTTCGAACAACGCATTAATGGACTTTTATCGAACAACGTCATCCTCCTATATATCCAAATCCTGTCTCTGTCACTGTTTAGGTACTCCAAAAGCAAATGTAATAATTAATCGATTTAGATATTTGATTGGAGCATAAATTTTATAAAACTGCATTTTCATTATTTAAAAAGTAATAATCGATAGGGATTACGTGTTTAGCGTACAACGAATTAATTCCACTAAATATGCAATATGTAACAGTACCCTTCATTAGTTTTTTTTAAAGCAAATAAGCTAAATAAACTAGATTATAAGTGCTAGCAAACAGGGCCAATGTAGATATCACTCCGTGAAATTATTCATTCAATTCGTATCTTTTCTTATTAGAGAAACTCCAAGGGAAATAGTAGCAAAATGAAAGCGAAACCAAATTTGAAGAGTCATGTCAGCAAAAAGAATCCAAGAGAGCTGGTAGCAACTTACTACACTATTTTGGTGTATATAATTCTCTCTCTCTCTCTCTCTTCAATGGCCACTCAAATTTGACACATCATCAAATACAATAATTATGATTGGTAAATTAACTATTTTTTGAAAAATTGGGTCCATTAAAGTCGAAAGAGTAATAAAAAATTTAAAGGTCGAAGAGTCCCTTGGAGCGTATTCGTTGCAAATGACTCTTTAACTTGCCACACGCGTCATCAAAGTTAGATCGAGTATAAAAAAAATTGCTACCTCCCTTAGAGATGCTCTTAGGCAGGCAAGTCAATTGCGAAGGATGAATAACGTCTTTTAATTCTCTAAATTCAAAAATTGGCTACTGGCTAAATGCCACTCCCTTATCCATATTGATGGTCAAAATAATCAATTGTCAAAATGATGTTAGGGAGCTAGCTCCACACTTTGCCCGTAGCTCTTAAAAAAAATTTGTGGCTCGGAGCATCTCCAGCGCGTAGTTCGTGAGATTTTCGGTGCTCCAGCAAATGAAACAATTGGTCGCGACTTAGATATGCGATTGAAGCATAGACTTAGTAAAACTGCATTTACATTTAAATATGATAATTAACGAGAGATTACGCATCATCTTACGACGGATTTTGGAAAATATGGAATATGTATCTTTTCTTACTAGCTAGTTCCCCTAGTCAAACAAGTGATTGCGAAGGATGAATGGCGTCTTAATTTAATTCTCCAGTTCAAAAGTTAGCTTCTGGGTAATACTATTTCTTCAAAATATAAGTTCTATGCGAAAGTCAAAATTAAGAATCAATTGCCATGATCATTGCCATGATCCAAGGTTAATTTGGGCACTAAACAAATGTCACACAAAAAAAATCACCACAGATTCTTGTCTTCAAAAAGAGACGATATCCAACTTCGATGTATTCGGTTGTTTTCTGATATAATACAACTCCCCTACCATTTTGGAAAAAAGAAGAAGAAGAAGAGAAGGAATGATTGATGTTTGGGAGCTCTACATTTGCCCCTAGTTCTTTTTTTTTTTTTTTTTGTGGCTTGGAGCATCTTCAGCGATCGATCCATGAGATTTTAGGTGCTGCAGCAAATGTAGAGCGCGACAAATTCTGCGAAATATGTGATATGTAATACTTGTTACTTGGTGAAATTATTCATTCAATGGTTATATTTTCTTACTAGTCCCTCTAGCCAAACGAGTCATTGCGAGTGGATAAATGATGCGTTTTTATTCTAATTCAAAAATTGGTACTGGCTAATTAATTATGCTACTTCCTCATCCAGTATCGCTTGCTTGTCCACAATTCTATTTAGAAATTGTTTCAAAATGTTAACTCTATCCGGAAGTCAATTAAAGAAAGTATTATCTTTATAAAAATAATTAAAAATAACTTTAAATTAGAGAATAAGTGATAATATTGAAAATATAATAAAAAATTCCCTACGTAGACATTTCTTGATTACCTATCTCCTTTAAAATTGAAATTTTCAGTACAATAGCAGTATATAATATGTAATGAAAGTAGTAACTAATGTTGTTAAATTATTGAATTTGAGAGCTTGAAAAGGGATCCAGAGGAGCTGTAGTGCACATGTAGGGCGGCACACAGCCGTCGATCTCATCAATCAACGATCCAGATAAAAAATCAATTATGACCGGTAAACCGGTCATAATTAAAAATCATATCTCAACCATTCATTGTTAAGATCGATAGCCCGTGTGCGCCTTACAGGACCTTGCATTACAAAATTTCCCAAATCACTTGAAAAGTGGGTTCATCACATAATTTATTAGCTTAATGATGTGTCCACACGAGCCCTTGTCTCTTAATTGAGCAAAAAGAGAGATGTTATGCCTACTACAAGGAAAGTTGCTCAAAAGAGGTGATAAAATACACTGAACGGAACCGCCCATTCAAATATAGTAGTAAATTAAAAGGCAAATCCCTTTATTTTGTACTGAGCGGTCACGGTTGTCCGGATCAACTTACGTGTAATTTGACTAATCTTCTTTCCGGTCCGGTTAAAGACGTGTCATCCACGCTGAGACTGGAGAATTCACAAGAACTTACTTTCTTGCGGTTTGATCCCAATCATCTAATCTTGAATAATCGCGAGGAGAGCAAATCCACGAACTAACCGGGAGGCTAAAAGCAAATACCGTTGCAAAGGCAGATTATTAGTAATAATACCACTAGTCAAGATTTAAATAACAAACAAAAATAATAATAACGTTGAAAGTTGTGTCTCCATACTAATGAGAACTCATTATGCTTCATCATGTGCCATGAAAATAGTTTAAGAAATTTGGACCTAGGGTATTTTTGGTATTCTTCATCAGTGGTTGCAATTTTTATTTTTTTTTTCCTGAAAAGAAAATTGCAGACAAAGCAAAGCTTTAGAAAAAAAATAATAATAATATGAAGGGAAGCGTTTTTTTATGTAGCGGTAATACGAAACGGGCTAGAAGTGGCATTGGACTAACAATCCTCCCACCTCTCCTAAATCATACGTTTGTTGTGGGTCTTTTTATTCCGGAACTGTTAGTCCCAACCGGACTCAATATCCTTTTACGACGGACAATTTGGATGGGTGAGTTAGTCTTTCTCATGAGGACTTCAAAACAAACATGGGATAGCTCGAATAGAACCTATCCATTACATAAGCTTATGCACAAACAAACACATGACTAATACCAAATTAGTCCTTGGATTATTAGTCCCTAGATCGAATCGAAATTATCCATAATCTAATCTCATGCACATATTTCTGCAATATTAATACTGATCAAGGTACTACCCTAGTAGAGCCTCTTGCTTTATCTTGGACAAAACAAAGTTGTGTCTCCATAAACAAAGCTAGAAAAAAGTTCAACCACTTTAAAGAGGGCCCGCAACCTCCGTAAAGAAAGAATTTGATTCCCATAAAGGTTTCAAACGAACCGAGCTGCTGCTCGAAGCTTTGTTCGTTAAGGCTTGACTTTATTCGATTTGTTTAGTAATCGAGCCAAACTCCAGCTCAAGTTTTAGGCTTGTTTAGTTAAACGAGTTGAGCTCAACAATCTAAAGTTTGGGTTGTTTCTAGACAATTGTTTAGTAGTGGAACTGGGCTCGGCTCGTTAAGGGCTCATTTTCAAACGAGCCGAGCTCGGCCACTGCAAAGCTTGGCCTGATTCGTTTACACACCTACCCGCGACCTTTATAGCAATTTGACACGTAACACCAAATTATGGTTCATACATCATAGAAATTCTTTTTATTTTTTTGGGTGCTTCGGAAAAGAATTCTTAGCAATGGATGGGTGTAGGCGGGGAGACATTAGACATACTTGATTTTGGCAACAAATGTGACTGCTAAAAAAGAAATTACCATTGCAATAACGCCTGCTAATATCTCGAAAAAACGAGGAAGCAAGGGACGTTATGCCGTAGAACTATACCCCAAATCAAACCCAAACCCGGGACACAACAAAGAGGGCAGGAGGCCAAAATAACCGATTCAATTTATATGCTCATTACTTTGCTTCATTTGTTTAAACTCCAGAACATCAATAATGTGCCAAGAAATTATTGCTAAAGGAAAAGAACTTTTAAAGGTTATAAAGTGATTCTGGCCTCCACCAGCAAACCCTACAGCCCATACTTCACTAAAACTTGGATACTGCTTAAAGACAGTCTTAAAATACTGCAATTCCAGTCCTCTTGCCAAACTTTGAGACCGAAAGAGATGCAATAAGTGATTTTGGAAACATTAGGTGTATTTGAAAATGATTTGCATCATGTGATGAACAAGGAGAGGTGAAGTCTTTTTTGCAGTCAATTTTGTGTCATTACATGTTATTAAAATTCCGTTACGCCCTTACGGTTTTTGTACTGCCTTACTATGGTTTCTAGTAGGAAACGTCCGCGTTTTCGTAGTGAGAGTCGAGGGGTACGGCAACCCCAGACAAGGTGGAGGAGGAGAGGCTATGGAAGGTCCCTATTCAAACACCTTTGCTTGTTCTCGATCTTTTTGTCAAGACAGACCAATTTGGTTGTCCATCCCACTGCCATACATATTTCCTATTTCGCCTGCGCGCCCTCCATCCCCATGGATATACTGTCCTATCACCATTTCTGAAACGCCTCTCTCCACAACTAATCTCAGTGAAGTTTGATCACTAAACCAACACCTGCCATGAACAACCTGGACTGCCAAGGATGGAACTTGCAGTTCATTACTCCTGAAATTCAAGAAAATTGACAAAAATGTCAGCCGATATTCAATAGAAAGTGCGTCAACATTAATATTGAGATACTTGACAAAGCTCAATTAACCGATATTCAATAGAAAGTGTGTCAACATTAATATTTTGATTCTTGACAAAGCTCAATTAACCGATATTCAATAGAAAATGCGTCTAACATTAATATTAGGGACCTTAATATTGAGATACTTGATGACAAAGCTCGATTACCAAACCAAACCAAATTGAGCCTTATATCCCAATCTTTTGGAGTCGGCTACATGAATCATTTTCTTCTATTGAGTTCTGTCAAATGCCACTTATTCATACAAACCCATTATATTCATATCTTTGAGCATCATAACATCTAGTGTCAATTTAGGTCTACTATTCCCCGTAGCATTGCTACCTAAAGCTATCATATCCGCTCTCTTAACTACTGCATCTCCTGGTCTACGGTAAATATGTCTAAACCACCTTAGTCTATTTTCCTTCAACTTCTCCTCTATAGGTGCTACAACTACTATCTCACGAACCGTTTTATTTCTAATCCTGTCTCATCTAGTCTTACCACACATTCACCTCAATATTTTCATTTTTGCTACACTCATTTTGCTCACCTGTTGTTTCTCAATAGGCCAACATTCTGTTTCGTAAAGTACTGATGGCAGAAATTTAATCAGGAAATGGAGCAGAAATTTCATGAACCATGAGTGATAGAAGCATGGTTTTTAGCCTACAACTCGATCAGTTTGGGTCAAGAAACAAATCATGGTGTTCGTTGCAGATTAACTCAACCATGGTGTTTGCTGCAGATTAATACCCAGAAATCAACCGGAGCGTGACGAAAACGGGGTGAATTCCTTCCGTACTAAAATGGTTTTGATCCAGTGTAGACAATTCTATTTTCGGAAAAAGAAACTCACACTGATCACCTCCGATCAGGTATTAATCGGCATTCGATTAACACGATCTTCAACAGGGTTTATCTTCTTGACAGGCTCTACAACTCGATCGGTTTGGATCAAGAAACAAATCCGGCATGAGATTACAATTTTGAAATTACACGTCGCAGGTCCTATAACGGGAGCTTTAACTTGTTCCCACGTCGTTTGAAGAACCGAGCGCGAGGTCTTTATAAGCTCCTTGTTTTATCAAGTGTGGCCGATTCTATTTTCGCATAAATAAATTCACCTAAACCATCTCCGATTATGTATCAATCGAGATCCGTTTAACATGATCTTTGAAAAGTTTTATCTTCATGACAAGATCTATACATTGAACATATTAGATCAAGAAATAAACCAGGAATGAGTTCAAAATTTACAATTAAACGGTTGCCACTTCGTTTTATTGGTCTTCGCAGGTTGAACCTGCGAAGTATTTATAAATACAGACCGACGCCATTTTTATAAACCAGCTACCCGTATGCTGGAGACGCGATTTCTATGCCCGACGCTTTCTCCCTTGCCCCTTTCATTCCAAATGATGAGCACGATGGAGATTGATTTCTCTCTCTCTCTCTCTCTCTCTATATATATATATATCTATACCTGTATGTGTACGTGTACGTATCTATATGCCGGGGCGGTCCAGGGGGACCCGGGTCCCTGCACAACTCTAAATACGCCCGCGTGGGGTAAAAACTTCCAGAATTTCAAGTTATAAAAAGTGATTATGGCCTCTACCAGCAAACGCTACAGCCCATACTTCACTAAACTCGGATATTGCGTAAAGACAATCTTAAAATACTGCACTTCCAGTCCTCTTGCCAAACTTTGATACCATGTGATGAAAAAGGAGAGGTGAAAGTCTTTTTTGCAGTCAATGTTGTGTCATTACATGTTATTAAAATTTCGTTACGCCTTTCTTATCAAAAAAATTTCGTTACGCCCATACGGTTTTTGTACTGTCTTAATATGGTTTCTAGTAGGAAACATCGCGTTTTCGTAGTGAGAGTCAAGGGATATGGCAACCCGGCCCAGACAAGGTGGAGGAGAAGAGGCTATGGAAGATCCCTATTCAAACACCTTTGCTTGTTCTCTTTTTTCTCAAGACAGACCAATGTGGTTGTCCATCCCACCGCAAGTGATCTGAGCCGCTTGTTTTTACGTCTCTCTCTGTGTGTGTGAATCATCCACGAAAATAACCCGATTGAACTCATGATCATAGCAACAGGAATCATTACACTTATCTTTGGAAAAGAAAACAGCATATCTCAAAAGTTGGATATCTTTTCATTAGTTTGCTAATTTCTGGTATCTTTCCAGCTTCCAAATAAGATGAAGTGCTTTATCCAGTTGGTATAGGCCCTACACAAGGGGATAAGCAATTTGACACCATTGTGTTGGTTTTATAAATGGAGGGACTTTGGTGCTGTTCCCTTTAACTGTATTTCAAGGTCCCATAGAATGGAATTGCTCCTTACACACTAGCTCCCACATTATATCAGCTTTGAAATCATGTTCAGAAAATCTATGAACACTTTTTACCTTGTAAATAAAACTAAGAACCCGTTTATCTTTGTGCAATTTTTTTTTCGGTTTAACGAATTTGAGAAGCACGAGGAGAGGACATCCCACAAATAGAAATGCATGAAGAGCCACTGTCGGTGACAATATGATATATGGAGATGGGAATATTCACAACTAGTACCGCTAAATGTTGGATTTATATAGAGCATTTGATGGTAGATTTGATTTAGAAGGGATGGTCTAACTGCGGACCAACTTTTGTGGGATGCCCATATATATGCAGAAGAGAACGCATTATAATCGGGAAATGGAGAACAACAAACCTGGAGAGTGCAAATAGTACAGAAAAATCTCTCTCCAGGGAGTTACCGTATGTGTACACTTATTCTGGAAATACAGAGTTGGTAACATCTGCAGATACTATCTGGAAGCTAGTTCTGAATCTTGGACTTCGGTGCTATTCACAAAGTTCGGAAATGCCAGAGTTACTTCCCTGAAATTTTGGTATCCAAGATTCAAATGTCAGTAAGAGCCCGCCAAACTGAAAATGTGGTTGTAGTTTAATGAGTAGCAAACCAAGACTTCTGGAATTGAAAAGACTCGAGGCACGTTTGATGAACAGATTTTGAATTTTCTCAGTAGAATTAGACTCTATCCTAGTCCGGCGTTAACGCAAGCACTGGCTAGTTCATAACTTGGTAAGGGTGGTATTGGCTAGTTCTTGCAAAGAAACTTTCTACACAGATCAAAAACTGAAGTGGAGAGGTCCAACATAAATGTTGTAAAATGTAGTAACCTGTATTACGTTGTAATCCATTTCATAACCAAGCAACATTGGATTACTCAAATACCCACCCTCTCATGTGCAGCCACTTGTCGGTCCGTCATGCGTGTGCCATATGCAGTCGTTTTTGAGTCCATCATCGTGCAACTTCTTTTGAGTTTCTCATCGTGACGTGTGAGCTAATATATGTATATGTGCATGTGTGACTCAAGCTATTAGTGGAGAGGTCTCCCATTATTAAACTCTATCCATTTCACATCCAAGCGATGTGGGATTCTCTACCACCCTCCCCTCCAAATTATCTTCCCTTTTCATCAAAGAAAAAATAATCCTCCTTTTATGTATTCTATCTCACTCTTACCAAACAGAGTGTGCTTGTTGCACATTAGTTAATTATAACTTCCAAATTTAGTATATAAGCCTAGATGGGCTCTTCACTCATTACCAATTGTTTTGAGTTGGATGCTTTAGCATGGCTTTCAGAGGCTTTTGATTGCCCTGTTGTTTGCACCTTAAGTGCACCTTATTTCATAACGATCCCTATGTTATGGATCCTTTGTCTACATTATCCACGTGCTGGTCAATAGTCACACATGCGAGAGAGTGTTAGAGCTTGTCCCATATTATTTGATTATAACCTCCAAGCCTGGGTGGCCTTTTCGCGTATTACCAATTGGTTTTGAGTTAGATGCTTTGATACAAAGTGTAAACAATTCTATGTTTACATAATCCCACTCATGAGGCCCCAGCATGATTCCTACATACGCATTCACAATCAAATCTCTTCCAATTTCCCCACCAAAACTCCGGGAATCAGTGGTTTTATGTACCAAGTTCTCCAGGTTATGCAGAGAATTGCAAGAATTGGAAATCGTAAAACAAAGAAAGGCGCGATTATGCAATGGCTAAAAGATACAGAAAATGCTGCATCCAGTTTTGACAGAACTAGGAGAACTCACTTCAGATAAGGAACAGTCATGATTTTCATTATAGATGGATGCCTTGCTACCACTGCCTTCCACTCCTCTGGATCAATCCTCCCATCTCCTGTAAAATCTGCTTCCATGATTGTCTGGAAAAAACCCGCCTGAGTTAATGTGGATATAAGATAGAATCATTATCACTAAGGGAATGATTAGTCACCACCTTATCAACAATTGCTTCAACAGCATCATCTGAAAGGGTCAAATCTGATTCATTTAGAAGAGCCAGTACCAACTCCCTCAGCTTCAAGGGTATAATCATTTGAAAATTGTTGTTAGAAGAACAAATAGATATGATTGTGAAGGTATTAGAATGTTAGTGAAGTTCGATGAAATTTCAAAACTTGAAACTAGTTAGGAGTATAATGGAAGAAAGTTGAACAAGTATTTGCATGCTCGAAAAAAATCCAAAAGTTTATCTTGCTGAACTACGGCTGACTTTCATTTCTTTTCGGAGGCAGTGCATGAACAATGAATGTCTACCTAAAAAACCAAAAAACATGATGGAATGTTCATGCATGTAATTTTCAGAACCGGGAACATTCAGCTCAAAATTTAGAATTGTATCAAGCATCTAGCATTTCTTTGTGTGTCCTTACAAATTGGAAGCGGAAATTTTGTGCAAGTATATCACTACTCTAACTCCTAAGTAATCCAAGAAATATCTCGTCTGGAAGAAGCAGCACAGAGGAAAATAATTCTTGCAATCGTGGCATTGCTCCACCACTTTCAAGTTATAGATCTCATTGTCGAAACTTCACAAAGAACTAGAAAATCAATAGTGACTGAATGCATAGGCGTAGACGGAATGCATATTCTAGCCCTGCCATGTCATGTTTTTTCTGTAAAGGAGAATCATAAGAGGGTTGTAAAAGACTTCAACATCTGATGAAATGACAATGTCCAACATGGGTGCACTCAGCTTAAGTGCATGCATATCTCATATACTCTATATTTATGCGTGTGTAAGTGTGCGCACGCTTGTATGTGTGACAAATTACCATTGTGAGGGACAAAGCACATAAAAAGGTTTTTATCATCAATTAGCTTGCCACAGGATGCATTATCAAAGAATTGCTGTAGTGTTTTCAAGACAATCACCTCATCACGCTCTATGTAGCCGGTGCACTTTACATCGCACAACCTAAATACAACTGCGATCAAGAAGATTCTTCCCCAAGTTAATAATGATGTTACTGGCAATGCTGTTAGGATAAAAATAATTCTACAGAAAAAATACTATCAATGGTGGCAACTGACATATCATAATAAGCAAGGGAGGTAAAAAAAAACTCCGTCACGGCCATCTTACATGCAAGTTTCTCTGCTTCAGGAGCATTTGGATGAAAGATGCTTAGTGATCTAACAAATTCTTCAAATTCAATGACCCCATCCTGCTTAAGGTCGAACAAATCAAATAGCTGCAGACATTGAAACCAAAAATTATGCATTCACTGTCAATAAGTAATGGATACAAAGTTTCAAAAAGTCTCTTCAAAAAAAGGAAATATATATACACATGTGTGTGTGTGGTTAGGAGTGATAAACAAGGGTTGGAAAAGAGTCAGGGGGCTAGGAGTGACAAAGAGGGGAATGTAGGTAGGGTTGATGAGGAGAGAATGTGTGAATCTAGGGAGAGAGTGGAGGAAAGAAATAAAGAGATTGAAGTTGATTTGAGGAAAAAGAAAAAGTTATAATCCAGTCGTGCTTACCCCGTGCATGTCTCGTGCTCAAGTCGTGTCCATGTCGCTCTTGTGTCATGCCTGTTCTTTACTGTGCACATGCCTAGCTAGTCTCAAGATTCATACTTCCTGTTGCTAACTCCTAAAAAGGATTGGAAATTATGTGAAAATATTGATCATTCATACATCATTATTAATGGGAAATGTAATGCCCCAAGCAGACCACTGGCCCAGTACCCTAATTTTTGATCCACAAGTCACACCACATGGCCCAAAAGCTTAAGCACAAGGTACTAGTAGTAGCCCACAAGGTTTGTTATATGCCCAAGATCACCCACGTAGACTTCCAATGTGGGACTAAAAACTCACTTCTCCCAAATCTTGGGGTACTACAGGAAATACTCTATGCAACTTACAATGAAACAAATGTTAAGATGACTAATGGATCAGATATTAATATACTGACTCTGTCTGCAAAGAGATTCTGCTTATTGCTGTTGTCGAGAAGTGCAAGTTGGAACTCTTCCTGTTCATGGAATTTCAAAGTGAAATACAAAAATAAATTGAAATAAGCTTTTGGTGCGCAGAACTTGTCAAGAACCAATCAAAGAGCTAAAAGCCTCAATCGAGGTGATATAAAAGCAAGAGTCGTAAACTTCAGAACGGATCCATGATAAAGATACCTTGTCGATGAGGCCATCGTCAATTATAGAACTGCTCAGTTCTTTGTACAGATCATACAAAGCCTCCACTTCATTTGCAGTAACTGCAAAATAAACAAAAGTACATTAGGTTAGATGAGTGACATGAGTCCTCTTCCACAGTTTAGGATCCGCTACACAGTTCCTGTAGCCTGTAAAAAATTGTTACAAATACAACCAGCAGTAAAATAGGATAAGACTCAAGGAGTGACACATGTCATCGTATTTGAAGTAGCAACTAAAAACAAGAAGCTTTAAATGGTCTCCAAATGTGCGAAACACCAGTAACTTCACCGATGAGGAGGGTGTGATTTCATTCAAGTTAAAACTCTCAGTGCACAAGAGTTGCAACTAAAATAGGATAGGCAGATAGCAAGAATGGATGGCCAGGAAACTAGCAGAAAAAAGGCTCCAAAAGTAAGTTGTTTACTCACAACTTGTTTCAGAAGCGAGAATGGCATGCTCTTTACCCCTGGCAATATGTCCACCTCCCTTCCCACAAAAGCAGCGCACAAAGCAACGCATAGTTCAGTGGAAGATTATGAATCTGGGAAAAGAAAAGTGCTATTCAAGTCATAACCCCAGCAAGGATTAGAGTGGCCCATATCAGATCAAGTCTCTAACCAAAATTGTCTCAAATCCGATGGAGCAACATAAACTACGGATTAAACTTTGCCTAACAAAACCAAAACTCTCCCCTGGTACCACAATGGCCAAACTTGTGACCACACCACTTATAAACACCCAGGCCATAGTGAGAAAAAAGAAGATTATCTGATAATGTGAAGAAATTTCCCAGATCAATTTCCACAACCAACAAAAAAAAAAAAAAATGATTTAGCAAATGGAAAAGGGAAAATAAGATCTCAGATTTCCATTGAGTGAAGTATAACTATAGGTTCAAGAAATCTGATGGGTAAGTCAAAGGATTCAATAGTGATTTATTTATGGGAATCCTGCTTCAGTTTTCTGTATGCCATAAAAAGGAGCATGTAGGACCCAAAATATTGATCAATCAATCAAAACAACACCATTAACAAAAGAAAGCAGTAATTTAGACCCTCTTTTTTAAGGCTGTCAACTCGATAGACGATCATCCCATACATATAAAAACAGGATCAAATTACTGCAAAGAAACGAAAACATATGAAATGAACTTCATTTGCACCTAATCTCTACCTTGACCTTCCATAGTCAAAACCCATAAAGATAAACTCATCTATATTGTGTTGTATACCCATACATACATGCTTCAAAAAATGTAGTATCTATTTAGCATATATGATCCTTGACCATACTTACAGGATGGCTTGAGAAGAGCAAGAGAAGCAGCAGAGAGAGAGAGATGAACTAATTGATGTTGATGATGTGAAGCGAAATGGGGGTTGCTTCTTGTTGCTGTGGAGGAGGAGGAGGAGCAACTTCTTTTGTTTAGAGAATATCTTTTTAACGGAGCTTCCGTGAATAGTTGTTTATGGTGGTGAATTGCGCGCGTCTGTTTCGGCTTTGGACAGTCTGAATTTAAATGAATTTTTTTTCGGACTGTCCGAAGCTAAAACAGACAATCGAGATCGCGTGGCTCCATGAATAAGAGAATCACGGCCCCTTCGTGAATAAGCCAATCTCTTTTGTTTATAGTAGTAAAAAATGTTGAGGTCTTCTCTTGCCTTCAATATAGGAAGTTTTGGATTGGACAGAGGATGTAATTGTAAGGTCGAGAGATAGGGACATATATCTGAAAATGACATATTTTTCAAACTATTTTGGTCTTGAAAATGACATCTACAATATATTTATGACAAAGTCTTGCGTTGTCTGGAGTCTCCGGACCAATGGGGAGGAGGCCCCCTCCTGTCCAGTCCAGTCTCTTCTACTCCTACCTTATTCCCACAGGGGATGTTGCGGCATTTCTGCAAAACGGTGCCAAAGCAGCCGGTACAGCTATTCATTTTGACACGGACGATTCGGATTGAATCTGAGCGCATACAAATTTGAGCAGTTAATTGCTCGGTAAAAATCCGAGCCATTAATTGTTGAGATGAACGACTGAATCAGCTGCTCTACACCTGCTTTGCAGGAGTGCTTGGCAGCATCCTCGGAACTTGCTATCTTTCTACATAGCTTCAAAACTGTAATTTGCTATCTTTCTACCTAATTTGAAGGGTGAGTATACTGAGTAAGCATATCCAATGGGAGATGTCAAATATCAACGGCTACTTTTGACAGTTTCAAGCCTTCCAACCATGCTGTCTTTCCATATGCCAATTCCACGTGGATTTGAAGGTAGCTCCAAGCATGTCAATTTTGACATCAACATAGTGACATGCCAATTTTCAAAAATCTAACTGTTTGAATTTCAAAAGAGTGCCATTTGAATTTTTTTTTCCTTTTAGGTTTGACATTAAGAGTTGGAGAGGGATAGCATGATGTCAAATAAATATAATTTGGCATAAGGGTTGGAGAGAAGGTTTTAATATCAAATTGAAGATGTCAAAATGCCACATAAACCTTCAAAAAAAAGTTTGGCATCTCCAATTTGAAGTCAAGGGTTGGAGATGCTCTTAAACTCTACAAATTTTAATTATCCATCATTTTATATTTTTAATAATTAAATAAATACAAATTGACCTCTCTTTCTTTTTGAAGAAATTAAGTAGAAATTAAATAGGCATCTTTTTGAAGAAATTAATGCTTTGGAACGCTTTTTGGAAAAAAAATTGAATAAGTAGTAGGGGTAATAAGTGGAGAGAGATTGAGAGATAAATGATTGAAAGTAGGAAGAATCTTTTGAAAAAGACTTTTTAAAAAGTGTTTCAAACAAGGCATAAATAGGATGAGGACTTAAGTATTTATATAGGGAAGGACCCCTATTTAAGTTCTCCTTTCTTTTTGGGGGGCCAATAAACTATCCACATATTTTTTGTGTGGTTAGAGGATTGAGAAGAAAATCGAGGCTTTTCATCATCAATACGTGTAGAAAAAGATATTTTTAGAATATTCAAATTATTTTTCTGAACATAGATCGAACTCATGTTGAGATTAAAAGAAATCTACAAGAATAAAAAAGTTTTGAAATTTTGGGGGTGAAAAAAATCCAAGAACAATTAATTTTTATAGGCAGTAGATCGAAAGTGACAAAAGGATAACGAAAACAATAAATAAAGATTCAAATTGTATTAGTTTTCAACGGTCAACATTTTGAGAAGAAAAGTTCTTTTCTGAAATTTCAACAGCGGAAAAAACCCAACAGTAACAAAGGTAAAAATAGTAAATGTAAAAATCCATAAATAAAAAAGGGTTCTGGGTGGTAGTCCAGTTGGTGGGAGTCACCACCTCTCTTTAACACCTGCGCCGGATCGAGCCCCAGGAGGCACATTTGTGCTGATACCCGGTGGTGCCACTAATAGGCTTTATTTCGAACCCGTATGTGGACCGAAGAGGGGGATTTCTCGCCGCTGTGCACCAGGTGGTGCCGTGGTGACGGCCCGTCCTCCCGGACGGTAGCTATGGCTCGAACCGGACATTCCATTGGCGGGTAGGGAGCCCCTATGGTCACACCCAAGGGGGAGTTACTAGTTACTACGCTGGTCGCTTCCTCCCACCCTTTTGATTATCTAAAATAAATAAAAAATGAAGGTTGTTACTTGACCTTCAATTATGTAGATAGATGATAGAAATTTGAACGATTGAGTTAACTTTTGAAGGTTCTACGTACTAGAGCTCCTAAAACATAATTGAACTTTCTAATTTCTTAGTTTTTCACATTTGCTACTTCTGTTAAAGATGCACTCGTCGGACTTTGATAGCTTCGTAAATAATCTCATTCGTTCAAGGGAAAAAAAAAATAGACTAACAAACATGATTTCAATCATCTACGGTTACTTTCCATTATTAAGCTTGCCATGTGATGTGATCCCGACGTAATTGCGAACCAACCTACCCGATTACCGAAGAAGCACCTTAAAACCAAAAATAATTGTAATTGAAGGAAAGATGGTTTCTCTGATATAGGGTATCCACTATAGATATGTTAAAATCGCAGTTAATATAAAAATAGCCCCATCGTTAAAGCTCAATACATAAAAATCCAAGAAATAGCCCCATATGGAGAATATCATGTCGTGGGGTTGTAAATTTTTTTTCCTTCCGTATGTCGCTGTCACATGTATCTTTGCAGCTATGGGCGGCTTCATCTTCGGTTACAATATCGGAATCTCAAGTATTCAAAATATCAATCACAAAATCTCATACTTTTGAACCATTTCTTCTACTTAGAATCTACAGATCTCTGTGTAGGAATTCTAGACAGAAAATAGATATGAATATGAAACCTTGACATTTTAAAAACGAATCCAGCTTCTCCGCAATCTGTTTTTTGTCTGTTGAGCGCAGTTGGCGCAATAAAAATCTACCAAAAACATTTTTAACAGTTAAGTGTTGCTTCTTTCATTTTTCCTATATAAGCAAAAAAAAGGAATTACTGCTTTTGTTTGCAAATCTAAACTATTAATCATGGGCAGCAGATATACAACTGCTTTGTGCAATCCAAAAATAGAAGAATGAGAAGCTAGGCCCATTAAAATACTCCATCTCTCCCCATTCTTTTAGTCCCTTTTGGAGATTCCAACTATATAAGGGAACACAATCATTACACTTTTAAAAACTTATTTTTCTCATTTTACCCTTCAATCATTACTTTTTCTTACTTTTTTGTGCTACTAATTTTAAAAATGGAAGGGTAAAAGAGGAAATCTAATATATATTACCTATTTAGTTTTGAAGTGGGACAATCTTTTTGGGACGAAAAAAGTGCTAATTGGGACCAAAAAATGATCGAGGACGGAGGGAGTATTTTACTTTGACATATTTCAATTGGTGTCATAGGTGGTGTGACATCGATTTCTCATTTTTTTTTAAGAAATTCTTTTCGATGTTATACAAGAAGGAAAAGGAGGACAGGTCGATGAATCAGTACTGTAAGTTTGACAGTCAGATGCTAACTATGTTCATGTCGTCTTTGTATTTGGCTGCGTTGATTTCATCAATTGTTGTGTCAATAGTGACTAGTAAACTTGGGGGGAAACTATCGATGCTCTTTGGCGGTATTCTGTTTTGTGCTGGAAAAATATTCAGTAATAGCATTCGTTCATGAATTTCAAAGTTCGAGACGTTCATCTTTGCCATTCTTTAGGTAAATGAGGTAAAAAGTTATAATCCGGTCATGCTTACCCCGTGGATATCTCGTGCTCGAGTCGTGCCCATGTCGTGCCTATTCTTTACTATGCACGTGCCTAGTTAGTCTCATCATCCACCCACTTAGATTTCTCACAAGAATATTAATTTAATAGTTTGCAGTTAAATTGTTTTAGACATAGAAAACCATTGCATAATGATACAACAAATTTATTACTAGTACACGGCTTTTCCGATTCTAGCTCTAGCTCTGATCGAAATGCAATGCAACTACCAGTGCCTGTTTTATTTTATTTTTCATGTCAAAAGCATCGGTGCAAGATTGGTCGGCACCAGTATACGGTTTCTTTTAACAACTATATATATACTCTACTTGGGAAGGTAACCAAAAAAGAAAAAAAAAAAAAACAAATCATTATCATTATTATCTTTATGCTATGTCCATATTATTTTAGAAAAAAGAAAAAAACAAATAAAATTAGAAATAGATGAAATATAGGAGTAATACTTCCCCTTCCATAAATGTTACGTCCATATTATTTTAGATTTTTCGTAATGTGTATCGAAGACCTTTCCATAAATATTGTTCATTTTCACCATTCACATCTCTCATAAAATTATCTATATATTATCTCACATCCAATAAGAAAGAAACTAATAGTCCCGTACGCCGGTTTGTGCACCATTGATACAAGAATATATATTTTTTCATGTCAAAAGCATCAGTGCAAGATTGGTCGGCACCCGTATACGGGTTTTTTTTAACAACTACAGTATATATATACTCTACTTGGGAAGGTAACCAAAAAAAAAAACAAATCATTATCATTATTATCTTTAAAAGTTCTTTAATTGATTTTGGTTTCTTGTACTGATCAAAAAAAGAAAAAATGGTTTCTTGTTTGCCTGTTTACCGGATTGTTTGGGAACTTCTAATTTACCTTCCATCTGCAAACCGTTGGCCACAGCCACATCCAAACGCTCCCTCGCGATTTTCCTGAGCTGATCCTTTCCTCTCACATGCCGCCTAAACTACCCGTCTTCGACTGAGAAAGAGAAAGTAGAAACCATTCCCCAAATAATCCAAAGCGTAGGATTGCAGCTAAGATATTCGCAATCAAGATTTGTTTTTCGGAACCCTAGGTTTGCCGTAGCATCGAGAATCATTACAATTCTGTTCGATATTGTTGTACTTGTTGTTCAGTAAGGGGTTGTGATGTTGTTTGGTTAATTGATCGTCGTTTTCTGTGATGCGATTGGTTGTGATTTCCAGAGTATACATGCAATGGAAGTGGAATTGATAACAGAGGGCGTGTCAGATGATGATGCTTTCAGCTTTGATCAGAACAATGATGTGAGTTTCTGATCGTCATTTGTTGCTGTTTTGCTCAATTTCTATCCATCATTTTTTGCTTTAGTTTTTGTGTAGAAACAAGAATCAATAAAAAGTTGGATGTTTTTAAAGTTTAGGAATGGCAACTAATGAGAAAAAGGGGGACTTTGGTGTAATGAAGCAGTGTGGCTGTTTATATCTGTTGAATTAAGGAACTAAAACTGTTACATTCTCTAGTAACGATGGTTAACAGAAGCGGGTTGGGAGTGGATTAATGGATTTCCAAAACTATGTTCTGTTAGGTTGGAAACCTCCTAGGTGCTATCAACTCTCACGGGGTTAGTCCATACGGGGCTGTGTTCCAGCTTGAATTGGCCCTCGCTAGAGGATGGGGGGATTGGTCCACCAGAGATTAGGTTGAGGCATGCCCAAGCTAGTCTGGAAAGGATGAGTTATCAAAAGGGAAAAAAACTGTGTTGTTTCATATCTTGGTATGGTGATATTAGCTTAAAAATTTAGAATGTTCCGATTGAGTATGGTGAGATTATGGGGAAAATAGGAGGTACAAATTTGGGGTTTTTGTTTTTTTGCAAGTGCTTGTTTTATGAAATGTGCAATTTATGTGATTGCAGGATTATTTAACTCTGGATGGTGAGAGATGTGGGATATGCATGGATATTGTCATTGATAGGGGGGTGCTGGATTGCTGCCAACACTGGTATGTTCATAATTCTTCAAGAATTTCATATGTACTGAAGCTTTTAGAGTAATGATAGTAGTGTGTGTCGCCTCCAAAGGCATCAGAGTGGTGCAGCTTTCTTCCTATACTCCACTGTCTTTTATTTTGCGAACGTAGGTAATCATCAATTGATATTGATTACTCTCTTTCTGTTAGGAAGACCTTGCTACTGATGTCTATTCGTCATCTATTTGTACCTTTGACCTCAGTTTTCTTTGTTCCGTGTCCCTACCATAGGTACATAATTGGGATAGTTTATGAGATAACTTGTTTATCTGCCCCTGTTGTGCCAAATAGGGGAACAGGTTGATCATGGGGTGATCAATTGTTTGGTCTTCCCATTATCCCTTGGTTACAACTTACAACTTTGGGCAGGTTTAGGTATTTGTTTTCTCAATTTCCAAAAAATGTGTATGGGGTAATTTTATTTGGTGGATGTGCTTCAGCATATATGAGATCATTCCGGTTGTTGGATGCACTTTATTCTCCTTGATTTCTTGTTCTCAAATATCAAACGGTAATGTCAAACTGGTTGGAAACAATGTACTTATTAGCTTGGCTGTTGTATGATACTTGTATCTAATGAGACTTCACAACAATCAAAAGCATAAGAAGGTTGCATGGGTGAATTTTTATTCGCATGTAATTGGAGTGTTTTTGGCGGGAAATGACATTGTAAGCATGTTAATGTTTCTCAAGGAGTTGATTTATGTGAAAATCATAAATCACCTTGGTTTATCATTTGTATTCAGGTTCTGTTTCACATGCATTGACAACTGGGCTACCATCACAAACCTTTGCCCGCTTTGCCAGAATGAATTTCAGTTAATCACATGTGTTCCAGTAAGTATTAAATTGTTGGAGCTTTGTCTTCTTTGTTTGGTGATTCCTTCTTTGGAACTTCATCATCACCCACTTGTCCAATTGATCCTTGACGGTCTCTTGCCACTGTAGTTTGATAATGCTGCATTGATGTTGCCGACTGAAACTGATATTGCATTATTGTAACCCCAGCTAACAATTTTCACTGACAATGAAGGTATATGATACCATTGGCAGCAGCAAAATTGATGAGGAGTTGTCTTCCAGGTACTCATTTATATAGGTTGAATTTGTGTTGCTCCTACTTCGGTCTGATTTGAAGCCACATATACTTTGTTGGTAAGATATTCATACAGCTCAAGGTTTCTGCGCTCCATGTTCTTTTCACGTGTTTGAACTTGAAAGTGAACTGGAGGCAGGAATGCCTTTCACTGATGTAGATGTAGCTTATGTTAGATTTATGCTTCACAAAGGAGCAAGTTTAATCCCATCTTTCGTTTTGTTCATGTGATACTACTGCAGTGGTGGCTCTAGGAATTTTTATGAGGGTAGTCATTAAATGACTTAAGTTCTACTGTTCTACAAATCCATTAAACATTCTTATGTAATGTGTTGATATTGGCATTTCCACCCCTAAGGTATAAATACATAGGATTTCAATTGTATTCCGACTAGTTTTATTTTTTATTTTTACTTCAAAAATTGTGAGTTGAAAGTTAAATAGTTTAGATAGATGAAATCACTAAATTGGAAGCTAGCTAGTTTCACTATATTTATTTGATTCACAAATAATGAATCAAAACTGAACGGAAAATTAGTATATTTTAGATAGATAGGATTTTAACATATGTCGAAAGTTGAGAGAGAGGCCATATATGTAGTGGACCAATTGAATTTTGTTTCTTCTCTAGAACTTCTCTTCTTTGCCCTCCTATGTTAAGAGATTGTGGGTGTTCCTAATGTTTTCGTATATGGTGTTCAATTAAGTAGGCTAGCTCTAAATAAACAAATCCTTCATATATGAGATTTATGCTTGAGGGTGTTCAAATGACCACCCTATTCAAAGGGTGGAGCCGACAGTGTACTACTGGGGCAAGGGGAGGAGGGGGATAGAGATAAATTAAAGTATCCAAAAGGTTGGTCCTTGCTTAATGGTGTCTCTATAAAGGTTGCGGTAGAGTTTCAGGAAGAACATGAAAGAATCAAAGAATCATAAATTAGGAAAATGATGATTTGAAAGATGCCAAAGACATATGGGACCTTGCATTGTGCATCATTCACATGAACTGCGCTCAAACTATTTTTACATTGCATACATGTAACATTTTGTCAAGTATTTTTGCAATTGATTCACCACAGTTTCAATTATAGTTACTTTTGTCCGCTACTTATGTGACCTTTTCTTTGTTTCATCTGTGCAGAGAGGATGATTGGTGCATTGAAGGGAAAACAAATACCCTTTCTTTCCCCTCATACTACATTGATGAAAATGTAAATATTCTACTAAGAAATCTCTTTAGAGGGTAATTGCAGAACTAACTCCAGTTATTATGGAGCTAGCTTAGTGAAGCACACACAAACTCCCACACCCCCAATTTAGAGGAAAGTGGTGACATAAGTCATAAATGTGCATTCACGTTTTCTAACTATTTTTCAAAGGTACTAACATCTGTCTCCTAAGATTACAAGTTCCTCGTCTCAAGCTTAGGAAACTGGCTATTTACTTAGGTTGAAACAGGCAGCATAATTTTCATACTTGGTGGTATATCCAGGTGTTATCAAGAAATGTGCATATGTTCATGACTTTCTTTGATTCTTCATTCACATTTGATATGTTGAACCTAAGATGTATGTATTGCACATGGTCGTAATCGTCACTCTTCACTAGTTGAAGAAGTCATGATGTGGGGAAAACTGAAGAGAATGTTAGATATCAGCGGTCAGAATGCATCACTGCCGTACTTACATGTTGTAAACTAAAGGATGGGTTCTATGTCTTTTTAATCTAGTAATTCTCTAAGAGGGACATCTTAATTTAGAACATATGTAGAGTCATCTTCTTTCTCAAGTTTTGGGACCAGTTTTCATCTGTTGAAATTTGCAATTTATGTGTATCGAGCACACTGTTCTTATACACTCTACCATGTTGTAGGCAGTTATCTGTTTGGACGGAGATGGATGCAAAATCCGAAGTGGATCAGTTACTATTGATGAAGATTCCAATCTTGATACGTCCATTGCTTGTGACTCGTGTGATACATGGTATGCTTAACCTGTTAAAACATCTTCTCTTTTGTTTTGTTTTGTTTTATTTATGGATTCAGAACTACTCATGATGATGCTATATCAACTGAAAAGTTGTATTGATAAAGAGCTAGAAAACAATTGTCACGGTATGGAACTCAATAGTTCAGAGAGTAGAGTGGTGATGCTGCAAGGGGTTGAGAGAAGCATTTACCAGTACAGGGTTTAGGTATTTCAGTAATTCAGTGTTATTCGATACAGACTCAGAGGGAGGGGTCTTGTTTAAATGAGCCTTGGAGAGTTTTTTTTTACTCTTAGAACGTTTAAATTCATAAAATTGGAACTCTAGGAATTAGTTCTTGCTCCAAAAGAAATGAAGTTGCTTCCAAGCGTTGATTGGGAAGTTCATAGAGATGGAAAACCCTTCCATGTAATATTCATTATTTAAGCGTCTCATGTTGGCAGTTTCGTAAAAGTGTGTGATGACTGCCACCCTTAATTACGACTTGTGAAAACAATTTTCTGCTTTACATAAACCATATCCAGTTATGGTGGAAAAATCACTCTCCACGGTGTGTATGTGATTCTTCTTTCACCTTTTTATGTCACGAGGTCCAGTGTAGTAAATTTGATTAATCCATTCCTACTTCCAAGCAGTCTATTTTTAGGATCTACTTGTATTTGGTTCAACCTTTAAAATTGTGCGATTCTTATGTTTGCCAAGGAAAGCGGGGAGTTAATTTTGAAGTTCTGAATTTCACTGTTTGAAACATGGATCTACTAAATTTAGATCTTAAGGAGCAGGCACTATGTTTGCAACAGGTATCATGAAACTCTAAATGAAGCTCTCTTGACGTCATTAAGATGGCTTCTAGTTATTTCTTTGACGGAGCTGCCTCATGAGAAGCATTATGGAAATCAAATACTTTTAGTGGAGTTCGCATGGACTTTGAAATCTGGAATTTTTAGAATCAAAATCATGCCAGGAAGGAATTTTCAACTTTCATTTCTGATGACTTTGCCGGGGATGTGAAGTCACCTCTTGCTTATGCGTGCATAAGAGTTAGTTCACATGTTGAGAGATCTACATATTTGTTTACTCTTATTAGTTATGCCCATACATACTTATGCATGTGTAGAGAAACTAGAAGAGAGAAATTCTATTATTCAGAGTATTATGTTACAAGAGGCCAGTACATCATTATATAGGGAAAACATAGAAACCCTAAGTAAACCCTATTACATGAAAGGACAATACTACCCTTGCAACTAAACATTAATAACATCAGAACACTATTATTCTAACACTCCCCCTCAAACACATGATGCGAACACGGAGAGCATCGTGAGTTTGCCAAGATGAAAATGAGATGCTCCGACTGATATCTTCGACTAAAACAATCCAAAAAGCAAAGCCAAATTCACGTGGTAATGCAACTTCAATCCAATCCAAAATGAAGATCACTAATACTTTGGTACCGGAACAAATGCAGTGGAACAACGAACGAAATTGCTAATGGAGAAATATGAGACAAGTTCCAATACTCCCCCTCATGTGCGAACCCCAAATCGCAGGAGGAGAGATAAACAAAGGATCCAATACGGATCACATCAACGGATCCAACAAGATCACAACAAGACAAGGTGCCAATAGCACAACAAATGGGGATTTAACTACCAAACAACGAAACAAACACTCGCCCATAATACCAAAAGCCGAGAAATATCTACAAGGGACCAAACTGTCACACTGCTAAAAAAACAGGGACAAAACTTTCACACTGCTAAAAAAACAGGGACCAAACTTTCACACTGCTAAAAAAACAGGGACCAAAACAAATACTGCAAAGTTCAGAGACCAAACTATAACGAAACAATCATGAGGGACTGAAGTGTAAAACCCTATAGACCGGATAAATGTGAGATCCGGCTAAAAAGCAACAAGACTTTTACGAACCCTAATTAATAAAAAGTTTTCAACAAACCCTAGACAAAAAAAAGTGAAAAACGAAATTCTGAACGGAAAAAAAAAATTGGAAAAAGCTGTAACAGATTGGAGAACTAAAACCAAATCGAGGAGACGAGGGAAGAACAGGAGGGTCGCCGAAGCTTGAGGCATACGACTACTGTGTAGATTCTGTGGTTTGTTGCAGAATAGATGAGTGTCTGGCGGACGGCAGTGAGGCATAAGCCGCCCGCCGGAAAGCGAATATCCCACAGGCCTAGATCTTATGCTCTGATACCATGTAGAGAAACTAGAAGAGAGAAATTCTATTATTCAGAGTATTATGTTACAAGAGGCCAGTACATCATTATATAGGGAAAACATAGAAACCCTAAGTAAACCCTATTACATGAAAGGACAATAGCATGTACTTATTTTCTTTTTCCAATGATTTTCTTCGTTATTCTTTTTTATGCTTTTGAATGGGTACTCTCTTTCAATTTGGGATCACTATCTTTCATAAGTTATAAGTTGGGGGATCATTATCTTTCATGAGTTATAAGTTTTATGATTTCATCTTCTGCCATATCTCATTCAAAGTATTGATGCTGGATGGCCCTAATTATATGTTGACTTAAATGGAATCAGGTATCATGCTTTTTGTGTGGGATTTGATACTGAAGGGACATGTGAGAATTCATGGTTATGCCCAAGGTAATTTGACAGATGGTTTTAGTTTATATTTCTGTCAAAAATTTGGGCTAGGTTCATTTGCCGGATGCATTTTTACAGAATCAGCATTAGGCACTGTTGTCTTAATGCTGTTTGTTGGCTTCTATCTTGGAGTTCATTTACCTTTTCACCCATGACTTTTCAAGACAAGTATCTGGACTTTGTTTTGTTTGCTCAGACAAATATTTGAACTTGGTTTACATGCTTGTGCTCCCGTTCTGCATACAGATTCCACAAGGGGTATTTTTACATCTTGTGCTTTGGAATTTCTGACTGACAATCCAATCAGATTGTTGCAAAAGTTCCTAACATCTGATGTATCCTTGGGGAAAATGGAAGTTGCACTTATGGTTTTGTTTCATCCAGCGAGTGCAAGTGACTCTCCAAGTTGGGACCCAATTTATTTGCTCTTTTATCCTCCATCCATGTGCTTCGGGCACTGAGTATTGCTGTTTTTGATTGGCATAAGCTCCATCTTGGGCCTCTTTTGCTATCTTGTTTGTCAATGATGTAGGTGTGTAGCGAATGAGAATCCCCAAGAAACAGATGTGATTCCAGTGCTGAGGCCTAGCAACTACGGGTGTCTAGAAAATAGCAATAGTGATTGTTTCATTGATGCTGCTTTTTCTAGAAAGGTTTCTGTATCAGTTGCTGATGCTGGCGAGACAGCTGTTGTTGTCTCAATGGTTGGGAATCAAATGACAGACGGACCAAGTGAAAAACTGCCATCAACCTTAGAAGTTGACAAAGACCTGAAAATTGAGAGGTTTGAAATACCATCAACTGAGAAGCCTACTACTCGACCTGTTTTGAAGTCAGAGAAGTTGGAACTATGCTTATCACAAGACGTATCCTTCAGTTTGCCATGTAGTTCGTTGGGGAAAAGTGAGTTGAAGATGTCTTCCCCTGATAAACTGATGAAAGAACCAAGTGGCGTTGATGACTTTGTTATTTCTTCAAGGAAGAAGTTAAACGGGTGTTACTCTGCTAATGAACCATCTGGATCCAGTCTGGATCTGCATCTTGGTTTATCTGTGGGCTGTTCTTTTTCTGGTATGTTAAAGATGTAGAAATTCTGCCTATTTCTCATGCAGCCACACACACACACATATTTCATTACACTGACCATTTCTCATTTTCTTCCAGTTGACTTTGTGAAAAATGATCTAGCTGAAGATCAAGCAGCTGGAGACATGCAGCAGAAAAGTTGTTCAGAAGAATATTTGTTGCCAGGTGTGGAATGGAGTGGTTTGTGATTTCTTTCTTCTAGGGATTTTGGCACTCAGATAGTATGACCAATTGTGTTTTCAATCAGCTAGATATGTAGTTCTTTATGTCGATACTATGCTTATTGCCTATTTGATTTCAGGTGGCCGTTGTGTGCCTGCTATGAAGGATACTACTCTTGGAACTACTGGTGCAAAGAGAAAGAAAAGAGATTACAGGTTAATGGTGCTCAATTGCTTCTTTTTCTGTAGTATAATATAGGTTTAGCCAATGGATACACTGTCATTATTTTGAACACTTTTTTCACGATCAACCTATCTCTGGCTTGCTTGGCTCATATTATCCCCTTGTTTAACACATGCTTTATTCCCATCAACAAAAAACAAAATGCTTTAGGGTTGTCCAACGAGCTTTTGCAGTCATACTTATCCAAAGAAGAAAAAAAAAAAGTAAACAAAAAGATGAAAGGAAAGGAAAGATAAGAACAGTTGCTTGCTGCTTGAAAATCCTTGAATTTTTTTTTGAATGGCATGAAAATCCTCGAATTTGTCGCCTATGTAAATTTAGACTTTCAATTGCCTCATTTTTCATAGACTGTTGTGTTGACTAGGGATTTTGTGCATACCGATGCTCTGGACTATCAATGAAGGAAGCATGGTAATGTGCACATAAATTGAATTGGGTCTCTAGGCCTGCCCTCTCTGATGCCATTTGGCTTTGATTTGGGAGCATGGTTCCGCAGCAAAACAGGTATGGGGGGGGGGGGGGGGTGGAGGGGCACTGTTTCAGTAGTATTTTGAGAGCGGTCACTTTGTGCATATTGCCATAGGTTAGGTCTGTCTCCAATTCTCCCCTGCCCATACCTCCAATGATTGGAGACTACATGGGTTTTGTTGTTGTCGTTGTTCTGTTGACTAGGGAAATTCTTAACTAACTTGCATTCAGTAGCTTTGTTATTGGCCGTAAATGGCTGTGAACTTATGGAATTTCTTATTTTTTAAATTTGTTTTTTTCTCTTTTAGTTATGATGTTCCGATAGTTGCTGAGGACGAGGAAACCAAAGCTGAAGTTGAGACTAAAGCTTCAAGAAAAAAGGTCAGAGCTGAGAGAACCAGTCGAGTGATTAATTCAAGAGACCAAGCTGATGAATCTGTTTCCGATACGTCCCTGACATGTAACTCAGGAAAGGAAAATGCTGCTTCTGCTATAATGAGTATAGTTCAGGGGACAGATCGTAGACCTGTCAAGGGGACACACAATAATCAAACTGTTAAGTCCTCACTAGAGAGAGAAAATCCAGCTGGTTTGAGAATGAAAAAGATCATGAGAACAGCTGCTGAGGACAAGGAGTCATCCGTATTGGTACAGAAGCTGAGAAAAGAAATTCGGGAAGCCGTCCGCAACAAATCCTCCAAAGAGTTTGGTGAAAACCTTTTTGACCCAAAACTTCTTGATGCATTCAGGGCTGTTGTGGCTGGAACCATGAATGAACCAGCTAAAAAGGCTCCAGCTCTTGTTGTGAGGGATAAGAAGTTACTCTTGCAGAAAGGAAAAGTACGTGAGAATCTAACAAAAAAGATATATGGGATTGGTGGAAGAAGAAAGCGGGCGTGGACCCGTGACTGCGAAATTGAATTTTGGAAACACCGTTGCTTGAAACCTGGCAGGCCTGAAAAGATTGAGACTTTGAAGTCAGTTCTCAATCTTTTAAAAAATGGCTCTCATGGGACAGAAATTAAGCAGGAAAATGAAGTGAAGGCCTCGAATCCCATTCTTTCAAGGTTGTATTTAGCTGATACATCTGTTTTCCCTCGTAAGGATGATATCAAGCCTCTCTCCGATCTCAACGCTACTGATCCTACAGAGAATAAAGGACACTCTTCAATGGAAAAAGCATCTACTTCATCTCTGGGGCCTCAAAATCCAAGAACTCTGCAATTAAACATGGTTTCGCCACAGGTTGGTATTCCGGTTTCCGATGATAAAGGAAAGAAGAGTACTGCTGCTACAAACGTTAAGGGCGAATCTTCCTCTGTAAGCGGTTCCAAAGTAAATTCCCAGAAGGAAATGATAGGTAAATCTAATGATGTGAAGAAGGATAAGAGGAAATGGGCCCTAGAGGTTCTTGCTAGAAAAACTGCAACCACTGGCAGTAGTGCCGCACTCGAAAAACAGGAAGACAAAACGGTTCTTAAAGGAGCTTATCCTCTATTGGTGTGTGAAGATCTTATTTTCTTGTACCATTTCATACATACCATTTGATTTCTGCAACTTTTACTAGTTCTTTTGTTTCTGTCATTTGACAGGCTCAATTACCAATTGATATGAGACCAGTATTGGCACCCAGTCGTCATAATAAAATCCCAATATCTGTTAGGCAGGTAAGTCGTGCCCTTTCTCCATTTCTTAACAAGACCAGCAATTTGGCTAATCTATGTTGAACATGTACTTTTCATTTCTAGATCAAATCTGGATGAATAGAATTGCAGAAACAGAACTGAGTTTCTACCAAAACAATAAACGGAACTCAGTCCTTTTTATGCCATTTAGTCTACTGGTTGAATAACCCAAAGATTGAATTGAACTTAGGCACTCGTGCTGGAGAACAAAGCTTCATTCCAACATGTAGATTACTCGTATTACATATACTGCAGAATTGTCCTCTCTTCACATCTGGATTCACCAGCTCTGCCATGTTTTCACCTCCACTCTCCTCCACATGCTCAATCCACTGCCAGCACACTAGCTGATGTCATCCGAAGCACCACTGCCTCAACCAATTCGAGCAATTTAATAAGACCGAGCTGAATGTACAGTATAACTGAAGTCATTTATGTGTAGATATTTGAGGAATTTTAGTCATTGGGATTCATGTTCTTATCCAATCATCCTCCTTGTTTTACCTCTTTAGCACAAGCCCTCTCTTAGTGGCGAAACCGATGTTCAGCATCATGAAACTGATAAATGTTGCTAAGATCTGAAATGAATAATTTAATTAGGTTATAGATTATTGAACAACATTCCTTGTACAGGCACAGCTTTACCGCCTCATCGAGCACTTTTTGCGCAAAGCAAATCTGCCCATCATTCGCAGAACTGCAGACACAGAGTTTGCTGTTGCTGATGCAGTTAATATCGAGAAGGAAGTTGCTGATAAATCAAATAGCAAGTTAGTATACGTTAATCTTATGTCTCAGGAGATATTACATCGATTGGATATCATCAAGCCTAATAGAGCCACAGAATCAGATCCTTCCCCAACTTCAGCAGTTCCTACTGACAAATCAGAACAAACAACCAATGATGTTTCTGATGGTCCAATGGTCGAGGAAGCATTGAAAAATGCAGGTCTTTTGTCCGATTCCCCACCAAATAGTCCTTATCACCAAATGGGAGAAGCAAACGACGAATATGATCTCTCTGGAAAGATTGGAGAAGATCCCGAACCTGGTAATGTTTTTGAAATGGATTCTCATCCAGACCTTGATATTTATGGTGATTTTGAGTATGATTTGGAAGATGAAGACTTCATTGGTGCTAGTGCTATAAAGGCATCTAAGGTAGAACAAGAAGAGTCGAAAATAAAAGTGGTTTTCTCCACTCTCAATTCAAATATATCAAATAATGCTGATGGCATTGAGGATCATGAGGGAACAAATGATGTTGGAGTGGAGGTTAAGGATGGGGATTGCATTAATCAAGACCCCTTAACAGATGGGGGAGGGGAAGAGCCTTCTCTTGCAGAATGTGAAGAACTATATGGTCCCGATAAAGAACCATTGACAAAAAGGTTTCCAGAAAGTGCATTGATAAAGAAGCCCAGTGAAACAACGGCTGATGGTGCATCCCCAGAGAAAACTGAATATTCCGGATCCAGCCAAACGGCAAAGGCTAGTGAATTAGAGGGTGAGAGCTGTGCAGAGAATTTAGTTGGTGGAGATAATGCACCGGATTGTTCTCAAACAAGTGAAAATGTTCCGAGAAAGGAGAAAATATCAAATGCCTGTACAAGCAAGCGATCTGATAGCATCAAGGATGTATCACAAAAGGTATCCGATGACTTCCTTTAACATTTGGCTCTTTTCTTTGTTTGTTTGTTTTAACTTATGGTTTAATGTGATTGACAAACACTAGTGTCACTGACGTTTCACCGAAGGTATCAGCCAACTTTCTGTAATTTTTGCTTCCTTTTTTATGGTTTGACTTGTGATTTAATGTTATTCACAAAAACTCAATGTAGTATAACTATAAGATAAGCCGGTTCATATGTAGTCACGATTTTCTCCTCTTACACTGTATTTGAACCAAGGATTTGGGGTTGTTTCTTGCCAAAATACTTGTTCCAAATACAGCCTTACGGTTTGCGAACACCCATTTCTCTTACTAGTTATGAACTTGTGCAGGTGGAAGCTTACATCAAAGAGCACATCAGGCCACTGTGCAAGAGTGGAGTGATCACAGTCAAACAATACAGATGGGCTGTGGAGAAAACGACTGAGAAAGTTATGAAATACCACTCCAAAGAAAAGAATGCAAAATTTCTCATCAAGGAAGGTGAGAAGGTGAAGAAACTTGCACAGCAGTATGTTGAGACCGCCCAACAGAAGGAAAGAACATAACATTTAGAGGGAACTATGCCGTTGCAAATATCTCTTTTGTTTTCCCTATTCCAGTGATTCTTATGTTAACGAGCATGAGGGTTTCGACCCTCGTACTCGTCGTAACCGTGATTCCGAAAATTAACCTGTACGCAGATGATATATTGGGAAAGTGAGAAACAAAACTGTTGCAAATATCTTGCCTTGTAAATTATGAAGTAGCATATTAAGATGCCATCAGCAAGTCTTGTTAACTGATTATGTTTCATGAGATGGGAACGATAAACTCCTTGTGGTTTTTGGCATAACTACAATGCTGGAGTTGTGAATTTATTGTAAGTACTGCCAGGATCCTGAAGCCATGACCCAAGCATCTGGAATCCGCTGTATGATTTCTCTCTTTCCTTAGAACTGCACCTAAACATTTGTCGAAGCCAACGTCTGCTCGCTCTCTGCTATTTCACCTCAAGAAACATCAATTCTGGCTTTCTAGACCGAGTTGAATCTTGTTCTTGCTAAAAACTCAGGTCCACTGAGGTATTCGACTTGAGCACGTTTAATTTGCAGATAGCTCTAAAAATCATCTAATTCGGTTGGAAAGTGGAGTGCCAAAATCAATTTTCATTTGGTTTGAACGATATAAAGGATTACATATTTGAGAAGTTCTTAAAACAACAAGTAGTGAAAGAGTTTTTTCTTCCCAGTTTTCTTGTTAACGCACCAGGGATATGCTCTAGAAAAAATAATTATAAGGTAGGCATAATAAGGGGAATTTAGAAGTCAAATGGATAAATATGAGGTAGACATTTTTATTACTAGGGTGTGTGGTAAACTAAGCACACCTCGACTAACTCTAGAAACCAATCCCACTGTTCGGGCTAATAACAAGAAGAGAGACAGACATCCTTAGCATGTGCATATTCAAGGATAAATTGGTTACCGGTTTTCTCCTAACCGGCCACCAGATCACTAAGATGTATCAAAATAGGTTTCATGCATCTCATTAATATGACTACTATTACTTTTGGATCAAATTAACTTGGGGCTAACATTTTCACTCTCAAATTCTGTATGAAAGTCCTAAGGCTTTGTCAAGTTGAAACAAACTGTTTATTTAAGTGTGGTTGGCATTTTATGTTTTTGTTATGTTTTCTCTAATAAGGGCATGTTTGGAACATAGGAAAAAGAAAGGAAAAGAAAAGAATGGAAAGGAAAGGAGAGTGTAGTAAAATTATTCTTTGTTTTGTTAATTTTCCTTCTTGTTTCCTCTCAAACCAAAAAAAAAAAAAATTTATTTTCCCCTCATTTCTTTTCTTTTTCATAGGTTCCAAACAAACCCAAAAACCTGGGAGGCTAAAGAATATGTTGGGTTTTTTACTAGGAGTATACAAGTTTCTTCCTATGTTAATAACTTGATCTTTTTTATACAATGCAATTTCATTTTTGCAAGCAGCCTTAATCCAGAAAAAATCTTCAATGCCACGGTTATTTATAACGCCTTTACACAGGATATGGACCTCATATGTATAAGTTCTACACCATGTAAACGAGGCGTTACAAATAATCGTTGCATCGAAGATTTTCTCGTTAATCCACTGTCCATGCATTACTAGATTCCAGAGAAATGACTGTTGGTGGGGCCAAAAACGTGCCCAATTAAGGCAAACGGTAGTTGGGTTGTTTTCTCCTGGCTACTTGGGGGGAATGAATTGGTGACCAATAATTTCCCACAAACACCCACAAATCTCTGCGTTTGAGAGAAGAAGAAGAGGAATCCAGAAAGAAAAAATGCTATTCTCTGAGTATTATTGACCATGAGAGGATGAAGAAGAAACCTCGAAATCATCACTCCACCAGTACCAAAGGTCGAAGCTATTTCGTTAATACCGACAACAAGAACAACAGTAAAGGCGTTCTCGAGCTGTCGTTGCCTTTGGTTTTCTCGTTTTGGTGTCTGGTTTTCCTGTTCCATTCCAAACTCGGCCTTACCCATGGAAATGGAGGTATTTTCTCACCGATTTGTATTTGTTTTTATCTATTGGCGTTCTTTTCCATTCTCATTTTTTCCCCGTTTCTAGCGAAGCCCTTTTCGTCTTTCTTGCCTTTGGATTGAGAGAAAAGGAAAGAAAACAGAAATGGAGGAAAAACCCACATCTTTTTTTTTTCTTCTTGATTTCTCATCCTTTCTCACCTCATTTAGTGATCCAAACAAGTGTCATAGGCTTTTACTTTCTTTTATTTTCCTGTCCTTTTCACAAATCAAAGGGGCTGTGATTTGGAAGCCCTTTTTTGTGATTAATAAGTAATTGTGCTCTGTACACTTGTATTCAAGTTCAAGCTTTAGCTTAATGATTAGAAGTTTAGAACTGCCATTTGAATGATGGAATCCACTAATTTTACCGTTTCTTGTTCCTTCTTGATTTCCTGTTTCCATATTAATCAATTTTGTTTGTCTGTGTCCTAGGAATGTTGTACTGCATGTATTAGTGCCTCTATCTGTTGTTAAGTGGAGTCATAAATTTGTGTTTTAGACTGCAAAGAAATGATTTCACCTCTGCCTTGGTTGTGAAATCGTATATTGATGACAAAGACACCTTGTGCATTTGTGATTTGCAACAAACTTCAGAGTCATTACCAGATAAAGGAATTGGTAACTCCATAATTGGACCTATTTCTTTATTTTGGTTATATTACTATGTAATGTTCGTATCATTCGTCTTATGCAGGGAACTTGCAAGTTGAAAATAGAAGCATGACTAACTCCAGTGCTCGTGATGATAAGCTTTATGACTCTGCATATTCTCTTGTCGAAAATGAAAACAACAGTTATGTAAATCGGGTTCTGCTAGAGTTTAATGGATCAATAACTAGTAATGACTCTCATGTTCTTGATCATCACCCTTCGACTCCTGAGCACTCGCTCCGGGGAACAAGTGAATGGGAGGAAGCAGTAAAGAGCTTTCTAGGCTACCCGGTGTTAGTTTGTGGAGTGAAACATCAAGAGCAACAAAAGCAAAAGACATTAGACCAGATAGGGAAAACCCATTCCCCTTATCTTAATCTAGATGAGTTTCGTAATATTACGAGGCAAGAGAAAGGTGGGATTGCATCAAATCGGCTTGCTAACATCACCCACCGGCTTGAGCCTGATGGAACATCATATAATTATGCTTCAGCAACTAAGGGTGCAAAGGTGGTGACTCACAATAAGGAAGCAAAAGGTGCTAGCAACATATTGGGGAAGGATCATGATAAATATCTGAGAAACCCGTGCTCCGTTGGGGGAAAATTTGTCATCATTGAGCTAGCAGAGGAAACTCTCGTTGACACAGTCAAAATTGCGAATTTCGAACATTATTCTTCGAACTTCAAGGAATTTGAGTTGTACGGGAGTTTGGTTTATCCCACTGAGACATGGTCCCCAATAGGAAAATTTGTTGCTGCAAATGCAAAGAATGCTCAAAGCTTTAAGCTTCCCGAACCCAAATGGGTAAGGTACTTAAAGTTGAATTTATTAAGTCATTACGGGTCGGAGTTTTATTGCACAATGAGTGTTGTGGAGGTTTATGGCGTTGATGCAATCGAGCGGATGCTTGAAGATCTCATAGTGGCTTCTGAGCAATCTGCAACTGTTAAATTACCTGACCCTAATTCAACTGTGTTGCCTTCTTCAATACCAGAATCAGAAATAAGTGAGCAGAAAATAGATGGTGAAGTTCAAAAGGCAGTTCATACTTCCAGTCAAGGGATCGAAAGCATCGACGAACCACAGAAGCCTAACTTGCACCTCAAGAGTCCTGTCACTAGCAACATCCCAGATCCTGTAATGGAAATTAGACAACAGCCAAATGGAAGAATTCACGGTGATGCAGCACTAAAGATCTTAATGCAGAAAGTGAGGTCACTTGAGATAAACTTATCAGTCCTGGAGGAATACATCAAGGAACTGAACCGAAGACAAGGGGACGTAGTGCCCGAACTTGAGAAAGAGCTATCTAGATATTCGATGCTTTTAGAGAAGAGTAGATCAGATATCAATGATCTCTTGGAATGGAAGAAGATTATGGTATACTGACCTCTGAATCGTTTTAATGGAGGATATTGTTTTAACCCTAGTTTTAACTCATTTGCATTCTTCTTCTTTATTTTTTTTCCAGGAGAAAGGAGTTACTGACCTTGAGGCGTGGAAAGCTGTTGTCTCATCGCGAATGGATGAAGTAGTTAGAGAAAATGGGATGCTGAGGTGAGCAATTTGCCTAACCTAGAAAATTAGTTTACACATCTTCAGTTGATTTTAATGTGTTCCATTTGTAAGCACTGCTCTCGTGATTTGTTAAATTTAGTTTTGTTTTCCATATATTTCGAATCCTACTTATCCATACCATAAAATGTTTCCTTCTGTTATTTACTGGAATGGGAAACTCTCATTGATCTATTATTAATCCACTGATCACTAAAAATGCCACTAACAATGTGTTGATTTTATTATATTTTTCTCTCTTGAGAATCTTATTTTGAATTACAAATTTACAAGCTTAGGCTGCTACGGATTTCAGTGGTTGTCAAGGAAAAGCATTAAGATGTGACCCAAAAGTGACAGATCTTAGGTTGTATATGGGATCATGGCGGATCATGAATACCTTGTATAAATGGGAAAGTTTATGTTATGTAGTTAAATATATTCTACCTTGCTTGGATACATTAGATTCTATAATGTTCCAATTTCGACTAATTGTGTTCACAATTAGGAGAAAGCTTGAGTTATGAAACATGCTTGATATTTTCATAAAAGTCATATGACACAAGACACATAGAAGAGGAGGTTGTATACGCTTCACCGTGAGGTTTTTTATTCCACCTGTTTTAGGGCGAAGGTAGGCATTGAAAATGCTACGCAAAGGTGGCTAAATTCTTCAGCTTTCAGTTGCAACTATTTTCCATATTAGCTGCTCTATGGATTTGTTTTATCCCTGTTATAATGCTGATTCCTGATGGTTTATAGTTCTGGGTTTCCACTGTATGCAGCTTCATGAAACAACCGGAACATTGTCCTGCCATTTTTTTTACCATAGGGTTTGAGGAAGTGTTTGATAAAGGTGAAACTCAAGTAACAAAAACTCAGAACTAAATTATTGCTGTACTTAACGTGCTGAAGACTTAATCAAGTGCTTAAAAATCTGTGCATTTGGGTGTTTCAATATTCAGCTATGGCTCAAATCTCTGATAGGAAGAATTTCTGTTCTAAAGTGGTAGCTAATTATGGATTATCTAACACTCTCTCAATAGGTAGAACTACTAGATGTCCATTCAAAATGTAGCATTCCTTCAAAACCTATGAGCCTCTGTTGAAGGCAATAAGGGATACAATAACTCTCAGTGGTCCCCATTATTGTTGTTATCGATCATTTTCCATTTACTGGATAATCACAAATCATCAGCTATTATTTCTTCGTAACACATCTGTATGCTTTTACCTAATTTTTTTCACCCCTCTTTCTTCGGGTATAAAATTTGATTCTGCAGATTAGATGTTGAAAAGGTCATAAGCGATCAGGCAAGTCTGGAAAAGAAAGAGATTGCTGTTCTGGCAGTGAGCTTTTGCTTTGCATTTCTTGCAATTGTCAGGTTAGTTTCAGAGAGAGTCTTGATGTCTTCTGGAGCCCCGGTATCAGGTAATCTACGCAAGCCAAGTAGAGGTTGGATTTTGATACTTGTTAGCAGCAGTATGGCCATATTCATTACCTTGCTCTAGCTAGTCTTCTATTGTTAGCTTTTGAGAGATCTGGATGCTTTTTAGCCTTTTCCTGTGGTAGTTACGGCTTCTTTAGTATAGGAATTGGAGCACATAACATCTGCCCATTAATGGTTAGACTTAGTTTTGTTTCCTTCAGAAAAAAAAATAAAAATTCATTAGCTCATTGTACCACTCTGAAACCTGGTAATATGGTTGTATTATATAGTTGGAGTTTCGGACATCAAAATTGTTATTCGTGGTCAAAACCAAAGGCATACGGTAGAAAAAGACAAAAATAAAAATAAAAATAAAATTGTAGACTGTTATTTATAAATTCTGCATGAATTTTGAACATATAATTGCATGGTGTATGCAAAATTAATATGAGGAGAATGGCAAGGCAACCCTGTAGCTGTCAGAACATAAACTCCACCTTCCATTGCTCTCGCATGTGAGTATTTGGGTTCGTGTGTATGGAGGAGGCAATGGAATGTGGAACTGGCTTGTATCTGAAATCGCAAAACGTGGAAACTGGGATTGAAGCAACTGCTATATTCAACTTACAAAGTTATCCTCAACAATTCAGTTATTTTTTACAGTTGCGATACGTGAGCAATTTTAATCCGTGGCTGATTTGTCCACACCAAAAGAGTGCTCTTCTTACCCCGAACCTGGGCAGGTACTGTGGTGTGCAATCTGGTTGGAAGGGTGAGATTACACACCACACTTTGCAATCCGGACCGTTGATTGACGAGATCAACGGTCCAGATGGCACAACACGCCTCCCCCATGTTCCTTTACCCCCAAACTTATAGCGGAAAGTTTTTATTTGCTCCCTCCTTTTTCAGAGAAATTGTACGCATTAGTGGACCTTTTGGGAAGTCAAGGGTCATTGCGCTCCTGGGCCTTTCTAGTTTTGGTTGTTTTAAGATCCATAAAAAGAGTCTTACATGAACACGAGAAGCTCAAGTGGACCTAGATGTTTAGAATGACAAAAATACTACTGAGACTAGAATTGACCTAAATTTGTAATTTTTGCATAAGTTGTGTTTCATTATTAGTTCGTGTCGATGAGAGAAAGCTGTACAAAATTATAAGAAAAGCATTCAAAATTTACTAGTCATGAAAGTTAACAAATTTTGAATTATTTTTGTCTTTAATAAACTTTTTAAAATTTGTCACGAGTTTCAATTTTTTTTTTTAGAGTTCTTTCATTATGAACCAATAATTCATAAAAAATGATGTAAAACTAATAAGATTTCCTATCTTCGTCATCGGCAGGGAATTTCCTGTGCCTAAACCTTTGAACTACGAACTACACTCCTCTCTTCTCCTGGCTCTCGCCATTAACAACTATCGGTATTGTTGTTCAATACCACTGAGATTGTGCAATGCTTAGCCGAAAACAAGAGTGTTTTTTATTGCATACCTCTGTACCAATCTCTTTGTGGTTTTCTAGAATTTCTTCCATTCATGATTTTTATCTTCCATACAAATGCGATATTACAACAAAGGAAAGAATAGGAGTGGCTGAAAAAAACTACATGAAGTGCAGATCTTTAGGGCAGCAGCAGCAGCACTACCATCAGATGCTTACAAGAAAGCCCGTATAGGTAAGTTGGTGATTGGCTACTTTAGCTCAAGCAGTACCGCAATCGAACTTATGCCCAGAGATCTAGAAGTGTGCAAACAATCTTGTAAATCCTCGTCGCAAGCTATTAAAATTAACACATCTTCCTCATCTTTATACTTAATATAGTAAGTTCCACCCTCGAGGTTTAGCCTTTTAGCCACTTCTTGCTGCATCTCTACTAATCTTGACGACATAGATAGCCGAAACTTTATCGTATTTTTTTCACATGTTGCCCTAATTGTCACCATATCCGCATCTTGGAATGATGGCTTTATGTGAGCAACACTAGCTGAGGTTTGATTTGAAGGCAAATCATAATTAAGTTGTGGGGTTTGTCCCGGGTTCTCAACAGGCAAGGGCTGATTGGAACGGGGATCTTCAATGTTGCGAGGTGGCCACCTATTGATGCCAAAATCCCTACAGACACGCTTCAATGTAGATATGCTAACTGCAAAACAAACAACTCAGATAAGATTTCTCCTCTATGCTGCCAAGAGCCCAACAATTTCTATCTAAAGCGAGACCATCAAATTGAAAATTACAATCTGGACAACAAGGAAACTTGGATTTTAAATTTTGGGGGGTGTACTCTTTACCATTGAGCTCCTTTGCAGCATCTTCACGCCTCATCTTCGAACATTTAAGGATCTCCCCCAAAGGACCTTCAATTCTAACTCCAGCCTTTTTATGTTCCTCATCTGGAGTCTTTCTTTTACCTTTTTTTGAACTAGATACCACAAGGATGTTTCGTTCTGCAGTGACAACATTCTCTCCCTTGTTCGAAGGATCCATTGACTGCTGATCAGATGAATCTACTTGCATGGTCACTTTTCCATTCTGCAAGGAATCAAGAATAGGCAAATTGTAGTTTTGCGCTTCACTAACGACATGCATTCCACTGTTTATGGCATCCATTGATGGCTGATCCAGTTGAACTTGCTGCAACATTACTCCCACATCCTGTAAGAGTTCAAGACTAGGAATACATCTAGTAGCTGGGATCATTTGAATGGAATGACATCTCTGACCATATTGAAAGTCGATAACTTCTACGGATAATGCTTCTCCCAATCCTTGCCCAGAAACAAGCTTAAAAGTTTTAAAATTTTCCTCCATCGTTCCCAATATCAACCTCAATTTGGTCAATATGTTCTCATCGTTTTCGTCGCTTTCGGGCAAAAAGAACTCTAGCACGTATAATTCATCTCCAGTGTAACCACTTTGCAAGCACATTGTGAACCAACCACCTAATTTGCACAATCGGGTATAGGGTACCAAGGGGGACTCAGCTATGCTGAATTGCTTTACGTCCGAACAGTATAACAAGTTAGGAAATGGAAGTATCCTCCCAGTAATGTGCCCCTTTCTTAAGTGCGAAAATTTAATTATTCTTATGAAACTCAAAAGTATCCAATACCTTGAGTCAAAATCGTTTTTGTCACGATATTCAAAAACTGTGCATTGGAATTGGCTTTGCAGTAAATCGTTGCAAGAACGGCAGGAGACCCATGTCAAAGCCAAAGGGAGGTTATGAATTTTACACACGGATTCATACACCATCTCGAGTTCCTGAAAGGCAGCCGCCGTAAGAGGTTCATTCTTGTCCCCGCACTGTTTCGAAAGTATTGGCACGTTAGGATACTTGTGAGAACATATAACTTCAAGACAGAATACAAAGGGAAAAAATGCAGATTAACATTGCATCAGGGTTTGCCACTCACTTGCATTTTGCAGTGTTTATATTCATCAAAACATCGCAGACCAAACTCCTGCAAGGGAATGGAAAGAAACAACTCAGGAATCTTGAATACTCAACATACTATCTGAGAAAACATATTCAATATCTACAAGTAGGGTAAAAGTAAAGCAAAGCAAATTAAAGAAAATATGATATGTCGCATGTATGCTTGTATAATATGCGGCTCACACAAGCTTCCAACGAATAATAGTTTGTATCTAACTTGGGATCCTTGCCAAATCATCGACTTCAAAATGTCGTGTTTTAAACCTTTCGTGATTTTGTAAGATGACTATGTAGCTTAAGCATACTCATATGGCTAGCTCCAGTTTTGTGAAAAAGGAAGTCATCATCCTTTGCCTAACAAACAAGAAAAGTAGTAAAATAAACAAGGGAAAAAAAAAGAAAAGAAGCGAGGGGGTAGTAATGAATGTTAGTAACAGAAATTCAAAAATGCTAACTAGTGACAAACCTGAAAAATATCATACATGCGGCCGAGAAATTTTTCGTCATACAAAGGCGCACTATATTGACAGACTATCTCAAGTACACCAACACAGGTGTGGCTGGAATGTTCAAACACCGGCAGAGCCCAAGATGCATAAATGCCACAGCGTAAAGCAAGGTCAAGTTGTGGATACTCTTTGAGAGTGTAATGCTCCACATGCGGGGTGTATTCGGGGAGTTTATTGAGGAAGACACGGCCAGGAAGCCCAAGTTGATCTTCTCCACTCTCTGCATCTGCGTAGAACTTATTATTATACTCCCTACACATCCCCATCCTATAGTCACAAAGCCACGATCTCAATATATTAGTTGTATGACCAAAAGCAAAAGGTTGGTTTTGAAGTGTAAGCAAAGTCCGCCCCCCCAATGTTCTTGTGGGTGCCCAAAATTGAACTAGGGCCTCGCTAAGTTCCGGGTACAATACCAATTTATGGACAGCATGTCTGATATTTAATCTAACTTCTGGACTCGCACACACATCGGGAATGGAGTCCACAGATTGATCTGTAAATCAAAATTGAGGTTGAGCAACCAAAAAGGAAAAAAGAAAGAAGAACACATGAGAGAGAGAGAGAGAGAGAGAGAGAGAGAGAGAGAGAGAGAGAGAGATACTTGCCGTAAGAGAGAGGAAGGTCGTGGTCTTGTAGGTTCCAGAAAACCCATACAACGCCTTTCCGATCGCGCTTTGGCCAATGAGACTTATAGCCAGGGTGTTCAGAAATCTTCAGTCGAGAAGATTTGAGTTCATTCCTCTCCATGTACTCTTTGAAATCGGGAAGGAAATCTTCTTTGTCTCGTTCAAGGCCGGAGTACTCCGGCATCTTGTTCAATTTTGCAGGAAACGAGAGCTCCAATCAACTTTTTTTGATAATCAACTGAGTTCAACTTGCTTTTAAATAAAAGCCAAGTCAACCGTCTCCTCCCACCCCATCTAGGATAAATTTCACAAACACCCCCTCTATTCCAACGAAATCACACAGTGCACCCTATAATAATATATTACTCCACTATTCCTTCTGTCTCAATTCTTTAGGTTTTTTTTTTTTTTTTGGAGTTCGTGCTATTTTTTAATTAATTATATCTTGCGATCTATATTATTTTAGGTGATTTTGAAAACTTTGTTTAAAAGTGCTCATTGAAATCTATCAAACAAGATCCTTATTGTAACAGTATTACCAATTAAAATTTATAATCAATTTTCTGTCCGGTTGGAATAGAACGAGAGACAAAAGAATGGTGACGGAGGAAGTATTAAAAAGACTTGGTCAAAAGACATCTGTGTCTACAAGTTTAGATCTAATCATTTTACAACTCGTTATTTCTCTCTGAGCATCTCCAACCCAATTATTTACTTTGAAAATCCAAATTGTTATTTTTTGTTAAAGTGTACCACTATTCACTTACTCTCCAACGACATTTTTTATTTCTATCTGACTCTTAAGAATTCATTCATTCCTCCCAAAATACTATTTTTTTTCTAAACTTTGAATTTTATATCTTTTTAATTTTTCCTTGATATATGAAAATTTGGTCTCATTTAAAAGGAATTTACATTTTGAAAGTGTAAAAAAAATATATGAAGAAAGTTTTTCATTTGAAGGGTTTTACATTTTGTGTTTACAAAGAAGAGGTTTACAATTTTGCGTTTTGAAGGAAGGGTTTCTGTGTGGTTTCGAGATGAGGGCCTCTGTGTGGTTTCGAAATGAGGGCTTTACTGGTGCTCCACAACCTAAACTTGTCATCGATAAGGTTTATTTGATTGAAACTATAGGGAATTCTCTTGCTTTACAGATTTTTTACTACTGGAGTAGAAATTATGTTTTCATTTTTCATCATGAAACCTGGTTCTTTCACCACTGTAAACATTAAAATAAAAATAAAAAAACGATACCTCAAAAATATCAGAACTTTGAAATAAAGATATCTTAACTTTTGGATTGTGTAATAGTCTTTGGACTTATAAAGATAGAAAGGTAAGGAAAAAATTGGTACAACTTAGTGCAGAATTTTGATGGAATAATCTGATAAAGAGTCACAGGAAGAACATCACATACTTGTACCACAAATGAATCTGTAGTTGTTGCAAACTATGACCATTGATATTGTATCAATATACACAAAAAAGAAACGATTGGCTCCAAGTAACTAAATAAATAAATTTTGTTTTATGAACAAAGTTTGAACAAATATTTGAGCAAATACAAGACATGAATATGGATACATTCATAACCATTTTCGGGAGGATTGATTCTATTAAGTAGGAATAAGCTAAATGTTGCTTTTCTAGCGTTTCTGCTAAATTAAATGGACTAAACTCATGTTTTCATGAATTTCTAGACAGGTAATTCTCCTCGCATACATTAACTAATTTGAAATTTAGTGAAAACAACTTGAATATTACTATTAGCCTAGCTATAGTCCAGCAATACAGAGGAAACGCCCCCTAAAGGATAATCTCACATATTAGTGATACCACCAGTAATTTCATGGTGTTAGTAGCAGTAGATTTGAGATCATTATGTCATAAAGATCATTTTATTGATCTTGATAAGTAGTATTTGACTTATAAAATGATACAAAATATTTGGCCAGTCTGTTATCATATATACAAAAGACATAGAGTTGTGCCAACCGTTCAAAAGGATAATCTTGTTACCACTATCGCTCTAAAAACACACTTTCGGGTGCGATGTCGGATGTACATAATTGAAACCCCCCCTAACACCCATTGATTTTAGGAGAGATGGTAAAAAAGCAGACCGACACAAATAGCGGCAACAAAAGTCAATAGACTAGACACCGATAGGGAAAATTCATTCGCCTTATCTTAATCTAGATGAGTTTTGTAATATTTACGAGGCAAGAGAAGGGTGGGATTGCATCAAATCGGCATGCTAACATCACCTACCGGCTTGAGCTTGATGGAACATCATAAAATTATGCTTCAGCTGTTCAGCAGCTAAGGGTGCAAAGGTGGTGGCTTACAATAAGGAAGCAAAAGGCGCTAGCAACATATTGGGGAAGGATCATGATAAATATCTGAGAAACCCGTGTTCCGTTGGGGGAGAATTAATTTGTCATCATTGAGCTGGCAGAGGAAACTGTCACACCCTCGATTTTCAACATAAATATAAAGAATATTCATAAATAAAACCTCATGGTAATCCATACAATACCCCAAAAGCATTTGACATTTCCATTTCCACAATCACGCTTCCAACATTCGATAGTTCGCAAAATATTACATACTTGGCTCGGAGGCCCAAATAAACGTAGGTTCCAAGTATTCGGAAGTTAAGATTTTACAAATATTCCTCAAGTCAAAAGATCTACGAATAGAGTTACAAACACATCTTTCAAAATAAAATTACAAAGATGACTCGGTAACTCCACAATGTTAGCTTTTAAACGATGTCCACGTCCAAGCAATCCAATCATGCAACTACTGCCCTGTGTTAGCACCTGAAAAGAAGGAAGGTCTGAGCTACACTAGCCCAGTAGAAAGCTCTAATCTAACAATATATGCATATGTCGTGTAGGAATGATAACAAGATGGTCAAAGGCAACAAGGTCCAACAAACAAACAACAAGAGCAATTCCAATCCAACCTTTCATTTTCAGAATCAATCATGTATCTCAGAGTGTAACTTTTGAAAATACCAAGTATCAATATGTGTCTCATATGTGTCTTGCATGAGTGTCATGAGCCGTAGCTCCTGCCGGGCCAATTAAAGGACCCCGATGTCCTCTGCCAGGCACCCTACCCAAAGGGAGGTCCTGAAGTATCAAATATGAGCATGTAGCTCCTGCCGGGCCAATTAAAGGACCCCGATGTCCTCTGCCAGGCACTCACCCGTCGATGAGTCCTGAAGTGTTCTCGTTGTGTTCGTAATGTATCAAAATTCACTTCACCATTTTGGAAATGCCACACAAAACGCAACTTTGATTCATGAGGAGTGTTCGGAGAAAATCATGTCTAATGGAGCTTTTTAAAAAAAAAATCAAGGACATGTTTGGTGATGCCCCACGGCATGGGTAGTCAAATTTAGATCATTAGGATAGTATTTAATTAAGCTAGGCATGATCAAGACCTCAATTAATGGAATGGGAAATAAAGTTACAAAACTGTCAGATTTAACATGAAGGTATCGATAACAATAAGAAATGTATCGATACATTTGGGTTAAAAATCATTCCAGACGTAAGGGTAGCGATAACAAGGCAGTGGGTATCGATAACATTGGATTTTCTGGACTCCGGAACAAAATGTTATCGATAACAATGGGTTTCGAGCAGATTTTTGACAGACCAAGATGGGTTTTTCAGCAACAACAACAACGATCCAAGGCACAATTCAAGCTTCAAGAAACACTTCATAAACATGTATTGATAGTTAGAACCTCCTACCTCAAGATCAAGAACGAATTTGGGTGGAGTTCTCGAGCCCTAGGCCCAATCCTTGAGTTCGAACGAAATACGCCTCCACCGAGCTCAAACCCAAGCAATACGAACTGAGATACGCGGAGGAGTGAAGGATTTATGGCTATTTTGAGTGGGCTTTGGGTGATTTTGAGAGAAATAGAGAGAGGGAGCCGAGAGAGTGAGAGGGTCGGGAGAGAGGGAGAGAACGGGGAGTGAGAGAGAGGAAAGGGGGAATTTTATCTCCTAGTCTCACACACACACACATATATGCATACACTACACACACTTCACACATTTACTCCCCAAATAAAACATTTTAACACATTCACCCTCACACCTCAATTTCAAATCAATTTCCTCCTTTTTATTTCCTTTAAAACCTTTAAATCAATTTTACGAATTTACGGGTCTTTACAGAAACTCTCGTCGACACAGTCAAAATTGCAAATTTTGAACATTATTGTTCGAACTTCAAGGAATTTGAGTTGTACGGGAGTTTGATTTCTCCCACTGAGACATGGCCCCCAATAGGAAAATTTGTTGCTGCAAATGCAAAGAATGCTCAAAGCTTTAAGCTTCCCGAACCCAAATGGGTAAGGTACTTAAAGTTGAATTTATCAAGTCATTAGGGTCGGTGTTTTATTGCACATTGAGTGTTGTGGAGGTATATGGCGTTGCTGCAATTGAGCGGATGCTTGAAGATCTCATAGTGGCTTCTGAGCAATCTGCAACTGTTAAATTACCTGACCCTATTTCAACTGTGTTGCCTTCTTGAATACCAGAATCAGAAATAAGTGAGCAGAAAATAGATGGTGAAGTTCAAAAGGCAGTTCATACTGCCAGTCAGTGCCGGCCCCGACATTTGGGTTGCCTTAGCCCAACTTTATATTTTGTTGCCCACTTACTATTAAGTCAAACAAAATTAAAAAAAAAATCTAAGTACCAAAAAAAAAATTAAAATTACACTATTTTTTAGCTTTAATAACATCAAAAAAAAAAACCGTGTTAGCTTATTCGATTTATTTTAACTATGACTTTTTTTTTTAACTTCAATAACATCAACCAAAAAAAACCCATGTTATTTGGTCTGATATGTTCTTGCGAAATGGTAGTTCAAAGATAAAAATAAAAATTGTGATGGTGTTGTTTGGACCGTAGGTTTTTGTGAAGTTGAAGAAGTTGTTGTTTGGACCGTAGGTTTTTGCGATGGTGTCATTATTTCATCCCACTTACAACTGTGGTGCAATATTTCCCAGCAAGATTCAAACAAGAATGACTTATTACGTTCATCAATACTAAACATACGTTTAGCCTCGGCCATCTAGTAATCATAAATTCAAAATGTAAGAGACAAAAAAATATAACAAAAATTTCGTTGTTTTGGGTTGAAAGAAATTACCTTCTCCTTTTCTCCGGTTCCACTTTTTTGCCTTCTTTCTACTTGGGCAAGAAAACCACAAAATTTGCTCACAGCTTTTTGAATTTTCGACCACCGTTTCATTAAAGAAACAGCGGTTCTATTGCAGTCAACATCTGCTTGGGAAGAGAAACATAATCGTATACGCTCCCACAAATTCGCCATGGTCTGATTAGTGCCTATAATTGGATCTTGTGAGATAGCCAAATAAGCTCGACAAAGAGCTTCATCCTCCACCATGGTAAATCCTTTACCACGAATCGATTGCTTTTGGCTTCCTACTGCCACAGGAAAATTTTGCGATATAATTTCTACTCCATGAGTTTGTTCCAGACTCATAGAATCCTCAAGAATTTCATATTCATCCATTGATCAAATTGAAAACTCACAATTGTACGTTGGTTGAGAGAGAGAGAGGAGAAGAGAAGAGAAGCAGCAATCTATTTAATTATGTTGGTTCTCTGCTCTCAAAAAGGCATGGCAAGAATGGCATGGAAAGAGGCAAAGAGCCGTTGAACTTAAAAGAGAAAGAGACGTTGGAAAAATGGGGTCAGACTTAGGTTGTCCCAAATTTGGGCAAATAAATGGGTAAAACCCAAAATGGGGAAGGGTATGGGTCAAAGATTGGAGAGGGTTTTTTGTGGGTTTTGCCCAAATTTTAAATTTGGGTCTTAAAATGGGTCAAGGCTGGAGATGCTCTTACATGAACACGAGAAGCTCAAGTGGACCCAGATGTTTAAAATGACAAAAATACTACTAAGACTAGATTTGACCTAAATTTGTAATTTTTGCCTAAGTTATGTTTCATTATTAGTTCGTGTCGATGAGAGAAAGCTGTACAAAATTATAAGAAAAGCATTCAAAATTTACCAGTCATGAAAGTTAACAAATTTTGAATTATTTTTGTCTTTAATAAACTTTTTAAAATTTGTCACGAGTTTCAAATTTTTTTTTTTTTAGAGTTCTTTCATTATGAACCAATAATTCATAAAAATTGACGTAAAATTAATAAGATTTCCTATCTCCGACATTGGCTGGAATTCCTGTGCCTAAACCTTTGAACAACGAACTACATTCCTCTCTTCTCCTGGCTCTCGTCATTAACACCTATCGGTATTGTTGTTCAATACCACTGAGATTGTGCAATGCTTAGCCAAAAACAAGACTGTTTTTTATTGCATACCTCTGTACCAATATCTCTTTGTGGTTTTCTATATTTCTTCCATTCATGATTTTTATCTTCCATACAAATGCGATATTACCCTTGATATGGATTGTGATAAAATAACGACTAGGCATGATACAACAACGAAGGAAAGAATAGGAGTGGCTGAAAAACAAGAGCATTACTTCCTCACATTGTAATAATTAATCGAACAACTGAAAGAAGAAGAAAAAAACTACATGAAGTGCAGATCTTTAGGGCAGCAGCAGCAGCACTACCATCAGATGCTTACAAGAAACCCGATATAGGTAAGTTGGTGATTGGCTACTTTAGCTCAAGCAGTACAACAATCGAACTTATGCCCAGAGATCTAGAAGTGTGCAAACAATCTTGTAAATCCTCGTCGCAAGCTATTAAAATTAACACATCTTCCTCATCTTTATACTTGATATAGTAAGTTCCACCCTCGAGGTTTAGCCTTTTAGCCACTTCTTGCTGCATCTCTACTAATCTTGACGACAAAGATAGCCGAAACTTTATCGTATTTTTTTCACATGTTGCCCTAATTGTCACCATATCCGCATCTTGGAATGATGGCTTTATGTGAGCAACACTAGCTGAGGTTTGATTTGAAGGCAAATCATAATTAAGTTGTGGGGTTTGTCCCGGGTTCTCAACAGGCAAGGGCTGATTGGAACGGGGATCTTCAATGTTGCGAGGTGGCCACCTATTGATGCCAAAATCCCTACAGACACGCTTCAATGTAGATATGCTAACTGCAAAACAAACAACTCAGATAAGATTTCTCCTCTATGCTGCCAAGAGCCCAACAATTTCTATCTAAAGCGAGACCATCAAATTGAAAATTACAATCTGGACAACAAGGAAACTTGGATTTTAAATTTTGGGGGGTGTACTCTTTACCATTGAGCTCCTTTGCAGCATCTTCACGCCTCATCTTCGAACATTTAAGGATCTCCCCCAAAGGACCTTCAATTCTAACTCCAGCCTTTTTATGTTCCTCATCTGGAGTCTTTCTTTTACCTTTTTTTGAACTAGATACCACAAGGATGTTTCGTTCTGCAGTGACAACATTCTCTCCCTTGTTCGAAGGATCCATTGACTGCTGATCAGATGAATCTACTTGCATGGTCACTTTTCCATTCTGCAAGGAATCAAGAATAGGCAAATTGTAGTTTTGCGCTTCACTAACGACATGCATTCCACTGTTTATGGCATCCATTGATGGCTGATCCAGTTGAACTTGCTGCAACATTACTCCCACATCCTGTAAGAGTTCAAGACTAGGAATACATCTAGTAGCTGGGATCATTTGAATGGAATGACATCTCTGACCATATTGAAAGTCGATAACTTCTACGGATAATGCTTCTCCCAATCCTTGCCCAGAAACAAGCTTAAAAGTTTTAAAATTTTCCTCCATCGTTCCCAATATCAACCTCAATTTGGTCAATATGTTCTCATCGTTTTCGTCGCTTTCGGGCAAAAAGAACTCTAGCACGTATAATTCATCTCCAGTGTAACCACTTTGCAAGCACATTGTGAACCAACCACCTAATTTGCACAATCGGGTATAGGGTACCAAGGGGGACTCAGCTATGCTGAATTGCTTTACGTCCGAACAGTATAACAAGTTAGGAAATGGAAGTATCCTCCCAGTAATGTGCCCCTTTCTTAAGTGCGAAAATTTAATTATTCTTATGAAACTCAAAAGTATCCAATACCTTGAGTCAAAATCGTTTTTGTCACGATATTCAAAAACTGTGCATTGGAATTGGCTTTGCAGTAAATCGTTGCAAGAACGGCAGGAGACCCATGTCAAAGCCAAAGGGAGGTTATGAATTTTACACACGGATTCATACACCATCTCGAGTTCCTGAAAGGCAGCCGCCGTAAGAGGTTCATTCTTGTCCCCGCACTGTTTCGAAAGTATTGGCACGTTAGGATACTTGTGAGAACATATAACTTCAAGACAGAATACAAAGGGAAAAAATGCAGATTAACATTGCATCAGGGTTTGCCACTCACTTGCATTTTGCAGTGTTTATATTCATCAAAACATCGCAGACCAAACTCCTGCAAGGGAATGGAAAGAAACAACTCAGGAATCTTGAATACTCAACATACTATCTGAGAAAACATATTCAATATCTACAAGTAGGGTAAAAGTAAAGCAAAGCAAATTAAAGAAAATATGATATGTCGCATGTATGCTTGTATAATATGCGGCTCACACAAGCTTCCAACGAATAATAGTTTGTATCTAACTTGGGATCCTTGCCAAATCATCGACTTCAAAATGTCGTGTTTTAAACCTTTCGTGATTTTGTAAGATGACTATGTAGCTTAAGCATACTCATATGGCTAGCTCCAGTTTTGTGAAAAAGGAAGTCATCATCCTTTGCCTAACAAACAAGAAAAGTAGTAAAATAAACAGGGGAAAAAAAAAGAAAAGAAGCGAGGGGGTAGTAATGAATGTTAGTAACAGAAATTCAAAAATGCTAACTAGTGACAAACCTGAAAAATATCATACATGCGGCCGAGAAATTTTTCATCATACAAAGGCGCACTATATTGACAGACTATCTCAAGTACACCAACACAGGTGTGGCTGGAATGTTCAAACACCGGCAGAGCCCAAGATGCATAAATGCCACAGCGTAAAGCAAGGTCAAGTTGTGGATACTCTTTGAGAGTGTAATGCTCCACATGCGGGGTGTATTCGGGGAGTTTATTGAGGAAGACACGGCCAGGAAGCCCAAGTTGATCTTCTCCACTCTCTGCATCTGCGTAGAACTTATTATTATACTCCCTACACATCCCCATCCTATAGTCACAAAGCCACGATCTCAATATATTAGTTGTATGACCAAAAGCAAAAGGTTGGTTTTGAAGTGTAAGCAAAGTCCGCCCCCCCAATGTTCTTGTGGGTGCCCAAAATTGAACTAGGGCCTCGCTAAGTTCCGGGTACAATACCAATTTATGGACAGCATGTCTGATATTTAATCTAACTTCTGGACTCGCACACACATCGGGAATGGAGTCCACAGATTGATCTGTAAATCAAAATTGAGGTTGAGCAACCAAAAAGGAAAAAAGAAAGAAGAACACATGAGAGAGAGAGAGAGAGAGAGAGAGAGAGACTTGCCGTAAGAGAGAGGAAGGTCGTGGTCTTGTAGGTTCCAGAAAACCCATACAACGCCTTTCCGATCGCGCTTTGGCCAATGAGACTTATAGCCAGGGTGTTCAGAAATCTTCAGTCGAGAAGATTTGAGTTCATTCCTCTCCATGTACTCTTTGAAATCGGGAAGGAAATCTTCTTTGTCTCGTTCAAGGCCGGAGTACTCCGGCATCTTGTTCAATTTTGCAGGAAACGAGAGCTCCAATCAACTGAGTTCAACTTTTTTTGATAATCAACTGAGTTCAACTTGCTTTTAAATAAAAGCCAAGTCAACCGTCTCCTCCCACCCCATCTAGGATAAATTTCAAAAACACCCCCTCTATTCCAACGAAATCACACAGTGCACCCTATAATAATATATTACTCCACTATTCCTTCTGTCTCAATTCTTTAGGTTTTTTTTTTTTTTTTTGGAGTTCGTGCTATTTTTTAATTAATTATATCTTGCGATCTATATTATTTTAGGTGATTTTGAAAACTTTGTTTAAAAGTGCTCATTGAAATCTATCAAACAAGATCCTTATTGTAACAGTATTACCAATTAAAATTTATAATCAATTTTTTGTCCGGTTGGAATAGAACGAGAGACAAAAGAATGGTGACGGAGGAAGTATTAAAAAGACTTGGTCAAAAGACATCTGTGTCTACAAGTTTAGATCTAATCATTTTACAACTCGTTATTTCTCTCTGAGCATCTCCAACCCAATTATTTACTTTGAAAATCCAAATTGTTATTTTTTGTTAAAGTGTACCACTATTCACTTACTCTCCAACGACATTTTTTATTTCTATCTGACTCTTAAGAATTCATTCATTCCTCCCAAAATACTATTTTTTTTTCTAAACTTTGAATTTTATATCTTTTTAATTTTTCCTTGATATATGAAAATTTGGTCTCATTTAAAAGGAATTTACATTTTGAAAGTGTAAAAAAAATATATGAAGAAAGTTTTTCATTTGAAGGGTTCTACATTTTGTGTTTACAAAGAAGAGGTTTACAATTTTGCGTTTTGAAGGAAGGGTTTCTGTGTGGTTTCGAGATGAGGGCCTCTGTGTGGTTTCGAAATGAGGGCTTTACTGGTGCTCCACAACCTAAACTTGCCATCGATAAGGTTTATTTGATTGAAACTATAGGGAATTCTCTTGCTTTACAGATTTTTTACTACTGGAGTAGAAATTATGTTTTCATTTTTCATCATGAAACCTGGTTCTTTCACCACTGTAAACATTAAAAAAAAAAAAAAAAAAAACGATACCTCAAAAATATCAGAACTTTGAAATAAAGATATCTTAACTTTTGGATTGTGTAATAGTCTTTGGACTTATAAAGATAGAAAGGTAAGGAAAAAATTGGTACAACTTAGTGCAGAATTTTGATGGAATAATCTGATAAAGAGTCACAGGAAGAACATCACATACTTGTACCACAAATGAATCTGTAGTTGTTGCAAACTATGACCATTGATATTGTATCAATATACACAAAAAAGAAACGATTGGCTCCAAGTAACTAAATAAATAAATTTTGTTTTATGAACAAAGTTTGAACAAATATTTGAGCAAATACAAGACATGAATATGGATACATTCATAACCATTTTCGGGAGGATTGATTCTATTAAGTAGGAATAAGCTAAATGTTGCTTTTCTAGCGTTTCTGCTAAATTAAATGGACTAAACTCATGTTTTCATGGATTTCTAGACAGGTAATTCTCCTCGCATACATTAACTAATTTGAAATTTAGCGAAAACAACTTGAATATTACTATTAGCCTAGCTATAGTCCAGCAATACAGAGGAAACGCCCCCTAAAGGATAATCTCACATATTAGTGATACCACCAGTAATTTCATGGTGTTAGTAGCAGTAGATTTGAGATCATTATGTCATAAAGATCATTTTATTGATCTTGATAAGTAGTATTTGACTTATAAAATGATACAAAATATTTGGCCAGTCTATTATCATATATACAAAAGACATAGAGTTGTGCCAACCGTTCAAAAGGATAATCTTGTTACCACTATCGCTCTAAAAACACACTTTCGGGTGCGATGTCGGATGTACATAATTGAAACCCCCCCTAACACCCATTGATTTTAGGAGAGATGGTAAAAAAGCGGACCGACACAAATAGCGGCAACAAAAGTCAATAGACTAGACACCGATAGGGAAAATTCATTCGCCTTATCTTAATCTAGATGAGTTTTGTAATATTTACGAGGCAAGAGAAGGGTGGGATTGCATCAAATCGGCATGCTAACATCACCTACCGGCTTGAGCTTGATGGAACATCATAAAATTATGCTTCAGCTGTTCAGCAGCTAAGGGTGCAAAGGTGGTGGCTTACAATAAGGAAGCAAAAGGCGCTAGCAACATATTGGGGAAGGATCATGATAAATATCTGAGAACCCCGTGTTCCGTTGGGGGAGAATTAATTTGTCATCATTGAGCTGGCAGAGGAAACTGTCACACCCTCGATTTTCAACATAAATATAAAGAATATTCATAAATAAAACCTCACGGTAATCCATACAATACCCCAAAAGCATTTGACATTTCCATTTCCACAATCACGCTTCCAACATTCGATAGTTCGCAAAATATTACATACTTGGCTCGGAGGCCCAAATAAACGTAGGTTCCAAGTATTCGGAAGTTAAGATTTTACAAATATTCCTCAAGTCAAAAGATCTACGAATAGAGTTACAAACACATCTTTCAAAATAAAATTACAAAGATGACTCGGTAACTCCACAATGTTAGCTTTTAAACGATGTCCACGTCCAAGCAATCCAATCATGCAACTACTGCCCTGTGTTAGCACCTGAAAAGAAGGAAGGTCTGAGCTACACTAGCCCAGTAGAAAGCTCTAATCTAACAATATATGCATATGTCGTGTAGGAATGATAACAAGATGGTCAAAGGCAACAAGGTCCAACAAACAAACAACAAGAGCAATTCCAATCCAACCTTTCATTTTCAGAATCAATCATGTATCTCAGAGTGTAACTTTTGAAAATACCAAGTATCAATATGTGTCTCATATGTGTCTTGCATGAGTGTCATGAGCCGTAGCTCCTGTCGGGCCAATTAAAGGACCCCGATGTCCTCTGCCAGGCACCCTACCCAAAGGGAGGTCCTGAAGTATCAAATATGAGCATGTAGCTCCTGCCGGGCCAATTAAAGGACCCCGATGTCCTCTGCCAGGCACTCACCCGTCGATGAGTCCTGAAGTGTTCTCGTTGTGTTCGTAATGTATCAAAATTCACTTCACCATTTTGGAAATGCCACACAAAACGCAACTTTGATTCATGAGGAGTGTTCGGAGAAAATCATGTCTAATGGAGCTTTTTAAAAAAAAAATCAAGGACATGTTTGGTGATGCCCCACGGCATGGGTAGTCAAATTTAGATCATTAGGATAGTATTTAATTAAGCTAGGCATGATCAAGACCTCAATTAATGGAATGGGAAATAAAGTTACAAAACTGTCAGATTTAACATGAAGGTATCGATAACAATAAGAAAGGTATCGATACATTTGGGTTAAAAATCATTCCAGACGTAAGGGTAGCGATAACAAGGCAGTGGGTATCGATAACATTGGATTTTCTGGACTCCGGAACAAAATGTTATCGATAACAATTAAAATGTTATCGATAACAATGGGTTTCGAGCAGATTTTTGACAGACCAAGATGGGTTTTTCAGCAACAACAACAATGGCAACAACAACAACGATCCAAGGCACAATTCAAGCTTCAAGAAACACTTCATAAACATGTATTGATAGTTAGAACCTCCTACCTCAAGATCAAGAACGAATTTGGGTGGAGTTCTCGAGCCCTAGGCCCAATCCTTGAGTTCGAACGAAATACGCCTCCACCGAGCTCAAACCCAAGCAATACGAACTGAGATACGCGGAGGAGTGAAGGATTTATGGCTATTTTGAGTGGGCTTTGGGTGATTTTGAGAGAAATAGAGAGAGGGAGCCGAGAGAGTGAGAGGGTCGGGAGAGAGGGAGAGAACGGGGAGTGAGAGAGAGGAAAGGGGGAATTTTATCTCCTAGTCTCACACACACACACATATATGCATACACTACACACACTTCACACATTTACTCCCCAAATAAAACATTTTAACACATTCACCCCCACACCTCAATTTCAAATCAATTTCCTCTTTTTTATTTCCTTTAAAACCTTTAAATCAATTTTACGAATTTACGGGTCTTTACAGAAACTCTCGTCGACACAGTCAAAATTGCAAATTTTGAACATTATTGTTCGAACTTCAAGGAATTTGAGTTGTACGGGAGTTTGATTTCTCCCACTGAGACATGGCCCCCAATAGGAAAATTTGTTGCTGCAAATGCAAAGAATGCTCAAAGCTTTAAGCTTCCCGAACCCAAATGGGTACGGTACTTAAAGTTGAATTTATCAAGTCATTAGGGTCGGTGTTTTATTGCACATTGAGTGTTGTGGAGGTATATGGCGTTGCTGCAATTGAGCGGATGCTTGAAGATCTCATAGTGGCTTCTGAGCAATCTGCAACTGTTAAATTACCTGACCCTATTTCAACTGTGTTGCCTTCTTGAATACCAGAATCAGAAATAAGTGAGCAGAAAATTCGTTAGCTCATTGTACCACTCTGAAACTTGGTAATGCTGTTGTATTATATAGTTGAAGTTTCGGACTTCAAAATCCTTATTCGTGGTCAAAACCAAAGCCATACGGCAGAAAAATAAAACAAAATTGTAGACTCTTATTTATAAATTCTGCATGAATTTTGATGCAAATTAATATAAGGAGAATGGCAAGACCTTGTAGTTGTCAGAACATAAACTCCACCTTCCATTGCTCTCGCATGCGAGTATTTGGGTTTGTGTGTATGGAGGAGGCAATGGAATGTGGAACTGGCTTGTATCTGAAACCGCAAAATGTGGAAACTGGGATTGAAGCAACTGCTATATATTCAATTTACAAAGTTATCCTCAACAATTCAGTTATTTTTTACAGTTGCGATACGTGAGCAATTTTAATCTGTGGCTGATTTGTCCACACCAAAAGAGTGCTCTCCTTACCCCGAACCCAGGCAGGTACTGTGTGGTACCGTGCTATGCAATCTTGTTGGACAGGTGAGATTACGCACCACACTGTGCAATCCGGACCGTTGATTGACGAGATCAACGGTCCGGATGGCACAGCATGCCTCCCCCGTGTTCCCTTACCCCCCAACTTATAGCGGAAAGTTTTTGTTTGCTCCCTCCTTTTTCAGAGAAATTGTACGCGCGCATTAGTGGACCTTTTGGGAAGTCAAGGGTCATTGCGCTCCTGGCCTTTCTAGTTTTGGTTGTTTTAAGATCCATAAAAATAGAGTCTTACATGAACACGAGAAGCTCAAGTGGACCTAGATGTTTAAAATGACAAAAATACTACTAAGACTAGATTTGACCTAAATTTGTAATTTTTGCATAAGTTATGTTTCATTATTAGTTCGTGTCGATGAGAGAAAGCTGTACAAAATTATAAGAAAAGCATTCAAAATTTACCAGTCATGAAAGTTAACAAATTTTGAATTATTTTTGTCTTTAATGAACTTTTTAAAATTTGTCACGAGTTTCAAATTTTTTTATTTTAGAGTTCTTTCATTATGAACCAATAATTCATAAAAATTGACGTAAAATTAATAAGATTTCCTATCTCCGACATTGGCTGGAATTCCTGTGCCTAAACCTTTGAACAACGAACTACATTCCTCTCTTCTCCTGGCTCTCGTCATTAACACCTATCGGTATTGTTGTTCCATACCACTGAGATTGTGCAATGCTTAGCCAAAAACAAGACTGTTTTTTATTGCATACCTCTGTACCAATCTCTTTGTGGTTTTCTATATTTCTTCCATTCATGATTTTTATCTTCCATACAAATGCAATATTACCCTTGATATGGATTGTGATAAAATAACTACTAGGCATGATACAACAACAAAGGAAAGAATAGGAGTGGCTGAAAAACGAGAGCATTTCTTCCTCACATTGTAATAATTACTCGAACAACTGAAAGAAGAAGAAAAAAACTACATGAAGTGCAGATCTTTAGGGCAGCAGCAGCAGCACTACCATCAGATGCTTACAAGAAACCCCATATAGGTAAGTTGGTGGTTGGCTACTTTAGCTCAAGCAGTACCGCAATCGAACTTATGTCCAGAGATCTAGAAGTGTGCAAACAATCTTGTAAATCCTCGTCACAAGCTATTAAAATTAACACATCTTCCTCATCTTTATACTTGATATAGTAAGTTCCACCCTCGAGGTTCAGCCTTTTAGCCACTTCTTGCTGCATCTTTACTAATCTTGACGACAAAGATAGCCGAAACTTTATCGTATTTTTTTCGCATGTTGCCCTAATTGTCACCATATCCGCATCTTGGAATGATGGCTTTATGTGAGCAACACTAGTTGAGGCTTGATTTGAAGGCAAATCACAATTAAGTTGTGGGGTTTGCCCCAAGTTCTCAACAGGCAAGGGCCGAAAGGGCCGGGCCTTTTTTATGTTGCGAGGTGGCCACCTATTGATGCCGAAATCCCTACAGACACGCTTCAATGTAGATATGCTAACTGCAAAACAAACAACTCAGATAAGATTTCTCCTCTATGCTGCCAAAAGCCCAACAATTTCTATCTAAAGTGAGACCATCAAATTGAAAATTACAATCTGGACAACAAGGAAACTTGGATTTTAAAGTTTGGGGGGTGTACCCTTTACCTTTGAGCTCCTTTGCAGCATCTTCACGCCTCATCTTTGAACATTTAAGGATCTCCTCCAAAGAAACTTCAATTCTAACTCCAGCCTTTTTATGTTCCTCATCTTGAGCCTTTCTTTTACCTTTTTTTGAACTAGATACCACAAGGATGTTTCGTTCTGCAGTGACAACATTCTCTCCCTTGTTCGTAGCATCCATTGACGGCTGATTAGATGAATCTACTTGTGTCGTCACTTTTTCATTCTGCAAGGAATCAAGACTAGGCAAATTGTCGTTTTGTGCTTCACTAACGACATACATTCCATTGTTTATGGCATCCATCGATGGCTGATCCTGTTGACCTTGCTGCAACATTACTCCTCCATCGTGTAAGGGTTCAAGACCAGGATTACATCTAGTAGCTGGGATCATGTGATTGGAATGACGTCTCTGACCATTTTGAAAGTCGATAACTTCAACGGATAATGCTTCTCCCAATCCTTGCCCAGAAGCAAGCTTAAAAGTTTTGAAATATTCCTCCATCGTTCCCAATATCAACCTCAAGTTGGTCAGTATGTTCTCATCGTTTTCGTCGCTTTCGCGCAAAAAGAACTCTAGCACGTATAATTCATCTTCAGTGTAACTACCTTGCAAGCACATTGTAAACCAACCACTTAATTCGCAATGTCGGGCATAGGGTACTAGCGGAGACTCAGCTATGCTAAATTGCTTTACGTCCGAGCAGTATAACAAGTTAGGAAATTGAAGTATCCTCCCAGTAACCTGCCCCTTTCTTAAGTGATAAAATCTACTGGTGTTTACGAAATCCCGAAGAGAACGGAAATCCACATCTTCCCGATCGATGTCATAAACATACTCCTGAGCCGAGAGTTGGTATTGGCTTTGCAGTAAATCGTCGCAAGAATGGCAGGAGGCCCATGCCAAAGCCAAAGGGAGTTTATGAATTTTACAAACAGATTCACACAGCATCTCGAGTTCTTGAAAGGCAGCTGTAAGAGCTTTATTCTTGTCCCCATTCTGTTACGAATTTATTGTCACGTTAGGATACTTGTGAGAACATATAACTTCTAGACATAATACAAGGGGGAAAATCCAGATTAAAATTGCATCAGGGTTTGCCACTCACTTGCATTTTGTAGTGTTTATATCCATCAAAACAAAGCAGACCAAACTCCTGCAAAGGAATGGAAAGAAACAACTTAATAATCTTGAAGATGCTCAATATACTATCTAAGAAACATATTCAATCTACAAGTAAAAAAAATATAGTGTTGCCTATATGCTTGCATGATATTCGGCTCACCGAAATAGCAGCCCATGGGAAAATGATCCTGGGTATTTAGTGTGTCAGTATTCAAACAAATTAATAGTTTCTTAGATGGAACGCAAGCTTCCAACGAACAAGAGCTTAGTAACTAACAGTGGAATTGTTGCCATATCATCAACTTCAAATGTCGTGTATTAAACTGGCCTTTCGCGATTCCCTAAGATGACAATGTCGCTTAAGTATACTCATGTTGTCCAAAGCACCACTTGTGTAACCCATAAGAAATTGGAGGATACCAATTTTTCTCGTCTCCACTGAAGGAGATGAAAACTCGAACAAAAATAAAATAAAAGGACGAACAAAGTATAAGTTAACTATTGAGAGTTGTACTGAAGGAGGTTTAATATCAATATTTAGTTCAAACATATCCATGACAGATAATGTACACTACATATGTATGCAGTGGGTACCCTTATCCAAATAGCTCCTCTCCAATTGTAAAAAAACTGGACGAATTCAGTTTTCACACTGTTGGGTCCATCCATAGCTCAATTGGGTGATTAGAATCATTCATTTTGTTGAGCTCATTGACAAGTTTAACCAAGCCAAAAATTACGTTGATCGCATATTGATTGATATGATTTAGAACACATTCATATTGAAACAACTAGGCACATACACCGATTTGGAGCCCATATATTTGAAGATTCATATGAGCAAGCAAATAGATTTTTGGCCAGATTATACTACTTCACGAGCTCTATACGATGAACTGTTCAGATTCATCAAAATGAGTCCAGTATATATCTGAATTTCTCAAAATTGGATCCATCCAGTTTTTTAACCAATTGGAAATGATCCAGGACCTTAAATAAATTATCAGGACATTAAGGGGACAAGGGAGTAGAAAACAGGCTTATTAGTTGAGAACAATCAATCAATAATCCACAAGCTGGAATTCATAAATGGCTCCTGTTTCGTGAAAAAGGAAGGCACATCATCATATCCTTTGCCTAACAAACAATAAAGTAGTAAAATAAACAGGGGAGAAAAGAAAAAGAGAGGGAGTAGCAAGGAATGTTAGTAACAAGAATAGGAAAAAGGCTGGCTAGTGACAAACCTGAAAGATATCATACATGCTGCCCCGGAATTGCTTGTCAAACCACTCGTTAGACCTATTATATATAGAAACAAACTCAAGTACCCCAACACAAGTGTGGCTGGAATGTTCAAAAACTGGCACTGCCCAAGATCCTCCTATTTCGCAATGAAAAGCAAGGTCGAGTTGTGGATACTCTTCTAGAGTGTAAAGATCCACATCCGGAGTGGATTCGGGGAGTTGATTGAGGAAGACACGGCCAGGAAGCCCAAGTTGTTCTTGTGCACACTCTGCATCTGCGTAGAAGGAGTTATTATACTCCATACACATCCCCACCCTATACTCACAAAGCTGATTTGTCTCATCCCTGTCATATGTTTTACCAAGAGCAAAAGGTTGGAATTGAGTTGTAAGCAAAGTCCGCCCCTCCAATGTTCTTGTGGGTGCCCAAAATTGAACTAGGGACTTATTAAGTTCAGGGTGCAATATCAATTTACGGAGAGCAAGTCTGACATCTAGTCTAACTTTCCGACTCGCACAAACATCGGGAATGAAGTCCACAGAATGATCTGTAAATGAAAATTGAGGTTGAGCAACGAAAAAGAAAGAAGAACGCATAAGAGAGAGAGAGAGAGAGAGAGAGAGAGAGAGAGAGGTGACTTGCCGTAAGATAGAGTAAGGTCGTCGTCTTGTGGGTTCCAGAAAACCCATCTAATGCCTTTCCAACTGTATGACGAACGAGACTTGTAGCCAGGGGGTTTGTCAGAAATCTCCAGTCGAGAATATTTGAGTTCCCTCTCCTTCATGTACTCTTTGAAATTGGGAGGGAAATCGTCTATTGGTTCATCGTCACTATCTTCGACATCGTCTATTGGTTCATCGAGAAGGAAATCTTCTCCGCACTCCGCCATCTTGTTCAATTTTGCAAGCAGACAAATCCTCAAAAGAAGAAATGAGAGCTCCTCTCAGTTCAACTTGCTTTTAAAAGTCAAGTCAACCCCACAGGCAATTCGTCTCCGTCTCCTCCCACCCCACCTGGCATTTTATGTAGGATAAATTTCACAACACCCCCTCTATTTTGAAAAGTCAACGTAAAAAGTTATGCAATATTATTCTTTCGCCCTTTCTTTTCTACAATAAGTGTCATGTCAACAAAGCATAAAGTAAAGACAAACTGAAAATGTCAATACCAATTATATTTCTATTTATACCTATTTTTGACACTGTAGATTGGGCTAGCTTTGAAAGGCCATTTAATTAAGTAATTAATTAAATTGGGCCGAGCACATGGTTTGTTGGATTAAAAGTATATGGATCATGTTTTTGTATCACCTTTGGGCCCAGTTATTTATTACTCATTCAAGGCAAAATATGGCCCAAAGAATATGGGCAATCGGATGGCCACAGTCCATAGAAGACGGAGCCGACTTGGATCATGAGGCCGAGCCCACAAATTAAGGAGAGTTGGTTATTTTCAGGAGGCAGTTATTTTCCTCCAAATACAAAGGCCAAGTGGTCAAATGGCGCCATGTTTAACATTTGTTCGAAAACAAAACTCTCACATGTATGTGCATGAGAGATTGTGTTTGGTGTTGTGTGTGTAGCACTTTTGGCACGAAAAAGGGAGTGGGGAAGTTATCAAATTCACCCATGATCTCTACAACGGCTTTCAACTTCCAGTAACCGCCCACTCGCACATGAAAGAGTCAACATGGTTGTCACGTTGTGGAGAAGGCAAGAAAACTGACTCAGCCCTGGACCAGCTTAGTATTTGTTTATAAATACTAGTTTCAACGAAGAAAAAAGGGTCCAGCACCATTCAAAGTCTAGCACGTCTACAAACTTTCCTACTTTCAGCAAAGTAGACATATCCGAGTACCGAGTACTCAACCCCATTCCACTTACTTCTTCAAGTAATTGGGATTTTTACTTTTACTTGAACCCGCAACTTTATTATTCCGATATAATAAGATCCACGTTATACGTTATCTTTCCTATACGATTAGGAAATTCTAAGTCCACAACCGTGTGGTAAGTCATGAACCAACTTGTGGTCTTTATCATTTAGATCACACACAATCGCTTTATGAGTTAGAAGTCAACATTCACGGCAATCTTCATCCAAAGTTATGCGCTACAAGTCTTGGTATGCCCACACTTACCCAATCAGCGCTTGCGAACGCTCTGACACCTTGCACGGCGTACGTGTGTAAAAAACGAGAGTTTTCAATTTCGCTTCATTCTACCCATAAAAACTCGCTTTCCCAAAAGGGACAAGCAAATTGGGACGGAGGGAGTACTACTTTTGTGGTGCAATGAAAGATTATGATAAACAATAAACATTCACGTGTCCATGTGCCTGTTTCGCTAAAAACTAACAAATTTTTTTTCCTTCTGATGAGCTAATATTAAATAAGAGTAGTTGTGAACCAGACGAGGTTCAAAAAGACTCAAATTATGATTCGGCTTTGTTCGTTTCGCATTTTAATTCTGGTTTAGTTTTATTTTCTAATCATTACCCTATTACTTTCTCCAATCATTACCCTATATATCCAATTATTACTTTCATTTCTCTCTCTATTTTTCTCTAGTCATTACCAGGGGTGCTCACGGTCCGGTTCGGTTCGGATTTCTAGGAATCCGTGGACCGAACCGTTAGTCACAGTTTTTACCAAATAAAATCCGTGTCCAGACCAAAAGTCCTATGGTTCGGTTCCAATCCAATCTGTGACTTACGGATCGGTTACGATTTTGTCCACAGATTTTAGCAAAAATAAAGCTCGAGCTTATATTCCACACTAAAAGGGAAGAAGGTTACATTCAAAATTAAGTTTAACACTAGCCGCTAGAAAGTATTCATTACTATGAAGAAACGGAGAGAGAGAGAGAGAGAGAGAGAGAGGAAAAGGAGGAGGAGGAGGAGGATGAGGAAGAGGCGAAGAAGTAAGAACGGTTCGGCGGCGACTTGAACAAGGAATGGAAATTAGGAAAACTAGAAAAGAAACGAACTAGTGAAACTAAACTTGGGTTACCCGTAACTTATATAAAAAACTACGATTTACCCCCTATATTTTATGTACATCTATATTATATCCCATTATTAAGATAAAATACTAAAATTGGTAGAAAAAAGTTTTAACATTACTAACAATTAATTATATAAATACACATATATATTTATTACTTTTATAAAATAAATATCTCACGGTCCGGTTCGGTTAATCCACGGTTTCGTAATGAAAATCCGTGGACCGAACTGCGAGTGACGGTTTTCTAATTTTTCAATCCGTGTCCGGACTATTAATCCACGGACAAAATCCAAAAGGTACGGATCGGTTCGGTCCGGACAGGTTTCACGGTTCACCGGGTTTTTTGAGCAGCCCTAGTCATTACCCCTCTCTCCAATCATTATCTTATTTCTCTCTCTACCCACTACCAAAACTAAAATACCTAAAACTAGCAAATGAACAAGGGCTATCTTTGAGCCTGTTTGGCCTGCTAATCAAAACTGTCAAAAAACCAACCCGTTTGTTTTGATGGTTGGCAATTTGGCGACAGGTTAAGAATCGCCAACTAGGGGTGTTCAAGAAAACCACCCGAACCGTAAAACCGGTCCGATTCGGACCGGACTGATCCGTTCTATTTGGTCTGGTTCTACGGTTCTTTGGTCAAGTTATGGTTCCAAAAAAATAAGAACCGTTAATTTTGGTTCGGTTACTGGTTCTCAATTAAAGAACCATGGTTAGAACCGGACCGGACCGTTTAGAACTAATATATATAATTATATAAAAATAAATATATGTGTAGAGATTGATCTACTTTTTGAACATAAAAGAAGTTAGTGCTGCTGATTTAAGTGATGTTTTGGGCATTGGAGCTGTTGTTCTTTATTTCAAGACGTGCTGCTATATTTTATAGTTTATGATATAGGTTAATTTTAGTCCTAAATATAATGGTCATTAATGTTTTTTTGTTGCTGAATTTAATTATTCCATAAGTGGTTTTGGCTACTTTATTGGTGGTTTTCGTCAATGTTTTTCAGTTGATTGTCAAGCATTTCGTGAACCATATTGAGTTTTAATTCTTAAAAAAATGTCTATTATTATTTTATGAGTTATTTGATGCTTTAAAATTTTAATTTTATGAGTTTATATTTTGTGAATAAGTGTTCGGATGCTAATTGGATAGAACCGGAACCAAACCAAAATCGGACCAGTTTTGCGGTTTGATTCTGGTTAGGTTCCACGCATATATTGGTTAGGTTCTGGTTCTCAATTTCCTAGAACCGTTGGAAATGGTCCGTTACTGGTTTTCTAGAGAACCGGACCAATCCGGACCGTGTACACCCCTATCGCCAACCCGCCAAGGACTGTTTAGTTGAAAGAAAAAAGAAGAAGGAAGTTTATGCGCATCCCCCCCCCCCCCCCCCCCCCACGATTGACTTTATATAGATTCAGGAAAATAAATAAATAAAGAAGGAAGTTTGAAAACCATTATTCCTACGTAATTTTTATTTACCCAAAAGAAAGATGAGTAAATTGCGGTATTTACTTGAATAAGAAGTGAATGAAGAAAAAAAGACTAGGTGGTTTCCTTGATTTCTAATTCAACGCCTTTGTGGTTTCCTTGATTTCTTCCATCCAAATGAGAGCTAACCCATGATAGGATACAACAATAGAGGCAAGAATGGTAATTGGCTGCTTTGGCTCAAGCATTAACAGAATCAAAGTGTTGCCCAGAGATCTAGAAGTTTGTATACAATCTTGTAAGTACTCATCGCAAGCTATTAAAATCAACTCAATTCCTCATCTTTATATTTGACATAGTAAGTTCCAATCTCCAGGTTCAATGCTTTACCACTTCTCTAAATGAAATTTGAGGTCGAGCCAAAAATAAGGAAAAAGAAAAGAAGAAAGCATAAGAGAGAGAGAGATAGAGAGAGAGATCACTTGCCGAGAGGGAGAGTCGGTTCGTTCACTAACTCGCATTTCATGGAGTTTATATGCATCAAAACATTGCAAGCGTAGCTCCTGCAGGGCATGGAAAGATGCAAATGCATAATTATATCATAAGATGTGCTGAATACATAAAACAGGATTGGAGTAGAGCTTATTGAAGAAAACTTTTGTCTAAATATGCAACAATTGTTTGCACACATTCACCTCACAGAAAGTCCCATTAGGAAATGTTCTTGGGTATTCAGTGGGTCAGCATACAAAGATACTAATTTCTTCAAAGGAACACAAGCTCCCGACAAATGCAAGTTTGGTACCTTTACTGAAATCTAAAGAGGACTCGTCTTACAAGTTGTTCAACTAGTATGATAGTTCAGATTTTCTTTCTGATAATTATGCTACGAATATGTTTCGCATGATATGCCTGTTATGATTCTTGTAACAAGGTGGATAAACCTGAATTTCTTACTTGAAGTTCTGGCAACCGCATGTTGCTTTCATGTGGAGTATTATAGTAACTCTAACACCTTCAGTCCTTCCACATGTCGTTGGATCCCAACATGCTCATCAAGTTGGCCGACACTTGACAATATGTTCAGCACATCATCTCAATCATATCCATGATCTCAAACGGAAGTTGCTCAACCTTAAAAACACCACAACTATGGAAGCATATCTGGATTCAGTTAAAGGCATCATACAGAAATTAGCTGCATTACGTATATAAATTGATGATGAAGATCTTGTATTTCATACACCCAATGGATTGCATAGACGGTTCAAAATGTTGAAGCGAGCTATCAGAACATGCACATAACCTTTCTCACTAATTGCACAACACTCAAGTGCAACACACACTTCTAGATATTGAACTCCTCCTCCATCTGGTTTCCCCTCAGCTTCAGTTGTCCAGAATTCTGCTCCACAGTTCTTATCCTATAGGGAATAACAGATATAAAGGAAATCAGATTAACAGAGGAGGATTTCCCTCAACGATTTTAGCCAGGTGGCTCTACACCTCAGATAACATGGGGTGTCAAATTTGTGAAGAAACAAATCATACGGCCTATGGTTGTTATCACAAGCGAAACATGAACTATAGGCTTCTTTCAATTCTAGGGGACAATATGGATAGCCAGGCTCTCAAACTCAGGTCTAGTATTCAAGAATCTTCGAGTCATCAACCAAGTTGAATTATCAAAAAAAATCATCCAAGTTGAAGAACTACAAACATCTGTGTATGTCTTCCTCCTAATCCTAATCCTAATCCTCTTTCTCTTTTATTTTGTTTTGATCCATGACTTGCCGAGTTTGATATAATCTTGTTGTGTCCGATTCTGATCTCACAAGTCACACCCCCACTTGTGTCGTGGCCCATGGACACGAGTGCTTTGCCAAAAATAGAGGATCTGTGTAACATAGCCCAAGCCCTTCAGTTTGCCAAATGAAATATGCTCGTCTCAGCATTTTATGATGCTGATTGGGCAGGCAAATCAGTTGATAGGCGATCTACAAGTGGCTATTGCGTGTTTTGTGGCCTACGTAATTTCTTGGTCAGCCAAAAAGCAACCAACTGTTGCTACGTCCTTCTCTGTGGCTGAATACTTTGGTAATGCTGCAACTAAGGTAGTGTGGCTTCAACAATTGGTCAAGGACCTTTCTGCTTCTTATTTTCGTTTCGGTTCCTACCCCATAATATAATGTTTAATACAATTTTTCATGCAAGGACTAAGGATGTTCAAGTTGACTCTCATTATGTCCGAGAAAAGGTTCTTCATAAACAGATTGTTACAAAACATATTCCATCCTGGATCAGATAGCTGACATATTCACAAATCCATCAACAACTGCTAGTTTCATGGACCTTAAGGCCAAACTGATGCTTACAGAGGTTCCACCATCAGTTCGTGGAGGGGGTCAAGCGTATGTAGCGAGCTGGGCAAACTGCCCGTTAACTAGCAAGTTAGTCAGTGGCAAGTAAGCTCTTAAGCTCAGTGGCAGGTAAGCTCTTAAGATCTGTGATTGGCAAGCAGGAGCTTAGCTGGCAGTGGTAGCCGGTAGGTACGGCCCGGTATGTCGGTGGTATTTGACGTAAATAGAGGATATCCATCTCTGCAATTGCATTCTGTATCAATCCATTCATTTATAATCAATAACAAAATCCAACATTGTTTTGATCTTATCACAAAAGTTGTTTCCTTGTAGCTTACCTTACTCATATTGTTCAAATCACCACTTGAATACATGGATTTATTGCCATGAGAAATTGGAGGATACCAATTTTTTCTTTGTCTACCGATAGAGATGAAAACTTCAGAAAAGAAATTATTATATATAAAAAGCATGACCAATTTACAAGTGAATAATAGTTCAACTCGGGCATTCTGTGAATTGCACTAAGCATAGCCACATAAGGGACGTCTGATACAAATATTTAGTTATGTTTTGACGCATCCAAGACAAATTATGTTCACAGCAGTAGGTACTCTTATATAGATAATAAAAGTAGAAAAGAGCAATAGTTGAAGAACAATCAACAATGAAAAAGGAATATGCAGTGCCCAACACATAATGAAGTAGCGAATGTTGAGAAATTGAAAATGTAGTAAGTGTCAAACCTGAAAAATATCATACCACTCTGAAGGACAGTTAGCAATAGACACTTCCACTAGTACACCAACACAGATTTGGCTTGAATATTCGAACACCGGCAAAGCGCAAGATGTTGCAACTTCTCAATACAAATCAAGGTCGCATTGTGGGTACTCTTTATAGAGCAATACTGCACATCTGGAGAGGATTTGGGCAATTTATGCCGCAACACATGCCCAAGAGGTCCTAGTTCTTATTCTTCTTCTCCATCTCACAAATATCCCCGTAAAATTGATACTCCTTAGAGATCATCCTATACACTGGAAACTAAGAGATCATCCTACACACTTGAAACTAAGAGATCATCCTACACTCACTAATTCCTGTTTATCAAATGTATGATATGTTAGTTTTGAGTTGAAAGGGAAGTATGCCCCTCCAATGTTGTTGTGGCTTCCCTAAATTGAACTACCAAGGAATTAAGTCTTGGGATCTAACATTCGCGCTCGTATGTACATTGGGAATGAAGTCCACAAAATTATCTGTAGATAAGTGAGTTTGAAAAAACTTGAAACGAAGAACAATCAAGTATGAGAGCATCCTCCACCACCACAGGAGCATTTCTGGCCCTTTATACAAGAAATAAGAACATCTCCTGATGCATTTGAGATGTGGTTTCAGCGTTAACAGTAACACATTTTTCTCCAATTAATTACTTAATAAGTCGGTTTTAATATTTTGGATGCATGTACAGGTCTCCAAAAGCTGATTTCTGGGAAGTTTTTGGTTACTCTAGACTCCCTGAAAGTTTTGTGAGCAAAAGCGATCAGTATGCAATACAACTCCATCCCCAGAGAAAACAACTTCTACTGCCACAATAGACACTTCTCTTCCTACGAAACCAAAGGGCAAGAAAATTTAGGCTGACCAACTTGTCTATCATGTTGCCGGTTGTCTCAAGCAGTTTACAATGTAGAATTGGCAATATAAGAACCTAACAACTCGTAGCTCATAACTTAAGTTACAAAAAAATTGGCTCGATTAGAAGTTGAGTACCAATAGATGGGTTTGTATCTCTGTACCATGAAACACACAGCCCAAGAGGGAGTAGACTAAGAGAACCAACATAACAGTAGATTTATCAACAATAGCAATGCACATTGCAAAAGGAAAACGTTATAGGTTAAACGTATAAATTTAAGTAAGTTACTGGATAGCGTCAACTCATGATTCGCATTGGGCGTTTCTTCAAACAAAGGTGGAAGGCTTCTGAATTCCGTCAGCAAGAGCTGCAAAACAGAAGAGGATGACTAATACCATATAGCCAATAAACATGATCTCAAAACCAGTACTAATAAAAAGAGCAGTAGTTACAGCCTCGCGATGTTCAATTCATGTAGAAAACAATAACCCGAAAGAACAGTGAACTCAATGAAGAAGAGGAGAAAGAGAACTGAAGAATCCATGTCTTTTCGTCTTAGTAATAACCCGGATCTAAGGTAAGCTGCAGATCGAGCATCGCGCAAAGTTTGAAGAATTTTGACATGAGTTCTCTAGAACTCAATCTTCCCCAATGGAAAAGGTATCTTAGGTTGATGTAAGTTGATGGTCGATTTCCATACCAATATATGACTCACAAACTACAAAACTAAGAAAGTAGAATCAACTACAATTTCTGAGTCCAAGAAAGACCAAATAGGAGCCAAATATTATGACCCAAAACATGAACCTTGAGAAAGGAAGTGGTTTTATAAGCTCCCATGATGTTGGTTCTTCTTGACAGTTACTCCTCTTTTTATAGGACGACAAAAAAGGACGCTCTGGCAACAAACTTATACCCTAAGGACTCAACTCTTTTTTTTTTAATTATCAGAAATGTACCAGCATAAAATTAGGAAATACGAATAAATCTGGAGTATTTAACCCCTGCAGAGTCTTGATGCAAATGAAAAGACAATACAAAAGGAATGACAGAAAAAGAAACAAAACCAAATGCCATAGTGAGCGCATTCTTGGCCAAGACATCCACGCAAATATTGGCTTCGCGTAGCTCATGCTTGAGCCTCACCTCCGGTAAAGACGCCAACTTTTAATACATTAGTCGCAAACTTTTACACACTAGCTGCAAACTTTTGCAATTTAGGCGCTAAATTTTATATCGTGATCGCAAACTTTTGCTCTTTGGTCGCAAATTCTTACATCATGGCCACAAACTTTTGCACCCTGGCCGCAAATTTTCACAACATGGTCGCAAACTTTTACCTCATGGCTGCAATGTCTAACTTTTGGGTCAGAAGTTCGGCCTTTAGGCTTCTTCGGACCTCATTGGTCCGGGCTTACTTCCATTTTAAGTCCAAAAATAATCGAAATAGGTCCAAAACAATTTTGTACAAATCTTGCAAGTGGTCAAAAAAATTTATTTTTATTTTTTGCAAAAGCAATCTGAGATAAAAATTTTGAAAAATAATTTTCTAGAAAACTAATTACAACTCATGCGAATAATAATTAATTTTGGGATCGAAGATCACAGCAAATGGAAAATGAATTGATGGAGTAGCCGCCACCATAGGAGTCGACCGAGGAAATTAATCTCGGGCGAGGTGAGAGGGCATGGCTCGAGGCGTCTCCGCTCATCGATGCCGTCAAAAATCAAGTGGCTCTCTAGATCGATCGTGTCTCTGCTCGCCATTTTGACGACGATGATGATCTCAACTCGAGGGATTTGTTGGAATGCTTTAGTACGGCGCCGTTTCCAGACTTCGCAGGATAAAACTGCGAAGTCTATTCACATGGCTTCTTGGCGATAAATTGTAGATATATGGACTTTTATTTAATTTTTCATTGATCTGAATCATTCACGTTGTAGAAATCATTGAATTCATTGACCAAGTAAACATTCATGCTAATAAAATGCCAATTGATATCTCATTGGAAAGAATTAGAAAGAATTTAGGCTTATATTTAGGAGTCTTGCCACATTGAATCATACCCTAAGTAACTCGTCAACGATACGCGAGGGTAGAAAATCAGACGAGCTTTAGGACGACGCCGCTTTAATTATTCAGACAGCGGTTTGAAGAACCGAAGCAAGGAGACTTAAATCGGCTGAGTACGATATCGATAAGTAACGTTTTTTTTTGCCTTTCGATACGATACTGTTGCACCCGATATACATGTGGGATGTAAAATTGCATGTGTATCGACCGGATCCAAGTACGTATTGGTCCGTTTCCGATTCACAGATCGATTCACGACCGATACTCGACAATTACGAGTGATTTTGACACTCAAGTTTTTTTTTCCTTAAAATGATTTTTATAAATTCATGATCGCAACATTTGATTCTGGTTCCATGTCGTTTGATTGGTAATCGAATAGTAACTACTCCGTACTTTGCAACTACTACTCATGCAATGCTACATTTCCGTAATTTTTTTTCTAGGTAATCAGCCATGTCGACGTGGGTAGTGCCGTAGGTACGGACAAAGCCACTAGTATAAATAAATTGCAGCCGTCGGTCAGAAGCGCTTGCTGCATCTTTAATTTCACACTTTCCTCCTTCCTCCGCTTGTTCTTTATGTTTGTATTCCTGTCTTTGAATTTTTTTTCCGTTAATTGTTTTCTTTGAGGATATAGAGATAGACTTTCATCTATATATGTGCTGGCTGGTTTCAGGTCTACGCTATTGGAGGGTTCTTTGTTTTCAACTGGGTTTTGAACTGGTTCTTTATTTTCGGACATGGAGATGAGCCAATCTCCGGATCTCTTTCGGTTTGAGACATTCACGAACATATATGGTTTATTTTATTGTCTCAAATGTATTTCATAGTTTATTTGGTTCAGACATTTGATAACATGATTTATTTTATGGTCTCAAAATGTATTTCATGGTTTATTTATTTACGATTTCATGATTATTTATATATTTCATGGTTTGTATATTCATGGTTTATTCATGTTTTTTCCGATTAAATCATGATGTATTCTTAAGAAATCATGGTGTATTCTATTTAGTTCATGAAATCATGGCTTGAATTTGTATCTTTTAAATAAATCATGGTGTATTCATTAAATCGTAATTGTTTTGATTTTTATTCAAGTTAAAATAAATCATGGTGTAATCATAAAAAAACATGGTTGATTTGACTATCCCCTATTTCAAAAAATAAGTTTCATAGTAATTTTGCAGAAATAATTCATGAAAAAATAAATTTTTGTGAAATTCGTCGAATCATAGTCACGTAAGTTTAGAATATAATATGACCAATTTACGAAAATTAAAGATTTGAAAATTCATGAAATTAAGAAGATCGAGATAATGATTTAGAATATATCCACTATGGATTTAAAAAATTTGAGAATTTAAAATTTTTCCCATTTCTATCCATTAATCATCCCATGATTTTAGGTAACTATAATTACTACAACCCCACTAATCATATATATAAAAGGGTGATATAGGTAATTCACCATCTGAAATGGTGAAAACATATATAATTGTTCAAAAGCGTCAAATGAATACTTACATAGGATGAGGGATGAGGATGAATATTTAAAAGCTTCATTATTCTACTATAAGATTTTACGCACTTGAAATTCTTAATTATTTTTGGACCTCATAATTTTGAGTAAAATATATTTGGATGTAAATCGGGTAGCTAGAACTAGAACACAACAATTCCGATCCGGTCTTGTTGGGATTCAATCTCATTTGCTGCATATGTAGATAAACCGTATAAATACTATTTGTCCATTGTTGGTGAATCCTATAATTACACATCATAGGAGTATTTGATTGTTTTGTACTGTTCAATACTGTAAGACTAGTCAGGATCCTATGAGGGATCCCTTACGGTCTTACCGTAAGGGACTTTGGACTTTCCTTTCCCAATCGAATTGCAACGATCCGAGCCGCTCAATGTGTTCAGAACGTGATTTTAAGGGCACCACAAGAAATCGCCCAAAAAAATGACTGGAAAGGGCTTGATCCGAACAGTTTTGCATAAAATGCATTTATAGTGTTTTTATGAAAAACTGCTCGGATCAAGCCCTTCCCGGTCATTTTTTTGGGCGATTTCTTGCGGGTATCCTTCAAATCATGTTCTGAACACATTGAGCGGCTCAAATCGTCGCAATTCGATCGGGAAAGGAGAGTCCCTTACGGTCTTACCGTAAGGGATCCCTCATAGGATCCTGACTGCTGTAAGACAGGCTATAAATGTCAATTTATATGTGTAATATCGAACCATAATGTACAAAAGAATGGCAATTAGAACCCATTGAGCTAGCAAAGTAAAAATGAACATGAATGGGTGAAGGGAGCAGATTGCAAGGTTGCCAAGGTAGCTGAGCTGAGAGTGCAGAAGTTGGCGAGTGAAGATAGAATTTAAATTTACGATGTGGTGAAGCTGATGATATTTTTTAGTAATTCAATATTAATAAAATAGTTTGAAAAAATTAATTAAAGAAGAAAGAACCTATTTTCGGTCCAAATAGAATGTTTTTGGTCCTAATGGAACTACCCTCAACGAGAAGTGGAAGGAGGAGGAGAAGTGGGCCCGTAAATGTGAAAGAAAAAATACAACATAATGGGTTGAAGTCAAAGTCGGTCCTGACCTAAAACATGTGTTGAGACCACTTTAGGCCTTCAAAAAATTTTGAATTGTAAAGGTCCTCCTACTCTTTTATTCCTTATTATAGTCTAACAAAAGATGCCATATTTTTAATTTTTTCTTTAAGCCTCTAAAAAGTCAGGGTCGGGTTGAAGTTGTGATTTGTGAAAAGCATATACAAAGATCATGTGCATAATGGTTTTGGAGCATGTGGCAGACAAAAATTGAATATTGGGCGTGTGACTTTCTGATGCTTGACTCCATATAGTTTATTTGTTGTTAAGCACAGCCCAACTATATTATTAGGCTACGGTCGACTTTTAAAATCAATCTTAACCTTCAAGGACAAAAGGTCGACCTTTAAGATCAATCTTTAAGGTCGATCTTAAAAGGTTAAGAACAAAAGATCGACCATATTATTCTAGGCAGACTTCCGACAACGGACAGATTATGCCAGTGAGGGATTGTTTCCAATCCTCTTTGTCCTCTCTGTTGTGTTGGGGTTGAGTCTCACTTGCACTTATTTTTTGATTGCCCCTTCTCTTCTTTTATTTGGTCTTCTTTTTCTGATGAAGAATGGTATTTCTAGACAGATTCTTGCCCTCTCTGAAGAGATAAGGTGGGTTGGTTTCTGGAGGGGTGGTAATACTTTTCAACATTTGATTTTCAAGTTGTCTCTCGCTGCTTGAGATTGAGACTGATGTAATGGTTGGTTTTGTTCTATAAAATCGTTAATTTACCTGGAAAAAAAAAGATCGACCTTTAAGGTCAATCTTTAAGATGATCTTTACTACTTTTAAGAACAAAAGATTGACCTTAAAGGTCGACCTTAGCGTTGGGTTGTGCTAACAAGCGCTTAGCGTTGCTTGAATATGAGGCGCGTAAATGGCTAAGCAGGTGAGAAATGGCTTCTCTGCCATTGGGGTGATAACTGCAGGGGTGCAATTCACCCTTTGCTTGAATATGGTTGGTTTTGTTCTATAAAATTGTTAATTTACCCGAAAAAAAGATCGACCCTTAAGGTCAATCTTTAAGATGATCTTACTACTTTTAAGGACAAAAGATTGACCTTAAAGGTCGACCTTAGCGTTGGGTTGTGCTAGCAGGCGCTTAGCGTTGCTTGAATATGAGGAGCGTAAATGGCTAAGCAGGTGAGAAATGGCTTCTCTGCCATTGGGGTGATAACTGCAGGGGTGCAATTCACCCTTTGCTTGAATATGGTTGGTTTTGTTCTATATAATCGTTAATTTACCCGGAAAAAAAAAGATCGACCTTTAAGGTCAATTTTTAAGATGATCTTACTACTTTTAAGGACAAAAAATTGACCTTAAAGGTCGACCTTAGCATTGGGTTGTGTTAGCAGGGCTTAGCTTTGCTTGAATATGAGGCACGTAAATGACTAAGCAGGTGAGAAATGGCTTCTCTGCCATTGGGGTGATAACTGCAGGGGTGCAATTCACCCTTCGCGTCGCAATATCGTTTGTAATTTCATAATCTAAATTGTTCATATTTTAGATCTTGTTAAGATGCTTGTCATGACCAAATATTATTGTAATCGAACATCTACAAGTATATGATCCGAATAGATTTTGATCGGTAAGCTGGGTTCCATGCACACTGCAAGTTTGGTACCTTTACTGAAATCTAAGGAGGACTCTTCTTATGAGTTGTTCAACTAGTATGATAGTTCAGATTTGCTTTCTGATAATTAAGCTACGAATACGTTTCGCATGATATGCCTGTTATGATTCTTGTAACAAGGTGGATAATCCTGAATTTCCTACTTGGAGTTCTAGCGACCGCATGTTGCTTTCATGTGGAGTATTATAGCAACTCTAACACCTTCAGTCCTTCCACATGTCGTTGGATCCCAGCATGCTCATCAAGTTGGCCGACACTAGACAATATGTTCAGCACATCATCTCAATCATATCCATGATCTCAAACGGAAGTTGCTCAACCTTAAAAACACAACTATGGAAGCATATTTGGATTCAATTAAAGGCATTATACAGAAATTAGCTGCATTACGTATATAAATTGATGATGAAGATCTTGTATTTCCGGTTCAAAATGTTGAAGCGAGCTATCAGAACACGCACATAACCTTTCTCATTCAGCAAATTTTCTCTATTCTTATAGCTGAAGGTCTTCACATGATCAACCTCATCCTATTGACTATCACTCAAGTGCAGCAAGCCGATAAAAAATACATTCAAGCGTAGCACACACTTCTAGATATTGTACTCCTCCATCTGGTTTCCCCTCAGCTTCAGTTGTCAGGAATTCTGCTCCACAGTTCTTATCCTAGCTTTCCAGTTCTGGTCCAAATCATCTTAACTATCTAACCTTTAATGATGCATAGAAAAACTCAGGAAACCACAATAATAAAAGGAATAACACACACACACACACACACACACACATATATATATATATATATAGGAAATCAAATTAACAGAGGAGGATTTCCCTCAACGGTTTCAGCCAGATGGGTTTGCACCTCAGATAACATGGGGTGTCAAATTTGTGAAGAAACAAATCATACGGCCTATGGTTGTTATCACAAACGAAACATGAACTATAGGCTTCTTTCAATTCTAGGGGACAATATGCATAGCCGGGTTCTCAAACTCAGGTCTAGTATTCAAGAATCTTCGAGTCATCAACCAAGTTGAAGAACTACAAACATCTGTGTATCTCTTCCTCCTAATCCTCCTTCTCTTTTATTTTGTTTTGATCCATGACTTGCCGAGTTTGATATAATCTTGTTGTGTCCGATTCTGATCTCACAAGTCACACCCCCACTTGTGTTGTGGCTGGACACGGGTGCTTTGCTAAAAATAGAGGATCTGTGTAACATAGCCCAAGCCCTTCAGTTTGCCGAATGAAATCTGCTCATCTCAGCATTTTATGATGCTGATTGGGCAGGCAAATCAGTTGATAGGAGATCTACAAGTGGCTATTGCGTGTTTTGTGGCCTATGTAATTTCTTGGTCAGCCAAAAAGCAACCAACTGTTGCTACGTCCTTCTCTGAGGCTGAATACAAATCTTTGGTAATGCTGCAACTGAGGTAGTGTGGCTTCTACAATTGGTCAAGGACCTTTCTGCTTCTTATTTTCGTTTCGGTTCCTACCCCATAATATAATGTTTAATACAATTTTTCATGCAAGGACTAAGGATGTTCAAGTTGACTCTCATTATATATGAGAAAAGGTTCTTCATAAGCAGATTGTTCCAAAACATATTCCATCCAGGATCAGATAGCTGACATATTCACAAATCCATCAACAACTGCTAGTTTCACGGACCTTAAGGCCAAACTGATGCTTACAGAGGTTCCACCATCAGTTTGTGGAGGGGGTCAAGTGTATGTAGCGAGCTGGGCAAACTGCTGTTAACCAGCAAGTTAGTTAGTGGCAGGTAAGCTCTTAAGCTCTTTGATTGGCAAGCTGGAGCTTAGCTAGCAGTGGTAGCCGGTAGGTACAGCCCGGTATGTCGGTGGTATTTCTGCAATTGCATTCTGTATCAATCCATTCATTTATAATCAATAACAAAATCCAACATTGTTTTGATCTTATCACAAAAGTTGTTTCCTTGTAGCTTACCTTACTCATATTGTTCAAATCACCACTTGAATACATGGATTTATCGCCATGAGAAATTGGAGGATACCAATTTTTTCTTTGCCTACCGAAAGAGATGAAAACTTCAGAAAATAAATTATATATAAAAAGCATGACCAATTTACAAGTGAATAACAGTTCAACTCGGGCATTCTGTGAATTGCACTAAGCATAGCCACATAAGGGACGTTTGATACAAATATTTAGTTCTGTGTTGATGCATCCAAGACAAATTATGTTCCCAGCAGTAGGTACTCTTATATAGATAATAAAAGTAGAAAAGAACAATAGTTGAAGAACAATCAACAATGAAAAAGGAAGGGTAAAGTATGAATTATTACCTCCCTATGTTTTGGTCTTTTGACAGATAACCTTCCTGAGCTTTACTAATGACCAATTTGACTTCCTATGGTTTTGGGGTAAAGTGCTACCGTTACATTTTTCATCCAAACTAACCGGAGGTGTACAACACACGCCTATTTTGATTTCAACCTTTCAGGCACCACGGAGCCTGGTGTTGTTACCTGTGCCTCCATCTTCAAAAATGTCAGAGATTAATTTGAACAACCCACCAGGGCCACCACCAACCGTGGACCCCTTGCTAAATCTCTCCGTAGCACAATCACCTCCTCGGCTCCTCCGCCGTTGGATCAAAAGTCACCGCCGGCAAGACACTCCTCTTTGGATTTGAGTATCAGATAGGGGTATGCTACCAATTTTTGATCGGTAAAAACTGATTTTGGGTTTCAATTTCTAGTCGGTAAAAATTAATTCGGGTTTTGATTCAATTTCCTTTTTGCAAATTGAATTTATTTTTACCCAAAAAGGAATATACAGTGCCCAACACACAATGAAGTAACGAATGTTAAGAAATTGAAAATGTAGTAAGTGTCAAACCTGAAAAATATCATACAGGTAGCCATGGAAACATTTTTCATACCACTCTGAAGGACAGTTAGCAAGAGACACTTCCACTAGTACACCAACACAGATTTGGCTTGAATATTCGAACACCGGCAAAGCGCAAGATGTTTCAACTTCGCAATACAAATCACGGTCGCGTTGCAGGTACTCTTTATAGAGCAATACTGCACATCTGGAGAGGATTCGGGCAATTTATGCCGCAACACACGCCCAAGAGGTCCTAGTTCTTATTCTTCTTCTCCATCTCGCAAATATCCCCGTAAAATTGATACTCCTTAGAGATCATCCTATACACTGGAAACAAAGAGATCATCTTACACTCACGAATTCCTTGTTTATCAAACGTATGATATGTTGGTTTTGAGTTGAAAGGGAAGTATGCCCCTCCAATGTTGTTGTGGTAAGGAATTAAGTCTTGGGATCTAACATTCGTGCTCGTATGTACATTGGGAATGAAGTCCACAAAATTATCTGTAGATAAGTGAGTTTGAAAAAACTAGAAACGAAGAACAATCAAGTATGAGAGCATCCTCCACCACCACAGGAGCATTTCTGGCCCTTTATACAAGAAATAAGAACATCTCCTGATGCATTTGAGATGTGGTTTCAGCGTTAACAGTAACACATTTTTCTCCAATTAATTACTTAATAAGTCGGTTTTAATATTTTGGATGCATGTACAGGTCTCCAAAAGCTGATTTCTGGGAAGTTTTCGGTTACTCTAGACTCGCTGAAAGTTTTGTGAGAAAAAGCGATCAATATGCAATACAACTCCATCCCCAAAGAAAACAACTTCTACTGCCACGATAGACACTTCTCTTCCTACGAAACCAAAGGGCAAGAAAATTTAGCCTCACCAACTTGTCTATCATGTTACCAGTTGTCTCAAGCAGTTTACAATGTAGAATTGGAAATATAAGAACCTAACAACTCGTAGCTCATAACTTAAGTTACAAAAAAAGTGGCTTGATTAGAAAGTTGAGGACCAATAGATGGGTTTGTATCTCTGTACCATGAAACACACAGCCCAAGAGGGAGTAGACTAAGAGAACCAACATAACAGTAGATTTATCAACAATAGCAATGCACATTGCGAAAGGAAAACGTTATAGGTTAAACGGATAAATTTAAGTAAGTTACGGGATAGTGTCAACTCATGATTCGCATTGGGCGTTTCTTCAAACTAAGGTGGAAGGCTTCTGAACTCCGTCAGCAAGAGCTGCAAAACAGAAGAGGATGACTAATACCATATAGCCAATAAACATGATCTCAAAACCAGTACTAATAAAAAGAGCAGTAGTTACAGCCTCGCGATGTTCAATTCATGTAGAAAACAATAACCCGAAAGAACTGTGAACTCAATGAAGAAGAGGAGAAAGAGAACTGAAGAATCCGTGTCTTTTCGTCTTAGTAATAACCCGGCTCTAAGGTAAGCTGCAGATCGAGCATCGCGCAAAGTTTGAAGAATTTTGACATGAGTTCTCTAGAACTCAATCTTCCCCAATGGAAAAGGTATCTCAGGTTGATGTAAGTTGATGGTCGATTTCCATACCAATGTATGACTCACGAACTACAAAACTAAGAAAGTAGAATCAATTACAATTTCCGAGTCCAAGAAAGACCATATAGGAGCCAAATATTATGACCCAAAACATGAACCCTGAGAAAGGAAGTGGTTTTATAAGCTCCCATGATGTTGGTTCTTCTTGACAGTTACTCCTCTTTTTATAGGACGACAAAAAAGGACGCTCTGGCCACAAACTTATACCCTATGGACCCAAATTATTATTTTTTTAATTATCAGAAATGTACTAGCATAAAATTAGGAAATACAAATAAATCTGGAGTATTTAACCCCTATAGAGTCTTGATGCAAATGAAAAGACAATACAGAACGAATGACATAAAAAGAAACAAAACCACATGCCATAGTGAGCGCATTCTTGGCCAAGACATCCGCACAAATATTGGCTTCGCTAGCTCATGCTTGAGCCTCACCTTCAGTAAAGACGCCAACTTTTAATAAATTAGCTGCAAACTTTCACATATTGGCCGTGAACTTTTACACGCTGGCCACAAACTTTTCCAATTTAGCCGTTAAATTTTATATCTTGATCACAAACTTTTGCTCTTTGGTCGCAAACTCTTATATCATGGCCGCAAACTTTTGCACCCTGGCTGCAATTTTTTACAACATGATCGCAAACTTTTACATCATGGCCGCAATGTCTAACTTTTGGGTCAGAAGTTCGGCCTTTTGGGCTTCTTCGGACCTCATTAGTCCGGGCTTACTTCCATTTTAAGTCCAAAAATAATCGAAATAGGTCCAAAACAATTTTGTACAAATCTTGCAAGTGGTCAAATATTTTATTTTATTTTTTGCAAAAGCAATCGGAGATAAAATTTTCTAGAAAACTAATTACAACTCATGCGAATAATAATTAATTTTGGGATCGAAGATCACAGCAAATGGAAAATGAATTGATGGAGTAGCCGCCCCCGTAGGAGTCGACGGAGGAAATCTCTGGCGAGGTGAGAGGGCATGGCTCGAGGCATCTCCGCTCATCGACGCCGTCAAAAACCAAGTGGCTCTCTGGTTCGATCGTGTCTCTGCTCACCATTTTTTTCGTAATTACCAAAAAAAAAAAAAAAAAACTCGAGAGATTTGTTGGAATGCTTCAGTATGGCGCTGTTTTATTTTTTCCAGACTTCGCAGGTTAAAACTGCGAAATCTCTTCACATGGCTTCTCGGCAATAAATTGGAGATATATGGACTTTTATTTAATTTTTCAATGATCTGAATCGTTCACGTTGTAGAAATCATTGAATTCATTAATCAAGTAAACATTCATGCTAATAAAATGCCAATTGATATCTCATTGGAAAGAATTTAGGCTTATATTTAGGAGTCTTGCCACATTGAATCGCACCCTAAGTAACTCGTCAACGATACGCGAGGGTAGAAAATCAGACGAGCTTTAGGACGACGCCGCTTTAATTATTCAGACAGCGGTTTGAAGAACCGAAGCAAGGAGACTTAAATCCGCCGAGTACCATATCGATAAGTAACTTTTTTTTTGCCTTTCGATACGATATTATTGCACCTGATATACATGTGGGAGGTAAAATTGCATGCGTATCGACCGGATCCAAGTACGTATTGGTCCATTTCAGATCCATAGATCGATTCACGACCGATACTCGACAGTTACGAGTGATTTCGACACTCAAGTTTTTTTTCCTTAAAATGATTTTTATAAATTCACGATCGCGACATTTGATTTAGAAGACTTGCTCGGTCTTCAATGGAGCGTTATGGGATGCAGTGAAAATCTAGGGGTCAGTCAAGTAATTACCGAAATCATCAGGGTTGAAGTTTCTTGGCCAAGACATCCGCGCAAATATTAGCTTCGCGTAGCTCATGCTTGAGCCTCACCTCCGGTAAAGACGCCAACCTTTAATACATTAGCCGCAAACTTCCACTCACGAACTTTTACACACTGGCCGCAAACTTTTGCGATTTAGCCGCTAAATTTTATATCTTGGTCGCAAACTCTTACATCATGGCCGCAAACTTTTGCACCCTGACCGCAAAGGTTTACACTCCTCCACTCTTTGACTTGTTCCACAAAGAGTTTGACATAAGCAATGGTTGTACATGTAAAGTGATAAAATTGGAGGTGTTAGGAGATGAAATTAGATGTGTGATCCAAAAGCATGACGAAGAAAGAGAGTATGTTGTGTTGGGTAGTGTAGAACTTGATGCAAAAGGAGCTAAAACTCTTACAGAAGTTCGTTGTAGTTGTCGAAAATTTGAGAGCTTTGGAATTTTATGTGGTCATGCAATCAGAGTGCTCTCACACATGAATGTCATGGAAGTACCCATGAAATACATATTAGGTCGATGGAGGCTAGATGCAAAGAGTTGTTCATCTAAGGGAAAAGAAGTTATGGTGGAGGAGAATGATCGAAAGTTGGTAATATCGGCACGGTATAGACATCTTTGTCCTAAAATGGTGACATTAGCGGCTCGGGCATCCGAAGATGATGAAGCATATAAGTTGGTGATGGATACTATTCCGCTTTTGTGTGCACAAGTGGATGATATCACTCTTTCCAAGTATGGCGTTGGTGCTTCAAGTAGTGGTCCCGACATTGACATGGGATTAGATTTGATTGATCCTAATTTAAAAAAAGTAAAGGCCTTGAAAAAGAAAGTGACTAACCGTGGAATCAAAGGTGGTAAAAGACTAAAGGCTTGGCATGAGAAGATTAAGAAGAGGGCAAATGGTGTTCCAAGATCTCACTTTAGTCAGGTATTAATTAACCGTAGAATGTTATGTCACAATAATTATTGTTTCTTTCCTGTGATCTTATTTTTTCTACTTTGATAATAGGATGGTGAAACACCCTATTATCCACAAATGGCGCATTTACTGTCTCAAGCATCTTGCAGTACACAAGTTTCAGAGGTCTTTAGTGTACTTAACTTTCAACTATTGTTCGGTTCCGATTACGATATTAAAATCTTACATCTTACAATTGGCAATTTTCTTTAGGAGATGGCATTTGAGCGAGCAGGGGATATTTCCACCGATCATTCAATCCACATTCCCATGGAGGCCGAGTTGTTCAATGATGAGGGGTTTATAGATTTTATGGCCAATTCACAACCACCCTCGCAATATTGACTTGAATGTGCAAGGATAAACATTAGACATTCTTTTTGGAATACTTTTTGGGAAGGTAGCATGCGAAATTGTTTTGGTTGTGAGGAATTTGTGGAGGATTAAAACTTGGGATTGGTTGCCCAATTGATATTGTTTTGTTGCATAGTTGATTAAAACTTTGGGATACATTTGGAATACTCTGTTTTGATTCGTGCCTAGTGGAATACATTTGGTAATTAGAGAAGATTAGGACAAATTTCAGACGCGACTTTTGAAATTGTTTGGGTTTGATTTGTTGCCTAGTGCACTTTGCAATTTGGAATACTCTGTTTTGTGGGTATAATGTCAAAATTGCAGAAATTTGGGCAGCAAAACGGAGCCCTTGTTGGCTGGAACATTAGGAGCTGCACAGCAGCAAAACTACGCCGTTTTGCTGTGCAGCATGGACTGCACAGTACACTCCCCGGATCCCCGCAAATTTTTACAACATGATTGCAAACTTTTACATCATGGCCGCAATGTCTAACTGAGTTCGGCCTTTTAGGCTTCTTCGGACCTCATTGGTCCGGGCTTATTCCATTTTAAGTCCAAAAATAATCGAAATAGGTCCAAAACAATTTTGTACAAATCTTGCAAGTGGTCAAAATTTTTATTTTTATTTTTTGCAAAAGCAATCTGAGATAAATATTTTGAAAATAATTTTCTAGAAAACTAATTACAACTCATGCGAATAATAATTAATTTTGGGATCGAAGATCACAGCAAATGGAAAATGAATTGACGGAGTAGCCGCCACCGTAGGAGTCGACGGAGGAAATCTCTGGCGAGGTGAGAAGGCATGGCTCGAGGTGTCTCCGCTCATCGACGCCGTCAAAAACCAAGTGGCTCTCTGGTTCGATCGTGTCTCTGCTCGCCATTTTGACGACGATGATGATCTCAACTTTTTTTTTATTTATTTATCCGATGATGATCTCAACTCAAGAGAGATTTGTTGGAATGCTTCAGTACGGCGCCGTTTTATTTTTTTCAGACTTCGCACATGGCTTCTCGGCAATAAATTGGAGATATATGGACTTTTATTTAATTTTTCGATGATCTGAATCGTTCACGTAGTAAAAATCATTGAATTCATTAACCAAGTAGACATTCATGCTAATAAAATGCCAATTGATATCTCATTGGAAAGAATTAGAAAGAATTTAGGCTTATATTTAGGAGTCTTGCCACTTGAATCACACCCTAAGTAACTCGTCAACGATACGCGAGGGTAGAAAATCAGACGAGCTTCAGGACGACGCCGCTTTAATTATTCAGACAGCGGTTTGAAGAACCGAAGCAAGGAGACTTAAATCGGCTGAATATGATATCGATAAGTAATGTTTTTTTTTGCCTTTCGATACGATACTGTTGCACCCGATATACATGTGGGAGGTAAAATTGCATGCGTATCGACCGGATCCAAGTACGTATTGGTCTGTTTCCGATTCACAGATTGATTCACGACCGATACTCGACAGTTACGAGTGATTTCGACACTCAAGTATTTTTTTTCCTTAAAATGATTTTTATAAATTCATGATCGCAACATTTGATTCTGGTTCCATGTCGTTTGATTGGTAATCGAATAGTAACTACTCCATACTTTGCAACTACTACTCATGCAAATGCCACATTTCCGTAATTTTTTTTTCTAGGTAATCAGCCATGTTGACGTGGGTAGTGCCGTAGGCACGGGCAAAGCCACTAGTATAAATAAATTGCAGCCATCGGTCGGAAGCGCTTGCCGCTTCTTTAATTTCACACTTTCCTCCTTCCTCCGCTTGTTCTTTATGTTTGTATTCCTGTCTTTGAATTTTTTTTTACGTTAATTGTTTTCTTTGAGGATATAGAGATAGACTTCCATCTATATATGTTGTGGCTGGTTTCAGGTCTAAGCTATTGGAGGGTTCTTTGTTTTCAACTGGGTTTTGAACTGGTTCTTTATTTTCGGACATGGAGATGAGCCAATCTCCGGATCTCTTTCGGTTTGAGACATTCACGAACATATATGGTTTATTTTATTGTCTCAATTGTATTTCATGGTTTATTTGGTTCAGACATTTGATAACATGATTTATTTTATGGTCTCAAAATGTATTTCACGGTTTGTTTGGTTCGCAAATGTATTTCTTGGTTTATTTATTTACGATTTCATGATTTATTTATATATTCCATGGTTTGTATATTCATGGTTTATTCATGTTTTTTCCGATTAAATCATGATGTATTCTTAAGAAATCATGGTGTATTCTATTTAGTTCATGAAATCATGGCTTGAATTTTTATTTTTTAAATAAATCATGGTGTATTCATTAAATCGTAATTTTTTTGGTTTTTATTCAAGTTGAAATAAATCATGGTGTAATCATAAAAAACATGGTTGATTTGACTATCCCCTATTTCAAAAAATATGTTTCATAGTAATTTTGCAGAAATAATTCATGAAAAAATAAATTTTCGTGAAATTGGTCGAATCATAGTCACGTAAGTTTAGAATATAATATGACCAATTTACAAAAATTAAAGATTTGAAAATTCATGAAATTAAGAAGAGATAGAATATATCCACTACGGATTTTAAAAATTTGAGAATTTAAATTTTTTCCCATTTCTATCCATTAATCATCCCATGATTTTAGGTAACTATAATTACTACAACCCCACTAATCATATATAAAAGGGTGATATAGATAATTCACCATCTGAAAGGGTGAAAATATATATAATTGTTCAAAAGCGTCAAATGAATACTTACATAGGATGAGGGATGAGGATGAATATTTAAAAGCTTCATTATTCTACTATAAGATTTTACGTACTTGAAATTCTTAATTATTTTTGGACCTCATAATTTTGAGTAAAATATATTCGGATGTAAATCGGGTAGCTAGAACTAGAACACAACAATTCCGATCCGGTCTTGTTGGGATTCAATCTCATTTGCTGCATATGTAGATAAACCGTATAAATACTCTTTGTCCATTGTTGGTGAATCCTATAATTACACATCATAGGAGTATTTGATTGTTTTGTACTGTTCAATATTGTAAGACCAGTCAGGATTCTATGAGGGATCCCTTACGGTAAGACCGTAAGGGACTTCCCTTTCCCGATCGAATTCCGACGATCCGAGCCGCTCAATGTGTTTAGAACGTGATTTTAAGGGCACTCGTGAGAAATCGCCCAAAAAAATGATCGGAAAGGGTTTGATCCGAACAGTTTTGCATAAAATGTATTTATAGTGTTTTTATGAAAAACTACTCGGATCAAGCCCTTCCCGGTCATTTTTTTGGGCGATTTGCTTAACTCCACAACCTCGCCTCCAAATGAGGTTGAATTCCCCGAGCGTAGGGCTAGGTCGTTGTCAGCATAGATATCCGGAAGTCCGGAATCGTTCCCACAGAGATAATCTCTATAGCTAATTAGGATTTGTAGATGCAAGTGGTTCCCGGCGTTAAGACGGCCAACTATCGGTTTTGCTTTGACAACGATGAAAAAGGCTAGAAATTTGGTTTTGATAAAATTAAACAAGCGGCAAGGCATAGAAGTTCATAACGCCCGTAACTTAGGCCAATCAACTTATCTCAACGAAAACACGGTTGAATCACACGGCATAGGTTATCAACCGGAAGATTTAGCGGTGAAAATGGTTAGACTTGATATAGAGTTTGAATAACAAGCTAAACACAAGGCGTGACATCGCTCTCGGAACCATGTGAGCAAGCACATGATCACCGGAGATTAACAACGCCGAGACTTGTATTCAAACTAAATATCAAAGTCATGAACAAGAAGCGTAGTTTGGAAAGCGAGCAAGTTCTTTGGTTCTCTTGGCAAACACGAGGCGAGACATAGCTCACGGAACCATATGAGCGAGCATATGATCACCGGAGGTTAACATCGACAAGTTTTGTTACATAAAAGGCGAACCACGCACATTTACAAACCGAACCTCAAGTCTTAAGTTGAGAAGAGCAAGATTAACCTAAATCACAAGGCGTTATTCACCCCATAGCCTAGCCTAAACGACTACTCACACGACATGAAAAGACTAGAAAGCATGCTTAAGGAAGAAAACATGATTAACCGATAGAAACGAAAATAAACTTGATTTATGTAAGGATCTCAACCGTAGCTACAACATTAACAAACGGAAAATTAACATACGAACAAAACTTACTTGAGTTCTTAAGAAATTAAGCTTGAAAACAATGGAGATTTCCTAGGAAGAAGAAATACTTAAGCCTAAAGCTCTAGGTTAAGGCAAAAAGTGGAGAGAAGGGTATTTAAACAAGTCCACCTCTCTCTCCACGAATATCTAAAAACATACTAAAAGTGGAAAACATTCCATAAATGGAAAGTCCAAAAAGCAGCAAAATATCTGCAGAAAAGTAACCGTATCGATACGGCAAAAATGCCCGTATCGATACCAGTTCTCTACGGCCAGCCCTTGCTCTGTTTCAATTATGTATCGATACGGCAAAAATGGTTGTATCGATACCACTGTGTTATCCCTGCATCCTGGCCTCAGCTTCAGCAGGCAGCTCCCAGCAACTTCCAGCTCCTCAGCACTTATTTTCATTCTCTAAATTTAAGTAAAGATTACATTTTAAACCTTTCTTTTACCTTTTCTTTACTTTAATTTTATTTAATGAAAATAAGAAAGTACCCCCCATTTGGAAACAATGGCATTACCAGAATTTCAAGATTCCAATTAAATCAAAATGTCAACCCCCCACTTTTAGTGTAAAATGGAAAACTGCACATTTTCCTCAAGACGAAATGGCTCAAAACATGACCTTGCTCTTTAAATAAAACCTTGTAACTTTGTAGTTACTCTTAGAAAAATTCAAGAATCAATTACCGCCATTTTTAATCTTGAGAATCGATACTTTTTCAGAAAGTCATTTTTCCATACTTAGACAGATTTTAAGGGGCCGACAGGGTCTTCGGGTACTTGGAAGCACTTGGGCCATTCATGGCGTCAAACTACGCCTTATTTGCACGTTTTACCTGAAACACATGAAAACACACCTTACGTGCAATATCGCTATAAAAGCTAAATAAACAAAAGATAAAACAAGATAGAACGGGACTAGTCGCACCAAATATCTACAATGTTGGGTGCTCATCACGATTTCTTGCGGGTACCCTTCAAATCATGTTCTGAACACATTGAGTGGCTCAAATCGCCGCAATTCGATCGGGAAAGGGGAGTCCTTATGGTAAGACCGTAAGGGATCCCTCATAAGATCCTGACTACTGTAAGACAGGCTATAAATGTCAATCTATATGTGTAATATCGAACCATAATGTACAAAAGAATGGCAATTAGAACCCATTTGAGCTAGCAAAGTAAAAATGAACATGAATGGGTGAAGGGAGCAGATTGCTAGGTTGCCAAGGTAGCTGAGCTGAGAGTGCAGAAGTTGGCGAGTGAAGATAGAATTTAAATTTACGATATGGTGAAGCTGATGATATTTTTTAGTAATTCAATATTAATAAAATAGTTTGAAAAAATTAATTAAAGAAGAAAGAACCTATTTTCGTCCAAATAGAATGTTTTTGGTCCAAGTAGAATTACCCTCAACGAGAAGTGGAAGGAGGAGGAGAAGTGGGCCCGTAAATGTGAAAGAAAAAATTCAACATAATGGGTTGAAGTCAAAGCCGGCCCTGACCTAAAACATGTGTTGCGACTGCTTTAGGCCTTCAAAAAAATTTGAAATGTAAAGGTCCTCCTACTTTTTTATCCCTTATTATAGTCTGACAAAAGATGCTCTATTTTTAATTTTTACTTTAAGCCCCCGAAAAGTCAAGGCTGGCTCTAGTTGAAGTTGTGATTTGTGAAAAGCATATACAAAGATCTTGTGCATACTGGTTTTGGAGCATGTGGCAGACAAAAATTGAAAATTGAATATTGGGCGTGTGACTTTCTGATGCTTGACTCCGGTAGCACAGCCCAACTATATTATTAGGCTACGGTCGACTTTTAAGATCAATCTTAACCTTCAAGGACAAAAGATCAACCTTTAAGGACAATCTTTAAGGTCGATCTTAAAAGGTAAAGAACAAAAGATCGACCTTATTATTCTAGGCAGACTTCCAACGAGGGACAGATTATGCCAGTGGGGGATTGTTTCCAATCCTCTTTGTCCTCTCTGTTGTGTTGGGGTTGAGTCTCACTTGCACTTATTTTTTTGATTGCCCCTTCTCTTCTTTTATTTGGTCTTCTATTTCTGATGAAGAATGGTATTTCTAGACAGATTCTTGCCCTCTCTGAAGAGATAAGGTGGGTGGGTTTCTGGAGGGGTAGTACTACTTTTCAACATTTGATTTTCAAGTTGTTTCTAGCTCGCTGCTGCTTGAGATTGAGACTGATGTAATGGTTGGTTTTGTTCTATAAAATCATTAATTTACCGCCAAAAAAAAGATCGACCTTTAAGGTTAATCTTTAAGATGATCTTACTACTTTTAAGGACAAAAAATTGACCTTAAAGGTCGACCTTAGCGTTGGGTTGTGTTAAGATGATCATACTACTTTTAAGGACAAAAGATTGACCTTTAGGTTCTGTTTGTTTGGACGTAAAATATTTCCCGGTAAAATGTTTTACCTATTTTTCGGTGTTTGGTTGTGTAAAAAATGAGGAAAACATTTTACATGTAAAATATTTTCCAACAATTGGATGAAAATGATTTACCCTTAAATCTTCCGTAAGTTATTTTCCGAAATGAACTCGCTGCCTTCTACTGCAATTCTCACTGCTCAGTTTCCTCGATCGTCAGTCCTGACTCACGTTCAATTCCAATAATCTCATATCTCTCCACCGGTTAAGCTCCCCCCTCTCTCTCTACACTATTTTGTTGATTTCAAAAAATATTTTTAAGTGCCAATCAAATACCGAAAAATAAAAGTTTGAAGTTCATTTTCTGAAAAAATATTTTACATGGATTGTAAAATATTTTCCATCGAAACAAACGGAGCCTAAAGGTCGACCTTAGCGTTGGGTTGTGTTAAGACTTTTAAGGACAAAAGATTGACCTAAAAGGTCGATCGTAGCGTTGGGTTGTGTTAAGATGATATTACTACTTTTAAGGAAGGACAAAAGATTGACCTTTGAAGGTCGACCTTAGCGTTGGGTTGTGTTAAGATGATCTTACTACTTTTAAGGACAAAAGATTGACCTTAAAGGTCGACCTTAGCATTGGGTTGTGCTAGCAGGCGCTAAGCGTTGCTTGAATATGAGGCGCGTAAATGGCTAAAGCATGTGAGAAATGGCTTCTCTGCCATTGGGGTTCTCTGCCATTGGGGTGATAACTGCAGGGGTGCAATTCACCCTTTGCATCGCAATATCGTCCGTAATTTCATAATCTAAATTGTTCATATTTTAGATCCTGTTAAGATGCTTGTTGTGACCAAATATTATTGTAATCGAACATCTACAAGTATATGATTCGAATAGATTTTGATCGGTAAGCTGGGTTCCATGCACACTGAATCGGAATCCAGAGAAACCCAATCTTTGCATCTAAATGTGTTCGGATTATGTACTTAGAGATGTTGGATTTAACTAGTTTTTGTTCACGACAAGCATCTTGACAAGGTCTAAATTATGAACGATTTGGTACGAAATTATGGCCAATATCGGGACGCAAAGGGGTGAACTACACCCCCTGCAATATCACCCGAGATGGCAGAGAAGCCATCTCTTGTGCAAAAAAAATCACCTTTTGCCAAATATTATGCTTTATAAATTCTCCACATTTGCCCTCTCCATCTCCTCCCCCAGTACCACTCCTTACTACTACCTAGAGAGAGAGAGAGAGAGAGAGAGAGATGGCTTTGCTAGTGTTTTTTTTATTGATCCTCACTTTACCAGGCGAGAAAACAGCCAATGCCCAAGAGTACAAGGTGAAGGACATGTCCCAGGCGGACTTCAGCTGCCCTGAGATCGAGCTGGCCGAGGAGGTAATGCTTACCAATTTTCATTTCCAGTGTTCATCTCCAATCTTACCAATTTTCATTTCCAGTCCTACCAATATCTCCAAAATTTTGAAAACTGCCTTTTCAAAAACTGTTTTATTTTAAATCTATTTTTCCTTTCGAATAGATTGTTTTGTGTTGAATGACTGCATGAAGTTTATTTGTGGTTAAGCATAGCTTGTTAGCGCAACCCTTTAGGAATATACGGAGTACAAGAAAAAGTGTAAAAGGTTGACCTTTTTTTTTTTTTTTGCAAAAGATTGACCTTTTGCCCAATACTATAGTTTATTTGTGTTGCCTAACTGCCGATAACGTAGTTTGTTTGTTGTTAAGCATCGCTACTAAGCGTCTGTTACCACAACATTTTTAAAGTCCTCAACTTTTTAAAGTCCAAAATGTCGATCTTTTGGATGAAAGGTCGACCTTTTGGATGAAAGATCAACCTTTTTTTTGTGCGCAAAAGATCAACCTTTTGCCCAATACTATAGTTTATTTGTGTTGCCTAACTGCCGATAACGTAGTTTGTTTGTTGTTAAGCATTGCTACTAAGCATCTGTTACCACAACCTTTTTAAAGTCCAAAATGTAGACCATTTGGATGAAAGGTCGACCTTTTGAGAAAATGTCCCATTGTCCTCGCTTCCTCTCTGAGCTAGCTAATTTACTGCACTTCCTCACAACTGTTCCTCATTTTCAATACACAAAATCCTATAAATTCTCCTTATTTATCCTCCCCATATCCTCCCCCAGTACCACTCCTTCAGTAACCTTAGAGAGATAGAGAGAAAAGCTAAAAACGTTTTCCAGACCTAGAGACATGGTTTTGCTAGTCTCTTTTTTTATTGATCCTCTCTTTGCTAGGCGAGAAAACCACCAATGGCCGAGAGTACAAGGTGAAGGACATGATGTCGCAGGTGGACTTCAGCGGCCCCGAGATCGAGCTGGCCGAGGTGGTGCTTCGACTCATCCCGTGTAATAGTAGATAGTTTCGTCTAAAGTACACAAACTTCTCATCAACTTGTAAAATGTCAGCTTTGATGGTCCAGGCCTTGTAGCATCTCGAGTCCTACCAATTTCCGCTCAAATTGGGACAAAATTTTGGGCCGGAGATGCTCCAAGAAAAATAGAGTTTCTCTCTCTCTCTCTCTCTCTCTCTCTCATGAACCTACCACTTACATTTATTTCCAACTCTTTCTCTCAACTAAAAATAGTTTTTTTTTATTTTTAATTTTAATTATGGATTTTACATTGTTAATCTTAGCAACCCCTTAAATGAATAACCAAAAGATGAAGTGACAATTTTTGATTATCCAAATTTGGTTATGCCATCGGAGTTACTCTAAGATAATAAGCTTTGATAGTAATTGTAAGTTGAATGGGCTACAGGAATGGTAGTTTTGTGGGATAACTCACATTTTATCCATAGAATGTTGTTGTGAATAGAGATTTTATAGCTGATTTTTTTTCATGTAGAAGTCTACGAACTTGTTTCAAATAAGGCCGGAAGCTCATGGAAAGCTAATCTCAATACTTTCCATTGACGGTGGTGGTATTAGAGGGCTCATTCCAAGTGTCGTTCTCGACTTTCTGGAAGTCCAACTTCAGGTAGTACTACGTAATTGTTTTTATAATTCACTTTTATATTTATCAAACTTCAAGTTCTCTTCTTTATGATTTTTTTTTTAGTTCCAGTTTTACATTCAAGTGAAATGTTCTTGTCATCTTGTGTAATGGACTAGTTTAGTGTTGTTCGGTATTGAGTAGAGTGTAGTTGAAAGAATATGGGCCAAAATTCATGTAGCCCATTCAACGTGGGCCACTCTCAAGCCCATTCTACTTATGACTTAGAAACCGGGAGAGGATCCGTCCAATTTGGGTTCCAACCATTTCAGTCCAGTTTTGGACCATTTGAGTGTTCACAACAATAACTGGAATCCTTCGTTTTTTAGAGCTCATTGAGAACCTTGACCATGCTAAAAATCACGTTGCAATTCAGTGTTACACACTTTTTTTGTGCAAACTTAATGCATTTCGAAATCATACCAAATAATACTCAATCAACGTGATTTTTGGCGTGGTCAATGTACTCAACGAGCTCTAAAAAATGAACGATTTCGATTATTGTTGTAGGCCCGGGAAGAGCCCACAAATGATCCAAATTGAACCGGACTGGTTAGAATAAAACTGGTTGGGATACCACCCCGAAGAAATTAAAGCCCCAAATTCAGTCCACCCTCGGCTGCAGCCTGCCGTCCTCTTCCGTTGTCGTCAGTCATCACACTCCCCCTCTTGTGAAAATCAAGGTTCTGAATTCAAATCAATTATATTTACGTACGAGTAATTTTTTCATATCCACGTTTTGAATTTTTATTAGAATTATAGTAATCATTTTTTTCCACAAAAATTGATAATTAAGTAGAGTGTTTGGAAATAGGTAATCAAACCGAAACCCCCCACCCAAGCACTATTGCACACCCAAATTAGCCAGAACCCACAACACCAATCTTCAATTTGTTGAAGAACCTGCAACTATACCTAGATACGTGTGTGTATGCATATATACATGGCTTATTATTCTGCAGTACTGGTAGACAATAATTAGGGACTCTGTTTGGAGCAAACTGTATTTTAGGGCATTCAAGGATGCACTGTACCGTTAGACAATATTTGTAGGAGTATCATATTGTCAGTCCACTTGACAAAACAAAATTAAGCCTTGTCCAAATTAAGCCTCATGTTTTGTGGTTAGTTGTTCGTATTTAGTAAGTTCTATTGAAGTTGTGCTTTCCCTTGTGCAGAAACTAGACGGTGAGGATGCAAGAATTGCAGACTATTTCGACGTGGTTGCGGGGACAAGCACAGGTGGTCTCTTGACTGCGATGCTAACCGCACCTAATGAAAAGAACCGGCCTTTGTTTGCTGCTAAAGATATCAAGGACTTCTATCTTGATCATTGCCCTAATATCTTCCCTCAAAGGTGACTAGTTTGAAACGTATCATATACCGTCCTTCATACATCCAAATAATTTAATCTTCTATAATTCCTGAAATTTGCTAATATGTTATCTTATTTTGAACAACAGATACCTGTCTGCTAATGGCATAAAATTCCTGAGAGCTCTCTTGGGACCAATATACGACGGAAAGTATCTCCGTCAAATTGTAAAGGAAAAACTGGGAAACATACAGTTGCACCAGACATTGACTATGATTGTGGTGCCAACTTTCGACATCAAGCGACTCCAGCCAACCATCTTCTCTAGCTACCAGGTTTGACTATTTTTTATATTAAAAAACTAGAAGTCTGTACAAACTAATTTTACCATGTATGCAATTCAAGGGAAAAAAAAAGAGGTTTACCACGTCTTTGATTGGTTTAGGTGAAGAAAAACCCGAGCATAGATGCCTTACTGTCTGATATAAGCATTGGAACCTCTGCTGCCCCAACATATCTTCCAGCACATTATTTTGAAACCATTGACTCCACCGGGAGATCAAGGGAATTCAATCTTATTGACGGTGGAGTAGTCGCCAATAATCCGGTACTTATATCCTTTGTTTAGTTGAAACCATAGGAGTTTTGATTTTTCTTCTTAAAAATTCTCTTATGATTCTTTCTTTGCTTTTATTTGTTCCAGACTTTAGTTGCCATTGATGAAGTTATGAAGGAGCTATACTCTGGGAATAGTGACTTTTTTCCAGATGGACGCTTTTTGATTTTATCGCTAGGAACTGGTTCTACAAAAATGGAAGGGAAATATAATGCTAAAAAAGTTGCTGAATGGGGACTTTCGGGATGGCTACTCAATGGTGGTTCATGTCCATTAGTGGATACATTTACTCGAGCTAGCAGTAATATGGTTGATACTTACATTTCTACTGTTTTACAAGCCATTCGCTCTGAAAATAATTACCTTCGAATTCAGGTATGCAACCTTGCACAATTTGTAATTACCGTGGAAAAATATTTAAGAAAAACAATTACATAGTTCTTAATGATTCTTTTTTTTTTTCCCATTTCTTTGGCTTGCCTTGCAACTTAGTTGTACTGATTGATGGGTTAAAAACATGCAGGATGACACGCTAAGCGGTCAAGTAACTTCTGTCGATATTGCAACAACAAAGAACTTAAGGAATCTTGTCAAAGTTGGTGAGGAATTATTGAAGAAGCCAGTTTCGAGGGTGAACCTACATACCGGTATATATGAACCTTCTAATCAGGGCACTAACGAAGAGGCCCTCATAAGGTATAACTGTTCTTGTGAAATCTAGTCTAGTCGAGTTTCGAGATCGCACTTAATTAATACACATGTTCTAATCCATGCTTTTATAATCTCTATATAGGTTGGCCGAAATTCTCTGCAAGGAAAAGAGGCTTCGTGATGGTAGATCCTTACACGGATGTATTATTTCAAAGTCTTGAGTTCTATTTTTGCAAATGTTGTTCAAATGTACTCTGACTATTTTGATGATAGTTTCATTATGTCATAGATGTGAGGCTATAGTAAATCAATCCTGTATCTTTTACACCATTTCAATAAAATCAAATTACTCTTTTGTCAATTTTTTTTAAGGCAAGTGCATTGTTTTCTGCGCGGATAAACCTGTTTACATATTGCCAATTGGGTATTGATGAATGGTTTCTATGGGATGAAAGAAATTTAGAGGAGGCAAGATTCTTTCAGTAAACATGCCCTAGTTAGATTGGCAGCTCTATTTAGAAGTAGCTTTGAATGCATACTTTCAAATCCCTCCTCACGTGAGTGACGTTGGGATTTCCAACGTAGGTGATCTCAGGAATGGGAGTTCCGTGTGTTAGAATGCATGTGAAGACGATCAGTTTTTGTGATCTTGGTCCGGACCACCGTGAAACTGGTCCGGACCACCGCAAACAGAATGAAGTTTTGAAAAACTTGCTGGAATTTTGGTCCTGCCCAGAGTGGAGTTGGTCCAGAGGAAGGGAAAGCTGGTCCGGACGAGCGGGATGCGGATTATGCGAGAAACACATTTTTTAGGGTTTTTTGGTGTGCTAACTTGCTTGGACTATAAAAGCAAAGTTAGGGTTGCCTCCCATTATAACGTTGTTTATCTTTTCATCATAGTGAAACCCCCCAACATCCCGTGGAGTACGATTAGGCAAATTGCTTAAGTCGGAACCACGTATATCGCGTGTCTCGTTTTTCAATTGCTTGTTTCTTTTGCTTGTGTGTTTGTTCTTTTGCTAACAACTGGTATCAGAGCACCCAGGTTGAGTGGGAGCATCGATGGCAGGAAAAGAAGAAAAAATAAACGAAATCGAAAAGTTTGATGGTTTAGACTACGGATATTAATTGGAAGATGTAGATAGAAGATTATTTGTATGGAAAAAGTTTGAATGCATCGTTGGATGGGAAGAAACTGGAAACTACAAGAAAATGTGACATTAACGGCATTTTTCTTACCGGCATGTGTTAAAATGCCACTAATACTAGTTATGCCGGAAAATATTATCTTTAAACGGCATTAATTATAAAATACAGGTAAAACCGTAAAAGTTACTAAAAACGGCGTTATTCTAGAAAAATGCCGTTTTTAATTTCGTTATGGGCGCCACAATTTATTATCCCCTCCTAAACGATGTCGTCTCGTGTAATGTGACCTTTTTTTTCCGTACTTTTTGCCTCCTACTTCCTTTTTCCCTCTTATTTTTTCATTTTCCATCTCTCGTCCTCACCCCAAACCAGTGATTCACTCTGGCAAACGAAAATCCCCCAAAATAAAACTCCAAAAACGGAAGCCCCCGATCGAAACGGAAAAACCTGGTGATCGATCTCTCTGCAAACAACAATCCCCATCTTCACTGGTCTTCGCATGATATCTCACGGTTCTCACCATCGCAGGTACACTATTTCTTCTTGATCGAACAAATCTGCGTTCTGGGTTTGATTTGCGTCTGGGTTTGAACTTCACATCCCCTCTCTATTTAGAGTTTTGAGTTTACAAAATTTCTCCATTTGTTCACCTTTGAACCTTGAATCTCGTTTCTCTGTTTAGGGTTTCAGAATTGCATGCTCATAGTTCCCAAATTGATGTACTGCTTGTGTTCTATTTCTGCCATTAGACTGCAGGATTTGCTAAACTGTTGGTTACCAAGTCTTTTTGCACGAGTTTTATCTTGAACGTTTTTTCGTCCTCTTAGGCGAATGGATGGTTTCTGGTTGCTTTAGTTATGGAGTTACTTGCTTCAGCGACTCTGAGAGCAAGCCTCAACCCTGCTGACCTTCACATTTGGAAAAACAAACTACCGGGAAAAAAAAAATCATGAAACCACCAAACCCCTCTAGGTCTAGGAGATCATCTCTATCACTATCATTGACGGCTCATTTACCTCCCAAACCCCCCCTATAACTTTCACTCATATAGCTAAGATTTCCAATTGTTAACTTCTACGAAAACAGCCTAAAGATTCGGCTTCTGTGTCCTTATTAGATAAGAATAAAGAATATGATTGTAGGGATTACTAGGTATCATTACTATATTGCAAATCTGAAGTATTGGGTGGAGACCATTTCGATTTTGTGTATAGATAGATGTGGGTCTTTCAAAGACGCATATAAACTGTTTGTTGAAATGCTTGTTAAGAGAGTGAACACAGTGGCCATATGGTTGAAGTTTTGTTAGTATAATAATCCATTTTTAGGAGCAAATTTTTCGTATATCATGACTTTGTTATTAGGAAAAAAAATGGTTCAGGAACATCCATTCCCAAGTCCTTAGATCTCGAGGTTTTCGTGCACCGTTCTAGAGGGAGATGGGGAGCGGAGAGATGATTGAACTTCAATCATCTCAACAGTATGGACTGGTCACTGGTGGCTGGAAATGGCCATTTCCAGGGCCTGCTCTAGTTCCAGGTTCGTATCTCCAAGGGGCATATGGCACCATGCTGATTCCTCCGGGAATGGTTCCCTTTGCTGGTTGGAATCCTTACCAGGTTGGTGCATGATCTTAAAAGAATCTTTTGTTAAAGCATATTTTTAAATTATCGCAAACCATTTCCGGTGACATATGAGTACAATTTTGAACTATGAAGTTGGCGACAAGTCTTCTGCAAAACTGATTTTGGAAAGTCATGTTGTTGAAGTAGATGTACCTTTAATACTAAGTTGTTTATTCACCAGGTGGAGGCACCTGTAAGTTCAGCCCCCTCACCTAGTACTCTATCCACAATGGGAGGAGTATCTGTTTACTTGCAGATAAGGATCAAAACCCTCTGAGATAAAATAAGCATAAAATAACAAAGTGCACGAAAACCAGAGACAACTTCCTGTATCCGTCCAAAGACAACCTTAATTAGGACACATTATTAGGGGTGGATGCAGCTAAAGCCTGGTCCCATTGGTGGGCCACCATGCAGCTAAATCCCAGTCTCATGGTGGGCACCGTCTCACTTTTCCCTAAACACACTAGTACCCTTTTTTTAATAATAGCACGTATCATTTACTCTCTTGAAAGCCTCACCTGATTTTTTGTAACTACACTAGTAGTAGTACCCCATGTTAGATATTGTTTCTCATTTTACCCAATGGAATTTTTATTCTTGTGCCCACTTAATTATTTCAAAAATAAGCCCTGCCTAATAATAACCAAGATCTCACCTTTTCCCTCTGCTTTATCTCTGCTCTCTCACAATTTTTCAGTGTTTTTCCCCCTCGACCACCCGTGAGTATGCTAACACCGACCAACAACTCTAGACCAGGGACCACCACTCAGAACTCCTCCAGACTCGCACTCTCCTGTCTAGACAAGTCGACTAACCTCTGCCTTCAAGATTTGAGTGAAAGCTATAGGTCATTTCATCTATGTTGATTTATATGTTATTTTTTGTGTTTTAGATCACTAATCTCAGGCCAGGCTTTTGATATGCTCATCTGTGTATATTATCATCAGTGAATACATGTTACAATTATCATCAATTGTAGTGCAATTTCAACGCTGTCTTCTTGGAACTGTTTTCTGCATTTTTTACTTGTTTTCTGCACTTTCAGACTTGTTTTTTGCAGCATCTAAACTATGAATTGCCTTCTTATAAGCTATCAATCAAATAGATGAATCTTTTGAAAGAATTGTTCAAGGAACAAGCGGTTCCCTCTCTCGCTACTAGTTGATCTGACAATGCTATTTCCCTATCTGCTTTTGCCCTTCGCCTCGCTTTCTCTCAATTACTTGAAAGGATTTTCTCGATTGATAATTGCATCTATAACGAAGGTTGAGTTCTCACTTTCTGAAGACTAGTTCGATAGTAGATCATGAAAGCTTGCGTCAAATAGTGCTTAGTCTTATACTAGAGCTGGCTTGGTAACGATCCTAAAGAATTTTGATTCAGATAGTTAGAAAGAGCCTTTCCTTGCATTTAGTGAATATAGCATGAATCTTTCTTCAGTGCAATCTTCGTCAAGAAAATGAAATTGGGACCTCTCGCTAGCAAACCGTTAGCGCTTTGCTCTGGCTAGGCTAGCTTGACACCTTTCTCCTTGCCCCCGGTCACTCCTTCATTTGCTAGTAGGCCAGCTCTCTTAGTCTCGGCCTTTTGGTACAAAAAGAGGAGTTAGTCGAGGCACAGAAGAGTACGTCTTTCTATATGCCTAATATATAATAGCTCTCTTCCCAAGGGTATCTCAATAGAAGTTAGACCAGCTGAGTGTTTTTTTTTGCAGTTTTAATCAAGTTAATAGTTTTAGGTCTGAACCTCTTGGTGTGAGTTGTTTATCTTATTTTGGAATTAGTTCAAATCATTTTTGGCCAGTTAAATGGTTTCAACACTGTCTTGAAATATTGCGTCTTGCCATGGAAGGGAATAGGCAATATCTACTGCTAGGCTCAAATTCTGTCTGATGCCATTGAGTTAAGTTGATCAATACCAGCAAATATTCCTCGGATATGTTTTCCATGTAGTGAAACCAACTGTTTTCTTTTCATTTATAGTTGCATTGAAGTTTAAAATGCATGGTTCTAGTTAGTAACTGACGTCCATGCATCATGGTACATTATAGAGCAATGGTCATCTATGAGGAACTTGGTTGTGTTGAATACTGTAAGCTCATGTAACATGGTTCTCCAGTCACTTGTATTTACTCTGAATTGATGCAACGGGGAGTTCGATACAAGGGAGCCGTTGCTGGTGCATTGGCAAAACCTCGGAATATGTAGTATGAGAATAAGGGCTCAAGTTTAAAGCATCCACCGAAAGAAAAGAAGAGCAATATTTAGGTATGGAATCAGTCAATCTCCCCAACAACTTCGATCTACGAGATCAACACTGATGAATGGCTTTTCTTTTAACTTCCTGTACTTCCTAGGGAGCCGACTAGGACTACATTTAATTTGAGATTACAAAAAGACAGAAAAATGATCTGTCCTACCTATTACCATGCCTAATGGTTTTGGCCTTCAGAGATTATCAACCTTTGAATTTATTTAAGTAGGTTGCATTGAATAGTTAAAAATGATGTAAACCAAGAATGAATTCAGTAAAATGAATTTTAAATGAATGCTGGAAGTATGTTAGCTCAACAACAAGAAGAATAGGAGAAAGAAGAGAGAAAGTGAGGGTTGGAAAGAAAGCAAGTGGGGATGGAGGGTTAGATAATATGCGATTCGAGGAGTCTACCAAGCTTCTTGATCACGTCGGAGGAAATAGACAGTCCTGTACCTTTGTGGGGCAGTACTTATTAGATGTATTAGATGTTCTAATCATCTGTTTTTTGTTGTCAGGAAACACCTTACTTGAAATGAAGTCCATTAAGTGGTCCAGGGAAAGATACATTGGTGACTGCCTGACTGGTCAAGCATGATGCCCATTGTGATTTGTAAATCTTCCATTAGAGCCCAACACCATTATCAACTGGTAGCAACTCTAGTGATGTTTTTCTTTCTAGCAGTTTAGAGAAGAGAAAGTAAGGAAGTATAAGATTATGTCATGTTATGAAGCACTTTTCAATGGGTGTTTAAACTTTAAACTGCTGACTGATCCAGGTAAACACGAAATGACGAACAGAAACCCGACCTCAATTCAGGTCGAACTGGGATTTTGTACTCCAGCTGAATTTCTGATTACAACCCAGCTAAAATTGTCTATTGGCTCTTAGCATGGATATCAGGCCTAATTCTTTCCTTGTTCGTCCTTTGTTTATCATATCCACCCGTAATATCACCAGCGAGGCATTGTTCCTTTCTCTGTCTCGTGGTTTTCTGCTAGGTTTTTTTTCCCATTTCTTCATAACTATTTTTGAAGATTTCTGTGCTGTTTTCATATGCGGGTAATAACTAGCAAACCCGGCAATCTTGGCTTGGCTACTTGTTTATTTTTTTATTTTTTACATGGAAGTGTTTTTTTGGAAGTGCATGCATTTAACATAGCTGGAAGTGTTTGCGCGCAGTTTTAATCAACAAGTGTTTTATATCTACGTCTAATGGTCAATTTCTTGCATTTGCAGGTTCATAACATAGGCAAGCATGCACAATAGGAATGATGGGAAATCTTCTTCATTATGCCAACCGTTTTGGGTCTTTTTGTATGGAAGATTCGCAACCAAAAGTCATTTTATTTGTTGCGATTAGTTTGATCTTTTGTTTTTGGAGATAAGGAATTAGAACCTGTATTTTGTCGCATGTTTTATAATTATGTTATGTAATGACTCGGTAGACATGATACATGTTTCTAGAATATTTAGTTTTATTATATGTAATTTGCATTTTGGTATAGCTGAACTTCAAATTGTTTTTGGCAACTATACAGTTTGATATACAGAAAATAGTGGATTGTGACAAAAATGAGCGCAGGTTTATCTAAAAATGGACAGATCATGACTAAATTTTTACCGGCTTGTTGAAAATGCCGGCAAAAGAATCAAATAGAAAAAAATATATAAACGGCTTTTTACAAATGCCGGTAAAGAGTTATAACATTTGCGGTATTTGACTAATGCCGGGTATAGATTCTTTTCCGGCGGTTCTACAAACTGCCATTAATAGTTGTAAATTCGTCTTTTTTATAACAAATGCCGGGAAAAGTAAGAAAAAATGCCAATTTTATTTCCGGCATTTATACAAATGCCGTTTATGTATTACCGACATTTTTGTAGACGGCATTTTCTAATTTCGCCAACAAATGCTGGGAATAGTTTTACCGGCGTTTTTTTTACCTATACCGGCATTTATTAAATGCCAGAAAAAGTGAAATTTGGCGTAGTTAAGGGATGAAAGATGAAGACTGAAAAACCCTAGACAAAAGAGTCTTGGGGATTATTCATTTGAAGTTGACAAAATCGGTGGCCTACAACGTTGCGAAGGAGAAGACCATTGCGTATATGATGGCGGTCTTGTGAAGTATGTATGAGAAACGCTCGGCAAACAATAAGGTATATCTCATGAAGAAGTTATTTAATCTTAAAGATGTCGGAAGGTACAACATTTGCCAACCATCTTAATGAATTTAATACTATTACGAATCAATTATCTGTTGTTTCAATTGAGTTTGATGATGAGATATGTGCCTTGATTGTTTTGGCCTCGTTACCCAATAGTTGGGAGGCTATGAGAATGGTTGTTAGTAACTCCGCTGGCAAGAAGAAACTCATACGTTGACATTTGAGATTTAATCCTGAGTGAGGAGGTTCCTAGAGAGATGCTGGAGATTCTTATCTGTCAAGTTCGGGTTCCATTTTGAATACCGAGACCAGGCCGGGGTAGGAGCCAGAATAGAGGTTCTAATAGATGAAGGTCAAGGTCGAGGAAGGGAAGGAGTGGGTCAAGGACCCTTCTACAAGAGGTTCAATGTTGTTGGAACTGTAACAAGATATGCCATTGTAGAAGAAATTATAGGGAGCCAAAAAAGAAAAACAACGAGTCTGCTAATGTTGTTGCTACTGAAAATCAGGATGCTTTGCTTCTTTCAGTTGACAGTCCGATAGACTCTTGGTTGTTGGATTCAGAAGCTTCGTTTCATACCAATGCACACCGGGAAATTATCGAGAACTATGTTGCTGGTAATTTTGGGAAGGTGTATTTGGCTAACGGTGAAGCGTTGGATATTGTGGGTATGGGAAATTATCGAGAACTATGTTGCTGGTAATTTTGGACATGATGCACAAAGAGGTGGAGGTGTATGTCGATGAGATGATAGTAAAATCGAAAGGAAGGGAAGGGCATTATGAAGCACTCCGAAAGTTTTTTGAGAGGATTCGAAGATACAAGTTGTGTCTTAATCCTCAAAAATGCACTTTTGGGGTGACTGCTGGAAAAATGCCAGGATTTCTTATTACTCAAAGAGGAATCGAGGTGGACCCTTCCAAAATACAAGCTATCATGAAGACATCACTGCCAAAGACGGAGAAGGAGGTAAGGAGTTTTATGGAAAAGGTACAGTTCATCAACAGGTTCATTTCCAAACTCACAGCTACTTGTGAGCCTCTTTTCAAACTCTTGAAGAAGGGAACAAATTTCGAATGGGATCAAGATTGTCAATAGGCGTTTGAGGCAATCAAGGAGTATCTTCAAAACTCGCCAGTATTATAACCACTCATCCCTGGAAAATCATTGATTTTGTATCTCCCAGTAACAGACACCTCCATGGGATGTATGTTGGCACCAAAAAACGACGCCAAAGTGGAGTGTGCCATATACTTCCTCAATAAAAAGATGATGGATTATGAAACAATGTATACTCCTGTGGAGAAAGTTTACTGGGGGCTAGTATGGGACACAAAGAAACTAAGGCATTACCTGTTGGCACATCCAGTAGTCCTGGTTTCTTGATTAGACCCAATCAAATATCTTTTTGAGAAACCAGCACTCATTGGAAAGCTGTCTAGGTGGTTGCTACTATTGGCGGAGTTTGATCTCAAGTACATGACAAGGAAGTTGGTAAAGGGGAGGACTGTGGCAGATATCTTGGCGGATCATCCAGTGATAGAGGTGGAGGCTGAAGATTTTATGTTCTCGGATGAGAATATCTTGCTTCTTCTCGACGACACTGGCAACTTTACTTTGATGGGGCATCAAATCAATTTGGGTATGCCCTCGTTCAACAAAATAAGAATGCAATATCTATTTAGGTTTTCTCAAGGTGTTGTTTGTTTGTGTGGTTTTTTTTGTTCCTCTTTGCCTTGCTCTGTAACTTTAGAAAATGTAAGGAAAACAATGAGAAACAGCAAGGGAAAATTAACCACAAGGACGGTAAAATAGTTTTCATTTAGGGGAAGAACGCCAGTAAAATAGTTTTCAGTGGATGTTCTTCAATTTTTTGAGTTTTTAAGCCATAAGGCCAAAACATATTTAGGTACTTCTATAGGATTTTAGGGTGCACTTTCTTATTATAGGATTTTAGTGATTTAGGCACTTTCATAGGGTACTCTAGAGGTGTAGGCACTTTCATATATAAGATACCATTGGGTTTTAGGCACTTTCATATATAGGATACTCTAAGATTTTAGGCACTTTCATAGGCACATTTGTCTTTATATTTGATTGCAAAAGGTGCTTGTCATTGAGTTCAAAAAATATAAATATGAGAAATTTTTGGCCAAGTCTCCCAAATAGCAAAGTGAATAGTTCTATCGATGCAACAATGGGACAATAACAGTACTTATGTAATTACCAAGCTAAGGGTATGGGCAATATAGAGATCTTCCCAAATCGAGTATCTCAAAGTACATTTGCCGTCAAACTATGCTCCCAAATAAAAACCGAAAGGCATCATAGAGGGACCACCTTTGAGTGACTTAACTACACTGCTTTCTTCATTCAGGGATGTTTTCGGTAGTGAAAATTTTGTAGATTTTTATTTGTGGTTAAAGAGTTGTTAGGTGTTTTTGGTAGTGAATACGTTGTTGAAAAATGTCAAGTTATTTCCGGTAGTGAATAAGTTAATGGATTTGCGAGTAGAGTTACTGTAGGAAAAAAAAAAAAGAGTTTGTGTTAACAATTTTTTTGTTAGAGGAAACAAGATGGTAAAATGTTGAAATTTTTTTGTTAGTGGAAACGAAATGGTAAAATGCGTTAATTTTTTTTGTGAATTTTGTTAGTGGAAACACCCCCTCAAAGTCCCGAATATTAGAATGCTTGATCGAAATAATTTTTTTTTTTTTATCGGCATTGAAATGATTTTTTTTAGAGTGCATTTCTACAAGTTCTACTAAGCAGTTAGTTTTCTTATAACAAATGTTGTCCGAGCGGATTTCGGGTTGGTGTTGTACAGTGAGGTGCACAGTACCGTGCTGCACATTTTCGAGTCATCGGATTGTGCATCCGATGGCTCGGATATCATCTCGGCAACCAACGATCGAGAGTCGTTCATTATCGAGATGAGATCCGAACCGTCGGATGGCTCATACCACTGCCCAGCACCATCCCCAATTTTGTCCGACCAATTGACTATTTATATCCGATTAATAATTTTTCCTGAATGATCTACTTACTTAAATTTGCAAATTAAATGACTCAAATCACAATGATGAGATATCGGCAAAGCTTAGTGAGGTGCATTCCGCTCTCATAAAAACTCGTGATGCAGTAGTGCACTACAGATACCCATGTCCATCTACTACCGCAACAATGTGTATAGCAATTTACACAAAATGTCGAGGTGGCATTACATGATTGGTAATTGAATAGTAACTACTTTGCAACTACTAATTTTTCCCATGCATGTTGACTTGTTGTATATATTGTTGTATTAGTAGACTTGCTGGGTCGTCGATGGAGCGTTATAAAATGCAGTGAAAATGTAGGGGTCAGTCAAGTAATTCCCGAAATCAGCAGGGTTGAAGTTTGTGGCCAATTTGCATTTATCCTTTCCTGCACAGCCATGGCCCATGAGCAGAGAGAGAGGTGGGGATGACTACAGCCACCACTTCCTTTCTCTCAGTAGTAGTGACTCCAAACCAACTCTCTGTATCCCAACGCAGTTCCAATGGCCAATCTCTCTGTTTCACCAAATCTTCTACAGTCTTGAAACGCATCTCTCTCTCTCTCTCTCTCTCTCTTCTCTTTGTTCTTGCACTTCTTCTTCTTCTTCTTCAAATCCTGTCATAATAGAACAAGAGAGCCCTTCTACTCCACCAGAATCCACAACTCCCGTCGCGCTTCCTCCTACCGGGTAGTCTTCCGCTTTTTTCACCCAATTTTGCAACATTACTCATTTCATTTCACGCACTTGTAAAATTGTTGTTACCTTCATCTGCTTAAGGCAATCATTGAGTTTTATTCTATTGACCAATTTTACAAAAGTCTGAGGTCTAAATTTCACTCTAACTTAATAACAACTCCAGACATTCAAAATGTACTATATCGGCTCCGCCAAAATTTTAAAAATAAAATAAAAAGAGATTATGTAGTGGAAAATAATTACTCCCATTTATGTGTATATATGTGTTTTGCCAAGTATGAATAGAAAGTGGGAATTTTTCTTGAAGAACATTTATTCCTTAGGTTTCATGCTTGAATTCTAACTGCGTAAGCAAAACTTAGAAATTTAACAACCGCGTGAATATGTGGAATTCTAGGTTCTAAGTTTTAGCCTCCCCGCTATACAAATCCTAGCTCCGTCCCTGATTCTTTCACTCTCTGGACATAAGTACCGTTTCTAACTGAGTGTCTTGATTTGATGGAGTATACAAGATATATGTAGATGCTAGGCTAAGCATTTTCCCTCTATCATGGGATCTTAAAGTTAACAGAACCGCGACTAATAGGCCACTTCAAGTCTTTTCAATTAGGAAGTTAAAATAAATCTTACAGCTTGTAGATTCAACATAGCTGTAATAGCACTCTAATGTGGAAATATAGTCCTCCATTGTAGTCAATGAAACTTAGTTGGGTGCATGATTGAAGAATAGTTTATCTGAGATGATTGGTTTCCTCGATTTTTTTTTTCACTTCACTGATGGTATGGTTTGATCATTGATGATCTTATTGACTAGAATGCTCATTCTTTTGTATGTTAAATTGCTGTTGAAACTGGAGTACAGGTGTTGTGAGGCTTGCAGGAGAGAAAAATTAGAGGGCGGATGTAATGGGGAGGGAAGGATTCAAGGCGGGATTGCGACAGTCCCAGGATTTGGTTGGTGGCTGATAAAAGTCTATAGGCCTTGTCCAGGATTTGTAGCATCTGGTGGCAGTTATCGAAGACGTGGGCAAAGCATTGATGAGGTTGTCTCTGGAAGTGGGGGAAAAGGAGTTTCTATGGCGACTCGCGATGAGCCTAAATCAAGGTATGGTTAGATTCCTATATGGCATGTTTACTGAATTTGTTTCCCATGTTTGCAATTGTAAATTTGGAATTTGTACCATGTTACTTGCATATTGTGGGAATGGTTATCCGTAACTGTTTGGGATAAGTTTAGTTGCTATGTTCCACATGACCCAGGCAGATGAGGAGAATCTTGGGTTGAAATGTTATTGTGTACGAGATGTAGTGCGTTTTGAGCTGGAAATAGACAATTTCTCGCCCTTTTAATAGAGCGCTCACAACCCTAGCTTGCCAACTCTTAGAGAGAAAGGGGAGTACTCTCAGACACAATTGACGCATTGCTCTGTGACTTCTATGTTGGAGGGGTTGATCATGGTTAAATCGCGGGGGTGATACAAACAAAATTATTGGGGTGGGCCTTTATTTTCAAATCCGTGCAATCTTGAATTGTTTCCCACTGATTGTGCATCAAGAAAAAGGGCTGTTTTAAGAACTTGAACAGGCAGAATACCTTTACCTAGCCTTTTAAATGATGGGGGAAAAAAAATTAACGGCTTCTTGCTCAACAATTCATTTTTGTAGCATATCGGACGGTAGCTTTGATCTGATTCTTTTCGCAAGGAAAAAATCTTAGCCAAAGAGAAATCTGTCCAGAAGAGTGGTATTATCTCATGGTTCGACAGTGGGGCCTTCCTTGGCAACTGTCAGTTTGTCACTCTCTACAACAAATAACATTTACCGTAATCTGATTATCTCTTTTCGCTGTTTTCTTAATCTGATATTCTTATTCTCAGCAATGCTGCACATTCTTGCCAACATATCAGAGTTCGGTCATTCTCTGTTTCGCATTGTAGAATCGTTGTGTAGAAGGACTTAGTGCTACATTCTTTATGCCTTGTTTTCTTTGCAGCAAAAAGAATCAAGGACCAAGGCAATTCAAGAAGTAACTTTTCACTGGAAGTTTTGTGGTTCTCTCTTCGCTAATTGCTTTGTTATGAGGATTGTATGTCATGGATATACAGCAATGGCTTGCCCTCGATTTTACGTGGAATTGTAAATGTGATTCATTTCTCTACTTCCAATATAGCAACAACGATTTCGAAGGTGCTTCGGTTAGCCTATGCTTAGGCGCCCTTTGTTTTTTTTTTTATCAACTGTACTTATACCCATACCTACTGATATCATCTTTCGGTAAGGATCAAGAACTATGGTGCATTTGCATTGCTGTGCATTAGTCTTTGAGCTGGGTTGAGACCACCCCTGCAGATATACGAGATACAACCGATGGAGAGAACCAGAGAGTTCGCAAAACAAAGAGAAAGAACAAAGCTTTTAAAAGCAGGTTCACATTGTTTGGATCGAGTGTAGGGCTGTTGTTTGGATTCAATTTACCATCCGTGAATGCGTGTGACAAATGCCGCATACATGTTGAGCTCTTCGAATAAGAGTTAGGCGCGCAAATGGTGCAAATGGTGTATTACGATCAGTACATGTGTAGAGATATCTATGAGTGATAGCATCTGCAGCCCTTACTTATATTCTTACTCAAGTAAATTTGGTTAAAAGCTTCATTTGGTACCAAAGACGCCAATGGACAAGCTCAAATACGAGTAAAAGCTTCAATATGGCCTGATTGTAAATTTGGGAGGAGAAAATTAGTCTTCCAAAGTTTGAGTCCAAGATATCTTAGCCTATTTTATTATTTAATTTGATGCTTTCTGAGACTGAGGCAGTGAGGCTATCTTGTTTATTTGTTTTATTGTAGCTGTCTGGGAGGAGAAGGCTGACAATTCAGGATTTCAGAGGGAAAACTTTGGAGTCTATCAGGGAGTTCTATAGTAAAGATGGCAAAGACCTTCCTTCTTCAAAAGGTAATAATGTTTCATTCAACTTGTTGTGGTGTGCTTCTTTGTGTTGTTGGGCTTGCTCCATTGTTGCAAACTGTATTGGAAAAATTGTGGATTGGCGAGCACATGCCGCGTTTTGTTTGTTGTAGGGGATATGAGAAGTTTGAATTTGGGATTATGTTTCACCCTGCACAAGTTGGTTTCTGGAACCATTAGTACAGTAACATCTCAGTTATCATTGCGCTCCTATTCACTGTCTCTGCATTTAGTAACTTTTCTTTTGTTGATCATCTGTGTGCATTTGTGTGTTTTTTGAAATAATACGTGTGTGTGTGTGTGTGTGAGAGAGAGAGAGAGAGAGGTTCTATGTGATCAATCTCGATTGTAATGGGAAAGAAAATTTCTTGTGTTCTTTAAGACATCCAGCTTCCTCCTTTAAGTAAGGTGTAACCTTAAATCTGCCCCCAAGCTCTTAGTACCTACTGTCAGTGCGTTTGTTATTATCAATCCCCAATAATTTTTTACTCCAATTATTACTCACTAGTCACTAACATCAAGCTTCCTCCTTTAAGTAAGTTTCAACATGGTGCAAGTAATCTCTGCTGTTCCCTTTAGTGTTTATTAATTCTCTTTAATCCTCATTGAATATTTCACATTTGATTTTATATTTTGATAGTTGGTTGTTGAGAATCAACAATTTGGCCATGCTTTTCTGGACCACAATTTTTTTTTACTATCAATTTATGGTTAGCCCAAATAGTTATAAGATAGAGCATTGGTACTAAAGAGGAAGATAGGGGAGGATTTGTGTAGGGAAAGTTTTAGCATGGCATGTAAAGGGAAAGGAGGGAAGGGGTGGGGGAAAGGTGTGTGTGGTAGAAATTGGATTTATCAGTTGTTACCGCATAGCATTGAAGAAATTATGGGAAGGGATGGAAATGATCAACTTTGAATGAAAGAGCCCCTTTCAAATTGAGCTTTAGGGATTGTATTTAAATTGTATTTGGCCGTTAGTGGGTTAATTTTGTGATTTTCAATAGTGGAAATGAAAAAAGGGTGCCTATGTTGCTTTTCCTTTCTTGAGAATTTCTGCATATGTGACATTTGGGTGGTTCCATTGCTATTTTAGCTCGTGTAACTAGTTTTAATTGGGCATTGATGCTGGTATCAAGTAGTCTAGTTATCTAAGTTGTTTCCATAATTTTGCTGGTTTAGTATTTCAACTTTTATGCCATCTAGCTTGATATCTAAGCAGATAGGTTTATTGTAGGCATCTGCAAATTTTTGAGGAATTTTTTTTTCACAAATGAGTTCTCAGTACTAGTCTTCGAAAACCTCAAAGGATTTTTCCCAACTAGTTAGTCATTTTCTTCAACTTGAGTTCTAAGTTGTATGAATCTTGGATTTTTGAGTAGTAAGGATTTGTTATCCAAGATTGTTGTTCTCCAAATATGTTTTACCTTTGGGAGTAGCCAGTGTAACGGTATAACCTGTTGCAACCCCAGCGATATGGACATTCTTGCAGTATGCATTGTTTTTGTTTCTTAGAAACCGTTATATTTGTTACTGTTATTATTGACAAGGAGAAAAGGCAGGGACGGATCCAGAAATTCTCTCTTGTGGGGGCACCAATATCTATTGACCATAAACAAAAAGTGATAATCAAGTACAATAATACAAAACTAGACTTCATCGTATGCAATAAGTTTTCTAATTTGCATTAATAGGTCTGGTCATAGATTTTTGAGGCCCTAAGTGAGATTTGAAATGGGCTCTCTCATCATTTGTATATAAATTTGTTGTTCGATTAAAAAAATTCGAATATTATCGTGGTTTAGTTGGCTGTCTGCTTCTGTTTCAGTAGCCGGGGTCACGAGTTCAATACTCTGTGACTGGTTTTTAACGCTTTTTTTAAAGCTCAACAAATTCGCGTTAAAAAGGAAGAGGCCAGAGGTCGAACACGAGACCTCTTCCAAAGAACACCGGGCATCTAACCACCGAACTACACCATTCCCTTTGTGATGTACTTAACATATATAATATTTAACATGATCTTATGTAATTTTCCATTATCTTCAAAAATAAATCCTGGAATTGAGTGGGGGCACGTGCCCCGTGTGCCCCCACCTAAATCCGTCCCTGAGAAAAGGGATAATGATGAACAAGGGACTACAACATCACTGGTCAAAAGTACTAAAAAGACTTTTAAGAGTCCCCCTGAGTTAGCTGCTATTGTTGTATCATTCTGTGAGCTGGATAAGTATGTTATCATTTCGCATAGATTTTGTGAACACTAGTGCTTTTACATGTAGATCTTCACTACGTTTGCCTGTACAAGGAGAAGATGTCTTTTTTTCCCCCCACTTTTAGCATTTTAATGGAAGCTTGGTAGCGCCAGTTTTCCTTTATGCTTAAATCCGTTGTTCATTGTCATTTGTCCTGTTTATGCCAAATGCTTGATTCTACCATTGTATCTGCAGGAATAAGCTTGACAACTGAGCAATGATCATCCTTCAAGAAGAATGCACCTGCTATAGAGAAGGCCATAAGGAAGACAGAGTCAAGGTTGAATTAATAGTCCTGTTGATATCGAAAACCGGTGCATGTTTTGTACTCGTTAATGGCCAAAAATTGTGGTGAAAATCTTCCCAAGTCTTGGGAGTAGTAGTATGTGCTTTTACGGAGCCCTTTTTTGAGCTGATGTGGACCTTATGGTTGGTAAAACAGTACACTTCAATCGTACAGCTGATTCATGGTTCTTGTGATCTCTTTTGTAACCATTGGGGTTGTATTGCTTGCAGTTTCTGTGTAATCTTCTTCGTAAAAGTTCTTAAATGGGGATAAATCTAAGTCTTGTGGATGTTACTTGAATATAGGAAACAAGAAAAACCTACAATTCACTCCTTGAAGGAGTACATGTATATTCCACTAGAAGTCGTTTTCTTTTGTCTCAGGTAATGGACGGGGATCTCCCGGATTAGGATTAATAGACCAATGACCGGACACCAAGTTATCAGCAATATCCTAAAAGTCACTAGGCGCTAGTTAGGCAGTCGGCCACCTTCGAGCAGTTAATTGGATTAATCGGTGTATATTAATTAGTAATCGGAGATTAATTGTTAGTCGGAGCTAATCGGATAGGTCTTGCTAGTGATTAATCGCGGATTAATTCCTTGTTTTAGAACACTAACTTATCAGAAAATGCTGGACATCAGTTTGCTCGAGAGTTAGTGGATCCACAAATCAGAGCTCTTGGGACAGCGTCATATGGTGCTTAACGCCTCTCCACCACAACAAATTGATTTGAGTTCAATAAACTAGTCTTGGATGAGCTTGGCAGCACTGAATAATTTTTCAATCCACACTACCAAAGCTAGCAGACCGTCTCACTTTGAGCTGGGGAGAGTATGGCTCAAAAGGAAGAAAGTTTTTAAACTACTATACAAAAACCTGATTATTAATATTACCCTGATATAGACATTCATTGATAAATAGGGTTCAGAAGCCCATCCAATCTACCTAATATACCAAACATCCCTACCAACCAAATTTTATGCACCCTTAGCAGCCGGAATCATCGATATATTCATTTCACGACAACGTAAGCCACAATAACGGTTATATCATCTGCTTTGCCACCAAGACGGTCTTTTCCGGCCATCACTGCAGCCTGCGTAAAAGGAGTAGGAGCAAGTCTATCGACTGAGTTATTATAAGCATGTTCTGCTATGGCCCAAGCAGCCTGCTCGGGTTCTGAACTACTTTCAGTTATCATCTTGACAATATGACAAATGTCTTCTGAAAACATGTTGTCCAACAGCCCATCCGTGCCCATGACGATCACGTCCCCTGGTACTACAGGGGTCCTGTACAACTGTGCTACATTCGGGCGATCTGATGATGTCTTGTTTCCTAGCTGATATGGGCAGTTGAATCTGCGTTGCTGAATGCTTGATTTGAAAACTTCTTTGCCCTCTCTAATCACCATAAATCCACTGTCTCCAACATTTGCAACGACCACATGCTGTAAAAATAAGCAAATAACAATTCAGCTAGAGGCATGGGATAAAGTACATTACGGTTCCCTCTCTTTCGCAAAGCTAGTTCGCTCCACAAATCAGCTTTTGTATGCGCCCGCACCTGTTTCTGTAAGTAGGAATGGCAAAGTGGGGATATCGAATGGGCTGCACTCTGCCTTTCCTGTTAATTATTTACCCCTCATATCACCTTAAAGGCTCAAACTCGCCCCAATCCCAAACTAAAGTGGAGAGCAGACCCATTTCAAGGTGGTTCACTTGCTAAGGTGGTTTGAGCATATCTATCCTACATAGTCGATGCGTTAGTTTGGAGGAATGGTATGGTTAGGATAGCTTGTAGTACAGGAACATGTAGACCAAAATTGACTTTAGAGGCGGTAGTTCGAGAAGACCTGGGTTTTTTGGTTATCACAAAACACGATGCCCTCAACATAACTCAATAGAGATAACACATTCATGTAGCCAACACCAATTATTGGGACTTAAGGCTTCGGTTTGATTAATTGGTTTTTGTACGTTTATAAACGAAGTTTATTAATAAAATCAGCAACATCTAAATGACTTGTGATTGTCACGTGGTTACTGTGCTCTTGATTAATTTACATTATAAAGGCTATAGATCGGACAAACTCATGCTCATACTCATAAGTGTGAAGACTCTGTAGTTTTTTTTTTTCCAAATCCTTACACCAAATCGAAGAATGATTATTATATATATATTTTTGGTCATGGTTAAGAAAAGATTATAGAGAGCTTTTGTAGAAACTTCCTGTTAAACTGTATGGAAAGGGTGATTATATAAGACAAAATATACATTAACTCCAAATGCTTCTCTCTGAAGAGTCTGTACACACACTTCTTTAGTTTACAAAATTGCCCTTCTCCAACCTTGCTTGTTGGAGAATCAAATCCTACGTCACGGGCCACGCTACATTTGGCAGCACTATGTAATTGTTCATTAACAATAGTCATGTAATTCTCAATCGATCCAATACATGTACAAAGTGATTGTCCTTAAAAAAATTTAGCACTGAAATATCAATCTCATATACCTCCAAAAATTGAACTAAAGGGATGTTACACGGTGGATCCAATAAAACGACATAGTTTAGAAGTTTTTTTCCAAAGTAATATAAATGTCATTGTTTCCTAGAGATCTAATACACTGTATACATTCTTGTATACATTCTTGTAAGTCCACGTCACAAGCTATTAAAATCAAATCATTTTTCTCATCTTTATATTTGATACGATAAGTTCCAGCCTTGAGTTCCAGCCTTTGAGCCACTTGTTGCTGCAGCTCCTTTAATGTAGACGACAAAGACAGACGGAACTTTATCATATCTGTTTCGCATTTTGCCCTGATTGTCACCGTCTCTGCATCTTGAAACCCTGTCTTAATGTTAGAAACAGTACCTGAGGCTTGATTCGAAGGGAAATCAAAATTTAATTGTGGGGTTTGTCTCTGGTTCACAAAAGACGAGGGCAGAGAGGGCTGGATCTTTTCTATGTTGTGAGGAGGCCACCGATCTATACCATGACCCCTACAGACACGCTTGAAAGTAGATATGCCAACTGCAAGAGGGAAGTTTCAGATCAGACAAAATACCTAGTGTTCGTTCCCACAAATTCTTTATGAAAAGAATCCATCTAATCAGGGAAAAAAAAGAAAAGAAGCAAATTCGGATCTTAAATTTAGGGAGTGTACTCTTACTTTCGAATTTCCCTGCAGCATCTTCTTGGTTCATGTGCGAACATTTGAGGATCTCCTCTTTAGGAATGTCAATTCTAGGTCCACCTTTTTTATGTTTCCTATCTTGCATACCTGAGGCTTGATTCGAAGGGGAATTAAAATTTAATTGTGGGGTTTGTCCCTGGTTCTCAACAGACGAGGGCAGAGAGGTCTGGATCTTTTCTATGTTGTGAGGAGGCCACCGATCTATACCGTGACCCCTACAGACACGTTTGAATGTAGATATGCCAACTGCAAGAGGAAATTTAGATCAGACAAAATACCTAGTGTTCTCTACTGTTAAAAGCCCACAAATTCTTTATGAAAAGAATCAATCTAGTTGAAAATTACAATCAGGAAAAAAAGCAAACTCGGATCTTAAATTTAGGAAGTGTACTCTTACCTTTGAGTTTCCCCGCAGCATCTTCGCGGTTCATGTGAGAACATTTGAGGATCTCCTCTTTAGGAATGTCAATTCTAGGTCCACCTTTTTTATGTTTCCTATCTTGCGTCTTCCTTTCATGTTCTTTTGAACTAGAAACCACAGAGATGTTTTGTTCTACAGTGACGACATTTTGTCCATTGCTTGAAGCATCCATTGACGGCTGATTAGATGAATCTACTTGCGTCGTCACTTTTCCATTCTGCAAGGAATCAAGACTAGGCAAATTGTCATTTTGTGCTTCACTAACGACATACATTCCATTGTTTATGGCATCCATCGATGGCTGATCCTGTTGACCTTGCTGCAACATTACTCCTCCATCGTGTAAGGGTTCAAGACCGGGATTACATCTAGTAGCTGGGATCATGTGATTGGAATGACTTCTCTGACCATTTTGAAAGTCGATAACTTCAACGGATAATGCTTCTCCCAATCCTTGCCCAGAAGCAAGCTTAAAAGTTGTGAAATATTCCTCCATCGTTCCCAATATCAACCTCAATTTGGTCAATATGTTCTCATCGTTTTCGTCGCTTTTGGGCAAAAAGAACTCTAGCACGTATAATTCATCTCCAGTGTAACCACTTTGTAAGCACATTGTGAACCAACCACCTAATTTGCGCCATCGGGCATAGGGTACCAAGGGGAACTCAGCTATGCTTAATTGCTTTACGTCCGAGCAGTATAACAAGTTAGGAAATGGCAATATCCTCCCAGTAACCTGCCCCTTTTTTAAGAGACAATCTTTAATAACATTCTTGAAATCAAGAAAATCATTGTAATGTTCGTTGTCAGTACTACAGTCTAGAACAGAGAATTGAAACTGGCTTTGCAGTAAATCGTTGCCAGAATGGCAAGAGACCCATGACAAAGCCAAAGGGAGGTTATGAATGTTACACACGGATTTATACACCGTCTTGAGTTCATGAAAGGCAACCGTAAAAGCTTCATTCTTGTCCCAATACTGTTTCAAATGTATTGTCGCGTTAGGATACTTGAGAGAACATATAACTTCTAGACATAATACAAGGGAAATAAATGCTGATTAACATTGCATGAGGGTTTGCCATGCACTCACTTGCATTTTGCAGTGTTCATATCCATCAAAACATTGCAGACCAAACTCCTGCAAGGGAATGGAAAGAAACAACTCAGTAATCTTGAATACTCAACATACTATCTGATAAAACATATTCAATATCTACAAGTAGGGTCAAAGTAAAGCAAAGCAAAGTAAAGAAATTATGTTGTCGCATGTATCCAATTTTGACACATTTGGTTCCATCTAGAGCTCAATTTGATGATTAGAATCATGAAATTTGTCGAGCTCATTGACAAGTTAAGCCAAGCCAAAAATTACGTTGATTGCATATTGATCAATATGATTTAGAACACATTCACATTGAAACAAGTAGACACATACACCAAATTGGAGCCCATCTATTTGAAGATTAATATGAGCAATATTCAAGCAAATAGATTTTTGGCCAGATTATTCTACTTGACGAGCTCTATACAATGAACTGTTCTGATCATCAAAATGAGTCCAGGATATACCCGAAATTATCAAAACTGGACCCGTCCATTTTTTTTGGGTACCAAATGGATATGATCCAGGTCCTTTAATGAATTATTAGAAGTAGGTATAAAATAAACAAAAAAAATAAGAAGGAATTATTAGAAGTAGGTATATGATCCAGTTTTGTGAAAAAGGAAGTCATCCTACTTTGCCTAAAAAGCAATAAGGTAGTAAAATAAACAGGGGAAAAAGGTAGAAGCGAGGGAGTAGTAATGAATGTTAGCAACAAGAAATTTAAAAATGCTAACTAGCGACAAACCTGAAAAATATCATACACCCTGCCCAGTAATTCTTTGTCAACCCAATCTGTATCATATTCATCTAGAGAAACTATCTCAAGTACCCCGACATAGGTGTGGCTGGAATGTTCAAACACTGGCAGAGCCAAAGATGATACAATCTTGCAACGTAAAGCAAGGTCGCGTTGTGGATACTCTTTAAGAGTGTAATACTTCACATGTGGAGTGGATTCGGGGAGTTTATTGAGGAAGACACGGCCAGGAAGCCCAAGTTGTTCTTGTGCACACTCTGCATCTGCGTAGAAGGAGTTATTATACTCCCTACACATCCCCATCCTATATGAACAAAGCTGATTTATCTCATCCGTGGTATATGTTGGAGCAAGAGCAAAAGGTTGGAATTGAGTTGTAAGCAAAGTCCGCCCCTCGGACGTTTTTGTGGCTGCCCAAAATTGAACTAGGGAATCCGGAAGATCCTCATCGGATATCAATTTTTGGATAGCCTGTCTGATTAAGTCCGCAGAATTATCTGTAAATGAAAATAGAGGTTGAGCCCCTAAAAAAAGAAGAAGAAAGAAGAAAGCAAGAGAGAAAGAGAGAGAAGACTTGCCGAGTTGGCTCCAGAAAACCCATCCAAAATCCGGATACAAATAATAATCTGGATTTCCATCAAATCGCAACCAGTTGAGTCGTTCCTTTTGCATGTGTTCCTTGAAATCGGGAGGGAAATCTTCCTCCTCAACTCCAAGGATTGTATGGACCTCATAAACACTTCCGTTTATGTATATGGGCATCTCCATCATCTTGAATTCTATTCTTTGCAGATGAATGAATGAACTATCTTGTTCTTGTTGCCCCCTGGCTCACACTTCCCTCTATTTTCTATTATTATATTGAAGGAGAGGATAGGATAGGAGTAGTACTAAAGTCACCGACGAACATCGAATTTTAGTCAACTGGTGCGGGCCCAGCAGAACACCCCTTAAGGGGCTAAACAGCCTAAACGGTTTTAAGGGATTAAAGAGGCAAAACGGCCTAAAAGGATTAAACGGCCCAAAATCACATTCATAGACCCCACGTCTTTTGCAATACAAACACACATATCATCTATTCATCTATTGGACCAAAAGATCCTGTAAAATAAAAAAAAACCTTTTTGTTATGTACAGTAGAGTTGAGAGTATTGGATACGGAGTATCTTTTGTGTGATATCGGCAGTTTAATATTAGACATTTGATTTCAGTAAACAAAATCCTCCATGGCGGGAACCAAACAAACACGATTTTTTTTACTAAGGACAAAATGCCCAAAAAAAACTAACGAGAACAAGGCCTCAGTGTTTCATGTAGTGTCTGAGGCTCTTCCACCATCATGCCTTGTTCTCTTTGCAATTCAAAAAGAATTTTTCAAAAAATTCCCCCTAGATTCCCCCTACTTTCAACATTTCTCTCTCTATCTTACCCCTACTAATTTCCATTTTAACCCCATATGGTTATCGTCATGTGCGGATACCTCCTTCATGATTCAGAATTGAGCACATAACCTACTTGTGATTTTGAAAATGTGCGGATAGGCTCCCTGCCGTCATGTTTTCCATCCTTATTAACGGACACAACATTAAGAGACCGATATACCCTCATCATGTCTCTTGATTCTTCTTCTTTTTTAAATCTAACCACACCATCCCTATACCAAAAATTGAATCCAACCCATTGATATTGTAAATTTTGATGAGTACTACATCTATGCCAAAATTCAAGTCAATCAAAAAAATAAAAAGCTCATGATCGAATCAATTTTGTTATGAAATTAAAATTTCAAATTTCAAATTTGAATTTACTAAAAATTAGATCACTGGGTTATTGATGCCCGATCGAGATGATTTTTTACAGAGATACTCTATTCTTTATTCAATACATTATAAACGACTCATATTACATTCTAGAGGCGTGTGAGATGCACCTCCATTAATATGGATGAAAAACATAACGGCATGGGGTCTATCTGCATATTTTCAAAAGTACAGGTAGGTTATGTGCTCAATTTTAAACCATGAGAAAGGTATTCACACTTGGCAATAACCACATAGGGTGAAAGTGGACTTTGCCCAAGAAAAAACATAGGATGACTCTTATCATCCACAAGTTCCAACAAAGTTCACAACAGTAGCCCTTTAGGATTTTCGTATTGGTTAATTTCGCATCAAATTTTTGTAGATTATTGATTCGTCTCGACAAGAAATCAAAAAAGTAAACAATAATGATCCAAAATTAAAATCAGCCAAAAAGCCACATTTTTCGTCTTTGTTCAAAAAACTTGAGTTTGGATCACAATATTTTTACTTTTTCTCGTCGAGACAAACTAATAATGCATAAAAATTTGACGCGAAACTAACAAATGCGAAAAAATTTGAGTAAAAACAAAAAAAAAAGTTTATTTAACCAAAACACCCTTTAAGGGGATAAACGGCCTAAACGATTCTAAGAGTATCTCCTACCCATACTCCATTTCTTCATTTTGGAGGAAAAACATTCTCCAACCCATCCTCTAAAACTCTCCTCCATTTGGGAGTATGAACTTTGATCCTCTAAATATAGAGGATGAAGGAAAAAATAGAGAATCTCCTCCAAATATGTGTTGGAGTTGAGAAATAGAGTGTTGGGTTGGAGTTGAGATAAATAGTACAATCTTCTAAATCTACTTTTCAAATAAAATAGATTAATTTGATCCTCTCAAATAGAGATTTGGAGAGTGTTGGATTGGAGATGCTCTAAGGGATTAAGATTTAAGAGGCTAAAATGGACTAAGAGGATTAAACGGACAAAAATCACCTTCATAGACTCCACATCTTTTGCAATAGAGAAAATGGTGGGCCAGTCCTGCTTTTGAAATCTATTGTCCACCAAGTCTTTGATGTCAAAGTGCACCGACTCTTTTTCCCTCCCTCTTTCCTCTCACCCACGTGCAGCGACTTCCTTTTTCGGCTTTTGTCGTTTTCGTTCATACTAGTACTCTCTCTCTCTCTCTCTCTCTCGGTCCCAACCCCCCAAAAAGTTGTCTGACAAATATTACACTGCCGATATCACACAAAAGATATCCAATACTCTCTCAACTCTAACCAATCTTACATTTTTTAACGGCTCGGATCATCTGATTTTTGGAAGTTCGGATCGAGCACCTACACATGTCGGATGCCGTTGATTTTTACGTTAGCCCACTCGGTTTTTTTTTATAGAATTTTTGAACGGTTTGGATCGGCCGTCCGGTGGCCGGAATGGGCCCGGAAGGCGTGCGGTGGGCGGTGCGGTGGTTCCACCTTCGGTGGGTGTATCATTTTCGGGGATTAATAGGCTAAAACGGCCTAAAAGGATTAAACGGCCAAAAATCACCTTCATAGACCCCACATCTTTTGCAATACAAACAAGCATATCATCTATTCATCTATTGGACCAAAAGATCCTCAATTTATCACTTTACTTGTTGATTAAGACAAAAAAAAAAAAAAATTATCGGCAACACAAAAAATAATTACTTTTGACCGATTCATACTTAGGAAGAAGACGCTTTGGATTCTCGAGTAGTGCACAATCCTCCCAACCAACTAAATTACACATTTGATTTCAATAAACAAAGGGATATGATATTGGCACTCTAAAAATTGATGGAGGCACTCCAAAAAATAAAGGAAAGTGACTTTGGAATTACACTGATTTTGGAGTGTTTGCATCAATTTTGGGAGTGCCAATATCATTTTCCTAAACAAAACCCACCATGACGATCTTGTGCCTTCTCCACTTTTCTCCAATGGGGGTGCCACTGTCATCATTGTCTTTATTCAATTTTTTTTTTTTGTGTCTATTTTTTTTGCGTAAAAAATTTGTGCACTATTGGTTTATCTCGTTCAGACAAATCGAAAAAATAAAAAAATTATGACTTTTATTCAAATATTTTTGAAAATACCCAAGATAAGCCTAAAAGCCCGACTTTTGGGGGGTTTATCTTGGATGTTTCAAGAAATATTAATTTGGATATAAGTAAGGAAATCTTGGATTTTCTATTCATCAATAATATGCAAAAACTTGGCGGGAACCAAACAAACACGATTTTTTTAATATGGACAAAATGCCCAAAAAAAGACTTATGAGAACAAGGCCTCAGTGTTTCATGTGGTGTTTGAGGCTCTTCCGCCATCATATAATATGGGACACCAAGCAACCATCCCTCACGGGCACTAAAAAATCTCCCATGTGCACCGGATGCTTCGGACTAACGGCATTGCAAAACACTCTCACCAACTCGACTAAGGCTAGTGTGTTTTTCGCAGTAGCTCGTGTCTTAGATTTGGTAGTTTTGGTTCGTTCCTGTTTATTGTGATGAAATCTTTTGCCTTTGAATATTGGTAATGAAATGAATTGCTTGATTGTTGATGACAAAAAAAACCTCGACTAAGGCGTGTCAAATTAGCTCTCCTCACCCCACAATTCCTACGTTCTTTGATTGAAATCAGGATTATTGCTCCCAGTGACCAATAACGTGTGAGCACATTAAACTTTCTATTTTTTCCATCCTGATTCCAGACGAGCCAAATCTAATAGAAATTTAGAGGAAACGATCGAAAGACAGAAAAATCAAGAAGAAGTTAGATCTTAAACTTTCTACTCCTATTTTTTTCCTCCTAATTCTAGCCTTGGCATTTTGCAAGCAGCCGTTAATCCAGTGGCATAACTGTTGGTGGGGCCAAAACGTGCCCAATTAAGGCATATGTTAGTTGTTTTCTCCTAGCTACTAGGGGGGAATTGTGACCAATAATTTTCTAAAAAAAAAAACAAAGAGAAGAAGAAGAGCAAAAACCAGAGTGTTTTTAAAGCATGTCTCTTGATTCTTCTTCTTTTTTAAATCTAACCACACCATCCCTTATACCAAAAATTGAATCCAAACCGTTGATATTGTAAATTTTGACGAGTACTACATCTATGCCAAAATTCAAGTCAATCAAAAAATGAAAAGCTCATGGTCGAATCAATTTTGTTATGAAATTAAAATTTCAAATTTGAATTTACTAAAAATTATATCACTGGGTTATTGATGCCCGATCGAGATGATTTTTTACAGAGATACTCTATTCTTTATTTAATACATTATTAACGACTCAGATTACATTCTAGAGGCATGTGAGATGCATGCACCTCCGTTAATATGGATGAAAAACATAACGGTAGGGGATCTATCCGCACATTTTCAAAACTATAAGTAGGTTATGTGCTCAGTTTTCAACCATGAGAGGGGTATCCGCACTTGGCAATAACCACAGAGGGTGAAAGTGGACTTTGCCCAAGAAAAAACATAGGATGACTCTTATCATCCACAAGTTCCAACAAAGTTCACAATAGTAGCCCTTTAGGATTTTCGTATTGGTTAGTTTCGAGTCAAATTTTTGTAGATTATTGATTCGTCTCGACAAAAAGTAAAAAAAGTAAAAAAAAAATGATCCAAACTTAAAATCAGCCAAAAAGCCACATTTTTAAAAAAAATGATCGAAAAAAAATTTGAAAAATTCAATTTCCTGATTCAATCGTAATATTTAACTGAGCAAAAATAGACAAAACTCTACGCAAATAGAGAGCCAAATTCTAAATCTCTTAGAGCAAGTTTACCAGTTGTTAGGTAAAATGCTAGTAAACAATGCATTTTTTTTCATTTTACATCTCTTTCAACATTACATCAATACTATCTATTTAACCTATTCTCTATTAAAATATTACTATTACTTTTATTTCCCTTTTTCTTTTTTGGGGAGAGAGAGAGGGAGAGAGGAATAATTAATAAAATAATAAACACATGATGAATAGTGCTTAGGTATATTTACCTATTCACTGTTCATGGATGTATTTTACCTAGCCTTTACCTAATCTGCTGCAATACTCATTTGGGGGTCTTACGTAAAATAGCTAAAAAGCTCTTTTACCTCTTTTGATAAACTTACTCTTAATGATGATGCGTGGGCCTAGTTTAGATTGAAAAGTTACCCAACTTATTTTTGTCTTTATTTGAATTTTTTTTGCATTTGTTTATTTTGCGTCAAACTTTTGTGACTTATTGATTCGTCTCGACGAGAGGAATCGAAAAAGTAAAAAATTATGATCGAAACTCATAATTTTTTGAATAAAGTGTCCTTTTTAAAAAAAATGAGTTTCGATCAAAATTTTATACTTTTCCAATTCCTCTCGCCGAGACAAATCAATAAGTCACAAAAATTTGACGCAAAACTAAAAAATACAAAATTTTTTCAAATAAATACGAAAAATAAGTTACTATTCCACTTTTCAATCCAAATCCACCTGTAATACCCAATGGTGGATCCGATCAGGCATACTAATTTTCAGAACTTGTAGTTCATGCGTTTAACACCCAAACCAACCCACAAAAATACCCATATAAATTAGGTGCATGCATGAAACTAATAGGGAAACTGAACATGGGTACGGATTGACGAGGAAACTGAGCAGTTAGAATTGCAATAGAAGGCAACAGGTTCATTTCCGAAAATATAACTTACGGAAGATTTAAGGATAAGTCATTTTCATCCAATTAATGGAAAATATTTTACATGTAAAATATTTTTCTCATTTTTAATACAACCAAACACCAAAAAATAGGGTAAAACATTTGGCTGGAAAATATTTTACATCGAAACAAGTAGAGCCTGAAGAAGCGGAAATAAAAATTGAGCTTGGAGAAAGGGTAGTAATTGCTAGTACTTTTCAAGAAAAGAAAACTAGAACAAAAATAAGCAAGGCCACGGGCTGAGCCTCTTTGCCTTGTTGACTGAGGTGAGAAGTCTTTGGACAGATGCGTAGAAAAATCTCCAAAGGCTGCTTTTGAATGTTCTTTAAAATGACTGTCAGTAGTTGGAAGTGTGGATCGTGAAATAGGCCATCTTAAGCGTGGAAAGGCCGGTGGGTGGTGAGTGGCAGCCGCGGAAGACACGGTTATGACTTTTCAGCCAATGCCACTCAAAAGTCTTCATCAATTCATATGGGCCCGACAAGACCTACAAGTACCAGAAGGCGAGATGGAGCAGCGCCTCGAAAGCATTGCATCATGCAGCACTAATATTTTGGACTTTAAAAAAAAAAAACTATTATAGGAAAGCGTTAACTCTTCTCCCAGAAGCGTTATTTTAAAATTTAGACCACTAATTGTCAAGACGGACGGTCCCATATAAACTTGTAGTTCATGATGAAAGGGATTACAATAGGGATAAAAAAAAAAAAAGGATTTGCAAAGGGTAGATAGCTAGTGTGGTAATTCAGAGGGAGGAGTTGGTGGGCTATTGACTTCCAAGTTTGTGGCAGGCCCATGAAGAACTGTGGGCCTTGTACCTGGTGGAGATCTTCTGTTAGCTCACCTACTCACAACCCACTTCTTTCTTTACAAAACAAGGTTGATTTTGTTTTTTCGTTTTTTGTTATTTTGTTTATGTTTTGGAATATGATGGTGAAATGTGTTTTGAATGCTGGTTTGTTTTGTCATAAACCAATTTGCATGATAAAGTGAAAAGAATAGTCTCCTTTTCTTGCATTGGCTCTCATTCCCCTTATTGTCTTTCTGCCTTCGTCCCTTCTTAAGCAATAACTTACAACCACTCGTTTCTCGGGGATGCTGTCGGGCAGTTCCCTGCCGAGAGGGTGTAGAGCGGTCAATCCGGTAGTTCATCATGACATGGATGACTTGGAATATCGAATCTGAGCGCATGCAAATCTGAACCGTTCATTGCTCGGTTAAGATCCGAGCTGTCAATTGCCGAGATAAGTGGGGCGGATCGGTTGCTCTGCACCGTTCTATGGGGAGATGCTCGGCAACATTCTATTCAACATATTGACCCGATTATTGTCTAGGTATTCGTATTATGTTATGGGATTCTATACTAGCCACAAATGTTATGTAAGTTCTGTGTGTCGTAATGCAACAAAGTCAAGAATTCGATCAACAAACACACAGGAGTCACTTATTGATCATGACTTTCAAGATGTAGTTTCTCAATCAATCTCAATGTTCTTTTAGTCCGATTATTTAGGGGGATAAATGAAGATATTGTAAATAGAAAAACATAGAAAAACAAATCGAAAAGCAACATAAATCAGCAGCATCTAAATGACTTTGATTGTCAAGTGGTTTCTGTGCTCGACTAATTACATTATTAAGTCTGTAGATTGGACAAACTCATGCTCATACTCGTAAGTGTGACGACTTCTGTAGTTTTTTTTCTCCCCAAATCCTTAGACCAAGTGTGACGACTTCTACTAGATTTTTGGTTTGAGGGTTTGCACGTTAATTTTAATTTTAAGTCATGGTTAAGAAAAGATTATAGAGAGCTTTTGTAGAAACTTGTCCTCTTAAACTGTATGGAAAGGGTGATTATATAAGACAAAAGCAACCAAGCTCTTTCACACTCTAACAAACATAAGGAGAGGGATTTTAAACGGAACCGATTTCGAGTTAATATCAACAGAAATGACGAAAAGGAAAAAAAAATACATGTCAACAACATTTGTTCTTGAACCAGATCGAGTGGTGAGAATTCATTAAGGCATTAGGGGGCTTCTTTTTTTCAAGAATTTTTCTTACACCCTTTATCTCCCCCACACCCTGCTCTCTTGAACCCATAATATTACTCATATCATTTTTTTTTATCACTTCTTCCTTCCCCCGCTCAGCTACTTGATCCGCGCACTTTACGTGAAGTTTCGGACACTAGGAACACTTCATCCCTCGATGCAGCCGTGGATTCCTTGTGTAATTTCTCATTCAACTTATTTTTCTTACGTTCTTGTACATACAAGAAGTGGTAGTCAACCAGAGGACATTGAGGTATAATATCCCATTTCTTGAGCTCAAGACATATGGTCCCATGGCCTGCGCATTCTTTTCGCTTGTGCCTACAGAGATCATCAAAAGATAATGCAAGAATTAAGGAAAGAAATGCATGTGAATAAAATATTGAAACGAGCAAGCAAGTACATTTTTCCTTTTTCATGCCTAAAATACTTAACTAAGTGCTAAAACTTCAATTTCATCTTTTTGGGGCTTCGGTCGCCAACTACCCTGGTCAAGGAGTCTTAAACAAATACTCCAGAGGAATGGTATAATTTGTTGGAGTGGTATAGTGCATCTAATAGCTGTACCTGACTAAATTGGGGTAGCTTATCACCAACTGCGAGTGAAACCATGTATGCCATCATGTACACGCCACAATCATTTCTGCATGCCATAACTCAAGTATATGAATAAACTGAAACTAACCGTGATTAAAAGCATTGAAAAAGTAAATAGCACAAACTGAATAAACACATGCTTCAATGAGCATTTGTTGAGGTTAGGTTACTGTTTTGCATTTACATCCTTAGCTGCAAATAACGACTCATTTGCATTCAAAACTACAACATCATAGTTCAAACACCTGCTCAGAGAGAGAGAGAGAGAGAGAGAGAGAGAGTATTGTCTGTCAGTATACTGGCTAACTATGTTGTGAAAGAAGCAACTAGCGCAGAAATAAATTTTATTGCATTTTTTTTTGTTTCCTAGGTCACTATAACAAAAGCAACACGGGACAATTTGCAAGCTTTTCATAAGTTCTCAGGCCTTCATGCAAAAGAGTGCATGCTCTATGTTTCTCTGTCAAATACCTTGGTGTGAGATTGATCACTACCAGATTAAGAGCAGAGGATTGTGCACAATTGAGGGATAAGGTTTGGGCAGAGAATTGTTAATTGTGCATCACAAGGAAATTGAAGGCTTGCCGTGGGTTTTTCGGCAAGCTCTCTGGTGCTAAGGTCTATCGGCAAGCTTCTTTGTTCCTAAAGAAGAAGGGGTACAAAACACTGCATCAAGTATGCCAGTCGTCTTTCGCTGCCTCAGAGATGCATCAAACATGAATGAAAAAGTAATCCCGTACCCATTATCTTGGATTGGAGTATTCTCTGGATATTTGATTGGCCACTCATTCTGTTCTGTTAGTCTTTTAAACACAAACTCGTGGTTCAAGAAATGGGCCTGCTTGTTATTTGTAAAATCAGTTGATATATATATCAACGGTAAGTAGCCATATATAAATGATAGGAGAACTGAATTCGAATAGTACAAAATACTCACGAAGTCTTCACAATATTTCTTCTCCCTTTCACACCTCATTGAATCCAGCCAAAGGAAATATTTTTTCTTAACATCAATTACCAGCAGCATCCAGTGTCTGTCTCTGAGGATTGGAAAGAATATCTGCAAAAAAGATTCCATTATATTTCATTTTCTTTGTTTCTAGCATCTTATAAATGGCATTGATATATTAAATTCATATTATTTACCTTTTCGGTCTTTGGTAGTAATATCGTATTGAGCAATCTTCCACTCTCCTTAAAATTCTTCTGAATGAGATAGTACCGAAAAACAAATAAAATGTTTTGCTCGACACACCTTGAAAGTTGAAACTTATATAATTAAATTTACTTACAACGACATTGGGGCCGAAAAAGTGACTTTGAGATAGATAGTGGTCCAACCTATTGCTATACTCCATGACAGTCTAAAAAATCAAAGACAAAAAGTTCCGTAAGTATAGAAGATTAAAATTTTGATGTTACCTAATGGCTTAAAATGTGTCACACATATATTTAATTAAAGTTCCTTACGATATTCGAAATCCAGCATCCATCAACAAATTCTCCCCTAAAGGAACCATCTTGCATACTATGGAGACAAGAACCAATGAATTAGTGAAATGAATTTACGCTTGGGAGCAACTGAGAAGGGAGAAAAGGCCAATTTTAATTACCATTTATTTATTGTCTCCTCCTCGTCAATAGTTGGTGTGTATGAAAAATGAGCATCCAACCAAACCTGAATTACAAAGGAAGGAAAATAAAGTGCAAAAAGTAATATACAAAAAAGTATGGCAAATCGATGTTAAAGTCTTGTTTGGCACTATAATGACCAAGAGGACAACTTGCGCTTGAACTGCTGCCTGCTGGACCTCACCTATTTCTACATTGGGAATCTGTTACCAACTGTGGTATCAACACCCAGCTGTATAAAAAAATAAAACTCCAACTTAATTAAGCCTTCGCTTGTTTAGTTGTTTACTGATTTGTTGCCCTTTTCCTTCTCCCCTGTCTTTTGCTTATATCTTCTTCCCAATTTCTTTTTTTCCTTTTCCTGTTTTTCCTTTTCCCATTTACCATTTCCCATTTCTTCTGCTTTATCTCCCTGATACCAACGTTAGGACAGAAACCAAAAACTGAAAAAAAATAATACCCTATGTTAGAGAGCCTATAATCCGATACTTGCTTATGGCAACAACTATCTAGGAATGCTCTCAGAAATTAAAAAAAAGTGCTTGCGTGAGGCAATTAACCCTCTTGAGGCAATTAGTACGAATTGAAAGAACATACCCCGTCCCTAGTATGCATAATGGGAACAATAGAAGGCTCCCCCTCAGCACTCCGTAGACCTTGGCTGCACAATGGTGAGAATAGAGTTTGCTGCCCCCCAGAAAGTCCTACAAAATTGAATAAGCAAAACTAATTGAAAAGCACTATTTGACGATGGAAGACATTCAAATAATTGAAAATCAGAATAAAGAATCAAAAAACCCATGGAACTAGGTATGCTCCCCTAAAGAGGAAGGGGCCTAGGTTTTAAATGTTTAACCATCTGGCAATTGTGATAAAAGAGAAATTATATATATGTGGTGCCGGTTCAAGGGATACATCATTTAACACAACTTGACACAAAATGTAAAAAAACCTTCTGTGGGACCCATTTTGGAGTCCCACACAAATGATTGAAGCTGTTCAATTTGTTTAAAACATGTTTTTAAGAGTTCCCGTAATAAATCAACTCATTCGAAGTATGTGGTGGGAAATTGTAATGATACTTGCTTATGGTTGGACAACTGGCAACCCCCCATTGGGCCCCTGTATAAGCAATTTGAGGATGTTGTTGTATAACTTGTAAAGGATTTGGGGTCTCTGTCGAGCAAGGTGTCATCTATTATTTTTAATGGGACTTGGCAGAGGCCTAGACTCCTGGACATTGTAGTTCTCGGTTGAGCAAGGTGTCCTCTATTACTTTTTACGGATCGGAGAACTACATTGAAGTGCGTGTCCGTTATGGAAATCAATAAATGCAACAGATAATTCTTTGCCTAGCTCGAGTCCAAAAGCAAGCTTAAAGTTTGTGAAGATTTCCTTGATCGTTCCCAATATCCTGCTCAACAAGGTACATGAGTCATTGTAGACACCCTATTTTGGACTGTCTAGATTAGTTTACTTACGGTCTTTGATTCCCCAATGATGATTAAGGTCAAGAACACCCCGAGATTGTTAGTGTGTTTGAGCTTTGAGCGTTCCGAACCTCTTTCAAACTCCTTTTCAAACCCTTCAAGCCAGAACCAAAAGGCCTAAGCAAAACCCTACTTGCAAACGCTAGTACTGAACTGACGTGCGCTGGTAAACTGCCACGTGTCAGTTATCGGCTGTTGACTCAGTTTCCACTGGCGCACGCAGGTATAGGGATGGCGTACGCCGGTCAAAGCTAGTCAAATGTCACTATTCAACCACGTGCACAAGACTTTTGTGCCACCCCAGGGTACTGTGCAGCCGTCTGATGAGTGGCTTCGTGCAGGGATGTTCCCCCCGGCCACTCTCCTACACCCTCCATCAATCAAGTCCTATGCATTTAATGCATGGAGACTTCTCACACTAACTCAACCAGCCCTTAACCAAGCTGATTACTACCCTCTCCCAGTCATTCCATCCTCTATAAATACCCCCATTGCATTCATGTGCAAGGGGTTACCCTCATTAAGAGCCGAAGTCTCTCTCTCCCTTTCTTTCCTAGCCTTCTTGTTTTCTTTTTCTTTCATCCGTTGAAAGAGCAAGCAAGGAACCTTCTCTCACATATTTCCACCCTTTCACTCTTCATCCATCCATCAAATCCCAAGCTCAAAGCTCAAAACACTCCATCAACCTCAAAACCAAAGGTATACCACCTTTGTAAAGCTTTCTGTTATGACCCCTGAGGGGGGCTGGCAAGGTCAAGGCTGGTTTGCAATATCAGTCCTGGCCCTAAAGCTGGCGAGGCTTCAAAGCCGTGTCTAGCTAAATAGTGGCGCACGCCAGTAGCATCAAGCTGTACGCAAGTCATGGCTGTACTGGTGTGGGGATCAGTGTTTAGCTATTTTCTGTTCTCATTTTCGTTTTATAACCTTATTGCATGCTAATAACCAGTTCATAGCTTTCTGTATTTGGAACTATGTAGTTGTAGTTTTCAATACTTGCTTACATTTGCTTTGGATTGCCTTTGGGGTCCTTCTGGTCATATTCCAGAACCCAGATGATGCAAAGCCAAACACTGGACAAAGAAGTATAACTGGCACACAGTATCTTGGTACCAGCGTACGGTAGTATAACCTAGCCCAGTGACTGGCCCTTGCATGGCAGCTAGGCCTTGGCCTCTGTTTATGTCCCCACACTGTTTAATGGGGCATTCTGTTTCTGTTTAGGCCCTAAAGCCATTTATGTTGTCTGTAACTAAATATTCTAATGTATTGACTGCGTGCTTTGTCCTGGGTGTGCATTAGTCCTTTCCAGAGCTCAGAGGGTTGAAAGTAAGAGCTGTGAGTTTAAGCTTACTGGAGTACGCCAGTTTATGAGTGGCATGTGCAGGTTAGGTCTGCATGCAGTGACTTGGTCAGTACATGCCGACCTTCTTCCTGCGCACATCCCCTTGGATCGGTGTGCTTCAGTCTGTTTAAAACGCTCACAGAAGTCTGTTTTCAATCTTTATTATTTGTTTCAATAGATCATCCATCACATTTTGTCACATAATGCAACTTGTTACAGTGTTAATTCCCCATTAACTGCTCTCCGCCCTAATTGGCTAAAAATGATTAATGAGAAAAAAATGCAAATGTTTTACAAAATGCCCGAGTAGAGACCGATCTTCGGATTGGGCGAGAGGGGTGCCATAAAACCCTTCCCCTTTCGTAACCTGGCTCCCGAACCTCAGATATCGAAGGTGACGACGATCCAGTCTACAAGCCTTTTTCAAATCAAACAACGTAGCAAACATTTCAAATTCGGTTCCTTGGGTGCATTCCGCAAAATCCGAGTTGCGACTCTGAATTGCAAGCGTTTTGCCGCGCTTTTCCAAAAAGGGCGCACCCGAACATACATTTCCGGGGCGTGTGCCCACAGTCATCATCATCCTTGTTGCTCAAGGGCAAAAAGAATTCTAGTACGTGTACTTCATTTCCAGCGTAACTGCTTTGCAAGCATATTACAGTACAAGCACTTAATGCTGGAGTGGGTTACATCTGAGCAGTATGACAGGTTACAAGACGAAGGTGCCCATCGAACAGCCCCCTGGCCTTTTCTTAAGTGATGCACTTGTGAACATAATGAATCAATAAACCGATAATTATCGTAGTATGGCCTCGCATTAAAGCATTGTAATCACCACATGGCACCCATTCCCAAGCCAAAGGTAAATTATGATTCTCACACACCGCTTTCATCAGCATCCTGATTTCAGTTAAGGCGGTTTTCAGATCTACACTCTCGTGCTTCTGTTTTGAAAGAATTTTCAGATAGTGATATTTGTGAGAACATGTTCCAATAAGGGCAATATCCATTGCATACGAAATTGTTTCTTCCTCTTTTTCTGTGTACAACGTGGGCACGAAAACTCTGAATACGTGAAATGCCCCCTCACCTATGGACTGAACACTGAAGAAAGGGTTGGCATTCAATCTACCACACTTCTATTCTTCGGTCTCTGGCCATTAGAGTCTTTCAAAACCAGAAGGTCTTTGGTTGCATACCTTTGTATCAACCTCCTTGTGGTTTCCTTGTTTGTTTCAGATATCAAGTTTTTTCCATCCAAAGGAGATCTAACCCTCGATAAGGGATTTATAATAAAATACAAACATGATATGGAATACAACAGAGGCAAGAATAGGACGGGCAAAAAAGAGATGATACATTCCTCCCATTTTGCTGACTATTTGTATAACCAAAAGAAGAAAAAAACCCCACATAAAGTGCAAATCTTTAGGGCAGCACTACCATCAGATGCTTGCAAAACACAGGACCATAGAGATTAATGCTTAATTACCTGGATTCAAGTTGGTAATTGGCTGCTTTAGCTCAAGCAGGACCGCAATCGAATTAATGCCCAGAGATCTAGAACTGTGCAAACAATCTTGTAAATCCTCGTCGCAAGCTATTACAATTAACACATCTTCCTCATCTTTATACTTGATATAGTACGTTCCACCCTCGAGGTTCAGCCTTTTAGCCACTTCTTGCTGCATCTCTACTAATCTTGACGACAAAGATAACCGAAACTTTATCGTATTATTTTCACATGTTGCCCTAATTGTCATCATATCCACATCTTCGAATGATGGCTTTATGTGAGCAGCACTAGCTGATGCTTGATTTGAAGGCAAATCATAATTAAGTTGTGGGGTTTGTCCCAGGTTCTCAATAGGCAAGGGCCGAAAGGGACGGACCTCTTCTATGTTGCGAGGTGGCCACCTATGGATGCCAAAATCCCTACAGATACGCTTCAATGTAGATATGCTAACTACAAAACAAACAACTCAGATAAGATTTCTCCTCTATGTTACCAAAAGCCCAACAATTTCTATATGAAGCGAGACCATCAAGTTAAAAATTACAATCTGACAAGAAGGAAACTCAGATTTTAAAGTTTAGGAATGTACTCTCTACCTTTGAGTTCCTTTGCGGCATCTTCACGCCTCATTTTTGCACATTTGAGGATCTCCTCTTTAGAAATTTCAATTCTAACTCCAGCTTTTTTATGTTCCCTATCTTGCATCTTTCTTTTACCTTCTTTTGAACTAGAAACCACAAGGATGTTTCGTTCTGCAGTGATGACATTTTGTCCATTGCTTGAAGGATCCATTGACGGCTGATCAGATGAATCTAATTGCGTCGTCACTTTTCCATTCTGCAAGGAATCAAGACTAGTCAAATTGTACTTTTGTGCTTCACTATTGTTTATGGCATCCATTCTATTGTTTATGACATCCATTGATGGTTGCTCCAGTTGACCTAGCTGCAACATTACTTCTCTATCCTTTAAGAGTTCAAGACCAGGAATACATCTAGTAGCTAGGATCATTTGAATGGAATGACTTTTCTGACCATTTTGAAAGTCGATAAGTTCTACGGATAATGCTTCTCCCAATCCCTGCCCAGAAGCAAGCTTAAAAGTTTCGAAATATTCCTCCATCGTTCCCAATATCAAGCTCAATCTGGTCAATATGTTCTCATCGTTTTTGTTGCTTGCGGGCAAAAAGAATTCTAGCACGTATAATTGATCTCCAGTGTAACTACTTTGCAAGCACACTGTGAACCAACCACCTAATTCCCAGTATCGGGCATAGGGTACCAGTGGGAACTCAGCTATGCTGAATTGCTTAACGTCCGAGCAGTATAACAAGTTAGGAAATAGAAGTATCCTCCCAGTAACCTGCCCCTTTCTTAAGTGACAAACTTTACTGACTTCTATGAAATTACCAAAAGAACATTTGTCGTAATTTTCTTCGTCACAATAGTCTAGAACTGGGAATTGGAATTGGCTTTGTAGTAAACCGTTGTTGCAAGAACGGCAAGAGACCCATGTCAAAGCCAAAGGGAGGTCATGAATTTTACACACGGATTCATACACCATGTTGAGTTCCTGAAAGGCAGCTGTAAGAGCTTTATTCTTGTCCCCATACTGTTTCAAAAGTATTGCCATGTTAGGATAATTGTGAGAATATATTAACTTCAAGACGTAATACAATGGAAAAAAGTCCAGATTAAACGTTGCATCAGGGTTTGCCACTCACTTGAATTTTGCAGTGTTTATAAACTATATATCCATCAAAACATCGCAGACCAAACCCCTGGAGACGAATGGAAAGAAACAACTCAGGAATCTGCAAATTCTAACATACTATCTAGGAAAACAAATTCACTATCTACAAGTAGGGTCAAAGCAAAGCAAAGCAATGAGAATATAATGTCACATATATGCTTGTATAGTATTTGGCTCACAGAAATACCCGTTTATGAGAAAATGATCTGTCAGTATTCAGACATATTAATAGTTTCTTCGAAGGAACACAAGTTTTCAACGTACAAAAGTTTAGTATCTAAGAGTGGGATTGTTGCCAAATCATCAACTTCAAAATGTATTGTTTTAAACCGTTCCTCATTCTGTAAAATGACCACGTAACATAAGCATACTCATATTGTCGAAAGCACCACCTGCGTAAGAGGAGTTATCGCCACAAGAAATTGGAGGACCCCAGTTTTTCTCATGTCCATGGAAAGAGATGAAGATTTCAGAAACATAATATAAAAGGATGACCAAAGTTTAAAAATTAACTTGAACAAACTATAAACTGTTCCAATCATCAAAATGAGTCCAGGATATACCCGAAATTATGAAAACTGGACCCCTCTAGTTTTTTGTACCAAATGGATATGATCCAGGTCCTTAAATAAATTATTAGACGTAGTATAAAAGTGACAATTTATAGGGCAAGGATGGACATTGAATTTAACCTCTCAAGGACACATATATTTTAAAAGGAAGTGCATTTACCTTAAAAAGTTTAATTCCCAATGAGACCAAAATTAAGGGGACAAGGGAGTAGAAAACAGGCTTAGTTGAGAACAATCAATCAATAATCCTCTGAAATTTATAAAATGGCTCCTTTTTTCGTGAAAAAGGAAGGCATCAATGCATCATCATCATCCTTTGCCTAACAAGAAATTGAAAAATGCTAATTAGTGACAAAACTGAAAAATATCATACATGCGGCCCAGGAATTCTCTGTTATACCTAAGGTCAGACACATCATCTGTACACACTATCTCAAGTACGCCAACACAAGTGTCGCTGGAATGTTCAAACACAGGCAGGGCCCAGGATCCACATATTCCGCAATCTAAAGCAAGGTCGCTTTGTGGATACTCTTTAAGAGTGTAATGCTCCACTCCTGGAGTGGATTCGGGGAGTTTATTGAGGAAGACACGGCCAGGAAGCCCAAGCTGTTCTTCTACACTCTCTGCATCTGCGTAGAAGAAGTTATTATACTCCCTATACATCCCCATCCTATACTCACAAAGCTTATGTTTCCCACTCGGGTATTCATCCGTTGTGCCAATGGCAAAAGGTTGGAATTGAGTAGTAAGCAAAGTACGCCCCTCGGACGTTTTTGTGGGTGCCCAAAATTGAACTAGGCACGCTCGAAGTTCCGGGTAGAACATCATATTCAGGAGAGCATGTCTGATACTATTTTGTCTGACTTTTAGACTCGCGCAAGCATCAGGAATGGAGTCCACATAATAATGAACTGTAAATCAAAATTGAGGTTGGGTATTATAAAAGAAAAGAAAAAGAAAGAAGAACACATAAGAGAGAGAGAGATGAGGGAGAGAGTGACTTGCCATAAGAGAGAGTAAGGTCGTCGTCTTGTTGGTTCCAGAAAACCCATCTAATGCCTTTCCAATTGCGCTTTGGCAAACGAGACTTATAGCCAAGGGGTTTACCAGAAATATCAAATCGAGAATATTTGAGTTCCCTCTCCTTCATGTACTCTTAGAAATCGGGAAGGAAGTCTTCTTCTTCTTCTTCTTGTTGAAGGCCGCACTCAGCCATCTTGTTCAATTTTGCAGAGAAATCCTCAAAAGAAGAAATGAGAGCTCCTCTGTTCAACTACAATTGCTTTTAAAAGTCAACCCCACAGCGCACCGCACAGGCTATTCTCTCCTCCCACCCCAACCTGGCATTTTATGTAGGATAAATTTCACAAACACCCCCTCTATTCCAATGAAATCACACAGAGCACCCTATAATATATTACTACTACCAAAAAGACTTGGTCAAATGCATTTGTACACTTGAAAATGTCTACAAGTTTATAAATTGGTTCTTAAATTTAGGGGTAAATTACCATCAGGGTGGTAGCCCAGTTGGCACGGGTGATGGGGTTTCAGTTCCTTTCCCTCCGCGTACACTCGGGTTTGAGCCCCTCCAGTTGCCAAAAACATATATGAGTTGGAGGGGACGCGTGGAGGGCCATGTAACAGTTGTGCGCCTAGGTGGTGCTGTGGTGATGGTCTGTCCTCACGGACAGTAGCTATGGCTCGAACCAGGCATTCCACAGCGGGTCGGGAGCCCCTTTGGTCACGCCCAAGGGGGTTGCTACACCGGTAGCCCCCTCCTACCCTTTTACACTTCAAAAAAAAACATTTAGGGGTAAATTTCACTGACCTCCACTGAGGTTTCTGACATAAACAGAAATCTCCCCTGAGGTTTCTAAAATCTCAGTGACCACCATTACTTTTGCTGACATTACCAAAAGTCCCCCTTATGTTACCAGCCGTTACATATGCTAACCGAAGTTGCTGATGATGTCATATTATGTGCTTTGAACTGCCAAAAATGCCCTTTGACATCTCTTGTTCTTCTAAACCCATGTGTTCTTCCACCCATAATACAATCCAGATTCTAATTTTTGCCGCAATGATGCTCATTTATTTTGGATATTAGATAGAAAGCATATGAATCTATCAATTATTCTATTTCAAATGCAAATATTTAATTGAAAATATTGATCATAATGACTATATTAATAAGCTCACAAAAGAAAAATAACAAATTCTTTAGTTACTTTGTAAAATAAACCAAGGAGTGGTTTGGCATAATAATTCTTTTGGATTTTTTTGGTCTTTGTTCAAATATTTTTTGCGTCAATTTTTTTATGGATTTTTGATTTGTTTCAACAAGAGAAACATAAAATGTAAAAAATTATGATCAAAACCTTTTAAAAGTTGACTAAGGACATAAACAAATGTTTTGTTATTCTAATTCTTTCAATTTTAGTTCCTATTTTTAATTTTTTTATTTCTTTCCTCGATATAAATTAATAATTAAAAAAATTGAACGCAAAATTAAAATGTTTTAAACCCCAAGGGGTTAGTCTGGTGGTCAAGACTTGAGACTTAAGAGTTTGCTCCTTCCTAAAGTCTCAAGTTTAAATCTCTCAAGTGCTATCAACTACTTTCGGACCGCCCATTTATGCCTTTAGTTGGGCTCCCCGCAAATGGGCGGTGGGATTCGGCCCCCAAAATTATTCGAGGTACGCTTAACCTAGCCTGAACACCTGAGTTATTTAAAAATATCTAAAATATCTAAAATAAGAAATTCTAGAATATGAACTTGCTGTATTGAGCAAATCTGTCCATATATTTTTCTTGTTCAATACAGACAACGAGCTCTCAAAACCTCTAACCCAGCCTAAATTATAACAACAATAATACAATCACATACAAACACTTACACACACACACTCACAAAGGAGGTGGGCCCCACACATAATAGAGGTGTGCAGTGTGTGTGGGGCTCACTCCCTTTGAGAGTGTGTATGTAAGTGTTTGTATGTGGTTATAAAATTATTGAAATTGTAAACCTCCAGAAACCTCTTCCATCACCTTATCACCACCCAATGCCCCATCGTCAAAATTGCCCAAATCCGCGGCACCCAATTTCGACGCAGCTCACCCAATTTTTATCCTTAGTTTACCAATTTCGCATGCTGCTCACTCCATTCGCCGAAAAAGAGTATGTTTATTTATTCGAGCAGTAATTGCGTATACAGATCAATAAGAGCACAATTGGATTAAAAAGTCGGGAGTAAAATATTTTTTTCCTCTATTCAAATATTTTTTACATTTATTAGTTTTGCGTCATTCTTTTGTGACTTATTGATTCTTCTGGGTGAAAAAAATAAAATAAGTATAAACTTTTTATCGCAACCCATAATTTTTTTAAAAAGACAAAAAAAAAAAAAGCAAGTCAAAAAACTATCTTTTTGACTTATGTGTATTATGTTTTGTACCAAATTTAAATACTTCATGGGTTTTAAATATAGTCTAAAATATTTTTTTAAGTTATACATGGAAATACTTTATGATTTTTTGGATCGAGAATTGCATATTAGGTAAGAATTCAAATGAGAGACACATGTTCAGACCACCAAAAGTAAAACATGAACTTCAAATGAGAAACACATGTTCGACTCCCATTAAAAGCAAAAAATTCTAACGATCCGAAACTAAGTCGTAACCCACAAAAAGGAGAGACACATGTTCATACTCATCGAAAAAGTTTTCTATTGTTCACCATTAGAGCATTCAAAATTTCCAAAAAACTTTGTTGTCCTCCTAATAACCACGAGAATGACTTGGTGTCTTCATAAGAGATGAGACCACATCCTAATAAAATCGACTGACCGTGATGGTTCACACCTACAAATGGAGCAAAAGGCATGTCATACTTGTTTACCAAGTACGTTTTGTCAAACGTCACAACATCCCCAAACTCCATACAAGCTGCCCGGCCTACTCTTTGCATCAGCCCAGAATACATTCACTAGTCGACCCTCATCATCCAAATCCATGGCAAAAAAGAAGTCAGAATTGTCGGCTTTTATCTTCATGAAATAGCTATGCATTGCCTCAGCATCTCCTTCAACAAGTAATTTATGTCGCTCTTTATCCACATAATTTCGGCAGTCTTTGGGAAGATATGGAAGGTTCTCAGGTCCCCCTACTTCAATCTGAAGTGAGTCATAAGTCTTGTACGTCTTAATCCCGGCTTTATCATTTAGTAGGAGCTTTTTTTTCACATGTTCATCAAGGACCCTATAGTTCTTGTGAAACCTGGCCTTTCCCGGGCTATTTTCATGCATGATTGTGCTCCAAGGCAACCCGATTTATCTTCCACTTTCCATCCGGGTTTGTAGACAAATTAAGCCGAGCTCGACAACCACATTTTGTTTGTGGTCGTGGTTTGACTGGATTGCTTGTTTTCACCCTCGCCTTTCCACCACGATTGCATTCAAAACATACATGTCTCACGTTTCCATCTTTTCCCTTTCTCGATAGTTTCTTCTTGCCACAGCAAATCTCATTTGTTGAGCATATCTTGAGTAATACCGGTAAGCTTCATCTTGTGTATCGAATATCATTCCAACCTTCGGTTTCTCAACTATTTGTTCAGAATTTTCTATTGCCTCCTTTCCATCCTCATTACTACATATCTCATCATAGCCTTGTTTTGAAGAACCACTCGATACCTCTTCTACTTCTTGTTCACTGTCTCCACTTGATACCTCTTCTACTTCTTGTTCATTGTCTCCACTCGGTCGAGGAGGCAGTGTCAACGGAACAGTATCTGACAACATCAAATACGATGGTGATGGAAACAGAAACATCACCTACATGTTCAAAAATTAACTCAACAAGTAAGCATTATCACAACTCAGGACAATTATAGCGTACATAATTCTTGCTTAGTACTGTTTTTGGAAAACAAGTTCAACTAGCATAATTACATGGCAACCACGTCATGATCATACATAGTTTGAAGCCACCAAAAAATTACTCCTAAAGAGCCCATTGTAGTCCAAAATGCAGTAGCAGTAACAAAGTGCACTTCCCTTTATATCAAATTGTTATGTGTTTATTTTTGTCATATAAATCAGTCAGCTACATTGAATATAAACCCCATTGAAACCTTTCAAAACAAATAACAATCTCATGTATAAAATTCACGGAATTAAGGTTCAAAAACCCCTCTTGCCATCCATTATTCTAATATTTTTCAAAAGCAAGACTGTGAAGCGAGCACATATGAACAAAATTATTCGTATAGAGCATAGATGTGCAAACTCGAAGTGGAAACATCCATCAATAAAAGCCGCCTAATTTTTCTCACAAAGAACTGCAAATATCAAATTTTAGGAGGCCATGTGTCCCTAGGCATCCTGTTCTATCTACAAGTCCTACCATTTATTACTGGAATCCAACTCAAAAATCATATTGCTATGTGTTTGATTTTCCAAATATCCCATTCCCAATTCACCATGCCATTCCAAAGATGGATTTTGCAGCCCACGTGAAACAAGTTCAGCTAGCCGATATCAACTTCAAACCCTAATTTATGCAATCAAACTAAACAAAAATATCCGTAATTTTCCCAAATTTTGAAACTCTAATTTTCAGGGGTTTGAAGATGCAGAATCGAGGGTAAATCGGCAAGTTCAGAGAGAGAGAGAGAGAGACGTATACCTTGGTGGTGGAGTGCGTCACGATTAGAATCTAGGGCAAATCGGCAGGTTTTCGCGCGGTTCTTGCTAGGTGGTGGAGGTGGTCGCCGGAGGTGGAGCTGCTGATGTGGTGGTCGGAGGTGGTGATGCGGGTCGTCGGTGCAGGTGGTGTAGAGGCCCGTCCCCTCTCTCTCTCTCGGAACCAGAAGAAGAAGAAGAAGATCGCGTGCTTTTTTTGAATTGTGGGGTTTTCGCGTGGTTTTGTTTTGTTTTCTAATGCTTTTTTTTAAAGGGGTGGGGCCCACCATGCGGTGGGCTGGTCACCGAATAAGACGCGGTGGGCGTAGCATTACTCTCTGGCCAAGAACAACAGCCCAACAATTGAGGGGCACAATTGTCCAAATTAGCCTAAAATTGGCTAGCAAAAATCTGCTCCAACTGGTTCTTATTATAGAGGGGAAGGACGTATACAATTAACCAAGTAGCTTGAAAGGTGATGGAGCATAATTCTTGATAGAAAAATGTAGTCTAATTTGAATTGCTTTAGAACAAAATTTTGATTACCATCTAATATACATGTTTTTCTTTCACCAAATTGAGTTCGTTCAGTTGTCGAGAATATTGTGTGGAAAACTTATTCTCGGAAAAGGTGAAGTGAATTAAAAGAAAGAAAAAAACTTGTTTTTTCCGTATGTATATAGTGTTAACAAAGAGTTTTGCAGAAAAACTAGAACTCCTCCTCTTTAGCAAAATGTGTTTTGCAAGATAATAATCTCTCACAATTTTATTTTGCTCCTCTCCCTCTTCTCCGGCCGTTCAATTCTAGGCCCGCAGCCACGGTTGTGATACGTGGTAGTCTACCTTTGCAAAAGCCCTACTGTCCATATTTATAACCAGTAATGCCGAGTGTTTCGTTGCAAAGAACATTAATTTCCTCCATTGATACAATATTTCTAGACTACACCTAATTTCTTGCTTACCAAAATAAAGCCAAACTCAATCTTCATTGTGGCTAATCAAATCCCGTGGCTGAATAAAGCCACAAACAAATCCTTTGCCCTAAGCTATATATGGACTGTACCATATGTGTTCCTGATCTTTAGGCCAATCAAATACACTACAATGTACTATTTCTTGATTTCCTTGGTACATATATGGATCACCCACTTGATTAATTGGATCTTCATTGCCTAATCGTGGGATATGAGGTAATTCTGTAGGCTATGACTCTGGGCTCGAGTTGCAATTGTTGTTTTCAAACGGCTTGAAACGTGTATTAATTATCATCTTTTACATCTTGACCGCAAACTTTTTCATCTCAGTCGTAAAGTTTTTCAACATGACAGCAAACTTTTGCGCCCCAAACTTTTACATCATGACCGCAAATTCTAACCTCATGGCCACAATGTCTAACTTTTGGTTCAGACGCCGCTGTAGGAGTCGATGGAGGAAAGCTCCGGCGAGGTGAGAGGGCATGCGCTCGAGGGTGCGCCGCTGTCTTCGCCACGACTCGACAGCGTCTCTGCTCATCGACACCGTCAAAAACCAAGTGGCTCTCTGGTTCGACTGTGTCTCTGCTCGCCATTTTGACGATGATGATGATCTCAACTCAAGAGAGATTTGATGGAATGCATAGTACGGCGCCGTTTTATTTTTTCCAGACTCTGTAGGTTTAACATGCGAAGTCACTTCACATGGCTTCTCGGCAATTAGTTGAAGATTTATGAAATTTTATTCAATTTTTCAATGATCTAAATCATTCACATTGTAGAACTCATTGAGTTCACTAATCCAGTAAAAATTCATGCTAACAAAATACCAATTGATATATCATCGGAAAGAATTAGAAAGAATTTAGGCTTATATTTATGAGTCTTGCCACATTGAGTCACCCTCTAAGTAACTCATCAACGAGCTTTAGGACGACCGGCTTTAATTATTCAGACCTTGGGGTCTGAAGACCCAATGCAAGGAGACATATCGATAAGTAACGGTTTTTTGGCCTTTCGATACTGTTACACCTGATACCGGTGGGAGGTAAATTGCATGCGTATCGGCCGGATCAAACTACGTATCGGTCCATTTCCGATTCACAGATCGATTCACAGCCGATACTCGACGGTGACGAGTGATTTCGACACCTAAGTTTTTTTCCTTAATATGATTTTTAAAAATTCACGAACGGGATAATCGATTCTGGTTCCATATCGTTTGATTGGTAATCGAATAGTAACTACTCTGTACTATGCAACTGCTAATCATGCAATGCCACATTCCCATATTGTGTATATTGTTGTACACATCAGAGCATCCGCAATGTAATAATCAAAATCAAAAAATTGCTGAAATTAGCAATGTGTGTTTAAAAAAGTGCTCACATTGTAATAATCAAAGTTAGCAACCTCCTAACCAATAATCAAATTTGAGCATTTGAATAATCAAAAGTAACAATATGGGATTTCACATTGCTAACTTTAGCAACCCTCTAAATGAATAATCAAAAGCTGACGTGGCAAATTTTGATTATTCACATTGCGGATGCTCTTAGACTTGCTCGGTCTTCAATGGAGCGTTTTGGAATGCAGTGAAAATGTAGGGGTCAGTCAAGTAATTCCCGAAATCAGCAGGGTTGAAGTTTGTGGCCAATTTGCATTTATCCTTTCCTGCACAGCCATAAGCAGAGAGAGAGAGAGAGAGAGAGAGGTGGGGATGACTACAGCCACCATTTCCTTTCTCTCATCAGGAGTAGTGACTCCAAACCAACTCTCTGTATCCCAACGCAGTTCCAATGGCCAAGCACTCTGTTTCACCAAATCTTCTACTGTCTTAAAACGCATCTCTCTCTCTTCTCTTTGTTCTTGCACTTCTTCTTCCCCTTCAAATCCTGTCATAATAGAACAAGAGAGCCCTTCTCCTCCACCAGAATCCACAACTCCCGACGCGCTTCCTCCTACCGGGTAGTCTTCCGCTTTTTTCACCCATTTTACTCACTTCATTTCATGCACTTGTGAAATTATTGTTAGCTTCATCTGCTTAATGCAATCATTGAGTCTTATTCAATTGGTCAATTTTGCAAAACTCCGTGGTCTAAATTTCACTCTAACTTAATAAGAACTCCAGACATTCAGATTTCTGCGCAATTCTACTGGAATGGTCATAATTGCAGCCCGAATTTTGAGCTGAATTTCATAAATATATCGTGCTGGATGGGCGTAATTGTATGGTTACTATGATTGGAGTGTTATCTAACCAAAAAATAGTTTCCTTTGAATCGTTCTATCCTCCGGTCATTGTTGTTGAAGTTGAATATCACGGACCCGTTTAAGATGCGATCCTTACCAGGGATGCAGGGAAGTGCAAGGGTGGGGAGGCCCGGGCCTCCCCCGACCTTGCTAGAATCACTACATATATAGTATAAAATATACATTACATATTCAAAATGTACTATATCGGCTCCTCCAGACTTGAAAAAATAAAATAAAAGAATAGAAAGTGGCTATTTTTCTGGAAGATCATTATTCCTTAGATTTCATGCTTGAATTTCTAAGGATGTGAATATGTGAAAGTTTAGGTTCTAAGTTGTAGCCTCCCCTCTAGGCTCTATACAAATCCTAGCCCTGTCCCTGATCCTTTCACTCTCCAGATATAAGTACCATTTCTAACTCAGTGCCTTGATTTGATGGAGTATATAAGATATATGCAGATGCTAGGCTAAGCATTTTCCCTCTATGATGGGATCTTAAAGTTAACACAATGGCGATAATGGGAAGTTGATAGGCTTACTTGAAACTACCACTAAACTCATATGAATGGGCTAGTGGTGTATTATCACTCTTATTGATGTGACTAATGTGCCACTTCAAGTCTTTTGAATTAGGTAAAATAAATCTTACAGCTTGTAGATTCAACATAGCTGTAATAGCACTCTATTGTGGAAATATAGTCGTCCAATGTAATCAGTGAAACTTACTCCTATTGGGTGCATGATGGAAGCGTAGTTTATCTTAGATGATTGGTTTCCTCGTTTTTTTTTTTTTTTTTTTTTTTTCACTTCACTGATGCTATGGTTTGATCATTGATGATCTTGTTGAGTAGAATGCTCCTTTTGTATGTTAAATTGCTGTTGAAATTGGAGCACAGGGGTTGTGAGGCATGTGGGAGAGAAAAACTAGAGAGCGGATGTAATGGGGAGGGAAGGATTCAAGGCGGGATCGCAACAGTCCCAGGATTTGGTTGGTGGCCAATAAAAGCCTACAGGCCTTGTCCAGGATTTGTGGCATCTGGTGGCAGGTATCGAAGACGTGGGCAAAGCATGGATGAGGTTGTCTCTGGAAGTGGGGGGAGGAAAGGAGTTTCCATGGCGACTAGCGACGAGGCTAAATCAAGGTATGGTTAGGTTCCTAAATGGCATGTTTATTGAAAAAATCAGACAAGATTTAGCACGACACCGCTTTTTAGACCTCCCGGTTTGAAGATCGATGCAAGGAATCGGCTAACGGTTTTTTGATCTTTTGATACTGTTGCACCCGATATAACGGTGGGAGATAAAATCCCATGTGTATCGACCGGATCCAGGTATCGGTCCGTTTGCGATTCACAAATCCATTCACATGCAGCCGATACTCGACGGTTACGAGTGATTTGGACATGTATTTTTTTTTCCTTAAAATGATTTTTATAAATTCACGATCGCGACAACTGATTCTGATTCCATCTCGTTTGATTGGTAATTGAATAGTAGTATACTTTGCAACTACTAATCATCCAATGCCACGTTCCTATATTGCGTATATTGTTGTACACGTTATTGTTATACTAGTAGACTTGCTCGGTCTTCAATGGGGCAGCGTTATGAAATGCAGTGAAAATCTAGGGGTCAGTCTAGTAATTCCTGAAATCAGCCGGGTTGAAGTTTGTGGCCAATTTTTTTTCGGGGGCGACTATTCGCAATCCTCAAATTTTCTCCCGTAGCCCGTTAAAAATTTTTAAAAATTATATTTCAGTAACTACATGTCGAAAATATGTTCAACCTTCGGTAAACAACTGCCGAACATACATTTCGGTAAATAGCTGTTGAAAATAAGATTATATTTCGGTAACTACATGTCGGAAATACACAAGAAACATATATTTCGGTAATTGGATGCTGAAAATGTATCTCAATTTCGGTAACTAACTGTCGAAAATGTATCTCAATTTCGGTAACTAACTGTCGAAATATATGAAAATTTTTAAAGGGCTACGGGAGAAAATTGAGGGGTGCGAATAGCAGCGCCCTTTTTTTCTGCATCGGTTTGCATTTTATCCTTTCCTGCACAGCTATAAGCGGAGGGAGGGAGGGAGGGAGGGAGAGAGAGAGAGAGAGAGAGGTGGGGATGACTACAGCCACCATTTCCTTTCTCTCAGTAGTAGTGACTCCAAGTCCAAGCCAACTCTCTGTATCCCAACGCATTTCCAATGGCCAAACACTCTGTTTCACCAAATCTTCTACGCTCTTAAAACGCATCTCTCTCTCTCCTCTTTGTTCTTGCACTTCTCCTTCTTCTTCTTCAAATCCTGTCATAATAGAACAAGAGAACCCTTCTACTCCACCAGAATCCACAACTCCCGAGACGCTTCCTCCTACCGGGTAATATCTCGCTTTTTCCACCCAATTCTGCAACATTACTCATTTCATGCACTTGTAACATTATTGCTACCTTCATCTGCTTAGTGCAATCATTGAGTTTTATTCAATTGACCAATTTTTACAAGAACCCCGTGTCTAAATTTCACTTTAACTTAATTACAACTCCTCACATTCAGACGTTTCTGCGCAATTCTACAGGAATGGTACAATTGCACCCCTAATTTTGAGCTGAATTCATAAATATATTGTGGTGGATGGGTGTAATCTGACCATAAAATAGTTTCCTTTGAATCGTACTAGCCTCCAGTCATTGTTCAACAAGTTTAATATCACGGATTCGTTTAAGATGTGATCCTTACCAGGGAAGTGCAAGGGTGGGAAGGCCTGGGCCTCCCCCAACCTAGCCAGAATCACTACATATGTAGTATAAAATATACATTACATATTCAAAATGTACTATATCGGCTATGTTGTGGAAAATAATTAATCACAAAACAACCGAGTGAATAGAAAGTGGAAAATAATTACTCCCATTTATGTGTATATATGTGTTTTGCCAAGTATGAATACATTGAATAGAAAGTGGAAGTTTTTCTTGAAGGACATTATTCCTTAGGTTTCATGCTTGAATTTGTAACTGCATAAGAAAAACTTAGAAATTTAACAACCGAGTGAATATGTGGAATTCTAGGTTCCAAGTTTTAGCATCCCCTCTATACAAATCCTAGCTCCGTCTCTGATCCTTTCACACTCTGGATATAAGTACTGTTTCTATCCGAGTGCCTTGATTTGATGGAGTATATAAGATATATGCAGATGCTAGGCTAAACATTTTCCCTCCATCATGGGATCTTAAAGTTAACACAATGGCGATAATGGGAAGTTGATAGGTTTACGTGAAACTACCACTAGGAAGTTCAAATAAATCTTACAGCTTGTAGATTCAACATATCTGTAATAGCACTCTATTGTGGAAATATAGTCCTCCATTGTAATCAGTGAAACTTACTCCAGTTCGGTGCATGATGGAAGCGTAGTTTATCTTAGATGATTGGTTTCTGCGATTTTTTTCACTTCAGTGATGCTATGGTTTGATCATTGATGATCTTATTGAGTAGAATGCTCATTCTTTTGTATGTTAAACTGCTGTTGAAATTGGAGTACAGGGGTTGTCAGGCATGTGGGAGAGAAGAATTAGAGGGCGGATGTAATGGAGAGGGAAGGATTCAAGGTGGGATCGCAACAGTCCCAGGATTTGGTTGGTGGCCGATAAAAGCCTACAGGCCTTGTCCAGGATTTGTAGCATCTGGTGGCAGGTATCGAAGACGCGGGCAAAGCATGGATGAGGTTGTCTCTGGAAGTGGGGGGAAAGGAGTTTCTGTGGCGACTAGCGACGAGGCTAAATCAAGGTATGGTTAGATTCCTGTATGGCATGTTTACTGAAGTTGTTTCCCATGTTTGCAATTGTTATTTTGGAGTTTGTACTATGTTACTTGCATATTGTGGGAACGGTTATCCTTAACTGTTTGGGATAAGTTTAGTTGCTTTGTTCCACATGTCCCAGGTAGATGAGAATCTTGGGTTGAAATGTTATTGCGTACGAGATGTAGTGCGTTTTGAGCTGGAAATAGACAACAGTTATGTAAATCGGGTTCTGCTAGAGTTTAATGCATCAATAACTAGTAATGACACTCATGTTCTTGATCATCACCCTTCAACTCCTGAGCACTCGCTCCGGGGAACAAGTGAATGGGAGGAAGCAGCGAAGAGCTTTCTAGGCTACCCGGTGTTAGTTTGTGGAATGCAACATCAAGAGCAACAAAAGCGAAAGACATTAGACCAGATAGGGAAAACCCATTCGCCTTATCTTAATCTAGATGAGTTTCGTAATATTACGAGGCAAGAGAAAGGTGGGATTGCATCAAATCGGCTTGCTAACATCACCCACCGGCTTGAGCCTGATGGAACATCATATAATTATGCTTCAGCAACTAAGGGTGCAAAGGTGGTGACTCACAATAAGGAAGCAAAAGGCGCTAGCAACATATTGGGGAAGGATCATGATAAATATCTGAGAAACCCGTGCTCCGTTGGGGGAAAATTTGTCATCATTGAGCTAGCAGAGGAAACTCTCATCGACACAGTCAAAATTGCGAATTTCAAAATTATTCTTCGAACTTCAAGGAATTTGAGTTGTACGGGAGTTTGGTTTATCCCACTGAGACATGGTCCCCAATAGGAAAATTTGTTGCTGCAAATGCAAAGAATGCTCAAAGCTTTAAGCTTCCCGAACCCAAATGGGTAAGGTACTTAAAGTTGAATTTATTAAGTCATTACGGGTCGGAGTTTTATTGCACAATGAGTGTTGTGGAGGTATATGGCGTTGATGCAATCGAGCGGATGCTTGAATATCTCATGGTGGCTTCTGAGCAATCTGCAACTGTTAAATTACCTGACCCTAATTCAACTGTGTTGCCTTCTTCAATACCAGAATCAGAAATAAGTGAGCAACATTCAGGGATCCGGGGATCCTGCAGGGTCTCTCCCTGCAGGTCGTGCAGTTCCGACCCAAAACGGCGCCGTTTTGGGGCGCAAGGGGGGAAACCAATTAAAGCCCAAAACGACGCCGTTTTGGCCCTTCAAAACTCAAAACCCTTCTTCTCAAAGAAAACACGATGGAGCTTTCAGTCCAGAGAAGCGATTAACACGATGAAGCTTTCACGCGATGGACTCCTCTCACCACCCTCCACGTCGGCGACCTGTGGCTCCGGTGAAAAGCCCACCGACGCCACCATCCACGCTTGCCGACCCACCAAGGTTCTCTCTGTCTCTGTGTGTCTTCTGGACTTGAGAATTTGTGGGATTTGGTGGTTCGAGCCCTAAAAAATTAGAGCCTCAATGCGATTCGTGCGGTGCTCGAGAGCCTCGAGGACCAGCTCGAGTTCTTCCACGTGAGTGAGTTTTAATTTTTCTGTAATTTGGTAGCTCGATTTCTAGGGTTTCGTTTTTTGTGCGTGTTTGGTTGCTGAGAAAGGGAGCTAGCGTTAGAATTCGAGAAACATGGAACCTCTTTGCAGAAAAGGCTTGTGAATGTTTAGAACTTTGGTCGGAATTGGCATGCTAGTCATGACTCACACGTGTGTACGAGTATATGTTATTCATGTTGTATGTTAATCACAGGGGAGTAAGAAGGGGATTATCCGTAAGAAGGTCAACAACTACAAGGCTTTAATGCCTAAATTGTTTTACTGTTGCTCTTTGTGGATGAATTTGAATAGCATTCTTTGTTTCATATGCTAATTATCTGGGTATTCAAGAAATGTTAGATTAGGGTTTATCGATATTGTTTGTTTCTTGGATTTGGGTTTTCTTGCTTTTGTGATTTTAACAGCTGGGTTCGAGTAATTAATGGATGCATTGGTCTGATTAAAGTTGATAACGTAGTGAATTGGAAATGGGAAATGCGTGGACTTGGGAGACCTTTCAGTTGTTTTGATGAAGGACGTATTTTTAATGGAGTCATGGTTTATATGCCGGATTTTTTTAGGAAGGAGTTGTTTTGGTTGGCTTTTCTGCCAAGCTCTTTGAGCTATTTTAGCTATTTGAGCCATGGTGTATATCTAATGCTATATTTATGTATTCATAGATATATCTATAATGAGTGCACTTCCTTACTAGCAGGTGAAGCAGGAGTGGTGTGGAAATGGCCGGGATTGCGACAGAGGAGTCTTCTGTTGGAGGGAGTTCGAATGGGCAGCGATGCCACACATATCAGAGGTATAAACACAATGCATAAGAGGACCAAAACCATAACCTAGATGAAGTACACGTGAAATTAGTACCCTCTATTATCTTCTTTGTTGGCAGTTTCAAGTACATTTTTCATCCCGTCGTATTGTATTCCTGTGACCATGCCCGCCGGATTTGAGAAGGTGACCGTAACGAGACCATTAGACATCACCATTACTCAGGTAGTAATAAACTTGTTTGAGCTTGCCACCATCTGTGAAGCACGAATATTTCTATGTGAATGTTTAGCAATTTGAGGAACAAATATAAACTATGCTTCATTCATAGGTCACCATATAAGCATCATATGAGGAACACATATTGAAAAGACAGTGAAATGACAGTAGTTCTATTCATTCTTACCACTCTATGAGAACGTTTAACAATTTTGAAAGGATTCTATACAGACCTGGTACAGTCCAGTAATTTGTACTTGTCCATCTCTCTGTATTGATCAGCCTTAGTAAGTATGATTTTAGCTTATTTTCTCCAACTGTCTTCGCAAGGCTTTTCCCCTTAAGCATGTTGATGCATATCTATTTATCCATATAGCCGATATGTTTGTAATTACCTACTGAGTTGGTCATCCTGTTACAGCAATGTGAATTTATTAAACTAATCTCTTTGTAGTTCTTTGGTTGACAGCTAAATTGTTCCAAAGATGGGGATCATAGAAAGGATTAAAGAAATCGAAGCTGAGATGGCACGAACTCAGAAAAATGAAGCTGAGATGGCAAGAAATCGAAGCTGAGATGGAAGAACGTGATACATGAGTTACTTTGGTTTGCAGTGGTTCATAGTACACAAGGAGCGAGGATACGGACGATGTGGCCCTGGTAGACATGAATTGTGAAGACTTCAAGGAAGCAACCCCGTCAAGACTCGACATTGAAGCCACCTCCAAAGAAATGGTGTTGATGAAGCATTAGAGCGAATGCAAGTTTGAAGAAGGGCTTGAACACGCGATTAGGCGATCAGTGCTATAGTTCAAGAAGCATTTTACTGTTTTCATTTTGTATCTCTTTTGTCAATGTCAAGAAAGCGAAAAAACAAAAAATCAAGTACCAAGATGATTATGTAGAAGATAACCCTATTGTAAAGACAATTTGGTAATATATGAATTCTGCTACTTTTTTGGTTTGGCTATTGATTGTGAATGGATTACCCTACGTGGGCTTATATGACTATTGTTGCGTTTCTGGTTTTGCTATTGTCTGTTGAGACGCTTGACGTCGGGCTAAGATGAAAAAACGGGGAGGTGCTGTCCAAATTTTTTTCAAAAGCTACAGTGTGTCTATAAGGTTCCCAAGGACACAGACACAAAAAAAAAGAGGACACATAGACACGGACACAACATAGCAAGAATCCTTAGGCCGTGTGCCATATCCTCACCAAATTGCAATGAGAAAAAAAATGCAGAGTCGCAGAGACAACTCACCAAGTCATTCATAACATCACTGGAGCCCATGAACAAATAATTTCATATTCAAATTAAAAACCATAATACCAAAGTCTCAATCCACCAAAACGACATAACCATCATCCGTAACATCTAACACAATAAGTGTCTCCCAAAAAAGAAAGTCATTGCTAATTTAAATTTAGCCGCTCATTTGTCCTAACATTACTTCAAATTTTTTTGTGGGCACCCCGAATAACTGAACATTTCCCAAAAAGCTTCATTGTCCATGAAGTTGTTGCCTCCCCATGAAGAGTGACTTGTGGGATCAAATGACATCTCCTGAAAAAAGAATACAAAGAATAAGTTCAACTTTAAATAAGCATGCCTAAACAAAAAAACTTTCTCTTGAATATTCAAATGCAGACTCCACATTATAAACTAAAAAAAAAGGCATCCAAATGGAACTGGTCGGTTTCTGGCATGATTAGAATAGAATTTAGTGTTGGGGAAATAAGAGCCCAAATGCACAAACAAATATCACCAAAAAAACAGCCACAAACTGAGTAAAATAGCAGCAGAAACGCAGCAGTAACAGATCAAGCTTTCAGCACACTATCAAGCTACAAACATGCAGTTTTTCGGCACAAAACAGAGCAGACAAATACAGCAGTGATTCAAGCTTTAGTTTTTCTCTATCAGCCTTAGTTTTTCATTCATAGGTCACCATTTCAGCACACTATCAGCCTTAGTTTTTCCTTCACTTGATTCAAGCTTTACAAAGCCTTCTTTCACAACCACACTAGAGTACACAGAAGGCCACTTTTTTCTCTTCTCTGTTTCTCACTCTCTGTCCACGTTTTTCTTCTTTTTTTTCTTACTTACAAAAGAACAAAGACACATACAGCCACTAGATATTTCTGTACAAGGTTCTAGACACACACTTCACTAATTACATACAGCCACTAGATATGTCTTCCAACTTGTGTTTTCAGTGGTCACAGAACACGTTTAAGCTATTAACACAATTTAAACATACCTTAAGAGTTTGTGGATTATGTGATGCTTGGGAAGACGAAGCTATTGATTGGGAACCATCCTCGTAACTCACCATTTGTGGTATATAAACATCCTATCATCGAAAATATATTCACAAGTAAATCCAACAAATCATACAATACAAAAGTATACTTAAGCACAAATAAAAACAACTAACCGGTGGTTGCTTCAAAGATGAACCGTGCACAATTGTAGTAGTGGCAGCATGATCAATATGCTATGGAAAATCAAAATAGTTAGAACTACAATACAAAAGTAAAGCTGTCTACAAAAGTAAAGCTGTGTACATACAAAAGTAAAGGTTGCATAGTAGTTTTTTTTACCTCACTAAGGCGTGTAGTAGATTGTGAAGCAACTTTCTTCCTCTTTCTTCCTCTTTCATGCCAAGGTTTTAATCTTCTCGTACCCTTAATTTTTAACCCGTTTTTCTTCTTCAAACCTTTGACTCGTGCGAATTGAGGATCAACCTTCTCCAATTCTTCACTTTCCGCATCAGTGCATCCTTCCTCTTCCGCTCCAAGAAGTATATTGGCCACTTTTGCACACATGTATTCCAGCGTCTCTTCCACAAATTCATATGCTTCTTGAACTTCACATGACCGAGTTGCTAGCTTTACCATCTTTGGACAAATAATCCTAAAACGAGCCGCTTTTTGTAATTTAGGATCATTCTCATCCACTCTAGTTTTTTCCTTCTCCAATTCACAATCCTTTGCATCTAATCGCCAACGCCCTAATAGATACCTTTCGGGAATTTCGAAAACACCCATTCGATGAAGGCCCGAAAGTGCATGGCAACATAAAATTCCAAAACTTTCAAATTTGCGACAACTACAACATATATCTCGGCAAATAGTCTCCCCAAACTCGTCTGTTTCAACACTACCTTTCACCACATACTTCACTTTCTCTCTGTACTTACTAATAAAAAAATTGAATTGTCCTCCAAACTCAAGACACGGCTTGACCCCACAACGAAGTGAGGCGTCAACCTCATTATGGAACAAGTCAAACAGAGGAGGGGAGTACACTTGCGAAACCTGGATTAATATAGGACTCTCCTTCAACTTCGTTCTCTGGAACTTTTCCCTAGAATTGAATATGGCTTTACTTTCCTCGTACCGCTTCTCCAAAACTATTGTGTCCCACTGAGTACAGAATTGAACAATGTTGAGATCAGATTTTAAACACTTCTTTAGTTTTGCATTTAGGCTCTCACTAAGTTGGGTGCTCCGCATTCCCGTGGTGAATGACCATTTCATGTATACATGCGCCCATTTCTCTTTAATTTCCCAAGTTTTTGCCATCCAAGTGTTATCTTTTAAATTGTATTTCTGAACCAAAGTTTCCCAAGCTTTCTTTAACTCATCGGGTTCCTCATACCCAAAAATACAAGCATTCAACTCCTTACCAAAGTCTGATTCTGCATTGAACAAGTGACCCAAATGCTTCAAAGCATTTTGATTGAGGTGAAAAGTACACAATCCATGAGAAACATCGGGCAGGACACTCTTAATTGCCTTGGCCATTGCAGCATCTTGGTCTGTGAAAATGGTAATCGGCTTTTTTCCAGACATAGCATGCAAGAAGGTCTTAAATAGCCACTCAAAGGATTCCGCAGTTTCATCATATAATAGCGCCGCACCAAAAATGCAAGTCATTCTAAAATGGTTAAAGCCAGCAAAAAGAGCAAATGGCCGGTACTCTTTGTTTGTGCGGAATGTTGTGTCAAAGGATATAGCATCTCCAAAAAGGGCATAATCTGTAATCATCTCATGGTCAGCCCAAAAAATGTTGGTAATCATATCTTCTTTATCCAATTGAACCGCATAGTAGAAATACGGATTTTGAGCAGCTTGATTACGAAAATACCCCAACAAAGCCCCTGATTCACCAAACTTCAAGCTCTTTTGTCTTCTTGTTCGCAAATAATTTTTTTGGTCCTCCCGCGTGAACCCTAAGCATTCCTTTCCCCCTGCTTGGGCACTTAAGAGATCGTGCGATGCCTTAAGCGATAAACCAATATCAGCAGCAATATCGATATTTATAGCTTGAGCCTCACTTACCATTCTATGGGATTTCAGCAAATGAGAATGTTCAGGAAGGTGTAAAACATGGTTGTGGTTTTCTTCAAATTTTTTCACAACCCATTTCGACTTGTTTCGATTCAATGATACATACATGGATGCAAGGCAATTACTTCTCGTCTCTTTATGAGGTTGTTCTACGACTAGGCTCCGTTTATCTTTTTCCTTTTGTCCTTCCTTATTACATACAAACATTCGAGCAATCAAAATACCATCTATCTTGCTTAACGTACGCCAATGTCTTCTAACACAAAAACCACTAATCCTTGCATATTCATTGTAAAAATCAAATGCCTCTTGCTCTGATTCAAACTCCATTTTAACACATGGAAGATACCTCTTGTACAAATCCTCATTTTCTTTGACATCCTCCTCACGCCCATCATCCTCCATTCTAACATCCAAAATATATAATATTCATCAAAAATAGCACTCGAATTAGAAGTAAAGACAACTAGTAGATAAATCTAATGCTTATATTCAAAAAAGAACATTGAACCCAAGGAATAAAATACGAACACTTTTCATTAGTGTTCTTGGAATGAACAAATGAAGAACCCAAGAAATAAAATACAGGAAGTTTTTTTACGAACTTTTCTACAGTGGTCCCTTGAATGGGAACCATAGTAAGGTATTTTACAATTACATGGAACATTTCCTTCTATTCCCCCAAGGCTAAAACCATCATAGTTTAACATGAATGTGGAACCAACTTTACTTTCGATTTCAGGGTTTTACTTTAACCCACAAACAGAAGAAAAGGAGTACTTTTTTTCAAAAGAGGTGGGTGATACTTTGTGACATCCAAATATTTTTCGGCTAGATCAAAATATTTGTAGGATTGGATACCATTCCAAGACAAAACCTTACCCTCTTTTCTCTAAAATCAAAGTTTTCTCCTGTAACAAACAGTGTTCTGCAATACCTGGTGGGTGATGATTCCGGCAAGTTCTCCGTCGAATCCTCTGGCAATTCCGAAGGTGGTTGATCCTGCCAAAGAGGAATTGCAGTCACACCTTGTTGAGAGGAGTCCATCGCCATCGTTCACTGCCTCCTCTCCTTCACACAGAATTTGAGTGCGAAAAGGGGAAAGAGGAAAAAATTGGACTTCAAGGGCCAAAACGGCGTCGTTTTGGGCTTTAATTGGTTTCCCCCCTTGCGCCCCAAAACGGCGCCGTTTTGGGTCGGAACTGCACGACCTGCAGGGAGAGACCCTGCAGGATCCCCGGATCCATGGAAGAATTCACGGTGATGCTGCACTAAAGATATTAATGCAGAAAGTGAGGTCACTTGAGATAAACTTATCAGTCCTGGAGGAATACATCAAGGAACTGAACCAAAGACAAGGGGACGTTGTGCCCGAACTTGAGAAAGAGCTATCTAGATATTCGATGCTTTTAGAGAAGAGTAGATCAGATATCAATGAACTCTTGGAAAGGAAGAATATTATGGTATACTGACCTCTGAATCATTTTTTTGGAGGATATTGTTTTAAACCTACTTTTAACTCGTTTGCATTCATTTTTCCAAGGAGAAAGGAGTTACTGACCTTGAGGTGTGGAAAGGTGTTGTCTCATCGCGAATGGATGAAGTAGTTAGAGAAAATGGCATGCTGAGGTGAGCACTTTGTCTAACCTAGACAATTAGTTTACACATCTTCAGTTGATTTTAATGTGTTCCATTTGTATGAACCGCTCTCGTGATTTGTTAAAGTTATTTTTGTTTTCCGAGAACAAGTAGATGTCCATTCAAAATGGAGGGTTCCTTCATAACCTATGAGCCTCTTTTGAAGGGATACAATAACTCCCAGTGGTCACCATTATTGTTGTTATCATTTTACATTTTCCATTTGCTGGATAATCACAAATCTTCAGCTATCATTACTTCGTTACATGTCTGATATGCTTTTACCTAACTTTTTTCACCCCTCTTTGAGTATCAAATTTGATTCTGCAAATTAGATGTTGAAAAGGTCGTAACATAAGCGATCAGGCAAGTCTGGAAAAGAAAGAGATAGCTGTTCTGGCAGTGAGCTTTTGCTTTGCATTTTTTGCAATTCTCAGGTTAGTTTCAAAGCGAGTCTTGATGTCTTCTGGAGCCCCAGTATCTGGTGATCTACCCAAACCAAGTAGAGGTTGGATTTTGATACTTGTTAGCAGCAGTATGACCATATTCATTACCTTGCTCTAGCTAGTCTTCTATCTTTAGCTTTTGAGATTTGGATGCTTTTTAGCCTTTTCCTGTGGTAGTTACAGCTTCTTTAGAATAGGAATTGGTGCACATAACATCTGCCCATTAATGGTTGTACTTAGTTTTGTATCTGAAATCGCAAAACGTGAAAAGTGGATTAAACCAACTGCTATATTCAATTTACGATGTTAACCTCAACAATTCAGTTATTTATGACAGTTGTGATACGTGAGCAATTTTAATCTGTGGCTGATTTTGTCCACACCAAATGAGTGCTCTCCTTGCCCCCAACTATCCGCGGAAAGTAAAGTTTTTGTTTGCTCCCTCCTTTTTCAGAGAAATTGTACACACTCATGGACCTTTTGGGAAGTCAAGGGTCATCGCGCTCCTGGCGTTTCTAGTTTTGGTTGTTTTAAGATTCATAAAAAAGAGTCTTACATAAAGAACACAGTCTTACATAAAGAACACAAGAGGCTCAGGTAGACCTAGATGTTCAAAATGACAAAAAGTACTACTGAGACTAGATTTGACCTAATTTTGTAATTTTTGCGTAAATTATGTTTCATTGTTAGTTCGTGTCGACAAGAGAAAGCTGTATAAAATTATAAGAAAAGCATTCAAAATTTACTAGTCATGAAAGTTAACTAATTTTGAATTAATTTTGTATTTAGTAAACTTTTTAAAATTTGTCAATTTGTCACGAGTTTTGATTTTTTTAGATGTCTTTCATGATCGATAATGAATCAATAATTCACAAAAAATGACGTAAAACTAATAAGATTTCCAGTCTCTGACATTGGTAGGAAATTCCTGTGTGAACTACGAACCACACTCCTCTCTTCTCCTGTCTCTCGCCATTAACACCTATCTGTATTTTTGTACAATACCACGGAGATTGTGCAATGCTTAGCCAAAAACAACAAGGTTTTTGTGGTTTTTTAGATTTATTCCATTCATTATTTTTATCTTCCAAACAAACGAGATATTACCCTCGATATGGATTATGATCAGTTAACGACTAGGCACGATACAACAAAGGAAAGAATAGGAGTGGCTGAAAAAAGAGAGCATCACTTCCTCACATCAATCGTAATACTCCGTAATTAATTAAACCACCGAAGAAAGAAGAAAAAAACTACTACCTCCGCCCCTTTGTCTATTTTCATTATTCGTGTCATTCTTTAAATGCTTATATATTGCAATCTTTAATGTTTTTCATAATTTTAAAATTAATCCAAAAAATATCCCTCAAATCTAATAAAAATTCAAAAAAGACCAATAACACACATAAAACGAAGAAAATAATTAAGTTTAGAAGAATGAGATAAGTACATCCAAAACAACGTATCAATTTCATTATTCGTGTCATTCTTTAAATGCTTATATATTGCAATCTTTAATGTTTTTCATAATTTTAAAATTAATCCAAAAAATATCCCTCAAATCTAATAAAAATTCAAAAAAGACCAATAACACACATAAAACGAAGAAAATAATTAAGTTTAGAAGAATGAGATAAGTACATCCAAAACAACGTATCAACATCTCCCGAGGCTCCCGTAAACTTGTAACCCACCCTTTACCAGTTCTTCCTTCCCCCTCTCAACTACCTGATCCGCCCACTTTACATGTTTTCGCCTTCGGACACTATGAACACTTCATCCCTCAATGCAGCCGTGGATTCCTTATGTAATTTCTCATTCAAGGCCTCAATTTTCTTACGTTCTTGTACATACAAGAATTTGTAGTCAACCAGAGGACACTGAGGTATAATATCCCATTTCTTGAGCTCAAGACATATGGTCCTCCGCATTCTTTTCACTTGTGCCTACAGATCATCAAAAGATAATGCAAGAATTAAGTAAAAATATGCAAGTGAAAAAAAATTGAAATGAGCATGTAAGTACGTTTTTCCCTTTTTATGCCTTAAATACTCAACTAATTGCGAAAACTTCAATTTCATCTTTTTGGGGCTTCGGTCGCCAGCTACTCTGTTGTCAAGGAATCTTAAACTAATACTCTTGGGGAATGCTATAACTTGTAGGAGTGGTATAGTGCATCTAATATCTGTACCTGACTAAGTTGGGGTAGCTTATCACCAACTGCGAGCGAAATCACGAAAGCCATCATGTACACGCCACAATCATTTCTGCATGCCATAACACAAGTATATGAATAAACTGAAAATAACCAAGATTAAAAGCATTGAAAAATATAATAGCACAAACTGAATAAACACATTGTTGAGGTTAGGTTACTGTTTTCCATTTACATCCTTAGCTGCAGATAACAACTCATTTGCATTCAAAACTACAACATCATAGTTCAAACACGCGCGTGCGCTCAGAGAGAGAGAGAGAGAGTAATGTCTGTCAATATGCTGGACAATTTGCCATCGGATTCAACATAACTTCACCAAAGAATCCATTGCAATGGTTCTGACTAATTATGCTGTGAAAGAATCAACTAGCGCAAAAATAAATTTTATTTAAATTTTTTTGTTTCCTAGGTCACCATAACAAAAGCAACGCGGGACAATTTGCAAGCTTTTCATAAGTTCTCAGGCCTTAATGCAAATGAGTGCTCTATGTTTCTCTGTCAAATACCTTGGTGTGCCATTGATCACTACCAGATTAAGAGCAGAGGATTGTGCTCTATTGAGGGATAAGGTTGTACAGAGAATTGTAAATTGTGCAGGTCACTGGAGTTCCATTTTTATTTTGCCTGAAAGAGTCATAAGGAAATTGAAGGCTTGCCGAGGATTTTTCGGCAAGCTCTCTGGTGCTAAGGTCTATCGGCAACCTTCTTTGCTCCCAAAGAAGAAGGGGTACAAAACACTGCATCAAGTATGCCAGTCGTCTTCCGCTGCCTAAGAGATGCATCAAACGTGAATGAAAAAGTAATCCCGTACCCATTATCTTGGATTGGAGTATTCTCTGGATATTTGATTGGCCACTCATTCTGTTCTGTTAGTCTTTTAAACACAAACTCGTGGTTCAAGAAATGGGCCTGCATGTTATTTGTAAAATCAGTTGATATATCAACGGTAAGTAGCCATATATAAATGATAGGAGAACTGTATTCGAATAGTACAAAATACTCACGAAGTCTTCAGAATATTTCTTCTCCCTTTCACACCTCATTGAATCCAGCCAAAGGAAATATTTTTTCTTAACATCAATTACCAGCAGCATCCAGTGTCTGTCTCTGAGGATTGGAAAGAATATCTGCAAAAAAGATTCCATTAATTATATTTCATTTTCTTTGTTTCTAGCATCATATAAATGGCATTGATATATTAAATTCATATTATTTACCTTTTCGGTCTTTGGTAGTAATATCGTATTGAGCAATCTTCCACTCTCCTTAAAATTCTTCTGAATGAGATAGTACCCAAAAACAAATAAAATGTTTTGCTTGACACACCTTGAAAGTTGAAACTTATATAATTAAATTTACTTACAACGACATTGGGGCCGAAAAAGTGACAATGAGATAGATAGTGGTCCAACATCTCGCTATACTCCATGACAGTCTAAAAAATCAAAGACAAAAAGTTCCGTATGTATAGAAGATTAAAATTTTGATGTTACCTAATGGCTAAAAATGTGGCATATATATTTATTTAATTAAAGTTCCTTACGATATTCGAAATCCAGCATCCATCAACAAATTCTCCCCGAAAGGAACCATCTTGCATACTATGGAGACAAGAATCAATGAATTAGTGAAATGAATTTACGCTTGGGGGCAACTGAGAAGGGAGAAAAGGCCAATTTTACCATTTATTTATTGTCTCCTCCTCGTCAATACTTGGTGTGTATGAAAAATGAGCATCCAACCAAACCTGAATTAAAAACGAAGGAAAAGAAAGTGCATAAACCAAGAGGACAACTTGCGCTTGAACTGCTGCCTGCTGGACCTCACCTATTTCTACATTGGGAACCTGTTACCAAAAATTAAAACTCCAACTTAAGCTTTGGCTTGTTTACTGATTTGTTGCCCTTTTCCTTCTCCCCTTTCTTTTGCTTATATCTTCTTCCCAATTCCTTTTTTCCTTTCCTATTTTCCCTTTCCCATTTACCATTTCCCACTTCTTCTGCTTTATCTCCTTGATATCAACGTTAGGACAGAAACCAAAAACTGAAAATAAAAATAAAAATACACTATGTTAGAGAGCCTATAACCCGATACTTGCTTATGGCAACTGTGAAGCGAAGTCCCGCATCGCTTGGGTACCAATGTAGATGAAGAATATAAGCATAATGGCACTCTCACTTCAATAGCTACCTTTTGGGGTTGAGTTCTCCCAAGACAGTGTAACATGGTATCAGAGCTGGGAATGTCAAGGGTGGGTAGGGTGCGTGTCCCTGGCCTGGCAAGTTCTGTCGAGTGAGCACGTTGGATGTGAAGCGAAGTCTCACATCGCTTGGGTACCAAAGTAATATGAAGAATATAAGCGTGAGGGCACCCTCACATTAATAGCTAGCTTTTGATTGAGTTCTACCCAAGACCGTGTAATATCAACAACTATCTATTAATGGTCTCAGAAATTAAAAAAGCGCTTGTGTGAGGCAATTAAACCTCTTAAGCTTTGGAATAAGGGTACCATTTTAAGACCCTTGAGGCAATTAGTACAAGTTGAAAGAACATACCCCGCCCGTAGTATGCACAGTGGGAACAATAGAAAGCTCCCCCTCGGCACTCTGTAGACCTTGCCTGCGCAATGGTGAGAATAGAGTTTGCTGCTCCCCAGAAAGTCCTACAAAATTGAATTAGTGAAACTAATTAAAAAGCACTATTTGACCATGGTAGACATCCAAATAATTGAAAATCAGAGTTAACAATAAACATGCCATGGGACAAGGTATGCTCCCCTAAAAAGGAAGGGGGCCTAGGTTTTAAATGGTTAACCACCTGGCATATGTGATCAAAGAAAAACAAATTATATATACATATATGTGTGTGTGCCCGCGTGTGTGTTGGAGGGTGTTAAAGCATCCAACTGAAGACCAATTGGCAATGAGTGAAGAGGCCGTCCAGGCTCATATACTAGTTTTGAAGGAGATAATTAACCGATGTGTGACAAGCTCCAACACTTCTTTGCACGTGCAACCCCCGACTCGCACGTGGTGAGGTAAACAAATGATCCATAACAGTTGGATCACAACAAACAACGGTGCACTAATGACACAAACAAGGGGTAACAAATTCTTCGAAACCCTAGCGCTGCGCATCCAACTCAAAATCAATTGACAATGAGTGAAGAGGCCGCCCAAACTTATATACTAGTTTTGGAGGAGATAATTAACTGATGTGGGACAAACTTCAACAGAGGGTTGGGGTGGGGTGAGGGTTTGAGGGACACATCGTTTAACACAACTTTTGACACAAAATGTAAGAAATTTTGTGTAGGACCAATTTTGGGGTCCCACACGAATGATCGGAGCCATTTAATTTGTTTAGAACATGTTTTTAAGAGTTCACGTAAAAAATAACTCATTCGGATACCAATAAGGACTTGATTAATGCTTAATTACCTGGATTCAAGTTGGTAATTGGCTGCTTAAGCTCAAGCAATACCACTACAGAAGTTTTGTCCAGAGACCTAGAATTGTGCATACATTCTTGTAAGTCCTCGTCGCAAGACATTAAAGTCCACTCATCTTCCACATCTTCCTCATCTTTATACTTGACATTATAACTTCCAGCCTTCAGGTTCAACCTTTTAGCCACTTCTTGCTGCAACTCTTCAAATCTAGATGACAAAGACAGTCGAAACTTTATCTTATTATTTTCAAATTTCGCCCACATGGTCACCGTATGTGAATCTTGGAACCATGGCTTTATGTGAGAAACACCAACTAAGGCTTGATTAGAAGGCAGATCCGAATTTAGTTGTGGGATTTGTCTCTGGTTCTCAACAGGCGAGGGCCGGAAGGAATTGGCATTTTCTATGTTCCGATGCGGCCACCGATAGATATCATAACCCCTACAAACACGCTTAAATGTAGATATGCTAACTGCAAAATGAAAATTTCAAATAAGACAAAATACCTTCAGTTCTTTATTGCCAAAGCCCAAGAATTTCCATTTTAAAAGGGAACGTCTAGTTAAAAAATACAATTAGGACAAGGAGCAAACTCATATTTCAAATTTAGGGAGTGTTCTCTTTACCTTTGAGTTCCCTCGCAGCATCTTCACGCTTCATGTTAGAACATTTAAGGATCTCCTCTAAAGAAACTTCAATTCTAACTCCAGCTTTTTTATGTTTTCTATCTTGCATCTTTCTTTTACGTTCTTTTGAACTAGATACCACAGGGATGTTTCGTTCTGCAGTGACAACATTCTCTCCCTTGTTCGAAGGATCCATTGACTGCTGATCAGATGAATCTACTTGCTTTGTCACTTTTCCATTCTGCATGGAATCAAGAATAGGCAAATTGTAGTTTTGTGCTTCACTATCGACATACATTCCACTGTTTATGACATCCATGACATCCATTGATGGTTGATCCTGTTGATCTTGCTGCAACATTACTCCTCCATCCTGTACGAGTTCAAGACTAGGAATAAATCTAGTAGCTGGGATCATTTGAATGGAATGACTTTTCTGACCATTTTGAAAGTCGATAACTTCTACAGATAATGCTTCTCCCAATCCTTGCCTAGAAGCAAGCTTAAAAGTTTTGAAATATTTCTCCATCGTTCCCAATATCAACCTCAATTTGGCCAATATGTTCTCATCGTTTTTGTCGCTTTCGGGCAAAAAGAACTCTAGCACGTATAATTCATCTCCAGTGTAACTACTTTGCAAGCACATTGTGAACCAACCTCCTAATTTGCCGCATCGGGCATAGGGTACCAACGGGAACTCAGCTATGCTAAATTGCTTTACGTCCGAGCAGTATAACAAGTTAGGTAATGGAAGTATCCTCCCACTAATGTGCCCCTTTCTTAAGAGACAAACTTTACTGACATCCGCAAAAGCAAGAAGATCACTAGACCAGTAATCATCGTCATCTTCTTCGTCAGTACTATAGTCTCGAACAGAGAAATGGAACTGGTTTTGCAGTAAATCGTTGCAAGAATGGCAAGAGACCCATGCCAAAGCGAAAGGGAGTTTATGAATGTTACACACGGATTTATACACCATCTTGAGTTCCTGAAAGGCAACCGTAAGAGCTTCATTCTTGTCCCTATACTGTTTCAAATGTATTGTCACGTTAGGATACTTGTGAGAAAATATAACTTCCAGACATAATACAAGGGAAATAAATGCAGATTAACATTGCATGAGGGTTTGCCATGCACTCACTTGCATTTTGCGGTGTTCATATCCATCAAAACATCGCAAACCAAACTCCTGCAAGGGAATGGAAAGAAACAACTCAGTAATCTTGAATACTCAACATACTATCAGAAAAAACATATTCAATATCTACAAGTAGGGTCAAAGTAAAGCAAAGCAAAGTAAAGAAATTATGTTGTCGCATGTATCCAATTTTGACACTTTTGGTTCCATCTAGAGCTCAATTTGATGATTAGAATCATTCAATTTGTCGAGCTCATTGACAAGTTAAACCAAGCCAAAAATTATGTTGATCGCATATTGATCAATATGATTTAGAACACATTCACATTGAAACAAGTAGACACATACACCAAATTGGAGCCCATCTATTTGAAGATTAATATGAGCGATATTCAAGCAAATAGATTTTTGGCCAGATTATTCTACTTGATGAGCTCTATACAATGAACTGTTCTGATCATCAAAATGAGTCCAGGATATACCCGAAATTATCAAAACTGGACCCGTCCATTTTTTTTGGGTACCAAATGGATATGATCCAGGTCCTTTAATGAATTATTAGAAGTAGGTATAAAATAAACAAAAAAATAAGGTAGAGTTATTAGAAGTAGGTATATGATCCAGTTTTGTGAAAAAGGAAGTCATCGTACTTTGCCTAAAAAACAATAAGGTAGTAAAATAAACAGGGGAAAAAAGTAGAAGCGAGGGAGTAGTAATGAATGTTAGAAACAAGAAATTTAAAAATGCTAACTAGTCACAAACCTGAAAAATATCATACACGCTGCCCAGGAATTCTTTGTCATGCCAACGTATATTATATGGACAAACTATCTCAAGTACCCCGACACAGGTGTGGCCAGAATGGTCGAACACTGGCAGAGCCGACGATGATCCAATCTCGCAACGTAAAGCAAGGTCACGTTGTGGATACTCTTTAAGAGTGTAATTCTTCACATGTGGAGTGGATTCGGGGAGTTGATTGAGGAAGACACGGCCAGGAAGCCCAAGTTGTTCTTGTGCACACTTTGCATCTGCGTAGAAGGAGTTATTATACTCCCTACACATCCCCATCCTATACGAACAAAGCCGATTTCTCCAAGGCGGGAAATATGTTGGACCAAGAGCAAAAGGTTGGAATTGAGTAGTAAGCAAAGTCCGCCCCTGGGACGTTTTTGTGGGTGCCCAAAATTGAACTAGCTCACAACTAAATTCCTTCTCGTATATCAATTTCTGGAGAGCAAGGCTGATTAAGTCCGCAAAATTATCTGTAAGTGAAAATAGAGGTTGAGCCCCTAAAAAAAGAAGAAGAAAGAAGAAAGCAAGAGAGAAAGAGAGAGAAGACTTGCCGAGTTGGCTCCAGAAAACCCATCCAAAACTCGGAAGCCCATAATAATCTGGAAGATCAAATCGCGACCAATTGAGTCGTTCCTTTAGTAGGTATTCCTTGAAATCGCGGGTGAAATAGTCCTTCGGAACTCCAAGGATTGTATGGACATCATCAACACTTGCGTGTATGTGTATGGGCATCATCATCATCTTGAATTCTATTCTTTGCAGATGAATGAATGAACTATCTTGCGTGTATGTGTATGGGCATCATCATCACACTTCCCTCTATTTTCTATTATTATATATATTGGAGGATAGGATAGGAGTAGTACTTTCGTCACCGACGAATTTTATTTAGTCAATTGGTGCGGGGCCCAGCAGAACACCTTCATAGACTCCACATCTTTTGCAATACAAACACGCATATCATCCATTCATCTATTGGACCAAAAGATCCTCAATTTAACACTTTACTTGTTGATTAAGACAAAAAATATTTTTTTTTATCGTCAACACAAAAATTAATTACTTTTGACCGATTCACAGTTAGGAAGAAGACCCTTTGGATTCTCAAGTAGTGCACAAGCCTCCCAGCCAACTAAATTACACATTTGATTTCAGTAAACAAAAACCCACCATGACGATCTTGTGTCTTTATTCAAATTTTTTTTGTGTGTTTATTAGTTTTGGGTTAAAATTTTGTGCACTATTGGTTTATCTCGTTCAGACAAACCGGAAAAGTAAAAAAATTATGACTTTTATCCAAATATTTTTGAAAATACCCAAGATAAACCCAAAAGCCCTACTTTTTGGGACTTTATCTTGGATGTTTCAAGAAATATTAATTTGGATATAAGTAAATAAATCTTGGATTTTCTATTCATCAATAATCTACAAAAACCTGGCGGGAACCAAACAAACACAATTTTTTTAAAATAAGGACAAAATGCCCAAAAAAAAACTAACGAGAACAAGGCCTCAGTGTTTCATGTGGCGTTTGAGGCTCTTCCACCATTATATAATATGGGACACCAAGCAACCATCCCTCACGGGCACTAAAAAATCTCCCATGTGCACCGGATGCTTTGGACTAATGACGTTGCAAAACACTCTCACCAACTCAACTAAGACTAGTGTGCTTTTCGCAGTAGCTCGTGTCTTAGATTTGGTAGTTTTGGTTCGTTCCTGTTTATTGTGATAAAATCTTTTGCTTTCGAATATTGGTAATGAAATGAATTGCTTGACTGTTGATGGAAAAAAACCCTCCACTAAGGCATGTCAAATCAGCTCTCCTCACCCCACAATTCCTACTTTCTTTGATTGAAATCATGATTATTGCTCCCAGTGACCAATAACATGTGAGCACATTAAACTTTGTATTTTTTCCCTCCTGATTCCAGACGAGCCAAATCTAATAGAAATTTAGAGAAAACCATCAGAAGACATAAAAAATCAAGAAGTTAGATCTTAAACTTTCTACTCCTATTTTGGTGGTTTTGGTTCATTCATGTTTCTTGTGATGGAACCTTTTGTCTTCGGATATTGGTAATGAAATGAATTGTTTGACTGTTGATGAAAAAAAAAAATTCGAGGAAGGCATGTCAAATCAACTCTACTCACCCCACAATTCCTACTTTCTTTGATTGGAATCACGATTATTGCTAAATTTTCTATTTTTTCCCTCCTGATTCCAGACGAGCCAAATCTAGTAGTAGAAATTTAGAGAAAACGATCAAAAGACAGAAAAATTAAGATGAAGTTAGATCTTAAACTTTCTACTCCTATTTTTTTCCTCCTAATTCTAGCCTTGGCATTTTGCAAGCAGCCGTTAATCCATATGCTAGTTGTTTTCTCCTAGCTACTTGGGGGGAATTGTGACCAATAATTTTCTATAAAAAAAAAAAAAAGAGAAGAAGAAGAGCAAAAATCAGAGTGTTGCAATTATTTTCGATAAGAGCTGCTCTATGGATTTGTTTTATCCCAGTTATAATGTTGATTCCTGATGTTTTATAGCTTCTGGGTTTCCACTGTATGCAGATTCATGAATGATGAAACAACCGGAACATTGTCCTGCCGTTACCAAAGTCCATTTTGACCTCTGTGGTTATCGCCATGTGCGGGTTATGGTTCAAAATTTAGCATATAACCTATTTGTGGTTTTGAAAATGTGCGGATAGGCCCCCTACCGTCATATTTTTCATCCATATTAACGGACTCAATATTAAAAGACCGATATACGCTCATCATGTCTCTTGATCCTTCTTCTTTTTTAAATCTAACCACACCATCCCTTATATCAAAAATTGAATCCAAACCGTTGATATTGTAAATTTTGATGAGTATTACATCTATACCAAAATTCAAGTCAATCAAAAATGAAAAGCTCATGGTCGAATCGATTTTGTTATGAAAGTAAAATTTCAAATTTGAATTTACTAAAAATTAGACACTGGGTTATTGATGCCCGATCGAGATGATTTTTTACAAAGATACTCTATTCTTTATTTAATACATTATAAACGACTCAGATTACATTCTAGAGGCGTATGAGATACACCTCCGTTAATATGGATGAAAAACATGATGGCAGGAGGTCTATCCGCACATTTTCAAAACCACAGGTAGGTTATGTGCTCAATTTTGAACCATGAGTGGGATATCCGCACATGGCGATAACCACATGGGGTGAAAGTAGACTTTGCCCAAGAAAAAACATAGGATGACTCTTATCATCCACAAGTTCCAACGAAGTTCACAATAGTAGCCCTTTAGTTTCGTGTTAAATTTTTGTAGATTATTGATTCGTCTTGACAAGAAATCAAAAAAGTAAAAAATAATGATCCAAACTTAAAATCAGCCAAAAAGCCACATTTTTCGTCTTTGTTCAAAAATTTAAGTTTGGATCACAATATTTTTACTTTTTCTCGTCAAGACAAACTAATAATGCACAAAAATTTGACGCGAAACTAACAAATGCGAAAAAAAAATTGAGTAAAACAAAAAATCTTAAATATCTTAAATATATGAGGAATGTTCTTCATTTGAAGGGATTTACCTTTTCGTGTTTTCAAATTAGTAATGTTCCACTTTGCATCGCCCATAGTTGTTAAAAATCTACGATACATGATACGTATCTTACGATTTGTATCGTCTCTTTCAGAGAATGATAAGTACGAACTATACTTCGATTGTGTTTTGCCTGACTTTTCCCTATCAAAAGGAATATAAAGTTTTAATGTAATAGACCTAGTTGAGAGACTTGAAATTTTAGATTTTGAAAACTTTTTTTAAAATATAAGTATAGTTTGTTGGTGTTATTAATATTGTTAAAACATAAACTAAATTTAGTATTTTGGTCCAAGAAAGTTAAGTCCAAACAACTTCACTTGATAAAGCTTCCATTGACAAAATCCAAAGATGAAAATTATTATTGATGAAATATCTAGAGTTTTTTTTTTTTGTGAGAATTAGTTACATGTGCAATTCTAGAATTATCTCAAAATTTATCTTGTATGAAAATATCTAAGTAAAAGACTCTTCCATGGAGTAATATAAATAGGGATAAGTTCTAGCCATTTTGTACCAAACCAAAAACAATTTGAGGTCAAGTGTAATACAAATACTCTCCTTCCCTGCTCTTGTGTACACTACATACATCCACTACACCGTCCACTACATTTTCTATGGGGCCCACCCTGGGTCCCATAAAAATATAGAAAAAATGCCCATAATTTTAAAAAAAATATTTTATGGAGCTCTGTAAAAAATCAGTTACAACAAATATCGGTAAGTATTATTTCTGGATTCGTAGGAGTGACAGTTTCGCCCCTACAAATCAAAAAATAATACTTACCAATATCCGCAGGAGTTGATTTTTTATAGAGCCCCATAAAATATTATTTTAAAATTTATGGATATTTTTCTGTTTTTTTTAGGACTCGGGGTGGGCCCCACCAAAATGTAGGGGATGATGTATAGTGTATGTAGCATCTCTTCAATATAAACTCTTCTCTTCCAACCAACAAACATATCTCAAGATACTATACAATTGAAAAAATGATACACGATACATATCCCGATTTAAAAACACTATACCGTTTGAGTTCTTCCGTTGGGATGTATTCCTGGAAATTGGTACAAAAAAACTTTAGATATTCAAAGATTCTATCGGCATCACCATTAGAAACACTTCCGTTGGTGGCCATCATCTTCAATTTTCTCAGAGAAATCCATCGGCTAACCCAAAAAGAGTGAACTCAATTGCCCCTCACACATCCTACTATTTTCCTTCCTTCTCCCCCAACCTTTATTACTCTATATAGCACTACTCTTGGGACCAGCGTCTTTTTTCCAATCAATCCTGTGGATCAAAAGTTTTTTCTCCATGATTCAAAGGGTTATCATTTTTACTTTCAAGCCACTCTTCAACTCAAAGGGTTATTCATTGTTGTAGTCTTATCTTTCTGGATAGAATATTACTCATTCTGTCCCTTTTTAAGTGTCCCGCTTCGTGACTCCAACTTATTAAGAAAACATCATCATTGCACCTTTCACATCAACTTTTACCAACACTTTCCTTACTTATCCTTTATGGATACATCATCATTACACTTTTACTCACTAACTTTTCAAAATGAAATCTACTTTCAAGGGCAAAATGGAAAATGCACCAACTTTTACCCACTAATTTTATAAAATGGATACTTATTAATGGACAGCCCAAAATGGAATACTGGACTTTAAAAAGGGGACGGAGGGAGTACTACTTTTGTGGTGCAATGAAAGATTACGATAAACATTAATGTGTCCATGTGCCTGCTTCGCTATAGGAAGCTCCTGGGAAGCTTTAAGTATTGAAATGGAATAAGAAATTAAGCCTCGAACCATTAAAAACTTTAACAAAAGTTATTTCCTTCTAAATAGTTGTGAACAAGATGAGGTTCAGAAAGGCTCAAATTGAGCCCGTCCGGCCTGCTAACAAAAACTGCTAAAAAACAAACCAATCCATTCGTTTTGAACGTTAGCAATTTGGCGCAGGTTAAGAATTGCCAACCCACCACGATCGAATTTATATTGTGGTCTTACTTGAATAAGAAGTGACATGAGAAAAAAAGACTAGGCATATTGCGTAATTAGCTCAAAACCAGAAGGTCTTGGTTGCATAGCTCTGTATCAACCTCTTTGTGGCTTCCTTGATTTCTTCCATCCAAATGAGATCGAACCCTTGATAGGAAAACAACAACACAGGCAAGAATGGGAGTAGCGAAAAAGAGGGAGGATACATCAATCCGTCACATGCTGTGTAAACTAAAAGAAAAAAAAAAGGAAAAAATAACACATCAATCAGCATATTCAAGTTGGTAATTGGCTGCTTTGGCTCAAGCATTACCAAAATCAAAGTGTTGCCCAGAGATCTAGAAGTTTGTATACAATCTTGTATGTCCTCATCGCAAGCTATTAAAATCAACTCAATTTTCTCATCTTTATATTTGACATAATAAGTTCCAGTCTCCAAATTCAGTGTTTTAGCCACTTCTTGCTGCAACTCTACTAGTCTACACAACAAGATAGCCAGAACTTTATTGTAATATCATTTACATATTTCACCCTTAGGGTCACCATATTTGTATATGGGAATGCTAAATCATGTGGCTTTATGTGACCAACACTAGCTGTGGAAATCTACGATGAGAGAAACTACTTTTTTGTTCTCTACTACAAAAAGCTCAATAATTTCTCTAGGAGAACAAATTGTCTAGTTGGATATAACAATCAAGACCAAAAGCAAACAATTCCCAAAAATTTTAGAGTGCACATTTACCTTTGAGTTCCCAGGCAGTATCTTTACGACCCATTTTCAAATATTGCAGGATATCCTCTACAAGAATTTCAATTGTAACTCAAGTTTTTTTGTGTTTCCTTTCTTGCGTCTTTATTGTGGTGCCTTCTCCTGAACTGGTAAGCACAATGTCATTCCTTGCCGGACTAACGACCTTCACTCCATAGTTTATGCCATCCAGTGATGGTTGATCCAATGAATTTAACTGCATCGTCACTCCTCCATGCTTTAAGGGTTCAATAAAAGGGAAAAATCTAATAGCTTGGATCGTTTGAACAAAATGAAGTTTCCCACCATTCTGAAAATCAATAACTTCAGCGGATAATACTTCCCCCAGTTTTTTTCCAGAAGCAAGGTTGAAAGTTTTGGAATTTTCAATCATGCTCAATGAGTTCCATGAGCTCTCATCATCTTTGATGCTCGCGGGCAAAAAGAACTCTAGTATGTAAGAGTCATCCACAGTGTAACTGCTTTGCAATCATATTGTGAACCAAACACTTAATCTGCACTTTCGTGCATACGGTACGAATGGTTACACAACTAGGCTGAAAGTGCCCTCCCAAAGGTTGCAATCTCCTGCCCCACAAAATTCTACAGCATTGCAAGCATTGCAAGGGACCCATGTCATGGCCGTTATGAATTTCTCCCATACTGATCTCAACACCATCTCAAGTTCCTTGAAGGCAGCAGTAAGAGCTTTATTCTTATCCTTGTACCGTCTCGAAAGTACTGTCACAACAGGATACTTGTGAGAAGATCTCCCTTCAAATTTTATGAAAGAAAATGAAATTCCAGATTTTACATAAGATTTACAGCTTGCCACTAACTTGCATTTGATGGAGTTTATATCCATCAAAACATTGCAGGTGTAGCTCCTGCAGGGCATGGAAAGATTCAAATGCATTATTATATAATCAGATACATAAAACAGGGTTAGAGTAGAGCTTATTGAAGAAAACTTTTGTCCAAATATGCAACAATTGTTTGCACAGATTCACCTCACAGAAAGTACCATCAGGAAATGTTCTTGGGTATTCAGTGGGTCAGCATTCAAAGAATTTAATTTCTTCAAAGGAACACAAGCTCCCGACAAATGCAAGTTCGGTACCTTTACTGAAATCTAAGGAGGAATCTTCTTACAAGTTGTTCAACTAGTATGATAGTTCAGATTTGCTTTCTGATACGCATGATATGCCTGTTATGATTCTTGTAACAAGGTGGATAATCCTGAATTTCTTATGTGGAGTACTAGTGACCGCATGTTGCTTTCATGTATTATGGCAACTCTAACACCTTCAGTCCATCATCTCAATCATATCCATGATCTCAAACGGAAGTTGCTCAACCTTAAAAACACCACATCTATGGAAGCATATCTGGATTCAATTAAAGGAATTATGCAGAAATTAGCTGTGTTACTTATATAAATTGATGATGAAGATCTTGTATCAGAGGAGTTTGAACGTACTGAATTGACAAGTGAAGGAGTGGGTGAAAGACTTGACTTCAGAAAAGTTGTCACGATAGATGACTTACCAGAAATCCCTGCCTTGGTCGTTTTCAGAAAACGCCAAGCAAGGAAAGCACTCAGCTAAAAGCATGACAGGTTGGGCTAGAACTGGTTGATCTTTTGGAGTTATCTCCAAGAAGGGTCGCTCTCTTCATACGCCTTGCAGCTTCGTCTAAGTAGGTTTGGGCTAGGTCATTGCGCTCCTGCCACCTCTTGACTAATACGAAAACAAAGAGTGGGTTTCTGGCTCAGAACAGAACCTGGTTCACCTCTATTTCATACACCCAATGGATTTGCATAGACGGTTCAAAATGTTGAAGCGAGCTATCAGAACACGCACAGAACCTTTCTCATTAAGCAATTTTTCTCTATTCTTATAGCTGAAGGTCTTCACATTATCAACCTCATCCTCATCCTATTTACTGTTCTGCTATACTAACTGCACAACACTCAAGTGCAGCAAGCTGATAAAAAATACATTCAAGTGCAGCACACACTTCTGGATATTGTACTCCTCCATCTGGTTTTCCCTAAGCTTCAATTGTCCAGAATTCTGCTCCACAGTTCTAGAACTTTCAAAATCCTTAACTTAGCTGTCCTAGTTCTGGTTCAAATCTTCATAACTATCTAACCTTTAACGACGCATAGAAAAACCCAGGAAATTACAATACTAGAGGAGGGAATAACACATATAAAGGAAATCAGATTAAGGACTAAGGATGTTGAAGTTGACTCTCATAGTCTCATTATATCCGAGAAAAGGTTCTTCATAAACAGATTGTTGCAGAACATATTCAATCGTGGATCAGATTGCTGACATATTCTGAAATCCATCGACAACTGCTATATTCTCGGACCTTAAGGCCAAACTGATGCTCAGAGGTTCCACCATCAGTTTGTGGAGGGGGTCAAGTGTAGCTGATGTAGCGAGCTGGGCAAACTGCCCGTTAACCAGCAAGTTTGTCAGTGGCAGGTAAGCTCTTAAGCTCTGTGATTAGCAAGCTGGAGTTTAACCGGCAGTGGTAGACGGTAGGTATAGCCCGGTATGTCGGTCGTATTTGACGTAAATAGAGGAGATCCATCTCTGTAGTTGCATTCTGTATCAATCCATTCATTTATAATCAATGACAAAATTCAACATTATTTTGATCTTATCACAAAAGTTGTTGCCTTGTAGCTTACCTAACTCATTTTGTTCAAATCACCACGTGAATACGTGGAGTTATCGTTATGAGAAATTGGAGGATACCAATTTTTTCTTTGTCCACCGAAAGATATGAATACTTCAAAAGGCAAAATGTATATAAAAAGCATGTCCAATTTATAAGTGAATAACAGTTCAACTTGGACAGTCTGTGAACTGAACTAAGCATAGCTACATAAGGGACGTTTGATACAAATATGTGGAGGGCGTGGTCCGGCGAAGGGACCAGGGCGGTGGCCACGTTGCACCATTAGCCGGACCAATGTGTTTACCACCCGTGGGTCGGCAGGTTGGCTCGGTATCCGATCCGAGTCTTGCCGTACCCGGTTAAGATAAACCGTGGTACTGATCCAAGGGGGAGTATGATCTGGTTCGGCGTGTCCCTGCCGAACGGGTAGGAGATTGCCCCTGTAGAAGCTATCAGTGCCGTTCTGTCTGTCCGGCGGAACCTATGCTCGCCGAGCCTCCTGTCCCCTAACTTGGAGAGGAAGTTAGGAAGAGATGGGCAGGAGCGGGCAACCTCGCGTCTTGTCCCATCCCTTATATTTAGGAGCGGAATATGGGGGATTGGATAGGTCCAGGATTGGGAAGTCTATCTGGGTCCGATGTTGGCGGGCTCATCACATAGCGCGTGGTAACCTTATGGGAGTTGGACTCTGTACTCCCTTTTGGCTATAAAAGGAGGGATCCCCCTCTAGATTGAGGTAACACTTTCTCAAACCCTAAACTATACTTCGATATCTCCTCTCCTGTTTACTGACTAGAGCGTCGGAGTGCCTGCCCTGGACCACCACGCTCCGGGTTTGGGCACTAACGCGGTTGCTTCGTGTGCAGTCTAACCCATCCTCGTCCAAGCCTCAACCATCCAAGCCACAAGGTCCAACCGGAGAAAGCTTGCCACCACAATTGGCGACTCCGCTGGGGAAAATATTAACAAACACATCTTGTGGTGAAGCTTTCTTTCCGTTCTTCTCTTTTCCCAGTTCAGGATGACAGGCACGGACGGACGACCTCTCGGCCTTACTTACTTCGATCCAAACCTGGGTCACCACTCCTCCTAGCGGACGGAGTTAGGGCGGAATGGCACCCTCACTGGGGGACCCGGCAACTCCAGGGTGGCGGGTTCAAACATCCCTGACCCTAACAACCAGGCTTCAGGAGCGGCGGCATTCCACATAGATGGTGTGCACCGCTCTGCAGCAAGCCTCACAGTTCCTCCTCCCCCCCGCCAGAGCTCCCGGTGAGCATGGCGGAGGAGTTATTACGACTAAGAATACAACTACAAGAGATCCAGGCACATCAGAGCGTCCCACCCGTTTTCAGGTCGCGGGAACGGCGACGGAGGAGGAATGCTCTCCAGCCGACCCAAACAGCTGACACTGTTAGGGCCTCTGCCTTTACAAGGCTCGGCCCACTGTGTCACATTGATGCTAGCGGCCGTGTCCATCTGGAACCTGGACACCGAACCGGTCAACAAGACGGTGCGTCCGGAAACGATAATGTTCGCCGAGCATTATTTCCAGCGGCAAGTGCCACGGCGTCAAGTGCTCGTTCAAGGTCATGGGACATAAAAACACTTTTTGCTCTCGCCTCCTTGCTCTGCAACTTCAACTGCTGCTGCTACTTCAATCGCCTCCGTTGCTCCGCCACTCACCGCCATCCAGTCCCAGCATTCTCAGGTAACTCCGCTGCCCCTTCTGATTCTTTCTGAGTATTTCAAAATGCAACACCCCTCTCATAGCCCCACGTTGGCACAAAGAACACTCTTCACTTGAATAGTGTAGATCTCCCATGGCAAGTGCCACGGCGTCAAGCGCTAGTTCAAGGTCTAACGCATCCATGACAAATTATGTTCACTACTCCAGTCAGCAGTAGGTGCACTTACATAGATAATAAAATTAGAAAAGAGCAATAGTTGAAAAACAATCAACAAAGTAATAGCACCAGTCAGAACTAAAAGGCATAAATGGTTCCACTTCATGAAAAAGGATGATATACAGTGCCTAACAAGCAATGAAGTAATGAATGTTAAGAAGACATTGAAAATGCTAGTAAGTGACAAACCTGAAAAAAATCGTACAGGTAGCTGTCGAAACATTTTTCAGCAAGAGACACTACCACTAGTACACCAACACAGATTTGGCTTGAATATTCGAACACCGGCAAAGCCCAAGATGTTGCAACTTCGCAATGCAAAACAAGGTGGCGTTGCGGGTACTCTTTATATAGGGTAATACTGCACATCTGGAGAGGATTCGGGCAATTTATGCCGGAACACACGCCCAAGAGGTCCTAGTTCTTATTATTCTTTTCCATCTCGCAAATATCCCCGTAAAATTGATACTCCTTAGAGATCATCCTATATGCTGAAAACTAAGAGATCATCCTATACTCACGAATCCCCTTTTTATCAAACATATGATATGTTCTGCCAATAGCGAAAGGTTAGTTTTGAGTTGAAAGGAAAGTATGCCCCTCCAATGTTGTTGTGGCTTCCCAAACTTGAACTAGCAAGGAATTAAGTCTTGGGTACAATATTACTTTTTGGAGAGCATATCTGATCTTGTCTCTAACATTCGCGCTGGTATGCACATTGGGAATGAAGTTCACAAAATTATCTGTAGAAAAGTGAGTTTGGAAAAACTAGAAAAGAAGAACAACTAAGTATGAGAGCATCCGCCACCTCCACAGGAGCATCACTGGCCCTTATACGAGTAAAAAGACATAAGAGCATCTCCTGATGCATTTGAGATGGTTCAGCGTTAACAGTTAACACATTTTTCTTCAATTAATTACTTACTAAGTCGGTTTTAATACTTTGGATGCATGTACGGGTCTCCAAAAGCTGATTTCTGGGAAGTTTTTGGTTTTTTTTTTTACTAAGTCGGTTTTAATACTTTGAACTGGCAATATAAGAAGAACCTAACAACTTGTAGCTTATAAGCTAAGTTACAAAGAAATGGCTCGAATAGAAGTTGAGAACCAATAGATGGGTTTGTATCTCTGGAACATGAAACACACAGACCAAGAGGTTGTAAATTTAGAGAACCAACATAACAGTAGATTTATCAACAATAGCAATGCAAATTGCAAAAGGAAAACGTTGTAGGTTAAACGGAAAGTAAGTTACTGAATAGCGTCAACTCATGATTCACATTGGGCACTTCTTCAAACAAAGGTGGAAGGCTTCTGAGCTCCGTCAGCAAGAGCTGTGAAACAGAAGAGGATGACTAATACCATATAGCCAATAAACATGATCTCAAAACCAGTACTAATAAAAAGAGTAGTAGTTACAGCATCACAATGTAAGATTCAAGTAGAAAACAATAACCCGAGAGAACAGTGAACTCAACGAAGAAGAGGAGAAAGAGAACTGAAGAATTCCTGTCTTTTCGTCTTAGTAATAACCCGGCTCTAAGGTAAGCTGCAGAGCATCGTGCAGAGTTTCAAGAATTTTGATATGAGTTCTCCAGAACTCAATCTTCCCCATTGGAAAAGGTATCTTAGGTTGATCTAAGTTGTTGGCCGATTTCAACCGCTACCAATGTATGACTCACAAGCTACAAAACTGAGAAACTTAATCAAGTAGTACAATTTGCGAGTCCAAGAAAGACCATATAGGAGCCAAATATTATGACCCAAAATATGAACCTTGATAAAGGAAGGGGTTTTATGAGCTCCGATGATGTTGGTTGTTCTTGACAGTTACTCCTCCTTTTATAGCAGGAGGACAAGTACGCTCTGCCCACAAACTTATACCTTATGGACCCAAACTCTTAATACATCATGGCCTCACAATCTTTTACGTATTGGCCGCAAACTTTTGCTCTTTGGCCACAAACTTTTACATCTTGACTGTAAACTTTTGCTCTTTGGTTGCAAACTTTTATATCATTGCCGCAAATTTTTGCTCTTTGGCCGCAAACTTTTACATCATGGCCGCATACTTTGTCAACCTAGTCGCAAACTTTTGCACTATGGCCGCAATATGAGATACATATTTTGAAAATACGAATTGATACATATTTTGTTCAATTTTTCAATGATCTGAATCGTTCACATCGTAGAACTCATTGATTTCATTAATCCAGTAAAAATTCATGCTAAAAAAAATACGAATTGATATCTCATCGGAAAGAATTAGAAAGAATTTAGGCTTATATCTATGAGTCTTGCCACATTGAATCACCCTCTAAGTAGCTCATCAACGAGGGTAGAAAATCAGACTGGCTTTAGGACGAATTATTCAGACCTCGGGGTCTGAAGATCTGACGCAAGGAGATATATCGATAAGTAACGGTTTTTTGGCCTTTTGATACTGCTGCACCCGAAATACCCGTGGGAGGTAAAATTGCATGCATATCGGCCGAATCCAACTACGTATCGGTCCATTGTCAATACTCGACCGTTACGAGTGAATTCGACCCTTAAGTTTTTTTTCTTTCAAATGAGTTTTATAAATTCACGATCATGACAGCCGATTCTAGTTCCATATAATTTGATTGGTAATTGGATAGTAACTACTCCGTACTTTGCAATTACTAATCATGTTTTAGACTTAGTAGACTTGCTTGGTCTTCAATGGAGCGTTATGGAATGGAGTGAAAATGTAGGGGTCAGTCAAGTAATTCCCGAAATCATCAGGGTTGAAGTTTGTGGCCAATTTGCATCTATCCTTTCCTGCACAGCCAGAAGAGAAGAGAGAGAGAGAGAGAGAGAGGAGCAGAGGTGAGAGAGAGAGGTGGGGATGACTACAACCACCATTTCCTTTCTCTCAGTAGTAGTGACTCCAATACAACTCTCTGTATCCCAACGCAGTTCTAATGGCCAAACACTCTGTTTCACCAAATCTTCTACTGTCTTAAAACGCATCTCTCTCTCTTCTCTTTGTTCTTGTACTTCTTCTTCTTCTTCTTCAACTCCTGTCATAATAGAACAAGAGAGTCCTTCTCCTCCGCCAGAATCCACAACTCCCGACGCGCTTCCTCCTACCGGGTAATCTCTCGCTTTTTCCACCCAATTCTGCAACATTACTCATTTCATTTCATGCACTTGTAACATTAATACATTATTGTTACCTTCACCTGCTTAATGCAATCATTGAGTTTTATTCAATCGACCAATTTTACAAGAATCCCATGTCTAAATTTCACTCTAACTTAATTACAACTCCTGACATTCAGATTTCTGCGCAATTCTACTGGGATGGTAAAACTGCGCGCAGCCCGAATTTTGAGCTGAATTCACAAATATATATTGTATTCAATGGACGAAATTGTATGGTTATCGTGATTGGAGTGTTGTCTAACCGAAGTAGTTTCCTTTGAATCGTACTAGCCTCTTGTCATTATTGTTCAAGTTGAATATCACGGATTCTTTTGAGATGTGATCCTTACCGGGGACAGAGGGGAGTGAAAGGGTGGAGAGTCCCCGGCCTCCTCCAACCTGGCCAGAATCACTACATATATAGTATAAAATGTACATTACATATTCAAAATGTACTATATCGGCTCCTCCAGACTTTAAAAAATAAAATAAAAAGAGAGAATGTCGTGGAAAATAATTATTCCCATTTATGTGTACGTATATGTTTTGCCAAGTATGAATAGAAAGTGGGAATTTTTCTTGAAGAACATTATTCCTTAGGTTTCATGCTTGAATTTCTAACTGCGTAAAGAAAACTTAGAAATTTAACAACCGCGTGAATATGTGAAATTCTGGGTTCTAAGTTTTAGCCTCCCCTCTATACAAATCCTACCTCCGTCCCTGATCCTTTCACTCTCTGGATATAAGTACCATTTCTGACTGAGTGCCTTGATTTGATGGAGTATATAAGATTTATGCAGATGCTAGGCTAAGCATTTTCCCTCCATCATGGGATCTTAAAGTTAACACAACGGCGATAATCACTCATATGAATGGGCTAGTGGTGTATTATCACTCTCATTCATGTGACTAATGGGCCAATTCAAGTCTTTTGAATTAGAAAGTTAAAATAAATCTTACAGCTTGTAGATTCAACATAGCTGTAATAGCACTCTATTGTTGAAATATAGTCCTCCATTGTAATCTGTGAAACTTAGTTGGGTGCATGATGGAAGCATAGTTTATCTGAGATGATTGATTTCCTCGATATATATATATTTTTTTTCGCTTCACTGATGCCATGGTTTGATCACTGATGATCTTATTGAGTAGAATGCTCATTCTTTTGTATGTTAAGTTGCTGTTGAAATTGGAGCACAGGGGTTGTGAGGCATGTGGGAGAGAGAACTTAGAGAGAGGATGTAATGGGGAGGGAAGGATTCAAGGCGGGATCGCAACAGTCTCAGGATTTGGTTGGTGGCCGATAAAAGCCTACAGGCCTTGTCCAGGTTTTTTAGCATCTGGTGGCAGGTATCGAAGACGTGGGCAAAGCATGGATGAGGTTGTCTCTGGAAGTGGGGGGGGGGGGGGGGGGGGAAGGAGTTTCTATGGCAACTAACGAGAAGCCTAAATCGAGGTATGGTTAGATTCCTACATGGCGTGTTTATTGAAGTTTTTTCCCATGTTTGCAATTGTTATTTTGGAGTTTGTACCATGTTACTGGCATATTGTGGGAATGGTTATCCTTAACTGTTTGGGATAAGTTTAGTTGCTTTGTTCCATACGACCGATGAGGAGAATCTTGGGTCGAAATGTTATTGCGTACGAGATGTAGTGCGTTTTGAGCTGGAAATAGACAATTGCTCTCCCTTTTTATAGAGCGCTCACAACCCTAGCTTGCCAACTCTTAGAGGGATAGGGGAGTACTCTCAGACACAATTGATGCATCGGTCTGTGACTTCTATGTTGGAGGGGGTTGATCATGGTTAAATTGCGGGCACGATACCAACAAAGAAGAGAGAATTTTTTGCTTTATTCGGGTGGGCCTTTATTCTCAAATCCGTGCAATCTTGAATTGTTTTCCAGAGATTGTGCATCAAGAAAAAGGGCTGTTTAAGAACTTGAACGGGCAGAATACCTTTACCTAGCCTTTTAAACGATGGGAAAAAAAATTACCGGCTTTCTGCTCAACAATTCATTTTTGTAGAGCATATTGGTAGCTTTGATCTGATTCTTTTGGAAAGGAAAAAATCTTAGCCAAAGAGAAATCTGTCCAGTAGAGTGGTATTATCTCACTGTTCGACAATGGTGCCTCCCTCGGCAACTTTCACTCTCTACAACAAATAACGTTTATTGTAATCTGATAATCTTTTTTCGCTGTTTTCTTAATCTGATATTCTTATTCTCAGCAATGCTGCACATTCTTGCCAACATATCAGAGTTTCGTCATTTGGATGAATCCTTTCCATGTCCTTGTCTCTCTGTTTCGCATTGTAGAATCGTTGTGTAACTTGTGTTGAAGGACTTAGTGCTACATTCTCTATGCCTTGTTTTCTTTGCAGCAAAAAGAATCAAGGACCAAGGCAATTCAAGAAGTAACTTTTCACTGGAAGTTTTGTGGTTTCTCTCTTTGCCAATTGCTTTGCTGTTCTGTGGATTATATGTCACAGATATATGGCATTGGCTCGCCCTCGATTTTACGTGGAATTGTAAATGTGATTCATTTCTCTACTTCCAATATAGCAACAACGATATCAAAGGTGCTTCGGTTGGCGTATGCTTAGGTGCATTTTTTTTTTTTTATCAACTGTACTTGTACCCATACCTACTGATATCAAAGGTGGGCTGGATTTAGACCACCCCTGCAGATATACGAGATACAACCGATGGAGAGAACCAGAGAGTTCACAAAACAAAGAGAAAGAAAAGCTTTTAAAAGCAGGTTCACATTGTTTGGATCGAATGTAGGGCTGTCGTTAGGATTCAATTTACCATCCGCGAATGCGTGTGACAAAACATATTGAACTCTTCGAATAAGAGTTAGGCGCACCTTAACATTTCTTGGAGCTCTAAACTAACGACCGAACAAACTGATCAATTGGTTATAAAAGAAATTTCCCAATGAAAGTCGAACCTGCGAATTATTTTGTGTTCGTGTTTATTTCTAAACCCATATTCCAAACAAGTGCTTCATAGCTTGATCAAATGGAATTCCAAGAAATCGATCTAGAAAATGGAATTCCAAAAAGATCCAGATTTATTTTGAGTTTCAATGTGAGTGGGAAAATAGCTTACACACGGGTGCATTGTGTAACTCTACTTAAATAATCAGCTACTCTCCAGTCACTTAAGTGACTAGACCGTCTTTTTTGCCAATTGTGAAAGCTCATTTTCAAACCACTTCAATGATTAAAATTATTTATTTTTTCAGAGCTAGTTGAGAACATTATACACGTTAAAAATTATGTTAGATAAAATACTATCAATTAATATATTTTCACAATACATCGTCATGCAAAAAAGAAATGATTGAAACACTGAATCAAAACCCAATTTTGAAACATAAATGCATTTTGAAAAGAATTTTTTTTTCTTTTTATCCCCTAGACTATGCTCATTTTCTCTACTTAGTCCCTAAACTATCATATCGTTACCTACTTAGTCCAATAAATAATGGAAATTAGAAATTTGGACGGAAAATGTCAAGTAAGGCCCTGTTTGGAACCCTGTAGAGCAGATACTTGATTATGAGAGCCTTAGAGATAAAATTTAATCATAATCCTTTAGGATAAAATGATCAGAAAAAATAAGATATTCGCACCGGTTCAAACAGATTGAAAATTGGAACACTTAAATTTTTACAAGGTTCATATATTAGAATCTTACGTGGCATTTTATAGAGACTAACACATTCATATATTTTTTTTAAGAAAGACTGAGTTCTTCATATAGAATTTAGACTGTTTATATATTAAAATATGGTTAAAAATTAAGCTCTCTAATTTTTAATTCGTTTGAACCAGTTCGAAGATCCCTTTTTTTTTTTTTTATCATTTTATGCTAAAATTTTATAATTAATTTTTGTTTTAAAGCTCTCATAATCTAGTATTTGCTCTAAAGGGTCCCAAATAAAAAGCAGATATTTAATTATGATAGTTCTAGAGATAAAAATTAATCATGACTCTTTAGAATAATATGATCAGAAAAATAAGATCTTTGCACATTTCCAAACTGATTGAAAATTCGAGCACTTAATTTTTTAGAAGGTTTATATACTAAAATACTAAAAAATATGGTTAAAAAATTAAGTGCTCCAATTTTCAATCCGTTGAAATTTGTGCGAAGGTCTTATTTTTTTGATCATTTTAGCCTAAAGGACCAAAATTAATTTTTATCTCTAAGGCTCTCATAATCAAGTATCTGCTTTATAGGGTCCCAAACAGGCCCTAGATGACATTTTCCGTTCAAATTCCTAACTTCCGTTATCTATTGGACTAAGTAGGTAACGGTATGATAGTTGAGGGGATGAAATCATCAAATTGATAGTTTAGGGACTAAGTAGAAAAAATGGGCATAGTTTAGTGGATAAAAAAGAAAAAAACTCTTTCGAAAACATATCAAAACGATATTCAATGAAATATTTTTTTGACGTGCTCGATATTTTTTTCCCATCAAGCAACGTGGTCATTGTGTGGGACGCTGAATCAACCTTGAACCTTCTGGATCCTTTCGTTTCGTTGCTAAACCTTGGAAGAATGAAGAAAAGAGAAATGATGTATTATTGCTTGTGTTCAAACCATAACCTAGCATGCCTTTATATAGGCTACAAGACGCATAATAAGGAAATACGCATAAATAAGGAAACCTAGACTAACTAGGAAACATAAATAATAATCTGCTTAAACTGGAAACATAATAATAAAGCTTAGAAAATATGGCAACATAATATTAGGAAATATTATGTTGACATTGGTGACTTGTGTACCTGCAAACCGGAGGTGGGGTGTTTCTCCGGAAAGAAGCTCCGACGAACAAATCAGTAAATGAAGGAGGGAGAAGAAGTTTAGTAAGAAAGTATGCTAGGAGAGAGAAGAGTGTAGTAGTCAAAATTTTCGATCATTGCCCTAAAAGGGGTACTTCTCTATTTATAGGCAAAGATTTGGAGCGTTGAACAAGTTGGTAGTGCCTCGCACGCACGTTGCTACGCTCGGGTGACATCATGTGTCAAAGTCATTTAATGAACGCCGCCCTTCGAGGATTGCAGAACCGCATTAGTCAATGTCAGAGGTGTCACATCGGGCTAAGACGTCAAATCGGTTATCAGAGAGAGCGCCATGCTTATCCACGGAAGCTTCCTGAATGTTCCTCAACAACCACATCCGAGTGCCATCCTGAGTGGACATATCACCGAATGACTTCTGTCCCACCGGGCGTAAGCTGCGTCTTCCGAACAATAAAAGGTCCGACGAGCAACAGTACTCAACCGAGCGACGAAAGGACTTACCGAGCGAAGCAAGAGCCCAATCGTTCAGATAAACAATTGAGGCTCGGCAAGGTGCCCAGGGCCCATCTATCATTCGAGAAACGTGTGGTGTGGAGTGCCAGGACGCGACTCAACTTAAAGACAAACTGAGACAACTGAACGGTGGGTTCACATTATCACCCCTTTAAACTCTTTAAACCTTTGGATATTTCGGCCAACTACAATAGCCCCTCAACTCCTGCTTTGCACGCTCGGTAGGGAAGGAGGAGTTGAATATAGTGGTCGAACAAATGAAGGACCCGACAAACTCTCCCGAACGAAGACGTTTAGCCGAGCTACGAGCTTGCTGAGCGAAGGGCTTGCATTTAATGCTTCTGTAACCGCCATTTTCAAATTGTGTCACGTGTCACGTTGCTTCTTTTTTTTTATCGGCAAAATAAATTTTATTAAAAAACCAGGAAAGGGGAAGGAGATCCAACAAAAAATTGGACGATACATCTCAAGGGCAAAGCCCGGAACACCCAAAGGTCTATAAGGGTCCAAAACAAATGAGCGATAAAGCCCAACCCTAAACCCAAACTATACAATGATACAATGAAAGCTCAAAACATCCAAATCCAGCCCAACCCATGGACCGGCCCACCCAAACCAACCCTCAAACCCTACCCACCTTCAACATCCACTGCCGCACAAAACACCGGAGCCCAACCTCGCTGTTAAGCCGAGCCGATCTCTCCCAGATGTAGAGACCGCGGCGGTAGCCGGCCTACGAAAATGAATACCGAAGACAAATAGGGCAGAGAGGAGCACAACCACCACCACCACCCCCAACAAAAACCCCAACAGCACCCGATCTCAAACAGCATCAGCAAACACCCGGAGCGACAAAAATGTTGACCCCTCACCCGATTGAGAAACTCGGAGTGGCCGCCGACCGGACTTCGGCACACAAAGCGACCTAAGAAACCCAGCCATGGGAATCACATCCATTTCATCACCACCGGAAAGGAGCATCGCCGATCAAAACCGCATTTTACCGATCATTTTTGAATTTTTGAGAAAACCTGCAAAACAAAAGTTAGAAGAATAACAGATTACGGGACACCACCCAACACCACCGCACCACCACCCACCACCACAGTCACAACACCCGCCAAATCACCGCCACCAAACCAGACCTCTGCACCTCCGAAACACCCTGCACCACCCAACACCGCTAGGCTCCCGGAGGAACCAAGGAACCTCCGATCGGAGGCGAAAAGAGCAAGAGCTCAACCGCCACACCCTCCACGTAGGGGAGGGCGGTGGAAACGAGCAGGAAACAGAGAAAAAAACAGAGGGATGAGAGAGAGCAGCGATCTAAATGGAAGAGGGAAAGTGAGAGAGGGAAGAGGGGGAGATGAAAACGAATGAGAGGAGCCCGGGGGGAGAAGGGAAGAAGCAGCTCCTCCCCCCCCCCCCCCCCCCCCCAGGCGGCGACGGCGGCAAGGTGAAGAAACCCTAGAGAGAATCGCCCAAATCGCCTACAGGAGAGAGAGAGAAATTTATTTGTGTCACGTTGCTATTGGGTAGTGGTAAGGCGCATCTTATCAATCACCACGTGTCATCCATCGAACGACCTATCAATCTCCCGCTCAAATCCAACGGCTAGATACTCAGCACCGCTTCGAATTCCGCCCTAGGTATAATAGGCGAAGATTTTCCCTCTCTCCTCTCGATCGTTCCAACTTCAGAGCGTTGTTCTCCCACAAAAATCGTCTGAAACTTGAAGATTAATGCAGTTTGACCTCAGATTTCTCTTGATTTCCAAGTATTTCTTGATTCTCGACACTTTTCTCTGCATTTTGATTGTTTTTATGTAAATTTTGACCCAAAAACTTGAGTTTTTCTCTCCGTCTCGATTGAACACTTTTTTGAACACTGTCATTATTTTGAACACTTTTTTCACGATCAACCTATCTCTGGCTTGCTTGGCTCTTATTATCCCCTTGCTTAACACATGCTTTATTCCCATCAACAAAAAAGAAAATGCTTTAGGGTTGTCCAAGGAGCTTTTGCAGTCATATTTGTCCAAAGAAGGAAAAAAAAAAAAGTAAACAAAAAGATGAAAGGAAAAAAAAAAGTAAACAAAAATATGAGCTTTTGCAGTCATATTTTTTTTAACGGCGTTAAAATCCTCGAATTTGTCGCCTATGTAAATGTAGACTTTCAATTGCCTCATTTTCATAGACTGTTGTGTTGACTAAGGAAATTTCTTAACTAGCTTGCATTCAGTAGCTTTGTTATTGGCCGTAAATGGATGTGAACTTATGGAATTTCTTATTTTTTAAATTTGTTTTCTTTTGTTTTTTTCTCTTTTAGTTATGATGTTCCGACAGTTGCTGAGGACGAGGAAACCAAAGCTGAAGTTTAGACTAAAGGTTCAAGAAAAAAGGTCAGAGCTGAGAGAACCAGTCGAGCGATTAATTCAAGAGAGCAAGCTGATGAATCTGTTTCCGATATGTCCCCGAAATGTAACTCGGGAAAGGAAAATGCTGGTTCTGCTATTATGAGTATAGTTCAGGGGACAGATCGTAGACCTGTCAAGGGCCATACACACAATAATCAAACTGTTAAGTCCTCACTAGAGAGAGAAAATCCAGCTGGTTTCAGAATGAAAAAGATCATCAGAACAGCTGCTGAGGACAAGGAGTCATCCGTATTGGTACAGAAGCTGAGAACCTTTTTGACCCAAAACTTCTTGATGCATTCAGGGCTGTTGTGGCTGGAACCATGACTGAACCAGCTAAAAAGGCTCCAGCTCTTGTTGTGAGGGATAAGAAGTTACTCTTGCAGAAAGGAAAAGTACGTGAGAATCTAACAAAAAAGATATATGGGATTGGTGGAAGAAGAAAGCGGGCATGGACCCATGACTGTGAAATTGAATTTTGGAAACACCGTTGCTTGAAACCTGGCAGGCCTGAAAAGATTGAGACTTTGAAGTCAGTTCTCAATCTTTTAAAAACTGGCTCTCATGGGACAGAAATTAAGCAGGAAAATGAAGTGAAGGCCTCAAATCCCATTCTTTCAAGGTTGTATTTAGCTGATACATCTGTTTTCCCTCGTAAGGATGATATCAAGCCTCTCTCCGATCTCAACGCTACTGATCCTTCAGAGAATAAAGGTAACTCTTCAATGGAAAAAGCATCTACTTCATCTCTGGGGCCTCAAAATCCAAAAACTCTGCAATTAAACATGGTTTCGCCACAGGTTGGTATTCCGTTGTCCGATGATAAAGGAAAGAAGAGTACTGCTGCTACAAACGTTAAGGGCGAATCTTCCTCTGTAAGCGGTTCCAAAGTAAATTCCCAGAAGGAAATGATAGGTAAATCTAATGATGTGAAGAAGGATAAGAGGAAATGGGCCCTAGAGGTTCTTGCTAGAAAAACTGCAACCACTGGCAGTAGTGCCGCACTCGAAAAACAGGAAGACAAAACGGTTCTTAAAGGAGCTTATCCTCTATTGGTGTGTGAAGATCTTATTTTCTTGTACCATTTCATACATACCATTTGATTTCTGCAACTTTTACTAGTTCTTTTGTTTCTATCATTTGACAGGCTCAATTACCAATTGATATGAGACCAGTATTGGCACCCAGTCGTCATAATAAAATCCCAATATCTGTTAGGCAGGTAAGTCGTGCCCTTTCTCCATTTCTTAACGAGACCAGCAATTTGGCTAATCTATGTTGAACATGTACTTTTCAGATTTCTAGATCAAATCTGGATGAATAGAATTGCAGAAACAGAACTGAGTTTCTACCAAAACAATAAACGGAACTCAGTCCTTTTTATGCCATTTATTCTACTGGTTGAATAACCCAAAGATTGAATTGAACTTAGGCACTCGTGCTGGAGAACAAAGCTTCATTCCAACATGTAGATTACTCGTATTACATATACTGCAGAATTGTCCTCTCTTCACATCTGGATTCACCAGCTCTGCCATGTTTTCACCTCCACTCTCCTCCACATGCTCAATCCACTGCCAGCACACTAGCTGATGTCATCCGAAGCACCACTGCCTCAACCAATTCGAGCAATTTAATAAGACCGAGCTGAATGTACAGTATAACTGAAGTCATTTATGTGTAGATATTTGAGGAATTTTAGTCATTGGGATTCATGTTCTTATCCAAACATCCTCCTTGTTTTAGCCTCTTTAGCACAAGCCCTCTCTTAGTGGCGAAACCGATGTTCAGCATCATGAAACTGATAAATGTTGCTAAGATCTGAAATGAATAATTTAATTAGGTTATAGATTATTGAACAACATTCCTTGTACAGGCACAGCTTTACTGATGCAGTAGGTTTAAGGGTATGTATGTCTTTTGAGTCCTTTGTAGTAGAGGGTCTATAAATAGGAGTCTAGAGTGCTCATTAGGTAGTTTTTTTGATGTATTGATAAAAGAATATAGAGAGCTTTGCTCCTTGTATCCCATTTTGGGATTTATCTCTCTTATGAATCTATCCCTTGATTTGGGTTGCATCATTTGGTATCAGAGCTTCTAGGCTCGATCCCCGCCGTTCATCTCGCCGGAGACTTCACCGGAAACCTAAATCTCGCCGGAAACTCTCGCCGGAATCCCAAAGCGGCGCCGGAATCTTCGCCGGAGACTCGCCGGAGCCCGAAGTCTCCTCCATTCCCCTCAAAATTTGCAGATCTACACAACCCAAGACCCTAAAACTCAATTCCGACCCTTAAAATCCACAGGTCAACGATTTTCGAAGCTGTTTTACCTATTTCGGACAACCAAAATCGATTTCGAAGCTCAACCCATACTTTTCCAGCTATTTCGAGCACTGTACAGACATCAAAACCCTATTCCGACCTGATTTAGAGCATTTCGAGTACTGTTCAACCATTTTCGGACCTGTTCAAGCACCATACTACACTCGTTTTGTGTTTTCGAGCTTGACCCATCCATTTTTATGCTCGAAACAGTGATTCGTACCCAGATCTACCATTTTCGGAACTTGAAACAGTGATTTCATGCTCGTTTTCCCTGTTACAACTCTCGAAACAGTTGATTAAGGCTTCAACAGCCTTCGTTTGGGCTTGAATCAATTGATAGCTCTCTTTCAGCCTTCGAAACAGTGGTAAGTGCCTCCAAACTGCTCTTTGGAAATTCGAATCTGTGTTTTTAGATTTGATTTCAACTGGGTTTGTCTCGTTTGTTACGATTTGTTGTGATTAGTGTTGATTGCTTGCAATTGAGGCTGTTTGGTACTGAGTTAACTGGGTTTGATCGATTTTGGTTGAGTTGGTTGAGTTATTGTACTGAGTTGACTGAGTTTGGGTAAAAAATTCACTGAGTTGACTGGGTTTTCATTATTTGGGGTTGATTTACTTGTTTGGAGTTGAATTTGAGTATTGTAATGGCTTATCGGGCTAGAGGTAGAAGAGGTAGAGGCTTGGTGGTGAATAATGGTGATGGAATTGATAACTTTGGCAACCAAAATCGTTATAGGAATGAGATTGAAGAGTTGAGTACACAAATTGCTACCTTAAACGAAAAGGTGCAATTGTTGACGTTGAAAAGACAAGTTGCTACCTTGATTACGAAGGTGCATCGTTTACTACCTCGTGGAAGTATTGATAATTCTTATAGTCAATTTAAGTCTAGTTTTAGCTACAAGGAGGAGAGCAACATTGATGTTGGCTGTCACGTCCTCCATTTTCGACATAAAATATAAAGAGTTTCATAAACAAATACCTCACAATAAACCATACGACACCAAAATATCATTAACTTCCCATACCACACTCCAAGTCCAAGTGTTTCAAATATTACATCTAAGGCACGACGGCCCCGAATCAAATTAGACAACAACGGTCAAAGGTTTAGAGTTTACAAAATGTCCCATAGTCAATTGAGTTTTCACATAAGTTACAAATACATCTTCAAAAGGAATTTACAAAGATGCCTAAGTAACTCTACAATGTTAGCTTTTCAAAACGTGTCCAACATCCAAGCACTCCAATCATGCTCGTTACCGCCCAGAGTTAGTACCTGAAAGGAAATAAGGCTTGAGCTACACTAGCCCAGTAGAAATGCTACGCAGACAATATATGCAAGAGAAATGCGAAAGTGATAATACGACATGAACAATGGATAGCCCAAGCATCTGACAATCGAAACGGTTCAACAATCCGACAAACAAGCCAAGAGATTCAGAATACATCTCAACCATTAACCGTTTTCATATCTCGCGTGTCCAAACCATCTCGCGTTATGTGTCATGAGCCGAAGCTCCTGCCGGGCTATTCATGGGACCCCGATATCCCCTGCCAAGCGCCCACCTCAAGGGTTGGGCCTTGAATAATCAATACGAGCATTAGCTCCTGCCAGGCTATTTATGGGACCCTGATATCCCCTGCCAAGCACCCACCCGTCGATGGGCCTTGAGTGTTCATGCGTTGTGTCAACAATGTTTGACGTGTCTCATATTTCGTAACGTCTCGTTCCTTTTCATGTTCATACGATAATTAAGACAAATTATATCGAACGAAAGTGAGGAAATGCCAAGAACGCACAAAGGGCTCAACATGGGTGATCAACAATGATTAGGAGTGTTTTAGAAGCACTTAGAACGAGTTGAAAGTGATCGGGGGTCAAAACAATGGGTTTCGGAACAAAACAGTAGAATCTGGTGATAAGCTCACCGTATCGATACGGCGAAAATCCGTATCGATACGGGATGACTACGAATCTGACCAGTTTGTTCCGTATCGATACGGTTTAAGGGCCGTATCGATACGGGAGGCTTTCGAGCAGTTTTTCTGCAGATTTTCTGGGTTTCAACTACAACAACAACCATATCAACCAAGCACAAGATTCAAGGCATGGAAAACACTTCTAATACATGTATTGAGAGGTAGAATCCCTACCTCGAAGCCGAAGAACGGAACCCAAGAAGATACGAGCCCTAGCTCTCCGAAAACCTTGATTCGAACGGGATACGACTCCACCGAGCTCCAACCGGTGGGATACGGACCACAATACGCGTAGAGGTCGAAGGATTGAAGGTTATTGTGGTGGGTTTTTGAGTGATTTTGGTGGGAGAGCAAGAGAGAGAGAGAAAACCGTGAGAGAGGGAGAGACCGGGAGAGAGACGTGAGAGTGGGTGAGGGAAAAATGATTCAATGCTCTCTCATCTCCCCTATATATACTAACAATTTCACAAATCACACATTACACCCTTCCACATTCAATTCCACCACTTTAATCCCAAATCACATAAAGCCAAACATTCCGTTTTCCTTTTCCGAAAACTATGCGTTTAATAAATATCAACTTTGGATAAAATAAATACGGGTCTCTACATTCTACCCTCCTTAAAGAAATTTCGTCCTCGAAATTCTCATGCCAAAACTAACCACTAATGCATCATGCATGCATATAACATTCACAAATTCATCATCATGCAACAAGTTAATTATCGAAAAGCTCGAAGTGTAAATACTCACATTGGCTCATTCCAAAAATAAGTGCGGGTATTTCTCCCTAACTTCGTCCTCTCTTTCCCACGTCGATTCCTCACTACCTTGACTTCCCCACAAGACTCGCACTAGCGGTATCGTCTTACCCCTCAAAACTTGATCACGTGAATCTAGGATACGAATCGGTTCTTCCCCATAAGACGCATCGGCCTCTAACTCAAGCTCGGACCACTCTAATACGTGCGACGGATCCGGTTCGTACTTTCTCAACATAGACACGTGAAACACGTCATGGACACCCGATAGCTTCGGTGGCAAAGCCAAGCGATACGCAACCTCCCCAATTTTCTCGATAATGTCAAACGGCCCGATATAACGCGGCGATAGCTTCCCTTTCTTCCCAAAACGTGATAACCCCCTACGAGGCGATACCTTAAGAAATACGTGGTCCCCTTCCTCAAACGACAACGGGCGGCGACGACGATCGGCATAACTCTTCTGCCTACTTTGCGCGGTCAACAATCTTTGGCGAATCACCTTAACTTGTTCGGTCGTTCTCTCTTGAGCTTCTTTAAGGCGTTGGCGAATAATCTTCATACTCTCGGACGTCTCCGTGACCATATCCGGTCCCACTAGCGTAGCTTCTCCCAATTCGGTCCAACATACCGGCGATCGACACGGTCTTCCATATAAGGCTTCATACGGTGCCATTTCGATACTCGATTGATAGCTATTGTTGTACGCGAATTCTACCAACGGCAAATGATCCTCCCAACTACCCCGAAAATCCATCACGCAAGCCCGAAGCATATCTTCTAGAATCTGAATCGTTCTCTCGGATTGTCCATCGGTTTGAGGATGATAGGCGGTACTAAACAAAAGATTTGTGCCTAAAGCGGTTTGCAAACTCTGCCAAAAACGCGCAGTAAATCTCGGATCACGATCGGATACGATGGATACGGGAATCCCATGAAGACGAATGATCTCCCGAATATACAAATGACTGAGTGCTTCCACGGAGTCGGTAACACGCATAGGCAAGAAGTGAGCGGTTTTGGTCAAACGATCCACGATCACCCAAATAGCGTCATGCCCCTTTTGCGACCTCGGTAAACCCGTAACGAAATCCATGGTCACATTCTCCCATTTCCATTCGGCCACAGGCAATGGTTGTAACTCCCCTGCGGGTCGTTGATGTTCGGCTTTTACTTGTTGGCACGTAAGACATTTGGACACGAAAATCACAACGTCCCTCTTCATTCCGGACCACCAAAATTGCCTACGTAGATCATAATACATTTTCGTCCCTCCCGGGTGAACGGCTAAAGGAGAATGATGAAACTCTCGCAAGATTTCCGCCCGACACGAAATGGGTACGAACAACTTCCCTTGATAACGCAAGCTTCTATCGGCGTGTATCATCCACCCCTCTTGAGCATTTCCACTAAGGAATCTAGCACGAAATTCTTCCGCTTCTTCATCGTATTGTTGAGCTTCAATCACTCGAGTCGATAAGGTCGATTGCACAGTCAAATTACATAACGTTACCCCTTCTCGAACCTCCTCGAAATGCGAAGCACAAAAGCCCAAATCGTTTATCATCTTCCACTCATAAACAGCTAGACTCGCAAGGTGTGTGGGTTTTCTACTTAGTGCGTCCGCTACAACGTTCGCTTTCCCCGGGTGGTATTGCAACTCGAAGTCATAATCCTCCAAATGCTCCATCCAACGACGTTGACGAAGGTTAAGCTCTTTCTGAGAAAACAAATATTTCAAACTTTTATGGTCGGAAAAGACTTCAAATCTCTCACCGTACAAATAATGACGCCAACTCTTCAAAGCGAAAACAACGGCCGCAAGCTCCAAGTCGTGTGTCGGGTAATTTCGTTCATGAGTTTTCAATTGCCGCGATCCATACGCTACCACTCGCTCCTTTTGCATCAGAACGCATCCTAACCCTTCCTTAGACGCATCACAATACACGGAGTAGCCAACTCCACGTTCGGGCACAATCAAAACCGGTGCGGTAGTCAACCTCTTCTTTAGTTCTTCAAAAGCCGTCTCACACGAGTCACTCCATACGAAACGAGTCCCCTTACGCGTCAATCGAGTCATCGGTGCCGCCAAACGAGAGAAATCAAGAACGAAACGACGGTAGTAACCGGCCAACCCCAGAAAGCTTCGAATCTCAAACACGTTCTTCGGTCGCTGCCAATTCATGACAGACTCTATCTTTCCCGGATCAACGGACACGCCACCTTTTGATACCACATGACCCAAAAATTTGACTTCGGCCATCCAAAACTCGCACTTACTGAGTTTGGCGTACAATTGGTGCTCTCTTAAGAGTTCTAGAACAATGGCAAGATGGGATTGGTGTTCCTCCTCCGTTGGCGAATAGATAAGGATATCGTCGACGAATACGACCACAAAACGATCAAGATACGCACGAAAGATTCGATTCATTAAGTCCATGAAAGTAGCTGGAGCGTTCGTCAACCCAAAAGGCATAACAACGAATTCATAATGGCCATAACGAGTACGAAACGCGGTTTTTGGAATATCCTCTCTCCGAACTCTCAACTGGTGATAACCGGACCTCAAATCGATTTTGGAGAAACAAGTGGCACCTCGTAGTTGATCAAACAAATCATCAATTCTAGGCATCGGGTACTTGTTCTTAATGGTGACTCGGTTTAGCTTACGATAGTCAATACACAAACGGAGTGATCCATCCTTCTTTTGCGCGAAAAGAGCCGGTGCTCCCCACGGCGACGTACTTGGACGAATGAAACCTAAGCTCTCCAGTTCTTGCAACTGAGTTTTCAACTCTCTCAATTCAGCGGGCGCGAAACGATACGGAGGTATGGAGATAGGAGCGGTACCAGGAAGTAATTCAATGGTGAACTCAACCTCTCTCTCAGGAGGCAAACCAGGCAATTCTTCCGGAAACACCTCCGGGAAATCACAAACCACTAAGGGTAACTCCCCACGCACGGAGGTATCCTCATCTAACGTCAAACTTGCCAACAAAGAATAGATCGATTCGCGTTCTCGAGGTCCACATAGATACGGTTCTAACGGTTCTCGACGCTCCCCAAAGAATTCGAAACAAGGACCCTCAGGAGGACAAATACGAACCCGACGCTTGAAACAATCGATGGTAGCATGAAATATGGACAGCCAATCCATTCCTAAGATAAGATCAAACCCTGACATTCCCAGAACAATGAAATCGAACACAAAACGACGGTCACGGATGATCAACTCACAATCTCGACAGATACGATCAAGTGGTGTCCTACCCCCTAGAGGTGTTTCAACGAACAAGGGAGGACTAAGACTCTCCGTTTCCAATTCCAAAGCACACACAAATGATGCAGCAATGAATGAATGTGATGCTCCAGAATCAAAGAGAACTTTAGCAAAGGAGCTGAATAAAAGGAATGTACCCCTCACGACAGGAGTCTCTGGAGCCTGAGAAGTGGTGGATGGAATGGCAGAAGTGATGTTGTAGACTCGCCCTTGAGTACCCTGACCCGTACTCTGAGCAGGCGCGGAAGAGCTCGCCCCCTTATCAACCCCGGAACTCTGAGCCGACGTAGTCTGGCGGAAGTGAGGCTGCTGCTGCCTCTGAGTACCCCGAAACTGTTGGCCTACGCTACGCCCCATTCCCGGCTGCTGCACGGATCCCGACTCACTACGTGCTCCAGAACCCTGAAGACAATTTCTCGCAAGATGATCCATCTTCCCACAAGTATAGCAAGCCTTCTCAAGATGTGGACATTGAGCACGCACGTGTCCCGGTTGATTGCACTTATAACATACAGGTGGAGGTCTAGACAACGCACCCCGAGTCCCTGAAGATGGTGGCCTGAAGCCCAATGAGCTACCCTGCGGTGTCTGAGATGGTTCCCTCGGTCTTTTCCGTCCTTGACTTCCAAAACTCCCCGACGACGAACTCACGCCCACGTTTGATTGCCTCGGTTCCCAAACTCCCCTATATCGTTGCGCCTCTTTCGGTATCTCGATACTCCTTGCGCATTCTATAACCTCAGAAAACTTCATCCTACGTTGGACAGTCACCAGTCTCTTGAAGGTGTTGTTCAGCCCTTTCTCAAATCGTCGGCACCTCCTCTCCTCCGTCGCCACCAACTCCGGAGCGAAACGAGACAAAGATCGGAATTTCAACACATATTCCGAGATAGTCATATTACCCTGTTCTAGTTTCTCAAACTGATCTCTCATGATGTCACGTGAGGTTTCCGGGAAATACTGCTCTTCAAAGAGCGCTTCAAACTCAGCCCACGTCAAGTTCTCAACATCCGGCTCATCTACTTGTGCCGCGGTCCTCGCCGCTCTCCTAGCATCTTTCCTACTTTCCAACACTGCTTCCCACCATTCGCCCGCTTCCCCGACTAACTGAACGGCCACGATTCCCACCCTAATGTTGTCCTCGGTAATATTAAGGGCTCGGAAGAGTTTACGGATTTGGGTTAGCCAATGGTCGGCTACCAATGGGTCACTATCTGTCCCGTCAAACACTGGAGGGTTCCTACGACTGAACTCTCGCATTGCCACCATGGCTCGGTCCTCGGCATTCTCTCTCGGAGCTTGGTTCAAAAGATTTGCAGCCGTTAGTGCCGCAACGAGATCCCTAGCGAATTGATTCTGATTCAGAGGCACACCTGCACCTCGACCGGCCCCAGCCCCCGGATTCCCACCTGGGTTCTCCCCAAGCTGGCTAACCTCATCCTCGGGAGGTACCCCACGGCCACGGCCACGACCTCGACCACCCCGATTTCCAACCCCGCTCCGCTTACCGCGCGTCTTCGGAGGCATCTTACTACAAGGATACAAGAAAGAAAGACTATTAACCACAACGGTATAGCTATGAGATCAAGGCCTCAACTCCCAACATAGGTAATTAACCCTACGCCACTCTACGATAACAAAAACACAATGCCACGTAGTCACATAAATGTTAGTCACACAAGCATGCACAATTTATGTAAAAGGGCGCGACGTTTTGAACCCATGAGACGAAACGCCTCCCCACGGTCTCTAGGTGTTCTAAACCTATTGCTCTGATACCAAGTTGTCACGTCCTCCATTTTCGACATAAAATATAAAGAGTTTCATAAACAAATACCTCACAATAAACCATACGACACCAAAATATCATTAACTTCCCATACCACACTCCAAGTCCAAGTGTTTCAAATATTACATCTAAGGCACGACGGCCCCGAATCAAATTAGACAACAACGGTCAAAGGTTTAGAGTTTACAAAATGTCCCATAGTCAATTGAGTTTTCACATAAGTTACAAATACATCTTCAAAAGGAATTTACAAAGATGCCTAAGTAACTCTACAATGTTAGCTTTTCAAAACGTGTCCAACATCCAAGCACTCCAATCATGCTCGTTACCGCCCAGAGTTAGTACCTGAAAGGAAATAAGGCTTGAGCTACACTAGCCCAGTAGAAATGCTACGCAGACAATATATGCAAGAGAAATGCGAAAGTGATAATACGACATGAACAATGGATAGCCCAAGCATCTGACAATCGAAACGGTTCAACAATCCGACAAACAAGCCAAGAGATTCAGAATACATCTCAACCATTAACCGTTTTCATATCTCGCGTGTCCAAACCATCTCGCGTTATGTGTCATGAGCCGAAGCTCCTGCCGGGCTATTCATGGGACCCCGATATCCCCTGCCAAGCGCCCACCTCAAGGGTTGGGCCTTGAATAATCAATACGAGCATTAGCTCCTGCCAGGCTATTTATGGGACCCTGATATCCCCTGCCAAGCACCCACCCGTCGATGGGCCTTGAGTGTTCATGCGTTGTGTCAACAATGTTTGACGTGTCTCATATTTCGTAACGTCTCGTTCCTTTTCATGTTCATACGATAATTAAGACAAATTATATCGAACGAAAGTGAGGAAATGCCAAGAACGCACAAAGGGCTCAACATGGGTGATCAACAATGATTAGGAGTGTTTTAGAAGCACTTAGAACGAGTTGAAAGTGATCGGGGGTCAAAACAATGGGTTTCGGAACAAAACAGTAGAATCTGGTGATAAGCTCACCGTATCGATACGGCGAAAATCCGTATCGATACGGGATGACTACGAATCTGACCAGTTTGTTCCGTATCGATACGGGTTAAGGGCCGTATCGATACGGGAGGCTTTCGAGCAGTTTTTCTGCAGATTTTCTGGGTTTCAACTACAACAACAACCATATCAACCAAGCACAAGATTCAAGGCATGGAAAACACTTCTAATACATGTATTGAGAGGTAGAATCCCTACCTCGAAGCCGAAGAACGGAACCCAAGAAGATACGAGCCCTAGCTCTCCGAAAACCTTGATTCGAACGGGATACGACTCCACCGAGCTCCAACCGGTGGGATACGGACCACAATACGCGTAGAGGTCGAAGGATTGAAGGTTATTGTGGTGGGTTTTTGAGTGATTTTGGTGGGAGAGCAAGAGAGAGAGAGAAAACCGTGAGAGAGGGAGAGACCGGGAGAGAGACGTGAGAGTGGGTGAGGGAAAAATGATTCAATGCTCTCTCATCTCCCCTATATATACTAACAATTTCACAAATCACACATTACACCCTTCCACATTCAATTCCACCACTTTAATCCCAAATCACATAAAGCCAAACATTCCGTTTTCCTTTTCCGAAAACTATGCGTTTAATAAATATCAACTTTGGATAAAATAAATACGGGTCTCTACATTGGCCTTGTTGAATCTTATGGAAAGTTTAATCCAAACGAGATTGAGGAGGATGTGAGCCTCAGTTCGGATGAGTTTGAAGAGGGGATAGAACTCGGTTATTTCAATGATTTTCCTATCTTTGATCAATATCCTAGTGAAGACCTTGAAGGTGTTCTTCAAGATGATTGTGCCTTTGAGATTGAAGATGTGTTTGGAGATAATGAAGATGTTGGAGGTGAATTTGAAAGAGTTCTCATGTTTGACGACTCTTCAAAGGGGGATATTGACGTGGAAGACGTTCCCATCTATGATGAGTATCCAAGTGAGGTTATTGATGGTGATGAAGATGGACTTGAGAACGTTGGAAGCTCCAATGAAGAACAAGAAATGCCCTTTCTTGTTAGCAATGAACCTCGCCTCTTGCAATGGGACGATAGCAAACAAGCACAAGAAGAGAATGGAGTTGGTATGTTACCAAAGCCGGAAGAGGTTGCTTTTGATGTCCCGCTCGTTTTAGAAGATTTCATTGAGCCAAAGCTTGATAGTTGCTTATATGAGATGCCTCTTGAATTGTCTATGGCTCAAGATGTTCAAGTGTGTGTTGCGTTGGTACTTCATCTAGCTACAAAGTTACCAAAAGAGGGTAGAGACTATTTAGAACACCTTGAAGATCCTTTGGGAATGGTGTTCACTCGAGAAAGTCTTGGGCATGTGGTGAAGTTGAAGCTTCTCTATGCGAAGGTTGATGATTCTTGTGACATTTTGGAACCAAGTGTAGTCACTTATGTTGAGGAAGTGTTGAGCCTTAGGCATGGTAAATGGGTGATTTCTTGGCACATAAGCAAGGACGCGGTGGATGTACACAAACGAAAGCTCGTATTGAAGATGGGTTATTGCATGAGGGTGACGTGAATTAAGGAAATGCAGTCACATGCCTACTTCGAAGCTGCATAATAAATAGTTCTATAGTTCTGTGTTTTCTTTATTTAGTTGTCTTGAGTCTTGTGTCCAACTTGAGGACAAGTTGTTTTTTTTTAAGAGGGTGAGTCTGATGCAGTAGGTTTAAGGGTATGTATGTCTTTTGAGTCCTTTGTAGTAGAGGGTCTATAAATAGGAGTCTAGAGTGCTCATTAGGTAGTTTTTTTGATGTATTGATAAAAGAATATAGAGAGCTTTGCTCCTTGTATCCCATTTTGGGATTTATCTCTCTTATGAATCTAGCCCTTGATTTGGGTTGCATCATTTACCGCCTCATCGAGCACTTTTTGCGCAAAGCAAATCTGCCCATCATTCGTAGAACTGCAGACACAGAGTTTGCTGTTGCTGATGCAGTTAATATCGAGAAGGAAGTTGCTGATAGATCAAATAGCAAGTTAGTATACGTTAATCTTATGTCTCAGGAGATATTACATCGATCGGATATCATCAAGCCTAATAGAGCCACAGAATCAGATCCTTCCCCAACTTCAGCAGTTCCTACTGACAAATCAGAACAAACAACCAATGATGTTTCTGATGGTCCAATGGTCGAGGAAGCATTGAAAAATGCAGGTCTTTTGTCCGATTCCCCACCAAATAGTCCTTATCACCAAATGGGAGAAGCAAACGACGAATATGATCTCTCTGGAAAGATTGGAGAAGATCCCGAACCTGGTAATGTTTTTGAAATGGATTCTCATCCAGACCTTGATATTTATGGTGATTTTGAGTATGATTTGGAAGATGAAGACTTCATTGGTGCTAGTGCTATAAAGGCATCTAAGGTAGAACAAGAAGAGTCGAAAATAAAAGTGGTTTTCTCCACTCTCAATTCAAATATATCAAATAATGCTGATGGCATTGAGGATCATGAGGGAACAAATGATGTTGGAGTGGAGGTTAAGGATGGGGATTGCATTAATCAAGACCCCTTAACAGATGGGGGAGGGGAAGAGCCTTCTCTTGCAGAATGTGAAGAACTATATGGTCCCGATAAAGAACCATTGACGAAAAGGTTTCCAGAAAGTGCATTGATAAAGAAGCCCAGTGAAACAACGGCTGATGGTGCATCCCCAGAGAAAACTGAATATTCCGGATCCAGCCAAACGGCAAAGGCTAGTGAATTAGAGGGTGAGAGCTGTGCAGAGAATCTAGTTGGTGGAGATAATGCACCGGATTGTTCTCAAACAAGTGAAAATGTTCCGAGAAAGGAGAAAATATCAAATACCTGTACAAGCAAGCGATCTGATAGCATCAAGGATGCTTCCTTTTAACTTTTGGTTCTTTTCTTTGTCTGTTTTAACTTGTGGTTTAATGTGTTTGGCAAACACTAGTGTCAATGACGTTTCACCAAAGGTATCAGCCGACTTTCTGTAATTTTTGCTTCCTTTTTTATGGTTTGACTTGTGATTTAATGTTATTCACAAAAACTCAATGTTGTATCACTATAAGATAAGCCGGTTCATTTGTAGTCACGATTTGCTCTTCTTTTGCGCTGTATTTGGACCAAGGATTTGGGGTTGTTTCTTGCCAAAATACTTGTTCCAGATACAGCCTTACGGTTCGCGAACACCCATTTCTCTTACGATTTATGAACTCGTGCAGGTGGAAGCTTACATCAAAGAGCACATCAAGCCACTGTGCAAGAGTGGAGTGATCACAGTCAAACAATACAGATGGGCTGTGGAGAAAACGACTGAGAAAGTTATGAATTACCACTCCAAAGAAAAGAATGCAAAATTTCTCATCAAGGAAGGTGAGAAGGTGAAGAAACTTGCACAGCAGTATGTTGAGACCGCCCAACAGAAGGAAAGAACATAACATTTAGAGGGAACTATGCCGTTGCAAATATCTCTTTTGTTTTCCCTATTCCAGTGATTCTTATGTTAACGAGTATGAGTGTCGAAGCCCCATGTCGTCGTAACCGTGATTCCGAAAATTAACCTGTACGCAGATGATATATTGGGAAAGTGAGAAACAAAACTGTTGCAAATATCTTGCCTTGTAAATTATGAAGTAGCATATTAAGATGCCATTAGCAAGTCCTGTTAACTGATTATGTTTCATGAGATGGGAACGATAAAATCCTTGTGATTTTTGGCATAACTACAATGCTGGAGTTGTGAATTTATTGTAAGTACTGCCAGGATCCTGAAGCCACGACCCAAGCGTCTGGAATCCGCTGTATGATTTCTCTCTTGCCTTAGAACTGCACCTAAACATTTGTCGAAGCCAACGTCTGCTCGCTCTCTGCTATTTCACCTCAAGAATCTTGTTCTTGCTAAAAACTCAGGTCCACTGAGGGATTTGACTTGAGCACGTTTAATTTGCAGATAGCTCTAAAAATCATCTAATTCGGTTGGAAAGTGTAGTGCCAAAATCAATTTCCATTTGGTTTGAACAACATAAAGGATTACATATTTGAGAAGTTCTTAAAACAAGTAGTGAAAGGGTTTTCTCTTCCCAGTTTTCTTGTTAACGCACGAGGGATATGCACTAGAAAAAATAATTATAAGGTAGGCATAATAAGGGAATTTAGAAGTCAAATAGATAAATATGAGGTAGACATTTTTATTACTAAGGTGTGTGGTAAGCTAAGCACACCTCGAAAAACTCTGGAAACCAATCCCACTGTTCAGGCTAATAACAAGAAGAGAGACAGACATCTTTAGCATGTGCATATTTAAGGATAAATGGATAAATTGGTTACAGGTTTTCTCCTAACTACCAGATCACTAAGATGTGTCAAAATAGGTTTCACGCATCTCACAAATATGACTACTATTACTTTTGGATCAAATTAACTTGGGGCGAACATTTTCACTCTCAAATTCTGTATGAAAGCCCCAAGGCTTTGTCGAGTTGAAACAAACTGTTTATTTAAGTGTGGTTGGCATTTTATGTTCTTTTGTTATGTTTTCTCTAGTAAGGGCATGTTTGGAACATAGGAAAAAGAAAGGAAAATAAAATAATGGAAAGGAAAAGAAGAGTGTGTAGGAAAATTATTCTTTGTTTTGTTAATTCTCCTTCTTGTTTCCTCTCAAACCAAAAAAAAAAAAAAATTATTATTTTCCCCTCCTTTTTTTTTTCTTTTCATAGGTTCCAAACAAACCCTAAAAACATGGGAAGCTAATGAATATGTTGGGTTTTTTACTAGTAGTAGTAGGAGAGTTTCTCAATACAAGTTTCTTCCTATGTTAATAACTTGATCTTTTTTATACAATGCAATTTCATTTTTGCAAGCAGCCGTTAATCCAGAAAAAATGATCTTCAATGTCACGGTTATTTATAACGCCCTTACACAGGATATGAACCTCATATATGTTTAAGTTCCACACCATGTGAAGAGGCGTTACAAATAACCGTTGCATCGAAGATTTTCTCATTAATCCACTATCCATGCATTATTGAGAGATGCTGCTTGCACAACAGATCTGTGCACAGATCGCGTTGTGGGGCCCACTAAGGGTCCCATACAAATAATCCGATCCGTTAATTATGTTTAAAACATTTTTTCAAGGGCCTCCGCGAAAAATTAGCTCAATCCGATACCTATAAGTGCTTGATCTAATCATCTAACTTTTCATTCCGGTTTTTAGAAAATGAAAAGTTAGACGATTAGATCAAGTTCTTATAGGTGTCGGATTAAGCTAATTTTTCGCGGGGCACTTGAAAAGATGTTTTAAACATAATGAATGGCTCGGATTATTTGTATGAGATCATTAGTGGGCCCCAAAACACGATCTGTGCACAGATCTGCTGTGCAAATATACTTTCTGTGCATTATTTAGATTCCAGTGAAATGACTGTTGGTGGGGCCAAAAACGTGCCCAATTAAGGCAAACGGTAGTTGGGTTGTTTTCTCCTGGCATTTCCCACAAACACCCCCACAAATCTCCGCGTTTCAGAGAAGAAGAAGAGGAACCCAGAAAGAAAAAATGCTATTCTCTGCGTATTATTGACCATGAGAGGATGAAGAAGAAACCTCGAAATCATCACTCCACCAGTACCAAAGGTCGAAGCTATTTCGTTAATAGCGACAACAAGAACAACAGGAAAGGCGTTCTCGAGCTGTCGTTGCCTTTGGTTTTCTAGTTTTGGTGTCTGGTTTTCCTGTTCCATTCCAAACTCGGCCTTACCCATGGAAATGGAGGTATTTTCTCATCGATTTGTCTTTGCTTTATCTATTGGCGTTCTTTTCCATTCTCAAATTTCCCCGTTTTTAGCGAACCCTTTTCGTCTTTCTTGCCTTTGGATTGAGAGAAAAGGAAAGAAAACAGAAATGGAGGAAAAACCCACATGTTTTTCTCTTGATTTCTCATCCTTTCTCACCTCATTTAGTGATCCAAACAAGTATCATAGGCTTCTACTTTCTTTTATTTTCCCGTCCCTTTCACAAATTAGAGGGGCTGTGATTTGGGAGCCCTTTTTTGTGATTAATAAGTAATTGTGCTCTGTACACTTGTATTCAAGTTCAAGCTTTAGCATAATGATTAGAAGTTTAGAACTGCCATTTGAATGATGGAATCCACTAATTTTACCGTTTCTTGTTCCTTCTTGATTTCCTGTTTCCATAATAATCAATTTTGTTTGTCTGTGTCCTAGGAATGTTGTACTGCATGTATTAGTGCCTCTATATGTTGTTAAGTGGAGTCATAAATTTGTGTTTTAGACTGCAAGGAAATGATTTCACCTCTGCCTTGGTTGTGAAATGGTATATTGATGACAAAGACACCTTGTGCATTTGTGATTTGCAACAAACTTCAGAGTCATTACCAGATAAAGGAATTGGTAACTCCATAATTGGACCTATTTCTTTACTTGGTTTTATTACTATTGTAATGGTCGTATAAATTCATCTTATGCAGGGAACTTGCAAGTTGAAAATAGAAGCATGACTAACTCCAGTGCTCGTGATGATAAGCTTTATGACACTGCATATTCTCTCGTCGAAAATGAAAACAACAGTTATGTAAATCGGGTTCTGCTAGAGTTTAATGTATCAATAACTAGTAATGACTCTCATGTTCTTGATCATCACCCTTTGACTCTTGAGCACTCGCTACGGGGAACAAGTGAATGGGAGGAAGCAGTAAAGAGCTTTCTAGGATACCCGGTGTTAGTTTGTGGATTGCAACATCAAGAGCAACAAAAGCAAAAGACATTAGACCAGATAGGGAAAACCCATTCGCCTTATCTTAATCTAGATGAGTTTCGTAATATTACGAGGCAAGAGAAGGGTGGGATTGCATCAAATCGGCTTGCTAACATCACCCACCGGCTTGAGCCTGATGGAACATCATATAATTATGCTTCAGCAACTAAGGGTGCAAAGGTGGTGACTCACAATAAGGAAGCAAAAGGCGCTAGCAACATATTGGGGAAGGATCATGATAAATATCTGAGAAACCCGTGTTCCGTTGGGGGAAAATTTGTCATCATTGAGCTAGCAGAGGAAACTCTCGTCGACACAGTCAAAATTGCGAATTTTGAACATTATTCTTCGAACTTCAAGGAATTTGAGCTGTATGGGAGTTTGGTTTATCCAACTGAGACATGGTCCCCAATAGGAAAATTTGTTGCTGCAAATGCAAAGAATGCTCAAAGCTTTAAGCTTCCCGAACCCAAATGGGTAAGGTACTTAAAGTTGAATTTATTAAGTCATTACGGGTCGGAGTTTTATTGCACATTGAGTGTTGTGGAGGTATATGGCGTTGATGCAATCGAGCGGATGCTTGAAGATCTCATAGTGGCTTCTGAGCAATCTGCAACTGTTAAATTACCTGACCCTAATTCAACTGTGTTGCCTTCTTCAATACCAGAATCAGAAATAAGTGAGCAGAAAATAGATGGTGAAGTTCAAATTGCAGTTCATACTTCCAGTCAAGGGATAGAAGGAATCGAGGAACGACAGAAGCCTAACTTGCACCTCAAGAGTCCTGTCACTAGCAACATCCCAGATCCTGTGATGGAAATTAGACAACAGCCAAATGGAAGAATTCACGGTGATGTAGCACTAAAGATCTTAATGCAGAAAGTGAGGTCACTTGAGATAAATTTATCAGTCCTGGAGGAATACATCAAGGAACTGAACCGAAGACAAGGGGACGTAGTGCCCGAACTTGAGAAAGAGCTATCTAGATATTCGATGCTTTTAGAGAAGAGTAGATCAGATATCAATGATCTCTTGGAATGGAAGAAGATTATGGTATACTGACCTCTGAATCGTTTTAATGGAGGATATTGTTTTAACCCTACTTTTAACTCGTTTGCATTCTTCTTCTTTTTCCAGGAGAAAGGAGTTACTGACCTTGAGGCGTGGAAAGCTGTTGTCTCATCGCGAATGGATGAAGTAGTTAGAGAAAATGGGATGCTGAGGTGAGCAATTTGCCTAACCTAGAAAATTAGTTTACACATCTTCAGTTGATTTTAATGTGTTCCATTTGTAAGCACTACTCTCGTGATTTGTTAAATTTAGTTTTGTTTTCCGTATATTTTGAATCCTACTTATCCATACCATAAAATGTTTCCTTCTGTTATTTACTGGAATGGGAAACTCTCATTGATCTATTATTAAGCCACTGATCACTAAAAATGCCACTAACAATGTGTTGATTTTATTATATTTTTCTCTCTTGAGAATCTTATTTTGAATTACAAATTTACAAGCTTAGGCTGCTACGGATTTCAGTGGTTGCAAGGAAAAGCATTAAGATGTGACCCAAAAGTGACAGATCTTAGGTTGTATATGGGATCATGGTGGATCATGAATACCTTATATAAATGGGAAAGTTTATGTTATGTAGTTAAATATATTCTACCTTGCCTTGGATACATTAGATTCTATAATGTTCCAATTCCGACTAATTGTGTTCACAATTAGGAGACAGCTTGAGTGATGAAACATGCTTGATATTTTCATAAAAGTCATATGACACAAGACACATAGACGAGGAGGTCGTATACGCTTCACCGTGAGGTTTTTTATTCCACCTGTTTTGGGGCGAAGGTAGGCATTGAAAATGCTACGCGAAGATGGCTAAATTCTTCAGCTTTCAGTTGCAACTATTTTCGATATTAGCTGCTCTATGGATTTGTTTTATCCCTGTTATAATGCTGATGGTTTATAGCTTCTGGGTTTCTTCTGTATGCAGCTTCATGAAACAACCGGAACATTGTCCTGCCATTTTTTTTACCATAGGGTTTGAGGAAGTGTTTGATAAAGGTGAAACTCAAGTAACAAAAACTCAGAACTAAATTATTGCTGTACCTAACGTGCTGAAGACTTAATCAAGTGCCTAAAAATCTGTGCATTTGGGCGTTTCAATATTCAGCTATGGCTCAAATCTCTGATAGGAAGAATTTCTGTTCTAAAGTGGTAGCTAATTATGGATTATCTAACACTCTCTCAATAGGTAGAATGACTAGATGTCCATTCAAAATGTAGCATTCCTTCAAAACCTATGAGCCTCTGTTGAAGGCAATAAGGGATACAATAACTCTCAGTGGTCCCCGTTATTGTTGTTATCGATCATTTTCCATTTACTGAATAATCACAAATCATCAGCTATTATTTCTTCGTAACACATCTGTATGCTTTTACCTAACTTTTTTCACCCCTCTTTCTTCGGGTATAAAATTTGATTCTGCAGATTAGATGTTGAAAAGGTCGTAAGCGATCAGGCAAGTCTGGAAAAGAAAGAGATAGCTGTTCTGGCAGTGAGCTTTTGCTTTGCATTTCTTGCAATTGTCAGGTTAGTTTCAGAGCGAGTCTTGATGTCTTCTGGAGCCCCGGTATCTGGCAATCTACGCAAGCCAAGTAGAGGTTGGATTTTGATACTTGTTAGCAGCAGTATGACCATATTCATTACCTTGCTTTAGCTAGTCTTCTATCTTCAGCTTTTGAGATCTGGATGCTTTTTAGCCTTTTCCTGTGGCAGTTGCGGCTTCTTTAGTATAGGAATTGGAGCACCTAACATCTGCCCATTAAGGGTTAGACTTAGTTTTGTTTCCTTTAGAAAAAAAAAATTCCTTAGTATAGGAATTGGTAATGCTGTTGTATTATATAGGTGAAGTTTCGGACTTCAAAATCCTTATTCGTGGTCAAAACCAAAGCCATACGGCAGAAAAAGAAAACAAAATTGTAGGCTCCTATTTATAAATTCTGCATGAATTTTGAACATATAATTGCAAATTAGTATAAGGAGAATGGCAAGGCAACCTTGTAGTTGTCAGAACATAAACTCCACCTTCCATTGCTCTTGCATGTCAGTATTTGAGTTCTTGTGTATGGAGGAGGCAATGGAATGTGGAACTGGCTTGTATCTAAAATCGCAAAACGTGGAAACTGGGATTGAAGCAACTGCTATATATTCAATTTACAAAGTTATCCTTAACAATCCAGTTATTTTATACAGTTGCGATACGTGAGCAATTTTAATCCGTGGCTGATTTGTCCACACCAAAAGAGTGCTCCCCTTACCCCGAACCCAAGTAGGTACTGTGCGGTACCGTGCTATGCAATCTGGTTGGACGGGTGAGATTACGCATCACACTGTGCAATCTGGACCGTTGATTGACAAGTTCATCGGTCCGAATGGTACAGCATGCCTCCCCCGTGTTCCCTTACCCCCCAACTTATGGCGGAAAGTTTTTGTTTGCTCCCTCCTTTTTTAGAGAAATTGTCTGCATTAGCGGACCTTTTGGGAAGTCAATGGTCATCGCGCTCCTGACCTTTCTAGTTTTGGTTGTTTTAAGATCCATAAAAAGAGTCTTACATGAACACAAGAAGCTCAAGTGGACCCAGATGTTTAAAATGACAAAAATACTACTGAGACTAGATTTGACCTAATTTTGTAATTTTTGCATAAGTTATGTTTCATTATTTGTTCGCGTCGATGAGAGAAAGCTGGACAAAATTATAACAAAAGCAGTCAAAATTTACTAGTCATGAAAGTTAACAAATTTTGAATTATTTTTGTCTTTAATAAACTTTTTAAAAATTTTCACGAGTTTCAAATTTTTTTTTTAGAGTTCTTTCATTATGAACCAATAATTCATAAAAATTGACGTAAAACTAATAAGATTTCCTATCTCCATCATTGTTAGGGAATTCCTGTGCCTAAACCTTTGAACTACGAACTACACTCCTCTCTTCTCCTGGCTCTCGCCATTAACACCTATCGGTATTGTTGTTCAATACCACTGAGATTGTGCAATGCTTAGCCAAAACAAGAGTGTTTTTTATTGCATACCTCTGTTCCAATCTCTTTGTGGTTTTCTAGATTTCTTCCATTCATGATTTTTATCTTCCACACAAATGCGATATTACCCTTGATATGGATTGTGATCAAATAACGACTAGGCATGATACAACAACAAAGGAAAGAATAGGAGTGGCTGAAAAATGAGAGCATTTCTTCCTCACATTGTAATAATTAATCGAACAACTGAAAGAAGAAGAAAAAAACTACATGAAGTGCAGATCTTTAGGGCAGCAGCACTACCATCAGATGCTTACAAGAAAGCCCAGATAGGTAAGTTGGTGATTGGCTACTTTAGCTCAAGCAGTACCGCAATCGAACTTATGCCCAGAGATCTAGAAGTGTGCAAACAATCTTGTAAATCCTCGTCGCAAGCTATTAAAATTAACACATCCTCCTCATCTTTATACTTGATATAGTAAGTTCCACTCTCGAGGTTCAGCCTTTTAGCCACTTCTTGCTGCATCTCTACTAATCTTGACGACAAAGATAGCCGAAACTTTATCGTATTTTTTTCGCATGTTGCCCTAATTGTCACCATATCCGCATCTTGGAATGATGGCTTTATGTGAGCAACACTAGTTGAGGCTTGATTTGAAGGCAAATCACAATTAAGTTGTGGGGTTTGCCCCATGTTGTCAACAAGCAAGGGCCGAAAGGGCCGGGCCTTTTTTATGTTGCGAGGTGGCCACCTATTGATGCCAAAATCCCTACAGACACGCTTCAATGTAGATATGCTAACTGTAAAACAAACAACTCAGATAAGATTTCTCCTCTATGCTGCCAAAAGCCCAACAATTTCTATCTAAAGCGAGACCATCAAATTGAAAATTACAATCTGGACAACAAGGAAACTTGGATTTTAAAGTTTGGGGGGTGTACTCTTTACCTTTGAGCTCCTTTGCAGCATCTTCACGCCTCATCTTCGAACATTTAAGGATCTCCTCCAAAGAAACTTCAATTCTAACTCCAGCCTTTTTATGTTCCTCATCTTGAGCCTTTCTTTTATCTTTTTTTGAACTAGATACCACAAGGATGTTTCGTTCTGTAGTGACAGCATTCTCTCCCTTGTTCGAAGCATCCATTGACGGCTGATTAGATGAATCTACTTGTGTCGTCACTTTTCCATTCTGCAAGGAATCAAGAATAGGCAAATTGTAGTTTTGTGCTTCACTAACGACATACATTCCATTGTTTATGGCATCCATCGATGGCTGATCCTGTTGATCTTGCTGCAACATTACTCCTCCATTGTGTAAGGGTTCAAGACCAGGATTACATCTAGTAGCTGGGATCATGTGATTGGAATGACTTCTCTGACCATTTTGAAAGTCGATAACTTCAACGGATAATGCTTCTCCCAATCCTTGCCCAGAAGCAAGCTTAAAAGTTTTGAAATATTCCTCCATCGTTCCCAATATCAACCTCAATTTGGTCAATATGTTCTCATCGTTTTTGTCGCTTTCGGGCAAAAAGAACTCTAGCATGTATAATTCATCTCCAGTGTAACCACTTTGCAAGCACATTGTGAACCAACCACCTAATTTGCACCATCGGGCAAAGGGTACCAAGGGGAACTCAGCTATACTTAATTGCTTTACGTCCGAGCAGTATAACAAGTTAGGAAATGACAGTATCCTCCCAGTAACCTGCCCCTTTTTTAAGAAATAAACGTTACTGAATCTTGCGAAACCAAGAAGATTACTAGACCAAATGAGCCAACCAATGTCGTCACTGTGACAATAGTCTCGAACTGTGAATTGGAATTTGCTTTGCAGTAAATCGTTGCAAGAACTACAGGAGACCCATGTCAAAGCCATAGGGAGTTTATGAATTGTACACATGGATTTATACACCATCTTGAGTTCCTGAAAGGCAGCCGTAAGAGCTTCATTCTTGTCCCAATACTGTTTCAAATGTATTGTCACGTTAGGATACTTGTGAGAACATATAACTTCCAGACATGATACAAGGGAAATAAATGCAGATTAACATTACATGAGGGTTTGCCATGCACTCACTTGCATTTTGCAGTGTTCATATCCATCAAAACATCGCAGACCAAACTCCTGCAAGGGAATGGAAAGAAACAACTGAGTAATCTTGAATACTCAACATACACTATCTGAAAAAACATATTCAATATCTACAAGTAGGGTCAAAGTAAAGCAAAGCAAAGTAAAGAAATTATGTTGTCGCATGTATCCAATTTTGACACTTTTGGTTCCATCTAGAGCTCAATTTGATGATTAGAAATTTAGAATCATTAAATTTGTCGAGCTCATTGACAAGTTAAACCAAGCCAAAAATTACGTTGATTGCATATTGATCAATATGATTTAGAACACATTCACATTGAAACAAGTAGACACATACACCAAATTGGAGCCCATCTATTTGAAGATTAATATGAGCAATATTCAAGCAAATAGATTTTTGGCCAAATTATTCTACTTGACGAGCTCTATATAATGAACTGTTCTGATAATCAAAATGAGTCCAGGATATACCCGAAATTATCAAAATTGGACCCGTCCATTTTTTTTGGGGTACCAAATGGATATGATCCAGGTCCTTTAATGAATTATTAGAAGTAGGTATAAAATAAACAAAAAAATAAGGTAGAGTTATTAGAAGTAGGTATATGATCCAGTTTTGTGAAAAAGGAAGTCAGCATACTTTGCCTAAAAAACAATAAGGTAATAAAATAAACAGGGGAAAAAAGTAGAAGCGAGGGAGTAGCAATGAATGTTAGTAACAAGAAATTTAAAAATGCTAACTAGTCGAAAACCTGAAAAATGTCATACACGCGGCCCAGGAATTCTTTGCCATGCCAATCTTCTAAGATATTAAGATCATATGGAGAAACTATCTCAAGTACCCCGACACAGGTGTGGCTGGAATGTTCAAACACTGGCACAGCCACAGATGGTCCAATCCCGCAACATAAAGCAAGGTCGCGTTGTGGATACTCTTTAAGAGTGTAATACTTCACATCTGGAGTGGATTCGGGGAGTTGATTGAGGAAGACACGGCCAGGAAGCCCAAGTTGTTCTTGTGCACACTCTGCATCTGCGTAGAAGGAGTTATTATACTCCCTACACATCCCCATCCTATACTCACAAAACCTAATTCTCTCACTCGTGAATAATGAAGGAGTGTCATATGTTGTACCAAGAGCAAAAGGTTGGAATTGAGTTGTAAGCAAAGTCCGCCCCTCGGACGTTTTTGTGGGTGCCCAAAATTGAATTAGGCGCTTACGAAGTTCCTTCTTGAATATCAATTTTTGGAGAGCATGTCTGATCAAGTCCGCGGAATTATCTGTAAATGAAAATAGAGGTTGAGCCCCTAAAAAAAGAAGAAGAAAGAAGAAAGCAAGAGAGAAAGAGAGAGAAGACTTGCCGAGTTGGCTCCAGAAAACCCATCCAAAACCCGGACTACTAGGAAATCGCGACCAGTTGAGTTGTTCCTTCCGTATGTATTCCTTGAAATCGGGAGGGAAATAGTTCGGCTCCTTCGGAACTCCAAGGAGGATTGGAGGGGCATCATCAACACTTCCGTGTATGTGTATGGGCGTTATCATCATCTTGAATTCTATTATTTGCAGATGAATGAATGAACTATCTTGTTCTTGTTGCCCCCTGGCTCACACTTCCCTCTATTTTCTATTATTATATTGGAGGATAGGATAGGAGTGGTACTAAAGTCACCGACGAACTTTATTTATTCAACTGGGGAGGGGAGGGGAGGGATTGGGTGTGGCGTGATGTTCTGGTTTGGGGTGAGGGGGACACGTGTCGCCCATTGAGGTGTGGAACAGAGGACTCGGACAGGGACTCTCGGACAGAGGATCCGGAGCCGGGGCGGAGCAGATGCATACCAGATGCCAGTCCTGCTTTTGAAATCTATTGCTCACCAAGTATTTGCGGTCAAAGTGTGCGGCGACTCCTTTTTCGGCTTTTTCGTTCATACTAGCTTTTCGTTCATACTAGTTTATCAGTTGTTAGGTAAAATGCTGATAATCAATGCATTTTTTTTCATTTTATATCTCTTTCAACACTACATCAATACTATCTATTTAACTTATTCTCTATTAAAATATTACTATTACTTTTATTTCCCTTTTTCTTTCCTGGGGAGAGAGAAAGGAATAATTAATAAAATAATAAACGCATGATGAATAATGCTTAGGTATATTTACCTATTCACTGTTCATGGATGGATTTTACCAAGCCTTTACCTAATCTGATGCAATACTCATTTGGGGGTCTTAGGTAAAATAGCTAAAAAGCTCTTTTACCTCTTCTGATAAACTTACTCTTAATGATGCGTGGGCCTAGTTTAGATTGAAAAGTTACCCAACTTATTTTTGTCTTTATTTGAATTTTTTTTGCATTTGTTTATTTTGTGTCAAACTTTTGTAACTTATTGATTCGTCTCGACGAGAGGAGTCGAAAATGTAAAAAATTATGATCGAAACTCATAATTTTTTGAATAAAGACAAAAATAAGTAAAAAAAAATAACTTTTTTTTACTTATTTGTGTCTTTTAAAAAAAAAATATGAGTTTCGATCAAAATTTTATACTTTTCCAATTCCTCTCGCCGAGACAAATCAATAAGTCACAAAAATTTGACACAAAACTAAAAAATGCAAATTTTTTTCAAATAAAGACCAAAAATAAGTTACTATTCCACTTTTCAATCCAAATCCACCAGTAATACCCAATGGTGGATCCGATCAGGCCTATGAACAGGCATACTAATTTTCAGAACTTGTAGTTCATCCGTTTAACACCCAAACCAACCCACAAAAATACCCATATAAATTAGGTGCATGCATGAAACTAATAGGGAAACTGAACATGGGTACGGATTGACGAGGAAACTAAGCAGTTAGAATTGCAATAGAAGGCAGCGGGTTCATTTCCGAAAATATAACTTACGGAAGATTTAAGGGTAAGTCATTTTCATCCAATTAATGAAAAATATTTTACATGTAAAATATTTTTCTCATTTTTAATACAACCAAACACAGAAAAATAGAGTAAAACATTTGGCTGGAAAATATTTTACATCGAAACAAGTAAAGCCCGAAGATGCGGAAATAAAAATTGAGCTTGGAGAAAGGGTAGTAATTGCGAGTACTTCAAGAAAAGAAAACTAGAACAAAAATAAGCAAGGCCACGGGCTGAGCCTCTTTGCCTTGTTGACTGGGGTGAGAAGTCTTTGGACAGATGTGTAGAAAAATCTCCAAAGGCTGCTTTTGAATGTTCTTTAAAATGACTATCAATAGTTGGAAGTGTGGATCGTGAGATAGGCCATCTTAAGCGTGAAAAGGCCGGTGGGTGGTGAGTGACAGCCGCGGAAGACACGGTCATGACTTTTCAGCCAATGCCACTCAAAAGTCTTCATCAATTCATATGGGCCCGACAAGACCTACAAGTACCAGAAAGCAGGATGGAGCAGCGCCTCGAAAATATTGCATCATGCAGCACTCAGAGCCTGTTTCAGAAACCAAAAAAAGTCCTTATTTTTTAATAAGATAATTTTAAGTTCAAAAATTATGAGTTTATTGAAATATAAAAATATGCAATATGGATCTTATTTGAAAGATTTCGATGAAATCTTTTATACGATGCAAAAAAAAATTGAAAATTTATTTTTCATTTATATTATTTTTGAGTTGGAAAATGTGAAATAAGCTGCTTATTTTTTAAGAAGGTTTCTGGAACGGAGCCTCAATTTTTTTGGACTTTTAAAAAAAAACTATTATAGGAAAGCGTTAACTCTTCTCCTAGAAGCGTTATTTTAAAATTTGGACCACTGATTGTCGAGACGGACGGTCCCATATAAACTTGTAGTTCATGATGAAAGGTATTACAAATTTACAATAGGGAAAAAAAAAAAAAAGGAATTGCAAAGGGTAGTGTGGTAATTCAGAGGGAGGAGTTGGTGGGCTATTGACTTTCCAAGTTTGTGGCAGGCCCATGAACTGTGGGCCTTGTACCTGGTGGAGATCTTCTAGAAGCTCACCTACTCACAACCCACTTCTTTCTATACAAAACAAGGTTGATTTTGTTTTTTCGTTTTTTGTTATTTTGTTTGTGTTTTTGTTTTGGAATACTAGTGTAATTTCGCGTGCTTCGCACACTGTTGTGTGCTCATTGGTGTAACTACTAACTGTTCGCGTATGTAAGATAGTTCAAATTAAGTTATGGAAATAAAGAAGTCGTAAGAGTAAGTAATTGAATGAAAGGTCATTTAAAAAAGAAGAAGAAGATAGTATTTTATAAGCAATATGAAAGGAGTTCTTGTACGGAAAAAATAACATATAGAACACTATTTTGGAGTACCAAAATATTTTTAATTTTGTAGACTCAAATAATTAATTAAGACTATTGTAATTTCATAGATCATGCAAGTAATTTAATCCAACATATGCACTAAAACTGAAGAGAGAGTCACAAATAGTTCAACCATGTTTTAAAAAAAAAAGGATTAAAAGGAACAGTATTTTGGAGTACCAAATTAAACATTGCATACACATAGATCAAAGAAATAGGTCTTTGGATTGAAATATAAATTCATTCTCAAACAATAGCAACAATAATCAAGATAATGTCATGAATTAGATTCTAAAACTGTGCAAATAATGAGGCTTTTTTGTCCGTGTAGGAAAATAACTGTAAAACCTTGCCGCAAGAGAGCCTTTCTCCAAAAATATCAAACAAAATTAGAGCTCGGTTTGCTGAGAGCACACAACAACCTATCAAGCATTGATGTTGGAAAAAACAGAACTATAAAAGTAAAACAATTAGAAAACCCTAGAAAGAAGAGACTACTCAAAATACTTATGATTTGAAGAAGTTCTAACAAAATCATAGTTTAGGGTTATGAAATCTAAGAGAATCTGACCACGTAGTTGCTTATTTCTTCGTGTGTAAGAATCTACGATTAAGAAATTGATGCGTCTATTTTCATTTGAATTATGGAGGGATCGATGAGAGACAGATCGGGGGAGATCTAGGAGGAGAGAGAGAGAGAGAGAGAGATTTCTTTCTTTCTAATGGTTAGATTGAGAAGATGTATAAAGCTTTTTCTTCTTAACAAAGCAAAGAGGGACCTAAAATACCTAAAATGCCCATGAAATGCCTTTTTTTCTTGACTAAGCAAAAGGGGACCTAAAATACCCCTGAAAAGTCTTTTCTTCTTGACTAAGCAAAGGAAGACCTTAAATACCTAAAATACTCTCGAAAAAGCCTTTTCTTCTTAACTAAGCAAAGTAGGACCTAAAATATTCCCAAAAAATCTTTTCTTTTTGACTAAGCAAAGGAGGACCCAAAATATCTAAAATAGCCTCGAAAAGCATTTTTTTCTTGACTAAGCAAAGTAGGACCTAAAATAACCTCAACTCAAGACATCCAAAAAATATTTGAAAGACGAAATCTACAAGGATAATTTTGTCTTTTAAGATGGTAGCTTGGCTTGTCTTAAATTAGGGAAAAGAAAGAATTTTTTTATGTACCTTTAAAAAACAATATCCCTTAAATTAGGGAAAAAGAAGATTTTTTTTTTGTACCTATAAAAAACAATATCCCTTAAATTAGGGAAAAAAAAGATTTTTTTTTACCTCATTTTCTTTTTGACTAAGCAAAAGACCTAACACTGAAATGCCTAACATACCCTCATATCTTAACTCCACCATTGACAAACTACAAGGACAAATTGGTAATTTCACATTGTGGCTTGGCTAGCCATCCTACATTCTTTTAGATCTTTCAAACAAGGCGAAATGACGACCATATCCTTCAACTCAAACTACAAGGGTAATCCTACGAGGGGTAATTTCGTATTTTCACGGCGTGCCTTGGCTTACCATCCTATCTTCTTTTATTACAAGTGTATTGATGATGTGATGGTGAAATGTGTTTTGAATGCTGGTTTGTTTTGTCATACCAATTTGCATGATAAAGTGAAAAGAATAGTCTCCTTTTCTTGCATTGGCTCTCATTCCCCTTATTGTCTTTCTGCCTTTGTCCCTTCTTAAGCAATAACTTACAACCACTCGTTTCTCAGGAATGCTGCTGAGCAGTTCCCTACCAAGAGGGTGTAGAACGGTCGATCCGGTAGTTCATTGTGACATGGATGACTCGGAATATCGAATCTGAGCGCATGCAAATCTGAACCGTTCAATGCTCGGTTAAGATCCGAGCCGTCGATTGCCGAGACAAGCGGGACAGATCGGTTGCTCTGCACCGCTCTATGGGGAGATGCTCGGCAACATTCTATTCAACATATTGACCCGATTATTGACTAGGTATTCGTATTATGTTATGGGATTCTATACTAGCCACAAATGTTATGTAAGTTCTGTGTGTCGTAATGCAACAAAGTCAAGAATTCGATCAGCGCACACACAGGAGTCACTTGTTGATCATGACTTTCAAGATGTAGTTTCTCAATCAATCTCAATGTTCTTTTAGTCCGATTATTTAGGGGGATAAATGAAGATATTGTAGTTACTCGTAAGTGTGACGACTTCTGTAGTTTTTTTTTTTCCCCCCAAATCCTTAGACTAAGTGTGACGACTTCTACTAGATTTTTGGTTTGAGGGTTTGCACGTTAATTTTATTTTTATGTCATGGTTAAGAAAAGATTATAGAGAGCTTTTGTAGAAACTTGTCCTCTTAAACTGTATGGAAAGGGTGATTCTATAAGACAAAAGCAACCAAGCTCTTTCACACTCTAACAAACATAAGGAGAGGAATTTTAAACGGAACCGATTTCGAGTTAATATCAACAGAAATGAAGAAAAAAAAAAAAACATGTCAACAACATTTGGGCTCCGTTTGTTTCAATGTAAAATGTTTTACAAAGTAAAATGTTTTATTCAGAAAATAAATTTCAAACTTTTATTTTCCGGTGTTTGGTTGGCACTTGAAAAATATTTTCAGAAATCGATAAAAAAGTGTAGAGAGAGAGGAGGAGCTTAAACGGTGGAGAGATATGAGAATATTGAAATTGAACGTGAGTCAGGACTGATAATCGATGAAACTGAGTAGTGAGAATTGCAATAGAAGGCAATGGGTTTATTTTGGAAAATAACTTACGGAAGATTTAAAGGTAAGTCATTTTCATCCAATTAATAAAAAATGTTTTACATGTAAAATGTTTTCCTCATTTTTTACACAACCAAACACCGGAAAATAGGTAAAATATTTTACGCCCAAACAAACGGAGCCTTGTTCTTGAACCAGATCGAGTGGCGAGAATTCATTAAGGCATTAGGGGGATTCTTTTTTCAAGAATTTTTCTTACACCCTTTATCTCCCCCACACCCTGCTCTCTTGGACCCATAATATTACTCGTATCATTTTATTTTATCACTTCTTCCTTCCCCCCCCGCTCAGCTACTAGATCCGCGCACTTTACGTGAAGTTTCGGACACTAGGACACTTCATCCCTCGATGCAGCCGTGGATTCCTTGTGTAATTTCTCATTCAACTCATTTTTCTTACGTTCTTGTATATACAAGAAGTTGTAGTCAACCAGAGGACATTGAGGTATAATATCCCATTTCTTGAGCTCAAGACATATGGTCCTGCGCATTCTATTTGCTTGTGCCTACAGAGATCATCAAAAGATAATGCAAGAATTAAGGAAAGAAATGCATGTGAATAAAATATTGAAACGAGAAAGCAAGTACATTTTTCCTTTTTCATGCCAAAAATACTAAACTAAGTGCTAAAACTTCAATTTCATCTTTTTGGGGCTTTGGTCGCCAACTACGGCCTAGTCAAGGAGTCTTAAACAAATACTCCTGAGGAATGATATAATTTGTTTGAGTGGTATAGTGCATCTAATAACTGTACCTGACTAAATTGGGGTAGCTTATCACCAACTGCGAGCGAAATCATGTATGCCATCATGTACATGCCGCAATCATTTCTGCATGCCATAATTCAAGTATATGAATAAACTGAAAATAACCATGATTAAAAGCATTGAAAAAGTAAATAGCACAAACTGAATAAACACATGCTTCAATGAGCATTTGTTGAGGTTAGGTTACTGTTTTCCATTTACATCCTTAGCTGCAAATAACAACTCATTTGCATTCAAAACTACAACATCATAGTTCAAACACCTGCTCAGAGAGAGAGAGTATTGTCTGTCAGTATACTGGCTAACTATGTTGTGAAAGAAGCAACTAGCGCAGAAATAAATTTTATTGCATTTTTTTTTGTTTCCTAGGCCACCATAAGAAAAGCAACGCGGGACAATTTGCAAGCTTTTCATAAGTTCTCAGGCCTTCATGCAAAAGAGTGCTCTATGTTTCTCTGTCAAATAACTTGGTGTGAGATTGATCACTACCAGATTAAGAGCAGAGGATTTTGCACAATTGAGGGATAAGGTTTGGGCAGAGAATTGTTAATTGTGCATCATAAGCAAATTGAAGGCTTGCCGAGGGTTTTTCGGCAAGCTCTCTGGTGCTAAGGTCTGTCGGCAACCTTCTTTGCTCCTAAAGAAGAAGGGGTACAAAACACTGCATCAAGTATGCCAGTCGTCTTTCGCTGCCTCAGAGATGCATCAAACATGAATGAAAAAGTAATCCCGTACCCATTATCTTGGATTGGAGTATTCTCTGGATATTTGATTGGCCACTCATTCTGTTCTGTTAGTCTTTTAAACACAAACTCGTGGTTCAAGAAATAGGCCTGCATGTTATTTGTAAAATGAGTTGATATATCAACGGTAAGTAGCTATATATAAATGATAAGAACTGTATTCGAATAGTACAAAATACTCACGAAGTCTTTAGAATATTTCTTCTCACTTTCACACCTCATTGAATCCAGCCAAAGGAAATATTTTTTCTTAACATCAATTACCAGCAGCATCCAGTGTCTGTCTCTGAGGATTGGAAAGAATATCTGCAAAAAAGACTCCATTATATTTCATTTCCTTTGTTTCTAGCCTCTTATAAATGGCATTGATATATCAAATTCTTATTATTTACCTTTTCAGTCTTTGGTAGCAATATCGTATTGAGCAATCTTCCGTTCTGCTTAAAATTCTTCTGAATGATAGTACCCAAAAACAAATAAAATGCTTTGCTCAACACACCTTGAAAGTTGGAACTTATATAACTAAATTTACATTTCCCTGCAACCAATTGGGGTATGGCTGTGGATGCTCTTTGTTGCCTCTGCCAGGATGAGGAGGAATCACACCAGCACTTGTTCTTTGATTGTTCATATTCTACACGTGTTTGGCAGTACTTGGTGTCAAAGAATAGAGTAGCTGGCATTCCTAATAATATGGGAGATGTCCTTGATTGGTTGCAGGGAAATGTATCTTGGGATAGTTTCAGATTTGTTAGTTTGAAGTGTACATTGGCAGCTACTATTTATGGTCTTTGGCAGGAAAGAAACTCTCGTATTTTTTGTGCAAAGATGAAGGATCATACTCAGGTGGCAAGATATAGCCAATGGGATTCGTGCTTTCCTTAGCTCTAGAAGGAATGTAAAACAATCCTCGCAAAATCGGAGTATTTGTGAGATATGGGGCCTGCCTCATAGGATCATGCAATCTGTATAGGTTTTTTTTTTTACAGTGTGTTCTTTGGTTTTATTTTCTTGTTTAGAGCTGTTAAGTATGGCTGCCTGTTTTGTTGTTTCTTGTAAGGGGATTCTATCCCTTGTACTTTGTTTCTTGGTTTGAGCCTAATAAAATTTTGTGCACTTATCAAAAATAAAAATTTACTTACAATAACATTGGGACAGAAAAAGTGACAATGAGATAGGTAGTGGCCCAACATCTCGCTATACTCTATGACAGTCTACAAAATCACAGACAAAAAGTTTTGTAAGTGTAGAAGATTAAAATTTTGATGCTACCCAAAAATGTGGGCATATATTTAAAGTTGCTTACGGTATTCGAAATCCAGCATCCATCAACAAATTCTCCCCGAAAGGAACCATCTTGCATACTATGGAGACAAGAATCAATGAATTAGTGAAATGAATTTACGCTTGGGGGCAACTGAGAAGGGAGAAAAGGCCAATTTTAATTACCATTTATTTATTGTCTCCTCCTCGTCAATAGTTGGTGTGTATGAAAAATGAGCATCCAACCAAACCTGAATTAAAGTCATATACAAAAAAAAATGGCTAATCGATGTTAAAGTCTTGTTTGGCACTATAATGATCAAGAGGAAAACTTGCGCTTGAACTGCTGCCTGCTGGACCTCACCTATTTCTACATTGGGAACCTGTTACCAAAAATTAAAACTCCAACTTAACCTTTCGCTTGTTAACTGATTTGTTGCCCTTTTCCTTCTCCCCTTTCTTTTGCTTATTTTTTTTTCCAATTCCTTTTTTCCTTTTCCTATTTTCACTTTCCCATTTACCATTTCCCATTTCCCACTTCTTCTGCTTTATCTCCTTGATATCAACATTAGGACAGAAACCAAAAACTAAAAATAAAAATAAAATACACCATGTTAGAGATCCTATAACCCGATACCTGCTTATGGCAATTGTGAAGCGAAATCTCACATCGCTTGGGTACCAAGTAGATGAAGAATATAAGCATAAAGGCACCCTCACTTTAATGGCTAGCTTTTGGGGTTGAGTTCTATCCAAGACCGTGTAACATGGTATTAGAGCCGGGTATGTCAAGGGTGGGTAGGGTGTGTGTCCCTGGCCTGACAGGTGCTGTAGAGTGAGCACGTTGGATGTGAAGCAAAGTCTCACATCGCTTGGGTACCAAAGTAATATGAAGAATGTAGAGACCCGAATAATTTTAATGTTTGAAATATCGATTAAATGCCTAATTGAGAAAATAAGGTTTTATTGGTGAATAATTGAAGTTTGAGGGAGAAAAGTGTGATTTTATGATTTTATGATTTGAGGGTATAAATAGGGGTTGTGGGTGTGTAGGGGATCATTTTTCCCCAATCAAAACTCTCGGCTCTCTCACTCTCTCCACCGGCTCTCTCTCTCTCTTCCTCTCTCACTCAAAGCTCCACTCCATCACCCAAATACTTCAAGAAACAACTTCATTCAAGCCTTGCAATCGCGTTCCTAAGCTTGGAAATCTTTGGGTTGAGTTCGAATCGAAGTTTCAAGGTTCGAAAGTCTAGGGCTCGTCCAATCACGCGAAAATCTCGTCCATTGTCTCGAGGTAGGAACTTCTTGACCTCTTTTATATGTTTACTTGTTGTTTTGGTGTGGAGTCGAGCTATTGATTGTTGGAATTTGGTCTTATTTCATATTCTGAAAATCTGTAGAAATCGCCCTTCGAAACCTCGCCGTATCGATACAGATTTTGCACCGTATCGATACTATAAACCTTCGTTTTCGAACAGCCTATTCCGTATCGATACGGATTTTTCCCGTATCGATACAGGGAGCTTATCTCCAGGTTTTGTTCCTGTTGACCATTTATTGATTGTTTTGGCTTTCGATCACTTCTAAACCCCTTGAAACACCTCCTAATTGATCTCAAGCTCGTCCTTTTGGCTTCTTGCGACTTTTCGATGATTCCCTTGTCCGTTGGCCTTCCGTTGACACAAATTGAACATGGAACCACTTGGTTAAACGTTGGTAAATTGTTTATTGGTCGATAATTGGCATATGTGATCGTTTGTGATGCATTTGTGATAGTGTTGGCATGTTATATGACATTACGTTTAAGAATGGGATTTTGGGAAGCCTTAGCTCGCGTGTTAGTTGAGATTTGGGTCGTTTGAGGTCGGATGGTGGTTTAGGGAGTCCCGTGCGCAAGGGGTGGTAACACGGTGACACACAAGGGTTTCGTACTCAAGGGGTGGTAATACGGTAACCCGGGGATTACAGGGATCACTGTGACGCAAGGGGTGGTAACATGGTAACCCTCGTAGTGGTGTACGGTAATGCAAGGGGTGGAAATACCGATGATGGGAGTTTGGTTGGTGAGTTGAGTTGGGGTACTTGAATTGTTGAGTCTCGTAATTAGTGCACGTGGTCAAAGTCAAGGTTTAGATTGTGGATCGATTGATCTTGAGAACTGAGCTTTGTTTTCATACCTTTCTTTCCATTGCATCAATCGACATGTGTACATATAATTTTGGTTAAGATTTTCCTACTGGGCTTGTTAGCTCAACAAAATCCTTCTTTTCTGGTACCAATGCTGGACTTTAGCCTCATGCGTGCATGCTTGGATTGTGGACAAGTTTTTGGAAGCTTATTGCACTTAGTTACTTTTTCATCTTGTGATAGTTTAGCTTTTGGTCGAGATGGCTTTGTAACTAAGAATTCATGATTTATCTTTTGACTAAGTTTGTAAATTTACCTAAGCTAATTTGGGCCGTGGTGCCAAAGTTGTATAATCTTTCAATGTAGCGACTTGTCTGTAATTAAACAGGTGGGTCATTATTTTGGGAATGCGATGGCAAGCGAAGCTTTTTTATTTAAAACGTATTATTTAATTTATGTTGAAAATCCTGGTCGTGACAAAGAATATAAGCGTGAGAGCACCCTCACATTAATAGCTAGCTTTTGGTTGAGTTCTACCCAAGATCGTGTAATATCAACAACTATCTATTAATGTTCTCAGAAATTAAAAAAGTGGTTGTGTGAGGCAATTAAGCCACTTAAGCATTGGAATAAGGGTACCATTTTAAGACCCTTAAGGCAATTAGTACGAGTTGAAAGAACATACCCCGCCCGTAGTATGCACAGTGGGAACAACAGAAAGTCCTGCAAAATTGGATTAGTGAAACTAAATAAAAAGCACTATTTGACCATGGAAGACATCCAAATAATTGAAAATCAGAGTTAACAAAAAACATGCCATGGGACAAGGTATGCTCCCCAAAAAGGAAGGGGGCCTAGGTTTTAAATGGTTAACCACCTGGCAAATGTGATCAAAGAAAAAAAATTATATATACATATATGTGTGTGTGCGCCCGCGTGTGTGTTGGAGGGTGCTAAAGCACCCAACTCAATACCAATTGGCAATGAGTGAAGAGGCCGCCAAGCTCATATACTAGTTTTGGAGCAGATAATTAACTGATGTGTGACAAGCTCCAACACTTCTCTGCACGTGCGACCCCCGACTCGCACGTGTGGAGGTAAACAAACGATCCATAACAGTTGGATCACAACAAATAACGGTGCATTAATGACACAAACAAGGGGTAACAAATTCTTCAAAACCCTAGTGCTGCGCATCCAACTCAAAATCAATTGGCAATGAGTGAAGAAGCAATGAGTGAAGAGGCCGCCCAAGCTCATATACTAGTTTTGGAGGAGATAATTACCTGGATTCAAGTTGGTAATTGGCTGCTTAAGCTCAAGCAATACCACTACAGAAGTTTTGTCCAGAGACCTAGAAGTGTGCATACAATCTTGTAAGTCCTCATCGCAAGCTATTAAAGTCAACCCATCGTCCTCATCTTCCTCATCTTTATACTTTACATAATAAGTTCCAGTCTCTAGGTTCAATCTTTTAGCCACTTCTTGCTGCAACTCTACAAATCTAGATGACAAAGGCAGTCGAAACTTTATCTTATTATTTTCATATTTCGCCCTGATGGTCACCATATTTGCATCTTGGAACCCTAGCTTTATGTGAGAAACACCAGCTAAGGCTTGATAAGAAGACAGATCCGAATTTAGTTGCGGGATTTGTCTCTGGTTCTCAACAGGCAAGGGCCGAAAGGAATTGGCATTTTCTATGTTCCGAGGCGGCCATCGATGGATATCATAACCCCTACAGACACGCTTAAATGTAGATACGCCAACTGCAAAATGAAAATTTCGAATAAGACAAAATACCTTCAGGTCTTTATTGCCAAAGCCCAAGAATTTTCATTTGAAAAGAGAATGTCTGGTTAAAAAATACAATCAATCAAGACAAGGAGTAAACTCATATTTCAAATTTAGGGAGTGTTCTCTTTACCTTTGAGTTCCCTCGCAGCATCTTCACGCTTCATGTTCGAACATTTGAGGATTTCCTCTAAAGAAACTTCAATTCTAACTCCAGCTTTTTTATGTTCTCTATCTTGCACCTTTCTTTTACGTTCTTTTGAACTAGGAACCACAAGGATGTTTCGTTCTGCAGTGACAACATTCTGTCCATTGCTTGAAGGATCCATTGACGGCTGATCAGATGAATCTAGTTGTGTCGTCACTTTTCCATTCTTAAAGGAATCAAGACAAGGAAAATTGTAGTTTTGTGTCTCACTAACGACATACATTTCATTGTTTATGGCATCCATTGATGGCTGATCCTGTTGAACTTGCTGCAACATTACTTCTTCATCCTGTACGAGTTCAAGACTAGGAATAAATTTACGTGCTGGGATCATTTGAATGGAATGACTTCTCTGACCATATTGAAAGTCGATAACTTCTACGGATAATGCTTCTCCCAATTCTTGCCCAGAAGCAAGCTTAAAAGTTTTGAAATGATTGTCCATCAATCTCAATATCGCGCCCAATTTAGTCAATATTTTCTCATCGTTTTTGACCCTTTTAGGCAAAAAGAACTCTACCACAAATAATTCATCTCCAGTGTAACTACTTTGCAAGCATATTGTGAACCAACCACCTAATTCGCACCATCGGGCATGGGGTACCAGCGGGGACTCAGCTATGCTGAATTGCTTTATGTCCGAGCAGTATAACAAGTTAGGAAATGGAAGTATTCTCCCAGCAACCTGCCCCTTTTTTAAGAGACAAACTTTACTGACTTGTGCGAAATATTCAAGATTCATTGTATCACAATCGTCTTCGCAATGAGAGCCAATTGTGAATTGGAATTGGCTTTGTAGTAAATCGTTGAAAGAACGGCAGGAGACCCATGTCAAACCCAAAGGGAGGTTTAGAACTTCACACACGTATTCAAACACCATGTTGAGTTCTTCAAAGGCAGTTGTAAGAGCTTTATTATCGTCCCTGTACTATTTCGAAAGTATTGCCACGTTAGGATACTTGTGAGAACATATAACTTCAAGACAGAATACAAAGGGCAAAAATGTAGATTAACATTGCATTAGGGTTTGCCACTCACTTGCATTTTGCAGTGTTTATGTCCATCAAAACATCGCAGACCAAATTCCTGCAAGGGAATGGAAAGAAACAACTCAGGAATCTTGAATACTCAACATACTGTCTGAGAAAACATATTCAATATCAACAAGTAGGGTCAAAGTAAAGCAAAGCAAAGTAAAGAAAATATGCTGTCGCATGTACGCTTGTATAATATGCGGCTCGCACAAGCTTAATGAATAAGAGTTTAGTACCAAAAAGTGGGATTCTTGCCAAATCACTTCAAAATGTCGTGTTTTAAACCTTTTGTGATTCTGTAAGATGACTATGTAGCTTAAGCATACTCGTATGGTTGAAAGCACCACCAGTGTAATAAGTGTTATGGCCGTAAGATATTGGAGGACCCTAGTTTTTCTCATATCCATTGAAAGAGATGAAGATTTCCGAAACATAAAATAAAAGGATGACCCAAGTATAAAAATTAACTTGAATACACTACAAATTTCGATAAATAAATATTAATTTCAGACATATACATGACAAATAATGTACACTACTTTTTTCAGCAGTAGGTACCCTTATCCAATAGCTCCTCTCCGATTGTAAAAAAAATAGGAAGGATCCAGTTTTGACAATTTTGGTTCCATCCAGTGCTCAATTTGATGATTAGAATAATTCATTTTGTTGAGTTCATTGACAAGTCAAACCAAGCCAAAAATCCTGTTGATCTCATATTGATCAATATGATTTAGAGCACATTCACATTGAAACATCAAACATGTAACACCGAATTGGAGCCCATCTATTTGAAGATTAATATAAGCAATAATCAAGCAAATAAATTTTTGGCCAGATTGTTCTACTTGACGAGCTCTATATAATGAACTGTTCCGATCATCGAAATTATCAAAACTAGACCCGTCCAGTTTTTTTGTGCAAAATGGATATGATCCAGGTACTTTAATAAATTATTTTTTTGGTGCAACGGAATAGTAGTTTAATAAATTATTAGAAGTAGTATAAAAGTGACAATTTATAGGGCAAGGCTGGACATCGAAAAGTGACAATGACAAAATAGTAAAGCATCTTTAAAAATAGTCTTGAAAAGATAGCATGACAAAAAATGAGAAATTTTTGGGTGCCGGGTGGGTACCACGTCATCTGGCTGACGTGGTACCCGAGCAACACATCCGAGCCGTCCAAAAGTGTATTGGACGGCCCGGATTGAACCACTCTCTCCTCTCACCCTAACACTCTCTCTCCTACTTCTCTCTCAAAATCCGAGCTGTCCAAAACCGAAATGAACGGCCCTGATTCACCGAGCGGACACCACGTGGTACCTGCTCGGCACTAAAAAATTTCTCACAAAAAAGGATTGGCAAGGAACCTAACAAAAAAATGAGACTGGTCAGGAATTCCCTGGACAAACATTAAGGGGACAAGGGAGTAGAAAACAGGCTTAGTTGAGAACAATCAATCAATAATCCTACTAGCTGAAATTTATAAATGGCTAGCTTCAGTTTCGTGAAAAATTAAGGAAGTCATCATCCTTTGCCTAACAAACAATAAAAGTAGTAAAATGAACAAGGGAAAAAAGAAGAAGCGAGGGAGTAGTAAGGAATGTTAGTAACAAGAAATTCAAAAAATGCTAACTAGTGACAAACCTGAAAAATATCATACATGCGGCCTTGGAATTCTTTGTCACAGCAAAGTCTAGTCGGAGTATATAGACACACTATCTCAAGTACCCCAATACAGGTGTGGCTGGATTGTTCAAACACGGGCAGAGCCCAAGATCCTCTAATCTCGCAACGTAAAGCGAGGTCGCGTTGTGGATACTCCTTACGAGAGTAGCACTTCACTTCCGGAGTGGATTCGGGGAATTTATTGTGGAAGACACGGCCAGGAAGCCCGAGTTGTTCTTCTCTACTCTCTGCATCTGCGTAGAAGAAGTTATTATACTCCCTACACATCCCCATCCTGTACTTACAAAGCTGATTTGTTTCAGTACTCGTTGCTGCTTTGCCAAGGGCAAAAGGTTGGTATTGAGTTGTAAGCAAAGTCCGCCCCTCCTTTGTTTTTGTGGGTGCCCAAAATTGAACTAGGCACTCCTGAAGTTCGGGGTAGAATATCAATTTATGGAGAGCACGTCTGATACTTAGTCTAACTTTGTGACTCGCACAAACAGAGGGAATAAACCAGTCCACAGAATGATCTGTAAATCAAAATTGAGGCTGAGCAACCAAAATAGAAAAAAGAAAGAACGCATAAGAGAGAGAGAGAGAGAGAGGGATGGGAAGACTTGCCGTAAGAGAGAGTAAGGTCGTCGTCTTGTCGGTTCCAGAAAACCCAACTAATGCCTTCCCATTCTAGGTCAGACCGATATCTTCCTGCAGGCTGATAGCCAGGGTCGGGTTTATAAGTCTCAAGTCGAGAATATTTGAGCTCCCTCTCCATGTACTCTTTGAAATCGGGAAGGAAATCTTCTTCATCATGACTATTTTCGGAAATCTCAAGTTGAGAATATTTGTGTTCCCTCTTCATGAACTTACTGAAATCGCTGAACACATTTTTGAAATAGGAGGGGAAATCTTCTTCCTCGTGACTATTTTCGGAAATCTCAAGTTGAGAATATTTGTGTCCCCTCTCCATGCACTTACTGTAATCGCTGATCAGAAAAAAATCTTCAAGGGGAATCATCTTGTTCAATTTTGCAGAGAAATCCTCGAAGAAGAAATGAATGAGAGCTCCTCGATCAGTTCAACTTAATTGCTTTTAAAAGTCAAGTCAACCCCACAGCAGGCTATTCATCTCGTCTCCTCACTGCCACCCCACAAACAGCCAAAGGACAAACAAACAAACAGACAAACAAAAAAGTAAAGTGAGAATCAAATTGTCTTTCCTGTCTGATCAAATTATAAATTCCCTCAGATAACTCTTCCTAGCTAAGAATTGAAGTTAATTTTGATGATTGCAACGTCAACCAGGCTTACAAAAAAAAAACCAGGCTTACAAAAGAAATTAGTTGAAACATCATTCTCGCAGATATCCCTAATTTTGGAATTTGTGGTAAGCTGGTAACAGGCATAAATCAAAGATTTGGCTGACAACACAACTACTCTTGGGCCCGTAAATGCATCCTTTTCCAATAATCCCGTGGATCAAAATGTTTTTCTCCATGATTCAAAGGTTATCATTTTTACTTTCCAACCACTCTCGGCTCAAAGAGTTATCATTGTTGTAGTCTATCTTTCATGATATAATATTACTCCTTTTGTGGTGCAATGAAAGATTATGATAAACATTCATGTGCCCATGTGCCTGCTTCGCTATAGGAAGCTCCTAGGAAGCTTTAACTATTGAAATGGAATAAGAAAGCCTCGAACCATTAAAAATGGTAAAAGTACATAAACACCCTCTCAACCATAACTTTTTATCATAGAGACTCCCTCACATTTAAAAGCGTCCATGCAGACCCCCTCAACTACTGAAAACGAAAAAAATGCCAATTCCGTTAATGGAATGAAGGAAATAACTAAGATACCCTTTTTTTATAAGGAAAAAGTACATAAACGCCTCCTCAACTATCACTTTGTTGCTCGGAGACCCCCTAACATTTATATTATACTCTTATTCTATCAGTCGTTCTAATCGTTTTTTTCGTTTTATACAATTTCTTTTTTCCTTACATCAATCATTTTAAAGAGAACCTTTTGTATATAACCATAAAAATAGCACGAAAACCGTGGCACGATGGCGGCAGGTGCCGCGGTGGTTCTTTGGCTGATAAGAAATGAGAAGAGAAGAAGACGAGGAAAAGGAGAGAGGTGTGGGAGAAGAGAATCGAGGAGAATGGTGGTGGCAGTCGATAGCAACTGCTGCGTTGCTTTTCCCATGTCTATTTTTAAAACTTTTCTTTAGAGAGAGAGAGAGTGTATGTATTGGAGGAGAGAGAAAAAATGGTCACCGAAACCAGTGGTTAGTCAGTTAAGGTATAGAGAGAGAATAGCTTAGATGGAGAGGGAGAGATTATCAGTGATTGAGAGGGGGAGGAGAATACAGTCCTTTTAAGTTCTAATCCAACCATTGATTTTAATGGTTGAGATGGAGTGTTATATTTTAAAAATTATGTGGGTGGAACCGGCCCCTATACCATGAGGGGCAGAAGCACAAACACTGTATAGAAGAACATGGGAGACATAGTACTTAATTTCGTAAACAGAAAGTCTAAGGGTACAGCAAAATCGTACAGATTTTGCGTACAGATTTTTTGTGGGGCCCATTACGGGTCCCACACAAATGATCCGACCCGTTCATTAAATGTAAAACAGTTTTTCAAGGGCTCCCGCAAAAAATCAGTTCAATCCGATACTTATAGATGCTCGATCCAATCATATAATGTTTTATTATCCGGAAATCTAAATCAAAAGTTAGATGATTGGATCGAGTATCTATAAGTATCGGATTGAACTGATTTTTCGCGGGGGCCCTTGAAAAACTGTTTTACATTTAATGAACGAGTCGGATCATTTGTGTGAGACCCGTAGTGGGCCCCACAAAAAATCTGTACGCAAAATCTGTATGATTTTGCTGTACCCTTAGTCTTTCTGTTTCGTAAAATACTTAAAAGGGGAAAGTGGAATTGAAAAAGCAAAAGCAAAGCACTATGACTTATATGAATATAATAATCAATTTGGAAGCATCAACTATTATAATAAGCAATTGGTAACAATTGCTATGTCGTTCAAATGGTTTCCAATATAATAATCAAAGTGGAAACATGAATGATTACTATTGATAGTATTATATTGTTAGTATCATATAGTTTCACTTTAAAATGGGCAACCATTTGCATCAACAAATCAAATGGTAAATCAGGAAAGCATTCAAAATAAGGATAGAATGATTAAAGTTGGCAAGGCACTTACTAAAATTGTCTGGTTTCAATTGCTGAATCAGAAACAGTTCATTACTTGAAGGGTTTACAAGTAGACTAGTGGGTAGGAAAGCTGGAGTATAATCAAACTCCGTTCTTGACTAGGCTGAATACAAGAGAAGCAGAGCTTTTATAACTAACTCTAAAATTCGACTTGAATACTTAACTTCACTTAACTTGTTTACTACATCATTCTTGGTTCCTTTTATAAAGTAAGGACCTGAGATTTACAAATAATGCGTGACTCAGCCATGTAACTAAATGCTGCGTGACTCAGCCATGTGACTAAAGCTTGTGACTTTTCTCTTTCGGTGGAGACATGACTAAAAGTAGATTCTTGCTGTCGTTTGAAGATGCTGACTGTCTCTACTTTCGGTGCTAATTTGACCAAAAATTAGAATTTTACTGTTCTTTAAAAGCAGAAAGAACTTGCTTTCTGTAGTGCTTGCTATCATGATGACCAAAAATAATTCTTCAGACTATCGGCCAAATGGGTCTTGTACATCCTGAAAAGGTGATCCATATGGATTTTTATGGGATGTTGTCGTGGCTGATTCATCTAAGGAATCATCATCCTCTTCTTGACTAGCTTAAGCTAGCTGTTGGGCTAACATTAATAATTGTGAGCACTTAGTTTTTAACTTGGATTTTGAAGGTCTAGAAGAACTAGGTGTTGGGCTTCGAAGTCTGATGGTGGAAAATGTAGGTGAGCTTGGTTGTGGAAGAACAACTGCATGCTTACTTGGTTGAATTTGTGCGACTGGAGTTGGAACCATGACTGGGAACTCTTCTTTGACTTGGTCAATTTGTTGATATTTGAACGAATCCCACCATTTTACTAGATATTGGCAAGTAACTGTTTTGCTGATGATATTATACTGCCATTTGAAAATCCATGGAACTTTGTATTTTGCCATGAATTGTAAGAGAGCAGAAAATTGACTAGTGTGACTGTTTACTTGATACATGGAGGAAAAGTAATTTATTTGATCCACAAGCTCAAGTGGTAAGAGGTCAGGAATGGCGCCATTCTGGTTCCACCATTGATAGAACCAAGATGGAATTACAGATTTGAACTTATGGTCAAATGAAAAGAACCAAGAATAGGTAAAAGATTCATTTTCATAAAGGATGACCTTAAACCATGAATTCGTAATAATTATACTGAATCGGATGATTAGGAAGATCTCTGAGTATAGATGGGTGTCCCCATTCATCCAAGCTGACAATGTTATGAATATAGAGAGAATAGTAAATGACTTTACTTGGATTGACTCTATCTGTAATGGGTTTTATTACTATGGATTTGTAATGTAGAAGAATATCCTTTTAAAAGGAAAGTGTCTTGTTTGGATGAGAAGAGATAAAATGCCATCCAGGAGAGAAAAAGGCTTTTATTAGTTCAATTGGGTTGTGAATATTTTTTGTGGATTGGTTCAATGGAGAATAAGTTGGTGCTGACTGGTTTAAGAACATATTCTGTGGTTTTTGTAGGGTAAGGGAACTTTGGTTGACTGGTTTGAACAAAAAGGATCAACTAAAATATTTTAGCTGGATGGTGCAACACTTTAACTGGATGATGGAGTATATGCTAATGCAGAATTGTACCCAGTTTTGGGGATTTGTCCAAGAACTTGATACCTGTTTGTTACATTAGCTGGAAGGAGAGCAATCTGGTTTTTGGTAGTTTGAACTGGTTTTTTACTTTTTTTCTGCCATGGTTGAACTGCAGAGACAATAATAATTATTGTTTACCAAATAAAAATTCTCTAGTAATTAAGAAAATCAGGAATAGAATTTTGATCTCCTTTAATATATTCAATATCAAAATAAAAAATACTCAAAATTGACTGTCATCTAGCAAAGATTTGTTTACTGGCTATATTTTTAACATCTTTTTCTAAAACGTATTTTGCACTTTTGCAATCAACTCTGGCTAAAAACTTTTGATTTAATATATTATCTTGAAATTTTGAAATACATAACACCATTGCTAAAATTTCTTTTTCAATAGTACTTTAATTGCTTTGTGCTTTATTCCAAAGATCAAAATGGAAACGAACAATCTGTTTAGAAGAAGTAGGATGGACATTTTGGAGAAGAATGCCACCATATCCAATATTGAAGGCATCAGTTTGAATAATCTTAAAGGAATTGACTGTAGGAATATCTAGACATGGTAATGTCTTGACATATTTTTTGACTTTCTGGACTACAGAAGTATGTATGGATGACCAAGGAGGGGGGATTGTCTCTTAGTCTCTCAAATAAGGGTTGACATGTTTTCCTAAGGTCTTTATAAAATTCTGCTATATAATTTAAAGATCCTAAAAATTTTTGTAATTGATTTTTATCAGTAATTTCATTAGGAAATTTATCAGCAAATTGGATCGCTCTACTGATTGGTACTATGGTTGATTGGTGAATATTAATATATCATATCCTAAAAATCTTATTTTTTTCTGAAACAATTTAATTTTGGGAGCAGAAATGACTAATCCATTATGCTTAATAATATCAAGAAATGAATTTAAATGTTTCCAGTGTTCATCAATTAAGTTTGAAAAGATGAGAACATCATCTATGTAGACTATAATGAAATGACTAAATGGGTTGAATATCTCATTCATTATATTTTAGAATTCACTTGGGGCATTTTTTAATCTGAAAGGCATTACATTCCATTCATAATGTCCGAAGGGTGTAGTGAAAGCTGTTTTATACCTACTATTATTGGGGTGTAGTTGGATTTGCCAGAATCCACTTTTTAAATCAAATTTTGAAAAGATTACTGCTTTACTTAATCTATTGATTAAATCTTTTTTATTAGGAATTGGATATCTGATCCATTCTAATATTGTGTTTAATGGTTTGTAATTTATAACTAATCGAGGTACATCTCTTTCTTTTTCTGCATTTTTGTTGACATAAAAAGCTAGACATGACCATGGTGATTTACTTTTCTGAATAATGTTATTATCAAGCAAATTATTAATTTCTTTTTTACAAGTTTCCATTACTTTGTGGTTCATTTGAATAGGTCTAGATTTTGTAGGAATCTGTTATTCATTAAATTCTTTTATATATGGTAAAGTTACTATATGTTTTTTCCGGTGCCAAAAGGCACTGGGAAGGTTAGAACAAACCTCTTTTTCTAGTTTATTTATAAAATTTTCAATTTTTGAGTAAGAAATTTATTAGTAAGTTGCTCTTCAATTCTTTTATATCTAATTTCTTCTTGTAGGAATTTTAATTGGTTTGTTTTTTTACATAATACGTTAATAGATGGATATATGGAGTGATTTTTTTAATTGTTTTAGTTCTCTTTGTTCTGGTTTTGTTAAGAACTTAAATATTACTTGTTGGCCAAAAAGCTTAGTAATAATTCCTTCTTCACTGGTTGTAAAAGGATAAATTAAGCAAATAAAAGGTGTTCCTAAATTACTCTATCAGTCAGGTCTTGAACTAAGACAAAAGAAGTTCTGAAACAAACTTTATCTTGACAGATATGTACTTTGGGTAACTTATATCTAATTCGCATTTTGCTGCCATTTGCGGAGCTTAACTATTCAGTTGTTTTCTGGTAATATTTAGTAGGTATCAAACCTTCTTGGATACAACTTAAGTCTGCACCAGTGTCAATAAGAGCACTGACTTCTATTTCATAACCATTTATTATTAATCTGACTTTAGCATACCATTTTTGGTAATCTTGATAGTCAGTATCTTCATCTTGATGATCAGACAACTGATTATTTTTATGGATTTTGACAAGACTTTTATCTAATTCTAATTTTTTATCAGATCCTTTTAATTTGGTAATATCATTTTTAATAAGATTCATTTCATGTTTTAGGTCTTGTAAAGTAACTTCTTTGTGAGTTTTATTTATTGTAGTATCATTAAGATTTACTACTGGTTTAATATATTGTGGTTTTTGCAATAAGAGTTGCTTAAGTCTTTCAATATATTTTTGTTTTAATTCAGAATCGTCCATTTTACTAATTAAGTCAATTAACAATTTTTCTTCTGGTGAGTCTTTAGTAATTACATTTATTTTTTTAAATTCTTCTATTTCTAGTTTGCGATTGTCCTTAATAATCTGATTTTGGTTTACATTGGTGGAGGAAGGGATACTGTCTAGAGAAATGGGACAAGAATTCTTTTTCCATTTTACTTTTGTAATAGTGCTGTGACTTTTTTATAATAATTTTCTAGGTAATCGAAAAAATAGACTTCAACTCTTGTATCTTCCATAAATCTTTCCCAATGAGCTATTATTTTATATTGTTGACAAGGTGTATATTTACTACTCCGTAGCATATTCTTTTCTTTTTTTGCTTATTTTCTTTTGACTTAAATTCTATGAATAATTTGTCAATATTTATATCAAAATCTTTATTTATGACACAGAGATGGATCAACAAGGGTTGATGTTCCTTCTTCAAAAGCAATTTGAGTTGGAGAACCTTGGGAGGTGTGTAGAGACCCGTATTAAATTTTAATAATTTCGATGCTTGATAAAAGCTTGAGTTGCAAATTATGTGAACAATAACAATAATGTGGTTATGTGATTTGGGGTTATTGTGGTAAGATTGTTTGTGGAGGAGTGCAAGTGTGAATTACAAGTGCATGGATATATATAGGTGTGTGTGTGTGGTGTAGAGAATCATATTCTCTCATCCTCTCAACTCACGTCTCTCTCTCGGCTCTCTCTCTCCCGCCCGGCTCTCTCTCTCACTCTCACACTCCCACAAAATCTCACCCAAGAACTCACAACCTATGAAGATTAACCTTCATTCCACCTTCCGCACGCGACATTGAGCTCGTATTTCGTTGGGTTTAGCTCGGAGAGGAGTATTCGGTTGATTCAAGGTTTTCGGAGCTAGGGCTTGCTTGGGAGTTGGGGGTTTTGCTCAAAACCCATTCGGTAGGGATTTCTCACTTCTATTATATGTTTATGAGTTGATTTGGTGTTTGAATCGTACCCTAGATCGTTAGTTTCGTGGTTAGAAATATTCCGGTGAGATCTGAAAGTCGTGCACTGAAAAACTAAGTCCTACCGGTAGGAGTTTGGAATCTACCGGTAGAAACGCTGTCCAGTAGTGTCACTTTTGTGAAATTTTGGTCTTCTACCGGTAGGAGATTAATCTCTACCGGTAGGTATTCAAAAATCTGTCATTGTTTGTGAAATTTTGGTCTTCTACCGGTAGAGATTAATGTCTACCGGTAGACATTGAAAAATCAGCATTTTTGGAAAAACTTCGAACGAGCATAACTTTTTCATCCGAACTCGGTTTTGGGCAAATTTTATATCGAAATTCATGTACCGGAGGTCTACTTTCCAATGGTGGTGGTCTCATCTCCCAATTCTTAATCGTTAAGGTTTGGTAGCCAAAATAAGATAGATAAGTTCGTATATGTTGGGAAATCCTTTTTCCCTAGGATCGTTTGGGGGAGACACGGATGTTCCTAGGTTCTCTTGAGTATTTAATTGAATGGTATGACGAGGCTAGTGGTATACTAGGGTTTGTAGTGGTCGTTGGGTTCCGTATGAGTCTTTTGACACCGAAATTAGATTTTAGAGAACATGATGAATATAGGTGGGCTAAGGTTGTGTATGCTGACATGCGATGTGACAGGCGAACACGTTGGACACTTTGCTAAATCAAACAATGCTAGGAGTAAGTACGTGAGACATTTCCTTTACGATTGATGTGTGGTACATCTCTTTCGTATCTTGTACGACTTAAGGGTTGCTAGAATGAAATCTATGAATCGTTGTGACTAAGTGTCCTTTAATGTATAGTATGAACAAGCTTAAATGGTGATATGAGAAACTAATGGCGTAACGATAGCGAGTTGACTGAAGTGGAATTTATCCGTACCACTTCTACGTGAATAAGTCTTTATTGTGAGTTCATCATATGTGATTGGGATGAATGACGAAATTGTAAAGTGTATTGGAGGAATTGTGGTATGGTGACCTTTGATATGTGATTTGAATTAGCTCCATCAGTGAGGGAGGTACTAGTAGGGGTATCGGGATCCCTTAAATAGCCCGGCAGGAGCTTTTGGCTCATGGCATAGAACGATAAAGGAATTGTGATACGATGTGAATGAAAAAGGGGTATCATTGTGAAAGTGTGATTGATGTGAGAGATATTGGCTTTGCGATTCTTTGATTATGATGGTTTCATAAGTTAAGATATCGGATTGGTAATTTGAAATAAGATGAGAGGCAGTGGCAGTCATGAGAGAATCGTATAGATAGTAAGTTCTCGTGGTTAAACTAGAGTCTTGATGTGTAGTCATGGTACTTCAATTACGTCATCGACGTTGGGATAATTACTAGTCGTGTTTTTGTTTCTCCCTTGAGATACCGTTCTTTATTCCTGTTATTCATTCTACCCGTCATCCCATTTGCATAAAATGGTTGTGTAGATTTCTCTACTGGGCTAGTGTAGCTCAACCTATCATTTTCAGGTGTGAACCCGGAGCGGTAGCATGGAGTGAAGTGCATGCATTCTAGTGCATATTTTCGGAAGAAGTGGTAAAGGAAACTCGTGGATATTTTGGTAAAACATGATTTGGGAATGTAATAGAACTTTAACTCTATTTCTTTTAATGATGTAATATATTCAAACTCTTGGAGTTGGATTTGTAATTTAATGACCAGGACATGGTGAACTCTTTTGGGGTATTATGTATGATAATGTGAGGAGTTTTATTTATGAAAAGCTATTTTATTTATGTTGAAAATCGAGGGCGTGACAAGGTGTCTAGTTCAAATTTTGACTATGTAGAATAATAAGGTTTACTAATTTGTGAACTTGATTCAACGCCTTTTAGCTTAACTTTAGAATCAAGTAAATTTCTATCTTGCCTAGGTATAGCGATTGAACTATTTGACCTGCTCAGTTTTTTAATTCTAAGAGGAGGATTTACTCTTTGTTGATCAAAACTTATCCTAACCGAACCATCTAGGTATTGTTGAATATATTCTAGATCAATCGTATCATTTTGCATTTTTTGTGGGTAACTTTCATTTTCACTAAGCCAACTGGCTGGTAACTGGATATCACTCCATGAGATAGTTTTTGGTACTTGTATATTAGCATTAGTTTTACTTTGTATGAGTACAGTTTTATCTTTTGGACTTTTGACTAAGGCATGAATATTCAAATTAGTTTTCATACATTTATAATAAATACAGTAAATTAAGGCAATTGATTGACTTCCTTCGAGCATTTGAGTAATTGCTCCGGCAGTTTGAATATTTAAAGTTAAGGCTTTCAATATATTCTTGTCTTTTAGACTAAGAGGTAAATCAGGGTAACAGTTAAAATAAATTGGACCATTATGTAAGTTTGACTCCATTAATCCTAACAGACTATCACTATAGACTGTGAATCTACTATCTCTTAAAAATAATAAGACTGAAGAATTTAGTCATTTTCTTATAAGGGGTTTAATAGCTACCTGTACTAATCCTACATGAATATGGCTATATTCTCTTTCGAGGTGTCGTTTGACTGATTCTTCACTAAGAAGTGTGCAACTTTCTTCTTGTTTAGTAATAGCATAAACCTGTTCTACAGTTTTTGCTATCTGATCAGTTCTAAAAGTTTTTTCTAAAAAACTTGTTTTGTAAATTTCTTTTATTGGGACTTTGGGTATATTACAATTTTCTAATTCTATATTTAAATTTTGATACTCATGTTCTTCTTGATTGACTATGTCTGAAAATCCAGATAACGAAGCCATTGGGGAGCTGGCTGAAGAACTACACTTGAACAATCTATTCATTGTGCTTAATCCAAGAGATTCTTCTTTCAATATTTTAATCCTAGATTACCATGTTTAAGACCTATCCTGTATACACACATACCTTAGTTTTAATTCTACCCTTCATGACTGCCTCACACTAGGACTTACACATACAGATAGACAACAACTTGGGTGGCCATTGACAGAATGCTCAAATGATGATAGCAGAATTAAAATACTAATTGAAAATTCAATAGGAATAAAAATACTAATTGAAAATTCAAATACTCCTATTGGTTGACTAAGGACATCTCTAATTTTATGGGCAAATAAATTATGGAGTCCGTTAATAAATTTTTCTTTCCAAATTGACTTTTTACAATCATCCCTAAGCATAACTCTAGATGTAAAAACATCTTTGTACCATCTAAAATCGCTTAGTGTTAGACAATGCAAATTACTTAGCTGATCATGTATTCTAGAAGTAATGTTACTAGGTTTTCCAATAAAATGTTTAATTATGGTATAGATTAGAGTATTGACTCCATCTTGTGCTCCTATACCAATATCATTATCAAAAATTGGGAGACCATTCTCATCAATTTGGATGCATGGCATGTTTTATTTCTTCACGTGACTCATTGGTGAGGTATTTATCCCATCATGCTTTTAATATTTTGGTAAAACCAGAAGTTAATAAATCAACAATTTGTGGTTGATTAAGGTCAGTGTTACTCAAGTATGTATGTGTGTGTGTGTGTGTGTGAGAACCAGAGTTTCAGATCTGTTTGCTGATTTTCGGTTTTGATTGGAGGCTGTTTGTAGAGGGAAGAAAGAGAAGGGTTAGAGGGGGTGTATGTATGTAATGCAACAAGGGTATTTTTGTCCGATTTATGGATGAGGGGGTTCATCACAAAATGTTTAGAGACGGAAGGGTGTCACTTGGGTAACGGAGATTAGTTGAGGGGGTCTATGTGGGAGTTTTTAAATGTGAGGGGGTCTTCGTGAAAAAAAGTGATAATTGAGGGGGTGTTTATACTTTTGCCTAAAAAATTTTACAAAAGTTTTTTCCGAGCTAATATTAAATTGTTGTGAACAAGACGAGGTTCAAAAAGGCTCAGATTACTATATTTTATGTAATGATCGAGTGGTAATGGAGATAGATAAAAAAAATTATTGAGAACCGTGCAGAGAGTAAATCTTTTTCTCAAAACTTGTAAGAGAACAAAGGAAGTTTTTTTGAGCCCGTCCGGCCGCTAATTATCAAAACTGCCAAAAAAAACCAACAAACCCGTTCGTTTTGAAGGTTGGCAATTTGGCAACAAGTTAAGAATTGCCAACCCGCCAAGGACTGGTTAGTTGAAAAAATACACCCCTAACCCACCCAACATGACATATGTGCATCCCTTATTTCTACTCTCTCTCTCTCTCTACAATACGATGGACTTCATATAGATTCAGGAAAAAAAAATTAAAGAAGGAAGTTTGAAAACCAGTAATCCTAATTTTTAAATTTTACTCACCCACAAGAAAGATGAGAATATTGCGGTCTTTACTTGAATAACGAAGTGACATGAGAAAAAAAAAAACTAGGCATATTGCTTAATTAGCTCAAAACCAGAAGGTCTTTGGTTGCATAGCTCTGTATCAACCTTTTTGTAGTTTCCTTCATTTCTTCCATCCAAATGAGATCTAAGCCTTGATATGATACAACAACAGAGGCAAGAATGGGAGTCGCGAAAAAGAGGAAGGATACATCGATCCGTCACATTTTGTGTAATTTGTAAACAAAAGAAAGAAAAAAAAAGCATCAAGCAGCAGATTCAAGTTGGTAATTGGTTGCTTTGGCTCAAGCATTACCACAATCAAAGTGTTGCCTAGAGATCTAGAAGTTTGTACACAATCTTGTTGTAAGTCCTCATCGCAAGCTATTAAAATCAACTCAATTTCCCCATCTTTATATTTGACATTGTAAGTTCCAATCTCCAGGTTCAGCGTTTTAGCCATTTCCTGCTGCAACTCTACTAGTCTACACGACGAAGATAGCCGAAACTTTATGATAATATCATTGCATATTTCGCCCTTAGGGTCACCATATTCGCATATGGGTATGCTAAATCATGTGGCTTTATGTAAGCAACACTAACTGAGGAAATCTTTGAAGAGAGAAACGACTTTTTTGTTCTCTATCTACTACAAAAAGCTTAATAATTTCTCTCGGATAAAAAAATTGTCTGGTTGAATATAGCTGTTAGAATATTCTAGATTTATGTATTTCTAGGATATTCTAGAATCGATGTGTATCTCTATGATATTCTCTAGAATCTTGTGTATTCCTAGGATACTCTAGAATCAATGTGTGTCTTTAGGATATTCTCTAGAATCATTTATTCTTGTTTCCTTCTTTAGATATTATATAAAGGGATCTTGTATTGATGTATTATATAGACAATTTAATATACAATAATCTTTCTCTCCTTTGTCTCGTATTATGGTATCAGAGCTAGGTTCTCAAACCTAGATTTTTCTCTTCAAACCACCTTGCCGAAATCCCCACGGCCTCGATCTCTTCTGATCAACACCTCTTAACCCCAAATCCTCTTCTTGACCATATAAACAAAACCAGCCTCGTCATCCCACTTTTTCTTCTTTATCTTTTACTGCCTCATCAAAAGAGCAAAGAGAATTGCTCCAACCAGTACACTACCGTCAATTTCCAAACCCCACTTCTGTCGTCAGTTTCTGAAATTCTATTTAACAAAACACTCATCCCACTTGATCTCTTTTGCGTTAATTATGGAGAAAATTGACGCTGCTCAACCTATTTCCATCACTCTTGATGGTTCCAACTATATTCTTTGGGCTCAAGCCATGACCAGCTTTCTGAAAGGGAAGAAATTGTGGCGTATGATCACTGGTAATGTGATTAAGCCTGTCAAAGCACCAGAAGAAAATCAATCAAAGTATGAAGAGCGTCTTGAGCATTGGGATAGCAAAAACCATCAAGTTGTTACCTGGATCCGCAACACGTCTGTCACTTCCATTAGCCTGCAATTTGGCCGATTTCAGAATCAAAATGCTCCGGCCAAGGCTATTTGGGACTTCTTGAAAGATCGCTACCAAACTACAGGTCTCTCTCATCAGTATCAACTCCAAAGCCAACTCCATCGAATGCGACAAGAGCCCGGGCAGTCTATCAATGGCTTCTTATCTCAGATCTACTCTGTTTGGGATCAAATCTCTCTCTCAGAACCTTCCTGGACAAGTACTGCCGATGCTGCGTTATTCAGCAACGTGATCAACAACGTCTTATTCAGTTTCTTATGGCTCTTACCACCGACTTTGAGCCTGTGAGAGCTTCGCTTCTTCATCGTAGTCCACTTCCTACCTTGGAACAGGCCATCTCTGAGCTTCTTTCTGAAGAAACTCGTCTTGGGACTCTCAAATCACAAAGTTTGGATTATGTTCTTGCCATACACCACCTGCGCGATGTCCAACCATCCCAGTCCTCTGGCCCTCCATCCCAGTTTCCAGGCTCTTGCACTTACTGTCATAGTTTGAGCCATGAATTACTTTGATGTCCTGTTCGTACCTGCAAACATTGTCACAAGACTGGACCAGGGCATTATCAGAGTGATTGTTGGAAGAATCCCAACAAACAGTCACATGGATCTAACTCTCGCAGTGGCCAATCACGCAACAACTACTCTCAAGGAAGCCAATCCAAATCCAATTATCAGTACAAATCCAACATTGCTTCTCGCCCTGCTGCTGTTGCCACTGAGGACTCTGATTCTCCTAATTCCGCGTCTACTCCTCTTGTTGGTCCAAAAGCAACCCAAGAGGGGGGTGAATTGGGTATCACACTGACTTTTAGCAATTTAAAAAACTAAGAGCACGACAGAAACAAATTAACGCAGCAGTAGAATTAATTGAGTTGGCTCAAAACAAACAGCAGATGGAGCAAGCTAAAAAATCAAAAAACACAGCAGATGCAGAGAATAGTTCAACTGATTCTTAGGCTTTAATATATGGTCAAAATCAACTAATTAAGCAAGCTAATTTATCCCAAGTTAGATTCAAAGATATATCAGTTTACTCAAGCAATATAGTAAGCAAAATGTAAAGTAAAAGAGTAAGGGAAAGAGAAATCAAACACAAGGATTTTATAGTGGTTCGGTCCGCAACTTCACGGCCTACTCCACTCCCCAAGTGTCCTACTCGGGAATTGCTGCACTATCTCCAATAGCCGTTACAAACCCCTAGCTTCGCGGGTGCTAGAGAACCTTACAACGAGTGATTTCTCCAAATCTACTCCTAACTAGCTAAGACTCCGGCGCTACTCACACCTAAAACCCAAATGATTTTTCTACCCAAAAACCACTCACAAAAACGGTTTCAAACTCAGACAAGGGTGTGAAATCCCTTTTACAATAAGGTTCAAAGATAACACTCAACCTAGTGTAGAATAATCAAGATGAAGAACAAAGTTTACTGGGGAAATTAATTTCAAGAGATAGCTCACAACAGATTGCTTCCAAAGTCGTGTGTATGTCTGCACTTGTTCTTCTCTTCTTTTTATTCTTGAAACCCAATTGAACGTTGGGAATTTTCTCCTAGCCGTTGCAAAGAATCAGCCACAATCTTTCCTTCTTTGATCTTTCCATCTTCAATATTCCAGCAACAAAATTTCCTCTTTCCTTTGCAAACCCTTTCCAGCCGTTAGAAAAAAATAGGAAGAGATTTTCCTTAATCTCTCCTTCAATACTCTTGTCTATTGGAGATAGCAATCTGATGAAGAATCCTTCCATTTATATCTTCAATTCACCCATGCAAATCCTCTTTGATTCTTCAACGAACAACTAGTTTTTCCTTTCCGTCCATCGCCGCTTTTTGCTCATAAACGTATAACCTAGGTTAGGAAAATGATCTCCTGTACAAAGTACAGCTTGGAAATTTTATATATATGAGGGAATTGCTCATAAGTCCCTATAATAAAGAGTGATAGCATAATTAGCCCAATAGAAATATATTATTCCAATAAAACCCAATTTACTAATGTAATTCCAATTAGGTTGTGTTTGTTATCATCAAAAATCTAAAACCATGGGGCTAACACCTCTGACTCCTCAATTCTCTATGACTGATGTAGAGGCTATCATTCAACAGGTTCTTGCCAAATCTGGTACATCTCACTCTACTGCTCTCTCAGTCACCTCAGGTACCTCATCTTGGTTCTTTGATTCTGCATGCTGCAATCATATGACTTCTGACCCTACCATTTTTTCTTCCATATCTTCTACTTCTCATATGCCTGCTATTCACACTGCTGATGGTTCACACATGTCTGTTACTCATATTGGCCATGCCTCTACATCTCACATTTCTCTTCCGGAAACATATCTCATACCTACTCACCTTAAATCTAATTTCTGTTGGACAGCTGTGTGAACTTGGTCTAACCATCATTTTTTCCTCTTCTGGTTGCCAGGTGCAGGATCCTCAGACAGGACAGATCCTTGGGATAGGCCGTAAGAATGGACGCCTGTTCGAACTCATCAATCTCCGTCTCCCCTCACACTTAACCTCTCCTGCTCGGTCAGCTGCCTCAACTTCATCTACCACCACTTCTAATCTTTGGCACTCTCGTCTAGGACATGTGTCTTTTGGTCGTTTGCAGTCTTTGATTTCTAGTGGCAAATTAGGTCTTGTCACTTCTCAAAATATTGATTGTATGTCATGTCAACTTGCAAAACAGCCAGCTTTGGCTTTTAATAAAAGTGATTCTATTTCAACTTCTCCATTTGATCTAGTTCATTCAGATATTTGGGGACCTTCTCCTAATACGACTATGGGAGGATCAAAATATTTTGTAATTTTTGTGGATGACTATTCTCGGTTTACATGGATATATCTTTTGAAAAAACGGTCTGAACTACCCCAAACTTATCACGACTTTGCAAAAATGGTTCAAACTCAATTTGGTTGTTCTATCAAAGTTTTTCATACTGATAATGCTATGGAGTATAAGGAGGCATCTTTTTTGAATGTTCTTCGTCAGCACGGCACCATCATCCATCGTTCTTGTCCCGGGACCTCCCAACAAAATGGGCGTGCTGAATGTAAGCATAGACACATTCTTGACACTACTCGTGCACTCCTTATCTCTTCTTCATGTTCGGAGAATTTTTGGGGGGAAGCTGCTCTCACAGCTGTCTATACCATCAATCGAGTTCCTACCCCAGTCATTGGAAATCTCTCTCCTTATGAGAGGTTATATGGCACTTCACCCGATTATCACCATCTCCGAGTCTTTGGATGTGCTTGCTTTGTTCTCCTTCAAAAGCATGAACACACTAAGTTAGAACCTCGTTCTCGCCTCTGTTGCTTCTTAGGGTATGGTATAGAACATAAAGGGTATAGATGTTGGGATCCAGTTTCCAAACGTCTTCGTATATCTCGACATGTCATCTTTTGGGAACATCAAATGTTTTCTAGTTTGTCTAAGTTCTACCTACCATCTATCTCAACCACTCCCTATTTTACTGACTCCTCTATCGACATCTTCTCTGATGAGTTTGATACAGGTACTCCAAATGATAGTTCTTCTCCAGCTCCTCCCGAGGCGTTTGTTCTGATTGATGATCATGCCCCTGGAATAGTAGAACCTACTGAGTCTCCTTCACCCTCTCTCTCTTCTCCTACTGAAACAACTACTTGCTCTCCAGATACCAGTTATTCTTTTGAACCACCACCACTTCTGTCAAAAAGGGTAACTCAATTGCCTGCTTATCTTCGTGACTATCATTGCTATTCTACAGTGTTTTCACTACATGAACCTCACTCTTATCGTGAGGCTAGTACAAATCCTCTTTGGCAGAAAGCAATGGACGAGGAACTACAAGCCTTGGATCGTACTCATACATGGGATTTGGTTGACCTTCCCCCAGGGAAATCTGTTGTTGACTGCAAATGGGTTTACAAAATTAAAACTCACTCTGACGGCTCCATTGAGCGATACAAAGCCCGTCTTGTCGCAAAGGGCTTTACCCAGGAATATGGCATAGATTATGAGGAGACTTTCGCTCCCGTTGCCCGTCTGACCTCTGTTCGGAGTTTACTTGCTGTTGCTACAATTCGCAAATGGGACCTTCATCAGATGGATGTAAAAAATGCATTTCTTAATGGCGATCTTGTTGAGGAAGTCTATATGAAGCCACCTCCTGGTTATGCTCACTCTCCGCACCAGGTTTGTCGCCTTCGCCGCGCCTTATATGGTCTTAAGCAAGCTCCTCGAGCTTGGTTCTCCAAATTCAGTACCACCATTGGAGATTTTGGTTTCACTTCTAGTCCTCATGATTCTGCACTTTTTATTCGCAAGACTGAGCATGGCACCATTATTCTTCTTCTTTATGTGGACGACATGATTATCACTGGAGATGATGTCACTGGTATTTCTAGCTTTAAACAGTATCTTTGCCGTAGTTTTGAGATGAAAGACCTTGGCTCACCCAGCTATTTTCTTGGGATTGAAATTTTAAAAGATTCCAATGGATGTTATCTCTCTCAAGCAAAATATGCTTCTGATCTGTTAGCACGGGCAGGTCTTACTGATAGTAAGACTGTATCCACTCCTCTCGAGCCAAACACTCGTCTTACTCCTTTGGATGGCACACTATTGACTCATGCTACACTCTATCGGCAACTTGTTGGTAGCCTTGTCTATCTTACTGTTACTTGCCCAGACATAGCCTACGCCGTCCATCTTGTCAGCCAGTTCTTATCTGCTCCTCGATCCGTCCATCATGCAGCTGTTCTTCGCATTTTGCGCTATATTAAGGGCACTTTGTTCAATGGCCTTTTTTATTCCGCTTGCTCCTCTCTTACTCTCCATGCCTATTCTGATGCTGATTGGGCTGGAGACCCTACTGATCGTCGTTCTACTACGGGCTACTGCTTCTTTCTCGGTGATTCGCTTATCTCTTGGAGAAGTAAGAAGCAAACTATTACTGCATGATCTAACACCGAGGCTGAGTACCGTGCTCTTGCCAACACTGCTCAAGAACTCTTATGGCTTCGATGGTTATTAGAAGACATGGGTGTCAACCACTCTACTGCCACCATACTTCGTTGTGACAATCACAGTGCTATTCAGATTGCACATAATGATGTCTTTCATGATCGCACAAAACATATTGAGATTGACGGTCATTTTGTGCGCCAACATGTCACACGTGGTACTATTCAACTCCTCCCAGTCTCATCCCTTGAGCAAACAGCTGATATCTTCACCAAGGCGCACCTACCAGGACGATTTCAGGACTTGGTTACCAAGCTCAAGTTGGTATCTGCTCTCCCACCTTGAGTTTGAGGGGGGCTGTTAGAATATTCTAGATTTATGTATTTCTAGGATATTCTAGAATCGATGTGTATCTCTATGATATTCTCTAGAATCTTGTGTATTTCTAGGATATTCTAGAATCGATGTGTATCTTTATAGATATTCTCTAGAATCATTTATTCTTGTTTCCTTCTTTAGATATTCCTCCTTGTATATAAAGGGATCTTGTATTGATGTATTATATAGACAACTAGCGCATGCCCGTGCCTGAAGGCACGGCTCGAAGAATGTGGCATTAAAACTGGCTTTAAACATCTTTACTCTTTAGCAAGGTGCATGTGAGCAACTACCCGTGTCTAAAGACACACACGCACATAACTTGATCCCAACGCAAACCTTATTAGGCCACCAAAACCTATGCATAGCACAAAAATCATAAGCAAACAAAATAAATAAATTTTAATTTATATTTTCAATCATTATGACATTTTATTTCTTTTATCTAACATAAAAATTAATTATTTACAACCTCATGTACCTTGCAAACTAACACTCAATGAATCAATCATTAAATTTGATTATTTACATGTTCTCAAAAACTCCAAATTACAATATGAGAATGATAGGAATACACTCAAAGAAAGAATAATTTATGCAATTCAAAATAATTTACAGTGTATGATTAATTTCATCCAGCTATGACCTCCAAGTACACACGGTTAATATAATTTCATATAAAAAAATTCTAATTATTTCAAATCATCAACATTCAGAAATAATTCACCACATTTATCAAAAATCATTCACTAAAATAAATATCTCTGAAATTGAACCTAGCTACTAAGATGGACTATGATGTTCCTAATTGTTAAAGGGAATTAGGTTGGCAATCTACATTTTTATGGTTGTTCACGAAGACCTATTTGGCTGCCACACACAATATTTCAATTAACAAATATCCGAAGATTTCAGGGCTATATACAAACCTTTTAATTGAAGCAGATGTTGCGGTGTGAATTCTAAATTTTTTTTGCAATGGAAGAGAGAATAGGAGGGACTTCTGCATGATCTCATGTTTTATAGGGCTTTTCTTCTGTAGTAAAAAACAAAAAAAAAATTTGTGTTGGTCTATGATGGGGCTATATATGGGGAAAATTCAAACAGCATATGCGGTATTGTTGCAAACGTACCTCATGGATTGTGTTGGGTAAATTTCAAATTTTCAAATATCATTTTAATTAGTGTTTTAAAGGCAATAATCAATACTATCTTTTTTTTGTCGCTCCCAATTTTCTTGTCACGTAAAATTGTTCCGCAAAATCGCAGAAACCACAGGTAACCCAATATACTTTTTCATATTTTTTCTTGAAACCACTAGAAAAAAAATCATGCGCACCTATGTTCACAAACCATGCGGTTAAAATTCTTACCATGTGGTGCTCTGTCATTCAAGTATATCTCCCTCAGTACTTGAGCGGTACGCTCCCTCGGTTGAACTTGAACATGCACTCCTATTAAAAAATACTTCATGTTAAATAAGACTTGATTAAAAATAAGTATTGGGTGGTGGATATTAGTACCTTCACGAATAAGCTTATTGATAGTTTTAGAAAATCGATTGCGTCGGAAAATATTAGGATTAACATTCTCACTATTCATCATGTTAACGGGACACCAAAAAAACGAAGATACTTGCCCAAAAAAAACAAATGAAAAAGAAGAATGGAACCGGAAATAGCGGCGTCGTCGGGTAAGTATCTTTGAAATGATGAGAACTACCAGCGGCGTGCTTCCGAAGAGGGAACTATCTTCGAAATGAGGAGCGCTGTGATCTCCAAATGCATTAATACAGAGGTTAGCAGCGGCGTCGGGTAATTAGGAAATGATTGGTAATTAAATGATTGGTATCTTCAAAATGGCTGGTAATTACTAATTAGGAAATGATTTACCAACCTAAAGTTGATTTGGTAAATCAAATTTAATGTAATTGAATCTTTCCTTTATTTTGTAATTCGAAAGCACGATCATGCCTTATAATTAATGATTGATTAGGATATTTTAATTCAAATGAGCTTCTTTTGTGGTCTTGAAGTTTTCAATATTTACCAAAATGCCATGTTGTAGAAGAAGGATGAAGATAAATCTGGACCGTTGGATTTGTTTGTATGGGTAGACAAATTTTGGACAGGGAGAAATTTGAACCGTTGAGAAAGAATATTCTGTAAGATACCCGCTCTGTTTTATAATATAGATTTAATATACAATAATCTTTCTCTCTAAAGAGTCTGTACACACTCATTTTAGTGTACCAAATTGCCTTTCTTCAACCTTGTTGCTTGTTGGAGAGCCAAATCCTACATCACGGGCCACGCTACATTTGGCAGTTCTACATAATTTTATTCATTAACAGTAGTCATGGAATTCTCAATCGATCTAATACATGTTCTTAAAAAAGTTTTAGTACTGAAATATCAGTCTCATATACCTCTGAAAATTGAGCAACTAAAGGGATGTTACACGGTGGATCCATTACAACGACATAGTTTAGCCCACATTAAAAGCTGTTTATAAAAGTTGTTCCAAAGTAATATAAATGTCATTGTTTCCTACAGATCTAAAAGACTGTATACAACCTTGTAAGTCCTCATCAAGAGTTATTAAAATCAACTCATCTTTCTCATCTTTATACGTGATAACGATATGTTTCAGCCCTGAGATTCAGCCTTTTAGCCACTTCTTGCTGTAGCACCACTAATGATCTAGACGACAAAGACAAACAAAACTTTATCGTATACTTTTCACATTTTGCCCTGATTGTCACCATATCTGCGCCTTGAAACCCTGTCTTAATGCTTGCAACACTGCCTGAGGCTTCATTCAAAGGCAAATCAGAATTTACTTGGTTCTCAACAGGTGAGGAAAGAGAGGGTTGGACCTTTTCTATGTTGCGAGGAGGCCACCGATGGATACCATGATTCCTACAGACGCGCTTTAATGTAGATATGCTAACTGCAAGAGGAAAGTTTTAGATCAGACAAAATACCTAGTGTTTTCTAATGCCAAAAGCCCACAAATTCTTTATTGAAAAGAGTCTGTCTAGTTGAAAGCTCATACTCACAAGTGTGAAGACTTGTGTAGTTTTTTTTTTCTCCCCCAAATCCTTAGACCAAATCCAAGTATGATTACTAAATAACACTTACTAGATTTTGTAGAAACATAAAAGGAGAGGGATTTTAAATGGAACCGATTTCGAGTTAGTATCAACAGAAAAGAAGAAAAGAAAAAAGAAATTACATGTCAACAACGTTTGTTCTTGAGCTCAAGATATGTGGTCCTGCGCATTCTTTTCGCTTGTTCCTACAGATCATCAAAAGATAATGCAAGAATTAAGAAAAAAAATGCATGTGAATAAAAAATTGAAACGAGCAAGCAAATACGTTTTTCCATTTCGTGTCTAAAATACACAACTAAGTGCTAAAAGTTAAATTTCATCTTTTGGGGGCTTTGGTCGCCAGCTCCCATGTCATCAAGATGTCGTCAACAAATACTCCTGAGGAATGCTATAATTTGTCGGAGTGGTATAATGCATCTAATATCGGTACCTGACTAAATTGGGGGCTTCCCTTTTCAAGAATTTTTCTTACTTTCTTCAACTGTTCTCTCATCAACAAGTTCATTGTTTTCCCACCCAGCATTCGCTCTCTCATTGACAATTTTCTCGATCTTCCCTTCAGCATCACGTTTACTTGTTCTTCGGTAAACTTGTAACCAAACCTTTATCTCCCCCTGCTCTCTTGAACCCATAATATTACTCGTATCATTTTTTATCACTTCTTCCTTCCCCCACTCAGCTACTTGATCCGCGCACTTTACGCGAAGTTTCGGACACTAGGAACACTTCATCCCTCGATGCAGCCGTGGATTCCTTACGTAATTTCTCATTCAATGCCTCATTTTTCTTACGTTCTTGTATATACAAGAAGTCATAGTCAACCAGAGGACATTGAGGTATAATATCCCATTTCTTGAGCGCAAGACATATGGTCGTGCGCATTCTTTTCGCTTGTGCCTACAGATCAAACAATAATGCAAGAATCAAGAAAAAAAAATTGCATGTGAAAAAAAAATTGAAACAAGCAAGCAAATACGTTTTTCCTTTTTTGTGCCTAAAATACACAACTAACTGCTAAAAGTTACTCCCACCGTCCCTATTTAAATGTCTACTACGGTTTTGCGTGCATTTTTAACGGCTTATATCTTTCGACATATATTGCTAAAAATATGCAATATAAATCTTGTTTGATAAATCTCAATTTTTTCTATAAGACAATGATTTCAAAAATATAAAACATAATATACGTCGAGAGATATAAGCCGTTGAAAATGCATGCAAAATCGTAGTGGACATTTAAATAGGGACGAAGGGAGTAAATTTCATCTTTTGGGGGGCTTTGGTCGCCAGCTCCCCTATCACCGAGGATTCTTAAACAAATACTCCTGAGGAATGCTATTGTATGGTGCATCAAATATCAGTACCTGACTAAATTGGGGTAGCTTATCACCAACTGCGAGCGAAATCATGAATGCCATCATGTACACGCCACAATCATTTCTGCATGCCATAACTCAAGTATTTAAATAGCCTTTCAAAAAAAAGTATTTAAATAAACTGAAAATAACCATGATTAAAAGCATTGAAAAAGTTAATAGCACAAACTACAATACATCATAGTTCAAGCGCGCGCGCGCGCGAGAGAGAGAGAGAGAGAGAGAGAGAGAGAGAGAGAGATAAATTCCATTATTTTTTGGGTTCCTAGGTCACCATAACAAAAGCAAAGCGGGACAATTTGCATGGTTTTCAGCCCAATAAGCAAGAGAATTCTCTATATTTCTCTGTCAAATACCTTGGTGTGTCATTGATCACTACCAGATTAAGAGGATTAGAGTGTGCAGAGAATTGTGAATGTGCGGGTCTATTGGAGTTCCATTTTTATTTTGCTTGAAAAAAGTCATAAGAAAATTGAAGGCTAGCTTGCTGCGGGGTTTTCTAGGGAGTGGCCCTGATTTGAAACACACTGATGCTGAGGTCAATTAGCAACCTTCTTTGCTCCTAAAGAAGGGGTACTAAACAATGCATCAAGTATGTCAATCTTTCACTGCCTTGGAGATGCATCAAGCATGAATGAAAAATTAATCCCGTACCCATTTTCTTGTATTGGAGTATTCACTGGATATTTTATTGGCCACTCATTCTGTTCTCTTAGTATTTTTAACACGAACTCCCGGTTCAAGAAATGGGCCTGCATGTTATTTGCAAAATCAGTTAATATATCAATGGTAAGTAGATATATATAAAAGGATAGGAAACTGCATTCGAAAAGTACAAAATACTCACGAAGTCTTCAGAATATTTCTTCTCCCTTTTATCCCTCATTGAATCCAGCCAAAGGAAACATTTTTTCTTAACATCAATTACCAGCAGAGTCCAGTGTCTGTCTCCGAGGATTGGAAAGAATATCTGCAAGAAAGACTCCCATCACGTTTCATTTTCTTTGTTTGTAGCTTCTTATAAACGGCATGGATATTTTAAATTCTTACTATTTACCTTTTCAGTCTGTGGTAGTAATATCTTAGTGAGTAATCTTCCATTCATCTTAAAATTCTTCTGAACAATAGTACCGAAAAACAATTAAAATGTTTTGCTCCACACACTTTGAAAGTTGAAACTTATAGAAGTAAATTTACTCACAACAACATTGGGACCGAAAAAGTGACAATGAGATAGATAGTGGTCCAACATCTCGCTATACTTCATGACGGTCTACAAAATCATACACAAAAAGTTTTGTAAGTGTAGAAGATTAAAATTTTGATGTTACCCAAAAATGGGGGCATATATTTAAAGTTCCTTACAATATTTGAAATCCAGCATCCATCAACAAATTCTCCCCCAAAGGAACCATCCTGCATACTATGGAGACAAGAACCAATGAATTAGTGAAATGAATTTACGCTTGGGAGCAACTGAGAAGGGAGAAAAGGCCAATTTTAATTACCATTTATTTATTGTCTCCTCCTCGTCAATAGTTGGTGTGTATGAAAAATGAGCATCCAACCAAACCTGAATTACAAAGGAAGGAAAATAAAGTGCAAAAAGTAATATACAAAAAAGTATGGCAAATCGATGTTAAAGTCTTGTTTGGCACTATAATGACCAAGAGGACAACTTGCGCTTGAACTGCTGCCTGCTGGACCTCACCTATTTCTACATTGGGAATCTGTTACCAACTGTGGTATCAACACCCAGCTGTATAAAAAAATAAAACTCCAACTTAATTAAGCCTTCGCTTGTTTAGTTGTTTACTGATTTGTTGCCCTTTTCCTTCTCCCCTTTCTTTTGCTTATATCTTCTTCCCAATTTCTTTTTTTCCTTTTCCTGTTTTTCCATTTACCATTTCCCATTTCTTCTGCTTTATCTCCCTGATACCAACGTTAGGACAGAAACCAAAAACTGAAAAAAAATAATACCCTATGTTAGATAGCCTATAATCCGATACTTGCTTATGGCAACAACTATCTAGGAATGCTCTCAGAAATTAAAAAAAAGTGCTTGCATGAGGCAATTAACCCTCTTGAGGCAATTAGTACGAATTGAAAGAACATACCCCGCCCCTAGTATGCATAATGGGAACAATAGAAGGCTCCCCCTCGGCACTCCGTAGACCTTGGCTGCACAATGGTAAGAATAGAGTTTGCTGCCCCCCAGAAAGTCCTACAAAATTGAATAAGCAAAACTAATTGAAAAGCACTATTTGACGATGGAAGACATTCAAATAATTGAAAATCAGAATAAAGAATCAAAAAACCCATGGAACTAGGTATGCTCCCCTAAAGAGAAAGGGGCCTAGGTTTTAAATGTTTAACCATCTGGCAATTGTGATAAAAGAGAAATTATATATATGTGGTGCCGGTTCAAGGGATACATCATTTAACACAACTTGACACAAAATGTAAAAAAACTTTTTGTGGGACCCATTTTGGAGTCCCACGCAAATGATTGAAGCTGTTCAATTTGTTTAAAACATGTTTTTAAGAGTTTCCATAATAAATCAACTCATTCGGAGTATGTGGTGGGAAATTGTAATGATACTTGCTTATGGTTGGACAACTGGCAACCCCCCATTGGGCCCCTGTATAAGCAATTTGAGGATGTTGTATAACTTGTAAAGGATGAGTCCTTCTACCACCACACCCATCCACACACCCACACTCATAACAAGGGTGGAGCCCGCTCACACTACACACCCAATGTGTGTGGGCCCCACCCTTGTTGTGAGTGAGGGTGTGTGAATGGATATGTAAATGGGTGTGGTGGTAGAATTATTGTATTTTTAATGGGACTTGGCAGAGGCCTAGACTCCTGGACATTGTAGTTCTCGGTTGAGCAAGGTGTCCTCTATTACTTTTTACGGATCGGAGAACTACATTGAAGTGTGTGTCCGTTATGGAAATCAATAAATGCAACAGATAATTCTTTGCCTAGCTCGAGTCCAAAAGCAAGCTTAAAGTTTGTGAAGATTTCCTTGATAGTTCCCAATATCCTGCTACCCTATTTTGGACTGTCCAGATTAGTTTACTTACGGTCTTTGATTCTCTAATGATGATTAAGGTCAAGAACACTCCGAGATTGTTAGTGTATTTGAGCTTTGAGCGTTCCGAATCTCTTTCAAACCCTTTCAAACTCCTTTTCAAACCCTTCAAGCCAGAACCAAAAGGCCTAAGCAAAACCCTACTTGCAAACGCTAGTACTGAACTGGCGTGCGCTGGTAAACTGCCACGTGTCAATCATCGGCTGTTGACTCAGTTTCCACTGGCGCACGCAGGTATAGGGATGGCGTACGCCGGTCAAAGCCAGTCAAATGTCACTATTCAACCACGTGCACAAGACTTTTGGGCCACCCCAGGGTACTGTGCAGCCGTCTGATGAGTGGCTTCGTGCAGGGATGTTCCCCCCCACTCTCCTACACCCTCCATCAAGCAAGTCCTATGCATTTAATGCATGGAGACTTCTCACACTAACTCAACTAACCCTTAACCAAGCTGATTACTGCCCTCTCTCAGTCATTCCATTCTCTATAAATACCCACCTTGCATTCATGTGCAAAGGGTTACCCTCATTAAGAGCCGAAGTCTCTCTCTCCCTTTCTTTCCTAGCTTTCTTGCTTTCTTTTTCTTTCATCCATTGAAAGAGCAAGCAAGGAACCTTCTCTCACATATTTCCACACCCTTTCACTCTTCATCCATCCATCAAACCTCAAGCTCAAGCTCAAAACGCTCCATCAACCTCAAAACCAAAGGTATACCACCTTTGTAAAGCTTTCTGTTATGACCCCTGAGGGGGGCTGGCAGGGTCAAGGCTGGTTTGCAATATCAGTCCTGGCCCTAAAGCTGGCGAGGCTTCAAAGCCGTGTCTAGCTAAATAGTGGCGCACGCCAGTAGCATCAAGCTGTACACCAGTCATGGCTGTACTGGTGTGGGGATCAGTGTTTAACTATTTTTTGTTCTCATTTTCGTTTTATCACCTTATTGCATGCTAATAACCAGTTCATAGCTTTCTGTATTTGGAACTATGTAGTTGTAGTTTTTAATACTTGCTTACATTTGCTTTGGATTGCCTTTGGGGTCCTTCTGGTCATGTTCCAAAACCCAGATGATACAAAGCCAAACACTAGACAAAGAAGTATAACTGGCGCACAGTATCTTGGTACCAGCGTACGGTAGTATAACCTAGCCCAGTGACTGGCCCTTGCATGGCAGCTAGGCCTTGGCCTCTGTTTATGTCCCAAGGCATTCTGTTTCTGTTCAGGCCCTAAAGCCATTTATGTTGTCTGTAACTAAATATTCTGATGTATTGACTGCGTGCTTTGTCCTGTGTGTGCATTGGTCCTTTCCAGAGCTCAGAATGTTGAAAGTAAGAGCTGTGAGTTTAAGCTTACTGGAGTACGCCAGTTTATGAGTGGCATGCGCAGGTCAGGTCTGCATGCAGTGACTTGATCAGTGCATGCCGACCTTCTTCCTGCGCACATCCCCTTGGATCAGTAAGCTTCAGTCTATTTAAAACGCTCATAGAAGTCTGTTTTCAATCTTTATTATTTGTTTCAATAGATCATCCATCACATTTTGTCACATAATGCAACTTGTTACAGTGTTAATTCCCCATTAACTGCTCCCCGCCCTAATTGGCTAAAAATGATTAATGAGAAAAAAATGCAAATATTTTACAAAATGCCCGAGTAGAGACCGATCTTCGGATTGGGCGAGAGGGGTGCCATAAAACCCTTCCCTTCTCGTAACCTGGCTCCCAAACCTCAGATATTGAAGGTGATGACGGTCCAGTCTACAAGCCTTTTTCAAATCAAACAACGTAGCAAACATTTCAAGTTCGGTTCCTTGGGTGCATTCCGCAAAATCCGAGTGGCGACTCTGAATTGCAAGCGTTTCGCCGCGCTTTTCCAAAAAGGGCGCACCCGAACATACATTTCCGGTAGGGGTGGCAAATGGGCGGGTTTGGGCCAAATTGGGTAAGTTATAAGTGGGTTGGGTCATTGACCCATTTAGAACCCATTAGTTATGAGCCTAATTACCCATACCCGACCCGCCCATTAACCCAATTACATTTTTTTTTCTCGAATAAAGACGAAAACTAAGAGAGAGAGAGAGCACGCACACTATAGCGAATGTCGTTAGAAAGGTTCAGATAATCACGGTGGGTTTGGATTAAAATTAAAAGTAGGGAGTGATTTTTTTTCGTCTTTATTCGAGAAAAATTTGCATTTGGTAGTTTTGCGTCAAACTTTTGTGAATTATGGCTTCGTCTCGACAAGAGGAACCGAAAAAGTAAAAAAAAATTGATTGAAACTCATAATTTTTTTTAAAAGTACAAAAATAAGTCAAAAAGACAATTTTTTGACTTATTTTTGTCTTTTTCAAAAAAATATGGGTTCCGATAAAAAATTGATACTTTTTCGGTTCCTCTCGTCGAGACGAACCAATAAGTCACAAAAATTTGACCAAAAACTAATAAATGCAAAAAAAAAAATGAATAAAGACGAAAAAAAGTCACTCCCTATTTTTTAATCCAAACCCACCCTAAGTACAAACACATATGCGTGCATTTATATATGTACAACTGTGTGTCACTTACCCAAAAATATTTTGCTTACCCAAAAAATAACTGTGTGAAAATATAAAATATAACTGCAAAGAGAAAATGCAAGAGGTCAAGGAAAAATCCAATTAAGTTGACCCAACTCTCACTCGGTGTCGGCGAGAGAGTTGAGAGACTCGGAAAAATGGCGTTTAAGTTGAAGGTTTTCTTTATTGGGTTGTATTTATGACTTATTGGGTCATTTAAGTTGACCCAATTAAGACCCAATTAAACCCAATTAATAAATGGGTTAGATGGGTTGTACCCATTCTAACCCAACTAATAAATGGGTTGGATTGGGTCTATTTTTTTAGTAGGTGGGTTTGGGTTGATTAATGGGTATGGGTTCAATTTGCCACCCCTAATTTCCGGGGCGTGTGCCCACAGTCATCATCATCCTTGTTGCTCAAGGGCAAAAAGAATTCTAGTACGTATACTTCATTTCCAGCGTAACTGCTTTGCGCTTATTACAGTACAAGCACTTAATGCTGGAGTGGGTTACATCTGAGCAGTATGACAGGTTACAAGACGAAGGTGCCCATCGAACAGCCCCCTGGCCTTTTCTTAAGTGATGCACTTGTGAACATAATGAATCAATAAACCGATAATTATCGTAGTATGGCCTCGCATTAAAGCATTGTAATCACCACATGGCACCCATGCCAAAGCCAAAGGTAAATTATGATTCTCACACACCGCTTTCATCAGCATCCTGATTTCAGTTAAGGCGGTTTTCAGATCTACACTCTCGTGCTTCTGTTTTGAAAGAATTTTCAGATAGTGATATTTGTGAGAACATGTTCCAATAAGGGCAATATCCATTGCATACGGAATTGTTTCTTCCTCTTTTTCTGTGTACAACGTGGGCACGAAAACTCTGAATACGTGAAATGCCCCCTCACCTATGGACTGAACACTGAAGAAAGGGTTGGCATTCAATCTACCACACTTCTATTCTTCGGTCTCTGGCCATTAGAGTCTTTCAAAACCAGAAGGTCTTTGGTTGCATACCTTTGTATCAACCTCCTTGTGGTTTCCTTGTTTGTTTCAGTTATCAAGTTTTTTCCATCCAAAGGAGATCTAACCCTCGATAAGTGATTTATAATAAAATAAAAACATTATATGGAGTACAACAGAGGCAAGAATAGGACGGGCAAAAAAGAGATGATACATTCCTCCCATTTTGCTGACTATTTGTATAACCAAAAGAAGAAAAAAAAACCCCACATAAAGTGCAAATCTTTAGGGCAGCACTACCATCAGATGCTTGCAAAACACAGACCATAGAGATTAATGCTTAATTACCTGGATTCAAGTTGGTAATTGGCTGCTTTAGCTCAAGCAGGACCGCAATCGAACTTATGCCCAGAGATCTAGAAGTGTGCAAACAATCTTGTAAATCCTCGTCGCAAGCTATTAAAATTAACACATCTTCCTCATCTTTATACTTGATATAGTACGTTCCACCCTCGAGGTTCAGCCTTTTAGCCACTTCTTGCTGCATCTCTACTAATCTTGACAACAAAGATAACCGAAACTTTATCGTATTATTTTCACATGTTGCCCTAATTGTCATCATATCCACATCTTCGAATGATGGCTTTATGTGAGCAACACTAGCTGAGGCTTGATTTGAAGGCAAATCATAATTAAGTTGTGGGGTTTGTCCCAGGTTCTCAATAGGCAAGGGCCGAAAGGGACGGACCTCTTCTATGTTGCGAGGTGGCCACCTATGGATGCCAAGATCCCTACAGATACGCTTCAATGTAGATATGCTAACTACAAAACAAACAACTCAGATAAGATTTCTCCTCTATGTTGCCAAAAGCCCAACAATTTCTATATGAAGCGAGACCATCAAGTTAAAAATTACAATCTGACAAGAAGGAAACTCAGATTTTAAAGTTTAGGAATGTACTCTCTACCTTTGAGTTCCTTTGCGGCATCTTCACGCCTCATTTTTGCACATTTGAGGATCTCCTCTTTAGAAATTTCAATTCTAACTCCAGCTTTTTTATGTTCCCTATCTTGCATCTTTCTTTTACCTTCTTTTGAACTAGAAACCACAAGGATGTTTCGTTCTACAGTGACGACATTTTGTCCATTGCTTGAAGGATCCATTGACGGCTGATCAGATGAATCTAATTGCGTCGTCACTTTTCCATTCTGCAAGGAATCAAGACTAGTCAAAATGTACTTTTGTGCTTCACTATTGTTTATGGCATCCATTCTATTGTTTATGACATCCATTGATGGCTGCTCCAGTTGACCTAGCTGCAACATTACTTCTCTATCCTTTAAGAGTTCAAGACCAGGAATACATCTAGTAGCTAGGATCATTTGAATGGAATGACTTTTCTGACCATTTTGAAAGTCGATAAGTTCTACGGACAATGCTTCTCCCAATCCTAGCCCAGAAGCAAGCTTAAAAGTTTCGAAATATTCCTCCATCGTTCCCAATATCAAGCTCAATCTGGTCAATATGTTCTCATCGTTTTTGTTGCTTGCGGGCAAAAAGAATTCTAGCACGTATAATTGATCTCCAGTGTAACTACTTTGCAAGCACATTGTGAACCAACCACCTAATTCCCAGTATCGGGCATAGGGTACCAGTGGGAACTCAGCTATGCTGAATTGCTTAACGTCCGAGCAGTATAACAAGTTAGGAAATAGAAGTATCCTCCCAGTAACCTGCCCCTTTCTTAAGTGACAAACTTTACTGACTTCTATGAAATTACCAAAAGAACATTTGTCGTAATTTTCTTCGTCACAATAGTCTAGAACTGGGAATTGGAATTGGCTTTGTAATAAACCGTTGTTGCAAGAACGGCAAGAGACCCATGTCAAAGCCAAAGGGAGGTCATGAATTTTACACACGGATTCATACACCATGTTGAGTTCCTGAAAGGCAGCTGTACGAGCTTTATTCTTGTCCCCATACTGTTTCGAAAGTATTGCCATGTTAGGATAATTGTGAGAATATATTAACTTCAAGACGTAATACAATGGAAAAAAGTCCAGATTAAACGTTGCATCAGGGTTTGCCACTCACTTGAATTTTGCAGTGTTTATAAACTATATATCCATCAAAACATCGCAGACCAAACCCCTGGAGGCGAATGGAAAGAAACAACTTAGGAATCTTCAAATTCTAACATACTATCTAAGAAAACAAATTCACTATCTACAAGTAGGGTCAAAGTAAAGCAAAGCAATGAGAATATAATGTCACATATATGCTTGTATAATATTTGGCTCACAGAAATACCCGTTTATGAGAAAATGATCTGTCAGTATTCAGACATATTAATAGTTTCTTCGAAGGAACACAAGTTTTCAACGTACAAAAGTTTAGTATGTAAGAGTGGGATTGTTGCCAAATCATCGACTTCAAAATGTATTGTTTTAAACCGTTCCTCATTCTGTAAGATGACTACGTAACATAAGCATACTCATATTGTCGAAAGCACCACCTGCGTAAGAGGAGTTATCGCCACAAGAAATTGGAGGACCCCAGTTTTTCTCATGTCCATGGAAAGAGATGAAGATTTCAGAAACATAATATAAAAGGATGACCAGAGTATAAAAATTAACTTGAACAAACTATAAACTGTTCCAATCATCAAAATGAGTCCAGGATATACCCGAAATTATGAAAACTGGACCCCTCCAGTTTTTTGTACCAAATGGATATGATCCAGGTCCTTAAATAAATTATTAGACGTAGTATAAAAGTGACAATTTATAGGGCAAGGCTGGACATCTAATTTAACCTCTCAAGGACACATATATTTTAAAAGGAAGTGCATTTACCTTAAAAAGTTTAATTCCCAATGAGACCAAAATTAAGGGGACAAGGGAGAAGAAAACAGGCTTAGCTGAGAACAATCAATCAATAATCCTACAAGCTGAAATTTATAAAATGGCTCCTTTTTTTGTGAAAAAGGAAGGCATCAATGCATCATCATCATCCTTTGCCTAACAAACAATAAGGTAGAAAATAAACAGGGGAAAAAAGAAGAAGCGAGGGAGTAGCAAGGAATGTTAGTAACAAGAAATTGAAAAATGCTAATTAGTGACAAACCTGAAAAATATCATACATGCGGCCCAGGAATTCTCTGTTATACCTAAGGTCAGACACATCATCTGTACACACTATCTCAAGTACGCCAACACAGGTGTTGCTGGAATGTTCAAACACAGGCAGGGCCCAGGATCCACATATCCCGCAATCTAAAGCAAGGTCTCTTTGTGGATACTCTTTAAGAGTGTAATGCTCCACTCCTGGAGTGGATTCGGGGAGTTTATTGAGGAAGACACGGCCAGGAAGCCCAAGTTGTTCTTCTCCACTCTCTGCATCTGTGTAGAAGAAGTTATTATACTCCCTATACATCCCCATCCTATACTCACAAAGCTTATGTTTCCCACCCGGGTATTCATCCGTTGTGCCAATGGCAAAAGGTTGGAATTGAGTAGTAAGCAAAGTACGCCCCTCGGACGTTTTTGTGGGTGCCCAAAATTGAACTAGGCACGCTCGAAGTTCCGGGTAGAACATCATATTCAGGAGAGCATGTCTGATACTATTTTGTCTGACTTTTAGACTCGCGCAAGCATCAGGAATGGAGTCCACATAATAATGAACTGTAAATCAAAATTCAGGTTGGGCATTATGAAAGAAAAGAAAAAGAAAGAAGAACACATAAGAGAGAGAGAGAGATGAGAGAGAGAGTGACTTGCCATAAGAGAGAGTAAGGTCGTCGTCTTGTTGGTTCCAGAAAACCCATCTAATGCCTTTCCAATTGCGCTTTGGCAAACGAGACTTATAGCCAAGGGGTTTACCAGAAATATCAAATCGAGAATATTTGAGTTCCCTCTCCTTCATGTACTCTTTGAAATCGGGAAGGAAGTCTTCTTCTTCTTCTTGTTGAAGGCCGCACTCAGCCATCTTGTTCAATTTTGCAGAGAAATCCTCAAAAGAAGAAATGAGAGCTCCTCTGTTCAACTACAATTGCTTTTAAAAGTCAACCCCACAGCGCACAGTCTATTCTCTCCTCCCACCCCAACCTGGCATTTTATGTAGGATAAATTTCACAAACATCCCCTCTATTCCAATGAAATCACACAGCGCACCCTATAATAATGGGAATTGATATTCGCGCTCCAAGATTTACTGTAGGCACTCCACCTTTTTGTTTTTACACTATGATGTTGTTGGCAACATAACAGTGTAAAAACAAAATATACTGTGATGTTGCCAGCAACATCACAGTATAAAAACAAAAAGATGGAGCGCCTGCAGTAAATTTTGGAGCGCAAAAATCAGTTCCCATAATATATTACTACCAAAACGACTTGGTCAAATGCATTTGTACACTTGAAAATGTCTACAAGTTTATAAATTGGTTCTTAAATTTAGGGGTAAATTACCATCAGGGTGGGAGCCCAGTTGACACGGGTGATGGGGCTTCAGTTCATTTCCCTCCTTGTGCACTCGGGTTTGACCCCCTCCAGTTGCAAAAAACATATATGAGCTGGAGAGACGCATGAAGGGCCCTGTAACAGCTGTGCGCCTAGGTGGTGCTGTGGTGATGGTGATGGTCTGTCCTCACGGACAGTAACTATGGCTCGAACCAGACATTCCACAGCGGGTCAGGAGCCCCTTTGGTCACGCTCAAGGGGTTGCTACACCGGTCGCCCCCTCCTACCTTTTTACAATTCAAAAAAAAATTTAGGGGTAAATTTCACTGACCTCCACTGAGGTTTTTGACATAAACAGAAATCTCCCCTGAGGTTTCTAAAATCTCAGTGACCACCATTACTTTTGCTGACAATACCAAAAGTCCCCCTTATGTTACCAGCCGTTACATATGCTAACCAAAGTTGATGATGATGTCATATTATGTGCTTTGAACTGCCAAAAATGCCCTTTGACATCTCTTGTTCTTCTAAACCCATGTGTTCTTCCACCCATAATACAATCCAGATTCTAATTTTTGCTGCAATGATGCTCAATTATTTTGGATATTAGATAGAAAGCATATGAATCTATCAATTATTCTATTTCAAATGCAAATATTTAATTGAAAATATTGATCATAATGACTATATTAATAAGCTCACAAAAGAAAAACAACAAATTCTTTAGTTACTTTGTAAAATAAACCAAGGAGTGGTTTGGCATAATAATTCTTTTGGATTTTTCTGGTCTTTGTTCAAATATTTTTTGCCTTAGTAGTTTTGCGTCAATTTTTTTTATGGATTTTTTATTTGTTTCAACAAGAGAAACATAAAATGTAAAAAATTATGATCAAAACCTTTTAAAAGTTGACTAAGGACATAAACAAATGTTTTGTTATTCTAATTCTTTCAATTTTAGTTCCTATTTTTAATTTTTTAATTTCTTTCCTCGATATAAATTAATAATTAAAAAAATTGAACGCAAAATTAAAATGTTTTAAACCCCAAGGGGTTAGTCTGATGGTCAAGACTTGAGACTTAAGAGTTTGCTCCTTCCTAGAGTCTCAAGTGCTATCAACTACTTTCGGACCGCCCATTTATGCCTTTAGTTGGGCTCCCCGCAAATGGGCGGTGGGATTCGGCCCCCAAAATTATTCGAGGTACGCTTAACCTAACTCGAACACCTGAGTTATTTAAAAAATCTAAAATATCTAAAATAAGAAATTCTAGAATATGAACTTGCTGTATTGAGCAAATCTGTCCATTTTTCTTGTTCAATACAGACAACAAGCTCTCATAACCTCTAACCCAGCCTAAATTATAACAACAATACTACAATCACACACAAACACTTACACACACTCACAAAGGAGGTGTGCAGTGTGTGTGGGGCTCACTCCCTTTGAGAGTGTGTATGTAAGTATTTGTATGTGGTTATAAAATTATTGAAATTGTAAACCTCCAGAAACCTCTTCCATCACCTTATCACCACCCAATGCCCCATCGTTAAAATTGCCCAAATCCGCGGCACGCAATTTCGACGCAGCGCACCCAATTTTTATCCTTAGTTTACCAATTTCGCATGCTGCTCACTCCATTCGCCGAAAAAGAGTATGTTTATTTATTCGAGCAGTAATTGCGTATACAGAATAAGAGCACAATTGGATTAAAAAGTCGGGAGTAAAATATTTTTTTCCTCTATTCAAATATTTTTTACATTTATTAGTTTTGCATCAAACTTTTGTGACTTATTGATTCTTCTGGGCGAAAAGAATAAAAAAAAGTATAAATTTTTTATCGCAACCCATAATTTTTTTAAAAAGACAAAAAAAAAAAAAAAGCAAGTCAAAAAACTATCTTTTTGACTTATGTGTATTATGTTTTGTACCAAATTTAAATACTTCATGGGTTTTAAATATAGTCTAAAATATTTTTTTAAGTTATACATGGAAGTACTTTATGATTTTTTGATCGAGAATTGCATATTAGGTAAGAATTCAAATGAGAGACACACGTTCAGTCAACCAAAAGTAAAACATGAACTTCAAATGAGAGACACATGTTCGACTCCCATTAAAAGCAAAAAATTCTAACGATCCAAAACTAAGTCGTAACCCACAAAAAGGAGAGACACATGTTCATACTCATCAAAAAAGTTTTCTATTGTTCACCATTAGCTCGTGCATTCAAAATTTCCAAAAAGCTTTGTTGTCCTCCTAATAACCACGAGAATGACTTGGTGTCTTCATGAGAGATGAGACCACATCCTAATAAAATCAACTGACCGTGATAGTTCACACCTACAAATAGAGCAAAAGGCATGTCATACTTGTTTACCAAGTACGTTGTGTCAAACGTCACAACATCCCCAAACTCCTTACAAGCTGCCCGGCCTACTCTTTGCATCAGCCTAGAATACATTCACTAGTCAACCCTCATCATCCAAATCCATGGCAAAAAAGAAGTTAGAATTGTCGGCTTTCATCTTCATGAAATAGCTATGCATTGCCTCAGTATCTCCTTCAACAAGTAATTTATGTCGCTCTTTATCCACATAATTTCGATAGTCTTTGGGAAGATATGGAAGGTTCTCAGGTCCCTCTGCTTTAATCTGAAGTGAGTCATAAGTTTTGTACGTCTTAATCCCGGCTTTATCATTCAGTAGGAGCTTTCTTTTCACATGTTCATCAATGACCCTATAGTTCTTGTGAAACCTGGCCTTTCCCGGGCTATTTTCATGATTGTGATCCAAGGCAACCCGATTTATCTTCCACTTTCCATCTGGGTTTGTAGACAAATTAAGCCGAGCTCGACAACCACATTTTGTTTGTGGTCGTGGTTTGACTGGATTGCTTGTTTTCACCCTCGCCTTTCCACCACGATTGCATTCAAAACATACATGTCTCACGTTTCCATCTTTTCCATTTCTCGAGTTTTTTCTTGCCACAGCAAATCCCATTTGTTGAGCATATCTTGAGTAATACCGGTAAGCTTCATCTTGTGTATCGAATATCATTCCAATCTTCGATTTCTCAACTATTTGTTCAGAATTTTCTATTGCCTCCTTTCCATCCTCATTACTGCATATCTCATCACAACCTTGTTTTGAAAAACCACTCAATACCTCTTCTACTTCTTGTTCACTGTCTCCACTTGATACCTCTTCTACTTCTTGTTCATTGTCTCCACTCGGTTGAGGAGGCAGTGTTGACGGAACAGTATCCGACGACATCAAATACGATGGTGATGGAAACAGAAACATCACCTACATGTTCAAAAATTAACTCAACAAGTAAGCATTATCACAACTCAGGACAATTATAACGTACATAATTATTGCTTAGTACTGTTTTTGGGAAACAAGTTCAACTAGCATAATTACATGGCAACCACGTCATGATCATACATAGTTTGAAGCCACCAAAAAGTTACTCCTAAAGAGCCCATTGTAGTCCAAAATGCAGTAGCAGTAACAAAAGTGCACTTCCCTTTATACCAAATTGTTATGTGTTTATTTTTGTCATATAAATCAGTCAGCTACATTGAATATAAACCCCATTGAAACCTTTCAAAACAAATAACATTCTCAGGTATAAAATTCACGGAATTAAGGTTCAAAAACCCCTCTTGCCATCCATTATTCTAATATTTTTCAAAAGCAAGACTGTGAAGCGAGCACATATGAACAAAATTATTCGTATAGAGCATAGATGTGCAAACTTGAAGTGGAAACATCCATCAATAAAAGCCGCCTAATTTTTCTCACAAAGAACTGCAAATATCAAATTTTAGGAGGCCATGTGTCCCTAGGCATCCTGTTCTATCTACAAGTCCTACCATTTATTACTGGAATCCAACTCAAAAATCATATTGCTATGTGTTTGATTTTCCAAATATCCCATTCCCAATTCACCACGCCATTCCAAAGATGGATTTTGTAGCCCACGTGAAACAAGTTCAGCTAGTCGATACCAACTTCAAACCCTAATTTATGCAATCAAACTAAACAAAAAAATCCGTAATTTTCCCAAATTTTGAAACTCTAATTTTCAGGGGTTTGAAGATGCAGAATCGAGGGTAAATCGGCAAGTTCAGAGAGAGAGAGAGACGTATACCTTGGTGGTGGAGTGCGTCACGATTAGAATCTAGGGCAAATCGGCAGGTTTTCGCGCGGTTCTTGCTAGGTGGTGGAGGTGGTCGCCGGAGGTGGAGCTGCTGATGTGGTGGTCGGAGGTGGTGATGCGGGTCGTCGGTGCAGGTGGTGTAGAGGCCCGTCCCCTCTCTCTCTCTCGGAACCAGAAGAAGAAGAAGAAGATCGCGTGCTTTTTTTGAATTGTGGGGTTTTCGCGTGGTTTTGTTTTGTTTTCTGATGCTTTTTTTTTAAAGGGGTGGGGCCCACCATGCGGTGGGCTGGTCACCGAATAAGACACGGTGGGCGTAGCATTACTCTAAACCGAACAATAAAACCACAAAACCCCTCAAATCTCCTTCACTCCATCACGCCACGTGACCGGGGAAGTGGAGGAAGCCAAATGACAATTTTGCCCATCTGGCCAAGAACAACAGCCCAACAATTGAGGGGCACAATTGTCCAAATTAGCCTAAAATTGGCTAGCGAAAATCTGCTCCAACTGGTTCTTATTATAGAGGGGAAGGACGTATACAATTAACCAAGTAGCTTGAAAGGTGATGGAGCATAATTCTTGATAGAAAAATGTAGTCTAATTTGAATTGCTTTAGAACAAAATTTTGATTACCATCTAATATACATGTTTTTCTTTCACCAAATTGAGTTCGTTCAGTTGTCGAGAATATTGTGTGGAAAACGTATTCTCGGAAAAGGTGAAGTGAATTAAAAGAAACAAAAAAAACTCGTTTTTTCCGTATGTATATAGTGTTGACAAAGAGTTTTGCAGAAAAACTAGAACTCCTCCTCTTTAGCAAAATGTGTTTTGCAAGATAATAATCTCTCACAATTTTATTTTGCTCTTCTCTCCCTCTTCTCCGGCCGTTCAATTCTAGGCCCGCAGCCACGGTTGTGATACGTGGTAGTCTACCTTTGCAAAACCCTACTGTCCATATTTATAACCAGTAATGCCGAGTGTTTCGTTGCAAAGACAGAAAATTACCTCTAAGTACAGAAAAGTGACACTTAATTCTCATTAAGGAGAGATGAAATACTTAATTACCACTAAGTCCACTTTTACAAAAATACATTTAACATTAATGGAAGTATCACCTTAGGGTTTTAGGGTATGCTAGGGTATAATGGTACCCTAATGGGTATCCTAGTACCCTTGGGTACCCTAAAATCTTAGGATACCCTAGGATTTTAGAGTTTTAGGGTACCTTAGGGTTTTAGAGCACTTTAAGATTTTAGGTTTTAGGATACCCTAGGGTTTAAGGTACCCTAGGGTTTAGGGTTAGGCGCTTTTATAGAGCCCTAGGGTTTAGGTTTAGGCACTTTCATAGGAGTTTTAGGGTGCACTTTCCTATTATTGGGTTTTAGCGGTTTAGGCACTTTCATTGGGTACCCTAGGATTTTAGGCACTTTTATAGGGTACCCTAAGGTTTAGGCACTTTCATAAGGTGCCCTAGGGGTTAGGCACTTTCAATATTTAGGGTTTTAGGCACTTTCATAGGGTTTTAGTGTTTCATTAATTAGAGAAGACTTGGTGGGAATTACTTTCTATTTTCTGGACCTAGAGGTAAATTGCCCTTGCAAAGAACATTAATTTCCTCCATTGATACAATATTTCTAGACTACACCTAATTTCTTGCTTACCAAAATAAAGCCAAACTCAATCTTCATTGTGGCTAATCAAATCCCGTGGCTGAATAAAGCCACAAACAAATCCTTTGCCCTAAGCTATATATGGACTGTACCATATGTGTTCCTGATCTTTAGGCCAATCAAATACACTACAATTTACTATTTCTTGATTTCCTTGGTACATATATGGATCACCCACTTGATTAATTGGATCTTCATTGCCTAATCGTGGGATATGAGGTAATTCTGTAGGCTATGACTCTGGGCTCGAGTTGCAATTGTAGTTTTCAAACGGCTTGAAACTGTATTAATTATCATCTTTTACATCTTGACCGCAAACTTTTTCACCTCAGTCGTAAAGTTTTTCAACATGACAGCAAACTTTTGCATTCTGACCCCAAATTTTTACATCATGACCGCAAATTCTAACCTCATGGCCACAATGTCTAACTTTTGGTTCAGATGCCGCTGTAGGAGTCGATGGAGGAAAGCTCCGGCGAGGTGAGAGGGCATGCGCTCGAGGGTGCGCCGCTGTCTTCGCCACGACTCGACAGCGTCTCTGCTCATCGACACCGTCAAAAACCAAGTGGCTCTCAGGTTCGACTGTGTCTCTGCTCGCCATTTTGACGATGATGATGATCTCAACTCAAGAGAGATTTGATGGAATGCTTAGTACGGCGCCGTTTTATTTTTTCCAGACACTGTAGGTTCAACATGCGAAGTCACTTCACATGGCTTCTCGGCAATTAGTTGAAGATTTATGAAATTTTATTCAATTTTTCAATGATCTAAATCATTCACATTGTAGAACTCATTGAGTTCACTAATCCATTAAAAATTCATGCTAACAAAATACCAATTGATATATCATCGGAAAGAATTTAGGCTTATATTTATGAGTCTTGCCACATTGAGTCACCCTCTAAGTAACTCATCAACGAGGGTAGAAAATCAGACGAGCTTTAGGACGACCGGCTTTAATTATTCAGACCTCGGGGTCTGAAGATCCAATGCAAGGAGACATATCAATAAGTGGACACGGGGGGGCTGCTTTCCCCAAATTCGGGGCCCACTCCGGTCTCGCTCCGATGATCGGAAGCGTTCACTTTGTAGAGCTCGTCGAGTAGAACAACTATGCAAAAAATCAGCTTAATTGGATATCATTAAGTGCCTGATCGGAACCTTTTTATCTTGAAAAGAATGGATCCGAAACACTGGATCAAATCCATTGTAACCCATGGACCGAGAGTTATATGGGCTCCGATCAGGCATTTAATGATATCCAATTAAGCTGATTTTTTGCATAGTTGTTCTACTCGACGAACTCTACAAAGTGAACGCTTCCGATCATCGAAGCAAGACCGGAGTGGGCCCTGAATAGGGGACAGCAGCACGCTGCTGCCCCAATGGGGACAGCAGCCCCCCTGCTCCGTCGATAAGTAACGGTTTTTTGGCCTTTCGATACTGTTACACCTGATATACCGGTGGGAGGTAAATTGCATTCGTATCGGCCGGATCAAACTACATATCGGTCCATTTCCGATTCACAGATCGATTCACAGCCGATACTCGACGGTGACGAGTGATTTCGACACCTAAGTTTTTTTTACTTAATATGATTTTTAAAAATTCACGAACGGGATAATCGATTCTGGTTCCATATCGTTTGATTGGTAATCATGCAATGCCACATTCCCATGTTGTACACATTAGACTTGCTCGGTCTTCAATGGAGCGTTTTGGAATGCAGTGAAAATGTAGGGGTCAGTCAAGTAATTCCCGAAATCAGCAGGGTTGAAGTTTGTGGCCAATTTGCATTTATCCTTTCCTGCACAGCCATAAGCAGAGAGAGAGAGAGAGAGAGAGAGAGAGGTGGGGATGACTACAGCCACCATTTCCTTTCTCTCATCAGGAGTAGTGACTCCAAACCAACTCTCTGTATCCCAACGCAGTTCCAATGGCCAAGCACTCTGTTTCACCAAATCTTCTACACTCTTAAAACGCATCTCTCTCTCTTCTCTTTGTTCTTGCACTTCTTCTTCCCCTTCAAATCCTGTCATAATAGAACAAGAGAGCCCTTCTCCTCCACCAGAATCCACAACTCCCGACGCGCTTCCTCCTACCGGGTAGTCTTCCGCTTTTTTCACCCATTTTACTCACTTCATTTCATGCACTTGTGAAATTATTGTTAGCTTCATCTGCTTAATGCAATCATTGAGTCTTATTCAATTGGTCAATTTTGCAAAACTCCGTGGTCTAAATTTCACTCTAACTTAATAAGAACTCCAGACATTCAGATTTCTGCGCAATTCTACTGGAATGGTCATAATTGCAGCCCGAATTTTGAGCTGAATTTCATAAATATATCGTGCTGGATGGGCGTAATTGTATGGTTACTATGATTGGAGTGTTATCTAACCAAAAAATAGTTTCCTTTGAATCGTTCTATCCTCCGGTCATTGTTGTTGAAGTTGAATATCACGGACCCGTTTAAGATGCGATCCTTACCAGGGATGCAGGGAAGTGCAAGGGTGGGGAGGCCCGGGCCTCCCCCGACCTTGCTAGAATCACTACATATATAGTATAAAATATACATTACATATTCAAAATGTACTATATCGGCTCCTCCAGACTTAAAAAAATAAAATACAAGAATAGAAAGTGGCTATTTTTCTGGAAGATCATTATTCCTTAGATTTCATGCTTGAATTTCTAAGTATGTGAATATGTGAAAGTTTAGGTTCTAAGTTGTAGCCTCCCCTCTAGGCTCTATACAAATCCTAGCTCTGTCCCTGATCCTTTCACTCTCCAGATATAAGTACCATTTCTAACTCAGTGCCTTGATTTGATGGAGTATATAAGATATATGCAGATGCTAGGCTAAGCATTTTCCCTCTATGATGGGATCTTAAAGTTAACACAATGGCGATAATGGGAAGTTGTTAGGCTTACTTGAAACTACCACTAAACTCATATGAATGGGCTAGTGGTGTATTATCACTCTTATTGATGTGACTAATGTGCCACTTCAAGTCTTTTGAATTAGGTAAAATAAATCTTACAGCTTGTAGATTCAACATAGCTGTAATAGCACTCTATTGTGGAAATATAGTCGTCTAATGTAATCAGTGAAACTTACTCCTATTGGGTGCATGATGGAAGCGTAGTTTATCTTAGATGATTGGTTTCCTCGTTTTTTTTTTCTTTCACTTCACTGATGCAATGGTTTGATCATTGATGATCTTGTTGAGTAGAATGCTCCTTTTGTATGTTAAATTGCTGTTGAAATTGGAGCACAGGGGTTGTGAGGCATGTGGGAGAGAAAAACTAGAGAGCGGATGTAATGGGGAGGGAAGGATTCAAGGCGGGATCGCAACAGTCCCAGGATTTGGTTGGTGGCCAATAAAAGCCTACAGGCCTTGTCCAGGATTTGTGGCATCTGGTGGCAGGTATCGAAGACGTGGGCAAAGCATGGATGAGGTTGTCTCTGGAAGTGGGGGGAGGAAAGGAGTTTCCATGGCGACTAGCGACGAGGCTAAATCAAGGTATGGTTAGGTTCCTATATGGCATGTTTATTGAAATTGTTTCCCATGTTAGCAATTGTTATTTTGGAGTTTGTACCACGTTACTTGCATATTGTGGGAATGGTTATCCTTAACTGTTTGGGATAAGTTTAGTTGCTTTGTTCCACATGACCCAGGCAGATGAGGAGAATCTTGGGTCGAAATGTTATTGCATGCGAGATGTAGTGCGTTTTGAGCTGGAAATAGACAATTGCTCTCCCTTTTATCAGAGCGCTCACAACCCTAGCTTGCCAACTCGTACTCTCGGACACAATTGACGCATTGCTGTGTGACTTCCATGTTGGAGGGGGTTGATCATGGTTAAATTGCGGGGGCGATACCAACAAAAAAGAGAGGACAATTTGCTTTATTCTCATATCCGTGCAATCTTGAATTGTTTCCCACAGATTGTGCATAAAGAAAAAGGGCTGTTTAAGGACTTGAACGGGCAGAATACCTTTACCTAGCCTTATAAATGATGGGGGGGAAAAATACCGGCTTTATGCTCAACAATTCATTTTTGTAGCATATCAGTAGCTTTGATCTGATTCTCAGCAATGCTGCACATTCTTGCCAACATATCAGAGTTCCGTCATTTGAATGGATCTACTCAATGTCCTTGCATTGTCTCTCTGTTTCGCATTGTAGAATCGTTGCGTTGAACGACTTAGTGCTACATTCTTAATGCCTTGTTTTCTTTGCAGCAAAAAGAACCAACCAAGGCAATTCAAGAAGTAACTTTTCACTGGAAGTTTTGTGGTTCTCTCTTTGCAGATTGCTTTGCTGTTATATGGATTATATGTCACAGATATATGGCAATGGCTTGCCCTCGATTTTACGTGGAATTGTAAATGTGATTCATTTCTCTACTTCCAATATAGCAACAACGATATCAAAGGTGCTTCGGTTGGCCTATGCTTAGGTGCATTTTTTTTTTTTAATCAATTGTACTTATACCCATATCAACTGAGGGGGTGTTCTTCTAAATAAGCCATTTGGCTTTCCCGCCAATTTTTTTTTGTCCTTATTCAATTTTTTTTTGCATTTTGTGGCTTATTGTCATTTTTTTGGGGATTATTGCTTCCTTATGACGAGAGGAATCTAAAAAGTAAAAATTTTTGGTCGAAATCCAAATTTTTTTGAATAAAGACGAAATAAGTGGCTTTCCCGCCAATTTTCGTCGAAATTCAAAAAAAATTGGATTTCGATCGAAATTTTTTACTTTTTAGATTCCTCTCGTCATAAGGAAGCAATAATCCCCAAAAAATTGACAATAAGCCACAAAATGCAAAAAAAAATTGAATAAGGACAAAAAAAATTTGGCGGGAAAGCCAAATGGCTTATTTAGAAGAACACCCCCTGATATCATCTTTTGGTAAGGATCAAGAACTATGGTGTATTTGCATTGTGAGCTGGATTTAGACCACCCCTGCAGATATACGAGATACAACCGATGGAGAGAACCATAGAGTTCACAAAACAAAGAGAAAGAAAAGCTTTTAAAAGCTGGTTCACATTGTTTGGATCGAATGTAGGGCTGTCGTTAGGATTCAATTTACCATCCGCAAATGCGTGTGACAAAACATATTGAACTCTTCGAATAAGAGTTAGGCGCACCTTAACATTTCTTGGAGCTCTAAACTAACGACCGAACAAACTTCAATTGGTTATAAAAGAAATTTCCCCATGAAAGTCGAACCTGCAAATTATTTTGTTTTCGTGTTTATTTCTAAACCCATATTCCAAACAAGTGCTTTATAGCTTGATCAAATGGAATTCCAAGAAATCGATCTAGAAAATGGAATTCCAAAAAGATCCAGATTTATTTTGAGTTTCAATGTGAGTGGGAAAAATAGCTTACACACGGGTGCATTGTGTAACTCTACTTAAATAATCAGCTACTCTCCGGTCTCTTTTAAGGGACTGGAGAGTAGCTTATCGGCCTGTTTGCATAATTAATCAGCTACTTAAATAGCTTACTGTCCTGTTTGCCTATTGTGAAAGCTCATTTTCAAACCACTTCAATGATTAAAATTATTTATTTTTTCAGAGCTGGTTGAGAACATTATACACGTTAAAAATTATGTTAGATAAAATACTATCAATTACTAATTTATTTTCACAATACATCGTCGTGCAAAAAAGAAATGATTGAAACACCGAAACAAAACCCAATTTTGAAACATAAATGCATTTAGAAAACATATCAAAACGATATTCAATGAAATATTTTTTTTACGTGCTCAATATTTTTTTCTCATCAAGCAACGTGGTCATTATTCTTAAAGAGATCTAGAAGATGAATGATTCCATAAATGCGTCCAGAAAGAAGCCACAACAAGCGCCCAACCATGGTGCTAAGAGAGAATTTCTTCTTCTTTTTTTGGAATCTCCTAGTTTCAGTGTAAATGACGTACTTTTTACCGAATTGAGAATAATCGAGATACGCGTAAATTGATCCGGATAACGGGTCAGACATAACATAATATAAACGGACCGACCCTTGAGCTATGCACGGGATCTTTGCCACTTCGCTTAACTGAACCGGAATCAACAAAATTTCCCCAATTGGCAAGTTTGTTTGGCAAGCCCTAGATTTCTGTCTCGGAGAAAATCATGGAACCAGAACTCCAATCCAAAATCGAAGAAACAGTGCTTCAGATCCTCAAGTCTTCCAACATGGACGAGACCACCGAGTACAAGATCCGCCAAGCCGCCTCCGAGCAGCTCGGCGTCGACCTCTCCCCGCCGGACCGGAAGCGGTTCGTCAGGACAGTCGTCGAGTCTTACCTCTCCGAGCAGAAGCCCGAACCGGACGTAAACGAAGGTAAAAGCGACGCCGTCGAAGAGGAGGAGGAGGAAGGAGAAGGTGACGATGATGATGATGGAGGACGTGGGAAGAGGAAGAGAGGCGGCGGTGCTAAAGAGTACGATGATAACGGCGATCTCATCATTTGCAAGGTTCAGTTTAATATGTTTTGATCTATTTTATTATCTACTTAATTTGATGTTTGTTTTAGTTAAGTAGTAGATTTTCTGAGAGAGTTTAGGCGAGGGTTTGAACAGAATGTGAACCCTAAATTGTGCAAATGGTGTATTACGATCAGTACATGTGTAGAGATATCTATGAGTGATAGCATCTGCAGCCCTTACTTATAGTTTTACTCAAATAAATTTGGTTAGAAGCTTCATTTGGTAAGAAAGATGCCAATGGGCAAGCTCAAATACGAGTAGAAGCTTCATTATGGCATGATTGTAAATTTGGGAGGAGAAAATTAGTCTTCCAAAGTTTGAGTCTAAGATATCTTAGCCTATTTTATTATTTAATTTGATGTTTGTGTTGATCAAAAAGTAGATTTTGTGAGAGAGTTTAGGTGAGGGTTTGAAAACATACAGAAAATTACCTCTAAGTACAGAAAAGTGACACTTAATTCCCATTAAGGAGAGATGAAATACTTAATTACCACTAAGTCCACTTTTACAAAAATACATTTAACATTAATGGAAGTGTCACCTTAGGGTTTTAGGGTATGCTAGGGTTTTATGGTACCCTAATGGGTACCCTAGTACCCTTGGTACCCTAAAATCTTAGGATACCCTAGGATTTTAGAGTTTTAGGGTACCCTAGGGTTTTAGGGCACTTTAAGATTTTAGGTTTTAGGATACCCTAGGGTTTAAGGTACTCTAGGGTTTAGGTTTAGGCGCTTTTATAGAGCCCTAGGGTTTAGGTTTAGGCACTTTCATAGGAGTTATAGGGTGCACTTTCCTATTATTGGGTTTTAGCGGTTTAGGCACTTTCATTGGGTACCCTAGGATTTTAGGCACTTTTATAGAGTACCCTAAGGTTTAGGCACTTTCATAGGGTGCCCTAGGGGTTATGCACTTTCAGTATTTAGGGTTTTAGGCACTTTCATAGGGTTTTAGTGTTTCATTAATTAGAGCAGACTTGGTGGGAATTACTTTTTATTTTCTGGACCTAGAGGTAAATTGCCCATGAACATAATGTGATCCCTAAATTGTGCATTCGGTGGCTTAGAGCATCTATAAATGTTTTGAGCAATTTTTTTCAAGCAAAAGCAATTTTTGTACTGAAGTAAGAAACATTACTTAGATTAGGGTTAGGAAGTTGTGTAGAGGTTGTTTCTATAGCTTTCTGAGACTGAGGCAGTGAGGCTATCTTGTTTATTTGTTTTATTGTAGCTGTCTGCGAGGAGAAGGGTGACAATTCAGGATTTCAGAGGGAAAACTTTGGTGTCTATCAGGGAGTTCTATAGTAAAGATGGCAAAGACCTTCCTTCTTCAAAAGGTAATGATGTTTCATTCAACTCATTGCAGTGTGCTTCTTTGTGTTGTTGGGCTTGCTCCATTTTTGCAAACTGTATTGGAAAATTTGTGGATTGGAGAGCACATGCCGAGTTTTGTTTGTTATAGAGGATATGAGAAGTTTGAATTTGGGATTATGTTTCACCCTGCACAAGTTGGTTTCTGGAACGTTTAGTACAGTAACATCTCAGATATCATTGCGCTTCTATTCACTGTCTCTGCATTTAGTAACTTTTCTATTGTTGATCATTTGTGTGTTTTTTGAAATAATACGTGTGTGTGTGTGTGATGGGGGGGAGAGAGAGAGTTAGTGTGTGTGCAAAGTGTTTTTTGAAATAATACGTGTATGTGTGTGTGATGGGAGAGAGAGAGAGAGAGAGAGAGAGTGTGTGTGTGTGTGTGTGTGAGTGTGTGCATTTGTGTGTTTTTTGAAATAATACATGTGTGTGTGTGTGATGGGAGAGAGAGAGAGAGGTTCTATCTGATCAATCTCGATTGTAACGGGAAAGAAAATTTCTTGTGTTCTTTAAGACATCCAGCTTCCTCCTTTAAGGTGTAACCTTAAATCTGCCCCCAAGCTCTTAGTACCTACTGTCAGTGCGTTTGTTATTATCAATCCCCAATAATTTTTTACTCCAATTATTACTCACTAACATCAAGCTTCCTCCTTTAAGTAAGGATCAACATGGTGGAAGTAATCTCTGCTGTTCCCTTTAGTGTTTATTAATTCTCTTTTATCTTCATTGAATATTTGACATTTGATTTTATATTTTGAAAGTTGGTCGTTGAGAATCAACACTTTGGCCATGCTTTTCGGAACCACAATTGTTTTTTTGACTATCAGTTTATGGTTAGCCCAAATAGTTACAAGATTGAGCATTGGTACTGAATAGGAAGATAGGGGAGGATTTATGTAGGGAAAGTCTTAGCATGGCATCTAAAGGGAAAGGAGGGAAGGGGTGGGGGAAAGGTGTGTGTGGTAGAAATTGGATTTGTTATCATTGTTACTGCATAGCATTGAAAATATTATGGGAAGGGATGGAAATGATCAACTATGAATGCAAGAGTCCATTTCAAATTGAGCTTTAGGGATTGAATTTAATTGTATTTGGCCATTAGTAGGTTAATTTTGTGATTTTCAGTAGCGGAAATGAAAAAAAGGTGCCTATTTTTCTTTTCCTTTCTTGAGAATTTCTGCATATGTGACATTTGGGTGGTTACATTGCTATTTTAGGTCGTATAACTAGTTTTACTTGGGCATTGATGCTGGTATCAAGTAGTCTAGTTATCTTAAGTTGTTTCCATCATTTTGCTGGTTTAGTATTTCAACTTGTATGCCATCTAGCTTGATTTGCAAGCAGATAGGTTTATTGTGGGCGTGTGCAAATTTTTGAGGAATTTTTTTTTCACAATGTTCTCAGTACTACTTGTCTTCGAAAACCTCAAAGGATTTTTCCCAATTAGTTAGTCATTTTCTTCAACTTGAGTTCTAAGTTGTATGAATCTTGGATTTTTGAGTAGTAAGGATGTGTTATGCAAGTTGGTTGTTCTCCAGCTGTAATATGTTTTACCTTTGGGAGTAGCCATTGTAACGGTGTAACCTGTTGCAACCCCTGCGTTTTGACTTTCTTTCAGTATGCAATTTTTTTTTTGTTTCTTAGAAACCATTATATTTGTTACTGTTATTATTGACAAGGAGAAAAGGGATAATGATGAACAAGGGAGTACAACATCACTGGTCAAAAGTATTACTAAAAAAGACTTTTAAGAGTCCCTGAGTTAGTCTGCTATTGTTTTATCATTCTGTGAGCTGGATAAGTATGTTATCATTTCGCATAGATTTTGTAAATACTATTGCTTTTACAGGTAGATCTTCACTATGTTTGCCTGTATAAGGAGATGTCTTTTTTCCCCCCACTTTTTAGCATTTTAATGGAAGCTTGGTAGCGCCAGTTTTCCTTTATGCTTAAATCCGTTGTTCATTGTCATTTGTCCTGTTTATGCCAAATGCTTGATTCTACCATTGTATCTCCAGGAATAAGCTTGACAACTGAGCAATGGTCATCCTTCAAGAAGAATGTACCTGCTATAGAGAAAGCCATAAGGAAGATGGAGTCAAGGTTGAATTGATCGTCCTGTTGATATCAAAAACCTGCATTGCAGGTTTTGTACTTGTTAATGGCAGAAAATTGTGGTGATAATCTTCCCAAGTCTTAGGAGTAGTAGTATGTCTTTCTACAGAGCCCTTCTTCGGGCTGATGTGGACCTTATGGTTGGTAAAACAATACTCTTCAATCGCACAACTGGTTCATGGTTCTTGTGATCTCTTTTGTATCTCTTTTGTAACCATTGGGGTTGTTTTGCTTCCAGTTTCTGTGTAATCTTCTTCAAAAAATGTCTCCATAATTGGGGATAAATCTAAGTCTTGTGGATGTTACTTTGAATATAGGAAACCAGAAAACCTACAATTCACTGCTTGAAGGAATGACCGGACGCCAAGTTATCAGCAATGTTATAAAAGTCGCTAGGCGCTAGTCGGGCGGTCGGCCACCTTCGAGCAATTAATTGGATTCATCAACAATTAATCCGTGTATATTAATTAGTAATCGGAGATTAATCGTTAGTCAGAGCTAATCTGATAGGTCTTGCTAGTGATTAATCACGGATTAATTCCTTGTTTTAGAACACTAACTTATCAGAAAATGCTAGACATCAGTTTGCTCGAGAGTTAGTGGATCAACAAATCAGAGCTCTTGGGACAACGTCATGTGGTGCTTATGCCTCTCCACAACACATTGATTTGAGTTCAACAAACTAATCTTGGATGAGCTTAGCAGCACTGAATAACTTTCCAATCCACACTACCAAAGCTAGCAGACCGTCTCACTTTGAGCTGGGGAGAGTATGGCTCAAAAGGAAGAAAGTTTTTAAACTACTATACAAAAACCTGATTATTAATATTACCCTGATATAGACATTCATTGATAAATAGGGTTCAGAAGCCCATCCAATCTACCTAATATACCAAACATCCCTACCAACCAAATTTTATGCACCCTTTGCAGCCGGAATCATCGATATATTCATTTCACAATGACGTAAGCCACAATAACGGTTATATCATCTGCTTTGCCACCAAGACGGTCTTTTCCGGCCATCACTGCAGCCTGCGTAAAAGGAGTAGGAGCAAGGCTATCGACTGAGTTATTATAAGCATGTTCTGCTATGGCCCAAGCAGCCTGCTCGGGTTCTGAACTACTTTCAGTTATCATCTTGACAATATGACAAATGTCTTCTGAAAACATGTTGTCCAACAGCCCATCCGTGCCCATGACGATCACGTCCCCTGGTACTACGGGGGTCCTGTACAACTGTGCTACATTCGGGCGATCTGATGATGTCTTTTTTCCTAGCTGATATGGGCAGTTGAATCTGCGTTGCTGAATGTTGGATTTGAAAACTTCTTTGCCCTCTCTAATCACCATAAATCCACTGTCTCCAACATTTGCAACGACCACATGCTGTAAAAATAAGCAAACAACAATTCAGCTAGAGGCATGGCATAAAGTACATTACGGTTACCTCTCTCTCGCAAAGCTAGTTCGCTCCACAAATCAGCTTTTGTATGCGCCCGCACCTGTTTCTGTAAGTAGGAATGGCAAAGTGGGGATATTGAATGGGCTGCACTCTGCCTTTCCTGTTTATTTACCCCTCATATCACCTTAAAGGCTCAAACTCGCCCCAATCCCAAACTAAAGTGGAGAGCAGACCCATTTCAAAAAAAGTGGAGAGCAGCACAATAGTACTACTAAAATAAAACCACTACGATGTAAAGTCAAACAGGACCCATCCAATAACTTACCTCACAACTGCAGCCATATCACAAATCCCAAACAATAAAAAATCCATAGCCGAAAATTTTAATTTGAACAAGTGGGCAAGACTAATATTTATACAAAGGTACGGACAAAACCCTCTTTCCCTATAATGTCAACTATAAGACCATTGCAGGTTTAATACATAGCAACAAATCCCGGCCCTTGGGGCTGATTCAAGGCTTTTTACCTTAAAGGGTTACAAATGCCTTCGTGAATCCCGTAACAAGGCTCGTACACCCAAACTCGCTTCATACCTTAACGAGTTACAAATGCCTTCTTGAATCCTGTAACAGAGACAGGACAGATAATCTGGGTACCCCACTGCATTGTCTATCCTAGTTGTAAGCATAACTAGAGATCCAAATTGAAATGCAAGAAGAAAAAGGAAATAAAGGAAGGAAAAGACACTGACATTGTTTTTGAGGGTAAGTATGCAAGCTGTTGAGGATCCTTCAACATTGGTGTTTCTGTAGGCTTCATCCAAAACCCATCTGGGATCAACCTCACTCTTTTCTACATTCTCAATTGCCTTGACGCAATTGGCCATAAGGCCCCGGGCGTACTGTCCTGCATCAACACCGGATTTACTCCACCCACCAACACCATCTGCAACCCCAACTGTTTGTTTTTCTGCACAGATGAAGTGGGCATCATCCCCTTGGGGCTTTGACTCCTTCGCCTTTGATATGTAGAAAGCTCCACATACCATCTTCAACCCTCTTTCCCTTGAACTTAGTCAAAGCAAAGAAAGTAAACATAAGTTGATATTTTGATAATCATAACCTCAATGGGATAAGATACTGTATTACGTTCTACACATAAGCAGGTTTTGTTTGCAACAGCTTTAACAGCCCCTTCGGATTGAGGGGTTTGATAGAATAAAGAAAGGAAAAGAAAAGAAAGGATTAGTGTTTCTTGCCAAATCACTTATTTGGATCAAGTACATAGGTGAGAGAAGTACAAAAATGATATCTTTTGATCGGCTAGTTCTCCTTTCTCACAAAATCTCACGAAAAATGTCTGGATGTGATGCAAAAGGCTCACATTTCTTATCAAACCATTCCTCACAATCCATAGGGCCGTAAAAGTTTTGACTTTTTTTTTAGCAGTGCTACAAACACAAAGACACAGATGTGTCAAGACCCGTCTGATGCATGTGATTCTCACATGGGAAACCTACACAAATCGAACGGCTGCAAACCTAGATGTGTCTGAATCTGCGAAGAACACGCCTGCCCAGAGTATCTTTCTATTAATTTTGGTTCTGCGTTCTCGAAGGCACATAAACAAAACCCCAATATCCCAAAACCTATAAAAGATAGGAACTTTTCAGTATTGAACTGTGTCGGACCTACACAAAACGATGCATGTGGGACCAACGCTAATCGAAATCAGTATCCAAAGTATTGTCCCTATTTTTTTATTTTTTTTCCCTTTACTCGCAGGCACATAAACCAAACCCAGAATTGCAAACCCTAGAAAGTTCGAAGTTTTTTATTTTTCAGTATGGATCAAACCCAGATTAATACCCAAATCAAAATCACGTACGCAGAAGTGATAACGGACGAATCAATTCGATCAAACTAGAAACAAATTCGTAAACAGACGTGAAGAATGTACATCATACCCGTTGGAAAAAACACGCTCAGTGAAATTCATGGTGAAATCTCGTCTAGTTACAGTGGCAGGGCTTTGTATTTGAGATCAAGCGAATTGCGAAGAACACAATGAGAGGAGAAGAACCCTAACATTGGCGAGAGCCGTAGAGGATTTTGAGATAGAAATATAGCTTCAGCGATTTCTATGTTCGTATGATTCCGATGATATGTGTTCAAGGAAACGAGTCCCAGTTTTCTTAGGAAACGTACATGTTTTAGCCTAAAAGAGATGGTTAGTCCGACTGTTTGTAGGACTGTATAGAGTTATGATGGGAGTTATTACTCAGCAATGTACGCGACGTCATACTCCAACACCCATTAATAACAGTAATGCTACACATACAGCAAAAATGCACAGATTTTGCATACAGATTTTGTGTGGGGCCCACTACGGGTCCCACACAAATGATCCGAGCCGTTCATTAAATGTAAAATAGTTTTTTAAGGGCCCCCGCGAAAAATCAGTTCAATCCGATACTTATAGATGCTCAATCCAATTATAGAATGTTTCATTATCCGGGAATCAAAATCAAAAGTTAGATGATTGGATTGAGCATCTATAAGTATCGGATTGAACTGATTTTTCGCGGGGGCCCTTGAAAAACTGTTTTACATTTAATGAACGGCTCGGATCATTTGTGTGGGACTCGTAGTGGGCCCCACACAAAATCTGTATGCAAAATCTGTGCATTTTTGCTGTATGTGTAGCATTACTGCATTAATAATGCGTATTTTTACATGTATATGATTTTTTTTTACAATCATTCTACATCCACATCCACATCCACTTATACACCCACACTCACAATAGGGGTGAAACCTGCACATACTATACACTCAGTGTGTATGGAACCCATCCCTATTGTGAGTTTGAGTGTGTAAGTAGGAGTGTAAGTGAGTGTGGAGTTAGAATTTTTGGTTTTTTATAACCGTATGTCTGCATTATCTGGGTTAGTTTGTTCGCGCATTTTGACGAATTTAGGAGTCATGAAGTTAATGACCGAGCAATACTCTAGCAACTCGAAGGTTTCAAATGTTTAGTCTTCGTTAGGGGTGAGCATAGTCTGGTTTGGTTCGGTTTTATAGTAAACCAAGAACCAAACCAATACCTATGGATTATGAATTTGGAGAACCAAACCAACCCACAAATTCCATAGAACCAAACCAATCCAAACCATTAAAATACGGTTTAGTTTTGGTTTTAAACTACGATTTGCTTTGAACTAAGTTATCATCTTCAAAAAAAAAATTAAAATACATAAAATTACGAAGATAAATTAAAAGAAAACTTGTATATATTAAAACCAATTCCATTCAAATTACCAAAACACCCCTTAAACACTGTGAAATTCCGAAAATTCACTGCCATCACATCGAAACATTCCACATAGCTCGTAAAGGCCCAGGTGAGAAAGTCCCACAAAAGAGAAGAAAAGCCCACACATGAGTAGAACAAATCATAGAACAAAGACTCCAAACGAAGGTCCAAAAAACAAGAACAATCCTCCAAGGGGAGAAAGAAAGCTAAAAAAAGAAAACAACAACAACCAGATAATTACTGGAAAATCCTGTTGTGGGAACAACTAGTGTTGTGCAGTAGAAGTGAAGAGCTAAACCCAAGCATTGAGGAACCCAAATCAAACTCAACAAGATAGTTCTCCAACTGGTGCCCTCCCAGGACCACCGAGGTCCTTGGCTCTGCCCCTCCATCCACAAGCCCTAAACACAAAGCACCAGTCTTCACTCTCACCATCAAATTAGCTCCGTAAATCCTCCAATAAACACCCTTTTGGAAAACCAGATCGATAACCGGCACATCCGGTCCCGTACTTGAAGTACCAATGGTCTTCGAGTCGAAGCATGCTCCGAATGGTGAAACCGACGCCACCCGTTCGATCTTCTTCAATGCGGCCATTTTGACAAACTTGTTGACAACTGATCGGTAGATGGAGCTCTGGAGAACCGTATGTGGGGCTACGGTACTGAGCTTCGTCCCGCCGTTACCCTGTTTGTCAATGGCTAGCAAGGAGGCATTGAACGAGCCGAGACGAATCCCATTCACTCTGATTAATTTCACATCGACGAAATACTCATCGGATGGATCGCCTTCTGAGTACGATGGGGCGGTGCTCACCGGGTTAATAAGGAGCGGAGTGGTGGCGAGTGACTTGGACAGGTCTTTTGTGTAAGGAAGCATGTAGTAGGGTCCACCGCCGATGAATATGTCCCCTGATCCCGTCATAGAAGACGGGAGACAGAGGGCAAATTTCTTGGGATGGGGCAACTTAAATGTCGATGCGATTTTGGTAGTTAAGGAAATTGGGGACCTAGCCAAGCCTACCATCCCTATAGTGCCAAATGCCAGGCCTCGTAATTGGGCCGAGGCGCCGCACGAAAAAGGGAAATCGGGCACCATGTTGCTGGAAATCGTGCTCTGCCCATCCGTCGAATACACTTCCATGACATCCTCGCCTAGGCCTGCGGCGTAAAGCAAGTTCTTGATCGGGTTATAGGCGTCAGAACCGCAAGTGTCGTTGGTGCACCCCGGCCTAGGCGGACCAGGCAGGGTGCAACCCATGCATCCGATCCCTTTAGCGGCCTCGCATTTGCGGGACCCACAAGGGATCGGGCGATAGGACGTGGAGTTGTATTTATCGCAATCGATCCACGTTTGTTGGCCGCCGAGGTCGATGACTACATCGACCTCGTTCCGGATCACGTTCAACGTACTGGGATCGCGGTCGCCGAGTTCGAGGGTGGTGTAGTATTGGTGAGAGTGAGAGGTGGTGTTTGTCCTAATGGGGAGGTGTACTGCGGTGCTCCCCTTGGGTTGGAGTGCTATTTGTGTGGCTGATGAGTGAGAGAGGTGGAAAAAGAAGATGGAAAGGGAAGAGAGAAAGAGATATTGGAGTGAAGAAGCCATTGAAGACTATCTGCAAGTAATTGATGTCTGGTGTGCAGTTATATACATGTGAGGAATATACTATGTCTGGTGTGCGAGAATTTTTTTAGTGTCGGGTGGGTACTAGATGGTCTCCGCTCAGTGCATTCAGGCCGTCCATTTTGGTTTGGGATTGCTCGAATTTGGAGAGAGAAAGAGTAGAGAGAGTGGTAGGGTGAGAGGAGAGAGAGGGTTTCAATATAAGCCGTTCAACACACTTTTGAACGACCCGAATAGACTGCTCAAGTATCATGTGAACACGACCACGTGGTATCCATCCGGTACCCAAAACTTTCTCTGTTGAAATAAGCTCATGCTCCCTCTGTCCCACTTTGGTGTGCTCTTATTCCTTTTGGGATGTCTCAAAATGATATGCTTGTTTCAAAACTTTTCAATTTTGGATGTCCATATTACCCCTCATTTCTCCTTCTCAAATTCAAATTTTGAACTTGATTTGAAAGGAAAGTGGAGTAAATTAATGACATGACAAGAAAATTGACAAAAGTCATAAGTTACAAATGGGTAAAATGGTAAAATTGATACAAAGTCAATGTAATTATGATCTTTTCGATTTTAAATTACGTGAAAGTCAAAATAGGCGCAACAAAGTGGGACGGAGGGAGTACTTCATACTACCTCCGTCCCAATTTACTTGTTATTTTTGGAAGTTCGTGCCACTTTTCAATTAATTATATCTTGTAATTTATAATATTTTAGGTGATTTCGAAAACATTAAATTATAGAACAAATCGAGATCTATCAAACAAGATCTATATTGAATATAAAATTTATTACCACTTTAAAGATATAACTAATTTTTTAATCCAGTTAGAATAGAATTGGGACAAGTAAATTGGGACGGAGGGAGTATCTTTTTGGCAGTGGCGCATTTAATTACTTTGAGGATAATGTTTTGTAAAATGACACTATGCACTGTCCGAAAATGGCAATGATTGTATTGGCATAATGGCATTCATGATGGGTATGAATACTCTATTGTGTTACAAAATTGTTTTTTTTTTGAACATGTCTGTTACAAAATTGTTGAGTGTGAAGAAATCAGTTTTTTGTGATCCTGGTCCGGATCACTGTGAGACTGGTCCGGACAACCGCGAGTAGATTGAAGAATTTGAAATTTCTACAAATCTAGTCCGAACCAGAGTGAAGTTGGTCCGGACAAATTGGCACGCAGAATTAGGCGAGGAGCGGGTTTTTGTAGGATTTTTTGATGTGCTAGTTTGCTTAGAATATAAAAGAAAAGCTTGGGTTGCCTTCTATTGTAATGTTGTTCATCTTTTCATCATAAAATCCGCCAACACAATGTGAAATACAATTAGACAAATTGCTTAAGTCCGAACCACGTATATTTCGTGTTTTGCTTTTCGATTGTTTGTTTCTTTTGATTGTATGTTTATTCTCTTACCCTAACAAGTATTATCATTTGTCACGTGTTTAATTAACTTTGTGTAAAGAAAGACGAGATTTTAATTACATTTATAGAAAGGTAAAGTGCAAAAGTTATTCTTTCGATATAGAAAAAGGTAATCGTTAGAAACTGTCGGGAACAGTAGATATATAAAACAATCCGAAACTAAATTTTGTTTTTAAAATTGACAGCCTTTATGAAAAGTTTTGCACCTTGCCGCTGAATTAAAATAGCAGTACTATCTGTGAATTACTTGTAGGACACAAGACTGTGATCCCTCTCTCAACCCTATCTCTCTCTCCCTCTCCCTCTCCCTCTCTCTCTCTCTCAACCTTAGCCACCACAACTCCTCGATCTTCTTTCTTTCCCTCCCCCCGTGGGTTCCATACCCGTGTGCAGCAGCGGAAGGGGGAGACCATGGTACTACCGACTCCCTTTCTTTGTTTTTTTTGCCTTCCATCTCTTCAGATCTACGACTTGTCGTTTGATCTGTGGGAGTTTTGTCTCTCGTTCAACTAGAGTTACTAGTTTCGTCTTTGGACGAATTTTGTCTACAGATTGGGTTCTCTTAATCGAGATTGTTTCACAACGATAGCTGTGCTTCAGCGTTCTATCCCTACACGATGTCTTTGGCGAGGCGACCCGTGGCGGCTTAGCAAATCTGTAGTTCTTGGGAGTTCATTGGTGCATTCATACTTGGGTGGAGTGCATCTAATCGTCTGGGTATTTGGTGTCTTTTGTCCTTAACTTCGCACTTTTTCTCATTTGAGACTCCTAATTAGATGTTAGGCGCTATTGCGTTAGGCCATGTCTGGGTTAGGAAGAAAGACATCGATTGCCTTGTGATTTACTTGTTTTGTATTTGTTAGACGATTAGTTTGGTTTTGTCCAAGTTCTTTGTAATGATCTCCGTTTTGTAAGTGTCGTTGGGCGTTTATCAATACAATCTTCTCATTTTTGACACAAAAAAAAAATAGCAGTACTGAATTTTAGAATTTTTGTGTGTGTGTGTGTGGAAGGGAAAGAATTTCATTGATAAATACGATGATTACAATCTACCATGTACCACTTATACAACTGTCAAAAAGACCTATTACAAACAGGAAGACACATAATACATCTAAATCAAATGAAAGATGCGAGTCTAGCGATAAACGAATTTTAGATAATCTGATACTCCTATGTGCTTTAGATAAGCGCATATCCTCTTGATAGTGTCTCATTTAAAATTTGAAGAAAAATGTCTGGGCACCCATACCGAGACAATGGTTCGTTAAATTAAATTATCTCTTGATTAGAATTTTTTTTTTTCACAAGGATAACCAGAACCAATAATAATTATCGAAAAAACAAACAAAGAGCACATCCATCCGTTAATAAAGGCGTGGACAACAACGGCGGATAGACTTTTCAAGTAGAAACACATGTCCTTTAAAACCCTTACAAGCCAAGCAATAAATTGCACCATTACCAATATGCCTATCAAAACTAAACTCACACACACACAGAAATAACATGCCAATCCTCCATCGAAAAACACCCACAAAGGCAAAGAAGAGTCCCTACAAAGGGGAGGAAACATTCCACAATGGAGATCACAACGAACCATTGCTAAAGATAAGAAGAATGAATGGAAAATTAGAGAAATAAAGCCTCTGGCCACCGTCAATGTTGCCGGAACTCGTCGCCTAGGATCGAGCAACTTATTTGTCGGAAAAGACCGAGCCACCCTTGCTTCATCTGGTCCCCAGATCTGGCCCAACCTGGGTAGGCTGTGGAGGAGATGGGGTGGGTCAGATGGGGGGATTTGGGGAGGAGGAGGATGGGGGTGGTGGAAGAAAGAGAGAAAAACTCCCAAATTTAGGATCGGAAGATGAAAAATACCCATCAGGGGGAGAAATCCCCCTCCCCTTCTAGTATCTCTAGTTGTTTGTCAAATTCATTGCCAATTGTTCAATGAGGAGTCTCTTATTTTATTTTATTTTCTTGAACTCCTCAAGTCTCTAGCGTATTTCTGAACAAGAGCTCTAACGTTTGCTTAAGCACGTTTAAGGATAATTTGTTGACTTTGCGGTACCATAACTACTCCATCGTCGCCTTAGGAACCAATTGTAATTTGTAGACGCACATAGGACTTTATGAGCGCTGCAAACAAATCGAGTTATTCACAAGCAGCTCGAGACTTGGTTTTATTAAAAGCTTGGGTCAACTCAATTCGTTTAGTAAACAAGTCGATCTCGAACAAAGTTTTTGATTATTTAGCAAACAAGCCGAGATCAAGCTAGCCCTAACTTGGCTCATTTATAGAGGGTTCAATCGGTACTTGAACCGAACTGAACTCCAATAGAGCTCGAGCATATTTTCAAACGAACCAAGCTCAAACTCTCTAGTACGCTTCAATACCTGCCCAAAAAATTGTTTTCAAGCACTTGATAATATTCGTCTTAATTGAAGCTTTTTTAAAATTGGTTTGATGGAAGCTTTTAACACATGGGCTGTTGACCCAACTCATCATGAAGATGCTCTAATGAGTACATATATATATACTTCTAGAAATTCCCGAGTGACTACCAAAACCACGAAAAATTATTCATTGCTCTTGCTCCAAGGGCACTGAACGAACAAGCTTAATTTTTGCCAACAGAATCGCCGAGTATGCGGACCAAAAAAAAAAATTCGCTGAGGATTCATGGATACTTCCATGAACGAGCATAGCGTGATTTCTAGCAACAAGGAGCCCGATTCTCCTTTCTCATGTGCCGATTCGTCCCTATTGAAAGGCCTAGATTTTGGCTGCTTAGGGTATGGATGGTGCGCTTGGCTGGGTCTCCAACTTTGTTACCCAGTACTATCATTACTTAACGGCATCAATTCATTCGGGAATATTTGGAGACATATTCATTGGACCTTACTACATGCTTCCAAAGATCTTTCAAAGTCTCTCGCCACCCTTTCGCTCATTAATCCATTGAGCACGGCTCCTGCTTACTCAGAACTAGTCAGAAGATGATCCATCCGAATAATTAATCCGATGTGCATTTCGTCATTGTGAAGTGGATGGTATATATTAGGGGGAAAAATTCAAAAAAACCCCTGAACTTTGAACTCAATGTCAAATAGGCACCTGAACTTAAATAAACTTCAATTGAACACCTGAACTTTCACTCCGTTATCAATTTACCCCCTACCGTCTCAATCCGTGACTTGCCGTTAACGGCACAGTTAAAAAAAAAATACTTACCACCAGTTTGCAATCCTATGAAGCAGAAACGTAATTATGAGAGCCTTAGAGACAAAATTTGATTATGTCTCTTTAGAATAATATGATCAGAATAATAAGATCTTCACACCCGTTCAAACGGATTAAAAATTGGAGCACTTAATTTTTTAACCATATTTTTTAATATATAAACGGTCTCAAAAAAAATTAAGTGCTCAAATTTTCAAAAAGAATTTTAAAAAAAATTCCCCATACTTCCAACATTTCTCTCTCTATCTCTCTCCACTTATTACCCGGACCCGGGGGCTCTGCTGCCCCAAAGGCACATCAGCCCCTACCCACACACCAAAATGGCAACGTTTTGGTTAAATAAAAAATTCATACCACCAGTTTGCAATCCTATGGAGCAGAAACGTGATTATGAGAGCCTTAGAGACAAAATTTGATTATGTCTCTTTAGAATAATATGATCAGAATAATAAGATATTCACACCCGTTCAAACGGATTAAAAATTGAAGTACTTAATTTTTTAATCATATTTTTTAATATATAAACGGTCATAAAAAATTAAGTGCTCAAATTTTCACTCCGTTTTGAATCAGTACAAAGATATTTAAGTGCTCATAAAAAATTAAGTGCTCATAATCACATTTCTGCTCCATAGGGTCCTAAATAAAGAACACATACTTAATATGAGAGCCTTAGAGATAAAAATGAATTACGACCCTTTAGAATAATATGATAAAAATAAAAAGATCTTTGCACCGATTCGAACGGAGTGAAAATTTGAGCACTTAATTTTTTTTGAGACCGTTTATATATTAAAAAATATGGTTAAAAAATTAAGTGCTCCAATTTTTAATCCGTTTGAACGGGTGTGAAGATTTTATTATTCTGATCATATTATTCTAAAGAGACATAATCAAATTTTGTCTCTAAGGCTCTCATAATCACGTTTCTGCTTCATAGGATTGCAAACTGGTGGTAAGTATTTTTTTTTTAACTGTGCTGTTAACGGCAAGTCACGGAACAGCAGGGGGTAAATTGATAACGGAGTGAAAGTTCAGGTGTTCAATTGAAGTTTATTTAAGTTCAGGTGTCTATTTGACATTGAGTTCAAAGTTCAGGGGTTTTTTTGAATTTTTCCCTATATTAGGCTTCACTCATTGAACACCTCCTTGCTACCCACAGACAACATCAGGGTGTCAGTGCGACGAACCTTAGTAATGTAACCCAATATACCGTTTCTCCACAGCTCATTTATCTGACTCTCCTTGTCAATAGGTTTGTCAAAATAGCCACATCGTAGAAGACCAAAAAAATTAGCGTCTGTGGCGCCATTCAGAGCGTGCTTCAACTCAAAAGACCATTGTTAATGCTAATATGTACCGGACCGGTTGTGCCGATCATCTATCTTGTTTTACAGAAGGGTGTTTATTGGAGGGTTTACAGTGCCTAATTCGATGGTTAGAGTAAAGAAGGGTCAAAGCCAGGGACCTCACTGATCTTTCGGGTCTTTTGAAATCAAAAGCTAGCAAATTCACGATGGGAAAAGAGGAGAGGTCAAGCAAAATACCCAAATTCCAATCGATCCATAAAAAGTTAAAAAAAAGAAAAAGATCAGCCTAAAAAATCTAGTAATTGAAGACCATTACTTGAAATAAACCTTACTTTCCATCAACGTTATACTAGATACAAGGGAAATGTATCACATTAAGAGTACAACATTTCGAAACGCCTTGTTTCCGAATTCGATCATCCCATTGGTCATTGAAATTTTTCATGTTGCCAAACTGAGCTCATTGGCAAACTTCCCCTTCCTCGGGCTGCCGATGCAAAAATCCGGCGACCCTTCTCTGCTCCGATGATCGCCATTATTCCCCTTGAACAAATTCGCAACCATCGGCTTCCAATTTCCTCCCCACTGCCCCCAACTAATCATCTTCCCCCTCCTCGGCGCAGCTGAATCACTAGCTGAACTCGCCGCCAGCCTCATCTGCTCAATCAACGCCTCCATGTTAACCTCCTGCGACAAGATCTCCTCCAACTGCTTCGTATCGATCACCAGCTTCACCCTCCACACGCCCTTCCGTGGCGGCGGCAGCACCTCCACCGCCGCAGAAGTGGACATCCTTATCGGCTCCGCTTCACAAGCAGAGTCCGCGTTCTTCTTACCCATTCTGCCGTTCTCCACGAGAGGGAGGAGGTAGTAAGACTGGCCGCCGCGAAGCAGTTCGTGATCATTCAATGCCGAAGACATGCGACTCTTCTGATAAATCCCGTGTCCCGGGTAGTCGTTGAGGACTTCTTTGACGGACTTAGGACCTTCGAATTCGACGATGTCGCCGGAATCCGTCATGACCCGGATAGAGTACTTGAGGTCTTCAGCTTCAACAATGCCTTTCAGAGAACAATTCCCCATTGTAAGAGTTTCTCCAACTTGTAAGGTTATTTGGTTGATGATATGCATGTGGTTGATGGGTTTTATATATATGTCCAAGAATCTGAATAATGGAGTATTCAAAGGGTCACGGATTTAGAGGAGGAAGAAGACAAGCTGGGGGGGAGGTGGTATAGGGAGAAGACATTTTGTGTCCTGTTTTTTTTTTGAAAATTTGAAAGTTGTGTCGTTAGATTAGACCGTTGGTTTGCGTCAATTAAGCACAATTTGTTTTTATCCAAGTCAAATGAATAGAATAAAAGGACGGTGTTGCAAGTTTTTTTTTTGGTTTTGTTTTGTTTTGTTTTTTTATTTATAAGTTGAATCGGTTCAATGAATCGATAGATTCGAAGACTAGTTCGACCGATCACTGATGGGAGGCCTACTTGAAGTCGGGAAATGATCGGTAAAAGTGTTCCTAGACTTATTGTGGAGTAATTGACATTTTACGTGCGGCCCAATGCAATGCAATAGCTTGTGATTAGGGGGTGGATCAACACTATGCTAGAGATTCCTTGGTGTGGGCATTTTGAAAACTGAAACATAATTTGATTAAATTATGCATCTTCTTATGTCAGTTTCTCTTGGTCCCAGATGTTTTAAAAGTCCAGAATCAATTAGAGAAATAAGCAAATTCAAATCTTGCCAGACAGTCATGATTTTGAGTAATTATGTTTTATTTTTTGGGCAAAGTAAGTGTATAGTAACCCAATATAAGATTAATGAAAAGCTCGACAGATATTCTGAAAGGCAAACAAAATGATGAAAGCGAACCCGAAGGGCCCAAGAAGTTGGTCTAGTGATCAAGATTTGGGACTTCGAAGTTAGCTTTGAAGAATTTCTCAAAACAATAGGGAAGAAGAAGATATAAGAGTAGTATTCATTTTCATTGATTTCTTGCTTAATCTAATACATAAATAAGCTGAGCTTAACTTTAGATTCCTTCTAACATACTCAACCAACAGCCAACCACTAATCAATGACAGCTAAGCACAGCTCAGCATTAGCTCAATAACCAACTTAACTAATCTGAGCTTAGCTGAACTTACAAACTCTGTTACTCTCTTATTAGTGACCCTTGCTTACAAGCTCCCTCACAAGGTCTTAGATTTGAAACCTAGCTTCCAAGTGTTATCAATTCTTTTGAGACCAGTACCATACAGAGTTCTGCTTTCGCTCTAGTTGGGATCCCGAAAGTGGACAGTAGGATTGATCTCCTAAAAATTAGTCGAGATACGAGTAAGCTGGTTTAAACACTAAAAAAACAAAAACAAGACTATGAAAGAGCAAGCAATCAAGAAAAAACAAGAAATCCCATAAAATAAGCCTAGTAAACCTCATAAGCCGAGAAGTAGGTCAAGCACAAAAGCTCTCAAGCCCATAATACAATGCGGTTTACTAGGTGGATGGTTTGAAGCAAGACTTCCTTAGATTAGGCTGGACAGAGAGGTTAGCAGGAAATTGGAAACTCCACGATCACTATAAACCCAACCCAACTACCAACCTCATAAGCTGAGAAGTAGGTCAAGCACACAAGCTCTCAAGCCCATAATACAATTAATGCGGTTTACTAGGTGGATGGTTTGAAGCAAGACTTCCTTAGATTAGGCTGGTCAGAGAGGTTAGCAGGAAATTGGAAACTCCACGATCACTATAAACCCAACCCAACTACCAGTCTCATTAGGAGAAGAAACAATCTCAAATAATTCCACAATTACTACAAACTCAACTCATTCCCATTAGTGGAGAAATTATTCTAGCAAATACAAAAGGAAGAACACTCACATGCAGATAAAGAGATTCGAACTTTTAACATCTTAGTGAGATGCAAGAATCATGACAACTTAAGCTAGCCTCAGTTTGTTCTCAATTATGCCTTCTAGATTGAGTCTTCTATAGTCCAATGTAATTTTCATCTGAAAAGGTCTTTGGAGGAACTTTTAAGATGTAGATAATTAGTGGAGATAAAGTTCAAGATGTTGATGTGATTCAAGTTTCAAAATAACCGAAATTAAGGTTTCATTCCGCTAAAATTCTTATTTTTTAAGTACTTATTTTTTTTAGCGGATTAGGACGTCAGTCTTTCAAGTCCGTCTTCCAATTAGTAACTTGTTTGGACACTGCTTCTAAGTTCTAAGTGATGATGAAAGTCTCTGTCGCAATGAGTATGACTACAAGTAATATGGTGTAACTAGTAAGCATTATTGCATGGAACAAATCTTCATCGGTATCATATTGGGTGCCCCTACTACCTACTAAACAACAAAAAGCCAGCTCTCAAATATGCCAATATTACTCTAGATAAGGGTTGGTCAATCAACCGATTAGGCCTAGCTCAGTTAAGGGTTGTTTGGCCTAAATAAGCCAAATAATTTAGTATTTTTTCTTTTTATTCAAATTTCTCGCATATTTGTTAATTTTTCGTCAATTTTTAGTGAATTATTGATTTGTTATGACCAAAGAAATATAAAAAGTAAAAAATTATAATCGAAACCCATTTTTTTTGAACAAAGACGATAAAAATTGGCTTATTGCTTATTTTTATCTTTATTCAAAAAAAAAAAGGGTTTGGATTGTAATTTTTTACTTTTTATATTCCTCTCATCATAATGAAGCAATAATCCATAAAAAATTAACAAATGCGCAAAAAATTTGAATAAGGATAAAAAATAAGCCATTTGGCTTATTTAGGCCAAACAACCCCATAGTCACTCTTCTACAATAGAAGGTCAGGGAGTCGATATTCCTTGCCAAAAACAACAATTGATTATTTCAAAAATACACTTGTAGGGTGTGGCATTATCAAAAAAGGAGGTGGCAAAATCATTTTTCAATTTCTTTCCCTGAATAGGAAGTATTTAATAGACTTTCAGTTGGAGTTGTTTGGCTCGTTCGGAAAAACAAGAGGTGCAGATTATAGTGGAGATGAAGTTCTAGCTATGGTTGTAGTACTAAAATTGTTTGGTTCGTTGATGGTGACCCACGAGGATGTGACCTTGGTCTTATCTTATGACCACATATTTTATCTCCCTACCTAATTAGGTTTCGTTCCATTTTTTCAAATAAGTACTTAAAAAGTAAGAACTTATTTTCAAGTTTAAAAATATTGGTTTCATAAAAATAAATTTTCAATTTTTTTTTGTAGGATTTGATAGATCTCGACGAGGTATCGAGATCTGTCAAACAAGATTCGTATTGTATATTTTTTTATTTCAGTAAACCTATTATTTTTAAGCTTGAAAATTGCAAATAAAAATTTATTTTTTAAGGAGGTAAACCAGAATACCACCTTAGAATACCAAGAGCAATTCCCTGGAAAAAAAAAAAAACCATTTCAAAGCCATCTGAGGCTAGTAGGGAGGAACGAACTAGTAGGGACTCCGGGTACATGCATTTGTTGCACAGCATCCAAGACTTGAGTTCCGCAATGAGTGAAAGGAAACGTGAAAAGTTTCCATGAATCTCGGCCATCTATTTTAGTTCTATGTTGAGTTTCGTGGAAATTTTTCATGTTCCATAACATTTCACTTCCGCAATACATCTCCAATGTCACACACAAAGGTACGTGGAAATTTTAAAGAAAAAAACAGTAAAAAAAAGTCACACATAAATCTTATGATTAATAAAGAATTTCTCGTGCTTTCACATCCTTTAGGTAATGCTCAAAAGAAAGATCGAAAACGACATCCGATCTAGTCAAGGCATGACAAGCAGATTGCTTGTCACTAGACAAGGCAAGGCAAGGCATGACACGACTTTATCGAGCAAAAAGTGAATGCTTTCACGTCTCATGGGTAATGCTCGAAAACAAGACCGGAAAACAGCATGCAGTCTAACCAAGGCACGACTCTACAATGCCCTATCTAGCTTCCATTACAAAATCCAACCCCTTTTCGACATGGCAATTGGCCTGGCTGAATGAAAGAGCAGACAAATTAGACGCTACCGAATTCACTTTGGTTTCTTCTTGTAAAATTGGCACAAAGTTACAGTACGCAAATTTAAAAACTGGATAGCTAAAATAAACGGTTTTACTAACCTCAGCTTACTAGGCTCCGTCCGTTCCTAAATAAGTGTTTGACGCGCAAATCTAGGCCTTACAAAAAATACATATTTTTCGTTAAAAAATCTATTTTTTTCACAATCTAATACTAGTACTCATTGTTATCTATTCATTTGTGAAAAAATTTAATTTTTATAACGAAACAAATACATCTTTTTAAAGGCCTTGGTTCGTGAACTGGACACTTATTTACGAACGGAGGAAGTAAAAAAAGTTTTCAAACATACAGTACTTCTCATATACATCAATGCAATTTCCGGGATACGTATACATTTTTCACATACTACTCCGTATATCAATTCACTTTTTCGCACACAAACTAAATAAATGACTTTTTATTTACTTTCTTAAGTGAAATTTGTTGAGACCGGTGTGGATGCTCTAAGCTGTTGATCGAATTCGCAACGAAATTATCTGCAACGTGGTGTACTATCATCCATTACAAAATCAGGACAAGTCTACTACCATAACCAAACAAAATGTAGTAGTCCAATTAAGTTGCATAAACCAAAGCCACAAATCTTGAGGCTAAGAACTAAACCCCACAACTCATCAAAGATAAAACCCACCCTCACAACCACACAATCACTCCACCCTCCCACGTGCGAGTCCCCCACAAAAACTCATACAGCAATTTTAAAGCCTTAATCCTTTCCCAACAAAGTTTCAATACAGTTTTGATAGCCAAGGTGTCCGCCTCGAAAGGTGTACGAGTCAGTTTACACGCAAAGTTTCAATACAAATACAGTTAAAAGTGAGAAATAATGGGGTGTACATCGTCGAAACGAATTGATGTAGCCGTGGATGTATACCGTCCGCCGCCGTCGAGTTTCGCGGTATTCGACATCAACGCCATTCAGGAGCCATGGATTATGGTGGACGATACACAGGAGCAACACGATGGGAAAACCCAGCTCGTGCCCGACCCGATTCTCGAGAAGCTCAACAAGCTCGAATCCGACGGTCCACAACCGTGGGATGAAGTAAGCAAAGCGTTGGAGGATCTCAAGCCCACTCTCACTGATCCTACACCTCCCACACCGAATCCTAAGCCCGTATCCTCACCCGTTAACACTCCGGCGCAAGATAGCACAGTTGCGGAGAAATTCCAAGCCCCACGTAAGACCAACTCTTTTCGCACGGTTGAAGAACTCGACACCAAACTCACTTCCAAACCCACCGAGTTGAAGAAAACCCAGTCGGCTCGGACCGAGTTGGGAAAAAACGAACGAGTCAAGACCGAGTTGAGGAAGACCCACTCGGTCAACCCCGGGTCACGAACTGGGTCATCGCCGGCGGCGGCGGCAGCCGAGTCCGCGGGGATCAAGCCGGTGAGAGAGAATATTTTCGTATTGAAAGACAGGTTAGAGAGAGAGAAGGAAGGGAAGGGCCCACCGGTGAAGTGGGACCCGCTGAGGGACTACCCGGAGAAGTGTCCCCCGGGCGGGTCCGATGCGGTGGTGCTCTACACGACGTCGTTGGGCGGGGTCCGAAGGACCTACGAGGACTCGAACCGAGTCAGGGCGATACTGGAGACTCACCAGGTCATGTTCGACGAGCGCGACGTGGCGCTGCACGGAGGGTTCTTGGCCGAGCTGAGGGAGCTACTGGCGGGGGAAGAAAAGGTGGGGGTGCCGAGGTTGTTTGTGAAGGGGAGGTACGTGGGGGGAGCGGATGAGGTGGTGGGTTTGAACGAGAGGGGTCGACTGGGGCGGCTGATGAGTTGGGCGAGGGTGGAGAGAGGGGTGGTGGGCTGCGGCGGGTGCGGTGGCGCTAGGTTTGTGCCGTGTCTGGAGTGCGGTGGGAGTTGTAAGGTGGTGGTTGGGGGTGAGAGAGAGAGGTGTTCGGAGTGTAACGAGAATGGATTGATGCTTTGTCCTGCTTGTCACTGAGGAGCTCAAATCACTCTGCCGAAAACAAAAAGACAAGCAACACATTTTCTGAATTTACATATCGAATGGCTTTGAATATATTTGTGTTCGACTATGGTTGTGTTCATACCATTGCTCTATCGAAAATGCCTCCATACTTTTTCCTTTCGTGTAATTTTACTCCTGCGAGAATAGCTCAAAAGTTTTTTTTTACCTTTACAAGTCATGCTACAAACACAATACTTCGTAGACATCATGCACAACATGTTAAGATGGCAGTGCTTCATTATTGTTAGGATCGTCACACTCACGCACACGATTTACGAGTATGAAACAGTAAAGAATTAACACAAGGATATACGTGGTTTCCCAAAACCGGGTACGTCCACGGGAGCGAGAGCGGCTGTTGTTTTATTATCACAGTTATGAACTAGGGTTTACAACATAGAGTATTTATACCGACTCTATTCTAACCATAACCTGGTACGGTCGTACCATACCGCGGGGGGGGGGGGGGCGTAGCCCCCCCCGCACCCCCCCAAACCTTTTGGGCCTTCGGCCCAACCAACTGAATCTACGATGGGCCAGTGCCTCGCTCTGTTCCGCTCCGCTTCGTTCGGTCGCTTCCCTCACTCCGCTCCGCTCGGCACTGGCCTTTTACGAGAACATATGAGCCACACGTTCCAACAATTATGTACTGAAAAATGTCAAATTTACCAAGTTAGCAATAAAATGGTGCCACGTTGTCAAATTTGAAGTGCTTTTTGTACTTCAATTGACTCTCTAAATTAGTTCTTGAATAATACAAAACGTTTTGTATGAATGACTTCGTAACTTCAAAATCTAGCAATCTATTTAGGAGCGGCAGCGGAGAAAAAGAAAGTGCGCGGATGAACAATTTATTTTGAATTCGGCAGGTAACCTTGAAATATTTCATATGAGAAAGCTAGACTACTTTAAACTCATCTTGATTAAAGTTTATTTTAAATGAACTCGGCTCTAGGAATCGCCAAGTCAAGCTCGAACACATTGTTGAAGATTATTCAGTTCCAAAACCAACTTAAGAAGTACTCCCTCTGTCCTTAAATGTTTGGCACTTTTGGGAGTTCTAACTTTTAAGGAAGAAATATTATTGTATTGTGCAAAAATCAAGTGTCCAATCTTACCCTTCTAGTGTGCTTTGAATAGTACTTGAAATTTTGAATTTGAAATTTTGTGCCCAAAATAAAAGGGTAACATGGGAAGTTTATCATATTTTGCATTTGACTTTTCAAAATTGACAAATTATATGGGACAACAAAAAGCATGAAAGTGCCAAACATTTAGGAACGGAGGGAGTAATATTTTGTCGACTCGGTTCAACTCGTTTACAATGCTACTACTTGTCTAGAAGTTGGCCAAAACTCGTTTACAATGCTACTACTTGAGTAGAGAGAGTGGGCTGAAAGTGGAGGTTTAGTTTGGTTTTGGGCTTTCTGAACACGGACCATGTTTGGGTTAATGGGCTGTCTTTTGGGTTTGGTAGTGGGCCCTTTTCAGTAGTGGCAATTGATATGAATGGAAGTTTCCTTATTTTTCAATTAAAAAAAAATGATTTTCACACTTTCTTTTTTTAATGTATGAAAAAATAGGAAATATAAAAATCATTGCCAAAAAAAGAAGAAGAAGAAAATTTTATTGTTTCAATGTTTTCAGAGCAGAAGATAATTAATTTCTCTTAGACCACTATCACATGATGTTTCAAGGGTCTTCTCCACCACACATTGGTGTGGACTCCACTACTAAATATGTGGCTTCAACTCTAATGTATGGTAAAGAAGGCCCCTGGATCACCACATGCTGGTTCTGCAGGAGCACTGAATAATCATTCTTCATACCCCACTTATGAAATTCTTCCTATTCTTAGGCTTCTCATATACTGTAAAAGAGTAAACTGTACAAAGCCTTTCTTTCCTTTGGATAAATCGATGTCCAGTACTATAGACTAATTCGAGAAACCAAGTCTACCGTCCTCTATTAATGGGGAGCCACAATTAAAGTCGAGGCAAAAGCCTCGCATGGCCTGACCGAACACATGATGAATAGGATGACGCGTGGGTTGAATTTGAACTTCAAACCAGAGGTTTTCTGATGTCCTTAGACAAAAGAAGATTACCCCCACCGCATGTTTGTAACCCTAGTGTTTAAAATGCATAACGTAAAATACTTGACCCAGCTGAAGAAGAGCTCGTCTTGAGTAGAAGTTAACTAAAGCCTGTTTGGCCGCTTCAGTTTTAGATTTTGACTTGTGCATTTTTTGGATTACAAATGTTTGGTCAGAGAACATAGGATGCATTCTACAGCATGAGGGTTGTGCACTATTTAGCTAACAGGCAGCACTTAATAAAATCCGGTCAGAATGGGTCATCTCACTATCATTTCATGAACTATTGGACCTTATAAGAAGTAAGAACTAGGTAAATTAAGTTGGTCGTTTTGTGCTCATTGAGAATACATTTGTATAGTGCAAACACAATTAAAACACCTGACAACTTACGTGCATTCCCTCTTCTCCCCACCTACTCCTTTCTCTCTCTCTCTCTCTCTCTCTCTCTCTCTCTCTCTCTCTCTTCACGTGCATCTGGTCGAAATTAATTGTGTCTCACTTGTTTAATTGACTTTCCGGCGATTGTGATTCTGATTTTAATAAGTATTTGATTCTGATTCCTTCCTATTAATTGTGTTCATACTACACAGTTATATTCTACCTAAAAAGCCCCTCCACATCCGGACAAAACTCATGCACACACATTCTAGGACACAAACGAAAATACATTTAAAAGTCTGATAAAGGCAATACAATAATTCGGAAATGCTACGAAATTACGCAATCACCCATCAACCATCCACTCTGGACAAACCAACAAAGGCCAAAGGCAGAGGGGCAATTTCGGGAGGTCAAGGCCAAAATGGCTCATCAACGCTTACATGACAAACCATGCTCCACGCTCCTTTTAGGCAAGGGTAAGGATTAAAGAGGTAACACACTACTAAAGCCTAAAGGTGCTGCCATTGGAAATTTGAACAACATAAATTGCCACATAATTCCCGTCTGTTTGATAGAACTAGTAAAAGATTTGCTTTCCATAGAAAGAATATGTGATCTCATCAGATTGATAGAGATGTAGTGTATATTATATATATGACGCTCTCGATCGTATCGTACATCGCTTATTTTGTGCAAATATGTATTTATTAAGTGTTTAATTCAGGCATAAAAAAAAATATTATTCAAATATCGGTTATGGACAAGACCCAGGTCTGAGTCCCCATACAGAGCCGGCTTATGGCCAAGGCTGGGGAAGCCCACACTTCCGGCCCCCAAAAAAAGTTTAAAACAAGGGCCCTCAAAATTTTATGATCCCCATATATATATATATATATATATGGTCCAAAAAAATTGCACTAGCCTCCTTTACACAAAATAGGCTCTATTGAAATTTAGGAGCCACAAAATAGGCTCAAATGATGGAATTACTCATTAGTAATACTAAGGCGTTAAAAAAAAAAAAAAAACCAGCTGGAGCCTGGAAGATATTTTCAGTTCGGTGATTGCAAAGTACTCAATCAGGCCCTATCTCCTACGCTACCATCTATGTTGGATTATCAAATTTTTTTATAGTTAGAGGGAATTAGAGAAAAAAAGAACTCCTAAAAGAAAAGCCGCGTAGCCGATAAAAAAAAGAAGAAGAAAGAAATGCAGACGCTTGAGGAGTTGGAGGGGAGGGAAGATATAAGGAGGCTTCATTCAAGAGGTTCGCTTCCGGCTTCTAAAACTTATGAGCCGACCCTGTCCCCATAGCTCTTTAATTATTGGGGCTAAATATGCTCCGAACACCACCACCAACACATGGTGGGACGTTGGATCCCGACGCAGGCGCAGCGGAGTCCCTCATAGGTAGTAATGTAGTGTGTCGAAGCAACACTCGCTGACGGAGGTAACGAGATACCGTACTTACACTTCCGTTTTTTTCAAACGAAGAATATCGCGTACGTGATCTCCTTAAATATAATCATATTCGATGCTCCTATTATATCAAACAAACTGCGTGCCCCTGAGAGTTTTTTATAGTAATAAAGTCCAAAGAATCTGATGATGTAACAAAAGTAGTGTTAACAAAAGTAGTGAGGTCAACCAATGCAACTTAGAAATTGTTAGAAATTACGTAAGAATAAGATGAAAGAATCCAAATCATTCTCTACCATAACAAGAAAACAGCTACACTTAACCTAACTGTGTCTGTGGAACAAGTACGATTCATCTAGCTAGATAAAAAAAAAAACATGTGAGTACTAAGTGAATCATGGGGATAATATTTACGATGAAAATTGATTTTAGCACTCTAAAAATTGATAGAGGAGCTCCAAAACGACGTCGTTTTGTGTATCAACATAGTTCAGTTTTGGAGTCCCTCCATCAATTTTTGGAGTGTCAAAATCACAATCCAAATTGATTTTGGCACTCCACTTTTTGTCTTTTTCTTATTTGAAATTACAACAATACCTTTCTATGTGTGAGAAAGTGGATGAACACTAATATAATAAAGGGTAATTTGATAAGGAAATTGATATTCGCGCTTCACTTTTTACTGATAGCCCTCCACTTTGTTCATGAAGTTAAAATTAAAGCGCCATCAGTAAAAAGTGAAGCGCGAAAATCAGTTTTCTTTGATAATTGTACATAGGATAAAGACAAAAGTGGAGTGTCAATGGCTAGATGTGGAGTGCCAAAATCACTAGTACTAAGAGTAATAATAGCTCCTTTGTACCAAAATTCTGGATTTGTCTCTGCATGCATATGTACGGTGTATATTTCGTCGTACAAAATGTGGCGTATATACGTTTTTCAATTTACAAATCTTCTTACGAAATGAAATCAAATGACAGGTGCCAGTCTGGGCCATCATAGGCATATTCCGAGGCCACAATTGATCAGAACCATTCATATATAAATAGTTTATATTCGTTGAAGACAAAAAGAGGCATAGCAATTTAATAACTATTACTAAAGTCTGAGCGTGCTTCTTTGTAAAATCTAAATATGAACCGTTACGATTATTCACATAAAGCTGAGTGGGCCCGCGCGTAACGCAAAAAAATGTGGCTCTTAGTCCATCTGGTAGTATTCCTCGACTTTCAAATGAGAGATTTGGGGTTCAAGTCTATAGAAAACACACAGAAAAAAATGCGGTTCTTAGTCGATCCGATAATATCCCTTGACTCCCAAATGAAAGATTTGGAATTCAAGTCTCTGGAAAGACGTTGGGCCCCTTTAGTTGTTAACTGCCATGTTTTAGAAGAAGAAAAAAAAGACACGCAAGACACAGTGAGTAACTACCGCAAAAGCAGTTAAGCATAAAAAGAGCAACCTATGGGTCTCTTCTCCATTGACTTCATCAAGTACTTGTTTAACAGTTATAATTTAAAACCTTTGATCTCAAACAAATGATACTAAAATAGTTGGGCGGAATCTACAACCAAAAAGTTCATTTTTTAACGCCTACCAACTGTTTGATAGCTTCCATTCCTTCTGTCTCTGTCTCTCTCTCGCTCTCTCTCTGTCTCTCTCTCTCCGTATCTGTCTGTCAAATCAGACTTGTTTTTACAGAGAGAGAGAGAGATGGCAGCCATTGCTGGTGGTACTGGTTGTTCTGCTGGTTTGGTGTTCAAGAACAGAGAATCATTATGCAGCAATGGAGTTTCTGTGTTGCAATTCAATGGGATTAGAGCGGTGGAAAACAAGCAAGTGGGTTCAGCTGGGTGTAAGCCAAATGGGTTCCTTTCAACTTCAGGTTCTAGTTTGATCATCGTTTGACTGTGCAGTTTTGATGTACTTGAATGCTATATTGATGTACTTGAATGGTATATCTGTTGAGGAATCAGCCAAACCAACAACTAGACAACAAACGAAGAACAATCAAGAAAAGAAACAAAGAACGAAAGACACATGGTTTTTTTTGTGGTTCCCTAACTGTGTAGTTGACCATGTCGTTCCACAATTAATAAGCCCAACAATATCCATGCCCCTGGCTTGGATTTCCATCTCGACGTACCATTTGTCGAGTATTGATAAAATTTTGTTGTCGATAAAAAAAAATAAAAATATCCATGCTTGACACAACTTTAGAATGCGATTGCGTTCACAATCGCAACCATTCTATAATTTTGTTGAATCTTGGGATTTTCGAAATGATAGGTAAAAAGAAACATAAAATACTTTCTCCAGAAGAACATGTTTTTTACCAATCCACTGAACAGTCTTAAGGGTAAGATCGTTTTTCTATCAGCTTTGCTATGAGAGAACATACAAAAGGGTACATACCCCACGTACCTATTGCTTTGGGATCCGTCTCGGGGCCCAAGAAGATGATCAGTTCAGGAGCAAAATTGGATGTTTTAAAAACACCTTTACCGTTATTCGATTGGACACAATGAGCGGCTCCAATCATCTTTTGGGAACCCGAGACGGGTCTCAAAGCAATATGTACGCTGTGTATGTACCCCTTTGCATGTATTCATATTCTTGTCGTATAAGTATAGTAGTGAGAAAGCTAATCCTACTAGAAAATAAGTTAGAGAAAGCTATTGTACTTGTTAATCAAGCCTAAATTAAAGCAACTATGAAATTAAAAAGAAAATGACATGCATGAGTCAACCTCAAATCTGAAACTAGAAAGAAAAAACCATGTTGGGAAAAACCTTGGCTAAAAGAAATTTATTTCCATCAAGTAGTTGACAAAACATATGTTGTTTAAGAGTAGCTCGAAGAGTGCCTTAGGTCACGGCATAGGCGTGAGTCTTGCTCGTTGGGCTTATCAATCATGGGCATTTCGATAGGCGTGAGTCTTGCTTGCTGGGCTTATCGATCATGGGCGTTTCGAAACTCATCCAACAAGATCAGGGCCTTCACTATTGCTTTGCCACTCGACGAATCGATCAAACTGTTCCAAGATGTGGCAGGGTAGCAGTCTGCACCAAGTTCTTTGTTACTTTTCATCCAACATTCCTGTGTTTATCAGTTGTGAGTCTGGAGTTTCTTAGAGACTTCCCCATGCACTTGTAACTCTTTGTTACTCTACAGAACAAAGCTAAATTGGCAGTCAGACTCTACCTCTTTGTTACTCTGCAGAACAAATAGTTGGGAGAGGACTCTCTTGATATGAGATTTGTAGCACCCAGTATTAAAGATACTCGAAAGTTTAAGCTGTCTGTTCGTACACTGCAATTAAAAATCGAGCACTCCCAGAACCAATCTCCGTATGAGTTATGAAAATAGAACTTCTATAGTTTATATTCAGGCCACGAAATTTGTGGAGATTATAAGAATAGTGCAATTGTTTCATGGACCAAGTGTCATGTACCGTTCCACTCCCCCTCTAATAATAGTGCAATCGTTTCCCGTTTTCTTGCCCACTTTTAGAATGATTCAACACAATAAATAACTCGCCCTCTGCATCGGTGCAACTTTACTGCTGATCTTAATTGAAAGTACCTGTAGGTTTTAGAATGTCAATCTCTGATAATGCATCTAGTAAAGTATTTACACACCCTTCTTGTGAGGCAATTAAGCTTAAAAATTCAAAACTTCATGTAAACTTCTATAGTTCGAGATGCCATGCTATAATTCAAATATAACTTTCACATTCTCAGGCTCGAAGTTCAGAAGAATCAAGGCCATGTCCTCTCCTACTGTTTCGGCTCCCAAACGAGAAACGGATCCCAAGAAAAGGATTGTCATAACTGGAATGGGTGTTGTTTCAGTTTTTGGCAATGACATTGATACATTTTACAATAAACTTCTTGAGGGAGAGAGTGGTGTCACCCCTATTGACAGGTTTGATGTGTCATCATTCCCTGTTCGATTTGCTGGTCAGATTCACAATTTCACCTGCGAAGGCTACATCGATGGAAAGAATGATCGCCGACTCGATGACGCATGGAGGTACTGTTTGGTCGCTGGCAAGAAAGCTCTTGTTGATGCCAAGCTTGGTCCGGAAGTCCTTGAAACTGTAAACCCCATTCTCCAATTCAAATACTTCACATAATGTCATTCAACTATAACTAGTTCAGCTACTGAAGGTAGTGTTTGGTTAACTGAAATGATTTCGAGAAGGAATGGGATGGTGATTCCTTGGCCTTCCAATGGAATAGTCATTCTCCTAAGAATGTTAAATGATGATCCCTTTTGCAATGCACCTTCTATCATTTTTTAGCGAACCAAACATTTGAAATGAGTATTCTAAGGGAATGGTCATTCCATTCCAACTTGATTCTGGTTAACCAAGCACTGCCTAAGTTTCTCGCCCCTGTGTTGCAGATGGACAAAACAAAAATAGGAGTTCTTGTGGGATCAGGCATGGGAGGCTTGACGGCATTCAGCTCTGGAGTTGAGGCACTTATCCAAAGCGGATATAAAAAGATATCTCCATTTCTCATTCCGTATACCATCACCAACATGGGTTCGGCATTGTTAGCTATAGATACAGGCTTAATGGGACCCAATTACTCCATTTCAACAGCTTGTGCAACGGCAAACTACTGCTTTTTTGCAGCTGCAAGCCACATTAGAAGAGGTGAAGCTGATATCATTGTAGCTGGGGGGACGGAGGCTCCGGTCAACGGTGTTGGGGTTGGTGGATTTATAGCCTGTCGGGCCTTGTCTCATAGGAACAGCGAACCCCACAAAGCTTCAAGGCCATGGGATAAAGATCGTGATGGCTTTGTCCTTGGAGAAGGCGCTGGCGTGCTGGTAATCATCAGACTCTGTAATTTGATTGTAAGAGTTCCGTTGGATTGAGGTTTCTCATAGAATCTTACCATTTTTTGGTGAGATATAAGTGAAAAAACAAAACTAGACCAATAAAAAATCACAAAACTAGACCAATAAAAATTCACATCTTCTCTTCATAACCGTTTCTCACCTCCTTTATTCATTCAAACAAGGATTAGGATTCTCCATTATTTTTATTTTTATTTTACCGTTTTGCACCTTCGAAAGGGGGTAATTATGTTTTGTTTACACAGAGTGGCCTAAGTAGTGTTTGGTTCGTTGGAGTGATTTTGGGAACGAATAGAAATCACTACTTGGCCACCTAATGGTATGAGGCATACGACTATGGTGTCCCACTACATCTATTGAACACTTGACAATTGGATGAGGATACCGGATCCTACTCTATTAGTTGGACATTCAACTAGCTAGTAAGCGCATTTGGTCATTCAACATTTATCATGAACGGTGTATGGAACTTGTTAGGAATGAAATTGCCCAGGGCACTATGTACACATTAGTTATCCAAGAAAATAAAAGAAACATAATATAGTAAGAAATTTGAATATTTCTGTGTATCCTTGTGTCCTTGAGATGGAAACTAGATGAATGCATTTAACATAGTAGAACCATTCACCTGGATTGGTGATGGTGATTCCATTTGTGTTATATTCAACCAAGTTTTTAGCAAACCAAACTAACGCTGCCTCATCTTTAGTGACATTGCATCTCAAATGCTTACAAGAATTTATTTTGCTTGGAAAAAGATAATGGAGAGCTTAGAGCACGCAACGAAAAGGGGAGCCAATATAGTTGCAGAGTACTTGGGAGGTGCCGTCACATGTGATGCTTATCACATGACCGATCCTCGGAAAGATGGCCTCGGAGTTTCATCTTGTATAACAATGGCTTTGGAAGAAGCTGGAGTTTCCCCCGAGGAGGTAAAAGTGCCGCATTAAAATACCTTGGCACTACGGAGACATATATATTTCTCAGTGCAATGTCACATACTATTGATTCTGATGCAAACATTATGAACTCCGTAACTCACAGGTGAACTATGTGAATGCTCACGCAACATCAACTCTCGCTGGGGATTTGGCAGAGATTAATGCCATGAAGAAGGTCTTTAAGAACACATCTGAGATGAAAATGAATGGGACCAAGGTGAGAAACCTAAATTCAATTCCCATACACGTGTTGGAAAACTGCACTTTGAAAATATCATTTGCAAGCATACTTACCTCTTGTTATTCTGCATTGTTTGCAAGCATACTTACCTAGCCACAGTGATTGAATGATGAACTTATGGGTTGGAATCTTTGTTAACATATGACAATGACAAACTTAACCATACTGATACTAGAAAGTTACGGCTGACTAGTTTGATTTCCTTGTTTTGCTGTTTCCAGTCTTTGATCGGGCATGCGCTTGGAGCTGCAGGTGGATTGGAAGCCATTGCAACCATAAAAGCAATCAACACTGGCTGGCTGCATCCAACCATTAACCAATGTGTACTGCACCGAAAGCCCATTCCTCTAATTATGCTAAATTTAACGATGCACTTCATGTCCTTATGGTTCTCTAATTTTGCAGAACTTGGAGTCTGATGTCACAATCGACACTGTTCCAAACGTGAAGAAAGAGCATGAAGTCCATGTTGGTACGTGTTTTAATCCCTCTTTCCGGAAATTATGAAACCACAGTAGCATAATGCTTAATGGTTAAGAACCAAGGAACTTTAAGTTCTTTTCTTACATGTTTTTGCTTTGTTGGCAATGAAAATAATATATCTTTCGCAACTTACACTAATCCAACATTTGAACATTTTTTTATCCAAATTCCACATATTCCAACATTGCTTAGCGAAGAAATAACATTTCAACATTCACTAATCGAATTTGCCTATTCGTGCAGCTATCTCCAACTCATTTGGCTTTGGTGGGCATAATGGGGTGGTTGTTTTCGCTCCATTCAAGCCCTAGATGAAGCTTAATCAAAGCAGCCTCTCTCCTCACCTTTTCCCTTTTGGAAAGATTTGATTTTGGTGTCATTTTATTTGTCCAAAGCATGACTACAGAAAATTCTGTGTATCACGGTTTCGCCGTTTGCTTTTCAGACCCATAAACTATTTGATGAGACCTGATTCATAATCTCCCAACGAATAGAACTGTCTTTCCTGTTCCTATATGGCTAGATTATTCTCTCTTTTTTTTATCGTTTGCAGTCACCTATTAGCGTTTTAGTAAATCTTTCAAAAGTTTGAAAAAACAAGAAAGAAATCTGTGATCACAACAGAGAAACGGTCCTTGAAATTCTTTTGAGCAGATACGATTAATCCACGTGCACGTTTTCCGTATTCAAACTCGGACACACGTTGTGGGACCCACTTCATGTGAGACAAATGTGTCTAGATCTGTATTCAATAAGTGTGCAATGTTCTTTTCTCTCAAAAACTTGTAATCTTCTTGGACTAGGTCTTTTTATGTGAGAAGGCTCCACACAATACTACCCCTACTGCTGGAGAGACATGATTAAGTGCCTCTTGTTTTGCTTGGCATGCATGAAGTGTTCTTCCCACCTAATTCCTCTAAATTGGCTTTCTCTGTACCTTTTTTTTTAACTGATCAATCGCAATCATATCATTTCATAAAGGCCAACGGCACTTACAAAGGAATCCACCCACAAAATCTGTAGGCTATACTACAAGCTTTTCATTCAAAAGGCAAATCCAAGACGTCATTTCTTACGTCAATCTCAAATCCTATTCCAAAAATGTTGAGAGAGAGAGAAAGAGAGAGAGCAGTATCTGCATATAGTAGAATACTATTTACCAAATACTATGAGTAATAACAGCTCTTTTGTACTATTTTCCAATTTTTGATTTTGTTTGTAATCATCCAGTTTGGGTCATCGTAAAGCATATTTCGATGCCACAACCATGATCAAAACCATTCCTATTTTAGATTTTGTTAAAATGTCCATCTTTTTGGAAAGTTATTTTGATATAACTATAGAAATAGTATTCGTTGAAGACAAAGGCTCCGTTTGTTTGGACATAAAATATTTTACATATTTTCCAGTATTTGGTTGTTGAAATTGCCGGAAAATAAATTTTTGGGGAAAATCTTTTACACCCTTGGGCTGTAAAATGATTTACCGTAGAAAACTCAGTAAGTTATTTGACTATGGGTGTCCAGGCATTCGTTCTCTCATTCTAGTGATTCCACGACCACTTCTCATTTCTTCATTCCACGTGATTAATTCTCTCTCTCTCTCTCTCTCTCTCTGAATTACTCTTGGCCGCTTAGAATTACACTTGGCCGCGTTAAATTACTCTTGGCCGCGTAGAATTACTCTTGACCGCGTTGAATTACACTTGGCCACGAAGAATTACTCTTGGCCGCGTAGAATTGCACTTGGCCGCGTTTAATTACACTTGGCCGCGAAGAATTACTCTTGGCCACGTAGAATTACACTTGGCCACGTTGAATTACACTTGGCCGCGAAGAAAATTACTCTTGGTTGCTTAGAATTACACTTGGCCGCGTTAAATTACTCATGGCCGCGTAGAATTACTCTTGGCCACGTTGAATTACACTTGGCCGCGAAGAATTACTCTTGGCCGCGTTTAATTACACTTGGCCGTGAAGAATTACTCTTGGCCGCTTAGAATTACACTTGGCCGCGTTAAATTACTCTTGGCCGCGTAGAATTACCCTTGGCCGTGTAGAATTACTCTTGGCCACGTTGAATTACACTTGGCCGAGACCCGCAAGGTTGGGATAGTCCCGGGAAGCCACTCGACCGGGGGCAACGGAAGTCACTCGACGTTGCTAATTGCGGAAGACACTCACACGACTAAGTCACACATTTAATTATCGAAGGAATCACTCACTTCAAGCAAGAAAACACTTGCACATATTTTTTCATAAACTCAAACTCCCCTTTTCTCATTTCACTAGCAAAGCTTATATAGGACTTCAAGGAACAACCCTCCAAGAATAGGAATTAAAACACTTACATTTTCAAGACTCAAAATAAATGCTAAACAAGACTTTGACTCCAAACAACTAAGAAGACTCCTAGAGAAAATAAAAGACAACTAGATTCACAGAAAAAGATAGAAAGACTCATAAAAGAAATACCAAACAACTAGACTCTTAGACTAGAAGCTAGAAAGACACTTCAACATGAATTTTACGTCATTTCCAATAACCATTAGCACGCTGCTGCATCATTCTCCTTTTCTTCGAAAAAAAACTCGTCCTCGAGTTTCCATGGTTTGAAACAATTTAGAACGTCGAATCTTGTCTGCATCACCCTTGTACTTGAAATTAATTTTTCCACATACGAACTTTAAAATGTCGCCAAAAACTACTGAATGAACAATTTCCTTCAAATTCTGCTCTAGGTACGTAACCCATGGATTCTTGCTTGCAGAGCCTTCAATAAATTTCCAAAATGGATCCACATTTTGTTGCTTGAAAGACTCACCACATATTCGGATCTCATCACTTGCGTTAGAAACCCAAATTGAACTTTGTTGGGTGTTGTGAACTTGTAACACAGAGGTCAGCTCTCCCAATGCAATGCCCTCGTGTTCAGGGTCTTCATCATAGATAGTAGTCTCGGACCAATCAACCATATATGTAGTTTTGCACCATTTGCCGCCATCATAAGTATTATCAGCATTGTCATTAGGAAGACATTGCTCATAAACTACTGAACCTGAATGTTGATGTCTTTGGACGATTAAAAATCCTTCTTCAGTGTACTCATCATAGATTGGAGGCAAATTCCAATCCACCAATGGTTGTGAAATTGTAGAATCTTCATCGGAAAAAATTCCTTCCAACGCATGATCTTTCCTCGGTCTTTCACTCATGCGCAACATTTTATCTCAAAATGTCACGGGATGAAAACTCAGCAGGGCAGGATCACCGCTCTGATACCAATTTGATGCAGGCCGAAACCCGCGAGGTTAGGATAACCAAATGCAGGCCGAGACCCGCAAGGTTGGGATCGATAGTCCCGGGAAGCCACTCGACCGGGGGCAACAGAAGTCACTCGACGTTGCTAATCGCGGAAGACACTTACACGACCAAGTCACACACTTGATTATCGAAGGAATCACTCACTTCAAGCAAGAAAACACTTGCACATATTTTTTCATAAACTCAAACTCCCCTTTTCTCATTTCACTAGCAAAGCTTATATAGGACTTCAAGGAACAACCCTCCAAGAATAGGAATTAAAACACTTACATTTTCAAGACTCGAAATAAATGCTAAACAAGACTTTGACTCCAAACAACTAAGAAGACTCCTAGAGAAAATAAAAGACAATTAGATTCACAGAAAAAGATAGACAGACTCATAAAAGAAATACCAAACAACTAGACTCTTAGACTAGAAGCTAGAAAGACACTTCAACATGAATTTTACGTCATTTCCAATAACCATTAGCACGCTGCTGCATCAGAAAACCTCATGACATCAATGATTAATGAACCATAAGTGAACCACAACTAAACCAGCACTAAGGACTGCACAATACTTTTCAGCGAATGCCAACTATTGAAGCACATCAAGCGAACAGCCTCTAAGGGACATTCCATACAACCGCTATCAATAACGAGTGAACCACAACTAAACCAGCTAATTACTGTAGCACATCAACGAGCCAACTTTTCAAATGAAACAAGAGAGGAAAAGAAGAAATTCCCTTGTCAATTTCAGGGCTCACCAGGAAAACCAATTGGCAAGAAACCCTCCTGCATCTTAGTGCTCACATCGCAACTCCCTTGAAATACTCACAACTCCCACTCAACTTTTCACACAGAAGCAAAAGAGCTAGGTTCCTCAACTCCCTCCGCTTTATCTCACATGATATCCCCCCACTAAATATTATCTCCACTCAAAAATAAAATATGGGGCTCAATCACACTACTCATACAGGATGCACACAATATGTGGGGCGCACACACTTAGATTACATTTGAGGTACCGATGTATGCAAAATCATGGCAGCCACAAACTCACACCCACAGATTATACACAAAGTACCCCAGAATGTTTAAGGTATATACCGTATAATAAAATAGTAGTACTAGAAGTTTCGATTACATGTTCCACAAAGCTATGGCAGCCATCCCCCCAATGGTGTTCAAGAGTCAGCCTAAAAGACCCACAAAGACTCCCCTCAAATCTCAAAGATAGAAGGTCCAATATCAAAATCAGATTTGATGTGTCTGTCCTCCCAAAGTAAATCTGCCAACTGCGCATGAGAGTATAAGCCCGAAGCAAAAGCTGAGGCAAAACATACAAATTTAGCACAATGAACTTGCAAAATGATTACAAGGTATATGCATGACACAGCTAATCATTAGCCAAATTCCAAGTTGAAACTAACTTACTAAATCAGTTTGAAATAGAACATAATAAATAGATATTAGAAGCAAAAGAACATAACAACCAGAAAAGAAAAGAAAAGAAGAGGAAAGAAAAGAGAAGAGAAACAGAAATAGAAAAGAAAACCAAACAGGTATGTAGATACGGGAACCACACAATGAAATTCCATATACAAAGGAGCCGACACTACTACAATAATCGTAAAAGATGATAGTTTAAAAGTGTCATTAAACGTGAAAGATGACAGTTTTGAAAACTGTCATCTATGGAGTTGTCATTGAAAGTCTGAATCTTAAAATGATTTTATAAACGTAATTGAAAGTAAAATATGACAGTTGTGAAACGTCATTAAAGTGCTTTAAAGCCGTCATCTTTTGTAACGACCCGCTCCCACCCTGTATAATATTGTCCGTTTTGAACACCAAAACCCATCAAACCTCCCAGTGAGGTCACCCATCCCAGGATTACTCCAGTGCAAGCACACTTATCTATGAAGTTTCAATTGGCTTTGGCACCCTCATAGCTTTAAAAGTCTTTGTACAAGATAGGATGATGATATATTATTTATAGCACACAACTTACACTTTACTAAGCGATATGGGACTACCCTTGGTTGATCCTTCTGGTCACCGATCCGACAGCCCATCGCACGGGTCCCAACTACCCTCAGGCCGATTGACCACTATCTGGAACTCCCCAGGGGTAGGACGTCACAATCTCCCCCACTTAGGAACACACGTCCTTGTATGGGGTCGAGATTCTGTCTCACATTTTCGATTGGTACAGGTTCTGATACCATATATAACGACCCACTCCCGATTTGAGACTTCAAAGCAACAACGCTCATAGATGGCGCCGTTTTCTCAAAAAACAAATTTTTGTTCTTTAATGTCACTTATAAGGAGAAACCGTCATTAAAAAGAAAGAATAGTTATGTCACTATTTTACAAAGTGACATCATAAATATAATAGATCACAGTTTAGGAGAAATTGACATTAAAAAGAAAGAATAGTTATGTCACTATTTTAGAAAGTGACATCATAAATATATTATATCACAGTTTTTTAGATGACTGACATTATTTATCTATTACAATCTTTTTAATTACGATTTTTTCAAAAACTGACATCTTTTCACTTTTTCAAGCGTTATCTTTTAACAATATTATAGTAGTGCGATCCAGTTGGTCATTGTGGGAGATTCGTCAAAGACATGATCCTACATCTTACATCTGTGCAAATCTTTTTCACAAGGATAGGCACAGCACTTCTAGTGCTTTCCTAGCATATCGCTCAATTAATCCATACATGGTAAAGTGTAGTTGTGAAGGCCAATTTGGTAATCGTGACGCTCAAAGATTTACCTCTCAAAGCTCACACAGATGCAACTAAGTTAGACAAAGTTTGAGGATGCCACCTGACATTGGACTTGGAGGAAATGGATTCCCAGATTTGCCTCGTAGAGGAGCAGTTAAAGAATAAGAGATCATGATCCTCACTACCTAAGCAAAAACTGCAACAAAAGGTTTCCTTGATACCAAACAGGACAAGTCTATCCTCAGTGTTTATAAGTCTATTTTGAATTGTCAACCATGTGATCAAACTAAATCTGGGATATGGGCTGGAAACCACACCACATGATGCCGCCAAGTGATCTTAGGGAAGTGGTCCCTCAAGTGATTCCAGAGCGAGGAGATAGTGAAATCCCCATTAGGTGTGAGAGCCCAATAGCACTTATCTAACTGATTAAACAATGATGGAAGAGAATTCCGGACTTCATTTAATACAGGAAAGCTCCAACGATTGGAATGGATGACAGAGTAAAAAATCCTAAATTGCCTAGGCTTATAAATATTTGCTATTTTTATCTTTTTAATTAATCAATACACCAATCAATATATAAGCTAATCACACGAACGAGAAGCAATAAAGAGATGAACACAAGATATACGTGGAAAACCCTAAATGGGAAAAAACCACGGGAAGGAATCAAACACTATAAAACATTGTGCGGTTACAAGTAATCTTACCCTATGATTCTGAATCCTCACAAATCGTCCTAAGACTTACTTGCCGAATCCACGTTCACCACACCCAGTGCTTGACCGCCGCTGCCTTGAATCCACAAGCCTTCCTTTTGCCTCCCGGAATCCACCGAAGGACTTTATAACTTTGTTAGAATAAAGTTGTAAAAAACTTCTTGAAGTTTTGTTGATGCTTCCACGTACCACCAGTTAATTAGCCACTTCAAAATCCAAAGTAAAAAAAAAAACCTCCTTTCTCTCAGTCTGATGTGAATTCCATATCTCGTGTACAAGAGAAACAATTAGCCACTTCAAAATCCAAAGTAAAAAAAAAAACCTCCTTTCTCTCAGTCTGATGTGAATTCCATATCTCGTGTACAAGAGAAACAATACTGACTACCTTGTATTTAAACAAAGGCTACTTAATCAAATCTTACGGAATATTGTCATACCAAAAATGGGATCTCACGGAATATTGCCATATTCCCTTGATTGCCAATCTTCCTTGATTTTCTTCAACCCAAAAACTTAGTCTCTCAATTACACATTATTAATTGTACATAAATAAATAAATTACAATTCGATAAATAGGAATACCAATAAATGTGTGTTTTGTTGTGGAATTTGCTAATACAGAGAGACCGTGGCCTGTGATCCTAACACAGAGGACACAAGTTGCATTCTCTAAAAGACCTGAGTTATAGATTATTCTAGTAATTACTACCTTAAAAGCACCTAAGCATTAAAAAGAGCAACCAATGGAAGGGGGGCCTCTCTCCCCATTGACTTCAAACAAATGGTACAAAATAGTTGGACGGAATCTCCAGCCAAAAATTCCATCGTTTAACGCTACGTACCACCTGTTTGATTGCTTCCATTCATTCTCTCTCTCTCTCTCTCTCCATATATGTCTGTCAAATCAGACTTGTTTTACAGAGAGAGAGATGGCAGCCATTGCTGGTGGTACTGGTTGTTCTGCTGGGTTGGTGTTCAAGAACAAAGAATCATCAGGTAGCAATGGAGTTTCTGTGTTACAATTCAATGGGATTAGAGCGGTGGAAAACTAGCAAGTGGGTTCATCGGGATTTAAGCCAAATGGGTTCATTTCTACTTCAGGTTTTAGTTTGATCATCCTTTGACTTTGCAGTTTTGATGTACTCGAATGCTATATTGATGTACTTGAATACTATATCTGTTGAGAAATAGGCCAAGCTAACAAATAGACAAAACGCAAAGAACAATCAAGAAAAGAAACAAGAAGGAAAGACACAAATTTTTGCGTGGTTCCCTAACTGTGTAGATGAATATATCCGCGGCTCATAAGCCCAACAATATCAATGCCTGGCACAACTTCTGTTCACAATCGCGCAAAGAAGAAAGCTACAACCATTCTATGATTTGTTGCTTCTTTTAACCAATCTACTGAATAGTCTTAACGCTAACATCATTTTTATATAGCAGTAAAGAAAGCTAATCAAACTAAATAAAAAAAGAAAGGAAAAAAGAAGAAAGCTAATCATACTAATCAAAGAAGTTGTAACTTGCTATAATCAAGCCTAAATAAAAGCAAGGGGTGTTATGCGCACACTTTTGAACCATAAGAGGTGTATCTGCACATGACCCAAAATGCAAGGGGTCAAACTGGACTTTGCCCTAAAAGCAATGAAATTAAGAGAAATGAAACATATGAGTCAACCTCAAATCCAGAAACCAGAAAGGAGAAACAATGTTGGAAAAAAGCTAGGCTAAAATACATTCACTAGGACCAGCTAACTGAAAAGACATATCCTTTTCAATTACGGACAAAAAATTTAATTCGAGGCGGTCCAGACGAATGGAAGTAGGCTGAAGAGTGCCTTAGGTCACGGCATAGGTGTGAGTCTTGCTCGTTGGGCCTATCGATCATGGGCATTCCGATGTCTTGCTTGTCAGGCTTATCGATCATGGACGTTTTGAACTTATCGGGCCTTGGTGATCAGGCCGTGCCTTCACTATTGCTTTTGCCACTGAAAGATCAAATTGTTCCAAGTAGAGGGCATGGAATAGCACTAGCAGGTCTGCATCAAGTTCTTTGTTACTCTTCATCCAACATTCCTGTGTTCATCAATAATATTTCTCTTTTTCTCTTAGTGGGGTTAAATAACAAAAGAATCCCTCTACTCTAGTGATGCTGTTGTGCCCACAGGAGCTTCAAATTGTGTTTTTTTTTTTTTATCGGCAAAAGTAACATTTTATTAAAGAAAACTTCACAAATGGTACATCAAGTCGGGGGAGGGGAGGAGAATTCAACCAAAGATTGAATGCAAAAACAAAACCAAACAAAACACCCAAAACAAACTGAAACCCAACAATAATTAAGCTCAACAGCCCAAAACCACATCTGTTAGCAAGAGGGAATGGAAAGGAGCTTAGTTGTGTTTATCAATGTTGTTATGCTGTTATGCCCAAAGGAGTTGCTTATGGCCTTCTCCTTGCCACCTGATGATAAACTGGTTAGAGTTATTATGTGTTGATCGCAGATTGTAATTAAGTCTGGAGTTTCTTAGAGCCTTCTCCATGCACTTGTAAATGTCCCTAAAATTAACACACTAGGCCCTGCTATAAAAAAATTAGTTTAAGGTCCACTATAGATGTTTAGGGTCCTTTATTTGATAATTTCGGAAGTGTGAGGTCCATTATATGTTTTAGGACAAAAATATCCTCATATAAAATTATTCCGCCACATCGTCAACGGAAAGTTAGCCGGAAATTTGATCGACACTGGAAGTTTGTCGGAAAATTTGTCGGCACCAAAAAGTTGACCGAAAAAATTTCCGGCACCAGAAATTAATCTGCCGGAAAAGTCGCCGGCCATGGTGACCGGAGATGGGGAAGAAGATGTTAACCGACGAAAATGTTGACCAATGAAAATGTACTATGCAATAAAAATAAGTAAATAAATAAAGTTCAACATATTTGGACAGATATCATATCATTATCTGTTGATCTTATTGGCATAACACAGAGTTCAGATTTCCATATATAACCACATTTGTATGTGTTTTTGGCATGATATGAAGAACAGATTTGTACAGATAGCATTTTCTGTTGATATTATTGGCATAATACAGGGTCCAAATTTTCAAAGATAACCATATATGTCTGTTGTGTTGTTGGCAAAATATAGAGAACAAAATTTGGACAGATAGCATTATATGATATTATTGGTATAACACCGGGTCCAAATTTTCATAGATAACCATATCTGTCTACATTATCACCATTATTTTTATTATTTAATTTTTTATCAAATAGCCAACATTACTAGTCAACATCTTATTCTCACCCAGTCAAACATCTTCTTTCCCACCGATCATCATCTCCGGTGCTGGTTTCCAGCAACCAACTCTGGCGCCGGCGCCGACAACTTTTCTGGCTTCGACCAATTTTCCGACAAACTTTCTGGCACTATCCACTTTTCCAGCCAACTTTCCGGCGATGATGTGGCGAGGGGGGTAAATAATTTTAATTTAATGTAAAAGTATTTTTGTCGAGGTGGACCTACTGGGTTTCAAAATAGCTTGGTGAACCTAATAAGTTTTAAAATATGCATAGTTGAGATATGAACTTTTAGATGTCTGTTAGTGCTCTGTGATTAAAAATTATGAGTCATTTCACGAAATTTCTGGAGCTTAAAAATGAATATTGACCTCTGTCTAAGAGCAAGTTCCATTATTTTTGTCTTTTTTAATTTATTTCAATCTTGTCCAACACTTACCATTGGTTATAAATGGGACTGTCAAAAGTACCTCATGGTTGTCATCCTAATTAACTGGGACTGTCTTAAGAATGTCAATCTACCTAATAAAACACAAGGGTGTAGAGACCACACAAACACAAGTTGAAAGAAAGACTGAGATTTATTTGATCCAAGGGCTCATGTGTGTTTTCTAACTCTCTTAAGAAAACACTCACACTCTTACAAATATATTACAAAAATGTCATCGGTTCTTTTTATCCACTGCTCGGCTTTTGGCGTTGGCATAAAAAAACAAATATATATTACAAAATGCCCATGCGGCACTACCGGGATGCGTAGTGCCGTAGGCACGGACAGCACTAGTCTCTGATAATGCATCTAGTAAATTGTTTACACCACACTTCGTGTGAGGCAATTAAGCTAGCTTAAAAAATGAGAGATTCAAAATTTCCTGTGAACTTCTATAGTTCGAGATGTCATGTTGTAATTCAAATACAACTTTCACGCTCTCAGGCTCGAAGTTCAGAAGAATCAAGGCCGTGTCCTCTCCTACTGTTTCAGCTCCCAAACGAGAAACGGATCCCAAGAAAAGGATTGTCATAACTGGAATGGGCGTTGTTTCAGTTTTCGGAAATGACATTGATACATTTTACGATAAACTTCTTGAGGGAGAGAGTGGTATCACCCCTATTGACAGGTTTGATGCGTCAGCATTCTCAGTTCGGATTGCTGGTCAGATTCACAATTTCTCCTGCGAAGGGTACATCGATGGAAAGAATGATCACCGACTCGATGACTGCTGGAGGTACTATTTGGTCGCTGGCAAGAAAGCTCTTGTCGATGCCAAGCTTGGTCCAGAAGTCCTTGAAACTGTAAATCCCATTCCCCAATCCAAATACTTCACATAATGTCATTCAACTATAATGAGTTCAGATACTTCAGGTCGTGTTTGGTTCGCTGAAATGATTTCGAGATGGAATGGGATGGTGATTCCTTGGCCTTCCAATGGAATATTCATTCACCTAGAATGCTAAATGATGATCCCTTTTGCAATGCACCTTCTATCATTTTTTAGCAAACCAAACACTTGAAATGAGTATTCTAAGGGAATGGTCATTCCATTCCATTCCAACTTGATTCAGGTTAACCAAGCACTGCCTAAGTTTCTCACCTCTGTGTTGCAGATGGACAAATCAAAAATAGGAGTTCTTGTGGGAACAAGCCTGGGAGGCTTGACGGCATATAGCTCTGGAGTCGAGGCACTTGTCCAAAGCGGACATAAAAAGATATCTCCATTTCTCGTTCCTTATACCATCCCCAACATGGGTTCGGCATTGTTAGCTATAGATAGCGGCTTAATGGGACCCAGTTACTGCATTTCAACAGCTTGTGCAACTGCAAACCACTGCTTTTTTGCAGCTGCAGGCCACATTAGAAGAGGTGAAGCTAATATCATGGTAGCTGGTGCGACGGAGGCTGCGGTCACCCCCATTAGGGTTGGTGGATTTATTGCTTGCCGGGCCTTGTCTCAGAGGAACAGCGAACCCCACAAAGCTTCAAGGCCATGGGATAAAGAACGTGATGGCTTTGTCCTTGGAGAAGGCTCTGGTGTGCTGGTAATCATCAGACTCTGTCATTTGATTTTAAGTGACGCAGGAGCTTAGACTTGGCAGCCTTGTGAACGACAATCGGTTACCTTAATTAGTTCAAAGTGTTTGGTTAATTGGAATAATTTTGGGAACGAATAGAAATCACTACTTAGCCACCTAATAGTATGAGTCATACGACTATGGTGTCCTACTATCAAGATATACTGAACACTCGACAATTGGATGAGTATACAGGATCCTACTCTATTAGTTGGACATTCAACTAGCAAACGCATTTTGTCATTCAACATTTATCATGAACGGTGTGTGTAACACATTAGGATTGAAATTGCCCAAGGCACCATGTACACATTAGTTATCCAAGAAAATAAAAGCAACATAATAAGAAATTTGAATATTTTTGAGTATCCCCGTGTCCTTGAGATGAAAACTAGATGAATGCATTTAACAGAGTATAACCATTCACCTGGATTGTTAAATGGCGATTCCATTTGTGTTATATTCAACCACGTTTTTAGCAAACCAAACGATAAAATGGGCATTTCAAAGGAACAGTCTTCATTCTGGTGAATGTTACGCTGCCTTATGATACATCATCGTTAGTGACATTGCATCTCAAATGCCTACAAGTATTTATTTTGCTTGGAAAAAGATAATGGAGAGCTTAGAGCACGCAACGAAAAGGGGAGCCAATATAATTGCAGAGTACTTGGGAGGCGCCCTCACATGTGATGCTTATCACCTGACTGATCCTCGGAAAGACGGCCTAGGAGTTTCATCTTGTGTAAGAATGGCTTTGGAAGAAGCTGGAGTTTCTCCTGAGGAGGTAAGAGCGCCACTCTACCGACACGTATTTCTCAGTGCAATGTCACATATAGTTGATTCTGATGCAAACACTATGAATTCCATAACTCCCAGGTGAACTATGTGAATGCTCACGCAACATCAACTCCCGCTGGGGATTTGGCAGAGGTTAATGCCCTCAAGAAGGTCTTTAAGAACACATCTGAGATGAAAATGAATGGGACCAAGGTGAGAAACCTAAATTCATTTCTGCATACATACCTCTTGTTATTCTGCATTGTTTTCACAAGAAAATTCATGCTCTAGTAACTAGCCACAGAGATTGAATGTTGAACTAAATTTTATGAGTTGGAATCTTTGTTGACACATGACCATGACAAATTTAACCAAATTGATACTAGAAAGTTACGGCCGACTAGTATGATTTCCTCGTTTTGTTGTTTCCAGTCTATGATCGGGCATGCGGGTGGAGCTGCAGGTGGATTGGAAGCCATTGCAACCATAAAAGCAATTAGCACTGGCTGGCTGCATCCAACCATTAACCAATGTGTACTGCACCGAAAGCCCATTCCTATAATTTCTCCAGTTATGCTGAATTTTCCTAAGTTCTTGATTTTATGATGCACTTCATGTCCTTATGGTTCTCTAATTTTGCAGAACTTGGAGTCTAATGTCACAATTGACACTGTTCCAAACGTGAAGAAAGAGCATGAAGTCCATGTTGGTACGTGTTTTAATCCCTCTTTCCAAAAATTATGAAACCGCAGAAATATAATGCTTAATCCATACATGCGGTTTACTCGTTAAGAACCAGGGAACTTTTTCTTACATCTTTCACAACCTATATACTAATCAAACATTTGAACATTTTTTCATCCAAATTCCACTTATTTCAACATTCACTAATCGAACTTGCCTATTTCGTGCAGGTATCTCCAATTCATTTGGCTTTGGTGGGCAAAATGCGGTGGTTGTTTTCGCTCCATTCAAGCCCTAGATAAAGGTTAATCGAAGTAACCTCTCTCCTCATCGTATTCAAACTCAGGCACACGTTGTGAGACCCATTTCATGTGAGACGAATGTGTCTAGACCTGTATCCGATAAACGTGCATGTTCTTTTCTCTCAAAAACTTGTAATCTTCTTGGACTAGCTCTTTTTATGTGAAAATTAGGCTTCCCCACAACACTACCATAATGTTGGAGAGACATGGTTAAGTGCCTCTTGTTTTGCCAGGCATAAAGTGTTCTTCCCACCTAACTCCTCTAAATTGGCTTTCTCTGTACCCTTTTTTTTAACTAATCAATTGCAATCATATCATTTCGTGAAGGTCGACGGAACTTACAAAGGAATCCACCCACAAAATCTGTAGACATACTACGAGCTTTTCAATAAAAAAAAGTCAAATCCATGACGTCATTTCTTTAGTCGATCTCAAATCCTATTCGAGAAGTGTTTAATGAGAGAGAGAGAGAGAGAGAGAGAGAGAGAGTATCTTTAGTGATAAATCATCACTTTTGCTTAGCCAACCACTGAAACTTGCCAGCCGTGAAAGTTGAAGAACCAAATGAACTTGAAGAAATTTGCTTAGCGTAGAGGATCTATATCTGTAAATTAACAATTAAAGATAGAGCTTTTAATCCACCATTAAAGTTTGAAAACCCAATAGAATTCTCAGCTTGCTGATTTAATTTCTGCACTCTGTTATGTCTCTTTTTGTATAGAATCGCCTAGAACTCCATTTTCATTTTTCTGTTATTTTTTCTGTGTTTATGCCTTAACACATACTATGAAAAAAGATCATCACTTGGCCAAAATTGCTGAATTTCCCTCACTTGTTCTACAACCCCACACTTTTTGAAGCCTTGTATCTCTATCATCATGTGAATTCAAGATCATCTTGCAACATGCCAATAATGCAAAGATGTGTCGCGAATCAGGACGGAAAATTTGCAGCTCGCAACGATAAGACCCCATCTTATTCACCAAGCTCTCTGGCGACACAAAGGGGTGCGAGCAAGGGCCACGACAGCCAGACTTTAATGTAACATCAATTTTATTATCGCCTAGCAAAAAAAAACCATCAATTTTATTATGCCTTTCGTTGATTTTACAATAAAATTTATTATATCGGCGCTTTCTAATTCTACTTTAGCCCTTCAAAATTGATTTTTTTTTTTCCCTACAGTGTCTTGAAAACTCTGACTTCCTGGGTCTGTCTCTGACCCTAATCTTCAAGAACACGAAATTCGCTTCACAATTATTATCATTCTCATGCTCACTGAAAAACAAAACAAAAACAAGTCAAATTAAAGAGCACTCTACTATGCCTATGTGCTAGATTGACCCAACTTATGCACTAAACTGACAATCCATAGGGTCGTAATCAACCAATTATTGACTAGTAATGTGGGTCTTTTTTTTAACTAAATTTGCATAAACTTAATGGCTAACCAATCCTGGAGTATTTTATTGGACTTCTATACTAAATTAGGCATTTATTATTAATTAGGAACCTTTCTTGGTTAATGGACAATTTTTTATTCTAAATTCTTGAAAGCTTTGGTAAGAGAATTATTGCGGGGTCAGTTCATACAAGCTATGTTTGGCTTTGCTCAGGGTTTAATTGGACTCCCGCAAAAAAAAAAAAAAAAAAAGGATATTAGTCCTCTCAAAATTCGTTGCGGTGCACGTAAACGGACCCAAATAACGTGAGTTACAAAAGAAACTGAAATTACATGCTTCTTTGAATTAATTTAATCTACCGAACCCCTGACTTCATCAAAAAGTTGGAGGGTTGTGGGCTGGTTGGAGAGAACAGCCCATGGGAATGAACTTAATAGTCGTTATGTTATGTCACAAGTTGTAAAGTGACATTGTTCAAACACCATCGAGGAGCTTAATGAGCCCGAGCAACCGTCCTATTCATGGTTTAAGTTCATTATAAAATCATAGTTTTTATTTTAAAAACTTTAGTACCGTAAAGGTTCGCCCCGCCCATCGTATTTCTAAAAATTTCCAAAAAAAACTCAGTGTTCGTCCTCCACCCAACATTTAAATTTTGTCTTCGTCCCTGGCCGTGCGGTGCCGAGACAATGCTCCCTGACGAGTACCTTGAGTAGCCTAGCCAACTTATTTTTGTATCCATTGATGAGGAAATACAAAGTATTTGAATATAAACCTGAGTTTCCCACCTTTAATAAGAAACTTTGCCACAAAAGGTCAATGTTTACTTTAATCATACGAGCTCTAAAAAGTGAACGACTTCCGATCATTAAAATAATGTCTGAAACGATTAACAAAAGGCTCAACATGACAACAACAAAAAAGGAACCAGGGAGGAGATTGCTAGATCCTACTACAGTGGAAAAAGGGATTGAATCTTCTTCAGTTCATTAGGACTGGATGGAATAGTCCAAATCTAGATGATACATCGAACCCAAACCATTAATTGCAGTTAACGGACACTGTCTCGTCCAGTCCAAAACTTGGACGGAAGAAATTCGAACCCGTTGAGAAAGTCCCGGTCCATGACGGGAAAATGTTGTCATAGCTTGTAAATGCCAATGTGGGGACCAAAATTCCACTAAAGCCCCTTCAATTAATTATGTACTAAAAATAAACCATAGAATATTGTGGGCACTTGCCTCATATGGAAAAGCAACTTGAAAGTTAGACGTCACTCACAAACTTAAATTATTCCAATTTAACCCATTTAAGTTTAGTTTAGTTTGATTCATCTTTTCTTAAGAGATTGGATCTTTAATTAGTGAAGTCGTTTACTTTAACCCATTATTGATCATTTCTTGAGAGAGGCCTGTTTGGATCTATAATAATTGAAGTCATTTACTTCTTTTAAAAACTATCGATCGTTCGCCTTTTCTATACTTCTTTTTCCGGTAAAAGATATTTGTTACTTATTCGATTTTGGATAACAATTGAACAGCAAATTCAGATTTGAAAAGTACGTTGCTGGAAAAACAATTTGCTTTTTTGGGCATTTTATTTATTTTTTACTTTCACGAATTCAGCTACAAATTTAAAACATAAATTGTTATATCTACGGAGCAAGCAAAAAGAAACTACTCTATTTATAGTATATCTAAGAAATTTAATCGACTTATATGGGTCTCAAACTCGCAATCTCAATATGGAGAGGTTAAGATATGACCCCTCATTTTTTCTGTGTCATAAATAACTTCACTGAATAATGACAAACATGGGCTAATGGTACTATAAAATTCTTGAGGTTTTTTGCGAGGCTAATGACAAACATCAATGCCTTCCGAGTCGGTGTGCAAATCACTTTCTTCAAAGATATATACATTTGAAAATCATATTAATTACAACTCGTGTTAAAGTAGGCGACGTCCTTTATAAACTCTAAAAATGAGTGATTTCAATCATCGAAGTAGATCCGAAAAAGAGTCTACAGATGGCCCAACAAGACTCTTCCTGTCATTGAAAAAACAAAACCTTTATAAGTAACAACAAACTACCTTAAACGTTGCTCTCATTAGGGAAAAATAATAATAATTGTTGTGGGTGTAGCCCACATCATCATCTCATCAATACTAAAAACCTGGGTGTTGGGTAGAAAGGGTGGGAGAAGATTGGCTTGATCATCCACTTGTGGGACCCTCTCATTTGTGCTTAAGTAAGGCAGCCAAGGAACACCAGCCAAATTGGTCTCCACATGGGGTTTGCATTCAAGATCATTATTACATATAGTCTTGCCAATCATATTTTCTCTCTCTTTCTCTAGATCTCTCTCTCTCTCTCTCTTCACAGAATTAAACAAGAATTGTGTCACTTTCATGATAATTAGCAGGGTGAAAGGAAGTAAAACCATCCCCTTTAGAACAACTTCTTTTAATCACATCACTTAACAAGCATTGTTTTTTGAGTTGAACAAAGTAAAAAACATCCTGCATTTCAGGGGGGGTTGGTGGGGGGATCCATGTTTTGGTATGCCCTTTGATGTAAATCAAAAGCTATTTTTGTCCCCCTTGGCCTTTTGGATCGATGCGGAGTAATTATTCAGTGGTCTCGGGGCATCATCATGTAGTTACCCGACAGTATTCTCTGCACCCTTTCATCCCCACAGTGGTCATGTTATTTTCATGCATACAACTGGGTTCTTTTGTAAGCTATTTTTGTCCCCCTTGGCCTTTTGGATCGATGCGGAGTAATTATTCAGTGGTCTTGGGGCATCATCACGTAGTTATCCGACAGTATTCTCTGCACCCTTTCATCCCCACAGTGGTCATGTTATTTTCATGCATACAATTGGGTTCTTTTGTATTCATAATAGAATTGCCATCCCATAATTTTATTTTATTTTTTGTTAATCTTTATAAAGAATTGCAAAGATTGAAAAATGGCAGATTGACACCCGAGACCCAAAAATAAAGGCAAGACGCCAATCAAACATCAAAAATCAAAGGAAAACCTGGCTCAAAAACCTTGCAAACCTCGAAAGTCGAATCCCAACCGAAAACCCACATCTATAAACATAACAATTCAAAACCAAAGCAAAAGACCGAAACAGATAGAAGGACCAAAAGACACAACCCGCAAACACCTCGATTGCCGGACCTCGAAGTACTCCAAAACAGGTAAATGGCGAGAAATTTTTTTTTTTTTTTTTTTTTTCCTAATCTTCCTTTTCGATCTATTTAACTTTCTTTCTAATTTTTGAATAGCTTTTGGGATAGATCTCTTCCTAATTCCGATGTTAATCCCTCCTCAACTCTCCATACCAATAGGTCTAGAATTTCCTTCCCTAGAAACCTTTTACCCAACAGAGAAAGGGCTAACAAGACTAATTTTTTTTGTTTCAAAAAAAATATTATTAAGGAAAACTCGATAGGATACATCGAAAAAAGGGGAGGGAAAATTCAACCAACGGTTGGATGAAGAAAAAAGAATACAAGAGCCAAACGGCACAACCAAACAAGCACCAGCAACCAGAAAGAAAGATACCAACCCGACCAAAAACTGACCCAAACTGCAACCAAACCCTACACCAGACCATCCACCACAAACAAAATCCAAAAAACACCCAGGCTCTCTGAACAAGACTATTCGTGGCGAGAGGGTTAGACTCTCCAATTACGGAAAGAATATCAGTACAGATGTTTATGTACAGCAGTCGCGTGCAGCAGGGTTTTGCGCCCTTCTCGAGTTCAACAAAGATGATCGGAGTTGTTCATTTTGTTCAAAATGTTTAGTTTAGAGTCCCAATAAAAAATTAGCTCAACCGGATGTCGGTAAAAACACTTACAAAACATCCAACTTTGCTTCAGAATTCAGGACTAAATTTTGAAGCAAAATTAGATGTTTCGTAAGCGCCCTTACTGACATCCGGTTGAGCTGATTTTTTGTAAGGATCCTAAACTAACCATTTTGAACAAAATGAGCAGTTCCGATCATCTTTGTTGAACTCGAGACGAGCGCAAAATCCTGTTGTGCGCGGCTGTTGTACATGTTTGTCTGTACCTGTAGCAGCTCTCCTCCGATTACAACTCAATTGGAGTTTAAATTCTACACACCTTAAGGTGGAAAACTTGGTGTTTCCACAATTGACACGTATGGATCCCATCGTTCGTCAGTGACGGAGCTACCTTGGGGCCCGGGGTGGCCCCGGCCCCCCTAGACCCCCTCCGAGCCCTTGAGTTTTAAAAAATTTATTTTATATATACCTAATTTTGAATATTATTGATAATTATTCGTGTATAACTATTTATAATCTTAATAATTTTTGTTTGATTTGATAAAAAATCGGTTATTTTACATTCTCATTTCTCAAGTTTTTTTCATAAATAAAAAATGATCACGTAACTGTTGAAGTTGCCTAAAGAAAAAAATAAAATAATTGGTATATTTTAACTGTATTAGACTATAATCATTTCAATATACAAATGTAATGTATTGAAAAATAAAAAATTTATGATATAATAATACTCCGGTCCCCCTCGGGTCAAAATCCTGGCTCCGCCACTGCCGCTCGTTTATAGTTTTTAAAGTACAATAATGATGTTCTCTTAAATAGTTGAAAAAGAAAAGAAAAACCTTATTAACAACTATTCGTGTTTATGAAAAACATTGGAAAACTAACCTGATCAGCAAGGCCTTCGACCTAGTAGAATTATTTACCTCCTCCCACCTACCCTTATATTGCGATTTAGGGTTTTACAGGCCAAGAATGTACAATAATCAAGATCGATAAAAATGAACAATGACTTTCGTAGCTGAAGTTGCATTGCCTCAACCTTTGTCGCGCTGAGGTTACGGGTTCGATTCTTAAAGGTTATTTTTTGTTTTTTTGTTTTAGTCTAAATGTGTCTTGTTCCGTTAAGCTTTTTGGATTTTTTGAGTTTTGTCCTTATTTAAAAAAATCGCGTTTGTTAGTTTTGTGCCAAACTTTTATGAATTATTGATTCGCCTCGACGAGAGAAATCGGAAATGTAAATTTTTTTACTTTTATCCAAATATTTTTGAAAATATCCAAGATAAAGCCCAAAAATCCCAAAAAGCTAACTTTGGGGGCCTGTGATATTCCTAAAAATATTGGGGTAACTGTAAAAATATTTTGGTTTTTCGATTCTTCTCGTCAAGACGAATCAATAATTTACAAAATTTTGGCATGAAACTAACAAACGCGTATTTTTTTGAATAAAGGCAAAACACCCAAAAAATCCAAAAAACAGAAAAAGCATCTCCTTAATTCATTACCATAAAGCTAAAGTTAGATCAATATCAATATCACAGTTCCACAGTAACCCAATTATGGTGATTGTGGGAACACAATAAACCCAATTATGCACAGGCTAGCATACACAAAACCCAATTCTGATTGGTTTGTCTCTGTTCATGTCCTTGATTCTCTATTAGGAAGGCTTGAGAAAAGAGTTAACCCCAAATTGCAGCTGGAAGCTTATGTACGCCATTTAGTGGTCGAGGCCTGAGACTTAGGTGTTTACTTCCTTTTAAGTTCGAAACCTCTCGGGTGTTATCAATTCCTTTAGGCCATCCAGAACTAGCAACCCGTAAGTGGACGGTGGGATTGATCCCCACGATTAGTCGAGGTACGCGTAAGTTGGGCCGAACGCCTGAGTTATTAAAAAAAAAAAAAAAAAGCCTGAGTAGGACATTAGGTTGGATATATTATGGAAACACTTGAGGCTTACGTGGACTTCACAAACTTATTAGTTTACGGGTTAATGTTTCAATTATTGTACACACATATGATATTACTTCTATAATATTCTAACCAAAATAAGGCGTAATGCTTTCATGACAAAATTGGCCGAACCTAAATGTAGTGGGCCGAAATATCCGAAGGACCAAAGGGGTCAACAGGTTAACCTTGTGGGCCCACGGTCCAGTTGTCTCAATTCGTCTGTGTGAGAAAAGTCAAACGCGACACGTCATCCCAGTTGCTCACTGAACGTTAGTCGTCCTTGCGGGCGTTTGCCGAGCGTTAGCTGGTCCTCCGAACGAAGACACAACGCCCATGCTCGGCATATGTCTTGTTTACTCGGATGGGCAGTCTTCCTGTTCGAAGGAATTGTCTGGCGAGCAGGTCTTGTGCTCGGCTGATCCTCTGCTCGGATGGATTCCTCGGCTAGTTTAGGCGACGGCAGAACGTTCTGGAAGCTTCTGCTGATAGTGGCAGAGATAAGCGTGCACGCCTTACTGATAACCGATGGGACATCTCTGACTCTGGCCCACGTGGGTCAGCATGGGTCTGCAGATCTTGAAGTCAAATATCCATCGAGTGCCTCTGACATATGACGTCATCCGAGCGTAGCAACGCGCGTGCAGCACACCTCCACCTTATTCAGCACTCCAAACCTTTTGCCTATAAATAGCAAGCTACCCCTTTTTGGGAAGGGGTTAGATATTCTCCCCTAAAAAACACATTTTTCTCTCTTCAAACTTCTTCTTCTTCCTCCCTCCGATTCTGACTAGATCGTCGGAGCTTTTACCCGGAGGAACACCACCCTCCGGTTTGCAGGTATACGGCGTCGTCGCTCGAGATCAGCACGGTTCAACCATCGAGAAGGGGTCCAGGAGGTTCAAGGATAAATCACGCCCCCACACTAAACACTGGTGCTGACTATTTTGTGGCTCCTGACTTTTCGACTGCCGTTTTGTTGTATGATAGTTTCAGGGTGGCAGTACCCAGGCTTGTAATTTTTTAAGACAATTGTACATCTTTAGTTTCGGTTTAAAAAAAGTGTGTTGTTTGACAAAAATAAAATAAAAAAATTGGTCGAACCTGGTTGAATAAAGCCCCGTTCCCGAAAGGTAAATAAGTACTTGTTTTTTAAAAATGCAATTTCAGGCTCAAAAATCATGTGCTTACACAAATAATTTTTCTATCAATATGGATCTTGTTTGATAAATCTCATTGAGATCTTTTATACGGTGCCCAAAAAATTGAAAAATTATTTTTCATTTACATTATTTTTGAGTTTGAAAATATGTAGTAATAAGTACTTATTTTTTTTAAAAGTGTTCTAAAACGGGGCCTAAGTTTATCGTTCAGGATACGATTGGCTGCAACAATAATACTCCTGGTAGGCAGGCTGTAGGCAACTTCCGCATTTTTTTTTTCAATCCCAGGGGTTGACCTCCTAACCAAGGGTTGAGACTTGGGGTTTTTATTCCCTCCTAAGCTTTTAGGTTGGAAGCCTCTGGATGGTCTCAAATTTTTTACGCCAACCCCTACCCAGCTTTGCCCTGATTTTGATGGGGCCTCCCGCTAGTGGGAGAGTGAAATTGGTTTCCTTAGATTAGTCGAAATGCGCTTAAACTGACCCGAACATTTGAGTTATAAAAAAACAAAACTTGCACATTTTCGTCGTTCCAGTGTCCCATACTCTAGTAACAAAAATCAAATAAAAACATTTGTGTCGTTTCTTTTTCTTCTTCTTGCTATTGTGTATGTGTTAGGTCTCTTGCTTGAAAGGAAAAAAAAGGGGTTGCTACGAAGAATTTGATTTTGGGGGGTGTTCCAGATGTATAGAAAAAAGAACTTTAGGAAAAAGAAGGTTTTTCAAGCTCAAAAATCATGTGTTTATACAAATAATTTTCTTACAAATATGAATCTTGTTTGATATATCTTATCGAGATCTTTTAAACGGTGCAAAAAAAATAATTTTTCATTTTCATTATATTTGAGTTTGAAAAATCTTCATTTTTCTAAAGTTCTTTTTACTGCGCATCCGGAACGGTTCCACGGCTAACATCAATTTTCACTCTGCATCTAATGAAGAAATTAAAGTGCACAAATTATATCGTTGCCGCATGCGACATGAATTCATTTTTTTGGTACACATCATCAATTACTGAAATCCTCCTGTCAAAATTTTGGGAATATTACTCCTGAGCCCGCCATTATTAATGACGTGATAACTAAAAACTAAAATTAATTAGACTTCACAAACCTAGCACTTACAATGAAAGGGCTTTTGACGCATCGGTTATCTCCTGGTCTTCCCACAAGGGAGACCAGGGTTCGAGCCTAATCAGAGGCGTTTGGGATTCACGGTTATGGACAACTTCTGGCCCCCTATGGACCTCCACTAATGTATATAATATTCCGTCAATGACGCATACATTATTGCAGTTACCACATGATCAGGAAGCTACACAAGATACAAGAAGACAAGAAGATCATTACTTAGATATATTATTCAAAAGAGTTTTCTTAAATTTGCTTAAAGACTAGGAAACAAAACAACCTCACACGGTGACCAGGACAAATAATTTTTTTTAAGAAAAATAAAATAAAGATTTATTTGGAAAAGCATCTCACAAGGAACATTTGTGTCTGAATTTAGACAACCAAAACAAGTCAAAGGTGAAGAACAAAGGGTATGTGTTTCATTTTAGAAGTATCTCCAAAAAGGTCCAACAAAAACACAAATAGGATTTTTTTTTTTTATCAGCAAAAGATGAATTTTATTAAAAACGGGGAAAGAGAAAAGAGATCCAACAAATAGTTGGACAATACACCATAAGGGCAGAGCCCATAACACTCAAGGGTCTACCAGGGTCCACAGCGGATAATACAATAAAGATCAACCCAAACACCCAAATTAAACAAAGAACGCCCAAAACCCAAATCCAGCCCAAGCCTGGACCGGCCCACCCAAACCATCCCACAAAACCCTAAACTACAACGGCAGCCACCGCCGTACAAACCACCGGGGCCCAACCTCGCCGTTAAGCTGAGCCGGCAGAAACACAAATAGGATTTATCCAATGGCAATTTATTTCCTTTAAAAATAGATGGGCATTCATTATTATTGTCAATTGTTTTATTCTATGAAGATTTGAAAAATCGGTTGTGAATTTACTAAATGGAAACTAATAACGGAATTTACGGGCGAATTTTTTGTTCGATACGCTGAATTTCGATACGGTAAATATTGTGAGTTCACTAGTTTTTCTTATGAACAAATTAAGTTTAAACACATTCTCGATTTTGATTAGTTTTAATGCATTCAAGGGTCTACATATACTAATTAATTTTCTCGAGCTTGATTGATCAGCTAATGATCGACTTGTTTGAAACTTAAGATCGTCCAAAGCGACTACCAAGTCAAATCGATAAAAAAAAATAGTCACGAAACACATAAATCCTCACGCCAGCACGATCGACTCGTCATCTGCTCTATTAAATCTCGTTTAAAATCGTTAGACATGCAAATAAGTCAAGTTTTCGAGAATATTTAAAGCCCTACAAATCGCATTCAAATTTGGAGATTATGTTCCCTGGAATTGGTCATCCAATTGCTATGCCCATTGTTTCTAAGATTTATTCTCATAATTAGTTGTTGGGCTAATGCCATGAAAGGATGATGTTAGCTAGACCCATTCTCAGTATACCTTTCCTCATCATCTTGCTATTTATTTGTTGTTGCTTATTTCCTGATCATCTTTTACCAATAAAACTCTCATTTAGTCTATATTCCACTATGCTTACGCATATTAAATATTGGATGTTATGATATGCATTATCTCATTTATAATTTAGTGCACTCTACGTGTCGCTTTTATCTATTCACAGAAAGTCCATCTTTTTCAATTTTTACATTTTTTTTTTTTGACAAATATGAGAAGTTGTTTTCAACTGTGAGGCAAAAGCCTACACTAATACAACAGAGAGGAACCCCATGGAAGCAAATGGGTGTCCACAGACCGGACAAACTACTAAAAAAGGCAATCAGAGCACAGTATATGCAACCCTATTACAAACTTGCCTAGCGAAACCAGGTACGCAGAAAATAGAACTAATATCAAGCACATTACCAACAAATCTATCGTGAGGATTGAAGTACTAAAGAACTGAGGCATGACGGGTTATGTATGGTTGGACAAAAAAAGTCTCAAACAAAAATTTAACGGTTGGAATAATGATATTATATATAGGTAAATGATATTGGCACTCCAAATATTGATACAGGCACTCCAAAATCAGTGTAATTTCAAAGTCATTTTTCTTTATTTTTTGGAGTGCCTCCATCAATTTTTGGAGTGCTAATATCGTTTTCTTCTCCAGATTGATTTGTATTTTTACCCAACAGTGCATTTGATGCTCTGCTACATGGACGCAGTCTACTCCACACGTCCCTTGTATGACTACCGTCCCAAAGCACAAGTCTCTGGGACCGGATCCCCTGTCCGAGTCTCGGCCGTTGATTTGCAAGATCAACGGCCGAGAAGGGTGGAACAGGGAGCTCGAGTTTTGGAGCAAAACATGCTCGGCCCATCTCAGCCGTTGATTTGCAAGATCAACGGCCGAGAAGGATGGGACAGGGAGCTCGAACAGGAAATCTCAAGTGCAAGTCTCTAGTCCGATTCTCACTAGACGCATATTTTTTTAGGTCAGGCTCCGGAGATTTCTCTCATAAATTTCATAGTTTTGGATAAGTGGCTTGTCTTTGACTAAACTGATAAGAAATTAGTCGATATGCGTGTACTGTTCGATTACCCCATGTAGCTGAACTAAAATAGAAACAGAAACAAAAACAAAAAAAGTATTATTAAGGTCCCGTTCCGCTAAGATTTTTTTTTTTTTTAAGTATTTTTTTTTTTTTTTTACAAAATAAGGCATTTTTTCACAATACATCACATTTAATACAAAAAAATAAATAAAAAAGTGTTCATTTTAGTCAGCGGAATACTGCAACCAAACGTGCTCTAAAGTTCTTTAGGAGATGGGTTGATGATACTGAACAAAACCTGGTTTTCAGTTTCAATGGGGCAGACGTACGGAACCAATCGGCGGGAGACATGGTAATAACTCCACGTACTGACGACAGTGATCGATATAGACCGGTCATTATTTTCACCAGGTGAGACGACACCGTTTTATCCGTGTGTGAATCGAAAAGACGCAATTATGCAGTGTCCTTGGAACACCGCAACGTTACGTATAACGTCTGAGAGCCCTCCAATTATGAGTGCAGAAAGTCTACTGGCACAGCAGATCTGTGCATAGATTGTGCACAGATCGCATTGTGGGGCCTGCTAAGGGTCCCATACAAATAATCCGAGCCGTTCATTATGTTTAAAATATTTTTTCAAGTGTCTCCGAGAAAAATTAGCTTCATCTGACACCTATAAGTACTTGATCGAATCGTCTAACTTTGCATTTTCTAAAAATCGGAATGAAAAGTTAGATGATTAGATCAAGCACTTATAGGTATCGGATTGAGCTAATTTTTTGCGAAGGCCCTTGAAAAAATGTTTTAAACATAATTAACAGATTGAATTATTTGTATGGGACCCTTAGTGGACTCCACAATGCGATCTGTGCACAATCTACTGTGCCAGTAGCAAGATTCTTATGAGTGTGTGGCCTTAAAACACGAAGTTCCATCCCGTGGTGCTCCAGGGATATATTCTCCATAGTAAGTATTCCCTCCGTCCCAAAATGCTTGTCCGGTCCGCAAAACGGAGTGTTAAAAATAATACAATTTTTGCAAGAAAAAATCAAAAGTTTTTTAACAACTTACTAGATATCAATGAGTATTTTTAATTTGTGAAAAAAGTTTGAATTTTTTCTTGAAAAAATTGCATTATTTTTAATATTCCGTTTTGCGGACCGGATAAATATTTTGGGACGGAGGGAGTATATTTTTGTGTAGGAGTCACAAATAATGGTGTAAAACCATATCAATATATGACGGTTATCGGCCTTAATTTTCTAGTTCGAACGGTTTATATTTTACATATTGTTGGGATGCTTATCGTCACTAAAAATTACTTTAATTGGGCATGTACGAGTACATGATGGGAACATATTTTATATGCAAAAATTGGGTTTTGCTGGGTTATGATTCAGTGTGCATGAAACCCACATCTAAATTTGGTTCGATCGTGTACTTATAGATATCTAATTAAATTAGTATTTGGTAATGAGAAACATATAAACAAGATTTGAAATTTAAGTGGTTCACATTCTGAAATTAATGGCGATATCGGGATGCAAAGGGGTGAACTGCACTCCTAATAGAAGAGCAACTTCAAACTCTATAATGCTCCAAATCTCTGTATTGAGAGGAAATTTTATAATTTATTCCATTTTTTTCTGTTTTTTTTTTAATACTTTACAGGTAAATTTTTGAGGGATCTATTGTTGTTTTTAGAAAATCACGTTTGAAAATGACTATAAGTCCATCTAAGATTATCTCATCAAGTACAAAAAATAAGAAACAAATTATCAAATTCTCCTCAATAATAAAATTCGGAGCATTAGAGCTTGGTTGGCGTTGCTCGAAGAGAAGCCAAGATTTTGCATCCTAAAGCCATTGTTCAATAATTTTCCCCTTGAGAGACGTTTCAAGGCGACATCACCAACCCCAATACAATCCCAAATCACTGCTCAACTCAAGGCCCGTTCTCGAAACGGAAATAAATACTTATTTTTTAAGAAGATAATTTCAAATTCAAAAATCATGTATTTATTCAAATAATTTTCCTAGCAATATGGATCTTGTTTGATAAATCTCATTGAAATTTTTTAAATAGTGCAAAAAAAATTCATTTACATTATTTTAAAATTTGAAAATATGAAATAAGCTGTTTATTTTTTAAGAAGGTTTTTGGAACGGGGCCTCGGAAGAATCAAAAAAAAAAAAATCGACAGTGACTAGCTTTACACGTGGCTTGGCCGAAAAGCCACGTGGTAAACACTGATGACATGTACCTCTGAGGACCACCGAATGTACCCGTAGGCCTTTTGGTAGACGAATAAGTTAGGCCCATCCAGATCCCCCCCAAAAGCTTCCCCCTCGTGTCCGGTGGCCCCACTTGATCTTAAAGTCCGTGTAATTTTCATAACCGGTTCTGTTTCTTTTCAATTCAATTCGTGACCAAACCAAAATTAGAGCAGAAATGATACTGATACAGATGCGTACAAACGCCTTTTTGGGCATATTTTGGGTCACAAAAAACGATCGGAGCCACTCATTTTGTTTAAAATGCTTTGTTTATGGTTCTAGTAAAAAATAAGCTCAATCCGGTACCGGTAAGGACGTTTACAAAACATTCAACTTTGCTTTAGAATTCAGGCTTGAATTCTATGACAAAGTTGAATGTTTTGTAAATGCCCTTTACCGATATCGGATTGAGTTTATTTTTGGCAAGAAAAAAACAAAGTATTCTAAACAAAATGAGCGGTTCCGATCATTTTTTTGAGACCCAAAAGAAGTCCAAAAAGTCATTTGTACTCGCTGGTACAGATATTATATCTGTACCAGTAGCACCACTCAAAATTAAAGTCTAAATCGTTTAACCTAAATATACTAAAATTGACTTGACAGTTTTTTTTGGTAACGCGGGATGTCTAGGCTAACTTGCACATTCCGAATTAATCCCTCCAATCTCTTTCATGGCCTTTCTCACATGATTTGCAAGTGGAAAGAGACGGTCTTAGCAGTTGCTGGTAAAATGAATCAAACGTGAGACTTTAAGTGAGAGCAAATCCTTAGAGCATCTCTAGCAATTGCTACGCAAAATGCTATCCAGAACACATTCACTTTGTTTGGTTTACCTTTTAGAAAGTTATTTTTGAGAGTTTGAGTAGTAATGAGTAGAGAGAGATAGAGAGAAAGATTTATTGAAAACTGTGCCGAGAGTTAAAAGTTATTCTCAAAACACAATGTTCTATTTTGGCTAGCCGCAGTAATGCCTATTCAAAACCCCTCATCTTTAAAAAAAAATTCACAAAACCCTAGTCTAATGCTTCTGTCGCCCTCATGAAGCCGTATCGGACTCCACCGGAATCCGACCTACCACCGCTTCAAGCCGTCAAAGTGCAATAGTCCTCCCAATGGTTCCCACCTTAGTTACACCATCGAAACGCCCACAATTGGCGCTCAATGGAGAGAGGGGGGAGCATAGTTATCTCTGCCGGAACCAATAACAATGTTGTTGCCACCGCGCAAATCTGGTTCTGTGAATAGAGTAGATTTCTCCAGACGAGTGCTAAAGTAACTCGCTAGTCACTATAGCAAAGGGGGAATTTGCCAAGGAGGACACTACAGCCGTTGGATTTGAATTTGAGGGATTCTCTAAACGAAAGGACAACCGAGACAATTGGAGATGCCCTTAAGTTTTAGGCCAAGACCGCGAGGCCAACCTATTGGGTTTTGACTTGACAATCTGTCCCAACATTGTGCAATGACAACAACTGACGAATTGGAAAAAGATTCTTGTTGAGCACGATCTCATTGATTCCTCTTTTTTTTGGATAATAATCAGGTGTCCGGCCCAACGTAGACTTGCATCGACTAATCATACGGATTCTTGCTGAGCATGATCCTATCTCCGAGAGAGAAAAAATGTCAAAAGATTTATTAGAATCTTCGCATATATTGTTCGGAGGTATACGCAGAGTATCTCCCAATTCAATTGATTCGGAGTTTTTTATTTTCTTTGGGTTGTTCATTTGATTGGTCTTGGAATTTTTTTTTGAAAGAATTTGATAATTTCTTTTTCATTCAGCAATGAGAAAAAAAAACAGAAAAATAGGAATCTAGAAGAGAGATCTTGCTCCCACATAAGAAAAGATTCTGCTAAACTCAACACTAAAATTTAAAACGTCAAAAGATTTTGAATATTAATACATCACCGGACGGCACAGTACCACCAATTGTGAGTTTAGGTAAGGTCTGCTTAAATCTTAATACATCATCTTAGGGCCAATTGATTTCCATTTTCTTTTATTTGTCGATTTGATTGTTCATAAAAAATTGAACAGATCGGATTTGACAATTTTTAGACATATAGAAATGAGAAAAATAAAGGAAAAATGACGGCCCATGACGTATTTTGATAATTTATATTTGCCAAGGACATGCTGAGAACATTTGTTAATGCTGAAAATGTCATTGGCGGGTATTAATTATCAAAACACGTCATTGACCGTCATTTTCCCAAAAATAAATGAAAAGTAGGATTTTCATAGAATTGAAAAAATATATTGCTACCTACCACTTTATGAGAGATTAAATTTCAAAAGATTTGGAATTGTTCCACACAATGTGTGGAGAAAGTTGTGAGATAGTCGTTTATCCAAAACCAGATTTGAGGGCTTATTCTATTCACTGAGCAGAAGCAGCAGTTCCACCAGCAGCTCCAGTCGCGGTTGACCTTTCATCATCTCGTGTCCTTCTCCGTTTGGGAGCCCTAAGCATACCTATAGTTAGTTCCTAAGCCCCTTGGTGTGCCCAATATCTTCTACCGGGAGATCCACTCTGGCTTGTTGAATTGATTCAAAAATTTATGTTTTTTGGTTTTGTTTATTTAATTGTTCATGAAAAAAATTTAAGCTGATCATATTTGATAGCTTTCCCACATTTAGCAATGAAGAAAAAAAAAGTGAAAATCTTAAAAACATTCTAACTGTTAAAGTTCAAAAAATAAAAAAAAAAAAAAATATCACAGCCTTGTAGTACTCCAATACTCCAATATTTCTAGTCATGACACTATCTAGTTGTAATCATATTGTAGGGAAACAAACCCACATGCACAATATCTCATGTTTTAGGGACAAATAGGATCCAATATGGGCACGTTGACTTGATTCGGATTTTTATTTTATTTGGTTATTTTATTTATTATATTCGGATTTTTTTTTAATAATAATCAAACATTCATGGGTATATAAGCGGATAAGATTTTTGGAATTTCTCTTGTATATACCATTTAGGTTTAGGTTTTTGACAAGTAACGAGTAACATCACATGACTATGCTAATTCAATCGATAGATTATTTTATTAATATGTATGCTATATATAACATGTACCAAATAAATAATAATAATAATAATAAAACTAGAGACGATTCTATCTAGTCCCTATTTCAGGGAATCTTGATCGGCCGGCTAAGGAATTTGTTCATTAGAGCTTATTTAAAACATCATGTGTACAATATCTTAATCTTATGATGAATTTAACAATATCTTACCAACGTGCTTTTCATACACTGAAAATTCGGGACAATTTCTAACATATCAACGATCTCGATGTAGACGGAACAAGGACCCAGAAATGCCCCAACCGTTAAGAAAAAAATTAAATTGCAACAGTTATTTGTAACACTACTGTAATATAAAGTGAGATATACACATATAGAAGACTCACAAATACTCCGTATGAGAAAACATTGCAAATAACCATTTATTGACTGACTAAAGAAAAAAAAAAACATATTAAGGGAGTGTTCCAGTTCCACTAACTAAATAAGTATTTATTTTTTAAAAAAGTACTTTTTTTTTAAACTAAAGGTAATATATTATGAGAGAATGATTTATCTCGTACAGTGAAAAATAGGTACTTAAAAATAAGAATCTTAGCGGGACAGGGCCTATTATGCAAATTTTTAACCAATAATGGCAATCCTCGTAATTACATCACAACGTGCAGGTCAAATTCGAAACCACAACACTCCAAAAATACTGGAAAAAAAAAAATTAAATACGTAGTAATTGCGGGGTTTGAATGAAAAACTTTCCCTGCCGGGTTTACTAAAGCCAACCCTGTTGCCTGCCGCGAAGCAGACAACAAAACAGACGGAACTAAACGGCGACGTTAACGCCCGCGATCGCGCTTCCCCATGCGCCGTCGACACCTCGTTTTCCCTCCAATTAATCGCCCCGCCTTGAAAAAGCACCGTAGCCGTTTACTAACGTCACGTCGCTTTTTCCACTCAACTGTCGTCAGCACAACCGTCTATCCATGGTTAATATACAACCATGGTCCCTCCACTTCATAGGTGAACTAAAAGGATGTAGTGCGTAATCCGAATCGAATATATATATATTTTTTTCCCATTCGTTAGAAATAATTTACTCTGTTCAAGGGATTTGGAGAGGGGATGAATTTCTACGGGAATCGAATTATACCCATGTGCATAAGAGGAGAAACCAACTGCACTCCACTTCACTTGCATCCGAGTCGATTATTACCGAGATAAAATCTAAAACTGCTGATAACTAAGATGAACAGTTCGAATCGTGCACTACGAGGACTCCGAGTCCGGTTAATACTACTCCCTCAGTCATATTTTGTTTGTTTGTTTTGTATAAGAGATCGTGTCATTTTGACCATCAAAATATATTTATTTAATTTTTGTACTGTTCAAAAAGGATTCATTGAGATTTTTTAAATGAAGTGAAAAGTGCTACTATTGCAAAAGATTTTTTTACATTTTTTTTTGCACATTAAAATGACACGTCGTATGAAAGCAAACAAAATGAGACGGAGGATGCATGTATATCTAACCATGGTTAGTTAGGTAAGAGTTACGGACTACACACTAGAAAAGCAGACAAGTAGAGAGAGAGAGAGAGAGAGGCAATCAAGGCATATTAGCTTGTTTCCGGATTCTGTATCAGCTGTTGGAGAGAGAGAGAGAGAGGAGCACAAGCTGAATTCCGAGTGAAAGGCGGTTCTGTAACGGTTCCACAGCGGTTTAGTGGTGGCTAGTGGCGCTGTTGTGAATATTACTGCTACAATTAATTGGGTCTATCAGTTAATTGTGGTTGTAAATACACGAGTGTATTTATGTGCACACAAGAGGGTGTTTGGAGAATTTGAGTACACGAAAGAGAAGTGTTTTTTTTTTGGCCACTGATTGATGATGATTTGAAGGGGTGTGGCGTTTTTTTTTTTTTTTTTTTTTTTCCGGTCCATCTTTTTTGACTTGTTTGTGCTTTTTATCATGGCGAATCGGGGGTCATTTTCACAGCCCAATTTCTCATCTCAAGGTCAATTTCAAAACCACCCTTTTCCTTTTCTTGATTTATAAGTTCCAGTTCTTTCTGGGTTTCTTGTTAATTTGTGGAAATATGTGTGTACAGGTTGTGGAGCTGATGATCTGTACAGAGAGCTATGGAAGGCCTGCGCTGGTCCACTGGTAGACATTCCGAGGGTTGGAGAGAAAGTTTTTTACTTTCCACAAGGGCATATGGAACAAGTTAAGTCAGTAGAAATTTCAGATCAGTTTCTAGTTTTGGATAAATGGTCTTCTGAGTTTTTATATTTCTTTTTATGGGTTTTTATTTAATTTTTGTTTAGTTTTGTGGGTTTTTCTGAAATTCTGTTTTTTTTTGGGGGGGTTTTGTCAGTTGGAGGCATCAACAAATCAAGAACTGAATCAGACAATTCCACTGTTCAGCCTTCCCTCAAAGATCCTGTGTAGTGTTATGGACATTCAGCTTCGGGTATGCTCTACTTGGCTTTTTATTACTAATTTAAGTTTCTGTTTGTTTCTTGAGAAAGTGCTGGAAACTTGGATACTACCTGGGTTTCTTTTCGAAAACCCTGGGGTTGGCCATTTTGCTCGATTATAATCAACTATAAGGTAAAAACTTTAGTTGGTATGAAGGACACAAACCCAAATCTTAGTACAAATATGAGTAGAAGCTTCGTTAATGGCGTGTATGGCATGGTTGTAAAGTTGGGAGGGAGAATACAGCTATGCAAAAATTTGAGAAAAAATTTAGGTCTCCATTGTTTGATTAAAAAAATTGAGTAAAACTCAATTTGGTATAGGTTTGAATCAAGGAGTGGAGTGGATTTGAGGGTTTTCACTCAAATTTTGAGTTTTGAGTGAGGAAAAAGCCAAGGGCTGGAGATGCTCTTAATAAACCAAAAGAAACCGAAACGAGCCTTGAGGTACGAATCAACTAGGGTAGGTTACATGAATCACTTTTCTCCAACATAAATGGATTCATGGTATGAGTGTTAAACAGAGTCTTTTTACATGCCGTTAGCTACCTAACGCACAATCAACTAAAATTTAATAAAGCTGTATATGTTGATTTTGTCTCTCCCTTGTCAATTTTGGCTGAATAGTTGTAAGTATTCTCTGCTACTGTAATATGAAGACTCCCAATATTATAACCCAACTAATATCTTTTTGTTTGTCTCTAATTTTGATTCAGCGACTCAATGTATGGTTGATTCTGGAAGTTATTGTTTTTTTTTATTGTAGGCTGAACAAGACACTGATGAGGTTTATGCTCAAATTACTTTAGTCCCAGAACAAGATGTATGAACCTATGAACCCTGTGAAGTTAAATCTTCTCTGCTTCTGATGGATGTTACGTCGTTACTGACCAGTAAGTTATGTATGCAGCAAAGTGAGCCAACAAGTCCTGAATCGTATCCTCCAGAACCTCCAACTCCAATAGTTTACTCATTCTGCAAGGTTTTAACTGCCTCCGATACTAGCACTCATGGTGGCTTTTCAGTTCATAAAAAGCACGCCATTGAATGCCTCCCTGGGCTGGTAAAATTCTCATGTTGAACGTGTTTTGACCTTGTTCAGTTCTTTCATTATTGCCATTTTATTGATCAAATAACTTGCTATCCTTGTTCAGGATATGAATAAGGAAATACCTACGCAGGAACTTATCACCGAGGATCTTCATGGCTCCAAATGGCAGTTTAAGCATATTTATCGAGGTAATGGTTTTTAGTCCATTTTTCTTCTATTCCTTATGATGCAGCTGGGATTTAGGAAGCTTGAGAGGAAGAGAGAACATCTTTGTTAATCATTGAGATTCTGAGACCCATAACATGGAAATCCCTGACATGATCAGATAGTTTCAGGTTAAGAAACAAAGTTCTAATACCGTCTTTTGAGCACCTGAGACCTCATTTTGCCAATGCATTAAAAATGTGCAGGACAACCCAAGAGGCATTTGCTTACAACAGGATGGAGTACATTTGTTACTTCGAAAAGATTAGTTGCTGGGGATAGTTTCGTGTTCCTGAGGTACTGCTCTTTTTCCTTTCATATATTTGTTTCAAGTCAAATATCCGCACTATACTATTGACTATTTTCTCTACAATCTCTTTGGGGTTGGTAAGTCAAAGACATGTTAACCCACATAAATTTGTTTCCTCTAGGGGAGAGAATGGAGAAATGCGTGTCGGTGTTCAGCGAGTTGCTCGTCAACAGTGCACTATGCCATCTTCAGTAATTTCAAGCCAGAGCATGCACCTAGGAGTTCTAGCAACTGCATCTCATGCTGTGGCTACCCGTACCCTCTTTGTTGTCTTCAACAAGCCGAGGTATGATTTTTTTACTTTTTGATTTTTCCTCGGAAAGCTCCTTGTGTAGTTGTGTTTTAGAGATGACACGGAATTCAAGTTTAATTTATTCCATTGATATAAAAATTTTCAGGACAAGTCAATTCATCGTAGGCTTGAACAAGTACCTAGAAGCTGTCAACAACTGTTTCGGAGTTGGCATGAGATTCAAGATGAGATTTGAGGGGGAGGATTCTCCTGAGAGAAGGTAGTAAAACATCTCATGCTAGTTATGTTTATTTCTTCCACTGGAGCCAAGTTTGTGAAGAAAATGATGCATTTTTATCGGTCAGATTTACAGGCACCATAGTGGGGGTTGAGGATCTTTCTTCTCAGTGGGAAAATTCGAAATGGCGTTCTCTGAAGGTAAATTTTTAGTTGACTGACTTACTTTCGGTAGGTAGTTTTGAATTTTTTGCTTTGTTTTTTCAGAATGTTCTGATTTTTTTTTTCCAGGTTCAATGGGATGATGCTGCATCAATTGCAAGGCCGGAGAGAGTTTCTCCTTGGGATATTGAACCCTTTGTGCCTTCTCCTTCGAATAAAAGGCCTCGACCACCGCCAAATGTGGTCCCAATTCATGGTGAGAGTCACAGATAAGGAGACTTTTCTTTTCTTTTCCCTTTGTTCTTTGCACGGCCATAACTTCCTTTTCTTCCTTTAGAAACCACATCTGCTGTTGCATCTGCTGTCTGGGTATTTGGTGTTGATTTTAAAAATCCCTCGAATGCCCTTCTTGCTGAGAAGCCACAAGTAAAACTAGGGTGTGTGTACTACGGTGGCATTGGAGAACACGGACCAAGTACGGTGTCAGGTGCCAATTCAGGTCAGGTTTCAGAACATTCAAAGGTTACGAAAGAACAGACACTAGAACAGATGCAGGTATCACCAAAGGAGGTTCAAAGCAAGCAGAGTTGCTCTACCAGAAGTACCAAGGTATACGATAAACTAGACGGCTTAATGTAAAGTTGGATTTATTAGTAATGAAGTTCAATATTTTGAAAATTCATATGCACCTTCACAAGATATTGTACTAAAACGTATGTGGTCGTTGTGAAAAATTGTCGAGAAGGTTCAAATGCAGGGGACTGTAGTGTGTCGGGCTGTGGACCTAACCTCTTTGACATCGTACACTGAGCTTATAGATGAACTGGAAGAGAAGTTCCAAATCAAAGGAGAGCTTCACCCTCGTAAGAAATGGAATATTATCTTTATTGATAATGAAGGGGATGCGAATCTCATGGGCGACCATTCATGGGGGTAAGTGCCCTGAAACCATCAGTGTGAAATTTTGTTCTTCGTAAAGCGAGATTTCTTCCTACACTATTAATGATCTTTTGATCGGACGAGATTTATTTCTGAGTCGCATTTGGTACATTTTTAAAGTCAATGATCCATTGTCATTTTTCCGCAGGGAATTTTGCAATGTGGTACAGAGGATCCATATTTGTTCAAGCCAAGATGTAAAGAAAATGAGTGCAGGAAGCAGAATTCTAACTGGAGTCGTTAGCGAAGGGAATGTTTTTAGCTTCGACACTGCAGAGAGCTGAAACCTGAATTAAAATCATTTTCTCCTTGTTTTATCGTACTACTTTCTTTTTGTTGGTGTGGTTTTTCCTTTCGTTTGGTAGTTTGTCGAACCGGGTAGCACGGTTTCTTGAAGGTGGAGAACCGGTGAAAACAGTAGCTAATCCGCAACTCATTATGGAAAGACTGTTGTGTTAGGGAACTAATATGAGTACTTAATGGTTAGGATTAGAATCTGTGTACATATTAAGGATATTCCTGGTGATTAACATTGCCGAGACCTTTTTTTCTTTTTCTTTTTCTTTTTATTTTCTGTACGTGTAAATATTTATGTCTATTGACCTTGCCGGTTTTGATTGCTAGTGGGTGGAAATTTGCAAGGGCTTGTTTCTTTTTCTCTTCTTTTCTGTTTTCCTTTTTTGATTTAGAGTTTTATAACTTGAATTTCTCTACATGACCGTGTTGCGCCTTAATAAAGGTTTTGTTTGGGTCAAACACTATTTCTATTGTTTTCTCAGTTGGTATTTGCTGATGCGATATTAACCAATTTTCAGGTTCAGGTTCATGTGTTTAGTACAGAAAACGAACTCAAACGAACTTTTATCGAGTCAAGCTTTGAATAGTTTGCGAATTTAAACGAACCTTTGCCGAGAAATTATTGCAGTTATCACATGATGGAGTTACACAAGATACAAGAAGACAAAAAGATCATCATTACTTAAATAATAGAGTTTTCTTAAATGTGCTTCTAGATGATAGACAATGTAATTGCTTAAAGACTAGGAGACAACCTCACACGTTGACTAGGACAAATAAAACTTCGTGGGAATGACTTCAGTGTTCCCAGTCATTTTGGAGACACTATAACTTTTAACATAACAAAATCATTATGAGCATAACCAAAATCCATTACAAACATAACAGAACCATAGCAAGGCATAACTTGTTTGTTATGCCTTGATTGGTTTTTTAGATATTTCTTGGTTATGCCTTGTTTGGGTTTTGTTATGCTTGTAATGAGTTTTAGTTATGCTCATAATGGTAAAGTTATGCCAAAATTACGGTGTCTCCAAAATGACCAGGAACACCATAGCATCATCCGACAAGGTCTTAAATTTGTTCGGAAAAGCCTCTCACAGGGAACATTATTGTGTCTGAATTTACCCAACAAGAACAAGTCAAAGGTGAAGAACAAATGTTAAATGTTTCAATGTCAGAAGTATCTACAAAAAGGTCAGCTAAAACACAAATAGTAAAAAATAAATGACGATTCATTAACGTTGTCAGTTGGCAAACATTGGTTGATACTTGATATGCTAAGTTTGATACGGTACTAAATAATAAGAGTTCAAATTTTCTTATGAACAAGTTAAAATTTGAACACATTTTGAATTTTGATTTTGGTTAGTTGTCTAAGCTTATTGCATTCAAGGATCTACAGATATTACTTGATTCGAGCTTGATGCATAAGGTAATGACCGACTGGTGTGAAACTTAAGATCGTTCAAAAAGAGATACAGTAACTAAGTCAACTTAAGATCCTCACGCAATCTCGATGGGCTCATCATCTACTTATCAGCGGTAAAAAAACTGCCGTTAAAAGCTATTTTTACCGGCATTAGTCGGGAATAACTACCCAAAACGGCGGTTTTTTTAAGAATGCCATTTTTACAAACTTTTACCGGCGGTTTTTTAAAATACCACCGGAAAAAATAGAATATACTGGTTTTTTTTTAATACCGGCGGTTTATCACCGCCGCTTATAATAATACTGACTCGTATAATATAAATATTATTATTTATCCTTCACAACACAATATGCGAGTTAGCCCAGTTGGTAGCACGCGCGCTATAGGATCCGGAGGTTCCGGGTCCGATTCCTGGGAAAGGAAAAAAAATTAACCACAGATTTTATTGCCGGCGGTTTTCTAATGCCGCTTTTATTTTTCCGACAATTGTTTTCCCGGCGGTTTATTTCCGGCGGTTTTTGAGCAATTACCTGCGGTTTTGAGTATTACCGGCAGTTTTCGGACTATTAACGGCAGTTTTCTCATGCCGCTAATGCTAAAATTTGGCGTAGTAAGTCAAGTTCCCAAAAATATTGAAAACCATATATACAAATTGCGTTCAACTTTGGAGAATAAGTTCCCTGAAATTGTTTATCCCATTGCTATATATCCAATTGTTTCTAAGTGATTATTCTCATAACTAGTTATTGGGCTTCAAAACTCTTGTATAAAAGATGAGCTGATAGCATCATGAAAGGATGGTGTTAGCTAGACCCAATCTCAGTTATCTTCCCTCGTCATCCTATTATTTATTGTTGCTTAATTCCTCGATCATCTATTATTACCGATAAAACATACACATTTAGTCCATATTCCACTACACCTAAACATAACATTGGAAATTTCATGTACATATCTCATTCATTATTTAGTGCGCTCTACATGTCGATTCTATCCATTCACAAAAAAGCCCAAAATTTTTCGATTTTCACATCGAGGACGTGGACTTGGAGTCCATGTAAAATACTAATGCACAAAAGGTTACATAAAGTTAGTCTGATTCAGAATGAATTACATGACAAATCTATTATGCTCATGAGATAGCTTGTAGCTTCTTCCAATTTTTGCCCTAGTATTATTCTCGGTATTGTTTAATTTTACTAAATTTTTGTTTAGTTTATCATCGAAATTTTTGGATTAAACATTTGCCTCAACTAGAAGAATCAGAAAAGTATAAAAATGTGGACTAAAGTTGAAAAAAGTTCATATAGGACGACATTAAAAAAAAAAGAAAAAGATTTCATTTTCTATTTTTAATTTCATCTTTATTGATTTTTTACTTTTATTCATAATTTTTACTTTTTAAAATTCTCTCGTTGAGACAAATGACCAATTCAAATTGCATAGTGAATCTAACAAATATTTACAAATATGAAATTAATACCGAAACAAAAATTTAGGAAGAATATGGCCTAAATTGACCTTGACAGTTTTCCCCCTACATTTTGCAATGAGAAAAACAGACGAAAAGTGAGATTATTTAGTTGGAAAAGATTATTGGAAACAAGATCCTCTCAAGAGAGAAAATTACAATTCACAGCATCAAATTCAAAATTCATAGTTTCAAGTTCATAATTCATAGTGTTAAATAACCGATTCACAGTGTAAATTTATAAATTTAACAATTCAAAGTGTCAATTCACAATGTCGATTAACAATTGAAAATTCACAGTGTAAATTTGACAATTCATATTCAAAATGCCATAATTCCTTTTTTTTTTTTTTTTGTCAATCGATAGAAGAAATCTTTTTACATTAGATATGAAGTACAAAATATAAACCCGAGACACTACATCATTTATGAGAGCCCACAAGACAACCAAGCCTAACAACTCAACCAATAGAAGAAATAAGCCCATTATAGGATAGAAATAAAGAAAGAACGGAAAAGCCCTCTAAGGGAAGAACACTCACACGTAAGTGGGGATACTCGAACTATTGACCTCTTAGAGAGATGCAAGAGTTTTGGCCAATTGAACTAGTCCCAGTTGATTGTCAAAATGCCATAATTCACAGTGTGAATTTTCAACAAAAATCTCTCTCTCTCTCTCTCTCTCTACAAGACTGCACAGTCAATATAGATCTTATTGATTTAATCCAGTGTTCTTGAGTCATTTTTCTCAAGAAAAAAGTGTCTCGAGAAATCTTGATCAATATCCGATGATTATGATTTTTCTCAAAATTCGCGACGAGCTCTACAAAATGAATGGTTTGAATCATCAAAACGAATACGGCACGAGCCCAAAAAATGGGCCAACAGCACGCTGCAGTTGGAACCCAACTTCTTTTTGTCAAAATGATAGAGAGTTTCATTGCAATTGGGAACCAAACTGCCGACAAGCCCCCTTTTTGCACGGGTTAGGCGATTTCTTCCCACACCAAGACTCAATTGATTCTTGTTGTATGGAGAACTCTTGTTTAGTTGTTTGGAAATACTTCTTATTTCTAACTCAATTTTAGATAGTGAAGTCTTACCAATAAAAGTACTATCTTATTATTATTTTTTGGAACCCGATATTTTATTGACCAAGCAAAGCAACAAATAGCCTTGTAAAAAAACAACAAATAGCCTTGTAATACAGACCACCACCATCTTATCTTTTTGTTAATCACAACCCTTTGAACCAAGGATGAAAAACCGTTTGGCCCGAGGGGGATGATTAAAGATGCATGTAGTGGGCCCATATGAGTATATGTTGTGGCCAGAGTGGATCAAACCAAAGCCGAAACACATACACAGAGACATGAACACAAGAAAATTAGTGATTTTCCAAACTCGGGTATATCCACAGAGGAAACGGAGCATTATTCAAACGCCGGAGACAAACTTTTCACCTCACCACACTCTCTCATATCTGGCACTCCCTACATTGTTACATCCTCACTGGTCTCTCTATTTCCTGCAGATACAAACAAACCAAATGAAAGGCTAATCTTATAGACCCTAAAGTCTTCTCTGGAGGCTGAGGAGAAAGTCCAAGTTGAGGATGGGAGCCACAGTACCCCATCTACCAATCAACAGTATATACGCGTTCAACAAATTAAGGTGGGATGAGAAGAGAGTGCTTGACTTGACTGTGTGTGAGCAGTACGTGAGCTGTGCAATTGATTTCATTTCTCTTGAGGGCGTTTGGGGGGTTAAGTACTCTTCGATCGATTTTCGCTGCAAAATTGGAGATATATGGCCTTAAACGGAAGTGTTAATGATGGAGATGGCGATAGAATCCTTGAATATCTCAACTACTTCCCTCCTAATTTCAAGGAATACATGCTAAAGGAACTCAAATGGTCACGATTTAAACCGGATGACTATGGGGGCTTGGTTTTTGGATGGGTTTTCTGGAGCCAACTAGACCACCAGACTCTCCCTCTCGGCAAGTGACCCCTCTCTCTCTCTCTCTCTCTCTCTCTCTCTCTCTCTCTCTCTCGCGTAGACTTAGCTACGTTGAGGAAAAAAATTAGATTCATCGAACTTTTATGAACGTGTAAACAAATCACATTTTGTTTCAAATCTTGGACAGTCATGAAGCTTTTCATTCTGTGAAACAAAATACAATTTGCTTGTACATTTACAAATTTCCGATGAATGTGAAATTTTTTTTTTCACGAACATAATAATTGGGGATTCAACGAGATGAACAGTTCCGATCCTCGGGAGTGAAGCCACAAGAAGAGTACTATGGAGAGATGGAATATGGGGAGGAATTGATCCCGTTAGTATAACCATAAAAAACTGTCAACTTTTTTATTTTTTGATCTTGTAATTATACTGTTTGTTTACAGTTAAAACATGTATTGTCAGATAATTTCATGGATGTTATTCCCGATGCCCCTACCATTCTGAATGTTAAGGACAAGATCAGACATGCTCTCCAAAAGAGCTCAATGCTTCATGGGTCACTACTTCAATTTTGGGCACCCACAACAACAACGGACGGGCGAACTTTGCTGAGAACTCAAAACCAACCTTTTGCTCTTTCTCGAACAACTTGTGTGAGTGATAGACGGGGGCTTTGCGATTATAGGTTGGTCTCCAAGGAGTATAAATTCTACGCAGACGCAGAGAGTGGAGAAGAAGATCTTGGCCTTCCTGGCCGCGTGTTCCTCCAAAAACTCCCTGAATCCGCTCCAAGTGTGAAGTATTACTCTGAAAAAGAGTATCCGCAACGCAATGATGCTTTACGTTGCAACATAAACGGATCTTGGGCTCTGCCAGTGTTTGAACATTCCAGCCACACCTGTGTTGGGGTTCTTGAGATAGTGTCTCTTTGTTACTCTACTTCATATTGGCATGACAAATATTACCTCAATCACCTGTATGATGTTTTTCAGGTTTGCAATAATCCAATCACTTTTGAATTTCTTGTTATTCACGCTGCTTCTTTTTCCCCTACTTATTGTACTAGGGCCCGATTGATAAACCTCCAGGGGGTTCGGATTGGATTACCAATCCCAAGGGAATATTAATACTGTGTTTGGTAACCCAAAATGGGTTGGGATTATTAGTCCTTAGGACTAGCAAGGTGGGTATTAGGGGGATTGGGAAGGGCCTCTCCCACTTGGTATTAACAATCCAATCCCTTCCTTGCCAATGCACAAATACGAAAATAGCCTTCACCAATCCCATCTCCTTACCAATCCTATCCCATGTGAAGGGCAAAAACGGAAATGTATACTATCAATCCAATCCTATCCCATGTGAAACAAACATGATATTAATAATTTCATCATCTAATCTCATCTCAAACAAACATACTCATCACCAATCTCATCTCCTTACGAATCTCAACCATCTATCACTGTTATCAAATGAGCTTAAGTGTTTGTTGCACAGGATGATGCTTTCCTTTTCCCCGGAACCGGAGCCCTTTCTGATTTTAGTTTTAATTGCTACTTGCTAGTATGTTATTAATTGATTGTTCTCAACTAAGCCTGTTCTCTACTCCCTCCTCCCCTTAAAGTTGGTCTTGTTGGGAATTCAACTTTTTACTACATAAATGCACGCCGTTTTGCCATATGGATTTTCACTTTCAAACTACTTCTATATATTTGTATAAGTTAGATATGAAAGGCTAAAGATTACTTGGATGGGTCCTGTTTTGACATTTTTGGGTCTATCCCGAACTCATTTTGATGGTCTAAGCAGCTCATTGTGTAGACCTTGTGAATAAGTATAACATGGACAAATATCAATTCACTTGCCTATCTAACACAAACTGATGGAAAACAAATCAGAAATATAAATGTGTTCTAAAAAATATCGATCAACATCCGATTAATGTAATTTCTGCATACAGAAAAAATCTCTCCAAGTAAAGGACATCGTTGGACCTTGAGGGGTTTTGTTCCCCTTTGCAACAGGAAGGCTACCATATCAAAAAAAATTGCCCCTCCTTAAAGGTATCCTGAGAGAAATTTGGAGTTACCAAATCATTCAGGGACTCCTACGCCAAGTCCTCTTTGACTTGACATTCATTCGTGTAAGGGACCGTTGTTGTACAGTAGAATTCTCAGAATCCAATTCAAATACCTTGTTGAACAACACGCAAGTAAGAGGCTTCGTGGAACTTCATTTGAGGTACTAATTAGCTATTGTTCGTTGGAAGCTTGTGTTCCATAAAAGATAACATAGTAATGTCTGAATGCTGACCCACAAAATACCCAAGGCCATTTCCTCAATTGCTGGGATTTCTGTGAGGCGAATGTTGTACAACATATATGTAACAGTGCATTTTACTTTGCTTTACTCTTACCCTACTTGTATGTATCGAATATGTTTCTCTGATACTATATCTCAGTATATTCAAGTTCCTGAGTTGGTTGTTTCCATTCCCCTGCAGGAGTTCGGTCTGCAATGTTTCGATGAATATACACACTGTAAAATGCGAGTGAGTTTCAAACCCTGATCCAATGTTAACTCTAGATTTCATATCCCTTTCATAACTACTGTAAGTGATATGTTCTCCTATGTATCCTAACTTGACATCACTTTCAACACAGTATAGGAATGAGAATAAAGCTCTTACAGCTGCCTTCCGGGAACTCAGGACGGTGTTTGGATCAGTGTGTAAAATTCATAAGCTCCCTTTGGCTTTGACATGGGTCTCTTGCAGTTCTTGCAATGATTTACTGCCAGTCAAACTCCCAGTCACGGGTGTTGAATATTTTGAGGAAGGAAATGGCTGCCTTACTAATTTCTTGGAAGTTAGTAAAGGGCGTCACTTAAGAAAGGGGCAGGTTACGGGGAGGATACTTCCATTTCCTAACTTGTTATATTGCTCTGACATAAAAGAATTCAGCATAGCTGAGTACCCCTTCTTACCCTATGCACGACAGTGCAAATTAAGTGGTTGGTTTGCAATATGCTTGCAGAGCATTTACACTAGAAATGAAGTTTATGTTCTGGAGTTCTTCTTGCCCATGAGAAGCAAAGACGACGAGAACATACTGTCCACATTGAGCTTGATATTAGGTACAATGGAGGAACATTTTGAAACATTTAAGCTTGCTTCTGGCCAAGAACTGGGGGAGAGATTATCTCTTGAAGTTATACATTTTCAGAATGGTCAAAAAAGTCATTCTGTTCATACGATCCGAGCTACTAGAATTTCTCGTATCCTTGAACTCTTAAAGGATGGAGGACTTATGTTGCAGCTAGGTCAACTGGGTCAGCCATCAATGGATGCCATAAACAATGGAATGAATGTCGTTAGTGAAGCACAAAACTATAATTTCCCTAGTCTTGAGACATTGCAAAATGGAAAAGTGGCGATGCAGCTAGACTCATCTAAGCAGCCATCAATGCATCCTTTAAGCATTGGACAGAATGTTGTCACTGCAGAACGAAACATCATTGCAATTACTAGTTCAGAAGAAGGCACGAGAAAGAAACAAGAGAGAGAACTCACTAAAACTAGAGTTAGAATTGAAATTTCTTTAGAGGATATCCTTAAATGTTCGAAAATGAGCCGTAACAATGCTGCACAGAAACTCGAAGGTAAGAGTACACTCCCAAGATTTAAATTATGAGTTTGCTTGTCGTCCTTTTGTGATTTGTAATTTAACTAGACGGTCTCTTTTCATGTAGAAATTGTGGGGCTTTTGGCAGTATAGAGCAGAAGGTTTTGTCTTTTCTGAAATTCTGAATTGTTCGTTTTGCAGTTAGCATATCTACATTGAAGCGGGTCTGTCGGGGTTATGGTATTGGTCGGTGGCCACCTCGCAACATTGAAAAGGTTCGTTCCTTTTGGCCCTCGCCAATTCAGAACCAGGGACAAACTCCACAACTAAATTATGATTTGCCTTCGAATCAAGCCTCAACTAGTGTTGTTCTCAGAAAGCCAAGATTCCAAGATGAGCATATGTTGACAATTAGGGCAAAATATGACAATAGTATGATAAAGTTTCGGCTGTCTTTGTCTTCTAGATTAGTAGTGTTGCAGCAAGAAGTGGCTAAACGGTTAAACCTGGACCCCAGAACTTACAATGTCAAGTATGTAGATGAGGAAGATGATTTGATTTTAATAGCTTGCGACGAGGACTTGCAAGGTTGTATGCACACTTCTAGATCTCTGGGCAACACTTCGATTGTGGTACAGCTTGAGCCAAAACAGCCAATTACCCCAGTCATCACCTGCTTGAATACTGCTGAGCCGGAACTCTCACCGGCGGTGGAATTAAATGCCAGCAAGGTCGATTTCCTTACAGAAATGGAATATCATCTTTATTGATAACGAAGGGGATGCAAATCTCATGGGCAACCATTCATGGGGGTAAGTGCCCTGAAACCATCTGTGTGAAATTTCGTTCTTTGTAAAGCTAGATTTCTTCCTACACTATTAATGATCTTTTGATCTGACGAGATTTATTTCTGAGTCGCATTTGGTACCTTTTTAAAGTCAATGATCCATTGTCATTTTTCCGCAGGGAATTTTGTAATGTGGTACAGAGAATCTTCATTTGTTCAAGCCAAGATGTAAAGAAACGGAGAGCAGGAAGCAGAATTCTAATCATTTCTCCATGTTTTTAGCTTCCTACACTATTAATGATCTTCATTAGCGAAGGGAATGTTTTTAGCTTCGACACTGCAGAGAGCTGAAACCTGAATTAAAATCATTTTCTCCTTGTTTTATCGTACATATTTTTTTTTGGGGTGTGGTTTTTTCTTTCGTTTGGTAGTTTGTCGAACCGGGTAGCACGGTTTCTTGAAGGTGGAGAACGGGTGAAAACAGTAGCTAATCCGCAGCCCATTATGGAAAAGACTGTTGTGTTAGGGAACTAATATGAGTACTGAATGGTTAGGATTAGAATCTGTGTACATATTAAGGATATTCCTGGTGATTAACATCGCCGAGACCTTTTTTTCTTTTTCTTTTTTATTTTCTGTACGTGTAAATATTTATGTCTATTGACCTTGCCGGTTTTGATTGCTAGTGGGTGGAAATTTGCATGGGCTTGTTTCTTTTTTGATTTAGAGTTTTATAACTTGAATTTCTCTACAAAGGTTTCGACGTAAGCATCAAACACTATTTCTATTGTTGTCTCTGTTGGTATTTGCTGATGCGATATTTGTTGGGATACACCCCAGTGGTGTGGGTGTGTGTTGTAGGGGATAAAACCCCTTGGTCCTCTTTCCCTTTTGTGGACTGCCTTTGGCAGTGTGTGTGCGCTGAGACAGAGAGAGGGTGAGGGAGAGTTGAGCGGTGAGGGCTCCTCCTCCGGGAGGAGCGGTGCTCCTCAGAGACATGCAGAGAGACTATCGGAGAGCACCGGAGTGACGGAGAGAGAGTGAGGAGTGGGGAAGCCGGCTTGTGGCTATTCCGGTGAGGTTTTTTCAAACACAGCATGAATGGTTTGAATCATCAAAACGAATCCGGCACGAGCCCAAAAAATAGGCGAACAGCACGCTGCAGTTGGAACCCAACTTCTTTTTGTCAAAATGATAGAGAGTTTCATTGCAATTGGGAACCAAACTGCTGACAAGCTCCCTTTTTGCACGGGTTGGGCGATTTCTTCCCACACCAAGAGTAGCAAGGGGAGTGTCACGGAAATTTCCGCTGTTGTATGGAGAACTCTTGTGATTCTTGTTTGGAAATTCTTCTTATTTTCTGACTCAATTTTAGATAGTGAAGTCTTACCAATAAAAGTATCTTATTAGTATTATTTTTTGGAACCCGATATTTTATTGACCAAGCAAAGCAACAAATAGCCTTGTAATACAGACCGCCACCATCTTATCTTTTGTTAATCACAACCCTTTGAACCCAGAAAGTCTAAGGGTACAGAAAAATAGGTACAGATTTTGTACATGGATTTTTTGTGGAGCCCACTACGGGTCCCACAAAAATGATCCGAGCCGATCACTAAATGTAAAACATTTTTTCAAGGGCCCTTGCAAAAATTCAGCTCAATCCGATACTTATAGGTGTTCAATCCAATCATCTAATTTTTCATTTAGATTTCAGGATATGAAAAAGTTAGATGATTGAATCGAACATCTATAAGTATCGGATTGAGCTGATTTTTTACGAGGGCCTCTTGAAAAAATATTTTACATTTAGTGAATAGCTCGGATCATTTGTATGGGTCCCGTAGTGAACCCTACGAAAAATCTATGTACAAAATCTGTACCCATTTTGTCTGTACCCTTAGTCTTTCTGCTTTGAACCAAGGAGGATAAACCGTTTGGCCCGAGGGGGATGATTAAGGATGCATGTAGTGGGCCACACCCCATCTACCAATCAAATACGCGTTCTTCAACAAAGGTGGGATGAGAAGAGAGTGCTTGACTTGAGCTGTGCAATTGATTTCATTTCTCTTGAGGGGGTTCTGGGGTGTTAACTCTTCGATCGATTTTCGCTGCAAAATTGGAGATATATGGCCTTAAACGGAAGTGTTAATGATGGAGATGGCGATAGAATCCTTGAATATCTCAACTACTTCCCTCCTAATTTCAGGGAATACATGCTAAAGGAACTCAAATGGTCGCGATTTAAACCGGATGACTATGGGGGCTTGGTTTTTGGATGGGTTTTCTGGAGCCAACCAGACCACCAGACTCTCCCACCTCTCGGCAAGTGACCCCTCTCTCTCTCTCATCCATTCCTCTCCATACTCTCCTTACACCTCCCACTCCCGAACCGACACCAAAAGTCGGAATTTTTCACTACTCATCTCGTAGACTTAGCTACGTTGAGGAAAAAAAATTAGATTCATCGAATATTTATAAACGTGTAAACAAATCACATTTACAAATTTCCGATGAATGTGAATTTTTTTTTTTCACGAACATAATAATTGGGGATTCAACGAGATGAACAGTTCCGATCCTCGGGAGTGAAGCCACAAGAAGAGTATGGAGGAGTGTGGAGAGATGGAATATGGGGAGGAATTGATCCCGTTAGTATAACCATAAAAAAACTGTCAACTTTTTTATTTTTTTGATCTTGTAATTATACTGTTTGTTTACAATTAAAACATTTATCAGATAATTTCATGGATTTTATTCCCGATGCCCCTACCATTCTGAATGTTAAGGACAAGATCAGACATGCTCTCCAAAAGAGCTCAATGATTCATGGGTCACTACTTCAATTTTGGGCACCCACAACAACAACGGACGGGCGAACTTTGCTGAGAACTCAAAACCAACCTTTTGCTCTTTCTCGAACAACTTGTATGAGTGATAGACGGGGGCTTTGCGATTATAGGTTGGTCTCCAAGGAGTATAAATTCTACGCAGATGCAGAGAGTGGAGAAGAAGAACTTGGCCTTCCTGGCCGCGTCTTCCTCCAAAAACTCCCCGAATCCGCTCCAAGTGTGAAGTATTACTCTGAAAAAGAGTATCCCCAATGCGATGATGCTTTACGTTGCAACATAAACGGATCTTGGGCTCTGCCAGTGTTTGAACATTCCAGCCACAACTGTGTTGGGGTTCTTGAGATAGTGTCTCTTTATTACTCTACTTCATATTGGCATGACAAATATATCCTCAATCACCTGTATGATGTTTTTCAGGTTTGCAATAATCCAATCACTTTTGAATTATTGTACTTTTTAAGTGTATGTTGCACAGGATGATGCTTTCCTTTTTCCCCGGAACCGGAGCCCTTTCTGATTTTAGTTTTAATTGCTACTTGCTAGTATGTTATTAATTGATTGTTCTCAACTAAGCCTGTTCTCTACTACCTCCTCCCCTTAAAGTTGGTCTTGTTGTGAATTCAACTCTTTAACATAAATGCACGCCGTTTTGCCATATGAATTTTCACTTTCAAACTACTTCTATATATTTTTATAAGTTAGATATGAAAGGCTAAAGATTACTTCTTCTTCTTTTTCGACTTTATGAAGAGGAGTATGAATATTATGGGACATCTATTTGAATAATGGACCTGGATTCTCTCTGGTTGGTAAACAACTTGGATGGGTCCAGCTTATCCAAAAAAAGGAAAAACAACTTGGATGGGTCCAGTTTTGACATTTTTGGGTCTATCCCGAACTCATTTTGATGATCTAAGCAGCTCATTGTGTAGACCTTGTGAATAAGTGTAACATAGACAAATATCAATTCGCTTGCCTATCTAACACAAACTGATGGAAAACAAATCAAAATATAAATGTGTTCTGAAAAATATCGATCAACATCCGATTAATGTAATTTCTGCGTACAGAAAAAATCTCTCCAAGTAAAGGACATCATTGGACCTTGAGGGGTTTTGTTCCCCTTTGCAACAGGAAGGCTACCGTATCAAAAAAATCGCCCTCCTTAAAGGTATCCTGAGAGAAATTTGGAGTTACCAAATCATTCAGGGACTCCTACGCCAAGTCCTCTTTGACTCGACATTCATTCATGTAAGGGATCGTTGTTGTAGAATTCTCAGAATCCAAATTCAAATACCTTGTTGAACAACACGCAAGTAAGAGGCTTCGTGGAACTTCAGTTGAGGCACTAATTAGCTCTTGTTCGTAGGAAGCTTGTGTTCCATCAAAGATAACACAGTAATGTTTGAATGCTGACCCACAAAATACCCAAGGCCATTTCCTCAATTGAAGGGATTTCTGTGAGGCGAATGTTGTACAACATATATGTAACAGTGTATTTTACTTTGCTTTACTCTTACCCTACTTGTATGTATCGAATATGTTTCTCTGATACTATACCTCAGTATATTCAAGTTCCTGAGTTGGTTGTTTCCATTCCCCTGCAGGAGTTTGGTCTGCAATGTTTCGATGAATATACACACTGTAAAATGCGAGTGAGTTGCAAACCCTGATCCAATGTTAACTCTAGATTTCATATCCCTTTCATAACTACTGTAAGTGATATGTTCTCCTAAGCATCCTAACTTGACATCACTTTCAACACAGTATAGGAATGAGAATAATGCTCTTACAGCTGCCTTCCGGGAACTCAGGATGGTGTTTGGATCAGTGTGTAAAATTCATAAGCTCCCTTTGGCTTTGACATGGGTCTCTTGCAGTTCTTGCAATGATTTACTGCCAGTCAAACTCCCAGTCACGGGGGTTGAATATTTTGAGGAAGGAAATGGCTGCCTTACTAATTTCTTGGAAGTTAGTAAAGGATGTCACTTAAGAAAGGGGCAGGTTACGGGGAGGCTACTTCCATTTCCTAACTTGTTATATTGCTCTGACATAAAAGAATTCAGCATAGCTGAGTACCCCTTCTTACCCTATGCACGACAGTGCAAATTAAGTGGTTGGTTTGCAATATGCTTGCAGAGCATTTGGACTGGAAATGAAGTTTATGTTCTGGAGTTCTTCTTGCCCGTTAGAAGCAAAGACAATGAGAACATACTGACCACATTGAGCTTGATATTAGGTACGATGGAGGAACATTTTGAAACATTTAAGCTTGCTTCTGGCCAAGAACTGGGGGAGATATTATATCTTGAAGTTATAGATTTTCAGAATGGTCAAAAAAGTCATTCTGTTCATATGATCAAAGGTACTAGAATTTCTGATTTACTTGAACTCGTAAAGGATAGAGGACTTATGTTGCAGCTAGGTCAACTGGGTCAGCCATCAATGGATGCCATAAACAATGGAATGAATGTCGTTAGTGAAGCACAAAACTATAATTTGCCTAGTCTTGAGACGTTGCAAAATGGAAAAGTGGCGATGCAGCTAGACTCATCTAAGCAGCCATCAATGGATCCTTTAAGCATTGGACAGAATGTCGTCATTGCAGAACGAAACATCATTGCGATTACTAGTTCAGAAGAAGGCACGAGAAAGAACCAAGAGAGAGAACTCACTAAAACTGGAGCTAGAATTGAAGTTCCTTTAGAGGATATCCTTAAATGTTCGAAAATGAACCGTAACAATGCTGCAGGGAAACTCGAAGGTAAGAGTACACTCCCGAGATTTAAAATACGAGTTTGCATGTTGTCCTTTTGTAATTTTTAACTAGACGGTATCTTTTCATTTAGAAATTGTGGGGCTTTTGCCAGTATAGAGCAGAAGGTTTTGTCTTATCTGAATTGTTTGTTTTGCAGTTAGCATATCTACATTGAAGCGGGTCTGTAGGGGTTATGGTATTCATCGGTGGCCACCTCGAAACATAAAAAAGGTCCATTCCTTTTGGCCCTCGCCTATTGAGAACCAGGGACAAACTCCACAACTAAATTATGATTTACCTTCAAATCAAGCCTCAGCCAGTGGTGTTCACATAAAGCCAACATTCCAAGATGCGGATATGGTGACAATTAGGGCGAAGTATGACAATAGTATGATAAAGTTTCGGCTGTCTTTGTCTTCTAGATTAGCAGTGCTGCAGCAAGAAGTGGCTAAACGTTTAAACCTGGACCCCGGAACTTACAATGTCAAATATGTAGATGAGGAAGGTGAATTGATTTTAATAGCTTGCGACGAGGACTTGCAAGAATGTATGCACACTTCTAGATCTCTGGGCAACACTTCGATTGTGGTACAACTTGAGCCAAAACAGCCAATTACCCCAGTCATCACCGGCTTGAATACCGCCAATTATGCATTTGTTTAGATTGTGCTTGTTTTGTAAGCATTTGAAGGGATTTGGGCCTTAAATATCAGCACTCGAGGTGGAGAAGTTCAGAGGGAAATAAACTAAGTCCATTAATTGCTTATCCAAAACCTGCCGCTCTTGTGTTTCCACAGGCTGTGATGGCATCGGACAAACACTGTGAGAAGATGAGTTTAGAATATTTAAGATGTTTGTTTTCTCCAGCAGCCGAGGCTTTTCTAAGGGAACAAGTCTTTGGATCTAGCAATGAGACAACGCCTGCATGTTTTGATGCAATCCCGAGCCAAAACCATGACGACCATTCCCACACAATGCATATATTGCAGACATGCCTCGTCTCGTGGCAAAAGATATAAGATTTGTGACTCTGAAACCCTCTACCACTGTCCACCGGGGTAAGTGCCCTGAAACCATGTGAAATTCGTAAAGCAGGATTTCTTCCTACACTATTAATGATCTTTTGATCCGACAAGATTTATTTCTGAGTCGCATTTGGTACCTTTCTCAAGTCAATGATCCATTGTCATTTTTCCGCAGGGAATTTTGTAACGTGGTACAGAGGATCCTCATTTGTTCAAGCCAAGATGTAAGGAAAATGAGTGCAGGAAACAGAATTCTAACTGGAGTCTTTATCGAAGGGAATGTTTTTAGCTTCGACACTGCAGAGAGCTGAAACCTGAATTAAAATCATTTTCTCCTTGTTTTATCGTACATAATTTTTTTTTTGGGGTGTGGTTTTTCCTTTCGTTTGGTAGTTTGTCGAACCGGGTAGCACGGTTTCTTGAAGGTGAAGAACGGGTGAAAACAGTAGCTAATCCGCAGCTCATTATGGAAAGACTGTTTTGTTAGGGAACTAATATGAGTACTGAATGGTTAGGATTAGAATCTGTGTACATATTAAGGATATTCCTGGCGATGAACGTCGCCGAGACGTTTTTTTCCTTTTTATTTTTTTTATTTTCTGTACGTGTAAATATTTATGTCTATTGACCTTGCCGGCTTTGACTGCTAGTGGGTGGAAATTTGCATGGGCTTGTTTCTCTTTCTTTTCTTTTTTGTTTTAGAGTTTTATAACTTGAATTTCTCTACGAAAGTTTTGTTTGGGTCAAACACTATTTCTATTGTTGTCTCTGTTGGTATTTGCTGATGCGATATTAACCCATTGTCAGGTTCCGGTTCAGGTTCGTATGTTTAGTAATACAAAAAGAACTCAAGCGAACCATTACTGAGTCGAGCTTCGAATAGTTTGCGAACGGCTCGGGGAAGAATCAACTGCATGAGTATCAACTAACTTGTTTTCAGAATATTCTTCCCTTACGCTTGGAATGATTGGTGCAAAAAGTGACATAACAACAAATTTTATACTACCAGATTTTAACTAACACTAGTTTACTTTTATGTCTTAGCTAGTCAACTTCTTAGATAAATACTACTATTCTTTTTTTTTTTATCAGAGATAAATACTACTCTATGCTCCAACTCAATTTCATTAAAGAATTCATCCTTTCCCCGTTCTTTTTTTTTTTTTATGTCTCTTTTCTACTTTAATATTCTCTTTTATTATTGTTTCTCAAGTATCGTAAGTTTTGAAACTGAAATTCCAACTATCGTACTTTTTATTGAAAAAGCAAATTTTTTTACTAATGTTTGAAGATGATACAAAGATTAAATAGATCTCGGGCACACCGGCGAAAACGCCATCTGAGAATCAACATCAAAAGATGGCATGAAACCAACCGAAGTAACACACCTAAAAGCAAAGAGACATCGAAAAACAGCACTCCCCAACACCACAAAAGCCATAAAAGCTGCCAAAAAAAGCAAGTGAAAGACCCAACACCTAAAACCTAACCCGAAAACAAGAGGATGAAAAAACACCTACAACCACAACCAACACAAAAAAGAACATGACCTGAACCTTGAAAACACCAAACATATCAGATGACAGTTCAAAATTCCAAAGAAAGGAAGACATCTCCCGCGAAGTCAACATCATATATCCTCCAACTCAAACTCATTCTCCAAATCATCAAGATCATCAATTCTTTCTGCTAATTCGGCCTCCTGCATAAGGGTCATCATTTAGCCCGAAGGCCCGCGGCTTGCCTGAAGCCCGCCCGGCCCATCGGGCTTTTACCTGGCCTGTAGTTTGTAATGGGCGGGCTTGGGCCTAGGATTTTTTACTCGGCCCACCCGTAGGCCCGGCCCGTGAGCCCGCCCATGGTACCTGCCCAATAGCTCGCCCATTAGCCTGAAATCCCACAAAATCCTTTCTTTTTTCCCTTGCCCAACGAAATTTAAGCCCGCCTGTTGGCCCCCAACCCACCAAGCCCGGAAAAAAGAAAAAGCCCGATCGACCTGGCCCGTGGGCAGGCTTGAGTAGTGACTTGGCGGCTGGGCTGGCTCGATGATGACCCTTACTCCTGCATTTCCACAAGAGTCTTAAGCATAAAGTTCCTCTTCCCTTTATATTGAATGCCCAATCTGACACCAAGATCCATCATCTCTCGAGCTTCCTTGAAAAATAGGGAGTTTCGATTCTTGATATTACCAGAAGATAAAGAGGGAGAAGGGATCATCTTTTTTGTATAACTTACTTTGTCAGCCTTGACCCCAAGCTCGGCAAGAAGTTTCTCCTCCTTAATTTTCCTCTTTGATACTCTAAACCTCCTTTCCATCTTATTAATAGCCTTAAAAGTTGATCTCTCCCCAAAAGAACAATCACCAGCAATTCCCTAAGAAGTCACACGATCGTATATATTATACAGTTCGAATCAGTTTGAAACGAGAACCGTTATTGTAAATCCACAAACCAAATCATTTAGCACAATTTCTATTTTTTAAAACCGAGACCAAACCACATAACTAAAAAAACCAAATCAAACCATGCGGTTTGGATTGGTTTGAATTGGATTCATAGTTTGACGGTTACGGACACTCAATTATCTCTGTTAATCCTTCCTCTAAAGTATTTGTCTCTTACCCATCATGTGTTCTTTTGTCAACGAAGTATCTCTCTTTTTTTTTTTTTGGTTCGATCTCTAGGGGAGCTTCTCTTGAAGAAATAACGCGTTGATCTCGTCGCCACCGGAGCCACAGCGGGCTATCTAAATTGATTTGTTTCTATCAATAAGCTCCAATTGCATTATAGGAAGTACAAAAATAGTCTTTTGAGGTAATTGACCTCAAATCCTGCCCCATTTTAATTTGTGGTAGAAAGTTGCTACTGATGCAGGGAAGATTCTTGGTGGAGCCAAAGAGGGATCCTAGTCTCGATGTTAATTTGCAATTTTCTAACTCTGTTTGGATTTCAGATTTGTGAAGCTTAAATCAATTCTAAAAATAAAAATACAAAGGCTCCATAGAAGATAAAAGCTCATCTATCCAAACTCTAAAAGCTCCACCACTTAGTAATGAAGGAAAACCTTAGATAATGAAGGGAAGTCATGTTAGGTAATTGGGTGCTCATTGAGTAGCACTTGAGTTAAAATTAGGAAAGGATAAAAAAAGAAAGAAAAGTTAATGGATTAATCCTGACCTTTGGATGTGGAATTGAAGGATCCTCCAATTTCTATGGGATTGGAGAGGAGCCGGACTCTCCAAATGTGTGATGCATCTCCTTAATTACCCATTACCATAAAACAAAGATTAGATCAATATCACAGATCCACAGTAACCCAATTGTGCATAGGGTGAGGGTAGCATATCCACAAAGCAATTGTGATTGGTTTGTCTCAATTCATGACCTTGATTCTCTATTAGGAAGGATTAATAAGAAACACCATTTAGAGGTAGTAATAATTATTGTTAACCTGAGTAGGATATTAGGGTTAATTATGGAAACCCTTGGTTTACGTAGACTTCACAAACTTTAGTTTACCAATTAATGTTTCAATTATTGCACACATCCACACCCACACCCACACCCACACACACAATAGAAGTGAGCTTTTGTGTGTGTGTGTGTATATATATATATATATATATCATTCCGTTTTACATGAGGTGGTCCGCATTTTAGATCTCCCCTGATCTCCCCATTTCTCCTATTTCTGGATTGAATTTTGATGATCCGAGCCGCTTAATGTGATCAGAACGTTCCCAGATGCTATCAACTTTTTTTGGGGTGAGTTCACACGCGGCTTTGCCTTTATTTTAATTCGGCCCCCCACTAGTGGACGATAGGATTGGTCTCCATAAATTAGTCGAAGTGCGCGTAGACTTCCCGAACACCTGAGTTACTAAGAAAAACTTGCTCAAATTCTTTATAGCAATTAATTCTTTTCATTTTGGTTTCGTTGAGCAGGCGACTTAACACATACACAATCGCAAGAAGAATCAATCAAACAAGAACAGAAAGAAACGAAACAACTGTTTTTTACTCCACATGACTTCCCAGTTTTGTTACTATGGTAGATTCAAGGCTGACATCAGTTTTCACTTCGTATCTAACGAAGAAAGGGCACACATTTTTTCGGTTGCGGCATAAAACACGAATTCGACTTTATGGTACGTACAGATCATCAATTACCGCAATGCTCCTGTCTGAATTTTGGGAATACTAAATCCTGAAGCCGCCGTAATTGCGAAGTTTACAAATTAGAACCGAATTAGACTTCACAAACCTAACAGTCATATCATTGACTCAGAAATTATTGCAGTTACCACATGAGGAAGTTGCACAAGATATATACAAGAAGAAAAAAATATCGTTACTTAAATAAAAGAGTTTTCTTAAATGTGCTTCTAGATGGTAGACATGCAATGTAATTGCTGGAAGACTAGGAGCCATGCAACCTCACAGGGAACATTATTGTGTCTGAAGAACAAATGTTTTATGTCTCATTTTCAGGTATCTAAAAATATAAGGTCAACAAAAAAACAAATAGGATATTTTCCAATGGCGATTTTATTTGCTTAAAAAATAAATGGCTTCGTTAACGTCGTCAATTGTTTTATACTATTAATGTATGAACATATGGTTGTGAATTTTCTAAATAAACTAATAACAGAGTGTAGGAGTAAACATTGTTTGATACGCTAAGTCTGATACGGTGAACATTGTTTGATACGCTAAGTCTGATACGGTGAATATTATGAGTACAGTTTTCCATACGAACAAGTTAAATTTAACACATTTCGAACTCTAGTTAGTTGTCTAACCTTATTGCATTACAAGACCTACAAATATTAATTTATTCGACCTTGATGTTCAAAAAGATAACAAAGTCAACTAATTAAGATCCTCATGCAAGTTCGATCGACTCGTCATGTACCTAATTGGAACTCGTTTAAAAGCGTACGTTACACAAGTGAATAAGTCAAGTTCCCTAAAATATTGAAAACCATACAAATTGCATTCAACTTTGGAGAATATATTCTCATAACAGATGAGCTAATAGCATGAAAGGTTCGATGATGTTAGCTAGACCCACTCTCAGTTACCTTTCCTCATCATCATCCTAGTATTATTTATTGTTGCTTAATTCCTAATCTTTTACCAATAAATTAAATACACATTCAGTCCATGTTCCCCTATACCAATCTCTATTATAAAATAGAAGGGTGTGGGGACAAGTTGTTGGAACGGCTTAGATTCATTTGATCCAAAGGCTGTAGTGCATCCTCCCACTTCCTGGTTAAGTGCCCATGGTTTTCACCTAAATCACACAACTGCCATCCCTTTCCAATCGGAATGCATAGTGCCGTAGGCACGGGCTAGCCCTAGTACATAATACTACTGGATATTATGATGTACATTATCTCATTCATTAATTAATTATTTAGTGCACCCTACGTGTCGCTTCTATCTATTCATGGAAAGTCCATCTTTAATTTCCAATATCGAGTAATGCGCAAAGGGTTACATATGGTTAGTCCGATTCAGAGAATGAATTACAGGACAAATCTATTATACTCATGTGATAGCTTGTTCTTTCAATTTTGCCCTAGTGTATTATTCTTGGTATTGTTTAATTTTACTAAACTTTTGTTTAGTTTTTCATCGTAATTTCTGGATTAAAAATTTGCCTCAACTAAAGGAATCAGAGAAGTATAAAAATGTGGACCGAAATTGAAAAAAATTCATTTAGGATGATACTAAAGACAAAAAAAAGAAGAAGCTTTCATTTGCTATTTTTTCTTCTTTAGTGAATTTTTTTACTTTTATTTGTACGTAATTTTTATAACTTTTTAGAATTCTCTCGTTGCAACAAATGACCAATCCAAAATTTCAAAGTGAATCTAACAAATATTTAAAAAATAAAAAATTAATACCGAAACAAAAATTTAGGTGGAGTTCCACTACTAAGCTAAAAGTACTTTTCGAAAGTTTGTCCTTATTCAAATTTTTTTGCGTTCGTTAGTTTTTCGTCAAACTTTTGTGATTTATTAATTCGTCTTGACAAGAGGAATCGGAAAAGTAAAAGTTTTTACTTTTACCCAAATATTTTGGAAAATATCCACTTTTCAGAAGAAAAAAAAGGTCAAAAAGTTGGCTTTTTCGGCTTAAACGTGGATATTTTCAAAAAATTTACTTTTTTGATTCATCTCGTCGAGACGAATCAATAATTCATACTCCCTCCGCCCCTTTTTAACTGTTCTGCTTCGTAACTCCAATTTATTAAAAAGACATCATCATTATACCTTTCATATCAACTTTTTCCTCCACTTTCCCTACTTACCCATCATCATTACACTTTTACTCACTTACTTTTTAAAATGGAATATACTTTTAGGAACAAAATAGACAATGCACCAACTTTTATTCACTAACTTTACAAAATTGATTATTATTAAGGGACATCCCAAAATGGAATACTAGACTCTAAATAAGGGACGGAGGGAGTAAAAGTTTGGTGCAAAACCAACGAGCATGATTTTTTTTAATAAGGACAAAACCTCCAAAAAGTGCGTTTTCCCCCTACATTTTGCATTGAGAAAAACAGACGAAAAGTGAGATTTTTTAGTAGGAAAAGATTATTGGGAAACAAGATTCTAGCGAGAAAGAAAATTACAATTCACAGCTTCAAATTCACAATTCGTAGTTTTAAATAACCAATGCACAGTGCTACTTAATTATTTATAAATTTTACAATTCAAAGTATTGATTAACGTAGAATACAAAATTCACAGTGTAAATTTGACCAATCATAGTGAAAATGCGACAAGTCAAAATGTGAATTGTGAAATCACAACCTAAGAAATGTCGAGGCACTAACCAAAAGAGTTGTGGCTTTATAATTTAAAAAAATTAAGAAAAGATCTGGCTACGTATGACTCTATCGAGATAGAAAATTTTAGAAGATTTTTTACACACAATCTTCTATTGGGAGATCCACTATGGCCGGTCGAATTCATACGGAATTTTATATTTCTTGTTTGTTTATTTGATTGTCCATGCAAAATATTGAACTGATGAGATTTGCATCTTGTTATTCCTTAATTTTTCCTCTTCTATTCAGTGTTATTTACTTCCCATGTTTTTTATTTAGCTTTTTGTTGTAATTTTTAGAATTAATCATTTCTCTTCATGAGAAGAATAAGTATAAAAATATAAACCAAAGTTTAAAAAATTCATAGGTGATGGCTCTAAAAATAACAAAGACAATTGCTTGGTATATTTTCATCTCTAGTGATTTTTTTTGCTTTTTGTTGTAACGTTTTACTTATTAGACTCCTGACCAGTCCAACAAATATACCATGAATCTAAAAGAAACTAGAGGGTACACACTCAGAGCATGCATGTGTTAATTCATGGGGTGGGGAAGTGGGTAGTGAGCTCGTGTAGTTTTACCATTTTTTTTTTCTAATAGTTAATTCATATCATAGTAAAAGTAGTTGGGTATATTACGATTCGTTTGATTAGAAAGAAATTTATGTTTGAAAGTAAAAATGAGGGAGACAAATAAGAGAAAGTGAAAAAAAAAATTTCTTCCATGCTTTGATAAAAATGAAACTTTTGTAAGAATCTTGTAAAAACATGGTTATAGTTAGGCCCCCGTTTTGCTAAAGTTATTATTTTTTAAGTACTTATTTTCCGCTTTACGAGATAGGTTATTATCTATGTATCACTTTTAATTCAAAAAATAAGCAAGTACTTAAATAAGTATTTATTTTATAGTTAGCCTTAGTAGCCATGTTTCCACAACTTAATCACTAGTAAAAACAATTTAAGATTTCTCACCAACTTATTCACGATCGGAAACAATAGTTAACAACTTTTCAACAACTACAAAATTATCTGCAAGTGTTTCCTTAGTGGAAACATCCCTCCTTCGCCAATTTCTCTATACTAGTGTCAGCGCCCGTGCCTACGGCACTACGCATCCCGATTGGAAGGGGATGGCAGTTGTGTGATTTAGGTGAAAATCATGGACACTTAACCAGGAAGTGGGATGATGCACTACCGTCTTTGGATCAAATGAATCTAAGCCGTTCCAACAACTTATCCCACACTCTGTTTTATAATAGAGATACGTGGATTGAGATTGCATAGTTACAGAGCTTGTTTGCCATCACCATGAGTTGCTCTAACCTTACCAAAACCAACCCAAATTGAGATTGGAGTCCATTCCCCTGTGATCAATTCTCTCTAGTCTACCGAGGGCAAAATGAACGAGGAAGCAAGAGGAAAGGGAAAGGCCATTCTCACGGTTACTCCTTCGGAACTCCCACCGGCGGAGGAAATAATTGCCAACAACGTAAACCTCCTTACGAAAATCCTTCTAGGTTTGCCGCCGGAATCCATTGCCCGTTTCAAGAGCGTATCCAAGCATTGGCTCTCTCTCATCTCCTCGACCGCAGGTTTGTATTTCCACACTCGTAGTGCTTACAAAGTAACGTGCTGTTGTGAATAATACTACTACTCCACTAGCATATAACATGTGGGTCCCACCAGATTAGCGTTATAAAAAATCGTTTATCCAAACTTTTTTCCATTTTCACAGCTTAATTTCTCATCCCTTTTTTTTTTTTTTTTTTGGGAAATAGCTTAATTTCTCATCTCAAGGTCAATTTCGAAAAGAACCTTTCTATTCTTTGATTTATAAGTTCCAGTATTTTTTTCTTTTGGGTTTGTTATTTTTTATTCACAGGTTGTGGAGGTGATGATCTGTACAAAGAGCTATGGAAGGCCTGTGCTGGTCCATTGGTGGACGTTCCAAGGGTTGGGGAAAGAGTGTTCTATTTTCCCCAAGGGCATATGGAACAAGTTAAGTCAGTAGAAATTCAGATCAGTTTCATATTTCGGATATTGGACTTAAAGAATTTTATATGGTGTTCAGTTTTTTGAGTTATAAAGAATTTATGATATTTTTTGGGGGTTTTGTTAGTTGGAGGCATCAATAAATGTGGAACCGAAACAGAGAGCTCCACTCTTCGATCTTCCCGCAAAGATCCTTTGCAGAGTTATGGACATTCAGCTTCGGGTATGCTCTACTTGGCGTTTTATTGCTAATTTAAGTTTCTGTTTGGTTCCTGAGGAAGTGCTGGAAACTTGGGTACTACCTAGGTCTCTTTCCACAAAATTGCGTCTGATATCGGTGTATCCCAATCAGTTGGGATTGGCCATTTTGCTCGATTATAATCGACTTAATCAACTAAAGTTAGAGCTTCTCTAGCCCTTGCTCAATTTTGAGTAAAAATTAAAGTAAAAGCTTCATTGGTATGATGCACTCTGATGGGAAAACCGAAATCTAGGTACAAATTTGAGTAAAAGCTTCATTAATGGCGTGATTGTTAATTTGAGAGAGAAATCATAGCCTTGCAAAATTTGAGTCAAACTCAATTTGCTATGGGTTTGGGTCAAGGAGTGGAGTGGATTTTAGAGGGTTTTCACTTACATTTGGAGTTTGAGTAGGAAAAAGGTTAAGGGTTGGAGATGCTCTTAATAACCAAAAAACACTGAACTGAGCCTGAAGTTACAAATCAAATGGGTTAGGCTACAAGATTCTCTTTCCTCCGTCATAAATGGATTCACGTCATATGTGTTTAACGGAGTCTTTTAAATGCTGTCAGCGACCTAAAACACAACGAACTAAAAAGTAAAAAATTCGTTTATTTTCATGCAGTCTCCCTTTTCAATTTCGACTGATTGACATCCGATGCCGTTCTGCCTTTTTAGTTAAGCTACTTTAGGCTAGATTTTGGAAACTCAAAAGCACTTTGAAGATCCTGGTCTACTCTCAGTGTGGAGGAATATATGTCCTCTAAAGGTGGAGCTATTTTGTGTGGATGGTTGTACAGAATTGCATTGCTTCAAGATCAGTTCTGTTAGCTTCCATCCAACAATGGGTCTTTTATCATTCATTGGAATTGCTTTAATTTGCATTGGCTTTATGTGGCAGAGGGAGTAATCAATCTCTGCTACTGTAAGATGAAGACTCTCAATATTATATTGCAAAATTTCCTCTTTTTCAATCACTAATTTTGATTCAGCTACTCAATCTATGGTTGATTCTGCAAGATTATTGTTTGTAATTGTAGGCTAAACGCGACACTGATGAGGTTTATGCTCATTTTATTTTAGTGCCAGAGCAAGATGTATGAACATTAAAACCCTGTGAAGTTAATTTTTCCATTCTTCTGCTGGACTTTACACCATTATTAACCATTATAAGTTATGTATGCAGCAAAGTGAACCAACGAGTCCTGATTCGTACCCTCCGGAACCTCTGACGCCAATGGTTAAATCATTCTGCAAGGTTTTAACTGCCTCTGATACTAATGGTGGATTTTCTGTTCATCGAAGGCACGCCAATGAATGCCTCCCTGCACTGGTAAAATCCTCCTCATGTTGAACTGGTTCACCTTGTTCAGTTCTCTTTTTTTGAAGACAACCTTGTTGAGTTCTTTCATTATTGCCATTTTGTTGATCGAATTACTTGATATCCTTGTTCAGGATATGAATCAGCCAACACCTATGCAGGAACTGATAGCCAAGGATCTTCATGGCAGGGAATGGCCATTTAAGCATATTTTTCGGGGTAATTGTTTTTTGTCCTTTTTGCCTCTAGTTCTAATGTTGCAGCTTTGATTTTGGAAAAGAGAACATCTTTCTTTGATTGTCGAGAGACTCGAGACTAATAACTGGAAGTACCCTTATATGATCATATGTTTGCAGGTTAAGAAACAAAAGTGCTAATACTGTCTTTGAGCACCTGAGACCTCATTTCACCTATGTATTAAAAATGTGCAGGACATCCCAAGAGGCATATGTTTGACACAGGATGGAGTAGATTTGTTAATTTAAACAGATTAGTTGCTGGGGATAGTGTCGTGTTCCTGAGGTACAGTTCTTGTCCTTTATATTTGTTTAGTTCCGTTCCAAGTCTAATATCCCCACTAAACTGTTTCCTATTTTCTCGACAATTGCTTTGGAGTTGGTAAGTCTGAGACATGTTAACACACATGAATTTGTTTCCTCTAGGGGAGCGGCTAGAGAACTACGAGTTGGTGTTCGCCGTGCTGCTCGTCAACAGTGCACTTTTCCACCTTCAGTGATGACAATCCAGAGCATAGGAGTTCAAGGAGCTGCATATAGAGCTCTGGCTCAGAGGACCCTCTTTTTTGTCCACAACAAGCCGGGGTATGATTTTTTACTCTTGTGATTTTTCCTCGGAAAGCTCCTTGTGTTTTAGAGTAAGAGACCACACGAAGTTCAAGTTTAATTTATTGCATTGATATAAAAACTTTCAGGACGAGTCAATTCATCGTATGCTTGAACAAGTACCTAGAAGCTGTCAACAACTCTTTCGGAGTTGGCATGAGATTCAAGATGAGATTTGAGGGGGAGGATTGTTCTTTGAGAATGTAGTAACACGTTCCATACTTGTTATGTGTATTTCTTCCACTGGAGCTAAGCTAGTGAAGAAACTGACATTTTTATTGGTCGTCAGATTTACAGGCACCATAGTGGGGGTTGAGGATCTTTCTGCCCATTGGGAAAATTCGAAATGGCGGTCTCTGAGGGTAAATATAGTTGAACTTATGTAATTGCGATAGGTAGTTTTGAATTTTTTGCTTTGGTTTTTCAAAATGTTCTGATTTTTTTCCAGGTTCGATGGGATGAAGCTGCATCAATTCCAAGGCCCGGAAGGGTTTCTCCTTGGGAGATTGAACCCTTTGTGCCGACGAGTAGAGGGCCGCGACCACCAATTGAGGTCCCAAATCATGGTGAGAGTCACAGATAAGGAGACTTCTTTTCTTTTCTTTTCCCTTTGTTCTTTGCATGGCCATGACTTCCTTTTCTTCCTTTAGACACCGCATCTGCTGCTGCATTCCGGCTATTTGGTGTTGATTTGAGAAATCCCTCGAATGCCCGATAGGGTTTCTCCTTGGGAGATTGAAAATGAGTGCAGGAAGCAGAATCCTAACTGGAGTCGTTAGCGAAGGGAATGTTTTTAACTTCGACACTGCAGAGAGCTGAAACCTAAATTAAAATCATTTTCTCCTTGTTTTATCGTACTACTTTCTTTTTGTTGGTGTGGTTTTTCCTTTCGTTTGGTAGTTTGTCGAACCGGGTAGCACGGTTTCTTGAAGGTTGAGAACTGGTGAAAACAGTAGCTAATCCGCAGCTCATTATGGAAAGACTGTTGTGTTAGGGAACTAATATGAGTACTTAATGGTTAGGATTAGAATCTGTGTACATATTAAGGATATTCCTGGTGATTAACATCGCCGAGACCTTTTTTCTTTTTCTTTTTCTTTTTTTATTTTCTGTACGTGTAAATATTTACGTCTATTGACCTTGCCGGTTTTGATTGCTAGTGGGTGGAAATTTGCAAGGGTTTGTTTCTTTTTCTTTTTCTTTTTCTTTTCTTTTTTGTTTTAGAGTTTTATAACTTGAATTTCTCTACGAAAGTTTTGTTTGGGTCAAACACTATTACTATTAATTGTTTTCTCTGTTGGTATTTGCTGATGCGATATTAACCCATTGTCAGGTTCCGGTTCATGTGTTTAGTACAGAAAACGAACTCAAACGAACCATTTTTTAGGAGTGTTCAAGAAAACTGTTTGAACCGTAAAACCGGACCGGACCATCCTATTTGGTTCGGTTCTGCGGTTTTACGGTCAGGTTATGGTTCCAAAAAAATAAGAACCGTTAATTTTGGTTCAATTACTAGTTCTCAATTAAAGAACCGTGGTTAGAACCGGACCGGACCGTTTAGAACTAATATATATAATTATATAAAATAAATATATGTGTAGAGATTGGTCTACTTTTTGAACATGGAAGAAGTTAGTGCTGTTGATTTAAGTGATGTTTTGGGTATTGGAGCTGCTGTTCTTTACTTCAAGACGTGCTGCTTTATTTTATAGTTTATGATATAGGTTTAATTTTAGTCCTAAATATAATGGGTCATTAATGTTTTTTTGTCGCTGAATTTAATTATTCCATAAGTGGTTTTGGCTACTTTATTGGTGGTTTTCGTCAATGTTTTTCGGTCGAGTGTCAAGTATTTCGTGAACCATATTGGGTTTTGATTCTTAATAAAATGTCTATTATTATTTTATGAGTTATTTGATACTTTAAATTTTATGAGTTTATATTTTGTGAATAAGTGTTTGGATGCTAATTGGATAGAACCGGAACCGAACCAAAATCGGACCGATTTTGCGGTTTGGTTCTGGTTAGGTTTCACGCATATATTGGTTAGGTTCTGGTTCCCAATTTCCTAGAACCATTGGAAATGTCCGGTTACTGGTTTTTTAGAGGAGCGGACCAATCCGGACCGTGTACACCCTTACCATTTTCGAGTCGAGCTTCAAATAGTTTGCGAACGGCTCGGTTCGTTTGCACCCGTGAGAGGAAGATACCAAGTGGGTGACCGGGGGTAAGAATCAACTGCATGAGTATCATTTAACTTGTTTTCAGAATATTCTTCCCCTATGCTTGGAAAGATTGGTGCAAAAAGTGACATAATCTCAACAGATTTCATACTACCAGATTATAACTAATAATTTACTTTTATGTTTTAGCTAGTCAAGTTCTTAGATAAATACTGCTCTATGCTAACTCAATTCCATTAAAGAATTCATCCTTTCCCCATTCTTTTTTTTTTTTATGTCTCTTTTCTACTTTAATATTATCTTTTATTGTTTCTCAAGTATTGTAAGTTTTGAAACTAAAATTCCAACGATCGTACTTTGATACGGTCATCTTCGATTGAACTTTGATCATACTTTGATACGGTCGTCTTCGATTGAACTTTGATACGGTTGTCTTCGATAGAATGTCCTAGTATTTATCCAATCGTGACTGAAAACTTAAATGTTTAAAATTTCTTATTCCTTTCACATTTCATATATGAGTGATCTTAGCTTGAAAATGGGTGTGGGATGCATCTTCTTAATTGCTCATTACCATAAAGCAAAGATTAGATCAAATATCACAGATCCATAGTAACCCAATTATGCACAGGCTAGCATACACACAAAACAATTGTGGTTGGTTTGTCTAGGGTTAATTGTTGGAACACTTGGCTTACGTGGACTTCACAAACTTAGTTTACCGATTAATGTTTCAATTATTGCCCCCCCCCCCCCCCCCCCCCCCCACACACACACACACACACACATATGATATTAACACACTCACATTCTCTATGGGGTTCCACACACAAATGGTAGCACCACTTACACTTACACAAACACACTCATATCAGGTGTTTGTGGTGCTAGAATGATTGAAATTTGCTAAACATGGTGCATAAGTTTCTCTTTTACTATATGGTTGGCTGAGATAACAAGATCTAGTACGTAGGCGCGCAGTAGGCAGCTTGCGCATTTTTTTTAACCCAAGGGTTGGCCTCGTGGCTAAGTCAGGAGACTTAGGGCCGGGTTTATTCTCTCCCAAGCTCTCAGGTTCGAAACTTTCCAGATGCTATCAACTATTTTGGGATGAGTTCACGCGCGGCTTTGCCTCAGCTTCAATTGGGCCCCTCCGCTAGTGGACGATAGGGTTGGTCTCCATAAATTAGTTGAGGTGTGCGTAGACTTCCCGAACACCTGAGTTGCTAAGAAAAACTTACCCATTGTTGTCATTACAGTAAAGAGTAGGAATTTTAAGTATTTTCAAATTCTATAGCAATTTCTTTTCATTTTCGTTATCAAAAAAAAAAACTTATTTTCTCATTTTTGTTTCGTTGAGCAGGCGACTAGCTAACACAGACATATTCGCAAGAAGAATAAATCAAACAAGAACAGAAAGAAACGAAACAAATGTTTTTACTTGATTTCCCAGTTTTGTTACTAGGTATAGATTCAAGGCTAACATCAGTTTTCACTTCGTATCGAACGAAGAAAGGGCACCAATTTTATCGATTGCAGGACGTTACAATCGAGAACTGAATTAGACTTCACAAACCTAACAGTTATATCAATGACGCAGAAATCATTGCAGTTATCACATGAGAAAGTTACTCAAGAGACAAGAAGACTAAAAAGATCATTACCTAATTACTAAAAGAGTTTTTTTTTTTTAAATATGCTTCGATCTAGATTATAGACAATGTAATTGCTTCAAGACTAGGAGACAACCTCACACGTTGACTAGGACAAATAAAAGTTTGTTACGAAATACAAGGGCTTAAATTTGTTTGGAGAAATGGAACATTATTGTGTCTGAATTTATGTTTCATTTCAGGTAACAACCAAAAAGGTCAACGAAAACACAAATAGGATTTTTTTCCAATGGCGAATTTATATCCTTAAAAAATAAAGGGTGATTCATTAACGTTATCAGTTGTTGTTTTATTCTATTAATTTATGAACATATGGTTGTGAATTTACTGAATAAAACTAATATCGGAGTGTAGGGGCAAGTATTGTTTGATACGCTCGGTCTGATACAGTAAATATTACGAGTTCGGTTTTTCTTATGAACAAGTTTAATTCGAATACGTTTCGAATTTTGATCAGTTGTCTAAGCTTATTGCATTCAAGGATTTACAGATATTAGTACTTGATTCGAGTTTGATGTATATATAAGCTAATGACCGACTGGTGTGAAACTTAAGATCGTTCAAAAAGAGATAACTAAGTCAACTTAAGATCCTCACGCAAGCTTGATGGACTCGTCATCTACTTAATTGAAACTCGTTTAAAATCGTTCCACAAGTGAATAAGTCAAGTTCCCAAAAATATTGAAAACCATACAAATTTGATTCAACTTTGGAGAATATTTATCCCATTGCTGGCCAACTGTTTCTAGGAGTTGTTATTAATTCTCATAACTAGTTATTGGGCTTCAAAACTCTTTTCTAATAGTCTTTCGTAATAGATGAGCTAATAGCATCATGAAAGGATGATGTTAGCTAAGACCCACTCTCAATTACCTTTCCTCATCATCCTATTATTTGTTGTTGCTTATATAATTCCTCATCTTTTACCAATAAAACATACCCATTTAGTCCATGTTCCCTATACCCAAACATAATATAATTGGATATTGTGATGTACATTATTTCTTTCATTATTTTGTGCACTCTACGTGTCACTTCTATCTATTCACAGAAAGTCCATCTATATTCACATTGAGGACATGGGCTTGGAGTCCATGTAAAGTACTAATGCGCAACAGGTTATATGTGGTTAGTCCGATTTAGAGAATGAAAATTACGGGACAAATCTATTATGCTCATGTGATAGCTTCTTTTTTTTTTTTGATCCGCTGCTCATGTGATAGCTTGTTCTTTCAATTTTTGCACTAGTGTATTATTCTTGGTATTGTTTACTTTTACTAAACTTTTGTTTAGTTTTTCATCGTAATTTCTGGATTAAACATTTGGCTCATCTAGAGGAATCAGAAAAGTATAAAAATATGGACTGAAGTTAAAAAAAGTTCATTTTGGACGACAATCAAGACAAAAAAAAAAAAAAAACGAAGCTTTCATTTGCTATTTTTTCGTCTTTAGTGATTTTTTTTTTACTTTTATTCGTAATTTTTTTTACTTTTTAGAATTCACTCGTCGAGACAAATGACCAATCAAAAATTTCAAAGTGAATCTAACAAATATTTAAAAAATACAAAATTAATACTGAAACAAAAATTTAGGTGGAGTTCCACTACTAAGCTAAAATGACTTTTTAAAGATTTTGTCCTTATTCAAATTTTTTCTTGTTCGTTAGTTTTTCGCCAAACTTTTGTGGATTATTGATTCATCTCGACAAGAAGAGTCGAAAAAGTAAATTTTTTTCCAAATATTTTGGAAAATATCCAATTTTCAGCAAAAAAAAAAAAAGTCAAAAAAAGTTGGCTTTTTCGGCTTAAAAGTGGATATTTCTAAAAATATTTGAGTAAAGTAAAAAAATTTACTTTTTCAATTTCTTTCATCGAAACAAATCAACAATCCACAAAACTTTGGCGCAAAACCAACAAGCTTGATTTTTTTAATAAGAACAAAAATCTTCAAAAAGTGCTAAAGCCCTAAAAATAACTTGACAGTTTTCCCCATACATTTTTTGCAATGAGAAAAATAGACGAAAAGTGAGATTTTTTAGTAGGAAAAGATTATTGTGAAACAAGATCCTAGCGAGAGAGAAAATTACTATTCACAGCGTCAAATTCACAATTCATAGTGTTAAATAACCAATTCACAATGCTAATTTAATTATAAACTTCACACTTCACAGTGTCGATTAACAATTAAAATTCACAGTGTAAATTTGTCAACTCATGGTGAAAATGCGATAAGTCACAGTGTGAATTGTGAAGTCACAACCTAAGAAATGTCGTGGCACTAACCAAAAGAATCGTGGTTTTATCATTAAAATAAATTAAGAAAAGATCTCGACACGTATGACTCTATCAAGAGAGAAAATCTCAGAAGATTTTTCACACACAATCTTCCATTGGGAAATCCACTTTGGGCCGGTCGAATTGATTCGGAATTTTATATTTCTTGTTTGTTTATTTAATTGTTCATGCAAAATATTGAACTGATCAGATTTGCATCCTGTTATTCCTTAATTTTTGTTCTGGTATTTTTCGGTGTTATTTATTTCTCGTAATTTTTATTAAGATTTTCTTTATGATTTTTAAAATTAACCATTCTTCTCCATGAAAGGAATTAGAAAAGTATAAAAATGTAGACGAAAGTTAAAAAAATTCATTTGTGACGGCTCTAAAAATAACAAAGACAATTGCTTGGTGTATTTTCCATCTTCAGTATTTTTTTTGCTTTTTCATATTATAGTAAAAAGTAGTTGGAAAATTTTGTTTATATTATGATCCGTTTGATTAGAAAGAAATTTATGTTTGAAAGTGAAAATGAGAGAGACAAGTAAGACAAAGTGAAAAAAAAATTATTTTCTTCCATGCTTTGATAAAAATGAAAACTTTTGTACAAATCTTGTAAAAACATAGTTATAGTTAGGCCCCCGTTCTGCGAAAGATTTTTAATTTTTAAGTAATTATTTTTCATTCTCTTACTTCTTTCGTCCATTTTTAAGTGTCCTGTTTCGTAACTTCAACTTATTAAGGAAACATATCATTACACATTTTACATCAATTTTTACCTCTATTTTCCCTACTTACCCTCTATGGAGACATCATCACTTTTACCCATTAACTTTTCAAAATGAAAAATGTATCAATTTTACCCACTAATTTTACGAAATGGACACTTATTAAGTGACAGTCTAAAATAGATTACTGAACTCTAAAAAAAGAACGAAGGAGTACTAAGTTGACGTCTCCAGTCCTTCGCCAATATCTATATATATGGATTAAGATTTGCATAGTCAGAGAACTTGTTTTCCATCACCCTGAGTTGTTCTAACCATACCAGTTACCAAAAAAACCAACCCAGATTGAGATTGAAGTCCCTTCTAGTCTACCGTGGGCAAAATGAACGAGGAAGCAAGAGGAAAAGCCATTCTCAAGGCTACTCCATCGGAACTCGCACCGGCGGAGGAAATAATTGCTGACACCGTCGATCTCCTCACGAAGATCCTTGCACGTTTGCCGCGGAAATCCGTAGCCCGATTCAAAAGCGTGTCCAAGCATTGGCTCTCTCTCCTCTCCTCCATTCCAGGTTTGTATTTCTACACTCACTCGTGGTGCTTACAAGTAAGTAGTAACGTGCTATTTTGTGAATAATACTACTCCACTAGCATATATTGGGCGTATCAAATATTGTGGTTGTTTATAACGCTCACATGTGGGTCCCACCAAACGCGGGAGGGGTAAATAATCGTTTATCCAAACTTTTTTCCATTTTCACAGCTTAATTTCTCATCTCAAGGTCCATTTCGAAAAGACCCTTTTCTCTTCTTTGATTTATAAGTTCCATAGCTTTCTTTTGGGTTTGTTATTTTTGATTTACAGGTTGTGGAGGTGATGATCTGTACAAAGAGCTATGGAAGGCCTGTGCTGGTCCATTGATGGACGTTCCAAGGGTTGGGGAAAGAGTGTTTTATTTTCCACAAGGGCATCTGGAACAAGTTAAGTCAGTAGAAATTCAGATCAGTTTCACATTTCGGATATTTGACTTATGAGTTTTATATGGTGTTTTGTTTTTTGAGTTATCTGGGTTCTAATATTTATGATGTTTTTTGGGGGTTCTGCTAGTTGGAGGTATCAAATCAGAGATCTCCACTCTTCCAACTTCCCTCAAAGATCCTTTGCAGAGTTATGGACATTCAGCTTCGAGTATGCTCTACTTGGCTTTTTATTGCTAATTTAAGTTTCTGTTTGGTTCCTGAGAAAGTGCTGGAAACTTGGGTACTACCGAGGTTTCTTTCCACAAAATTGCGTCTTGTATCGGTGTATCCCAATCAGTTGGGGTTGGCCATTTTGCTCGATTATAATCAACTTAATCAACTAACGTTAGAGCTTCTCTAGCCCTTACTCAATTTTGAGTAAAAATTTAAGTAAAAGCTTCATTGGTATGATGCACTCTGATGGGAAAACCGAAATCTAGGTACAAATTTGAGTAAAAGCTTCATTAATGGCATGATTGTTAATTTGAGAGAGAAATCATAGCCTAGCAAAATTTGTGTCAAACTCAATTTGCTATGGGTTTGGGTCAAGGAGTGGAGTGGGCTTTAGAGGTTTTTCACTTACATTTGGTGTTTGAGTAGGAAAATGGGTAAGGGTTGGAGATGCTCTTAATAACCAAACCACACTGAACTGAGCCTTAAGTTACAAATCAACTGGGTAGGCTACAAGATTCTCTTTCCTCCATTGTAATTGGATTCATGTCATATGTGTTTAACGGAGTCTTTTACATGCTCTTAGCTACCTAACGCACAATGAACTAAAAAGAAACAAATTCGTATATTTTCATGCAGTCTCCCTTTTCAATTTTGGCTGATTGACATCCGATGCCATTCTGCCTTTATAGTTAAACCACTTTAGGCTAGTTTTTGGAAACTCAAAAGCACTTAGAAGATCCTGGTCTACTCTCAGTGTGGAGGAACATATGTTCTCCAAAGGTGGAGCTTTTTGTGTGGATGGTTGTACAGAATTGCATTGCCGCAAGATCAGTTCTGGTGAGTATGAGGATTTTGACTATTGACTCAGATTTGTGTCCTGTCCACATGGTTTCTCAATGTGAGAAGGGCAATGTCAGCTTCCATCCAACAATGTTTCCTTGATCATTCATTGGAATTGCTTTAATTTGCATTGGCTTTTTGTGGCAGAGGGAGTAATCAATCTCTGCTACTGTAAGATGAAGACTCTCAATATTATATTGCAAAATTTCCTCTTTTTCAATCGCTAATTTTGATTCAGCAACTCAATCTATGTTTGATTCGGCAAGATTGTTGTTTGTGATTATAGGCTGAGCACGACACTGATGAGGTTTATGCTCATATTACTTTAATCCCAGAGCAAGATGTATGAACATTAAAACCCTGTGAAGTTAATTTTTCCTTTCTTCTGATGGACTTTATGTCATTATTAACCATTATAAATGACGTATGCAGCAAAGTGAACCAACAAGTCCTGATTCGTACCCTCCGGAACCTCTGACGCCAATGCTTAAATCATTCTGCAAGGTTTTAACTGCATCTGATACTATTGGTGGATTTTCTGTTCTTCGAAGGCACGCCAAAGAATGCCTCCCTGCGCTGGTAAAATCCTCCTCCATGTTGAACTTGTTTTCACCTTGTTCAGTTCTTTTCTTTTCTTTTTGAAGACAACCTTGTTCAGTTCTTTCATTATTGCCACTTTGTTGATCGAATTTCTTGCTATCCTTGTTCAGGATATGAATCAGAGATCACCTATGCAGGAACTGATAGCCACGGATCTTCATGGTGCAGAATGGCGATTTAAGCATATTTTTCGAGGTAATTGTTTTTATTCCTTTTTGCTTCAAGTTCTAATGTTGCAGCTTTGATTTAGGAAAAGAGAACATCTTTCTTTGATCATCGAGACTAATAACAGGAAGTACCCTTATATGATCATATGTTTGCAGGTTAAGAAACAAAAGTGTTTAATACTGTCTTTGAGCACCTGAGACCTCATTTCACCTGTGTATTAAAAATGTGCAGGACAACCCAAGAGGCATATGCTTGCAACAGGATGGAGTAGATTTGTTTCTTCAAAAAGATTAGTTGCTGGGGATAGTGTCGTGTTCCTGAGGTACTGTTCTTGTCCTTTATACTCCTTCCGTCCCATTTTCATTGTCCTTTTTTTGATGTTCATGTCAGTTTTCAATCGCTTATATCTTCCAATGTGAATCTCCAAAAATATGCAATATGGATCTTATTTGATAGATTTCAATTTGTTCTATAATACAAAGATGTCAAAATCATGAAAAATATTATAGATTGAAAGATATACGTAATAGACATAAAAGTGACAAAAGGAATAATGGACAATGAAAATGGGACGGAGGGAGTATTTGTTTAGTTCCATTCCAAGTCTAATATCCCCACTAAATTGTTTCCTATTTTCTGTACAATTGCTTTGGAGTTGGTAAGTCAGAGAAATATTAACACGCACGAATTTGTTTCCTCTAGGGGAGAGAATGGAGAACTACGAGTCGGTGTTCGGCGTGCTGCTCGTCAACAGTGCACTATGCCATCATCAGTAATTTCAAGTCAGAGCATGCACCTAGGAGTTCAAGCAGCAGCATATAATGGTCTGGCTAACGGGACCCTCTTTTTTGCCTCCAACAAGCCGAGGTATGAATATTTGTTACTTTTGTGATTTTTCCTCGGAAAGCTCCTTGTGTTTTAGAGACCACACAAAGTTCAAGTTTAATTTATTGCATTGATATAAAAACTTTCAGGACGAGTCAATTCATCGTAGGCTTGAACAAGTACCTAGAAGCTGTCAACAAGCGTTTCGGAGTTGGCAGGAGATTCGAGATGAAATTTGAGCGGGAGGATTGTTCTTTGAGAATGTAGTAACACGTTCCATACTTGTTATGTGTATTTCTTCCACTGGAGCTAAGCTAGTGAAGAAACTGATGCATTTTTATTGGTCGTCAGATGTACAGGCACCATAGTGGGGGTTGAGGATCTTTCTCCCCAGTGGGAAAATACGAAATGGCGGTCTCTGAGGGTAAAATTTAGTTGACTTATTTAATTGCGATAGGTAGTTTTGAATTTTTTGCTTTGGTTTTTCAAAATGTTCTGATTTTTTTCCAGGTTCGATGGGATGAAGCTGCATCAATTCCAAGGCTCGAAAGGGTTTCTCCTTGGGAGATTGAACCCATTGTCATGGTATTTGGTGTTGATTTGAGAAATCCCCGAATGCCCGATAGGGTTTCTCTTTGGGAGATTGAACCCTTTGTGCCGACGATTAGAAGGCCAAGGATGAGGAGTTGACAGCACGGTTGCTTGAAGGTTCTTTGAAGGTGGAGAACGGATGAAAACAATAGCCAATCAGCTCATTATGCAAAGACTGTTTTTAGGATTAAAATCTGTGTACATATTAAGCATATTCCTGGTGATCAAAGTCGTTGAGACCGTAGGACTTGGTCTCGCTGATGTACTTCGCGGACAAGGCCCTTTCTCAACTATGTACCTAGGTGGTGCTCTGGTGACGACATGCTCTCCAGGCCAGTAGCTATGGCTCAACAGCCTCAACCGGGCATTCCACAGCGGTCAGGGAGACCCCATGGTCACGCCCAGGGGGGCTACTACACTAGTTGCCTCCTCTCACCCTTTTACAGTTCAAAAAAAAGTCGCTGAGACCTTTTTTCCTTTCTTTTTTTTCTTTGCTGTACTGTACGTAGTTAGGACTTGTTTCCGTTGTTTGTTTGTTTTTAGAGTTTAATGACTTGAATTTCTCTACATGAAGGTCTTGCTTAAAGGCTTTGTTTGGGTCAAACGCAATTTCTCTCTATTGTTTTCACTGTTTGTATTTGCTAACCCATCGTCTGGAAAGGGAAAATTTCTTTGTTTAGAGTACGTAGGGCGGCAAATGAGCCGATTTTTTGAATATTCAAGTTCGTTCGCTAATTTTTTTTTAGCCGAATTGAGCTCGAGCCGAGGTTGCTTGAGTTTGAGTCGAGCTCGAGCTTATTCATGAGCCTTACCAAAACAAAAATATCAAGTACTTATGCTCTCATACAAATCTAGGGCTGCAAGTAAATTTTTATTATATACATAAATCAGTTCATGTATTTATAAAATTGTGAAAACATATACAAGTTCATATCCTACTTGTAAAAGTCTATAAATGGTCAAGTTAATTATATAATCCTTGTTATGTGCAAATATATGTGTTTTTTTTCCCGGTCAATCGATAGAAGAAATCATTTACATCATGTATAAATTACAAAGTACACATCACGGAACACTACAACTATTCACGGGATTACCAAGTCCAACAACTCAACTAATACAAGAAATAACCCCATCATAGAAACAAAGAAAAGAAAGGAAGAACACATGCACACAGATGGAAAGATTCGAATCCTGACCTCCAAGTGAGTAGCTCACTGTGAGCAATTGATTTGCAAATATAAGTTTACACATGTATAAGTTACACAAATTTTTACATATATAAGTTTAGATATGAAATTGTCATGATATACATATACTCTAGGTTCGTGAGTCTAATCGAGTCGAATACTGTCAAATTTGATTTATTTTTACTACATGAAACAAATTCGAACCAATCTTTACCGAGATGAGCCTTGAACATGTCACGAATAGCTTGATTCATTTGCACCCTAAGAGGAAGATACTCCCTCCGTCCGTGTTTGTTAATCCCTTTTGGTGGGTCGGGGAAGAATCAACTGCATGGAGGGTAAGTTGCCCCCAAAACGACGTTATTTTGGGGCTGCAGATTACAGTCTATTTTGCTTACTGCAGGGACTTGGGTTCGGCGTAAGACCAGCCTCTATATTCTTGCGGAAAACATTTTTTTATTATCAAAAGCTGAATTTACAAAAGGGAAATTTGTATAAAAAACGAGTTTAAATTCTTTTCACCATGGCCTTGTGGGTTCCACCGTGTTTTGTTATAATATGAATCGTTCATTGAATGGCTTCCAGAGTAGTATACTCGAGCAAAAAATTAGCTTGATCAAACATTGATACGTATATCAAAACAAAACTCGAATCTTGGTTTATAGAAATGGACGGTTAGGACAATTTAACTTCAAAACCATGACCGTCCATATTATAAACCAAAATTTAATTTTTGATGTACGATCAAGCTGATTTTTTTCACAAATATACTACTATGCGGGTCTTAGAAGATGAACGGTTTCGAAGAAAAAGAAGAAGACTGCTGAAAAATTCCCATTCCATAATACAGTCACCCTTCAGGATAAAATATGTCCACCGCCGGCAGATAAAAATTAATTCCAAAAAAGTTAGGCCCCGTCCCGCCGAGAGTGGAGACAGATCATTTTTTCACAATATATTAACTTTAATTCAACTAATTATAGTTAGTGGGATGGAACCTTACTCAAAGACTCAAGCTTAAACTCATCAAGCCTACAAAGGCAATACTACCAACTACCAAAACCAACTTCCTTTTTTCATCAGAGACGCTCCACAGCTGGAGTTGATTGATGATCCCTTCCCCTTTGAAGAAGGTCTATCAAATTCTAATCTCCTTCCCCTGTAATAATCAGTTCTCTCTAGTTTACTATACAGGGAGGCGAATTGGTCACCAGTAAAACATAAGAAGGTCATTGTTAGGATCGTCACACACACGCACACGATTTACGAGTATGAAACAGTAAAGAATTAACACAGAGATATATGTGGTTCCCCAAAATCGGGTACGTCCACGGGAGCAAGAGCGGCTGTTCTTTTATTATCACAGTTATGAACTAGAGTTTACAACATAGAGTATTTATAACGACTCTATTCTAACCCTCCGTTCGGTCGCTTCGCTTCCCTCACTCCGCTCCGCTCCACTCCGCTCGGCACTGGCCTTTTACGAGAACATATGAGCCACACGTTCCAACAATATCTGCCAGAATGAATAAGGGAAAGGCGATTCTCGCTCCGTAGGAAATCCCACCGGTGGAGGAATTTATTGCCAACAACGTCGATCTCCTTACAGAAATCCTTGCACGTTTGCCGGCAAAATCCATGGCCCGATTCAAGTGCGTGTCCAAGGACTGGCTCTCTCTCCTCACCTCGATCTTAGGTTTGTAGTTCTACAGAAGAAATGAAACTCTCCTGCCTGCGATAAACACTGCTACACGCATAACACCCCCTTACTAAAATGCTATAGTTATGGATGGTAATGCATTGTTTGTAATCTCACCACAAAGAATTACACGATACTTACTAAACCTGGTGGATCAGTTAAGTGAGAATTTGAGCACACGGAAGAGAGTTTTTTTTAGCACCTGATCGATATGATTTGAAGGGTGGTCTACTGGCCCTTTCTTTTTCTTTTTTTACCCCATGTTTTTTGACTTTGTGCTTTTTATCATGGAAAATCGAGGGTAATTTTCGCAGCCTAATTTCTCATCTCAAGGTCAATTTCGAAACAACCCTTTTCTTTTCTTGATTTATAAGTTCCAGTTTTTTTTTTTTTTTTTTGGGTTTGTCATATTTTGGATTTGTATGTAGGTATGGGTCTGTACAAAGAGCTATGGAAGGCCTGTGCCGGTTCATTGGTGGACGTTCCAAGGGTTGGGGAAAGAGTGTTCTATTTTCCCCAAGGGCATATGGAACAAGTTGAGTCAGTAGAAATTAAGATCAGTTTCTAATTTTGGATATTGGACTTAAGAATTTTATGTTTCTTTATTTGATGTGGTGTTCTGTACTTTGAGTTTTCGGGGTTCCAAAATTTATGATTTTTTTTTTGTTTTTTTTTGTGGGGTTTTGTTAGTTGGAGGCATCAACGAATCAGGAACTGAATCAGAGAACTCCACCCTTCAATCTTCCCTCAAAGATCCTTTGCAGAGTTATGGACGTTCAGCTTCGGGTGTGCTCTACTTGGCTTTTTATTGCTACTTTAAGTTTCTGTTTGGTTCCTGAGAAAGTGCTGGAAACTTGGGTTTCTTTTCACAAACCCCAACACAAGCTTACGTCTTGTATCCCAGTCAGTTGGGGTCGGCCATTTTGCTTGATTAAAATCAACTTAATTGGTATGGGTTTGGGTCAAGGAGCGGAGTGGAGTGGATTTTAGTGGGTTTTCACTTAAATTTTGAGTTTGAGTCGGAAAAAAGGTAAGGGCCGGAGATGCTCTTCATAAACCAAACCAAACGAAACCGAACTGAGCCTTAAGTTACAAATCAACTGGGGTAGGCTACATGAATCTCTTTTCTCCGTCATAAATGGATTCATGTCATAAATGTTTAACGGAGTCTTTTACATGCTGTCAGCTAAGTACCTAACGCACAATGAACTAAAAAGTAATAAATTCGTATATTGTATTGTAGTCTCGCCTCTCAATTTCGACTGATTGACATCCCATGCCCTTCTGCTTTCTTAGTTAAACCACTTTAGGCTAGTTTTTAAGTAATCAATATCTGCTACTGTAGGATGAATACTCTCGATATTATGTCCCAATGAATTGCCTTTTTTTTCAATCGCTAATTTTGATTCAGCAACTCAATGTATGGTTGATTCTGCAAGATCATTGGTTGTGATTGTAGGCTGAACAAGACACTGATGAGGTTTATGCTCGAATTACTTTAGTGCCGGAGCAAGATGTATGAACATATGAACCCTGTGAAGTTAATTTTTCTATTCTTCTGATGGACTTTACGTCGTTATTAACCATCATAAGTTATGTATGCAGCAAAGTGAACCAACAAGTCCTGAATCGTACCCTCCGGAACCTCCAACTCCAATAGTTTACTCATTCTGCAAGGTTTTAACTGCCTCCGATACTAGCCCTCACAGTGGCTTTTCAGTTCTTAAAAAGCACGCCAATGAATGCTTCCCTGCGCTGGTAAATCGTCCTCATGTTGAACTTGTTTTGACCTTGTTCAGTTCTTTCGTTATTGCCATTTTGTTGATCGAATTTACTTGCTATCCTTGTTCAGGATATGAATCAGCAAATACCTATGCAGGAACTGATAGCCAAGGATCTTCATAGCAGGGAATGGCCATTTAAGCATATTTTTCGAGGTAATGGTTTTAAGTTTTTAGTCCATTTTGCTTCTAGTTTTTCTGATGCAGCTGTGATTTAGGAAGAGAGAACATCTTTCTTTGATTGTCGAGACTCATAACAGGAAGTAACCCTTATATGATCAAATGTTTGCTGGTTAAGAAACATAAGTTCTATATATATACTGTCTTTGAGCACCCAAGACCTCATTTCACTTATGTACTAAAAATGTGCAGGACAACCCAGGAGGCATTTGCTTGCAACAGGATGGAGTGCATTTGTTACATCAAAAAGACTAGTTGCTGGGGATAGTTTTGTGTTCCTGAGGTACTGTTCTTGTCCTTCATATTTGTTTAGTTTCGTTCCATGTCTAACATGAGTAACATCCCCACTAAACTATTTCCTATTTTCTCTACAATTGATTTGGAGTTGGTAAGTCAGAGACATGTTAACACACACGAATTTGTTTCCTCTAGGGGAGAGAATGGAGAGCTACGAGTCGGTGTTCGCCGTGCTGCTCGTCAACAGTGCACTATGCCATCTTCACTGATTTCAATCCAGAGCATGCACCTAGGATTTCAAGCAGCTGCATCTCAGGCTCTGGCTCACAGGACCCTCTTTGTTGTCTCCAACAAGCCGAGGTATGATTTTTTACTCTTGTGATTTTTCCTCGGAAAGCTCCTTGTGTTTTAGAGACCACGCGAAGTTCAAGTTTAATTTATTGCATTGATATAAAAACTTTCAGGACGAGTCAATTCATCGTAGGCTTGAACAAGTACCTAGAAGCTGTCAACAACCGTTTCGGAGTTGGCAGGAGATTCAAGATGAGATTTGAGGGGGAGGATTGTTCTTTGAGAATGTAGTAACACGTTCCATACTTGTTATGTGTATTTCTTCCACTGGAGCTAAGCTAGTGAAGAAAATGATGCATTTTTATTTGTCGTCAGTTGTACAGGCACCATAGTGGGGGTCGAGGATCTTTCTTCCCAGTGGGAAAATTCGAAATGGCGGTCTCTGAGGGTAAATTTAGTTGACTTATTCACTTGCGATAGGTAGTTTTGAATTTTTTGCTTTGTTTTTCCAAATGTTCTGATTTTTTCCCAGGTTCAATGGCATGAACCTGCATCAATTCCAAGTCCCGAAAGGGTTTCTCCTTGGGAGATTGAACCCTTTGTGCCGATGAGTAGAGGGCCGTGACCACGAATTGGGGTCCCAATTCATGGTGAGAGTCACGGATGAAGAGTTAGCAGCACGGTTGCTTGAAGGTGGAGAACAGATGAAAACAATAGCCAATCCGCAGCTCATTATGCAAAGACTGTTGTGTTAATACGAGTAATGAATGGTTAGGATCAGAATCCGTGTACATATTATGAATAATCCTGGTGATCAAAGTCGCTGTGACCTTCCTTTTTTCTTTTTTCTTTTTTGGGAATTGATTTTGCCACTTCCCTTTTTGTTAATGTCACTCTCCTTCTCTCACAAAATAAATCATTTAATAAAGACACAAAGGAGAGTGGCATTAACAAAAAAGGAAGTGGCAAAATCACTCCCCTTTTTTTTCCTGTACATGTAAATATTTATGTCTGTCCTTTTTGGTTGCTAATGGTGGTGAAGACGTTACACCAGTTTGTGGTATTAGTTGGTTACAATCTTAGTGGTTTTTTTTTTGTTTTTTTGTTTCTGATGTGCCATCTTTTTTTACAAAAATCAAAGGGAAAACGATCCCGACGTGATGTTATACAACTTATTTGCTCAACTTTGGTATCGACTAGGCCTGTCAACGGATCGGATCCGATCCGAATCCGACAGATCCGGATCCGGATCCGGATCCGATAAGACTGGATCCGATCCGAATCCGATAAGACTCAGATCCGATAGTGGAAATCCGGATCCGATCCGAAAAATTTGGATCCGATCCGGAAATCCGAATCCGATCCGAAAACTTTTTTACTTCAAAAATTTTAAGGAAAAAATATATATATATTTTTTAAAAAAATACAATTTTTTTTTAAAAAAATTTATTTTCCAAAAAAAAATAAAATAAAAAATTGAAAATAAAAATACAACTTCTTAAACATTTTTTTTTCAAAATAAAAAATTTACTGTTTTTTTATAAAAAATTTTAAAAATTTTAAAAAAAGTTTAAAAAAATAAAGTTCGGATTCGGATTGATAACGAATTTAATCCGATCCGATCCGGATCCGGATCCGGATCCGTTATCGGATTCGGATTATCGGATTCGGATTATCGGATCGACGTTATCGGATTCGGATTCGGATCGGATCCGGATCGGATCCGATCCATTGACAGGCCTAGTATCGACATAATTAGAATTAGAATATGAAGAATAGGCTTCTCTCGTCTTGTTTTCCAACGGAGTTCACTGGAGCGATGCTCCAGCGGACTTTGCTCAACACCCAAATGTGTGGTGTTGAACGCCTATGATGGAATGTTGCAGGGACACTGAATTGTCGCTCACTATTTTCATCTTTGTAAGCAATATCCCAAATGTGTGAATTCAAGTTTTAAGGTAAATTAGCTGTAAAGAAGGGGAAACAAACAAACAGGGAAAGCATGTCTTCTTAATACCAGAAAATTGATGATGGTACAAACAAATAAATCCACAACAACAGGAAGATGGGAAAGAGGTCTACAACTCTCAGAGCTCAAAAGCTTTTAGTTTTGTATCCTCCTTTCTCTCTCAGCAACACCAACTGATTTACCAAAAAAGTACCCACATCAGTACTTTCTCTTTCTTACTTTAAAACTGGAGAATCGAATTATGCTATCATCTGTTTGCAGTGTTTCCTCGAGAACTGGCATGGACTCGGGCTTGGTGAAGTACGTGAAGAGAAGGTAGATACCATCCAAGTATGTATTGACCACTCCGTCTTTGTTTTTCCTCTTGATGGGGTAAGCGAGAGGGATAACTCCTCTATTGAACACATCCACGTACATGCCACCCCCGGCGACAAGCAACTGCACCGAAAGAAAAAACGCATCGTTAATCTCCTTCAAAATCAATATTCTAATTCACAACATGATACCTGAGGTTTCATATGCTCATTTCACTGGTCCACACAAGATGGCAACACCTCAAGAGGAATTCATTAGCACGATACTACCTAAGGTTTCACATGCTCATTATGTTGATTAATGCTTTCATTAGTAGTTTGGAATCTTTGGATAGTTGGGGAAGCCAAGGCTATGCCACGCTAGACTTAGTTCTGGATCTCGCAGAGTTATTTGATATACATGGTCGGATGTAGGACCTTTTGGGTTGACAGCCTCTCCTTTCTACATGACATAATATCTCTTATTTGATTATTATAAATAAAGAAATGCCTCGCGATGCAAGAAAGCAACACTTCAACACAGATATTGAACATATCAAATTATCAATCATGGAGTCATGGACTACCATTTTTTGGGAACAAAGTAACCAAACTGATTTATTGGAACCATAAGTCGAGTTCTTAAATTACAAATACAATAACACAGAATCGCTTAACTTTCCTAACAGTTTTAATGGGTAATATGTACAGGAAATATGTAATGTCAACCCCCAAAAGAGATCATTAACACCAATAGTCTTCATAATTCATTTGGCAATATCAGTTGAAAGAGATGCCATTTTGACTCCATGAGTGACCAAAAACAAAGTGGAGTAAGATAAACTTCACCGGATGGTAGTTGCAAACCAAAAGATGGAGACATACAGTTCTATATGGGATGTAAAGAAACTGAATAAAATATTAACTTCACTGGTAGAATCAACACTCATAACTTCTATCATTATAATTTGAGAAAATCAGACTTGACATGGAACCTTCATGTCTCACATTCAACCTTATTCTAACCCACAGCTAACTTGTTTCTGCGAAAAACAAGGTTAAGGTAAAAATACAGAAATCAAGAGTCAGAATAAATCCATCGGAGACCGCAATAACTCTTACTGGGGACTCATTGAAGTTTCAAATAGACTTAATGTTGGGTGCCAAATAATAATGGCTTAATAAGAAGTGATGATTTTAGAAGTAGTAGTACATTGAGCAACCTTATGCATCCCCAAAGCTTCCAAGTCCAGGTAGCAATACAACCACACCTTGAAAGGGTTATCAAAGGATTCTCAAAAAGTTTCAGTTTTGACACTTCTTGGCACTCCCGAAGGCTTTAGGCCAAGTTCATCATCCTATATCAGCATAAAGTTAGTATGCAATTTGGCTCATTACATTCGTAAGAGTATTCGGGGACATATAATGTGGATCATTTGGTTGCTCCAGAGTTTCATTATCGTACGATGCTACCTTATAACCAAGTTAAATAAGATTGCCAACAATCAAATACCTGAGGTAAGTCCATTACAACAATCTTATTCAGGAATGGATTGTTTCCAAAATCTATTAAAGTCGACATTTTCATTTTTTTGGTGGATCGACATTTTCATTTTTTTGGTGGATCGAGCATGTTGTTGTGCATTACTAATGCTCTGAATTCAGAACGAAGAAGCAAGTTAATAAGCACAGAAATTATTCAGTTCTCTAGGTTTGCCCTCTCTGATGCCTCCCAACTTTGATTTGCGGAAATAATTCTACAGCATATCCCAGAGTTCCTCAATTTTTTGAGGTATAGGGGGGCGCTACTTTACTAGTAAAACTTTCTGAGGGCAGGCAGACATTTTGTGCACATATTGTCGTTGTCGTCTGTCTCTGGTCCTCCCCCGCCAATATCTTCATCGATTGGGGACTACACAGGTACTATTACAGGTTGTTGTACGATTGAGCCTGATATCTAAAATTACCATGGGATGGGACAATGTAATTCTTGGTCGATATGTCATTACGAATCACATTCATATTATGGCCCATTCCATCGAACGCGGGAATCAAAGAAATCCACCACATTCTCCTTCCCTTCAAGATTCATGTCCTCCAAACTGAGCCTAAAGGGATTTCAACCCTCACTATGTGTAACTGTAACATGGTTATTTATTCAGAGAGCTTAGCTAACGAGTCGAATCCAAGGTCAGATAAATCAACTAAAACAAAAACAGATCTGAAAATCCTACCAACGCAAGCCCTACTTTAACTACAGAATCTTCAACTGAACTCAAAACGAGCAAATGAAACACAACCCACGAATCAATTTACCTCCTCGTACTTCTGGGTAAGAGAGAGGCGGTCTTCTTCGGACATGTCGGGTCTCAAGACGGCCATGGTCTCGTACTGACGGAGCCCCGGCGGGCACTGGGGCTCCTCCTTTTCCTCGTCATCGATGCCCATGAGGATCGACCCGATAGTGTTCGTCGGATCTTCGTCGTCGTTGTCGTCGTCGTCGTCGCCTCCCCTGAATCCTTGTTCGAAGAAGGTGCTTGAGAAATCGAAGGCCTGGGCTTTGATCGATCGGGTTGGGGTAATCCTGACGTGGTGGTGGGGGAAATTTCTGAAGCTGGTACGGGTGAGGGAGATTGTGGGTAGTGGTGGTCGAAGGAGGGGAGTGGAAGATGAGGGGGAAGTGAGGGTTAAGGCGATTGAAGTGGACGCCATTGTTGAGCAAGAGCGCTCCCTCTCTCTCTCTCTCCCCTGTGTTTTTTGGAAGTGGATAAGGGGAATGAAGGAGGAGTAGTAGAACGTCCGAGTAGGTGTATGGTGAGGGCCATGGGTTGGGATGGATGCAGGGGATTGTGCGCCGTCAAAACTCAAGGGACTTTAGGAAAACGACGTCGGTCAACTACAACCTCGCGTTTGGAACCCAGGATGTTAGGGCACTGCTATTTGCAGCCACAAATTTTCTGAACGTAACATGTGTACCATATTATAAACAGAAGTGTACCATATTATATACAGGCTACGTTCAGAAAATTTGTGGCTGCAAATAGCGGTGCCCGGATGTTAAGGTCAAGGAAATCAAAATGGCACCGGTGTACATTAACCTCCTGTTTTTTGAAAGGACCGAACTATTTGCAACCACAAGTTTTCTATGCGTAGCCTGTTTTAAAATAAATCTCTTTCGGACAAAAATGTCCTTAAAAAATTGACAAAAATACCCCCAATGAAATGAGGTTGTTTTAAGAAATACCAGCAAGGGGCCAGTTTTCTCACGAATAACACGAATGTCCAGCTCAATATGCTTGGACCGTTCATGGAGAACTGAATTGGAATAGATTGAAACCACAAATGCAAATTTTCTTCTTCCCAAGAACACCTAATTTTTGGGTTTAATCAGACATGACTTGAACTGTGTCTCCCACTCGTGTACTCCACTAAACACGACAGCTTGGAATGTCTCAGGGGGTTGGTCTCCTTGCTTGGCCTGAAAGGTAATATACTGCACCCCACAACAAATCTCATGGGCCGCCTTGACAACCTTCACAAACTCGAAGGCTTTCTCGTTGTCCTTGTTGTAGCGGTTAATTGCGAATTTCGAACAATAGTCGACAGCCTCCCTAGCCAGAGTGCCCTCCTCCAAATCTGAGTCTGGGTATGGTACGTTTACGCCATGCCCATATATCTTGGGGGGAACGTCGACATCAAACCTCCCGTCTTCTCTATCTCCTCGTTGTAGTCCAGACGCTCTTCTTCGGTGAATTTGCGATAGCCAGTGGTCGCATATATGTACTCCTCATATCAAAGTCGTCGTCACAACAATTGATTTCGTTTTGATGTTCCAAAATAAACTTGCATTCATCTTCTAATTCTTCCCCAGGGAGAACTTTGCCAAATCTGTCAGCGATATCATATTCATAAAGACAATCAAAATCAGCCACAGACTCCGTTTCTCGTCGTTCGGGAGGGCACACAGATTCAAGGGTCGCAGCCATATCCATCTCCTTACCGCTTGGTATCTTTTTCTCCAGCCGTGACCTCTGCGATGTGTGGTGGTGGTTGATCTCCGAGCCCAGCTCTCCCAACCTTTCGCGCCGCAGCCTTATCGTGATATGTGTAGCTTCTGATACGATGTATTATTGCTTGTGTATAAACCATAGCCTTAACATGCCTTTATATAGGCTGTAGGACTTGGTGATCAAGAAACCAACTAATAAAATAAATACGCATAACAAAGAAACCTAAACTAATTAGGAAACATAGTATTCCTAATATTATTCTAACAGAAACTATGGCTTGCTTCTTGTTTTTCCATGTTACAAGGTGATTATCATAGAAAGTATAAAAACCAGAGGTAGAGGGTGTATCAATCCTAGATCTAGTAGGATTAGTAAAGCAAGAGGCATGTGTTTTTGTTTTTTTTTTTTAATTCCTGAAAGTTCAGGATTTTTTTTGAAAATTTTCCAGTTCAAAAACTTGGAATCAAAGTTTAGAAAAAACTTGGGATATGCTAGGGTCAAGTTCAGTGCCAATTTTGATCCATGGGGGTCCAATATCATGTGCTGTTATTCTCTCTCTCTCTCTCTCTCATCATAAGGGGAAAAATCTCCGTACACACCATTTTTTTGAGTACACCGTATGCCCTTTATGAATTTTTGTGCCTCATTTTACAAATTTTTGTGGCTTGGCAATTGACATATGAGGTTTGTGGTTGTTATTTTTGTTTTGGGAATTTTGGTAGCTCTTTTTTATGAATTTTTGTGGTTTGTATAATGAGATTTTGAGGTCATATTCAAATGAATATTTACGAATTTTTGTGGTAGTCTTTACAAATTTTTGTGGTGTTGCTTATGAATTTTGTGGTAAAAAAGATGGTACAACGGTGAAAAAGATGGCTCAAGGGTTAAAAAGGACGGCTCAAAGTTACTAATTTTGTGGTGTTATTTACGAAGTTTTGTAGTGGTTTTATTAATTCGTGTGGTTCAATATACAATTTTTTTTTTGTGATTTATGAAATTTTGTGGCTTAGAATACAGATTGCATACTACTGTACACCAAAAAAGAAGGGGTGTTTACCCTATCTTTGTTCATAAGTTTAACATATCAAAAGAAAGAACTTTCTATATTTTTTTGTTTCTTTTTTTTGATGGGCTTATTTCTTGTATTTTTTTTTTTTTTGATAATCAAAAGGGTAGAGGAGGGGGCGACCGGTGTAGCAACCCCCCTTGACCATAGGGGCTCCCAACCCGCTGTGGAATGTCCGGTTCGAGCCATAGCTACTGTCCGTGAGGACAGACCGTCACCACAGCACCACCTAGGTGCACAGCTGGCACATGGCCCTCCACGCGTCCCTCCAACTCATATATAGTTTTTTTGCAGCTGGAGGGGCTCGAACCCGAGTGCACGTGGAGGGAGAGGCACTTATTTCTTGTATTGATTGAGTTGTTGGTCTTAGTCATCTCGTGAACTCTCTCATACAATTGATGTAGTGTTTTGTATTTTGTAATGATATATGATGATATAAATGATCTCTCATATCGATTAAAAAGCCTTTAGGCCTTGTTGCTACATCTCTTTTACGGTATTTTGAAGGCTTATTTTTCTCATTTTATTTTTTTCTCCAAGTTTGAGGATTTTCACGTATATCTTACTGTGGTTCTTTCCTTCACATATCCCTTTATTTCTTTGGCAATCCATCTTTTTCTAAAATCCTTCTCAGGAATAATCGATGAAGGTTATTTTTTTGCAAATATTGTATAGTTAGCGAGAGTTAGTGAGATGTTAGTCAATGGGGGCTTAGATGTTATCCATAACCCTGAAACCCCAAATTCCGCTCCTCATGGGACTCGAACCTAGGCTACCACGGAGGGGGACATGAACTTTACAAGGGGCTGTAGTGCACCCCCACACTACACGGTGTAGTGCGCCTGACCCGGTCGTCCATCTCGACATGGATGACTTGGATTTAATCCGAGCTCCTACAAAATCGAACCGTCCATTGTTCAGATTAAAATCCGAGCCATCCATTGCACTGCAGCACCCCGGATAACTTTACTAACTGTGTTAGCTTGACAGTTCCATTGATTGAAGGTTAATTTAACTAATTCCATTAATTGACCAAACGGTGCACTTTGGTCCACAAAATCACATAAATGCTGATAAATAAAAGTCAGGGGGTCACTCGCACATGGTCCGAACCATAGGGGTCAAAAGTGAAGTTTGTACTTAAAATGGATCTTGGAAAACCGACCAGCACTAGAAAGGCCAGGATCCCCGACTACCCTTGACCCCCCCAAGAAGGTTCACCATTTGCTCAGAAAAGATTTAATGGAGGGAGCAAATCAATCACTACTTCCGGTGATTAGTAGCGTTGACGAAATAAAAGAATTCCCGCCAGATTTCGAGCTGTATTTGCAGAGGGAGCTCAACTGGTCTCGATTGGAAGACGACGACGACGATGGTGAACCCCATCGTGTCACGGGATGGGTTTTCTGGAGTCGGCAAGACGACAAACCCCGTCATCGTCTTCTGGTCTCCGGTTGCGGTATGAACTACTGCTGCTGTCCCTCTTTCTCTAATTTCTTCCAGTAAAATTATGCTTTCGATTTTAGGGCACTCAATTTCATCAATACTGTAGAGTCGGCATCACTCAAGTTTTGGGTAAAAATTTCCGTCATTTGATATGAAACAGCACTTCATTAGGCAAACCCAATTCGGAAAGTAAATTTGTGAATAGCCTTAGATGTAAATTTCAGTCATTTGATATGATTCACGCTTCATTTAGAGCATCTCCAGCCTTTACTCAATTTTCTACTCAAAATTTGATTAAAAGCTCTATTTGGTATCATGCACTCCAATGGCTAACCAATTTTCACTTATTACTCATTACTTTCGTTCCCCCTTTTCTTTCTAGGGTTTCAAAACCCTAAATTCCCGAACACGACGAGAAACAGAAAATCTGCAAATTTTGTCCTGACCTTTTGGTTTCTCCACCCCAACTTAAGAGGCATCCCTTCACCTTGGCCGTTGGAAGTTTCTTGCACCACCACCAGCAGGTAGCGATCGGGAAGATTCTTGAAGAACGCGGTCAGATTATCTACCAGGGATAGAGTACAGGTTTGGGGGTGATAGCAGATGCTCATTGTGTTCTATGTTCTGATGCAGTAGAGACCCTTAATCATCTCTTCTTTCAATGCTCCTATGCTCTGCAGTTTTGGAGGGGTTTGGACCAAACTCAATGATCCTTGTCCATTCAATGGGTTGGCTGAGATTGTGGAATGGATGGGACAAGGTCATAAGTGGTTCTCAGTTCCCTAGCTTGGTCTCAAAAATTGTCCTAGCAGCGGCTATTTACCGCATATGGGGTGAGTGTAAACTGTGTAATAGAAGAATATTTCAACATCGTGGCCTTGTTCAGCTGTTGGAGTCAAAAACTGTAACTGATATTAGAGTCCAGAAGTCAGATGCAAACCTGTCTCTCTCTTCCCTTTGGCACCTTCCAGCTCGAATTTTTTAGTCAGCTTGATGTTCTGCTTTTGAGTTTTCAAAGTGTAAGACAGGTTGTTTTGGGTTGTCTGTTTTGCTTTTAAGAATTACTAGTTTTGGTAGTCATGTTGACCATGCTTTAATCCGGGGAATGCCCCTTTGATTTGTATCCTGTTTCTTCGTTCTAATACTATCTTCATTTACCAAAAAAAAAAAAAGTATTCCTGCACAACATCATCAGATGCAAAACCCACCACCACAACCACAAGCATCCACCACACCACCAGGAGCAACCAAAACCTAGCCGTTGTAAATTTGGTATAGGAATTAAATCTCCTTGATTTGGGTTAATAAAAGGGTAATCTCCATGTGGTATGATTCTGAGTAAAGGGCTGTAGTTGGATTTTGAGGGTTTTAACTCCGATTTCAAATTTGGTTCAGGATTTCTGTAAGGGCAGGAGATGCTCAAGCAAACCCAATTCCTCATACAAATTTGAGAAATTGCTTAAGTAATGACAGTTATAGTTATCCATTTGAAAGGAAGAAAATAGCTTTTTAAAATTTGAGTAACTCTTAATTTGGGTAAAATTGTGAGTCGAACACAATGTGCAGTTTTGAGTAAAAAAGAATGCAAGGAATGGAGATATGGTCTTACCATGTTATGTTATTTGTACCTGCTCTTTGAATCACTTGTCCTCCTAGATTTGTTGTTAATCTCCGATTCTTGTTGGGGAAAGAAACTCAAAAGTTTTGAATCCCCCAACTATTTCCATTGGTCCACTAGTTCATTTTCTGACACTTCATATTTTTAGTTTCAGAGAATCTGGACGTTATCCCTGATTCTAGTCTGAAGGTGAAAGACAAGATCAGACTTGCTCTTGGGAGAATAATTTTACACCCAAGATTTGGTCGATCACTTGTTCAATATTGGGCAGCAACTACCACAACTGAGGGGCGAACTTTGCTTACAACTCAAAACCAACCTTGTGCTCTTGGTAAAATGGGGAAGTCAACATGGGGGCTTTGTGAGTATAGGATGAAATCTATGGAGTATAAATTTTACGGGGATATTGGAGAGAGTGAAGAAGAACTTGGGCTTCCTGGCCGTGTGTTCCTGCATAAATTGCCTGAATCCGCTGCTGATGTGCAATATTACTCTGTGAAAGAGTATCCACAACGCGATGATGCTTCTCATTGCCAAGTTAGAGCATCCTGGGCTTTGCCGGTGTTCGAACATTCCAGCCAAATCTGTGTTGGTGTACTTGAGCTAGTCTCTACCATCGATGCCATTACAGATTGGTATCACAAATCTTTCCTTTGCAACCTGCATGATGTTTTTCAGGTTTGCCCCTAGCATTTTCACTGTCTTATTAACATTCATTGCTTCCTTTCTTGTTGTTTTTTCCTCTTATTATATGTTTTATTTGACAATAAAAGAAGACAACAGGTGAATTTGACATAGTCCAGCATTTTGTATAGCCATTTTCGTTGCCAAGTAGTGTAGACCATAGTATCAACCAGAGGAACTCAGGAGAAACTATCATATGCAATCATTAAAGCTGATCAATCTACAAAGCTGTGTTGCATCTTTATTGTATGGCCCCTTGGACCAAAGCTTGCTTGAAAGCTTTGCATTTCTTTAATGGGCCATAAAGACATTCCATTTATTAATGGGCGATAAAGACATGTGCTTACCCTTTACTATTTAGCACTATTTTTAGTGTTTGTGCTGAAATAAATAAATTCAGTGTATCCTTGTATCCATATCCAAATTTGGATACATATCCACCAATCCTCTATTTTCAGGTTTGAGGTGCCCGACCCTAAGATATACACCAGTATCCGATTCACATACCCGCGTCCATGACACCTAGGGTAGGGGTCTTCCTTGAATTGAAATCTATGCAACTATATTTGTACAAAAGACTGGTATCTATTTGGACATATGGTTTCTTCACTTTGCTTTACTCTGATCCTGCTTTTACAAAATGAATAGATTTATTTGGATTTAACTAGAACTTCGTTGTTTATACCTTGCTTTATTTGCTTTATTGATCTCCACGAATTTCAGTTAACTGCCCTAGAAGGACAATTAATTTGTGGAGTTTTTCTTTTGTTGTTTTGGAATCTGGGGATATTCCACTTAACCTTCTTTCATGCTCTGTCTTAATGCTTTTGATTAAGTTGATGTTGCACTTATTTCCAATCATCCTTCCCATTTTTATTCATAGAGCAATTGCATTTGCATTCTGGGATTAATCAATCCTCTCAATGGGAGGGATGACCGGAAGTAAGCACATATTTATTTCTTACTTACTGTATTGTTTGAATTCCCAAAGAAGTGTCTTGATACTTCTTGCATTGTGTGGTTATCATGTCCTTCTAAAGTTTCGTGGATTTTCTTATGTGCTTCCTTTATTGACAATATTTTACGTTTCAACGTTATTGAGAATTTGAGATTCCTCATTTTATCCTTTGCCATTTCCCTGCAGGAGCTAGGCATGCAATCTATTGATGTATATAAGCACTATGAAATGAAAGTAAGTAGCAAATTATAATGCAATGTGTTATCTACTATTTTAATTCTTATGTCAAGATTGTACAGAACAAGTTCTCACATATATTTTTACATGGTAAAAATTGCGAATCAGTACAAGGACGAGGATAAAGCTCTTACGTCTGCCTTCCATGAACTCGCATTGGTATTGGAATCGGTGTCTAAAATACATAAGTTACCTTTGGCTCTGACTTGGGTCCCGTGCAGTGCTTGCAACTCTTTATTGCTAGGCCAATTCTCATCCGAGGGTGGAGAATATCTCGGGGCTTTCGAGGCCAACAATAACCACCTCGTTGATTTCTTGATAGCCAATACTGGATATCACCTACCAAAGGGCTCCATTACTGAGAGGGTACTTTCAGTTCCTAACATGTTATACTGCAAGGACGTAACGCAATTCAGCATAGCTGAGTACCCGTTGGTACCCTTCGCACGACATTGCAAATTAAGTGGTTGGTTCACTATATGCTTGCATAGCAGTTACACAGGGGAAGATGTTTACATACTCGAGTTCTTTTTGCCTGTGAGCAGCGAAGACAATGAGAACACACTGACCACTGTGGACATGATATTGCGAACGATAAAGGAAAATTTTAAAACTTTTAAACTTGCTTCTGGAAAAGAATTGGGAGAAGTATCATCCATCGAAGTTTTTGATATTCAGAATGGTTGGAAAAGTCACCCCATGCAAATGGTCCAAGCTGGTAGAATTATTCCTAGTCCTCAACTCTTAAAGGATGCAAGAGAGATATTGCCGCTAGGTCAACTGTATCAGTCATCATTTGATTCATTTGACGATGGAATGGATGTTACTTGTGCAGAACAGGATGATACAGTTGCTACTATTTCACGAGGCGGCACAACCAAGACACAAGAAAGGAAACGCAAAAAAACTGGAGTCAGGGTTGACATTTCTTTAGATGATGTCCTACAATTTTCAGCATTGAACCGTAGTGAGGCTGCAAGGAGACTCAAAGGTAATAGTACACTCCCAAAAATTTGACAGTAGTGTTGCTTTTTTTTGTGTTCTTCATTATTATTTTCGACGCGACAATTGCCTCTCATAGAGAAGTTGTTAAGCTTTTGCCAATATAGGACAGAAAGTAGTTTGTGTTATCTGAATTTCTCTGTTGTAGTCAGCGACTCGACATTGAAGCGTATCTGTAGGAGACATGGTATCCATCGGTGGCCTCCTCGCAACATAAACAAGGTTAGGACTTTTTGAAATTGGATTACATAATGAATTGAAATCTGACATCTGTAAGGGTCCAAATGTTGTCTTTTGCAAGACTCGGTTGTTATGTTGTTTGAGGAGATTTGAATATTTACACAATAAATACTTCTTTTTTTTAAACTGGAATTTTTTTAAACAGGGGAAAAAGTAAATCCATAGGAGTTCAAATTTACTTATTAATTCTACTTGATTCCAAATTGGCAAAAGGAGGCGGCATTTCCCATAGCGTTACCAAATGTTGGAGCTATTGTGCTCGTTGATTCACAAGAAGAACCTTCATTGAGGGAACTTGATGCTGCAATAGATGGAGCACATGATCTGAGGGAAGATGATAGCTTGCCATCTATTTCTCATTTGGAGAATAAAGGTCAACCTACTTTTGCGAAGAGTCTTGGCGGTAAGCTTCTTCACCTAAGTTAAGGGTTGCTTGCAATCTTGGATCTTGTTTGTGAACCATCTAAATTCTTGCTCATGCAGTTAGAGCTTCCACATTCAAGCACATCGGGGGACAACATGGGATCACTCCGTGGCCAAATCAACAAGTAGCTCACTCGTTCATTTCTAATAAGTCAATTCGTTTTGTTAGTAGTAATTAGGTAAAAAGAGCAACAATTTTGCCCCTAAATTTTTACAAATTATTGAAATCAGATAAGTATTCTTGAACTCTTGCAGAATGGAGGAGGAGCGACGACACGTCCAGATTCATTGGATCAGCCATCAATGGATGCATTAATTGCTGAACGAAACGACTTGGAGGTAACTTGTTCAGAAGAAGGCACCATCAAAATGCAAAAAAGGGAGCAGGGAAAAACTGGAGTTAGAATTGAAATTTCTCTAGACGATATCCTTCTATATTCTGATAAGAAACTTGAAGATGCTGCAAGGAACCTCAAAGGTAGGAAGGAGTACACTCTCAAGAAGGTTAAATCATATTGTTGCTTTCATCTCAACAGTCTCCATACAGATAGCAGTAGAGAACATAAAGGGGTCTCTCATGTAAATTTTCCTTCTGCAGTTAGCGGATCTACATTGAAGCGTATCTGTAGGGGTTATGGTATCCATCGGTGGCCACCTCGCAACATAAGTGAGCCCTCGCATGTTAAGAATGAGGGACAAACCCTACAACTAAATTCTGATCTGCCTTTGAATCAAGCCTCAGCTAGTGTTGCTCACATAAGTGAGCCCTCGCATGTTAAGGACGAGGGACCAACCCTACAACTAAATTCTGATCTGCCTTTGAATCAAGCCTCAGCTAGTGTTGCTCACATAAAGCCAGAATCCCAAGAAGCGAATAAGGTTTTAGTTAAGGCGAAATATGGAGATATGATGTTGAAGTTTGGGCTGTCTTTGTCAGCCGGATTTAGAGAGCTGGAGCATGAAGTAGCTAAAAGGCTGAACCTAGACTTTGGAACTTACTATGTCAAGTATAAAGATGAGGATGATGATTTGATTTTAATAGCTTGCGATGATGACTTACGAGCTTGTGTGCACAGTTCTATATCTCTGGGCAACACTTCGACATTGGTACTGCTTGAGCTAAAGCGATCCAATTTGAATCCTGCTACTTAGGCATGTATCTATATGGTCGGTGTTTTGTAAGCATCTGATGGTGGTGGTGCCCTAAAGATCTGCACTTGATGTAGTTTTTTCTTCGTCTTTTGGTTGTTCAATTAGTCATTTCAACGTCAGGAAGTTGTGCGCTCCTTTTTCAGCCACTCCCATTCCTGCCATATCAAGGGTTATACCTCATCTGTATGGAAGAAAAATTGATGAATGGAAGAAATCTAGAAAACCACTGAGAGGTGGGTACAGACTACAGAGGTATGCAACCAAAAACCATCTGGTTTTGAGCTATGCATTGGTCTCAGTTGTGTTGAACAGAAATTGACATAGGTGTTACATGGCGAGAGACTGGAGAATAGAGGAGTGTGGTTCCTAGTTCAGAAGGTTTAGACAACGGAACTAGAAAGGCCTGGAGCGCAAAGACCCTTGGCTGGGGCCTTATGATGGAACTACTGCTGCTTGGAGTGTGACCTCTGTTTTGGCTCTTTCGGCTGGTATGGCGGAGGCTTTGGCTGGGCTTTGTGCTCTGGATTGGGTTCTCAGTAATGAGTTCTCAGAAGTGAGCATCCAGCCCGACTGTGAGGAGTTTGTCAAAGGTGTTCATAACTCGAATGGGGCTAATCCTTCTCTGCAACCCATCCTTCTTTATTTTTGCTCTTTATGCTCTAAGTTTATGTAGGTCAAACTTATCAAAGTATCTGGAAATGCTGTTAAAGCTGCCTATAGCCTTGTTAACAAGGGAGCTATTTCACTGTGATGATGTTAAATATATATTTAGGATTATCTTTTCTGTCGCAAAAGAAGAACTCCCAATTACCATATTTGCGTAACATATCGAAATTAAAGCACGATATTACAACGGCGAACACGTCGGTGCCATACTCCCAATTACCGTATTTGCATAACATATCGAAATTAAAGCATGATATTGCAACGGCGAACACGCGGGTGCCATAATAAGACGAGAAAATCGAACGAGGGAGAAAAAAATTATCTTGGGATTTTTCCCCGTTCCAGAAATCTTCTTAAAAAATAAGCAGCTTATTTCACATTTTCAAACTCAAAAATAATGTAAATAAAAAATAATTTTTTAATTTTTTTTGCACCGTATTAGAGATCTCAATGAGATCTATCAAACAAGATCCATAGTGATAGGAAAATTATTTGCGTAAATACATGATTTTTGAGCTTGAAATTGCCTTCTTAAAAAATAAGTTCTTATTTTGAGTTGCGGAACGGAGCCACACTTTTATCCCCTCAACAGTTCATAATTTGTTTACTTTGTCCCTTGTCTATTAATTTTGTCTACTTGGTCCTGACATTGGCGACAGGCCCGGCCCTGAGTTTTCCGGGACCCTAGGCGGCCAACCAATTTGGGGCCCTTCACATTTAGAAATGCTATATTTTCAAAAGAGACAAATCATCACAAATATAAAACTTGCAAATATTTATATGTCGAGGTCATAAAAAATACTTGACATTACAATAACTAATGCCCATAGCCATACCTGGAATGAAAAGAGGATTCCTAGAGGCAAGAAAGCAATCGGACAAGGCGATACCGAATCAAAATATCAAATTTAAATGGTAGATTTATTCCTTGCCCCGAAAACCAGTTCTTGCTTGTTGTATCACGTTTTTATCTCTTCAAGTGCTAAAAGTATTTTGGGGGTTTGCTTTGATTTGGAATTTGAGGGTTAAGGCCACAACCCACTAGCAGGAGATGAAATTTTGGGGTGAGAGAAGCCGATTGGGTTTGTTTCTGTGTAAAATTCTACTGTATTTTTTTTTCTTTTAAGAGTAAGAGTTCAGGAATTGGCCAAATTGGGCTTACAAAAACATTTGGGCCCTAGTTTTTGAATGGCCTCACTCAGTTAAATTAGTTTTGGGTACAAATGTTGGGCCTAAAGACTCCTAGTATACTATGTTAACCTATAATGGTGAGGGGCCCTAATTTTTGGGCTTCTTGGGGAGCCCCTAGGCCACTGCCTAGTGGGCCTAGGCCCAGGGCCGGCCCTGATTGACGATTAAGGATAATATTAATATGTAACAACACTTCACAAAATTGACCAAAACTGTCTCAGGTTAGCTGTATGTTCGTGTGAACTGCAAAAGGATGGCATAATTGATCTTTCACCTTCATAGAAATGGAGGGAACCCCATCCTTTTTTTCCCAGCCATTACACACAGCATACATATGAAACAAACCTCTTTCCAGGAAAGACAAAAATAGCAGAGAAGAGAGGGAAAAGGGAGAAAAAAGAAGAAGAAATAAATGATAAATGATTAAATGGTAACAACCTCATAAAAAGCTACCTTTTGAGAAACTTGTTAAACATCATATATAGCTATAGTCAAAGTAATTCCAATATCGATTGCAACAAGCTAGTGTTAAAAGAAATGTGATACACGTTTATTCCCAAGAACAGGAAGCATGGTATTGTTTTCACTAACTGTAGGGGTTCCTATGGAAACTCAAACCAGCTTTTCCCAAGCAATCTCAAGTGCTCTTTTGTTTGATTAGCTACATCCCACATCTCAATTCAAGGTAAGGCATTGAAGGCAGCATAGTAAAGTATGAAGTTGTAGAATTATCTTGAATTGTTGGGTGAAAAATACATGAAGTGGTTAGAGCTTTATATAGGTTTCCATGTCAATTACGTCAGTGTGTTCCCTTTTTTTTTTTCAATGGCCAGCGGTGTTTGAGCCAGCTTACGTGTACCTCGATTAATCCTCTCCTTGGTTCGGTTGAAGGCAGACCATCCGCATTGGGACTTAGGGTATTCACAAGAATTTTTTTTCTTCTGCTTGACCCCCATCGTTCGTAGCGGCCAAGTGCAATTCGATGCAGCCAAAAGTAATTTCATGCGGTCAAGTGCAATTCGTAGCGGTCAAGTGCAATTCCATGTGGCCAGGAGTAATTCAATGTGGCCAAAAGTAATTCGATGCGGTCAAGTGCAATTTGATGCGGCCAAGAGCAATTCGATGCGGCCAAGAGTAATTCGTAGCGGCCAAGGGTAATTCAATGCGGCCAAGTACCAAGTGCAATTCAATATGGCCAAGTATAATTCGATGCGGCCATCCGTAATTTGTAGTGGCCAAGTGCAATTCGATGCGGCCAAGTGCAATTCGATGCTACAAAAAGTAATTCGATGTGGCCAAAAGTAATTCGATGCGGCCAAGTGCAATTCGATGCGGCCAAAAGTAATTCCATGCGGCCAAAAGTAATTCCATGCGGTCAAGAGTAATTCGTAGCGGCCAAGTACAATTCGATGCGGCCAAAAGTAATTCGATTCAGCCAAGAGTTATTCGTAGAAGCCAAATGCAATTTGATGCGGCCAAAAATAATTCGATGCGGTCAAGAGTAAATTTCGTAGCGGCCAAGAGCAATTCGATGCAGTCAAGTGCAATTCGATGAGGCCAAAAGTAATTTGATACGGCCAAGAGTAATTCGTAGCGGTCAAGTGCAATTTGATGCAGCCAGGAGTAATTCATTGTGGCCAAAAGTAATTCGATGCGGCTAAGAGTAATTTGTAGTGGCCAAGTGCAATTCGATGCGGCCAAAAGTAATTTTACGCAGTCAAGTTTAATTCGTTGCAGCCAAGAAGTATTTAAAACACAAGAGAATCGTGCAAAGTAATCACGCTTTCAATAACTAACAGTCAGGAGTACTCACTTTGCAGCGCTTACTCGTTACATGTATGCCATGAAGGCAGTTTCCTCCAACGTCTTCCGTACTGTGATGTTCCCTCTGCCGGGAAGGAAGAATGAAATGAGATGTTTGGTAGGGATCCCTTAAATAAAAATATGGGGACATCTTATCTTAACGCCCCTACTACTGCTGTAAGGAGGTATTAAACCAACTACCACTTCTAGTTCTGGACCCGGACCCAAAAAATTCTTGTTTTCCTTCCTATATCAAACCATGGTCAAGTACGTAAGCGAATTCAAGCACTTCCGTTTAACAAAGACGAACAATTTTGGAGTATCAACCTAGTGATTACAAGGAATTACAAGAGCTTCGAGATTCACATGCTTTGTGCAATTGTGACTTGGGATTGGATATAGATGGCAAGACAGTCATATTTGAAATAGAGAATCTTTGACATGTATTTTCATCAAAAATCACTCTTTTTATAGAATACAGTCCAACTTTGTATAAGCTACATTAACTTTCTATGAACGCTTAGGCATAAAAAAGTAAAAGAAATAACGGAACACCATTTGCGTACTTTTTCCCCCGCATGTTACTACGTGAGGATTACATTACATACTTGCATGTACCACAATTTTAAAAAGAACAATAAGAAAAAGAAAATACTTGCATGTACCAAAAGTACTGGAGGAACGAGAAAAAAAAAAAAATCTTGAAAAAGAGAGTTTGGTGAATGATGGGCCCAGCCCATTGGAGAAACCAGAATTGGGCCGAAGTGCTTATACTTTTGGGTTCCCATTCAAGCCCATCTCGCCTTTGGCTTGGCTTTCTATCATCTGTTGCTTTTTGGATTTGCTGTAGAATATGGCATAGAGTATGAGCTGGGCCAGCCCAAACACTGCGCCCAGCCCATTAGGTGCCTGAAATAGAAAAATCACAAACACAATTTTTTGATTAACAAACAATTAAACAGTGATTTATTAAACACAGCTTATAAAGTTAACCTTTTTTCCAAAACCTCCTCTTCTCTCTCTCTCTCTCTCTCTCTCTCTCTTTGGCTGCTGATTTTGCCACTCTCTTTTTTGTTAACGCCACTCCCCTGCAAGTGTATTTTTGGGGGGAATGACGTTAACAAAAAAGGGAGTGACAAAATCATTTTTTTTTTTTTTGTGTGTGAATATTAGCTGAATAGTAAAGGAAGGAAAAGCTACTCCCTTGAAAATGCATGAGTTTTACGACAAATAAAATAGTGTCCAATCCACCAGTACTCTATGTCTTTGTTTCTTTCTTCCCGCAAATGGATGACTATTTTTTAATTAGCACAATGGGTGATTTGGCTCCTCTTTAATTCAAATTCATAATGCCCCTTCTTTTTTAATGCAATCACTAGTTACGTGTTCTTAGGAGACACTTGATTTCAAAATGGATCCCACACAAGATTCTTTGAAAATTTGTGCTAAAAGTTGTACATACATACATGCATGCATGCATTATGTTACATATACGTGTATGTATGTATGTATGGAGAGAGAGAGAGAGAGAGAGAGAGAGATTTTACCATAATGAAGGGGTCAAAACCGATGAGGGCATAAGAACTCCAGCAAATGGCATTGGCAAAGGAAGCTAGGGACAACGAGAGGGGCATGTACTCAACACTTTTTGTCGATATAACCAATCTCTGCAATAAAAAGAAATCTGTTTGCCTATATTTTGCTACACTGTAAATAAAAATAAAATAAAATTTAAAATTTGTCAAAGTGACCAAGTTTGAGTGCACACGGCACTAACCATGACAGACAACGGCGCAGCGTACATGATCACATTACCCAGCATGGCTATACTTCCAACAATGGTGGACCGAAGCTTGGTCGTATGGGCAAGAGTTAGAACCAGAAACGCGACAGCACCGACCACCACGAGCTCAACGACCATCACCAGCAGCACCTGGAGTCTCTTCTTCCGGTCACAGTACCGGATGAAGAGGAGCAGATACACTAGCTCGATGGCCATTCCCGCTCCGTTAATGCTTGTGACCAGCAAGCTATGTGGGTGCACCGCGGGCAGCCCGTACACAGCCCAAAGGCCGCAGTTGATGAGGGTACCTAGGTATGGTGCTGGTGAGTACTGTTCGACTGACCCTTTCTTGTATATTTGAACAAATGTTGGCCTGAAAATATTAGCACAAAGTCTTCATGATTGTTACATAAGTTTGGAAAATTACTTTCAAAAAGATTTGTTCGTATAGAAACTCATTATTAGAATGATGTAATTGTAATACTTTTGGGACTATAAATAAAAATTACTAGTTGGTGAGTTGATTTGGAATGAAATGATATAAAAACAAAATCTATTCAAATGATATTTTATACAAAAGTCTATGTGTGTAGAGTACTGTATTCCTTCGAGAGAACCAACTCAACTGGCGAAAAATGCTTGTGAAAAATAAATTCAATCGAATTTCAAAACTAATAAATGGTTCGGATTATTACTTCTGGGTCCTGAGTGTCGATCTGTGCACCATCACTGCACTTCTTGTCAGTTCCCATAGGATTTTCAAAAGTGAAGAAGCTACATTTTACAATATTACCCTTTCAAGTACCAAAATATCCACTCATAAAAGGATAATCATGTAAATATACACATAAAAAGACAAAAATAAAGAGTGCGGTTATAAAATAGGAGAGCGTGGGAGATCACTCCACTACATCATTCATCTTAAATGAGTGATTCATCCAAAATAAACATAGTGTCATTTTTATTTATTTATGTCGGTTGCCGAATTTTATTTTCTCTTGACAAAATTTTCCAGGGATCTTTCATCCAAATAAAATTGGAACTGGTGCTTACAATGGCGACATGAACAAGAGGAATGAGATGATGTTTCCTGAAACAAACGAAACAAACCCATGTTAGTTCTTCCCATTCGCCAGTGACCAAGTGTTTTTATTGACTTTGCTAAAATTAAAATAATAGATATCTAAGATGAGCTAGCATTGAGCAGCACAGCCAAAATTGGCTAATGATCATGTGCAAACCTAGGAACCGGGGACCCTAGCTATGGTGCAGTGCGCAATCCAAGCGGTCCAAAAGTAACCATTATTAATTATAAGGATAAAAGACTCGGATCACACACTACCTTTGTAATTAATGCACAGGGTCTCAGATCCGCAAACTAGACCCCAAAAACCACCGCAAAAGATCGAGTAGTTTTTTGGTAATTGAAGAAGGAGATTGACATGCAAACACTACTTTTTTCGTTTTTTAACGAATGAATTTACGAGAGTCCCTTCATGCAAGGACTGTGTCGTGAATTCACCCGCTCAAAGACGAAAAAAGAGAGTATTTTCATCAATTAGGAAAGTATAAAAATCAATTTTCCAAAAGCTCAAAAGCCACCACTGAAGCACCAATGTCTGTTTCATGACCAGTCTTCTTCTTCTAGAGAAAAAAATAGAATTGCTCAACCCCCACAATTTTTTTTTTTTCTTCTACAATGCACATATAAATGAAAACAAGTTAATTTTCAGGTGTTGTATAAAGATATATAAAGCTCAACCCACCTAGAACTCCAACTGCCGTTCGAGCAGCCTCTTTCGAAACCATGGCTGGCTGCGTTCGAGCGTGTGTTGGAGAGAGAGAGATACCGAGATTTCGTTGAGAAATGCAGATATGGAGAAGCACCAAGATAAGGCCATATATATAGTAGGAAGAAAAGGGAAAACAGGTTGGGTTTGGGTGTTATCTTCTAAGAATAAGATTACTCTTTTTTTATCTGCATGTATTCATCAGTTCAACACTTGGATTCAGTCATGACTTTCTACACACACACTGAGAGAGAGAGAGAGAGAGAGAGTTATGGATTCTTTTGCATGGCATTCATTTCTTCAAGCAAAGACTTGTTTGGGGGATCGATCACTTTTTTTATCCACACTGCTAGTGAAGTTATTGCAGACTTATCTGCTTACGGATAAAGAAGATTTGGGGTGGACGTAATATAGCTGCTTTAATTTGCAGTCAATTTGTGGCTCATTGAAAGAAAGTGGTTAGTTGTACAACTCTCGTTCGTGGAAGTAAAATTACGGTAATCATACACGAGAGTCACTTTATGTATTTTGTAATACTGATTGACGTCAAATCTCACATAAAACTGATTGATAGTCTGTACATGTATCTTATGTGAATGAAATGTATACATCATAAAAAAAAAAAAAAACCTACCACATATGGTTTTCGTTGCAATGATCGTGTAACGTACGTGATAGTATATGTGAATGGAACAATCAAGTAAGATATATGTCATTTGAAAATATAGTACCCAAAATAGTGGTCAAATATATGCAGTCACCATGTATATATGGTTCCATTGCAGTAATCACTGAAACTAAATATGGATTGCAGTAATCGAATGGTCCTTTTGCTTTGCTTTTTTTTGTTTATTTATCTTGGTTTGATGTTCCTTTGGATTGCAGAAATCGTGAGGGTCGACAGGTCAGTCATAGTTAGTTGATGAGCTTGCCATACATTTGGTGCTTAATAGTTAGGGTTGATAGGATACATGAAAAGACAGAAAAGCGTCCATGGAAAGGGAAATTAATAACTAAGATTCACTCAACAATCTGGGTCATTCATTTATCTTTTATGGACACTTTTATGGATCATTTTCATGTATCATAACATCTTCCTTTAATACCATCAGCTTTACGAGGTTGAGGGGGAAAATTAAAGCAATGCTCCCCTTCCTTCCAAATTATTGGTTATGTTTCACTTTTTGTGTCACTCAAACAATTGTTTATATGTCACAATTTGTAATACTTTTTATGATTTCTAAAAATTTATTTAATAAAATTAATTGAGATCTATTATATAAGATTCATATTTGATATAAAACACATTAATAATTAAATGATATAGCCAATTTTTTAAGAGGTCTCAAATAGTAAACAGGACCAACAATTTGGGATGGAGGGAGTTTGATGTTGAATTCTTTAAACATCATAGGTCAAACGAGTCAAGGCGTACGTACATTATTCGAGTTTGGTTTGAAAATTTAATGAGTTTTGAAGAGATATTTAAGCTTAGTTTGTGTTGGAACATTTGTGAATGTTAAGTCCCACACCATGTATAAACATAAAAAAAGGTCGGGTCTTACATACATATAATTAATGTTGGATGGCTGACTACTTACAGGCTTAAGTTTTTAAGTGAATCGGGGTTCATCAAAGTTAGTATATTAGGACAAAGTGATGTGGCTGACTCTATGTCCTCACTCTCAAGTGACTGGATCTTGAACACGCAATGGCCGGTCAATGAATCATACAAATTCCCAACAGGTTGTTCACAAATCGATATATATCAAACAAAACTTTTTACAAACGAACATGAACTTGAGTAGTTTGGTTCGTTTCTCACACCTGATTAAAGCGTACAAGATTTGAGTATAACGTAGGACAACTACACAAGAATTCACAAGTTCATGATCCAAATGCTATCTACCACCGATAAACAACTTCAAGGTCAACAATAGAAACCAAACAAAATAATTGAAAAAGAGAGAAAATTAAAAATCGTAATGGATATCCAAGTCGAAAGGCCGACCAACACTTTGATGCCTCTCTCTCTCTCTCTCTCTCTCTCTCTCTCTCTCTCTCTCTCTCTCTCTCTCTCTCTCTCTCTCTCTCTCTCTCTCTCAGTGTGTGTGTAAAAAGTCATGACTTACAAGTGTTGAACTGATGAATACATGCAGATAAAAGAAGAGTAATCTTATTCTTAGAAGATAACACCCAAACCCAACCTGTTGCGATAGGAAGGGAGAGAGGAGACGTGATATGTATTGAAGAGAAAAATTGGTGAAACAAATTAGGGAAAATGACGGCCCAAGACGTGTTTTGATAATTAATACCCGCCAAGGACATGCTAAGAATATTTGTTAATACTAAAAATGTCATTGGCAGGTATTAATTATAAAAACACGTCATTGGCCGTCATTTTCCCAACAAATTAATTTACGGACTACTTGTATTAGGCCATCTGGCCCATCTCCAATACTAAGGTTAAGCCTTTTTTTTCTTTTTCTTTTTTTGTTGAACGACACCAAAAAAAAATTGGGGTCCACATATGTGTTGTAATGGTGGAGTTAGTTCAGTTTTGTATTCATGCCTCAATGTTGTAGTTGCCATGTTGCTAAATTAAGATTACATATTTCAGTGGGATCCATAATCCGCAACGGCTAAAAATGAGTAAAAGTACGTTGTATTTGAAGCGTCGGCCCAATAATGGTTGGATTTTAAAATTGAAATTGGTACTTTATCAATTGCTTATGGTGTAGGCCCCACTTAGAATAAAACTATTGTGCACTCGACAGTTCACTCGCCCGGTAACTGCACCAATTTCCGACATCACACATAATATTGCACTAATTGCAGTATTGCAACATATTACCTGCACTAATTCAGCCATAATTTTTGCCAATAACCCCATTACTAGATAGAGATGGCCTAGGCTTAGTGAGAGTGAAGGTTTTAAGATTTCAGGTAATATGTTGCATATTCACATTCATACTAATGATTCTTCTCTTTTTTACCAGTTGAGAAGCATTAAGGAGTTTCCAGCCATTGCAGCTCCCTTGTTTTTTGATTTCTGCTTCCTTGTGCAGTCTGTTCACTTCTGCAGCTTATCTTTATGTGACCATAGCAGATTACATCAAGCATCTATTTTGGCTAAGATTGCGGCATCTTTCAGGATTCATTCAGAAGTGAATACTTCTTATCCTTTTGACACTGAATGAGCTATCTCTTTTGTTCTTTTGCCATGGAAGATTGTACCTTTGTTATGTTTGATGTATTATTTTGTTTCTTTGAGCCATGTGCTTTGCTTTGTAATGAACTTTGGGATGTAATGACTCTTTTATCTATGAAGTTCTTCTTATTGTCAAAAAAAAGATTTCAGGTAATATATAGGGTCACTAGTACAATTGTTTAGGCAATAAATGATTAAAGATCCAGGCACTTTATTAATTAATAGCTTACATATTTAAGTGACAATCAAACTATATTGTCACTTACAACGTACACTCCTATAATAAGGCTGGAACCATAATGTTGTGGACACACATGTATTTGAAGCCATCCGATACACGTGGATACATATCTGGACACAAAGACATGTATTTGAAGCCATCCGATACACGTGGATACATATCTGGACACAAAGACATGTATTTGAAGCCATCCGATATACCGTGGATCTTATATTACATTAATTGTTGTATGAAATATATATAAAGGTCGCAAAACCCCAAATGCAACTACTTATGGACTACGGATTTGTGCAGCCGCCAGGCTTTCCCTTGCTGCATTCATGGCTTGGGTTTGGCTTTGGTTTTTCATAATCCAACACAGCTTCGACCATTATAAGCTCCCTCGTGTTCTTCTGCAAGGATACGTTAGGCAAAAAATTCTTTAATTTTATTATGTATAATTAATTAGCTAATCGATAACAAATGCTTCTCTTTAATTCGTGCTGCTTTCCTTATTTTATTATCTTTATTTTGTCCGCGCCACATTTCAAAGTTTGCTTTACAAGCCAAGAGCTATGAATCATGTATATATACTCCGAAAGTAGTGCCATATTGGTATGGAATATGTATTGGATATCCATACCCGGCCGAGACGTATCTGATACAGCAAGCAAGTTCAGCCCTAGACTAAGGCTCAAGATGCCCTCACCTTAAAACTCCCAAAAATGTGCAAAAATTAGGGTCCCTTGATTTTTTTAATACTCGGTATATATTTTCAACTTTTTTGTATAACAACCCTACGCGCCCATTTTAAAACCCAAACAACCTGGCTATTTTACACTGGCCACAGGCCCAATTATGACCCAACTTGACTTACTGAATCAGAAGGAAAAATGTGTTGTAGGAATAGAGAGAATTCACTTCACACAACCAAACACAAACTAACGTTATATTACTCTCACACAAAATTACACATTACAAACATCTCACTCTTCACTCTTTCTCACGCGGTCACGCACAATCTCTCACACACAAAATCCCGGTGGGGGAAACCACCCCAGGGCGGCTCGATCTCTCACTCTCCTCTGCTCTCTCTTCTTTTCTCTGAATACCACACATTGCGCTGATAACATACACAGGTACTTATACAAATCGCAATGACACAACAGCCACACAAACTCAACTAATTTCCAACCTCCCAATTCAATTTTCCAGCATACACATCCCTACTCTCTCTCTCTCTCTCTCTCTCTCTCTCTCTCTCTCTCTCTCTCTCTCTCTCTCTCTCTCTCAACAAACACACACGTGGTGTGTTGGTGGCAGGGATGGAGCAAGGAATTCCGGTTGGTAGAGTAAGAAATATTTTGTCTACTTACTAATCTAAAATATATCTACATTAAGAGGTTAATTATAAGGTATACACTTGTAAATCTAAGCTTGCTTTATAATTGGTATCAAAGATTTATTATATTTTGAAAACAATGAATGATAGCCTCATTTATAATACGATCAACTCTCGAAAGGAAAAAAAATTATATGATTTCCATACAATATTTGAATCAAGTTGGGGTACTTTACTGAATTTTCGCGGGGTCAAAATAGAAAAATCTGACTGCAAACTATAAAACGTCTATTTGAGAAATCAAAATGAGTAAGGTCAAGTGACTTCAATATTAATTGCCTCTACATGCCTCCACCCTTGCATGGTGGCCCATCCATGTGCCAACACTCTCCAACAACAACAAAAAAAACCCTAAAAAAGTAAACGAATTACATAATTTTAAAGATTTTACGGTGTCACTATATCGTCTCGTATCATATCGGTATCCCATAAAGATATAAAGATTGCTTACCTCGTTGAGTTTGTTTGCAGGATCCACGTGATACCTGAGGCCTTCAACCATGGCTACAGAATAATCAGAACATCGGTTAGTCTAGAATATCACCAAGATTTTGTTTAAAGTAAACACACGGATTATTACAGACGTACCTGTAAACATAGAGAGTATAAGGAGGGCATAGACGAAGGCCTTGATCCACTGGCCCATTGTGAATGCTGTGGTGGTGGTGTTCTTGTTGTTTGAATGAGTATTTTTGGTTTGTGAGGTTATGTATGGAGTCTATATATTTATATCTATTGTAGTTGGGACGGAATGACGTTAGTCACATGATCCTTCAAAATGTCGTGCTCTCCCGCGCGCCCTCCATCCTAGCACTATGCTAGCGCTCTCCAATCTTCGCTCTTGCGAATTTTAGAAGGTTAAGATGTGTTTTAAATTAAAACGCTTTCACACTCGCGCTCCCTTGAATTATGTGACTTAATTAAGGTTTGACATTGTGAGAAGCTGCAAATGGTGCAGCTATCCCACTCAAAAAGCTTTTCTAGAATGGTACTAATGGAATTGCAGTTCCTATTTCCAATATCTAATGTCAACTGCACTAAAAAAATATGTCACATCAATTGCTAGGGAACTTTCATCCACCTAAATAAAGTGAATGTTTGGGTTTTGGGGCATCGCCACGTGATCTCAATACCCTTTTACACCACATTTTTATAAGGTCCATACATTTAGTAATAGGCTCCGCATAAATTTATGGTGGAGAAGGGTGTTGGAGCGCCATGTGGCAGTGTCTCCAAAACCACCGAATAATTCTTGTTCTTTTGCTTTCGTTCCTCGTAGTTGTAATAGCTAGAGTGACTAATGCTATAGCTAGATATGCCCTATCTATTGCTCACCCTACGGTCTGGCAAGGGCATTTCCCGAGTTGGATCTGTAGGGAAACATCTTTGAATGTTTCTACTTTGAGTTGATGAATAAAGCATGTTATCGATTGAAAATAAAAAATAAAAAATCTCCCCTTTCATGGATTGAGCTCTTCACAATTTAGTGTGGATTTTATCCACTGTTGGATTAGCTTATTTTTACGGGTTAGTCAATTAGGTTTTTCGCCAATATTGTTGCCTTGTTGGCCGAAAGTCTGACGAAAAGGAGACCAAATTAATGCAAAATTTTGTGCTTGGAGGGATTGTGATATAGTAAATTAAAAGAAACCCATTTGGAAGGGGCTATACCACTATAGTAAAATTCCAAGACTTTTGGAGCTGGGAAAACAATAAACTTTGTCATAAATATTAACATATACGCGAAAAAATGAGATTACAATAATAGCGTTTTGGTGATCGATTAGGTGACACTTTGCGTAGAGCCTTCATTGCTAAAGTTTCCACTATTTTTGCTGAGAATCACTGGAGATGGCAGTATGGTAGATCTGCTATTGTTAGGGCAATTGAGAGGGCTACCCCGAACTCTTTTTTGCCTAATGTGTTGTGTGAAGATTCCATTTGTTGGCTTTTGTCTCCCTCTGGAATTTTTTTCAATCAAGACAGCTTGGAATGCTTGTCGCCTTAATGCTCCTGAAGTTGATTGGCATAAGGTTGTTTGGTTTAAACATCATGTTCCGCGATGGGCTATAGTTCAGTGGCTGTGTATTTTGGGGAGGTTGGCCACTAGGGATCGATTGCGTAGATGGGGAGTTATTGATTGTGCTACTTGTGTGCTTTGTACCAACTTTGATGAGTCACATGAGCACTTGTTCTTTGGTTGCCCGTTCTCCACTTATGTGTGGCAATATTTCTTGGTGAAAATAGCATCCACAGGCCTTGCTTCCCTTTGCTCAATGAGATCTAGTGGATCAATGTTCACATGGGTGGTGCTAACCTCCAAACTTTTTTGGTGAAGCTGTCTTGTGCCGCAGTTGTTTACCACTTGTGGCGGGAGAGGAATAGGTGCATTTTTCAAGGCGTGAGTTCTACTCCAGATCAGATTATTAGTGTAGTTGCCGCTGATATTCATGGCTATGTGAGCTCTTGGAGGAACATTAGGAAGTCTGATGTGAATAGGCTGCTTTGCTTGACTTGGAACATTTCAGGCAGAGTTTTTGTCAACTCTTAATTTCTGTATGTTTTTTCTGGGGAATGTCCCTTAAGTCTTGGTTGTTTTGTTGGTTAGGGGTATGCCCCTAGTTTGTGTAATGTGGGTTTCTAATAAAATTTTACCTTACCCAAAAAATAAAAAATAAAGAGATTACTTAAATGCATAGGGTTGCCATGGCCCTCGATCGGCCCTGCTTGCACACTTCGGGCCGTTACTGATTTTCGTATAATCAATCTCACTTCCAGCATTTTACTGATTTAGGAGAACGATCACGACACATGTTTTTTGGATGAAAGATGTAAAAAAAATTTGGTGGCTAAATTACAAACGAAAATCATACATATGAATAAAAATAGGCAGATAAACGAAGTTTGACATCAGTTGGGCCGGGCAATCGGGCATGGTATGTTTTATAGGCTGATAGATGTAAGATGTGGCTCTTAACCCATCTGATTGTACCTCTTGCCTTGAAAGGGATGTCTGGGGTTCGAGTCTATGGAGAGACGTTGAATACCCTTTGGTTGTTAACACGCTAATTTCCCGCTAACCCTCGATTGATATATACAATATTGTCACAAAAATAAATAAATCTAGGACACAGTTTTTAAGCCGGTATATTGCAGAGAAGTCTTTGCAGTTGCATATTGATCATTCATCTTTGTAATTAATGGAAAGTACTACTCCTATGTAAGTGCAGTGAATGATAGTCTCAAACACTTGATAACTGCTCATATTGTGTGGTGATCATTTTGCGTGATCATAGAATCATATTGTGTGGAAATGAAAAAACTTCCTTCATAGTAGTGGGCAGCAGCCACATCTCAAATAGTCACATGCATCACCTCTCTACACTTGATTCTTGTCGACGAATGCTACGTATCGTCGTTGTGGGTATAATTCAAGTGATAAGTACTGATTTCTCTCTCATTATTATCTGTTATTTTGAACTAGTATTCGTATTATTTTAAACAAAAATAAAAAACTTTCATGTAAATTTTTTTTGATGTTATTTACGATAATTCAATAATCATTGAGCTTTCTAAAATGGTGCAAAAAGATTCCCAAAAAAAAAAAAAAAAACTTATGCACGAAAATATTTTATCTATATTTTCAAATATAACATGATTTTTGGGGAAACAATATGGGGGGGAGGGACTACAACAGAAGGCCAGACTACAAACAAACATAAGGGGCCAAGAATATTGGGCCAAACTGAGGAAATAAGCGTAGTGGGCTTTAGCCCATGTTTTAACGAGAGTATTGGGCTAGACGACGAAATAATGGCCGGTTATCATCTGGGCCAATTAGGGTGGGTTCATAAGCCTACTCTTTTACCTTTAGCATATTCCTAGGCTTACCCATTAGATGTTGATCCATAACAACATCAGGTACCCCGGTAGTCTATGCCGTAAACAATGAGTGTTCTTCGTCTTTGGTCTATGCAGATCGAGGGCCAACTAACGTGTGTAACACTTCGCCTGGGGAAGTATGGTGGCAAGACCGAATTCAAAGAAATTGACGAGGGCCTGCACAAGCGGTGAAGCATGTGGTTTTCTGTCGATACAATGCACTAAACCTTATCATCGACCCTTAATAAACGAACAACAAAACTTGTCCTTAAAATAATTCCTGAGCCATACGATAATCCAAGTTGGAACTCTACGAGTCTGCTCAGACGTTCTCCCCTCTTGGTTGGCGTTTGCTAGAAACTAGTTTTTAGTATATAATATCCAGGGGGAGTTGGGACGAAAGTTTCGTGCACCCTTTTTTGATGTTTGAGCTCTCACTTTTCTTTCCAAATTTTCCTTTACGCCCGTTAACCAGTACCAAAGATGGAGTCAGATGACTCAGATAGGGACTAGAAAAAAGTTTACGAAAATGATATACGTACCGACGAAAACGTAGGGAAACCGTACCGACAGCCGCTCCGGGCCGTCTCCTGCTACCGGACGGCCGATCCAAGCCGTCCAAAAATTTTATAAAAAAAAACCAAGGTGGCTTTTGTGGGAATCAATGGCATCCGATGTGTGTAAGGTGCTTGATCTAAACACCTTATTTTTCGTGAATATATGCATATATGTTTATATTCGCAAAAAATTTATTGATAAAAGCCACTAGTCCATTGCCACGTTGACAAACAAACGGAGCGGGTCATCCCAACGCGAGACCTTGCCATTTGGCTTAAACGAGCCGTTCCACGAATCCCATTGGTCCACGTCATCGCCCATGACAAGCTAATTCATCGACCTCCGAACAAAGCAGCTTCCATTGGTCAAACCAGCACGGCCACCAAATCTCATTGGTCCACGTCATCTCCAATGACACTTCCCTTCCTGTCGGTCTTTAAAATAATTCCTGTTTACGAAGGCAGCAAACTACTACTCCCTATATATAAACTTTCGCGGAATTGTTAACCCCATTGTAGATCCACTACTCGAACACTGAAAAATCGTCTCCGCAGATACATACGGCTTCTGTAGAGAGAGAGAGAGAGAGAAGGCGGAAGCCATGGCCGGGTCGTGGAGGAGAGGCGGCGGCTCTCTGATCGTATTAGCCATTGTTTTCTTCGGTAAACGATCCTCTCTCTGTACTACAGATCTGGTTCATGTGTCATTCGAAACAGTAGTTTTCTTTTTTTGGCTTTCTTGTCTGTGAGTATTGTTGTTAGTAGATTGGTAGAACGTAAGTAGATCTGGCACTGATAGTTCATCTTACGTCTGTTTCAAATCTTCCACAGCAATTTAGGCGGAAACTTGTCTCTTGCTTGTTTGTAGATCTGATGTGTATCGACGGTCTTACTTATCAATTTTGTGATGCAATCATAGTTATCTGTGTCAAACCGATTCTGTTGAATGTTTTATAGCTATTAGCTCTAGGCTCTAGCAGGTGACGATCTAATTGTGGCCAGTAAGATGTTTTTTGGTAGTGCTAGATAAGCTTCAGAGGCAGACGCATGATTTGTGCCTTATACTGATTGATTTGAACTACATGTAGTTTTTACTATATTGATAACAAAAAATCTACTTCAAATGTGTATAATGCTACTTGCGAGGTCGGAGAAGAGATGAGATTATGTATGCACATAGTCATCATTTAATGTTATACACGGCTACACGCGACAAGTATATTGATTGATTAGTGAGATTTTAGGAATTTCCACACATCTGTAGGATATTTAAAAAAAAAAAAATCACTCTACGAACTTGTAGGTGCCAATCCCATTGATATTCTACTAAATTAACCTTAAAAACTAGTGTAGTAAGTGTGAATATTTGGAGTTGCGTAGGGGTCTGGGCTCCCCCTTGTATCCGCCACTGATAAGCTTACATGTGTTTTTTTTGTTCGCATTATGAGTTATCATAACAAAGCTAGTGTGAGCATTTTAGTGGAAGTTTCTGTTATTCAGTAAAACTTTCGATATTTGTAAAACCTGGAAAGGGTTTAGTCGAGTAAATTCTATTGTAGATGCAGACAAACACTTATAGGCTTAATGCTTTTGCATTACAGGTTTAGAACACCTGCATAGTGTCTAAAACTTTAGCCTTTAGGTATACACCTTCAATGAAAATGAGTGCGAACTGGTCCTTAGGGTAGTCGTGGTGCCTATTGAAAATGAGTGCGAACTACACATTATTTCAATTGTTATCACTCAGGCCTGTATTTGAATTACGAGAAGCGATATATAAATGACAATATTATACGGGAAACGAATCCCTGTTGATTAGGTCTTTACGTTTTAAACCAAAACACCAGTGAAGTTGGTCTATCATTTTCAAAATGCCACCGCACAACATTCTGGTAAAGTTGTGCAGAATTTCCTGAAGAATTGAAGCACTTTTCTTGAATTATACCATGTTTTATTTTATTGCATGTTTTCCATTTTATGGCAGTCTCATATGCTATTTGAACTCTATCTTATTGCTTCTTAATGACTGAACTCAGGAGTAATTGTTAGTGATGATAGCTTTGAGTTATAATTAATTAATTATTACCTGTATTTTGTGTAACAGGTTGTCTATCTGCAATTTCCATTGCCAAAGAAGAAGCCTCGAAGTTGGGAACAGTCATCGGGATAGATCTTGGAACAACCTATTCTTGTGTTGGAGTTTACAAAAATGGTCATGTTGAGATAATAGCAAATGACCAAGGAAACCGTATTACCCCCTCATGGGTAGGTTTCAGCGATTCTGAGAGGTTGATCGGTGAGGCAGCGAAGAATCAAGCGGCTGTTAATCCTGAAAGGACCATCTTTGATGTCAAAAGACTTATAGGAAGAAAGTAATGTCTCTATTCTCGTTTTGTTCATTGTTAAGCTATATGAGATTTGGGGGATAACTTCTAACTTCTAAAGGCATTTTCCTATTGATTTGCAGGTTTGACGACAAGGAGGTGCAAAGAGATATGAAGCTTTTTCCCTTCAAGATTATAAATAAGGATGGAAAGCCTTATATCGAGGTTCAGGGTAAGGATGGAGAGACTAAGGTCTTCAGCCCCGAAGAGATCAGCGCTATGATTTTGACGAAAATGAAGGAGACAGCTGAAGCATTTCTTGGGAAGAAAATCAAGGATGCTGTTGTCACTGTTCCTGGTGAGTAAAACTCTTCTAAGCGCAACTATCAGGATTGCCATATCCTGGTTGTATAAGCAGTATTCACTCGTACTTTTTTATTGCAATCTGCAGCCTACTTTAACGATGCCCAAAGGCAAGCTACCAAGGATGCTGGTGTCATTGCTGGGCTAAATGTTGCTAGAATTATAAATGAACCCACTGCTGCAGCCATTGCCTATGGATTGGACAAGAAAGGTGGTGAGAAGAACATTCTTGTATTCGATCTTGGTGGTGGGACATTTGATGTCAGTATCTTGACCATAGATAACGGTGTTTTTGAGGTCCTATCCACAAACGGTGACACTCATCTTGGAGGTAAGAACAATGTTTGTCATTGATACTCTGTCACCTTTACGGAACCATACAATGCATACATACCAGAATGTTCTCTGGTGCTTTGGAAAGGATTGAATCCGTAGCATTTGTGAACATGACCACTTAAAGCAGCATAGCTAAAATGCTGAGTAGTTAAATCATTAAATCACAATCTTTTCATTTTCCCATTTACTTGCCATTAGTTGCATCTTGTTTGCCTTCGAAACGAACACATGGGAGAATGGATAGATTTTTGGTATGCAACTGGGTATTTGGAACCAAGAATTAAGTCAAGAAGCCCTTTGTGCGTAATCTTTGTTACAACAACTTTTAAAATGTTTGAGGTGACAAGGGGCATTGCTTGTCAAATAAGAGTATAAGGGACGTTGGATATTGGGTTGGTCTGTAATTGAGTTAGAATTCTACATTTTTGTCTCAATAAATGTCTTATAGTCACATGCTAAGTTTCTGTTTTCTGCAGGTGAGGATTTTGATCATAGGGTTATGGATTATTTCATCAAATTGATCAAAAAGAAGCATGGAAAGGACATCAGCAAGGACAACAGAGCTCTTGGGAAGTTGAGGAGAGAATGTGAGCGTGCAAAGAGAGCCTTGAGCAGTCAGCACCAGGTCCGCGTGGAGATTGAATCTCTGTTCGATGGCACAGATTTCTCTGAACCACTGACCCGTGCTCGGTTCGAAGAATTGAACAACGATTTGTTTAGAAAAACCATGGGTCCCGTGAAGAAGGCTATGGAAGATGCCGGATTGGAGAAGAAACAAATAGATGAAATTGTTCTTGTTGGTGGTAGCACCAGGATTCCCAAAGTTCAGCAACTCCTCAAGGATTATTTTGATGGAAAGGAACCCAACAAGGGTGTGAACCCTGATGAGGCAGTTGCTTTTGGTGCTGCTGTACAAGGAGGCATCTTGAGTGGAGAGGGTGGTGACGAAACTAAAGGTATTACTTGTCTTCTATGAATACTTGACTTCTATTCATAATTCCAGTTACACCTAAATAGTGAAAGCTGGTTCTGCATTTTCTATGAGTTCAAAAGACGGTCTATCTCGTCATGTCTAATTTGTGATGTGAAACGTTCTACACAGATATACTTCTATTGGATGTGGCGCCTTTGACGCTTGGGATTGAAACGGTCGGAGGGGTGATGACCAAATTGATTCCTAGGAACACTGTCATCCCAACCAAGAAATCTCAAGTTTTCACCACCTACCAAGATCAGCAGACCACCGTCTCAATTCAGGTACCAATAGAATACTTCCTTCACTTGTCCTCTTGTTCCTAAGACTGAAAAAGAAAGGTGGAAAAATTGAGAACCTTGATTATGTACATGTTTATTCTTAACTTGAGTTGCTCATATTATGTTACCAGGTATTTGAAGGTGAAAGGAGTCTCACAAAGGATTGTAGACTACTTGGTAACTTTGATCTGTCTGGACTTCCTCCAGCTCCAAGGTTAGTTGTGTGTTCTTTTTTGTTCAGTTGAATGTAAATTGGTTCTGCTGCAGTTGGAAACTAATCAGTATTCAATACTTTGGTTTGTTTGAACAGGGGTACCCCTCAAATTGAAGTCACGTTCGAAGTAGATGCAAATGGTATCTTAAACGTCAAGGCAGAAGACAAAGCTTCCGGTAAATCAGAGAAGATCACCATCACCAATGACAAGGGCCGATTAAGCCAAGACGAGATTGACCGGATGGTTAGAGAGGCAGAGGAGTTTGCCGAGGAAGATAAGAAGGTGAAGGAGAAGATCGATGCCCGTAACGGCCTTGAGACTTACGTTTACAACATGAAGAACCAAGTCAACGACAAAGATAAGTTGGCCGACAAGCTGGAGTCTGATGAGAAGGAGAAGATCGAGACAGCTGTGAAGGAGGCTCTCGAGTGGCTTGATGATAACCAGAGCGCTGAGAAAGAGGACTTCGAAGAGAAGCTCAAGGAGGTGGAAGCTGTTTGTAACCCGATTATCACAGCTGTTTATCAAAGATCAGGTGGTGCCCCGGGCGCCGGGTCAGAAGATTCTGACGAAGACGACTCCCATGACGAACTGTAGGAAGCCCAGCACAGATTTGCTGTCACACTGGTAAGAACGAAAGATTGAGATACTGGATAGGCGAGAAGGCTTTGGACTGGTAATTTTTGTGGCTCTTGAAAGAGTTAGGGGGAACGATTTCCCGTCTTCACTAGTTTTGTTATGTTTTTGGTGTAGATACATCAAGTGATATTTTTCCTATTTCCAATTGTACTTTTTGAATTTCTATCAACTTTTCGGAAAATTTAGTTGCTGCCTGTGGATCTTAACAGCCCATTAGGATGGTGAAAAACGAGAAATTGGTGTTTCTTACCAATATGAACCAATGTAACCCATTCATTTCTTTTGGGTAAACTATGAAGATTTTATAATGCTCAAGCAACAATTACAATAGGCCTTATCCAAAAACCCAGAAAGCAAAAACACAGCCCATCTGCACAGGACTATACAAACCCAGAAAGCAAAGCTTACTATACACTCAAACTCATGGAACAAAAATCCTTGAAGACTCCCTCCGTCGAGTTGCAAGCAGGGATCGTTCTTCTGACACCCTTCCAAGAAGCCATGTAGGCCCTAATATCTCCTTTTGATCCGCTATATACAGCTTTTTTTAATCCGCATATCCCCTTCGGTCCGATTAATCAGTCCACAAACATCCTTGCTATGCTGCTGAATGGTACGGAAATTCCTCTCTCCCCAAATCCAGTAAAAAAGCAGCAGCAAAAGAAAGCCTGTGCACAATATGCTCCAAAGATTTCCCAGCCTTGCGAGAGCAGAGCCTGACCTTTCCTCAGCTAGATTAAGCGAGCCCTACACATTATTCATCCCCCAAAAAATGAAAAATGGTTCCAAATCTGCGAAGAAATAAGGGCATGCAAAGAAAAGATGCTCATGGGACTCCACAGCACCATTACACAGGCAGCAAAACATATCCAGATTAATCCCCCAACTCCCCAATCTGTCCTTAATGGATAACCTTCCCCAGTAAATAAGCCACTCCATGAAGGAAAGCCCATCTAGAGACATGGTGAGGGGAACCACCCTATGAAGTACTTTCTCAGCTTTTTAATCTGTCCACATGATTGATAGGATTTTCATTTTTCCTTTTCCTTTACTCACTATTTTTCATTAACCAATGATCTCCAATTGGGTATCCTTCACAGCTTTACCGTTCCCGCCTTGGGGTGCACACAATCCAAACTGGTTCGTTTCGGTAGAATTTGAGGACCAAACCGTTACCGGCACTTCCAAAAGACTGACATCGTTGTAAATTTGAGAGGGAAGTAAAAGTTTGAAAAACCTGAGTCTCTTCTTTTGATTCGAGTAAAAAGAGTAAACTGTATGGGATAATGGGATACTAGTTTGAGTTCAGACTTAAGTCACATAATTTGCGTGTGTGTTGGAGCGTGAACACAAGTGTGGAAATGTCTTTCAAAAACATCATAATCTACCAAAATGTATAAGAGCAAAGATTGAGAGCATGAGCACAGATCAATAGCGGGAGGACATTCTCAAGCTCGTTCGGTTCAACTGTCCCCCTCAATTGATCCCATTGATCTTTTCAGTTTTCAGAGGTCAAATGCACATCGAAATTACATTAAGTACTTTCTCAGCTTTTTAATCTTTCCACTCTCCATGATTGATAGTAGGATTTTTCCTTTTCCTTTACTCACTATGTTTCATTATCCAATATCCCAAATGGAGATCCTTCACGGCTTTACCGTTCCCGCCTTGGGGTGCACACAATCCAAATTGGTTCGGTTCGGTAGAATTTGAGGACCAAACCGTTACTGGCGCTTCCAAAAGATTGATAGTGTCGTAAATTTGAGAGGAAAGTAAAAGTTTGAAAAACCTGAGTCTCTTTTGATTTGAGTACAAAAAAATTGAGTAAGTTCTATGGGATACTGGTTTGAGTCCAGACTTAAGTCACATAATTCGCGTGTGTGTGCTGGAGTGTGAATCCAAGTGTGGAAGCGTCTTTAAAAAACATCACAATCTATCAAAATTTATAAAAACGAATGAGAACGCGGGCGCAGACCAATAGCGGGAGGACATTGTCAAGCTCGTTCGGTTTTAATTGTCCGCCAGTTGTTATTTGCTTCAATTGATCCCATTGATCTTTTCTCAGAGGCCAAATGCGCATCGAAATATTCTTCAAGGGGTAAACTGTAAAAATGCCCTAAAAGAACTAAAAAACCACAGCCTACGTCGCCGTTAATCTCCGGTCGCGCCATTCTCTCTCTCCCTTCGCGGCTAATCTCAGCCGCCGACTTCATCTACCGCTGTAATCAACCATCGGAAAATCCAGCAAACCCTAGTTTTCAAAGATGACGGAGGTGGCGAGCACGGTAGTTCACGACGTACTAGGCCGAAGAGCTCTAGACGTGGACCAGCCAATCATCGACTACATCGTCAATGTCCTCGCCGACGAGGACTTCGATTTCGGCGAAGACGGTGACGGAGCTTTCGAAGCCCTAGGAGAACTACTGGTTGATTCCGGCTGCGTTTCTGACAGTACGGAATGTCGCTCGGTACCATACAAATCAAACTCTTTAATTCCTTCTGTTCTTAATTTGTTTTATGTTGATTGTACTTGTATGTCGTAAGGAGTTGCACGGTTTATGTGTTTATTTGATAACTCACGTGTCCAGGCCAGCTTACGCGCACCATACTAATCTGGGGGCCAATCCCATCGCCTACTAGCGGGGAGCCCTATGGGCCTAGGAGTTTTTTTTTTTTTTGATCCGTATGGGCCTAGGAGTTGATAGCACCAGTTTCAAACTTGAGACCTTAGGATGCAAACTCTAAGTCCCAAGGCTTGATCACTAGGCCAACCCTTCGGGGTTGCACGGTTTATGTGTTACGATCCTAATGTCCCACGTCGACTAAGTATGAGCTTGGCCTTGTGCATATAAGCTCTTAGGCACCCTCCCCCTTTCAAGGGTGAGTTCTACCTACCATTTGGTATCATTTGACCCGCAGAGGGGGGCGACCTAAAGGTTGGATTAAAATATTTAATAAGTATTGAATACTGATAGGTGAGTGGAGCTACCAAAAAGAGAAAGGGCTACCATCGGGTCATTTGGTTGCCGAGAATATTGTTTGAATGAATGCAAAACAGTTGAAATTCTGGTTTGAACTTGGAAATAAATTAGGAACTCAGATTAAGAAAATGATTGTGGCTTCATTTCGTTTTGTGCTGATTATATGTCGGTTTTCCCAAATGTTGCCTGGTACCATACGAATCAAACTCTTCAATTCCTCCTGTTTTCAATTCGTTTTATGTCGTTTAGAGCATCTCCTTCCCAAATTTTAGAAAAATCTTCATTTGGTATGAATCACTTGAATGGGCAAACTCAAATTTAAGCATAAATTGAAGAAAAAGCTTCGTTAATGGTATCGTTGTAAATTTTGAGAGGGAATGAATATGCTTCAAAAATTGTGTGAAAATTTGATTCTCTTTTATTATGAGTAAACACAGTCCAATATATGTTTGAGTAAAGATTAAAAATTGGAGTGATTTTGAGGAGATTTTTAATTAAATTCTGGTTTTGAGTCAAGGGCTTGAGGTGCTCTTATATGTCTGATTTGAGTTTGAGGAGTTTGCGCGGTTTATGGCCTCATTTGGTTGCTGAGAAAATATTTGAATGCAAAAGACATGAAACTTTTGGTTTGAACTTGAAAACGAATTGAGAACTCAGATTGAGCGTGTTTCAGTTTTTTTTTTCCTTCCTATTTCAGCTTAGATTAAGGAATTCTAGAAGCTATTACTTAACTTTATTGAGACGTCGCACGGTTTATGGCTTTTATTTGGTTTCTGGGAAAATAGTCGAAGGCAAAAGAGACAAATTTTGGTTTGAACCTGAAATCAAACTGAGAACTTGGTTTAAGGAATAGTTGTTTTCAGATTTTTGTTCTTATTTTGGAACTTTTTTTTTTACACTAGAGCCTGGTATATTTTATCTTGTATACCTTTCCTTGGCAACCACTAGCATCAAAAATAAAATGGTAATGAATGAATGTGATGCTAGAACGCCTCCTGCCCTTAACCCCCTTTTTTCACGTAAACTCAAAATTTGAGTAGATAACCCCTCAAAACCCACTCAACTCCTTGATTCGAAACTCATATAAAAGTGAGTTTTATTTAAAGTTTTACTCAAAGTAAGGGCGACTCAAATCCTTTCTCAAATTTGGGAAGACTATTTTGTGCCTCTCAAATTTACGACTATGGCGTTGATGAAGCTTTTACTCAAATTTATGCTTGAATTGGGGTTCTCTCTCATTGGAATGCTTTATATTAAATGAAGCTTTTACTCGAATTTGAGGGAAAATATTGGTTTATGATGGAGATGCTCTTACATGATTTTTTTTTTATGCTTCATGCTATTAGAGAAATTCTTAGGACTTGAGAGCTCTTTTAGCTTTTTCATGTTTCTTTGCAACCACAAGGTGCAAAAAGGAAAACTGCTTATGTCCAATTGTGATGCTAGCATCTTTTTTTCTTCTTTTCATCCCCTCTCTACGAGACGAGTCTTCCGGTCTCTGTTTTTTTCTTTCTAAAACAATGATGTGATTGCTTTGGAGCTTTGTGGTAGGTTTGTAGCAAACTTTGTGAAAAATTTGGAAAGCATGGGTTGGTTAAAGATATTCCAACTGTGAGAAGCCTCACAACACCATTGAGAATGTTTGATGGGATGGATGAAGAGGAAGTTCCAAAGAAGAAGCCGGAGGTGATAGATGGTCCTTTGCTAACTGAACGTGACAAAATAAAGCTTGAAAGGAGAAAGAGAAAGGAGGAGCGCCAAAGGGAGGTAAGAAAAAACTTCCAACATCAAGATTTGAACATGTGTGATTGGTGTTTCTGAAAATCTAACTTATCAATTCCACTGGTAATTAGTGATGTGGATTTGTAAGTGGTTTCATGTCAAGCTGGTTCAAATTTCATTTCTCTTGGCTTGTTATTGTTGGCAATAGGTGATTGGTGCTTTGCTATTGTTTTTCTGATCATTTCTTTTGACTATACAGGCAGAATACCAGATGCATTTAGCAGAAATGGAAGCAACCAAAGCTGGAATGCCTGTTGTATGTGTAAATCATGGTGATGGACCAAATGTCAAGGATATCCACATGGAGAACTTCAGTATCTCTGTGGGTGGTCGTGAGCTTATAGTTGATGGCACTGTGACACTTTCATTTGGAAGGCACTATGGTGAGTTTGCTTTATTTTTCAACAACACGTTTTCTAGGTTTCTGATGGTATTTGTGTCCTTGCCATTTTGGTTTCGCAATCCTACTGCACTTTCAGCTACAGAAACTCATGCTGGTGACTCTATTGCTCTGTGTTTGGTGCTTCACCGATGTTTCGAGTCTATTTAAACAGACACTCTACTGTGATCTTCCTGCTGAACTCATGTGAGAAGAACGTCATTTGATTACAGTACCTCTGGGGCTTGCATCTGAATAGGATCAGATTGCAGTACCAATTCGTAGAATCTAAATCCTTTCCATTCAATCATCCTCCATGTTCTTGAAAGATGAAAAGTAGTCTTGTCAAATATATGTAGAGTTTTGAGATCCTTTTTGTATGTAGTTCACACTAGATGTCCCTTGAGTAGAAACTCCGTTGCTGAAGTGCAAATGTATTACTCTCAATGTATTGTACTGCTTTGATTTCTTTTTACAGGTCTTGTAGGAAGAAATGGTACTGGGAAAACAACTTTCCTGAGGTACATGGCCATGCATGCAATCGATGGTATTCCTTCGAACTGCCAGATATTGCATGTGGAGCAGGAAGTGGTTGGTGATGACTCAACAGCCTTGCAGTGTGTTCTTAATGCTGACGTTGAAAGAGCCCAGTTATTGGAAGAGGAAGCTCATCTAGTTACATTACAGGTTGACTATGGGCTCTTCCATATTTGAGAATAGTAGTTCTTATTGCTTTTCTTAATCTTCCATTTTTTTCTTTTTATATTCTCGGTTGGATTGTGTGCCCATTTCGTATCTGACTACACTTCTTTGTCCTCCAGAGGAAATTGGAGATGGAGGCTGAAAGTGGAAACGATAAAGGGGAGATAAATGGGATGGACAAAAATGCTGTCGCCCAAAGGCTTGAAGAGATATACAAAAAACTCGAGTTAATGGATGCAGATTCTGCCGAGTCACGTGCTGCTACCATTCTTGCAGTAAGTTCATGAACTTTTGTTGGTTACTTCCATGTAACTTTCGGAATAGACCTTGAAGCTAGTTGCTGGGGGTTGTTATTATTAACATCCTGTGCAAATCGTGAATTGCAGCTGGATTCAGCTCTGCTATAAATTAGACAAACACGTTGCACTCTTACGTAAAAATGTCGAACAATGAAGCAAGAAAGAGTAAAATGAAAGAAGGAAACCTGAAGTGCTTTAGTTGAGCATTTTCTGTGTTTTTCTCCTCTGAGGTCCTTTTTTTTGGGTCCGGGCATATTAGTTTAGAGCTATGAATGAATTCCGTGGATCTATGTTTTACCGTCCAAGAAATCTTGAATGATTTTCCATTTTCTGATATCGTTTCAAGTCTTCCAAGGACTTTGTTGGATTTTTGCAGACTTTCTGGAATCGCTATTTTAAGTTGTTCCCTTTTTGGAGTTTTTTCACTGGCCTTGAGTTTGGGAATCTTTCTTTCACTTTCCCTGAAACCCTTCATATGCCACACTGTTTGGTTTATTTGGAGAGATCCAAGAGCCTACCTGTCGATGAACAATGTGTATAATTTATTTTAGATTTGGCTGGCTGATTTTCTTGGAATAGTATGCTTTTGACTTTGTTTGCTTTGTGCAAAATACACTTAGTTGAGCTAGCTTTCTTGATTTTACCTTTGTCACAGTTTTTTCATCGTCAGTCTTGTATTTGTTTTTCTTATATACCTATCTTGAAACTCTCCAGGGTCTCAGCTTCACAACAGAAATGCAGAAGAAGCCTACAAAAACATTTTCTGGAGGATGGAGAATGCGAATAGCACTTGCCCGTGCACTATTTATTGAGCCTGATATGTTACTTCTGGATGAACCCACGGTGCTTTACATGTTGTTTTTCTTCTCATCGCGCACATTTTTTTTGAGCTACATTGAGAAAGGACTTACTATACCCTCTATTGTGGCAGAACCATCTTGATCTTCATGCTGTCTTATGGCTGGAAACTTACTTGGTGAAATGGTCAAAAACATTCATAGTTGTTTCTCATGCTAGAGAATTCTTGAACACGGTACCTTTTTATTCTCGTGGATGTTTATTGAAGATCATTGTCATTGGTCAAAGTAATGCATCAATTTGTTACATAATTTAAAAGTTCTACAATTATTTGAAACTTTTCTTTCAGGTAGTCACAGATATTCTCCATCTACAAGGGCAAAAACTGTCTGCATACAAAGGAGATTACGATACCTTTGAGAGGACACGAGAGGAGCAGCTTAAGAACAAACAGAAAGCATTTGAGTCTAATGAACGTGTGAGGGAACATATGCAGGTTTGTATTATTTGCTCCATTACTACACGCTTCACCTGCATAGAGCATTGCTGTGGTATATGTTTTTTCACTTTTGTTCTTTCATTAATGGTGTCTTTCTTGATCGTTTCGAGTCGGTCATAATGTTTTAGTATCAGATTTCTCAATATTTTAGATAGCCTTGGAACTTTAGTGGCATTGATGTTGCGGGTAAAACTGTATTTATTTGCTCAAATTTTGCATCTTTATAGAGTTCATCAAGTTAGAATGCAACTCAATTTAACACACTTGATCGAAACTTCTTGAAGTCAGTTACCTGGACTTATCTTTTCTAGTCAGGCCCTTGTAGAGCCATGCTATTTTAGTCCATTAGGCAATCATGTCCCTGTTCGCTACTTCCATTGCTCTACCTGTGTTGTGTTTGGGTTCGTTCTGGCCTTGTATCACCATCAAATCAGATTAAATGTATCCTTCTTGGTGTGTTGGTTTGTCTGAACTTCATTCATTTATCATCAAGTGCTGCTGCTTCTTTGTTCTAATCCCTAGATACTTTCCCTTGTACCGTATTTTCTTCTTTTCTTCGTCCTTAATACTTTTCTATAATCATCATACTAGTTGGAGGCATGTTAACTGTCTGGCTTGTTATCTCTTCATTGCTAAGATTTTGTACCATAAAACACAACTGCCCTCAGGTCCTGTAGAATGATATGCCTGATGGTTATTGTTATTAGAGGAAGTGTTCAGGGTTTGTAACCTAACCCTATGCACACATATCAATAATATATAGTGAAGAGTACAAAGATCTAACAGAAAATTGGTCTAACATCCAAAAGTAGGCGCCTATTGAGCATTAAGTACAGGCTAGGTTTTAATAAGATCTGGGGTCCATTGATATAAAACTATTACGGTGGAAGGTCCTCGATTGGACAAAAACACCCCGTCCCTCCTCTCTCGCGTGCGCCCAACGCCCCCGTCTCTCTCTCTTTCTTCTCTCTTGCGCAAGCAGTGATTTGAAATTGGATTGATGGGGCCCACGTGTGGACTTCTGGTCAGTTCAAAGAGTTTATACTGCTGAGTGGTAGTGGATCAATATGCAGAAAAAGCTTTCACTAAAAAAAAAACAAAAATGCAGAAAAAACAGTGATGCTACCATGTGAAGCGAGGCCCATTGGACGTGTGAATGCAGTAAATTTGATAGATCGTTTTACAGAAAGTCTAGAGTCACCGCACAAAAATGCGGTGGCCGGCTACTGCACGTTGTGTGGGGTTCACTCCGGGTCTCGCATGGATAATTTGAGTCGTTCAATGATCCGATCTTCCTTTTTTGAAAAATCAGAAAACCGAACTTTCCATTTTTTCTGATTTTGGTGCGGTGACTGTAGCATCGTTGATCATTTTACTTTTGTTTTCGTTTGTACTCCGTATATTCGGATTTTGAGTTTTGTTTTGTATAGTGGGGCTTTATGAATAAAAATTACACGTAATAGATTTACAAAGTTACTAGTATATATTTTGGTTTGAAGTTGTTAACATTGGGATTCTTAAATCTCAGTGGGGAACTGATAATCTATTCTAATTAGGAAGGTATGGCTCGTGTCTAGCTTTTTTTCTCTTGTTAATAAGAAAAAAAAATTTGTGGGTCCATGTTATATTAACATATGTTGGTTTGGATAAATATCCTTATTTGTTAGTCTTTTGGGATAATACAGAGTTTGGATTTGGATAGATAACCATATTTGTTGGTTTTAATGCAATCATACAGAGTACAGAATTCGCAGAGATAACCTCATATGTTAGTCTTTTTGAAAGAATACAGAGTATATATTTGGACAGAACCACATCTGTTAATTTTATTGTGATTATAAAGAGTATAGATCTTGCATAGATTATCTTATATGTGTGGTTTTTTGGGAATAAATATAGAATATAGAGTTGGACAAATAACCTTATCAATCATTTTAATGCAAGTATAGAATGTACGTATTTCGCAAAGATAACCTTATCTGTAGAGTCTTTTGGGATAATACATTGTTATATTTGGACAAATAACCACATTTATTAGTTTTATTGCAATTATAAAGACTAAATATTTTGCAAAGAAAACCTTATCTGATAGTCTTTTTTGAGATAATACAAACAGTGGCGACTCCAAAAGATTATTTGTGTGCTTTGTGGGCTATACATATAACGTTATCTGTATGTGTTTATTTGAGTTATTACGATGACAAAGTAACACAATAAAGACCTAGTCTGGATTAATGGCCCAATGGATCCGGAACACAATAATAGATAATGTTATTTCTGTTAATCTATTTTCTGTGAACGTACGTATCAAGAGGACCCCAACTTTCCCACTGTCATCTGACAACTTCTACAGTACTATTTAGGACTTCACCTGGGGACGACCAAATTCGTGTTTGAGTTTTGACCCATCACTTTTTTGCCAATATTCTCTCTCGTATGAGTCGTATGTGAGTCCCCCTTGTACAGCCACAGCCACCGACGAGTGGTTTATCGATTCTGCATGCGGGGCTCATAGAATTTGGGACTCTGGCTTGTTCATCGCCATTTCTATGGCACAGTATTATTTTGGTTTTAACCACAACTCCTAACAAAATACTAATTAGACCAACTCAATTTTATATTTTTCGGGCCCGTATGTACCTCTATGATCATAATTCGCAAACCCATAAACAAAGTTTTATGCATAACACAAAGCACATAGATAACCTTATAATTTTTTTTATGAGTGGCTCCAAACCAAAACATATATAACATTATATGTAATTATGTATTATTATAGTAAAACCAACAGATATGGTTATCAGTTCAAATTTATACATTGTTTAAAAAAAGATCAACAAATATGATTATCTTTGCGAATTATGTACTCTATATAATCACAAACAAAATCAATTGATATGGTTATCTATCAAAATCTATACTCTTTATTACCCCCAAAAGACTGACAAATAATGTTATATGTCTAAATTCATACTATCAAGTTTTTCCAAAAAGGCTAATAGATAATGTAGTTATCTATCCAAATCTATACTCTTTATTATCCCCAAAAAACTGACAAATAAGGTTATCTATCCAAACCCACCCATGTGTTTCATATTTTTACAGTTGCATGAAAGAAAGAAAAAATGTTATGCTTACTAGAAATGTCACATGTATACAAGAAATATTACTTAGGTGAAAAACAAAAAGAAACATGGCAACCAAAAGATATAGTAGTTCTTTTTTTGGTGAAAAACTAGATTGCATTAATTAAAAAAATAATAGTAAATTGTCTAATTGTATAGCAAAAGGGATGTGGTGATTGTACCATAGTAATCCCTATAAAGTTACTATTGTAGTACTTCCCAAGAGAACTTTGTCCCCTTTCCACTATCCCCCACCCACCCTTGTTCTCTGTATTATTTCACCGAAGACATCACAGTCAATACTTGGTAAGACAAAAAGCCATTGCTCCATCACTTTCATTTCTTAAAATTATATAGTAAGAATCATCCATTGAGGTTTTAAAAAACGTCTGAATTTGAGAACGTCTGTCGTGAAACCAGTCGGCCCAAGCTGTCTGGCTCTGAAGAAGAGAATGAGTTTCCCCACATGACGACGTTTCGGCACCGACAATTTCAGCAACAACTCCATCTCCGGCGCCCAACATCGCCTCTCCTCGCCGCCGGCGCTATCCACCATTGCCGCCTCTTCTTTGGTCCACAGACATCAACAGATCTCTCCATCTCTCTAGCGTGGGTTTATTTTGGTTTTGAGCGTGTTTTATGAGTTAGTGGTGTTTTTGGAAAACAGGGGACAGAAGTCCTGGCGCCAGTACGGAAACTATACATGTCCTTATTGCATTAGAAGTTCCTATATTATGGACTCCTGGCCAATTTGCCCAAATAACTACCCCTCACTATATTCTAACAGTTGTGTACAAAAAAACCCTTTTCTTTTCACCTTAGGGAAAATGAAAGTTGAGGTATGATGTCCACCTTAAACAAATCCATTTTGTGGTGGATGATTGGCTTTCCAATTTAAAGAGATAATAATGTTGGTACACTGTGTTGCCGTACATGCAATTGTGGATATAATTGTGCAGTTTGGTACAATTGTCACCGATGGCCAGCAGCAAAGCAGTCGAATGTCTGACACGGGATTGGGGCCACCTTAGAGATGGGCATTGTGTGTGTGTGTGCGCGTGTGTGTGCACGCACTTGTGTGCGTTGTAGTTGTTGTGTGTTGTTTATTAATTAATCATTTTTTGAGAGGATGGTGGTATGGTGATGAATTTTGAAGAAGGTAATACGATATGTGATGGATCCTCAAGTGATATGGATACTGCACCTTTCTTTGTGTAAAAAGCTGTTGCTTTCTGCAACTGGTGGAAATAATTTCTGTTTGTTGCAGATGTAACATGCCTGTTATTCATGACAATTGGTGTCTCAGATATGACAAATAACTGACGAAGTGTGAAATATTTGTTGCGCTTTTGAGCTATAAAACTACACTTTCTAATATGCACATTGTATTGTTTTTGTTTATTTTTATGTTGCAGTCCTTCATTGATAAGTTTCGCTACAATGCAAAGCGTGCATCTCTTGTCCAATCAAGAATTAAGGTACTTTTTACCATTACGTCAAATGTCATTTTGTCGGCTGCTTGGACCCCTTTTTCAGCTGTGATTTCTTATGTTTTTGTTGGTACAATTTGAGCAATGATGCATACAAATGACGCCAACTGTAATATGGCTAGTTTTCGCTTGAATTGGTTATGGTTGTAGCAAGTTATAAATATAAGGTGATGAAATTAGCAAATGAATTGAAAATTTAGTTCATTTAAATTTCTATCTCGATAAAATTTACCTATTTCAATGTTTATCTGTCAGATTGTCGTAGTATCTATCATGAATAGAAAGAGACACAACTACACTAGAGGCAAAGTAATTTGAACCCACTCTCTACATTTTGGATGGCCTTGTGAGCTTCATAACTCCTCCAAGAGTTGTACTCTTTTGGAGGTAGTGTGTGGTTTGGACTTAGTTTGGCCTAGTTGTGGGTGTGGGTAAGTTTTATGTATCATGAGTAAGAAAAAGATGTTCTCACATCTGGTAAAGGAGCGAAACATTATTTGATTAATTTATTAATCTTCTTCGGTTCTCTTGTTGCTCATGTGGTCTAGAATCTATCTTATTACCTTCTTTTTCCTTGAATCCATCAGGCATTGGAGCGGATAGGGCGTGTGGACGAAGTTATTAATGACCCTGAGTAAGAATTTCTTCCTGAAAGATCTCTGTGTGTGTGTGTGTGGGGGGGGGGGGGGGGGGGGGGGGGGGGTTTGTGTGTGTGGTTTGTTGCATTCTTAATAGTCAAATTTCTGGGATTTTAATAGGGGATGTGTTTTAGTTCACATTTCCCGTTTTGGCTGTTTTTGCTTATAGTACTTTGGCCTTTTGACATGCAGCTACAAGTTTGAGTTCCCTAGTCCAGATGACAGACCAGGCCCACCAATTATAAGTTTCAGGTCTGTGATTACAACTTACAAGTCGTACTTTTTGGTTTTTTTATGGTAGTGATTGTTGTCTCTATTCTGGCTTTTCAAGTGTCAAATATTTATGAAGTCCTGCATCCACTTAAAATTTACTAGTGATGGTAGATTTTATTTTCTACTTTACTGATGTTATCCCTCTGTGTGTGGAACAACTGCTTATTGGAGTCGATGTTTGAAAATGTGATTGCAGCGATGCATCTTTTGGTTATCCTGGGGGGCCACTATTGTTTAAGAACTTAAATTTTGGGATTGATCTTGACAGCCGCATAGCAAGTAAGAATCATTCTCTTTATTGGTGACATTTCCTGCTTCCTGTACGTTGCATAAATTGCTGGGTGGTTAATTTGGATTCTTTTCAAGCTTATTCGGAATTTCTAGTTAATAATTCTGCTTTTGCAACCTATTTGTTACTCATTTATCTATTTGTCTGCAATTTCCTTATCATTCAATATTCAACACCATTACAAGGGCATTTTATAGATAACTGCAGGTTAAGTTACTGTTTATGCATAATCATGTCCTTGAGATTTTTCTAGACGTTAGACTTCTGTCTTTTGAGGAAGATAGAAAGTGAATATAGATGATAATTGGGATAAATGAGATAAATGAGACCTCTTACTTTGGTATTAATGATAAGATATGTTAGTGTTTAGACAGAATCTTGTTTTTGATTACTAGACATTTGATATAGATGATAATTGACAACGCTTATTTCAGTATCAACTAGAAGGTTGGCAAGACTGTGCGTGCACAATTTTAGGATTGTTGTGCATAGACGGGTCGTGGTTATGATAAGATAATTTTTAATCAATTATTTTTTTGCCCAAGTGTAACCGTCCATGCCAATTTACAAGTGTGCATTAATGGAATAGTAAAAGTATACACAATTTCAAAAAAAGAGGTCACCAAAGATGGGTTCTCCCTTTCTATTCAATATCAATTTAAGACTGCTTGGTTTATTCTATATTTCTATTTCTATGCTTGAATGTCACATTTCCAGAGTAAAAGGAAATGAAATGGAAAACATGAAACAATAACTGAAATGGAAGAGGCTAATTTTTCTTTTTTGGTGTGGTTGGGAAAATGAGAAGGAAATCATATCCCCTTTTTTAGCTATCCATGGAAAAAGGGAACATGTACGAGTAATTTCATTTCTCTTGTTAATTTTGTGATTCCAACACAGCATAATTGTATTTCAGTGGTTGGCCCAAATGGCATTGGAAAATCAACTATACTCAAACTAATTTCTGGGGACCTGCAACCAAGCTCGGGGACAGTTTTCCGCTCGGCTAAGGTACATGCTTTCTTGCCACCATTGAACAATGAGCTATACGGAAAGCTGGTTTTTTTTTTTTTTTTATACCATTTTTGCTCCATTATAATACATGACGCTACCATCAACGACAGCTAAACAGAGTCAGAGATATTCGCTAAAAATACACAGCCACAGACCTTGGACAATATACCAATGTGGTCGAACTATGGTAATGCCTTATAGTAAGAATAGAGAGGTAGAAGGAAAGAGAGACACGGGGATTGCAAGTCCAAATCAATGCTCGATTCTCATATCATCAAGTGCTCCCTTGTGGACCTATTGAGAGGGAATGAAGTTAAGGGTAATTACAACAAGAATGAGAAATAACATCCCAAACAAAACCAGCTTCCTGAGTAAATTAAAGTTCCTGAATAAGCCTTCAATCTTCTATTAGCTTCATCCAAGTTCTTTTATGTCCTCATTGGACATATTCATAAATCATTGCTCTGTGGACTTGTGTGATACCTTTCCCAGTTTTTCTTTCTTTCCTTCTTCTTCTTCTTATTCCTATTATTATTTTGTGGAGATGACTATGACTGCCGAAAGTTTCACATACTTCCGGTTCCAAACTTTGCGTAGCTTCACCTACCTTACTTTTCTGGCACTAATGTTGTTCTTTTTATAGGTTCGCATTGCTGTGTTCAGTCAGCATCATGTTGACGGGTTAGACTTATCTTCAAATCCTCTTCTATATATGATGCGCAACTTCCCAGTAAGTTCTTAATTTATTTTAGTCTTCGAAGTATCTTCCTCTCTGATTTTTTCCTTACCCTCTGTATTGCGGTTGGTTCATTTGCCGAGGTATAATATTGCAAATTTAGCTAAGATAGCCCAAAAATTCAAGATCGACTTTCACCTCATCTTTGGAGCTATAACCTTGTTGAAAATCAGCTGGTCTATTCTACTTTATGCTTCAGGCTAAAACCTTTTTCGATTACTTAACAAATTAGTATGAGTTTTTTTGTACACCAACCCCCGGCATGAACAAATGTGACAGCCCACCACATTCGAATATAATCGCAGAATGTTTTGATTAAAAGTAATACCCATAATTTGGAGAGGATTCCTTATAAGGAGTGTACACATGGTAATAGTCCGTCACTTGGTTTACTTTTCTCCCCAGGCTTACCAATCCTATAGTTGATTTGAGTTTTGTTCTGTGCCTCTTGTGTCTGCCACTGTAAATCAAGTCAATGAAGTTAGCCGCGGTCTTAGCTGTATCACTATCTTTGAAGTTCGTAGAGAGGAACGCTAGTTTTGTGATGATATCTGGTCTGCAACTCTGGAATGCAATCATGATAGGATGAGTCGGGTGACTCGCTGAATAGTGGTCCTAGCACAAAGTAACGAGTCTACAAATCAGATGTTCATACACCAGGGATAGCTTGATTCGTACTTACATGATCTTATAAATGCATTTGCAGACATGAACAAAAGTTTTTATAGCTGGATTTTTCAACGATTTGTCTTATTATCTTTTTTTTGAACGGCGAAAATAAATTTTATTAATCTTTGAAAATGATTACAAAGACTAACAGGAGCAAGGAGAAGGACAACAAGTGCCCATCCGAGACCCAATCCCTTGATTGGCAAGATGCCAACCAAGGAAACACCCCAAGGGATTTGTCTTATTATCTTATATAACTTTCTTCGTTTATCCCTCTCTTGCAGGGAGTGCCTGAACAAAAGCTTCGAGGTCACTTGGGTTCATTTGGTATAACAGGAAATCTTGCTCTACAGCCAATGTACACCTTGTCTGGTATCTTTCCTTAACCTTTTCCTTTATTTTGAATATTTGGGGTGAAGATATCATTTCCCTCAATAAAACCTTGGACATTTATTTAGTTGATCGAATGTAAAGCCATACTTTAATATGGATGATGACACTGAGAAACCACTGTGCCACACGTTGTTTATCTTAATCATGGTGAACCCGTGCCGTGACCTATAGTGTGTAACCTTATTCACTTTTTTTTTTTTTGGCAACTGTTGTAAATGGCTCTGGATACTGTTTCAGGTGGTCAGAAAAGCAGAGTTGCATTTGCAAAGATAACTTTCAAAAAACCTCACATTTTACTGCTTGATGAGCCATCGAATCATCTTGTAAGTTTTCCTATTGTGTTTTCATGTGCTTCATATGTTGCTTTTGAGTGTATGTCGCTCATGTATGTTGGAGGAAGGTATAGAGATCCTTTGTTCCCATGTGGTTTGTGGGATTATACTGCTCAAGTGCTCATCTATATTCTGGATGCTCAGGAACTTGGCATTTTGTTTTCTGGATTCAATTATCTCAGCTGTTACCCTCTAAACTAGTGCAAAATGCTTGACTATTAGGGTTTGCTGGACCCCTTTTTATGGTTTGTAAGTTATGCAACAAGATAATAGAAGCATCATGAACTTGCAACTGCAAAATCTTGCGTTTTTTTCCTTTCTCACTTTCCCCTGCAGCCACCACTGCGATAAACATAGGGATATTCTTAAAATGCAGGATTTGGATGCTGTGGAGGCATTAATTCAGGGTCTTGTCCTGTTCCAAGGAGGCGTGCTGATGGTATTTTGCCTCTCTTCCCTTCAATTTCCAGTTGCGACAACACCTTATTTGATCTCGTGTAGAACTTTTTTGGGTTAACTTTACGCATTTGGGTTTTAACTTGCAGGTGAGTCACGATGAACATCTAATATCGGGAAGTGTGGAACAGCTGTGGGCGGTCACTGACGGGAAGGTGTCACCTTTCAATGGAACATTCCAGGATTACAAGAAACTACTTCAGCATTCCTAAGCCAAATCTCAGTTTATTTTTGCTGGATTGTTGCCCTTAGTAAACAACGGGTTGTGGAGCTTTTCCCACTGTTTCCCCATCGTGATAGTCAAGGTTTTATGGCTCAAGTGATATGTTTACCATATAGGAGATGATTATGTAGGCTTTTTGATGCAATCCAAAGGATATGTTATACATTACCCCGGGTTTTCTTCTTTCTTGATCGGGGTTAATTGTTAGCCCCCAAGTTATTTATGGACATGATTTTTTTTTCGACACCATATTTGTCGACATTATTGGATGAATGGTAAATGGGACAAGAGGATTTCCTTTTGCTTTTTTCATTTGTGGTCCGATACAGACCATGTTCTTTTATCATCTGGTGTTTGGACATGGAGATAACATAGCTGCTGTGCAGGGCAGGAGTGTGACCTTATCTACTTGTGTTTTGTGGGCAACTGCTGGGATAGCCATAAGTACGTATCTATACGAGGATTGTCCTACGACTCTTGTCAAAATGCTCTGGTACTTTTTTATTTGCTAGACGATAGGATATTAGTATGTTAGTGTTAATTAGATTACTACGACGGCCAACCTCCTGTCCATAGGAGTCAAACCCTCGACCTCACGTTCTAAATGAACGCTACATGACCATTGGTACTTCAATGTTATACAGTTTTAGCTACTTTGATATAGGACTACCGCATAAAGCGCTCTGGTATGAAAACAAAGAAACAAAGCTGTCGTAGTGAACTGTTTTACTTCTTTGATAGGTTGATCTACATATTCTCATGAACTTAAAATGTCCTCAAATACGAAATTAATGAAAAATAAGAGTGGGAGTGCATCTTTTGGGACACAAATTTTTAGAAGGACTGACTTTCTAATTGCATTGCAAACTTAGGACTTGACTGGTATCTAGAGAAATGCATTTACCATGCCATTCTCTCTTTTCTTCTGGATCAAGATCTCTTCATTTGTTTGATAAAAAGAAAAATGGTGAATCCGGAACTGGGTTCAAACTCGGATGAACGTTTCGGTTGGATTTTGTTTCCTGCTGAGTTCGTGAAAAGTGCAGAAATCAAATACTACTATGTAGACACAGACTGCTGATTTGTTTTTAAAATATGTAATGAAGTAGAGAAAATTCTGCAGTTGTTCCTGCTACTCTCTCTCTCTCTCTCTCTCACTCTCTCTCACACACACACACACACAGAGAAAACCATATCACTGTTTTGATACAAATGAATAGTAATATACATTTGAAACAACAAAACTTGCAGAATGGTTGGTTTTACCAGAGCATTTGCTAGCTAGTATCTGCAGCTAATCTGCATCCTTCTTCCTCCAACAAACCAGCATGCATACACATCTCCGGATTATGTAAAACCTTGCTCTCTTCTCCTTCAGAGTCCCACTCCCAGGCACCTTCACTCCACCTCTCCTTTGCTGATCAGAAGAACCACCAGAGACTTCCATGGATATATAATGCACTTGTTACCTCTCTCTCTCTCTCTCTCTGCAACAAAACTCCTTTGAGCTGTTTCCCTCAATTAGTCAATTTATAGCCCTTTATTTTTGAAGCCTCTTTCGGAGGGTACTATAATCTAGGAGTCCTATCTTGCCTACTCAGCTTTCTATTGACTAAAACAGTAGATGGGTCCCGTTTCATCAATTCTTTTGTGAATCCTTTTCGGACCCATTGCAATGGTTTGGTTCGGGGTCCGTCGAGGACATAAATTATCCAAAAAATTACTTTTGTCGATATCATTAATTCAGTAATTTTTCATATATATATATATATATATATATATATATATATATATTTGGAAAAGAAGTAGATGGTAACAAATAATTGGAACTTATTTATCTCACTATAAATGAGTTGCAAATACGTGTTGATCAATACCAGACCAGCGTGCTCATCAAGACCATTTAGTCCCTAAAAATGATCATCGAAGTGGGTCCGATAAAAGCTCAAAAAATACCTTAGCAGGACCACCTAGTCCCTTTTAGGAACTGGTGAAGATCCTGTCCCATACTATTATTATTGTTTGTGATATCAAGGATAGAGAAGAGGGGGCTGTTCGGGCTCGAACCCACCCAAGTATATAAACATCAGGGTTTTACAGAAAAGTCGTTATGTATCGTATCGGCCGTTAGGTAACGAGATTTTGGACATTTGATACCTTTATTTACTTACGTTACGTATCGGCAGGCCGATACGGTCCAATACCGGCCAATATGTGATCGTCTTACTGATACCGCTGGGTTTCTCCCGACTTAAAACCCTGATAGACAGTCTATCACTATTTAAGTGCTCAACTTGTGCCACTGCTTCTAACTAATCCAATAAGGCTTATGTTGAAGTGCTAATTTAATTAGAGTTGTTAGGAGTAGAGATGCGTCTCAGGCTTTTAATTGGCAATGAGTTGAGGGGTTGGGGGGCTGGTTTAATCTACTCCTTCCAAGTGTTGGGTCTTCAGCCATAGCCCTGCCCCTTAATCCTGGCTTTCCAGTTTTGTTTCCTCCTGTACTTGACAGGATTTATATTGCCAGAAAGACAAAGGACAAAGGGCTCCACTGAGCCGTTGGCATTTCTTTAAAAACGTGTTAGGACCACAATTTTAAAACACAGACACAATTACGTCCAATTACGTCCAAAGTCATTTGATGCACGTGGTTCTTTACATATATCGGACGGTCCTCTAAACGATGACGTGTCCGGAGTTATGTCTGGAAGTTGTGTTGCTACTATTGCTAGACTTTTTGTTTTCGTTTTTCTTTCTAACAGAGGTCATACCTGACACTTAGACCACCTTATTTCAGTCAAATGTGCGTTTAATATACATGTCCCCATTATCTTCTGGCATCTCTCTCTCTCTCTCTCTCTCTCACACACACACACACAAAAGGCTGAGGGAGGCAAGCTTCCAATTCAAAACTCCTTAAATGCACTGAAAAAAAGCCACTGCTAACACTGGCTTCCCCACTGCTTATTAATCATTCTGGTTGTATGGTGGCTGGAAAGGAGCTGAGCGGACCAGCTAGTGAGTTGAGTTGAGTTGAGTTGGGTTGGGTTCGAAAACTTAACGAGAAAGAAGGGAAATTCTTTTAGTGTTTGTCTTTATCCACACAAATTTACAATGTTATCCTTGAATGTATTGAAAGAAAGGATGAAATAGTAAATAAATGTGGATTAAGACCAAAAAAAATTGAGTGAGAAAAACACTTTCCCTATTGGAAAATGTGTTCAAGTTAAATTTGACAATTTCTATCAAAAAGTAAACACCCCAGAAGCAAGTGAAATGAAACTTTTGGGAGAGAAAAATTATAGGACAGTTTGTTGAAGCACGTCATGTGGTGACTCAACGCCTCTCAACACCACCACGTATTTTTGTGGAGTCCGCCGCTAAGTGCATGAACCCTAGGAAAATGTATCGTGTTGAGAGGTGTTTGGCTCTACGCACCACATGATGGCGGTGCTCTTGGCAGGGCCCCAGACCACGGGATAATTACTTGTGCGGAGAGGCTGACATGGAGATTAACTTGGGAGAGATCCGTGAAGCCTCCATTGTTTCCCATGTTTATTTGTTCAAAGTGTGTTCGGGAAGTCCTCTCTCTTTCTCTGTTGACGTACGACTCAGCTTTTGCAGAAACAGGAAGAAAGCGGGAAACGCAAAAACGTACGCCGGGTGCAGGCGTTATTAGAAAACACAAAACACCGTGCAGGCTTTCATGCAGGCATTACACATATGAAGCTGTTTTTTTGAAGTTAGATTACTACGTGGGGTATCGATTCTATAAGCTCAAACCCAGAATCTCCGAGCACCTAAGTACTGGTACATGACCGACTGAGCTAAGAAAATTGTAAAATCTTAAACATGCTGTTGTGCCTAATCTCCGGTCATTTGCTAATTATGTTGGCTTGATCGAAGACTAGACAAATTCACTTCGTCCACAAAAGATTGTCAAATGTGCTTTTGTATTATGTTGAATTCTTCCACACAAATGTAAGTCCTCATACTACTAGTAATATATGTGCTCGACATAATCTTTTGTCTGACAAAATAAGCAATTGTTGGGAGTTTGTCTGATGCATCGACCCGCCACTGCGTGCTTAAGGCCTAATTTGTATGTGAGTAACAGCAGACAGTCTACCACATCACTTGGGCCCAATATACATTGAATGACTCATATCCACTTAAAAGGCTAAACCTTGCAAGTGGCAAGTCGTCCAATTGTATATTATAGTCCAATCATTTTTTTATTTATCCGATATATGGAAAACATTTTACACATGTTCTAACAGCAATCTTAATCAAATCACCAGACTCGGATGAGTCACTCTACTCTCTTAATCCCTGAATCTGGTCATGATGTGGTAATTATGCTGGCAAGCCGATCGAGTAGTGTATCTCTCGTCCTAGTGAATCATCATTCCGAGGAGAGTTTCGCGGCTGAGAAGGATTGAAGCAACCCCCACCTAATGATTGTTATCTGTCACAACAGGCTGTAGAAAAATACTAGGGTTGGCGGGTGGCCTCAAGGCATGTTCAAGAGCGTACGCAAGGATCTCAGTAAAAAGACAACAACCTCACAACGATAGATCACGGTTAAATAGAGGTAACGAGCCTCAAGGTGACTAATTGCCAATAAGTACCAGCAATGTAAGACAAATAACTACTGTTTCATTAGTTGGTTATATTTCAGGGGAAACTAATTTGACGGTCAGAGGCCATTTTCGGTCATCACCATGGGCGTAGAACTCAGGTTGTTAAGGAAAATTAACGTCTTCCCAGCAAGAACTCAATGAGTAATAGTAGTATAATTTCCATCATTAGCAGAAAGTCTACTATCAGTACCCTAGATAGTATATCCGAAGTACTTATATCCGGTGTTTGTCACTCAGATATATATAGATCATGGATATGATATTTCCCGGATATGATATTTCACCGTAAGGATCTCAGCAAAAAGACAACGACGATGTGGCTCTAGATCACGGTTAAATAGATGGTAACGAGCCTCAAGGTGACTTAATTGCCAATAAATACCTACACAAGAAATGAAACAAGCACATGTGAAAAATACTAAGAGCATCTCCAATCCAATACTCTATTTGAGAGTATCAAAATACTTTATTTTATTCATAAAGTGATTTTAGAGGAAATCACTATTCCTATTTACTCCAATCACAAATCCTCTATTTTTCCCTCTAGAGGAGGCTTGAGAGGATGGATTGGAGGAGTTCCATGCTCTCAAATGGAGGAATAGAGCATGAGTTGAGCAGTGTAAGAGCATCTCCAATCCATACTCTATTTCTTCATTTTTGAGGAAAAACATTTTCCAACCCATCCTCCAAAACTCTCCTCCATTTGGGAGGATGAACTTTGATCCTCTAAATATAGAGGATGAATGAAAAAATAGAGGATCTACTTCAAATATGTGTTGGAGTTGAGAAATAGAGTATTGGGTTGGAATTGAGATAAATAGTACAATCCTCTAAATCTACTTTTCAAATAAAATAGATTAATTTGATCCTCTGATCTCCAATCCAACATCCTCCAAATCTCTATTTGAGAGGATCAAATTAATCTATTTTATTTGAAAAGTAGATTTAGAAGATTGTACTATTTATCTCAATTCCAACCCAATACTCTATTTCTCAACTCCAACACATATTTGAAGGAGATCCTCTATTTTTTCCTTCATCCTCTATATTTAGAGGATCAAAATTCATCCTCCCAAATGGAGGAAAGTTTTGGAGGATGGGTTGGAAAATATTTTTCCTCCAAAATGAAGATATAGAGTATGGATTGGAGATGCTCTAAGACAATTAATTAACTACTGTTTCATTAGTTATATTTCAAAGGAAACGAATTTACCGTCGGAGGCCGTTTTCTGTCGTCACCATCAGCGTAGCGCTCAGGTTGTTAAAGAAAATCAACATCTTCCCGGCGAGAAATTTTTCGGTGCTGAGTGGGCACGGGCCACGTGGTGCTGAGAAGCATCTCGGCCGTCCAAACGTGTTTTGGAAGGTCCAAATCTGTTTGGGTTTGAAGGGGTATTTTGGTAATTTTACACTAAAAAATTACCCAAACAGATCTGAACCGTCTAAAACACGTTTAGACGGCCGAGATGCTTCTCAGCACCACGTGGCCCGTGCCCACCCGACACTGAAAAACTTCTCCATTCATAGAAGAAAAGCATATGTCAAGTGTTTGGTCAAAATTGCTACCGTCCGGTCAAATATATGCTCATTTAAAATATGATCCCACACTAGTACGGAGTTAGGTATTCACATGATATAGTATTACTAGCTACTAATCTCTTCACTATTGGCCTAATAAAAATGACATTCTATAGATTATATTTCGTCTGTCAAATAAAGGGGAAAATACTTTCTTTTTTTTTCAAATCAAACCGGCTTACGTGAGATATTATAATGAAAAAGCGGCCTATGTGGGGAGACTTAGGTTCGTTTGCCGACGGGATATAAGAAGAGGATATGCTATCATTCCAGATAGCATATCCGAATTATTTATATCTGGTGTTTGTCAACTAGATATAGATCACGGATATGATATCCCCCGGACATTATATCCTCCCGTAGGGTAGGGGGAGAGGTGGTGTTATTATATTTGCCTCATATCCGCCCTCTTAATATAAACATGCCACTGTCCCTTTTTGATTTTTATATCCACCAACTCATATCTACTCCAAAACAAACCAAGCATATACATATCCCCTTTATTATAAATTATAAATTACTATGCCCTTGTATATATATCCGCTCTTTTATCATATCTATTCTTATACTATATCTACCCAAAATTAATCCGGTCGGCAAACGAGTTTGTTCGGTTTGAGTTTTGAGGGAGGTTTTGAGAGTAATGAATGGAAAGAGATAAGAGTAATTAAAGTAAGGGTAATTTTCAAAAAAACCCCTCTATCTACCACCAAAAATCAAGGACCCCCCTCCATCTACCAATTGAAACAAGGACCCTCCTCTATCATGACTCCGCAAAGAGAGAGATTGAGTTTTGAGACCCGAAGCGAATTTGAACATCTTGACAAAAAGTAACATCGATCGAACATCGATAATGCCGTTCATTTATTCTGAAGTGTGTTCTCAAAATCAAATGCCTTTTATTTTTTATAGCAGCAATCAATCGCAATCGTCCAAAAGAGTCTTGGACGATTCGGATATTAATGAAATTTTTCCGAAAAAGAGACGGTTGTGATTAACTTCGTAAACAATTATTCATGACTCCGCCGTGCAAAAGATTCTCTCTTTTTTCCATTAACATCTCCCAACCGCTGGGTTATCGATACGCACAATAGAATTGTACTCAGTTGCCGAAACAACAAACTGTAGCATGATGTTTACGGGAACCAACCAGCAAACACGAGGATCTCTATGGTACGTACAAAAAGGAGAGTCCGGATCCCCTGTCCTATCCGTCTGTCCCCCTCTCGATCCACCGTTGATTTCGCAAATTAACGATTGAGATGAACCAAACACTTTTTTTTCAAAACGACGTTATTTTGAAACAAAATATGCTCGGCCCATCTCAATGGCCAAGAGGGGCGGGACAAATGGATCAGACAGGGAGTCGAACAGGGAATCTCAAAGCCAAAAAGGATACGAGTTACATCGAACCAAAACAAAAGACAAACAAAAATCATCAAAAAACTATACCAGTGCCGGCTTCCTCTCTCTCTTCAATCTTCTTCTTCATAAAAAATTATACATACACACAAATACATACATACGTATAAATATTTTTAAGCAGGCCAATATGTTACCAACAAACTCATCAGATTCACCCTTCATTCTATTCCAAGAATGGCCAACTCCAAACCCCTAAACCACCACCCAAACTCCTCCTCTCTCCTCCTCTTCTCTCTCCTCTTCGTACTTTCATCACTCACCGCAGCCTCAAAAGCCTCTCCAATGTGCTCACAAACCGATTCAGGCCCAGTTGTGCCCACACCCCCATTGATCACCTTCCTGGAACGCCTCCAATTAACCGCACTCAACACGTACGGCAGCACAAACTACGACCCGAAACTCTACGTCGACCTCTCGTTGAAACACAGTCTCTCCGCAACCCAGCTCGCCTTCGACAACCTCCCAAAATCCTCGACCGGGTCGGTCTCGGCCGCCGATTTAAACGGGTTTATAACGAATTACTTCAATGGGGCAGGGGAGGACTTGGTGTACGCGGAGCCGCCGGACTTTGTGCCTGAGCCGGAGAAGTTTCTGCCGGCGGTGGAGAATCCGGTGGTGAGGGAGTGGGCGTTGGAAGTGCACAAGCTGTGGAAGAATTTGAGCAGGAGAGTGGGTGAAGGGGTTTTTGAGCATCCGGAGTTGCATACTCTGCTTCCCCTGTCTAAGCCTGCTGTGGTTCCTGGGTCGAGGTTTAGAGAGGTTTATTACTGGGATTCTTATTGGGTAATAAGGTTAGTTTTCTGAATTTTTATGTTTGATTTATGAGGAAATTGTCAGTTTTTCAGAACCATTTAAAGATGACGAATTGTAGCACCGATAGAAGACGCGATGAGAGAGAATAGATTAAGATAGTTTGAATGTCCATCATTTTTTATTTATAACGGGTTTATATAGCCGATTCCAATTGATTGGAACTTGAGGCTGATTTGGTTTGCTTTGGAATCGAACCATCTTTTTTATTGCATTTATAGAGAAGAATCATGTTTCCGAAAAAAGGGAAAAAAAAAAAACCAGGAAAATGTACTTGAATTATTGAGGACAAATTCTGCTTCAAGTTTGTGCTTCAAAATGTTTTCTTGAGAAGTGTTTAGGGGAAAATTATCTGAAAACGGAACTAAACAGAGCCTTGAGTTCTGCATTGTCTAATGGTTGATTTCTTTCTTTTTGAGAAGTCTTCACTGTTTGGTTAGGGGGAAAGTTCATCAACTTTAAGTCAAGCCATGTGATTGTAAAAGATCAAATTGATATGACTAATGTTTTGTCATCTAATAAACCGGACTTGATTGAATAGAGGGATTGGATTGCCTGATTGAAACCGCGATTAGTTGGAAAGATTTGACTATATTATAGCTTGGTGAGTTATGATAGAGAAAAATAAGCTAACAAGCAAGATTACCAAACAACCCCCTTTCTAGTGAAGTAACAACTGCGGGACTATCCAATTCTGCGGAATATGTGGGGCCACATGTTTCCTTATACCATGATTTCAAAAAAAAATTATTAAGATAACTTGACAAAGAAAATATAAGCTTGTAAAATTTGGGAAAATTTGATAGTCAAACATGTCAATATAAGCTGGTAAATTTTGATTTTCTTAATAAAAGAAATTTTATTAAGAAAATTTGATAGTCAAACATGACCATTGTGTCATACGAGGCTACATTTTTCCCAATGCATCACAACTGAAAATATAAGCTTGCAAAATTTAATTTTCTTTCAGTTTCTCTTCCTCTAGTTTCTCAACCATCAAATAGAGCACATTCTAGTGTTGATTGTTTGCTCAACATTGGAGACACTTCTCAGTTATCCTCTCACTTATCCTCCTAGGCTATGAAGCACCGACACTCCAAAAAGGCACCGTATCCATGTATTGGACACGGGGACACGGCACGTGGTGTGTCCAATAATTTTTATTATTTTTTGATAAGAGACACACCGTGGACATGGCTGGGGGTTAAAATGTAATATTTTTAATTTTTGGAGTTAATATGAAATTATTCAAAATATTTGGGTTCAATTGTATTTATGCCTTTGAAAATAAATTATAGAATTTGCGAAACTATTCATATACAATGGTTCATAAATTTTTTTTTAAAATTTTTATTTTATTTATTTATACATGTGGTATGCCCCCCGCCGTATCCGTATCCCCATTTTTTTAGAATTGTCGTGCCCCGTGTCCGTATCAGTATTTGTGTCCCTGCTACATAGCTCCTAGGTGGAGGTTTTTCTTTCCCTTAGTGAAACTTTCTCACCTCTTTGTTGGTGGATATTCGGTTTCATTTGGGTTTTTCTCATGTGGTTTGAGTTGGATCTACCACATCTTGGCCTGTATCTGAACTCATTTTTGGTCTGCTTTGCCTTATGTGTCCTTTGAGCCTAAAATGTGAATGTGGTTGTGTCTAGGTGATTGGTGGTTTTGGTTCATTCCTGGCTTTGAATGAAGTTTGCCATGTTCAAAAAGAAATTTACTTCTCAGGTTTCTTTCACTGATGTTTTTGTGCAACTTGGACTGAAATGTGCTGCAAAGCCAGTTTTAGTCTCTTAATAAGGCAATAGGTAGACAATGCAACCGTGGACATGCGAGTTTTAAAGTTAATTCTCGGGCATATTTCTCATGGAACCGATTGATTTTTCATATGCAGGGGCTTGTTAGCAAGTAAAATGTACGATACTGCCAAAGGGATAGTGAGTAATCTCATTTCGCTGGTGGATGAATTTGGATTTGTTCTTAACGGCGCAAGGAAATACTACACTAATAGGAGGTAAGTCCTTTTTCAACATATCCCTAATCTCTGTTTGCTTCCTCTTGTTGATAAACGACTAAGCTTACAATTTCTTTCTTTTTATTTAAAGAATTCGTATCAAGTCATTGGTTCTAAATAATGTTTCTTGATATCTTATATGTTTTTAGATGCATAGATGATGCAGTTCATATCGAAATCATCTTGTGGATAAATTAACTACTAAGCTTACACCTTTCTTTCTCTCTTTTTTCATTGAATTCGCTGTCGAAATCATCTGCTTATTTCTAGAACCGTAATCTTTCTTCATGTACAAGGCACGATGCTGTTCATGTCAGTTGAACCTGATGAACTCTTTAACCTTGTCACTACAAATAATTAACCTTGTTGGTTTCCAAGATATCGTTATGAGTTTTGAGAAATTAAATTTCTCGATGATTTATCAGCCCTTTATCCTTGTTCTTTATGATCAATTTGAAGTGAATAAAAAGAGGTAATGGAGACTGTTGCACTCCACTTAATGTAAGTCTTCCTTTTTCTTGTGCATATCCCTTCTTTTCCTTCTTAGTTTTTCTGTAACAGGGCGTTGTAATCCACGACAAAATCAAATGTGAATGTTATTTTAGGAGTGCATCCTGTTTTTCTTACCTTTACTGTCGTATTTTTTCCGTTAACTACAAGTGTCACAGGACTTTGCAGCCAACCTCCACTCCTGAGTGCAATGGTATATGAGATTTACAGTAGGACCGGCGATATGGACTTTGCCAAAACGTCTCTCCCCGCCTTGTTGAAAGAACACAACTTTTGGAATTCAGGTGAATTGGAAGTTTCATCTCTCTCCCGTATCTGTTTATTCTTTGGTCATCTCAGTTGGATTGGCGCTTGGCTCCTTTCCTCGGAGCTTACGACTTCATATGTCAATCTGGTTCAATGTCCATTCACTTGGATTATTTCAGGATTTCATAGCGTGACTATTCTTGATGCTGAAGGATGCAATCGCACTTTAAGCCGGTACTATGCAATGTGGAATAAACCCAGGCCAGAATCTTCAACTATTGTATATGCTCTCTAGCCTGAATCTCATTCTTCTAACAAGCATAAAACTGTGTAATTAACTAGAAGTACCCGAAGGGTTGCAACTTTTACTCCAAAAAAACTGTCAAAAGGGCTCTACCCCGAGTTGAGTTCTGCTATAAAATGTATATGGTTGAATGAGGACCAAAAGACCCTCCACGCGAAAAACAAAAACTGGGCAAAGGGCTCAGTGAACATCGGGAATAAGTTTTTATTTTGGTGTCATATGCATCGTTTATAAAGACATAATGGAGTTCTTAGCTTGAAAACTTGTAACACTTTTCTCAGGACATGGAAACTGCTTCCGTGCTATCAAATGCTTCCGAAAAACAGCATCTTTACCGGGAATTGGCTTCAGGCGCTGAAACTGGATGGGATTTCAGCTCAAGATGGATGAGGTGGTTTTTTCACTCTGGACTTAAGGAAGCTTGGTTATAGGTTTTTTGCTCAAACATCTTTTTCCAAAGTGTAAACTAGACCGCATAACCATATATTCAAAAGACACCCTTGGTAGCTTAATTCTGAGATTGGGATTAAGGAAGCTTGTTCCTGTACATAACGGTGATGTTATGATTGGTTTTCTGTTGCATTGCAGGAATGCTTCCGATCTCACGACATTGGCTACAACCTCAATCATCCCTGTGGATTTAAATGCATACATACTCCAGGTTTAGCCCAGAACACCTCTAAAGGCCAAATTCAAACAAGCTATAAATATCTGCATAATTGAACATCATGTATACTAACGTGAGCTTTTTCCGTATTGTTCCAGATGGAACTTAACATAGCTTTCTTGGCAAATGTTACTGGAGATAAGATTACTGCTGCACATTTTCTTGAAGCGGCTGAAGCAAGAAAACAGGCAATGAACTCTGTCTTTTGGAATGAAGAGATGGGACAATGGTTAGATTACTGGATCAGCGATAAAACTACGTGCAAGGTGGTTTCTGCAAGTGAGATCTATGATCGCATCCGTAGAACAAGCTTCATCATTGTTGTGATTTCTGTTTATTTTGATGCTTTTAGGACAATTACAAGTGGGTGGCCTCAAACCAGAATCGGAACATATTTGCCTCAAACTTCATTCCTCTTTCGATTGAGTCATTCAACTCAGGTTTGTGATGCTTCATATGAGATTTCTTGATGGGCTCTTTCATTTAATCACTTGAAAAGGCTCAAGATCAGCTTGTCTTACTATTGACTTGTTAATGAGCAGAACTGAAACTACCAATCAGTACCTTTTTACCAACCCTATACCATTAAAATAGAGCCACCCAAAACACGAAGCTCCTGCTACTTCAGTGTCTGGGAAAGGGTTGGTTATATGCAACCTTATCCCCACAAGCGGAAAGGCTGTATCCGTGACTCAAACGGTCAAACCCCTGACCACTAGGTCACAATGGGGCAATCCTATACCATGGAGTATAGTATATCTATTGAACATAGTTTCTAATCTTGAGGAGGTACACTGAGAACACGTTTGTTGTCTCAATATGTGAAGATCTCGAATTGGTGGAGAAAGTTAGGCAAAGTCTTCAAAAGTCAGGGTTGATCCATGCTGCTGGGATTGCAACTTCTTTAACAAATTCTGGACAACAATGGTAAGCATGTTCAAAGTATTCTGAAAAGATCATGTACTTCATAAAGCTTAGATGCAATTTCACTGATATCACATTTCTATTGTGTTTTGAAATGTTTCATATAGGGACTTTCCAAACGGTTGGGCCCCGATTCAGCATCTCATTGTTGAAGGTTTGGTAAGTTCTGGATCAAAGGAAGCAAAGTCCATGGCAGAAGACATTGCTGTGAGGTGGATCAGAACCAACTACGTCACTTACAAGAAAACGAAAGCTATGGTAGAAAAATACGATGTCGAAAAGTGTGGAGAATTAGGAGGAGGTGGTGAATACGTTACACAGGTAAGGATTATACTAGGCAAGTCATACCTAAAAACTACGAAATTTGGTCCGAGTATTAGTCTCAATCTGTACAGATTTTCTGTACCAGTAGACTTACTGTAACTTATAAGTCATGTTTTTTTGGTTGATAAGAGTAACACACAGATTATATACCGTCGGCTCAACCAAATCATATTTGGAATAGAGATTGCATTTTCCCCCCATTTTACTTTTAAGCTTTTTGTGGAAACCTGTTCGTTTTTGTCGTAACCAAGGTTCTCAAAATGGGATACGTGTCATGCATCATCTTTCTTATTTGGTACATCATATTGGAATACGTATCCCGTATTCCTTAGTTGGAAGATATCTCAACCAGAGTAAATATGAACGAAGTTATGGTCATACTCAAATGTCAAGTGCATAATCAATCGCATATACCAAAAAATACTTTCACATTTTCAACTAGTAAAATATGGTATAATATATAGTACTAGCAAATTTTAGGTATCATGTATCGTGCATCGCATGTGGGGTGACAAATGTATCACAAACATGTTTATTGAAACGTAAGAAATATCAGTTTACCAAATCGTAAGATACATATCATTCATATGCATTCGCGTATGGTACGATTTTCTTGAACATCGTATACGCTTAGAGATTCGTGTCAATTTTACCTCCAATTGTATGGAATTGGAAGGTTTGTTCGTGTTCAAAGAAAATGGCTTCTCGATTTGCCTCGCTAATACAATTCTGTTTCTGGTTTGCTATATTGCAGACAGGATTTGGGTGGTCGAACGGAGTTGTTTTGGCATTCTTGGAGGAATTCGGATGGCCTAAAGACCTGAAGATAGATTGCTAGTGAGCAAAGAAATTCTTAGATTGTTGAGCAAGGAAATGAAGGATTTCCTTTTTAACATTTTGAGAAAGCCAATTCTCAATTCTTTACCAGGTTTCTGGTCATCATAGCCCCAAAAGTTGGAAAGCATTGCATTCTGATTTCTGATTTTGACAAGTATAAATAACATTCAGAGGAATTCAAATCTATTCTATTTTGCTGAGAGCTCCAGATTTTCATATTTTCTTTGGTCTGGTTATTATGTGGGATTTGAAATGTTGATATTTTTTGCTTGAAGTGAGTTTCCTCTCCTAGCCTCCCCTTAGTTGGGGATTCACTAGCATCTAACCCCTCCATTTTGATAGCTTGAACTTTTCCTCGGGGGATTGGATTCTCACCGATGTTTGCGTTACTCAAGCCGACATTCTCGCTTCCGCTTTGTCCACCACTGCTCGCACGGGTGCTTCCCTCTAAGGCGGAACGCTCCCCTACGTGTGTATTTTTACGTTCCACAGCTACGGCATATCGCTCAGCTCCCGTTCGCTATCATATGTTTCGCTCAAAAACAAAAATTGTAATCCTTGTTTTCGCTTTTGTGCAACTCCATTATCTTAGTCTGAAACTACAAAATTACAACCAAACAAAAATTGTAATCCTTGTTTTCGCTTTTGTGCAACTCCATTATCTTAGTCTGAAACTACAAAATTACAACCAAGAAGGATATCGTTCACCCTCGTTACCTCCCTCTAATTAGTGGAGAATGTGTGACAGTGTGAGTCCCACAGAAGAATTATCTCATTTACACCAAAACAAGTGTTGATTCTACGAGCCTCACACAATTTCAACCGACGAAGAGCTAGATTGTTCGTCCTCACAAAATTGGAGTAACTGAAGAGAGCCAGAATGTTCAGCCTCAACTAATAAAGGTGAGAACATAAACCTTAGTAGGTATAGACCCCCAGGCCCCAACAATGGAGGATTGGGATAGAACTACAAGATTCCAGAAATAGCGAATTTTGTAGTATAGATTAGGTTGAAGATAGTGACACCAATTCTTGATTTGCTCTAGAGTCAGCACTGATTTTTGGGACAATGATCACACAATCATTTGCAACGCCGGTGGAGTTAGTTGCCTGTTACTTAATTCTGTTTTTGTCAACATCAGAAAGAACTAAAGAACTTGCAAAAGGTTAACCAATAAAAAAATGCACAAATGTGTTGCATATCTCAATCTCATGTTCTTAATTTGGACCAGAGGAACAGTCCAAATCTGGATTATCCATTGCTGCAATCAATGGTTAGGATTTGCTCCGATAAGAGTATCGGAGCAAATCCAAATTATTGATTATACCAATGTAAGGGTCAGATTTGGACCGTCCCGTCCAAAACTTGGATCGGAGAGGATCCGAACTCAGTACTCTCAAACCCATATTCTAGATTTGTGGAAGTATGACATCCCATAAGACCCACCATATATTATCTTTAGGTCTAATTAGTTGATGGTGGGTAATGTACAGATCCTTTTAATCAGATAGATAAATGCACACTTCCACCAAAAAGCCTAATGTGGAGGAGATTAGCAGTACTGAAATATGTTTGTCTATTCATGCAAGTTAGTATAGGAAAAGGCCAAATAAAAACTCTCAATAATAGCCATTGCACAAAAACAAGAGAGATGAGCCATCAGGTGTCATCAACTACATACAGATACCAAATTGCTGAAACTTAGATCCATCAACAAGCCAAACTTTTTGTATTGGAAATTTGGAATCTATAGGATCAATATTCCCTGTCAAAATATAGTTCTTAATTCTCCATCCTCATATATGCCATTTTCTTTTCTTTTGGTGGAGTGCAATTTCTTTATGCAACTCCTTTTGTAAAGATTCAGTACATCCATAGTATGATAAGGTGAAGTTGACAACCATATTCATTGAAAGGAAGAGAGAGAAAAAAAAAAAAAAACCTCCAACTAATGATTGGTTATCACAACCCGGCCATAGCACTAGGAAGATATAAATGAAGCCAAGGAGGAAGTTAGATATAACTCATTGGGTTGGTCGAGTAAAAGCATGATAGCCAGTAAAAGGCTTACTCCTTTGAGCTCGTCGAGGTTTAATTTGAATCTCACCGCCAAGAAAAAGAACTCTTGGGGTTATTAGAAGTTTGTCCAGCCGTTAATTTCGTGGCTCCAAGGTTAGTCGTATGCTGCTAGCTCGGACACCCGATTATTTAAAAAAGCAAAAAAAAAGAGGTGGTGAGATGATTAGCCTAATCTAACCAAAAAAAGCTAACTCAGGCAGAGAAATTGGATATGCTCTAAACCTAATTCTAAGTAGGAGGGACCCTACTAGATTCGGGGTACCCACAGAAAAAAGTGTGGCAATCATTGAAGGCTGCTAGTATTCTAAATGGCACCAACAGGTACCGTTTTGGTAGTATTAAAATGAGCAAGTGGTTAGATGCACAATCACATACTTGGTCAAACAGAGTCGGCTAGCAACAGATGCACAGTACCAAATTGGTGATAGACTTATAGAAAATCGGATAATCAAACTGATATTAAGTTACCAAATCTTAAGAGTCCATGCTGCCTATGAAGCATGGATGCTTCGAAAGCGGGCTGCTCTAAAAGGCTGTAGAGCGGTCGATTCGGTTGTCCATTTGGGTTATGGACGGCTATGATTTTAATCCAAGCAATGGACGGCTCGGATCAGTAGGAGCTTAGATTAAATTCGAACCGCCGGCATCAAAATGGATGGCCAAATCGGCCGCCCTGCAACCCCTATAGTGCAGGCTGCACTACAAGATCTCCAAATTCGCTTCCGATCGATACGCTCGCTACTCTTATAAAAGGTAAAAAAGAAGAAGAACCGAACATGAATTATTGGAAATTCGAAAAAGAGACGAAGGGACAAAATTTTGGAAATGGAGTGAGTCTACTTAGCAACTCGATTCATTAGATCAAATGATGGAAGATCGTATGTTACTTATAAAATAGAGTTTAGGTGGCGAATTAAGAAATAAGAATGATGGTACTTCTTCTTTTTAATTGTGAACTAATAAGAATGATGGATGGTTCAAATTGTAATAAGGGTATGGGGGGCTCACGGAGCACCGAGCATTCCGGAGGTGGGAATCTTAAGTTGGAGTCAAAATCTACCACCATGTGCACCTATTATTACAAAATTCATGGCGTTCCATTTGCCCTTGGCAATGAAAAAGTAATCTTGCAATATTAATAGACTAGTGTTAGTCAATATATCTAGCTATTATTATTAGCAGACGTGTATCTCGTCCCAGCCTCCTGTCATCGCCACCCACCTCCCGTCGTTGTCGCATCTCGTCCTGTCTCCCCGTCCCAGCCTCGCCTTCGCCATCGCATCTCACCTCCGTGTCACCGTCGTGTTCGACAAGTGGCATAGGTCGCCAGCGCGTCACCAAATGAGATCTGCACAAATCTCCACGAGATCACCGTCCTTTCCCACCATTGGCTTCGTTCCCACCATCATCGTCGTATTCTACACAAACAGGTAAGTCGAGTTTAGTTTAGGGTTGAACATCTACGATTATTTGTTACTATTTGTGCAGATTTGGTTTGGTTAGGGTTTTGGATTAACTTATGGAATCATATAATGTTATATATGATCTTCTGAAATATTTTTCATTACAGTGGAAGAACATATGATAATATATGTTTACATCTGATTCTTTAACATATAACCCTAATTACATACCGACTGCAATATAATTAAGTCGGGTTCTATGGCTGAAATTACACCCCAAGTTCTTGAAAATATCGTTTTCGCTGCAGTTCGGGGTGCGACTTTATATGTGAGTTTCTGGCAACTGTGGTGGTGGTGGTCGGACGGAAAGGTTGAGAGAGAGAGAGAGAGAGAGAGAGAGAGAGAGAGAGAGAGAGAGAGTATGATTAAAACCCTAGAAGGGCATTTTTGTCTTGTAAAAATTCTTTTTTAAAGTAAAATGGATCTAAGGCCTTACAAAACATTACTAGTGGACTACAGGGGTTACAAACTTAAGAAGTGGACTTGATGGGTTACAAACATGCTATAGTGGATCCTAGACAAAAAAATTTATTCTTTTTAAGCATTAGAGCATCCGCAATGGTAATAATCAAAACCAATAACCAAAATGTGTCACGTCAGCATTTGATTATCCATTTAATCCATAATCAAACTTAACAATCTCTACCTTCACATTGGTTATTTTTGCATCCCTAACAAAAAAAAATCCCACAATACATAATGCACATTTGTCCAATCATAAGCGGGTTTCAATCACGCATCCGACCACACCAAATTATTTGTCTTGATGAGACGGTTCCAATGTGGAGTGTTTTTGAGTTTGGTTGTTGGTAAAAGTTATTAAGTTTGGTTATGGAATGGGTGGAATTAGGTTATTTGTTAAAAGACTTGTAACTTTGCTTATTACAATGTGGGGTATTTTGTTAGCATTGTTGTTAAATTTGCTTATCCAGACCCATTTACTTATTACAATGGGGATGTTTGTTGGGACATTGGACAAATGAACCATGTGGAAGGGATAAATTTTCGGAAAAATCATTGGTTCCATTCTCAAGGAGGCCAAACATTCCAAATCTTGAGGCCACTGCGGGTTATGTCCGGTTGTTATCTTCAAGGTCCTGGAATTAGTCGAGATGAGCACAAGCTGGCCCAGACATTTGATTATAAAAAAAAAAAAAAAAAAAAGATCACAGAAAAATACTAGTGGTCTCAAAACAATGAAGAAATGAGGAGGGGGTGGTTACCGGGGAATGATTGACCAGCAACAGCAACAGCAACGTTGGTTTTTCACTATCCCAATCCCACGTACGACGTGATGAGATTGGAGGACACAACGTTGGATTGGCTTTTCTGCAAATTCGGAACCCTCACGTGTGGATCAATTCAAATAATCTTTTTTGGATCGGTAATCAGTTTAAATAATCTCTTAACTAATTTCGGGCAGGGGTTAGATTAAATTTACTACTCCAGTATCCCTCCAGTATTCAATTACTCTATTTTTAAATTTCCTTTTGTTTTCTTGAGATTTTTTTTTTTGAAGTTTTGCATCAATTATTTTGAATTACTAGTCTTGACGATGACAGTAATTAGAAAATGACAATTATGATTAGAAATAAAATGAAACTAGAGAGTTCATATATATATTTTTTATCATAACCACTAATTAATTTCAAACCACCTCACAATATTTGAGTATATAGCAACTATGAATTTTCGAATTCGAAACCTATTGTAGATATTCAATCTTTATGAGTAAATAAATAACCATTGATTTTTGCCGAATAATTTTCTTTTTACTCGCTTTTGTAACGAAACAAAAATAACATTAATTAGTTTGTTTTCTAAAAGACTTTCATAGATATGTGGACGAATTGAGGAATGAAAGAAGAATAATTGGCAAACAAAACAAACAAATTCAAGGAACAATATCGACTAAATTATTTATTTTTAAAGACAATATATATTTTTGTTGCTCAATGACCATAACAATTCATTAAAATATTTAGTAGTGTAAATCATTCAGCTCGACAGGAAAAATCAAGAAAATATAAAAATATACGACATAATTGGAAAGTGTTTGAGAAAGATAAACCCAAAAGACAAATAAAACTCTATTATCGAATTGTTTTCATTGTTTGTGAAAATTTTAAGTTGTGATCAAATTTTAATTTTTCGATTCATCTCGTCGAGACGACTATTAAACTGAAATTATTGATTGCAAATGTAACATAAATTTAAAAGAGACAAAAGGAAAGATACTTCGCTAATTTAAGCCCGGCCTTAATTTCTTTCAATTGTTATGATATCCTCTTGATTTAATTTCCACTTTCCTCCATATTTCCCATATTATATCATTTAGTATAACCCAATCACAATCCTCTTCAAAATCCACAAACTCAATCCTAATGATAAAAGTTTCATCAATAAATATTCCTTAATGACGGTTTGGACCGGATACTAAACAACAATAAAGCCAGTCCTGCAAAACTTAAATACTCCCAACCAATCAATGACAAAGATATAATCTTCATCATCTTATCTTAATCCATTGATTCCCTCACACTAACCCTACTTAGAAGGGCCGTTACCATTTTTTTATAGCTAGATATCCGGACCAACTTGCGTGCATCTGACTCATTTCGAGGCTCTGAAATTAACTACCGAGCAAACTTCCAATGGCCCCAGGCTCAGAATGTTTGTCCGTTGTACAATTCGAACTTGTGACCCTCAAAAAAGGCAAGTCTTTGGATTACTTTCTCGTACCCACTTGGCCAAACCTCGAAATTGGAAGTACCATTACCATTATAAAACTTTCCCCTCCTCCATGCCTCTCTTTCTCGTTAGCTCCTAACCATAACCACCCCAAACTAGCCCAGATCTCTCTCTCTCTCTCTCTCTCTAAAAGAGTAGGAGTAAATGCAAACGGTGCCAGGCCTGGCAAAAGCCACCCCTACGCATTTACTTTCCCTCTCTGTCTCCGTTACTGCAAAGTGCATAATAGTAACTGCGTATTTACGTACACTTGGGTTTCCATCGAAAGAACCCACACTCTCAGAGGCCAAATCAGGGAGATAGAAACAAAACTCTGCGATTGAAAAGAGGAAAAAGTACAAAAAGTTGTCGAAGGAAAAGGAGAAAACAGAGCAGAGAGACGACGACGAAGAAGAAGAATTCACAGTAGCCGAAAATGCTCGAGACCATCAAGTACCTGATCGGGTCGGCCGGCGCGAGCGGGTACGGCTCCAAGTCCACCGCCGAGCAAGTCACGGAGAGCTCCCCCGATCTACGCTCCGTCACCGCCATCATTACCGGTACGTAAAAAAGAGTTCTTTTTTCCTCTTCTTGCACTATAGTCTATATATCATCTTCCTCTTTTTCTTTTTTGTACTTCTGTTATATATCATCACACCATTATCATCCCCTCGTTGAATCTATAGATTCTCTCATGTGATTCATCGCATGATTTTCAGCGGTACTACACCCACCGCTCAACATCTGTCCGTCTCAGTAGTTAATGGTCTGAAATTTTAAACAAACTTTTCAAGAAAAGAGTTAAACTTTTTTCTGGAAGATTTTTTTAAAATTCAAACCGTTCAAAATACTTTTAGATGATGAGATTGAAAGAAGTGGAAGAGCGGTGAATGTTGAGCGGTTGGCGTAAACCGTTGATTTTTCATATGACACACGATGGGTTTTGTCCAATCATTAGAATAATTTATTTTGTATATCTCGATTTATAAATTATTCGTTAAAAAAGAATTATGTTTTACCATAAAAATTGACGATAAAGGCGTTATCATTGTACGACTAATGTTAATTTTTTCTTGGATGATTTTAAGAACTACTCCTACAAAATAAGGGAAGCAATTTGGTTGTGTTTGGATAATATTAAATGTTTCCTAAAGATAATGGGCATAACTAATATTTCTATAATTTTCATTTAGTTTTTTTGTCAAACTTTTTGAGATTCGTTGTATATTCGTCCCAATTATATAGTATAGTACTACTAATTTGAAAAGTACGAAAATATATACCAAAATCATAGTTTTAAAAACCGGCCACTACGTAGCGATTTTTTGGGCCGCTATACCGGTGCTATCCAAAGTTCACACCCGCATCGGTCAGTTCATGGTATTAATAGCTTTGTGTCTGATTTTTTGCTTGCTACGGCCGCTATAGGTGCTTTGGCACCAAAAATGATTTTGACAAAATTCACGATCGCTACACCCAGTTGTCGTTAAGTATCATTCGATACTCCCGCCATAGCTACACATGTATTGCTACAATTACACAATCTGCTACTGCTATTCGAAACTATGACCGAAATTCTAAAAAATCAAGTGAGACAAAACTAGAAACACTAAGGACTGACTTCAGTATTCTCAACGTTGCTTGCTTGATCATGTGGTTCTACAGGCGCCACGTCAGGGATTGGAGCTGAGACTGCTCGAGTTTTAGCCAAGCGCGGCGCGCGGCTTGTCCTTCCGGCTCGGAGCCTCAAGGCTGCAGAGGACGCCAAGGCTCGCATCGTATCGGAATTTCCTGAATCGGAGATCATCATTATGGCTCTTGATCTCAGTTCCCTTAATTCGGTTCGAAGCTTCGTCGTACAGTTCGAGTCCCTCAATTTGCCTCTCAATCTCCTCATGTAACTCCTAAAACTCTTATACATCTCCAATTTGCGTTTTTCGATACCGTTGCCAAAGATATGTCAACGAGATTGGAAAATCGCATGCATATGAACTGGTTCGATCACGTTACGTACTAGGAGATAGTTTGTGATTCACGAATTAGTTCATGGCCACTACGGCTTATAGTCGTTCACTGCTAAAAGCGTTTTTTTCTATACTAGTATCTTTTAATATCCCGTTATTGTTACACTGTGACCGATGTTAGTTTCCTATACTTGTGCACTTTATGTACATTTTGGTCAATATTCTTGTCCTATTGATTTCAGAAACAATGCCGGAAAGTTCACACACGAACATGCGATCTCCGAGGACGGAGTAGAGATGACATTTGCGACGAATTATTTAGGTAACATACCATTTTAAATGTAAAATAGCAATCCTACGGGCATTATACGGAGCCGTTGGATGCATATGAATCCGCATACATTAAACAGCTCCAGGCAGAACTATGTTACAAAGTTGTGTTCTTAGACTTTTCTGTTGGAAAATTCAGGTCACTTTCTATTGACGAAGCTGTTACTGAAGAAGATGATCGAAACGGCAAATGCCTCCGGCGTGCAAGGACGGATAGTGAACGTGACGTCGAGCATTCACGGCTGGTTTTCCGGTGACTTAATCCGTTCTCTGGAGCAGATAACTACAGATAGGAGGTGAGTGGGAGAAAATTCTCTCGAACAGATAAGTTTTGGAAAATTGCAAAATGGTCCTCTGTTCTGAAAATGTTGTCTCGGGGTTTGGCAGTATTTATGATGCGACACGTGCATATGCTATCTCGAAGCTCGCTAACGTTTTGCACACCAAGGAACTCGCTCAGATACTCAAGGTAATTTAAGGCTGTGTTTTTTATTTTGGTTTTTAAAAAATGCAAAATTTTCGCCCGAAAATTTTCATTTTGGTTATTTTTTAGCAAAAAAAAAAGAAACTTTATTTCTTGGATGTACGACGAGAAAAAAAAAGATTTGAATACATGCGAACCTTTAACGGACAAAACCTTAGTTTCAATCTCGAGCTCGATAAAAACTTCTCTTTAGTGGCAAAAAAGACAAAAGCCATTAAAGAAGAAAAGTTTCTAGTAGTTATCTTTTCATCTTTTAATAAATAAATGACATCACTTATTTGTTCTCCTCGTCGAGAGAAACCAGAACCATACAAATTTGAATTAATAAACAAAAAAAAAAGGGAAATGATTTTGCCACACCATTTTTTGATAATGCCACACCCTGCAAGTGTATTTTTGCACTAAAAAATACACTTGCAGGGTGTGACATTATCAAAAAATGGTGTGACAAAATCACTACCCAAAAAAAAAATGCTTACTAACAATAAAAGTATTAGAGAATTGACAACCCATGTACTACATATGGTTTAAATAACGAATGGTAAAATTTGAACTTAGTTGTTTTGTCTACAAAATTTTTCTTGGCGAACGAATAAACTCGAAGGGTTGATCTGATAGTGAAATTTATTTACGGTTTTGCTTCCTCCTAAGTCTCGTAGTCCGCAAATGTTGAAGTCACCTTGGTCGTGTTGCAGGAAACGAAGGCAAACATTACGGTGAATAGCGTACATCCAGGTATAGTGAGAACTCGACTCACCCGGGAACGTGAAGGCCTCATTACAGATCTCGTATTCCTCTTGGCTTCCAAGCTATTGAAGACAATTCCACAGGTAGCTTTTGTTTCCAATTTATTACACCAACTGTTTTCATCAATCATTTAGACTAAAAATAAAACACACGTATGATTTATCTATCTACATTACATATATCTGTATACAGTATATTATATGAAATTGTTTTTTGATCAATTGAATTTTTTTTAAGGCTGCTGCGACGACTTGCTACGTTGCGACTCATCCAAGGCTTGCAGACGTGACTGGAAAGTACTTTGCGGACTGCAATGAAACTTCGCCGTCGAAATTGGGCTTGAGCCGAAACGAAGCCGCTAGGCTGTGGTCCGCATCAGAGATCGTGGTTTCCGGCGATGCGAGAGCAGTTTTTGATAAATTGTAAACCACATACGTACATACATATAAACTTACAGTAGTAGAGAAAAACATGTGAAGATATATATAGTCCTTGCAAATTTAGAAGTGTGAACAGGGGATAAAAGGTGGTATATGTTTCTCTTTTTGTGGGTGTAAGTACAAAAAAATCGTATTAGAAATACTAGCCCGTTTTACAAAAAGGAAAATTCTACGATCAGTCTAATAGATTGACAATAATAAGTGTGTGAATGTGTATTAAAAGATATAAAAAGTAAACAAGAATACGTGTTTTCTTTGTCTTTTTGTGTGCTACTGGGCTGACAATAAAAAGACCGTTAGCATAAAAGTTCCTCCCACTGGTATATATACTAGAGAGCTACAGTATAATTCTTCTTCGTTTGTTGTTCGACGAATTGACGGTGAGAGATGTCTGGGCCAGTTTACGCGTAGCTCGATTGATCTTCTTTTCGGTCTAGTCTAGGCTATCCGTGCCGAGATTAGAGGATTCGTCAAAAATTTCTTTCTGGTGACCTGACGCTTGAGTCGAATGGTTGTTGTCAGAAAATTTATAGATTTATTATTTCCATGGCTCGAATTAATTATAGTGGAGATCAACAACATGGGGGGTTGGTTCACTACCATGTGGGTGTTGGAGATTTTTTTGGGAGTATCTCTTTGGGTGATGACGTGGGGCCTACTAATGTGCGCCAGGAGAGGGTGAGCATATGCTTTCGAGGAAAATCATGGAGCAATTTCATTTCTCTCCTTTTGTTAGGAATAGAGTTTTTAAATTAAGATACTACGGAGTAGTAATTTAACACAAGTAGCCAACGGATTTGTAGCTCAACGATACTTTTTCACCTCTTTCACATGGAAGTTAAGGTTTCGATTCTCGTCAGGAGCGCGAGTGCTTGGTGTAGTGGCTGATACATTTTGGGCTTGTTCCACCCTTACGCTGTTTAGCAGTACCCATTTCTCATTCCCTTAAGAGTAGACGAGACATCTATCGAGTGAAAAAAAAAAAATTACATAAGAAAACCACATGCAATGTGGTATTCTGCATCTATACCCTGTGCTTCAATTTTCAGGCTTGGGGATATTCTGCATTGCTAGTATGTTTAATAGTTGAACCACTGTAAATCTAAACCTTGCAAGTAATTTAATAGTGACTCGTGCGATCGGAGGTACTATATATAATAAGCTCATGTAAGTTCATCCCCTTTGAGGTCCTTTTTCGGACCTACTTTGATGATCTTGTTAATGTACAGAATGGTGCGACATGCAACGGTTTAAATAACAGACACGTCGCACACACACATTTACGATCTCGGAATATCAATACCATAGGTTTAATTTAGGCTGCTGATTTTGCCACTCCCTTTTTTGTTAACGCCACTCCCATGCAAGTGTATTTTTGCACCAAAAATACACTTGCAGAGGAGTGGCGTTAACAAAAAATGGAGTGGCAAAATCATTTCCCTTAATTTAAGGGCATAATGGAACTCGATATTTTATTCCTTATCTGCTTGATCTTGTTGCGCTTGGCAACAAGCACGCCTAAGCCATCTCACGGAGTATGTGTCCGTATAGTCCAAAGTCTCGATAGTTAGCTCTCGCTTTTCCGGTCGAAAAACAACGTTGACGAAGGCGCGCGTGTAGGTGCACTATTCCGCTGTGGGGATTGTAACTTTGGATTTAATTAAAACTCCCATGCCAATCTTAACATCTCGCATACTGGCTAAGATGTATGAGGTGATGAGGTCAATGCATGTATGGGGTACTTCTATCCTCAAAATTGATGGAAAAAGCAGAAGGGAAAAAAGGGAGAAAAGGGCCCTGTTTTCCATCAATGGAAGAAGTGTTAAAATCTTTAGAGGGCAACAAGTCGACAAAGCAGTTAGCACCTCAGTCTTGAGGAGCCCTATCTATCTATACAACCCAAAAGTTCACTAACATGTGTTCCAATTGCAACCCCATGAAATTACGTCGTGTTCTCCCTTTATATATAGTTGGTTCTTCCACCATTATCTGTTTTCTGCATTGGATTACACGACTTTTCAAGTGGGGTTTTTCTTCTTCTCAAGTGGGCTAGCTGTAGTCTCTTTCTTCTTTTTATCAATTTGAATTAGCAAAAGTTATCATTAGCCCTGGGATGCCAAAGAATTTGCCTTGGCGGCTTTGACTGGGATCCCTGCAAATGAACGGTGGAATTGGTTCCCACAATCAGTCGATGTAGCCGTAAGCTAACTCAGATACCTACCTGAGTTACCAAAAACAAAGAACGAATATGTTATGCCTTGTGTCATTGGCACATATAACGAGTCTTACGCATCAATCACGGACTTGATGTGACCATTTTTACCTGTCCTGATTCAACTATGTGATTCGAATGGTGTGAAGAGTTTAGAAATTTCTTCTTGATCAATATAGACCATATATGTACTTTTCAACAAGATGTTTAAGGCTGAGGATAGTCCAAAAATTCAAGATTCTCACCAAGACTAATCGTAAAGATGACCTTATCTCAATAACTTGTGAGTCTTCAAAGGTATTCGTAATTTACGCTCTAACCTCGAATTTTCGTGACCTATCCTAAAGTGATTTTCGATAAAGTTAAAAACTTTAGGCGAGTTTCTTGAAGTATACTACTAACTACGAAGAGGTGTGTATCCGCCTGTGCAGTGTGGTAGATAACCCGTTAAGTATCATGCCCGAAACAAGAATAAAACTCGAAAGAATTGACACGACCTATAACACAAGCGTGGAGCACGTGGGTTAATTTGATGGGAAAATGACGGCTAAGAATGTGTTTTGATAATTAATACTAGTCAATGACATTTTCAGCATTAACAAATGTTCTTAGCATGTCTTTGGCGGATATTAATTATCAAAACACGTCCTGGACCGTCATTTTCCATAATTTGATGCAAAGACAAAATATTTCTCCCACAGACAAAGCATGGGCCTCAAAACCCAAACGAGAAAAACAAAAAGGAACAAGGCCTTTGATGCACTGTCCAAGGTTCTGAGCTCCCAAACCTACTGGGCCGAAGTTCCTTTTGAATTCTTCTACCACACAACAAAAACAGGCCCAATAAAATTCAGTTGGCTCTTTTTTCAGGTAATACACGGTTTTTCTGGCCAACTTACGAACATCTCGGACTAATCTCTATAACACTTTCCATAGCCATTTCACATGCTTACGCGTGTAGTAAGGTGGCCCCAAGAGTTGTTGATAAGGAGAATTGAACCTAAGATCCTAGGATATGTTAGAGTTTGTGGCTCGTATTATGAGAGGTACCGAGAAGTTCTACAATAAGGGTCAGTTGCATGTGTGTTGCGATCCTCACAGGATAAAACAAACACTTAAGTCTCAGGTCAAGACTACTTGGCCAACCTTTGGGGCTTTGTAAACTTAATCTTTTTTCTTCGTTTTGTGTGTTTTGTTCGTCTTTTCTGAATTTTTGTTCGATTCACGTCATATTTTTTAGATTAATTATTCGTCTTGACGAGAAGAGTCCACATAGTACAAAAATTATGACAAAAAGAAAAAAAATTATTAAAGACGAAAAAAATATCAAACAACTAACTTATTTATCTAAATGCTGTCTTATTTGAATTTTTTTAACAACGATTCATATTTTTATATTTTACCTATTCGTACGAACAATTAACCTAAAAAATACAACGAAAAATAAAACAAAAAGTTACAAAATTTTAAAAATATTGAAATAAGTTTCAGCTTTATAAAATTATAAAAATTACTGTACTACAAGTCAAGGTTCTGAATACCGTTCCAGCAAAGGCACCAGTTTTTCTATTGGTACGGTACTGGTTAAATACCGGTTACCGTTTCGGATTTAACGCAATTATCAATATATATAGTTAAAAATTCATTTTTTTTCCTCATAACATCCAATTCATCATATATAAACTTTCATTAGACAACAAAAATTAAAGTGTCATTATATAACTCTCATCCAGTCATCCAACCAAAAAAAAAAAGAACGGAAAAACTCTCCCATAATAAAAAGTAAGAAAAGAGTAAGGGGTGGATAAAAAGAAAGAAGTAAGAGTGAGGGGTAATAATGTACTTGTGTTACGTTAGGGCTGCACACATTTATAAACCTTCTTTCCCCTTCTTCTTTCCGATTTCTACTGCTGCGTGCTGAGTCTGCTCTCTCTCTCTCTCTCTCTCAGTCATGGCAAAACAGGTAGGAGTATAGCTCTCTCTCTCTCTCTCGTCCTCTTTTTCTGTGATTACCAAGATACCGGACGAAATTACCGGTAACTACATCTCGGCCGAGATTTTCCGGATTCTCCGGTACCCGCCGGTATTTGAACCGAAACGGTATTTGAGGGTGAAGTTACCGATTTTATCCAAATCCGGTACTCACCGGTACGGAACGGTATTAACAACCTTGCTACAAGTAACACTCTACTACTGGCATTTCCTTGGGTAATTTCGTCTACTTCGCCATTTCCTAAAACCCTATAACCCCACTTCTTCTCCGGCCTATACCCCAATTAGCATAGAGCCAGCCCTGTAAAAGCTCGATTGATCCGAAAATGGCGTCTCTGATATCTGAAACCATCCCAAGGTTCACCGCCGAAGCTCTCCGCGCCGCCGCCAAACAATCCGAAGGTTGCCACGTCGTCCACGTCCGTCTCCGTCGTGCCATCAAACGTTATCTCCGAGGTCCCCTGACTGTCTCGCTCTCTCTCTCATCATATACGTATACATAGATATTTATACGCAAGCAATTTTTTTTAAGAAAATGCGGATATTCTGTGAAGTAACAAACTTTGAGGGGAATTTGAAGTCTTTCCCCCCCGGGTGGAAAGACGAAGGCCAGGATATAAGCTGCTGAAATGAGGTTTTTTGAATGTTATTTATTTATTTCAGAAAAAAAGGAGAGAGAAATCTGTCACGCTTACAACCCATTTGGATTGTGAGGGAAGGTGTGATAAGAAAGGGGAAGGAGCCAATCAAGAATTTTCATTTTTATACTTTTCTCTTCATTTCTCACCAAATTACTCAATCCAAACATTTGGATTTAGTAATTAAGCAAGAAACTCTAGTACTTTATTTTCTTTTTCTTATCAAATCCCTCAATCTAAAGGGGCTGTGCCTGTTAGTATAAACTATAGAAGTCTAGATAGATAGATACAGGATCATAAACATGTGAGTGATTATTCGGACAGAGCAAGAGGATACTCATATGAGGAGGAAAGTGTTGAGCTTGACCCAGTCGTTCAACGAAATAAAGGATGTGAATCTCATGCTTACTGCCTCCACTTCGAAAGAGCTCGTCGAAGATCCTCTCAAGTCCGTGGAATGCTCAAAACGGTGGAAGATCAAGAGCTCTTATGGCGACATCGGTCTCAAGTACAGAGAAGACCAGACCGTCGCTTATGTAGCCTCCCGAATGCCCGCCGTCTACTCTGCTTGCTATAGAGTTCTCAGTGAGGTAATAGTAGTAGTGGTAATTTTTCCATATGTATGTGTGTTTGATTCGTGGTTTTGAGCTGGTTGAATTCATTTGACATGAGGTTCGGTTCTAGGTTCATAGAAGGCTACCTGGTTTTTCTCCAACAAGGGTATTGGATTTTGGTGCTGGTACTGGTTCAGCTATGTGGTGAGAAGCTAATTTATGATCATGCCTATGTTGGCCTAAACTCAATTTAAATTTTTAATAGGGAAGTGCAGTTATATTGGGCTTTGGTTTTGGGTCTCTAACCAATAAGTTTGTCTTTATTTTGATTCTAACCAAATAAATTTGAACTTTCTGTTCTATTTAAAATCATAATTGACTTTCGTGACTTGAAAGAACACCCATTTCTGTTTTAGTAGGTGGTGGTGTAGTATATTTCAATAGTTTCTTTTGCTGTCAATTTTCTGTATACTTTTGGGAAGTTTGGAGCAAATTATTCATATTTTTCCTTTGATTTTTTAGTCTTGCATTTTAAATTCTTTTCCAATGATTGAATACAATAACAGCAGAGCCCATTTAGTCCCCAATCATTGGGGGTATGGGCGGGGGAGGATTGGAGACAGGCCTAACCTTTGGCAATATGTTCAAAGTGGCTGCTCACAGAATACCACTGAAACAGTGGCCCCCTTATACCTGTTTTGTTGCGGAACCATGCCCCCAAATCAAAGCCAAATGGCATCAAAGAGCAGTGGCGGCTCCAAGAATTTGTGATAGGGTGTTCAGAATTTACCTTAACTCTACCAGCTGATTTATTAACCAATAATATATGTACAAAATGTCATATAGTTGTATAAATAGTACGGTAAAAAAACATGACCTCTATTCTAAAAAAAAATGAACTACGAGGCAAAATAAGAACTTAAAAATATATACTATTTTTTTTTAACAAATTTTTTTTTTTTTTGGTTTTGAAAGTTGTTGTATTTTATAATAGATAGTGTTTCGAGAATGGAAGGGGTAAAATTTTACAGTTGTCCTAAATGAGTTTCATATTTTGTGCCAACATTTAACTAGCATATTAATCTACTAAAACCTTTTTGAAAGAAATTGTAGCGAGTGCGTTGGGGTTGACCTTCTCGAAAATATGTTATTTTTTAGAATAACATGATGAGATTTTCTATCGTAATCTTAAAATTCGAATGAATATTATTCAAGTTAACGGGATTTGCAATGTAGTTGATTTTTTTTAAAGCTTTGTCCATAATTTTATAAGCTAACTAGATTAAAAAAAATAGTTATTGTTATGAATGCGAAATTAACACATTTAGACCATCGACAATAAGATGGAGAGAGAACACAGAGCATAATATTTACACCAATAGATTCTTCTTTTTACTTTCTTTTTACAATTTTTTAAATTATGATTATGAGCTTTATTTGAAATAATGTGTTAAGTGTTCAAATATGAATTATGTGAATTGATGGACTGTAATTGGGTTGGGATTGAGTGTTTAATTAGTTTTGGGTTAGGTGTTCAATTCTTTTTGTGTTTGATGTTCAAGACTTTTAGTATTGGGTGTTCATTGACATTTACGTTGGGTGTTCAAAAAAAGGCTAGCCCCATAAGTTTTATATGTATTCTAAGCAAAAAAAATAAAATTGTTCGGGTGTTCAGTTGACCATGGAAACCCTAAGGTGGAGCCGCCTCTCTCAAAGAGGGCATGCCTAAAGACCCAAATCAACTTATGTGCACATTACCATGCTTCCTTCATTGATAGTCCAGAGCATCGGTATGCACACAATTAACATGCAAAACATAAAGGAAAGAAAATCCTATGGGACATTGGAACAAATTAGGGAGGGAACTTGGGGAGGGAATAGAGCTGGTTCTGAGATTTGTGGGGCCTTAAGCAAACTCTTCATAGGAGGCCCTTAAGTCTCAATAAACTTTGCATCTTAAGTCTCAATAAACTTTGCATAGTTTAAAATAGTTAGAACTCATACACTGATTGATATAGGAGACACGATTCTAAAACACACCTCAGTTACCAATTCAACGAGAAAGATTCAAGAACAATCCCAATTTCAGAAAATTCAAGGTTCCAGTGAAGTTATCGAGGCATCAAAACTTTAACCCTTTAAGCATTTTTCATTTTGTCAAGTGTTACAGGTATGGGATCATCAAGTTATCAATAATCCACACCTCAACCAAACTAGGATCTATAAATGCGTAAACCAAAGGAGAAACATCAGTAATTGTTACAGAAATAAAATGTACAATAATCGTTTTCACTTGGGCCTTACTTTAAATTGGGCCCTTCAGTGTTTTAGGCAGGTTTACTTAATTTTTATGCAGGCCTTAATTATACATGGACCTATGGAATTTGGGGGCCCAAAAATTAGTCAAAATTTGGGGCCTAAAGTGAAGGCTTTATGGGATTTAGCCCAAAGCCGGCTCTGGGAAGGAAGCAACTCACCTTTGAAGAGGAAATTGTTTACCTAGATAATAAACTTCAGTTACCAAGGAACTTGCTTTGACTTAGAAAACTGATGCCCACGAAACTCATTTGGGAAATAGAATAAAATCTTATGAAATTTGATGTGCAATGTTTGCAAAACGTTGCCAACACTTTTGTATGCTTCATTAAAAACTGTATGTTCAACGCTTGAATGAATATTTAAAATTTCTGGCACCCCCTATTAGGAAATCATGGTTCCGCCACTGTATGTGGTTACTTGTGAAGTGAAGATATATGGGTTTATGTTTCTGATTGTTGTTGGCACTTGTTTCTAAAGGGCAGTGCGTGAGGTCTGGCCAAGATCTTTGGAAAGAATTAACTTAGTAGAGCCATCCCAGTCAATGCAACGTGCTGGTCAGAGCCTCATAAAGAGTAAGTTTGGATGAAAAGGAGCCTCTTTGAGATATTTCTTAGTTGATGTTTAAGGGAAAGTATTGAACCTATAAAATATGATCAAGTGATTTAGATGCCTTGTGTCAGTTATAAAGTAATCTTTGGCTGTATATGGTCGATTCTCGATTCAACTTCATGTCTAAAAGAAAGTATATCAAAATCAAAATATGACCTTGAAAATATAGGTCCAGTAGCGACATCCCAGCAGTTTTGGTCCCATTCCCTCTAAGGAGATTCAAGTTCACGTTTCCATGATATATCAAATGAATAGTTTGGAAGTCTAAGTTTTGAACTTTGTTTATTTAGGAAGAATACACACAGACACAGTTTGGAGTAGAGAAATAAAATAGATTCAAATATGTTTCGAAATATGAAACTTTTGCTTAGATACTCCATTCATTTTGAAGTATTCAGACAACTCGACTGTTAGTGCCATGTGTTTTCTTAGTTGGCATTGGATCATTTCTATCATTGGTCAGTTGGTATATTTCCGAAATAGGGAGTGAACTTCATTTCCTTGCCATTGATGGTAAGTAACTTCTAACATTTGGATGCTATGGTTATTGTAGACCTAAAGAATCTGCCACTAATTCACAGCTATGATAGTATTCAATCACTGACTAAGAATATTAACAAATCTGAGAGGGACCATGACCTCGTCATTGCTGTAAGTTTTGTTCTTCTCTTGCATTACTTTTTTTTTTTTGCCACAAGCTTCATCATTCTTTTGACTATACCCATCAACTTCTCTGAGAACTATTTTATGTGGCCTTGGTTTGTGCTAATTAGTGCTTGATCTTTGTTTTTATTGGGTGAAGTCTTATGTGCTTGGAGAGATACCATCACAGCAGGACAGAATTACTATTGTGCGCCAGCTTTGGGATCTTACACAAGATGTTCTGGTAAGTTTCAACCCCGTGGACATGTTCATGTCTCAGGATGTGCATACTTTGGTGCTGATGGCACATGGAATTGTGTTGCCAATGTTTGTCATTGAGTTTGTATCACCTGGTCCTGTTTTTATCACTTATATGGTCTATTTGTTTCAATCCAATTACCTCGGATTAAAATTATTTTAATGAGGAATGTTCTAGAAAGAAGATGGTTCTGTACTATACTGCTGTGTAGTCTTTAAGGCTTTGCTTCGAAGAAATTATCTTCTATCTGAAGCTGGATGTTGGGACTAGGGAATTTGCTTCTCACGAAATAAACTTTTCTTTTAGGCTATTCTGAAAATTCCGAATATTGGGCAGGTTTTGGTGGAACCTGGAACACCACATGGATTTAACATCATATCGCAAATGCGGTCCTATATTTTATGGATGGAAAAAAGGGTAAGATATATCTATAATGTTACCCTCAATCAAACAGATTTGGTGTTGGAATCCTCCTCTTTCATACATAGTTGTCTTTTCTTCTTTGAAGTTTTGAATATATTTCATTCTGATGTTTAGAAACGCCGCAAATCAAAGGGTGCAATTGATGATACTTCTAAGGATCTGATGACTCTTAAGAGTGGGGCCTTTGTTGTTGCTCCGGTGAGTTTGACTATTTATCATTTTTTTGTTCCTACTCATCCGTTCTGACTATAATAATTTATATACGTACTTTTTGTAATATTAATGTTCCTGATGCAGTGTGCTCATGATGGACGTTGTCCTTTGGATAATACTGGCAAATATTGTCATTTTGTTCAGCGTTTGCAGAGGACCACATCACAGCGTGTGTACAAGGTTACTGTTAAACCCTTTTCTCTCTCTCTTTTTTTCCTGTTAGATTGTTTTGCATGTGGCCCGTCTTGTTACTTTCATAACCTTGGCACTTATTTGCATTATCAAGATGTCTACTACTTCTCGTTTGAGTTGTCAAGATGTCCACTACTTCTCTCTACACATTGTATTGTGACTTGTGAGAGCAGTCTATGCAAGTAAAAAAATTCTACCAAACTAAAAATCTGTTAGTCCGATTTTGGGCACCTATTTAGCACTTGGGTGATTGTTTGACGTTGCTTTTCATTATATGAGCTGTCTTAAACAACTGCGAAGTACATTGAAGCATAAATGTTTGGAGGTCTTTGATTAATATAGTAATTGACTATGGGATTGTAGGGTATGTGTATGTCATAGAGATACTGACATTAGTTTATATTGACTGTTGGCTGAATCTCTACTGCAATAGGTTGCAAGAATTAATCAAGAGCTGTATTATGTTTGTATGTTAAAGGGTTGCTCCACTACCTATTGATTAAGAGTTGTCTTTACAATTTTTGAAGTGCATTAGGTTTAGAGAAGCTATTGACCTCTTCACTGAGCATCCACTCGATCCATATGACCATTAATCTTGGGTTGTGTGGCAATTTTTTTCTCGAGTACTGTAACGAGTTAAATTCTTTCTGGCTTTTTGTGACAAGGGGGCTGTGTTGATGTTTCTTACATTTCCTCCTGCTCATAAGTGTCTTTTTAGAAGTCCAAGGGAGGGAAGCCTTTACGTGGTTTTGAAGATGAGAAGTTCTGCTTTGTGGCTTTCAGGCGAGGTCAACGACCAAGGCAAGTATTCTGAGTGACTTCTTCAAACATGTAAATGTGAACTGTGTTTATAAATTGCTATCAACTTCTGTGCTTCAAATAATTCGTAGGAAATAATACACTCGACCTTTCCTGTTTCTTTTCTCCATAAACGTATTAGTTTAAGCTTACTTAAGTTGTTTTTCATGTTAGCCCTTTTGGTACTTTGCAATCCTAAATAAATTTGTGCGCACATGGCAGTTGGGGCCAACTGAGGTGAAGCATTCATATATTGGTTGGTATCGATGGTGATGAAGCTACACATGATAGGTGCTTGTAGTAGGGTGGTTGGGGGATCAAGTTTTGGGTTGGTTGCAGGGACGGAACCAGGATTTCATAAACGGGGTGGGCCGAACTATGAAGAGTAAGCATTAGTACCACTCTGTAGGACAAGTAAGCAGGTTTCTGATCTTCTAGTCTCAATCAACCATTGACATAGCCCGGAAATACTTCCCAATTGTTTGGATTCCGGATGCTGAACGACAATATGCTCAAAATGATTAAGCTCCATTGTTGAAAATGTTGTTTGAACCTCCCAATTCCTGAAAATACTTGCCAATTGGTCGTGTGAACTTGAAGTATTCGGATTAAAATTAAAAAACAAAGAAAAAAGAACCGAAACTACGCGGGGGCCTTGGCCCCCCATAGCCCACCAATAGTTCCATCTCTGGTTGGTTGCGGAAGTACCCAAAGTTAGGGAAGCGTGCATGGGGGTTCATACAATTACAATATGTACACTGATCAATGTGATACCTTTTCCTTGTAACTTCTTGTTTTGAATCCAATTTTTCATATTATTGCAACATTTCACTGCTTTTAGCGTCCTTATTCCTACTCTTGTTGTAATTCCATTTTGCTTATTCAAACAGAGATACGTGGCCCCTTGATGGTATGAAGTTTGATACTTTGAAAGAGCAGCATGCTAAAAGGAATCCAGAGGATCTTGAAATTGACTATGGTATGTGCCTCATTTTTTCTTTTCTTTTCTCTTTTCAAGATATGCTTACAGTATTTGCATCATGCATGTCAATGTGTCATTTCTGTTCAAGGTGTCTATGCTTGGGAGTGATTATATGCATGCTTGTTTTATTTGGATTTGCTAGCAACCTTGCTAATGTGCTGAAGTCCATTTTCTTAGGAGTTCTGGATTCGTTTTTATTTAAATTTTTTCCTCCTTGATCATCTTAATAGAGGACCAATTTGAGTCAGAAGCCGAGGATGTTCCATATGGAGACAATCCAATTTCCTATGATTCCGATATTAAAGAAGCAGATGATGACATCCCTGAGGATGATGATGAGGAGGAGGAGGAAGAAAATAAAGAAGAGACAGCTTCTGCTGATCTTGGGCCCGGTTGGGGCAGAATCATTGAACCTCCTGTTCGAAGAGGAAGGCGGGTTGAACTGAACGTCTGTCGAGCAGCAAATCCTGATGGATCTGAGGGAGCCTTGGAGCGCATTGTTGTTACGCAAAGTAAGAATCCTACATTGCATAAGCAGGCCCGAAGATCTTTTTGGGGTGATTTGTGGCCCTTCTCCATGTTCGGTTTGGGTCTCTAGACCCAAACTTTTCTCTCTGCGCACGGTCTCCAATATTTTTTCTTCATAATTATTACTCCAATTTTTCTTTCTATCTCTCTCCACTCATTACCCCAAAAACTTTACTCAAAACCCAAGCCAAACATGCTCCTTGTTGTAACGTACCTGTTTTCATGTTATTATAAATGTATACGTGAATCCTGTTATTTACAATCAATGGTTTTTGCTTCTCTCTGCTAGCCACTTGTGCTTTCACAATACAGATGTATATGCATTTGGAGTGCAGATGTCCGAATTGGTGCAGTTCTGTAGAAACCAAATAACTGGATCGTTTCGAACAGTTATAACAACTTGACAGCCAAAACCTGACCGTTATACATGTAGAATCTGACCATAACCAAACTGTAAGAACAGTGCGGTTCTGGTTCAATCCCTGATTCTACCTTGTTAAAATCCAAAAACACGGTAGACAAAAATATAAAACCGCAAAGTAGTTCGGAAAACCCTGCTCTCAAATCTCACATTATTGACCACTTCAGTGCTTTGTTCTGCACACGCACACACTAATACTGATACATTTTTGCACTGGACCTGGAGTCATAAAGTCTTCACGAATGAGAATCATGAGATCAATGCTAACCTGGGCTCTATCCCTCTCATGGAGGAAATTGTGTGTGCTGTTAAGAACATAGGGGCTTTTAAAGCCCCTGGCCCTGATGGTTATCAGGCTAATTTGTACCATAAGTATTGGATTATTGTTGGACCTTCCTTTGTTTCTCTGATTCAAGGTTGTTTTCGTAATATAGGGCTGTTCCTAAAGACATGAACCGTACTCTCATTGCCCTTATTCCTAAAACAGAGAACCCTGAAACTATTAGCCAATTCAGGCCTATAGGGTTGCGCAATGTGTCCTATAAAGTTATCGCTAAAATCATTGTCAATCGCATTAGACCTCATCTTGATACACCATTATTAGCAGCCCCTTTCAATCCAGTTTCATAACTGGAAGGCACACAACTGATAACATCATTATTTGTCAAGAGCTTTTAGAAATCGCAATGGTAAGAATGGTGGTATGATTTTGAAAATTCACTTTGATAAGGACTATGATAGAGTTTTGTGGGACTTTCTGTTACACTCTCAGATACTTTTGCTTCAATGAAGAACTCATTGCTCTTATTTTGAACTAGAACCGTGTTGTGTCGTGCCATACCCGTCCTACTTCCGTGCCTGTGCCCGTGTCCGTGCCGTACCTAGCTAGAACCGTGTCGTACCGTGTCGTGACTCATGCCCCATCTCACTTCCATGTGGTGCCCGTCTAAGACTGTGTCGTGCCGTGCCGTGCTAACTTCCTTGCCGTGTCTGTGTCATTCCCGCTCACTTCCGTGTCCGTACCCGTGCCGCGTGCCCACTAAGACCGTACTGTGTTGTGCCGTGCCAGGATTAAACCGTGCCTGTGGCATGCTGTGCCGCCTTCAAACGTGTTGTGCTCTTGCCATGCCGACCCGGCCCGTTTGACACCTCTACTTTGAAATAGTTATTGTGATCCCAACAACCTTATAACCTCCTGGGCTATACAAACAAATCCTAAAAGGTAGTAAAGGATGTTCCATCATTCATACCAATGTTCTAAAGTCACTAGGCGCTAGTCGGGCAGTCGGCCACCTTCGAGTGATAATCGGTGCTTATTAATTAGTAATTGGTGACGTTAGTCGGATCGTCCCCACCAACGATTAATCGCCGATTAATCCCTTGTTTTAGAACACCGAATTTATACAAGTAGTCACTGAACAACAATTCCAGTCTCAAACACAAAACGAACTAAAGCAACTAAGGACAATTACGTTTCATAATCCACTACTCATTCAATTAACAAAAAAAAGATAACTAACTTCTGTCAGTTAATAATGAATCTAGCATAGTAATCAGGCTCTCTAAATCACCAAATCAAAATTACGAAAGTATAGAGAGACGAATACATACACAGAGAGAATTGCAAGGAACCCAACTCCCAATTTGTTTTGTTCTGTATAAACAGGATTCAGAGAAACAGAAGCAAATGCTCGAGCGTATCCCTGTGAGTAAATTGTAAATGCTGTCGAGGGACCTTTGATTTGTAGTTAGGCCGAACCCCCCATTTTTTGTTGGATCGATCAACATGAATTTTTGCAAAGTTGAAATTCTTGGGACCGATTGTGAAATTATAGTAGAAGTATGTTATTGCCATTCTCCAGTAATTTGCATGAGAAGAAGTATATTAACAAGAACTTGTAGGAGCAGAATCAGATCTCCGCATCAAGCTCTACTCTATGATGCACTCCGCTATGAACTTTATGATGCACTCAATTATGAACAAAATGCACTCCGCTATAACTTCATCCCAGTAAGTATCCCTCGGAGCTTTTGCTCGCTTAGGTTTTGCTGATGAAGTATCATGAGAAGAACAGGATTTTTTCCTCCTAAGGGATACGAAATTCAGAGATGCAGTGATCTTATCGCCGATACGCTTGAGAAATTTTGTTGGCAATGATAGTCTTGATCTTCTGGATTCCTTGACGTACTCCCTTGGTAGAGCACTATTTGCGAAACGTGGGATTGTCAGGATTAGTTTCTGGTTTGGTTTGACGGTCACCGGTCCACTGCCTACTTCCGACATTGAGAAACAGTCTTTGTTGCAGAGAAAGAGTTTTAGGTGTGCGAGTTTGAGCTATTGGAGTTGTATGTGGAATGTAAGAAGCCTAAGCAAAGGGCGAAGAGAACAATGCAATAGAAGAGTTTTAGTACTTTGGAGGAGGAGAAAGGAACGAACCAATGAACACTCCCAACTTGTAGAAAACTCTCTCAAACCTGAGGTAGCCAAATTGAGTGGAGTACTAACTTTGTGCTGTATTAGGATGCAAGTGTATCCTGATGAACTTGGCCAAAAGCCTTTGGGAGTGCCAAGAAGTGTCAAAACTGAAACTTTTTGAGGATCCTTTGATAATCCTTGCAAGGCGTGGTTGTATTGCTACCTAGACTTGGAAGCTTTGGGGATGCATAAGGTTGCTCAATGCACTACTTCTCCTGAAATCATCTCTGCTTATTTAAGCCATTATTATTTTTGGCACCCGACATACAGTCTATTTGAAACTTCAATATGAGTTATTGTGGTCTCCGATGTCTTAATTCTGACTCCTGATTTCTGTATTTTATCTTAAGCTTGTTTGTCGCGGAAACAAGTTAGCTGCGGTTTAGAATATGGTTGAATGTGAGACCCAAAGGTTCCATGTCAACACTGATTTTCACAAAATTATAACGACAGAAGTAATAAGTTATCTGTTGATTCTATCATGGAAGCTCATTTATTCAGTTTCTTTGCATCCCATATAGAACGGTACGTCTCCATCTTTAGGTTTTGAAACTACCATTCCGTGAAGTTTATCTTTCTCCACTTTGGACGTGTCCCGCGTGTATCTGAGACATGTCCGATATGTGTCCAAAATGTGTCTGACTGGAAAAAAGAACAACGGTTTGACTAAAAAAAGAAACGTGTCTAACTTAGAAAATTAAATACTCGGACACATATTTTTCACATGCCAGGAACGTGTCTACCGTGTTCGACATGTCTGCGATTCGGATACAAAAGGCCCAGAAACATGTCTGTGCTTCTTAGATTACAACCAGCAATGAAAAACGTACTCAGCTAAAAGAAGAAAAAAAGAGCTTATTGCGTTTTCCTTGATTCTCTCCGTACCATTGTATCTCTTCTTTCAAATGAGACCTAACCCCTTGTGACGGATTTATGCTCATCTTTTTTAATTAAGTTAGGACGAGGCGATTTACAACACAAGCAGGAATGGGTGTAACGGCCAAAAAAATTAGAAGTTCCTCAGTGCATACTGGTTATTTGCATGACAAAAAGGGGGACGAAACAAAACAAAAGGGGAAAAAAACTTATCTTTGGTGCAGCAGTCCCATCAACACCATTTTTCTTTATGAATTCCAAGTGAGATAGGATGCAAACTGGCCTTTTCCAAAAAATAAATAATCCAAGAGAAGATACAGCCCAACAACACAACAACACAGGAATGAAAGCGTTGTAAGGAAGTCAAAATTCCTCGCATCCTACTACAGACTTGAATGAACAAAACAGAGCACCAAGGGCTGATCTTTTCACTAGGGCAGCAGTATTATTACCATTAAAAAAAGCACTTGAAAATCACAGGAATTAAAACAAACAATGTCAAAAACTACAAGAAGGTCGATGGATACTGGGCTATTTGGGCTCAAGCTGCACCACAACCGAAGTTTTGCCCAATGATTTGGAAGTGTCTATACAATCTTGTAAGTCCTGGTCGCAAGCTATTAAAATCAAGTCATTTTCCTCATCTTCATACCTGACGTAATAAGTTCCAGCTTCCAGGTTCAGTCTATTAGCCACTTCTTGCTGAAGCGCTACTAATCTAGATGGTAAAGACAGCCGGAACTTTATCGTATTATTTTCATATTTCGCCTTAATTGTCACCATATCCGCCGCATCTTGGAATGCTGGCTTTGGGTGTGCAGCATTATCCGAGTCTTGATTCGAAGGCAAATCAGAATTTAGACGTTGTCGAGTTTGTCCCTCGTTCTCAGCCGGCGAGAGTCGAAAGGAATGCAACTCTTCTATGTTGCGAGGTGGCCATCGATGGATACGATGATGCCTACATACACGCTTCAATGTCGATACGCTAACTGCAAAAAGAACAATTTAGATCAGAGAAAAACCTTCTATACTTCCAAAAGCCCAACAATTTCTAAATGAAAAGATACCGTCTAGTTAAAAATTACGAGGACAACAAGCAAACTCGGATTTTAAATTTTGGGAGGGTACTCTTACCTTGGAGTTTCTCTGCAGCCCCTTTGCGACCCATTTTCGCACATTTAAGGATATCCTCTAACGGAACTTTAATTTTAACTCCAGTTCCTTTATGTTCCTTTTGCGTCTCTCTTTTGCATTCTTCTGAGCTAGTGACTATAATGGTGTTTCGATCTGCAATGACGACATTCTGTCCATTGTTTGGAGGATCCAATGGCGGCTGATGAGATGAATCTAGTTGCATCACCACTTCTCCATTCTGCAAGGCTTCAAGACTAGGCGAAATGTAGTTTTGATCTTCACTAACGACATTCGTTCCACCGCGTATGGCATCCATTGATGCCTGATCCAGTTGACCTAGCTGCAACATCACTCCTCCACCCTTAGCTTGGATGTTTTGAACAGACTGAAATTTTCCACCCGAATGAAAATCAATAACTTCAACTGATAATAAATCCCCCAGTTCTTGGCCAGAAGCAAGCTTAAAAGTTTTGAAATTTTCCTCCATCGTTCCCAATATCAAGCTCAATATTGAGGTCCATGAGTTGTTACTGCTCCTGGGCAAAAAAACCTCTAGTACATAAATGTCATTTGCAGTGTAACTGCTCTGCAAGCATATTGTGAACCAACCACGAAATTGGCAATGTCGTGCACAGGGTACCAAGGGGTACTCAACTAAGCTGAGTTGGGTTATATCCGAGCAGTATAATATGTTAGAAGATGAATGTACCATCCCGGCAACCACTCCCGTTCTTAAGTGACTGCATTTACTGACTTCTATGAGCAAGGCTTCGTCGCCATCTCCGCACCCAATAACTTCCACACCCTTGGACAGGAGTTGCCCTCGCAGTAAATAGTTGCAAGCACTGCAAGGGACCCATGTCATAGCCAAGGGTAGCTTATGAATTCTGCGCACCGTTTCCAGCACCGTCTTGAGTTCCTGGAAGGCAGTTTTTTTTTTTTTTTTTTGATCCGCCTGGAAGGCAGTTGTGCGTGCTTTATTTTCATCCCCGATCTGTTTAGAAAGTATTGTCACATCAGGTTTCTTGGGTTAAGTTATCACTTACAGTAATTATGAACTGTTTAAAAATCAAAAGATTTAATATTGCATCAAGGTTTGCCACTCACTTGTATTTTGTAGTGTTGACATCCATCAAAACATAGCAGACCAAACTCCTGCAGGGGAATGGAGACATGCAACTCACGAATCTTGAAAACATACTCGCTATACACAAGTAGGGTCAAAGAAAAGCAAAGTAAAGAAAATATACGTCTATATATGTGACAAGGGCTTGTGCAACATTTGCCTTGCCAAAGCCCCAGACTCTGACGAAATGATCTTGGAAATTTTGAGTCAGCATTCAACATATTAATATTTTCTTCAAAGGAACACATGCTTCCGACGAATAAGAGTTCAGTACCCCAACTAAAATTCAAAGGAGACGTTTAGAAATACACTAGCTCAGATTTGAGTTCAGAGAATTCAGCTGCAATGGTGTTTCACACGAATGGATGTCAAGTCAAAGAGAACTTGGCAGAGGAGTCCCTGGCTTATTTGTTAAGCCCTAATTCCACTCAGGATACTTTAACATCATAATTAAAGAGGGGCGATTTTCTTTTTAAACAGCAGCCTCCTTGTGTCCAACAGAACAAAACCCGCAAAACACCTCAAGGCCTAATGATGTCCGTTATCTGGGGAGATTTATATCAAGACAACTGAATCAGGCTTTGGACTGTTGTGTCTCATTTAAATGCTTAATATTCACATTTGATTGCTTATCCAATTCTTAACCAATTATGCATTGCAGTTGTCTAATTGGCTAACTATTTCCGTCTGAAAGGAAAAACATAGGCTCATGCTCATAGGTGCAATGACTATATTTGAAGGAGAAACAGTGGGTTGTTGCAAATCATTGACTTCTTTTCTTTCTTTCTTTCTTTCTTTCTTTTTTTTCTTTTTTAATGGTAAGAGCCAAATCATCGACTTCAAAATGTTGTGTTTTAAGCCTTTCGTGATTCCATAAGATGACCATGTAGCTCAAGTATACTCATATTGTCCGAATCACCGGTTCAATACAATGAGTTATTGCCATAAGAAATTGAAGGATACCAGTGTTTCTTGTGTTGACATAAAGGGATGAAAATTTTAAAAAGTTAAGAGTAAATGGATGACCAAAGTATAAGAATTAACACTTTAACTTTTGCATTTCTCTTTTCAAACAGGGGTTCGAGCCTCCTTGTATACAATTTTTATATTTGTTGTTCGAAAGCTTTCTCTCTTCTACAACAATAGTTCAAAAGCTTTCTCTCTTCTAGTTCAGTGTGGCGCTTCATCAAACACTTAACGGGCATTCAAAACCACTCGTTTTTGTTCCTTCCCCCCGCCCCCCCCCCCCCCCCCCCCCCCCCACTCGTTTTTATGAGAGTGATTTTCCAATTCTTTGATGGTCCTAATCCCTCTTCTGGGGGTTCGCGAGTTAGGGTTTCTAGTCCGATTCAGTCTAGGGTTTCTCAGAAGGTGGATATCATTCAATTGCCGGAGAGGGCTTCTGTTCCATCCTTTGAGCATCTGCAAGTCCTGCGGAGCGTCAATAATGAACACTACTTTTTTCCAGTAGTGGGTACCCTTATTCAAATAGCTCCTCCCCAGTTGTTAAAAAAAAAGGACATATCCAGTTGCGACATTTCTGGTTCCGTCCAGACTCCATAGCTCAATTTGATCATTGAGAAGATTAGCCAGGACAAAAATTATGTGGATCATCAGATATTGATCAACATGATTTAGAACACTTTATTTTTTTGTTGATTTGATGACAAGAATTTAGAACACATTTATATTCAAACAAATACACATACACCAGATTGGAGCCCATTTATTTGAAGATAAATATGCTCGATCAGTTTGTGATCGATATTCAAGCAAATTGGGTAGATAATACTTCTTCACAGGCTCTACACAATGAACTGAAAAAAAATCATCAAAATGAGTCCGGGATAGACCCGACTATCCATAGGGAAAAGACAACAAAAAAAAAAAATAGCATTTCATTATTTCATATCTAACTTTCATAAATTATTACGAGTAGTTTAAAAGTGAATTTTTAATAGGGAAATTCAGGACATCTCAGCTAATTTTAACCTTTCAAGGAGACATATTTTAGAAGTACGTGTATTTTATATGAAAAAGTTGAATTCCTGACGAGACCAACATTAAGGAGCTGAGCGAGTAGAAAAGAAGCATAGTTGAGAAAAATCAACTTATAATCTTTCAAGCTAAAGCTGAAATTTATAATTGGCTCCAGTTTTGTGGAAATTAATGCATCATCTTGTGCCTAACAACCAATAAAGTAGTTTTAAAAAAAAAAAGGGAAAAAAGAATATGAAAGTTAACAAGAAATTCAAAGATGCCTGGATTATTGACAAACCTGAAAAATGTCATACATTCGGCCGAGGAAAGATTTGCCATGCCAATCTTGAACCATGTTGAACAGAGACACAATCTCAAGTACACCAACACAGGTGCGGCTGGAATGTTCAAACACTGGCACAGCACAAGATGATCTAATTTTGCAACGTAAAGCAAGGTCGCGTTGTGGATACTCTTTAAGAGTGTAATGCTTCACTTTCGTAGTGGATTCGGGGAGTTGATTGAGGAAGACACGGCCAGGAAGCCCAAGTTGTTCTTGTGCACACTCTGCATCTGCGTAGAAGGAGTTATTATACTCCCTACACATCCCCATCCTATATGAACAAAGCCTATTTCTCGAATCCGTGTCAATTGTTTGACCAAGAGCAAAAGGTTGGAATTGAGTTGTAAGCAAAGTCCGCCCCTCGGACGTTTTTGTGGGTGCCCAAAATTGAACTAGGGAATCCTGAAGTTCTTCCTCGGATATCAATTTTTGGAGAGCATGTCTGATTAAGTCCGCAAAATGATCTGTAAATGAAAATTGAGGTTGAGCCCCTAAAAAAAGAAGAAGAAAGCAAGAGAGAAAGAGAGAGAAGACTTGCCGAGTTGGCTCCAGAAAACCCATCCAAAAGTCGGATGCCCATAATAATCTGCTTCAAATCGCGACCAATAGAGTCGTTCCTTTCGTATGTATTCCTTGAAATCGGGAGGGAAACAGATCCCCTCCACAACTCCAAGGATTGTATGGGCATCATCAACACTTCCGTGTATGTGTATTTGTGGAAACAGAGCTCCTCCACAATCAACTTCTACGGAATCATCCCGTGCCTAACAACCAATAAAGTAGTAAAAAAAAATGGAAAAAAAGAATATGAAAGTTAAGAAATTCAAAGATGCCTGGATTATTGACAAACCTGAAAAATGTCATGCGAAAGTGAAACAAACGTGTGTGGAGACACAATCTCAAGTACACCAACACAGGTGTGGCTGGAACGGTCGAACACTGGCACAGCCCAAGATGATCCAATCTTGCAACGTAAAGCAAGGTCGCGTTGTGGATACTCTTTAAGAGAGTAATGCTTCACATGTGGAGTGGATTCGGGGAGTTGATTGAGGAAGACACGGCCAGGAAGCCCAAGTTGATCTTCTCCACTCTCTGCATCTGCGTAGAAGGAGTTATTATACTCCCTACACATCCCCATCCTATACTCACAAAGCCTATATCTCGCAACCGAGGAATATGATGTTATACCAAGAGCAAAAGGTTGGAATTGAGTTGTAAGCAAAGTCCGCCCCTCGGACGTTTTTGTGGCTGCCCAAAATTGAACTAGGGAATTCCTATGTTCCTCCTTGGATATCAATTTTTGGATAGCCTGTCTGATTAAGTCCGCGGAATTATCTGTAAATGAAAATTGAGGTTGAGCCCCTAAAAAAAGAAGAAGAAAGAAGAAAGCAAGAGAGAGAAGACTTGCCGAGTTGGCTCCAGAAAACCCATCCTAAATCATCTGGAAGATCTTCAAATCGCGACCAGTTGAGTCGTTCCTTTTGTATGTATTCCTTGAAATCGGGAGGGAAATAGTCCTCCTCAACTCCAAGGAATGTATGGGCATCATCAACACTTCCGTGTATGTGTATGGGCATCTTCATCATCTTGAATTCTATTCTTTGCAGATGAATGAATGAACTTATCTTGTTCTTGTTGCCCCCTGGCTCACACTTCCCTCTATTTTCTATTATTATATATATTGGAGGATAGGATAGGAGTGGTACTTTCGTCACCGACGAACTTTATTTATTCAACTGGGGAGGGGAGGGATTGGGTGTGGTGTGATGTTCTGGTTTGGGGTGAGGGGGACACGTGTTGCCCATTGAGGTGTGGAACAGAGGACTCGGACAGAGGATCCGGAGCCGGGGCGGAGCAGATGCATACCAGCTAGACTCCACATCTTTTGCAATAGAGAAAGGGGCTTGCTATTTGCAGCCACTTATTTCCTGAACGTAGCCTGTATATACTATGGTACACACCTGTATATAATATGGTACACAAACTACGTTCAGGAAATAAGTGGCTGCAAATAGCAAGCCCCTAGAGAAAATGGTGGGCCAGTCCTGCTTTTGAAATCTATTGCTCACCAAGTATTTGCGGTCAAAGTGTGCACCGACTCTTTTCCCCTCCCTCTTTCCTCTCACCCACGTGCGGCGACTCCTTTTTCGTTCATACTAGTGCGCTCTCTCTCTGTCTCTCTCTCTCTCTCTTGGTCCCAACCCCCAAAAAGTTGTCTGACAAATATTACTGTACACAGAAAGACTACTGGCACAGAAAACAGATTTTCTATACAGATTTATTGTGGAGTCTACCACGGATCCCATACAAATGATCCGAATCGTTTATTAAATGTAAAACAATTTTTCAAGGGCCGTCGCGGTGCCCACCCCATGCGGTGGGCGTAGCTTTTCTGTTATCAAACTCCCTTGACTTCATTGGAGATTCGTTTTAAGGGTACTTAAATATTTATTATTTAATCAGTTCATTTATACGTCTCTTCTTCTTCTTCCTTTTTTACCAATACTATATATACAGTTTACGAGGTGTTAGTATGTTAGTCAATATGAGATTCAAAGACTATTCATAGCACTAAACCCCAAATTCGCCTCCTGTGGGGCTCAACCTCCGCCTCTACTGTGAAGGGAAGATGAGACAACCAACTTCACTAGGTATTTAAATGTTCGGTTTGGGAAGTTTACAGAATATGAGTTATTCGAGATCGACTCGTGATTTGCTTCATTAAAATTCGTTTTATCCTGTTATGTATTGACTAACTATGTTGCATAGAGACTTTCTAATTCTAACTAATGGCTGTGCTTCTACAGTTCTACTAGTCATTAGGGGAGCTGAAACATAAGTACATCACATTTATCGATATAGAATGTAATTTTGAAATTACTGTTTTTGGAAACAAGTCTATCCGTCTCAGTAAACTAATACGTTCGCTGATCAAAAAAGTAAACTATTATGTTCAACTCTTAAGGCAGTAAATGTTTAGGTGTATACAAGAGTTGATGTCCTTATCTTCTTGTTTCCGATTGTTGGTTCTGCAGGTAAGGGGGAGCGTAATGTGTAAAGATATTGTCTGGTTTGAGCTACACACTTGTGACTCTTAAGCACGACAGTAGGAAGGGCTTTGAAAATGTGGCAGTGAGCACCTGAGAGAAATTGGCCTACTAGAAATCACTTGTTCGGTTTGGATTTTGTGCGAGGTTTTTGAGAGTAATAAGTGGAGAGAGAGAGAGAGAATTATAATTGGAGACCATTGTTTACCTATTTTTTCCTTCTCCGGAGCGAATTGACAGAGAACGAAAACAAAAGCAACAAGCCAACAACAAAAAGAAAAGGCAAATGCGGCTTGTCTCTACAAACGGATTTGAGGTTCCTTGCCGTATTTCAGGACTTCACCGGAAGAGAAAATGGCGAATGAATCAAATGCTACTTTTGGTGGTGATGAATCGACTCTTAAAAGAAGACCATCACCCGCCAATCTTCAAGAATGGAATCGACCCATCGATTGGGTGGAGTGGATTGATGGTTTAGTGAAGTGGGGTGGAGCGGAAGAAAAATAACAAATGGACTTTGTTATTTTTCCAAGGTAGAATTACAATCAAGAAGGACGGATCCTCATTGAAAGTAAGAAAGTAAGTTAATCCTACTCCTAGGAAGACAAAAATTAAGAACAAAGTTAAGACTTTGATTTTGTTGAAGGGGTTTACAATGAAGCCAAAAGAGGCTATTTATAGAAAAAATGTGTAGGAAATAACTTCCTAACTTCTCACTACTCTTCATCATCTTCCAAGTGTCCAAATAACTTCCCACAAACTCCAAAGTGTGTAGGAGCATGTCACTTGTCTAAATAACTTCTCTTCAACTTCAAAGTGTGTAGGAACAAGCCAAGTGTCCTACATGCAAATACAAACAAATAAAAGAAATAAAAACTAGTTATATTATTTATATGAAATAATAAAATATGAAGCATTTTCATAATCGCCACCTTCTGGTCGATAATCGACAGGCAGTGAATATATGGTACAAACAACCGTGCCCAGAGGTTTTGAGATCCCAAAACGAACAAGACACACATGGATGTTTTTCTCCTGTACACAGGAGGAGCAGAGTGGTGGGTAAGCTGGTAAGTTTATGGAAGGCACACTGGAAGTTGTGTGGATAATATAACATGGTGCAGCTTGCTGTTTGGTTTAGATCCCAAACAACTGTATTGAAGATTAGCTCTGATGGTGTTTTTGCCCACCAGTCATCCAAAGGTGTAATAGGGATAGTTGCGAGAGATGCAGATGGGAAATTTGTGGCAGCTATAGATGTTTCTCTCTCAAATATCAGTGCTGTGATGGTACAGTCAAGGTGGGCATAGGGTGACACAGAAGGGTTGTGATTCAGTTCATGTAGAGGGTGACACAGAAGCAGTAATTGTCATGCTCTACGGAACAGCTGCTGTAGTTTGAAACAATCCTTTTCTCGATGCGTATGTCCAGCTCCTGAAAGGTAGGATTGACTGGTTGTCGGCTTATCGCAATGGGTTCGGGTTGGCATTTCTCTGGAAGGGGTTGAATATGATGTCCCATACCTTAGCTATAGTTGGTTATATTCGTTGGGTAGCCGGACTAGGGAATTTACTCACCACACTGGCTTTTAGGCCCTTTCAGGGATGATGGCTGTCCTTCTTCATCTCCTAAGTCTGTTGTTTTCTGTTTTGCAGAAAGTCTTGCTAATTTGCAGCTTGTCAGCACGAAATTAATATACTGATAGGATGCATTGATGAAGAGATGTGATTGTTTTTTTTATTTTTCCACTATCATGACAAAATGGTACTTCCTACCGACAAGCTACTAACTTCAAAGTTCAAACTCTACTGATGAGCTAGAACTATCACAGCTTCAATATACATCGAAGCAGCATTAGACATTGGAAATATCATCTCTTTGGGAATTACCTGTTCAAAAATTTGATACAAAATAATCATGAAGGGTAGATGAAACATATGGCGCAATCATGAAGAGTACACGAAAGATATGGCGCATAACAGTTCTGTATGGAACTTACTCTGTGCAATGCATTTCAAGTAGCTTTGCATCAATCCGAGAAAATGCACAAGCATGTTGCATCACATCGTTTTGCCATTGCTAGGTTTAACCTGTCTACAACTAAAGCATCGTGTGACAGTAAAACTTCATGTTGTAGAACACGTGGAGGCCCAATTTCATGATCAATTGGACCGATCGAAGCCTCGGAAGCCCAAACGTTGTTTAATTGCAAATTACCCGATTGGGCAACTTTCGGACGAGCTCGGATCGGGCCCAAACTTGGTGGGCTAACTTATTTTTGTGCTGCGGTCAATACTCATAAACCCTAGGTTGATGATCAAAGTTGTTTTTCGGCCTAATTCCTTCGTTTAGGCCTCCAATTGGACGTTTTTGCCGTTTTAGGCAATATTTGTTTCGTTAATAACTTTTAGCGTATAATTCCGTAGAAGTTGATTCTTTTTGGGAAAGTCATATTTTTCTTTCCTTTTTCCAATTTTATTATTTTCTCCAAATTTTGGGAATTTTCGTTTTTGAGTTAGGGTTTTGCTAGGGTTACGCTTTTTTCCTATAAAAGGGGTTGTAACCTAATGTTTATGCAGCTTTTATCAATAATATTCAGACTTTGTCTCTTTCTCTCGTAGACTCGAGCTTATCATTCGTTCGATTAGTACGCAACTAATCTTTCTATTAATTCCACTGCGTCAAGTGGTATCAGAGCGGGGCTTTGCCTGGTTCAATGGCACCAAACACGGCTGATGACACCCCCATTGATGTTGGCCGTGGGCTTGCTGACCTTAGGGTGATGGTGGAGAATCAACAAGCACAGTTGACTGAGATCCGTCAGGATACTCATGCTCAGTTTGCTGAGATTCGTGAGCTGCTACAAACATTGACTCTACAAAACAACCAGAGGCCATATGAGGTTGTGGAGGATCGCGCGCTGGGATTTGCCCATCGCCAACCTCATAACCAATATTGGGAACGCGCCGGAGGATTTGCCCGAGGCCCACCCGGTGATCGACGGGTTGGAAGGCATCTTCGTCATCATACTGATAGCGAAGGGTCTGAACCTGAAGTTGAAGAAGAACAAGGAGGATGCCGTCCGGCACGACAACAACAATGGTATGATGATTACAAAATGAAGGTGGATTTTCCCACGTTCAACGGTAACTTGCATATTGAGAACTTTCTTGACTAGCTTTCTAAAGTTGAGAGGTTTCTTAATATGATGGAGGTTGCAGAGTCTAAACAAGTCAAGTTGGTCGCTTACAAGTTAAAGAGCGGCGCTACAGTCTGGTGGGATCAGTTACAAGCGAAACGGTACAGACAAGGGAAGGAACCTGTGCGGACATGGCGCCGGATGAAGCAACTGATGATGGAAAGGTTCTTGCCGCCTGATTATGATCAACACCTGTTCATAGGGGTCTAAATCTGTGTTTGACTACACGACTGAGTTTAGTCGACTTTCAGATCGTAATAATCTGAATGAGACCGAAGGTCAGCGCGTAGCAAGATATATGAATGGATTGAAGTCTTCCATTTAGGACAGAATTGGATTGCAGGTTGTGTGGGATGTCGAGGAAGCCTATAACCTAGCTTTGAAGGCCGAGCAGTTGGAGCGTAAACCGACCAGTTTGGGATATTGTCGAGGTCCTGTGGAGTCGTTTGTTCCTACTTCTGATAAAGGGAAGGACAAACAACCAACGGTTCCCGTGTTTCAACCTAGGAGTGCAGTTGGTGGTGGCGCTAAGTTAGGAGGGGCTACTCAGGCAAGTAGTTCCAACAATAGAAACGTGGCCAAAGATTCGAACCCTTATGCCAAACCGAGGGGTGACCAGTGCTTTTGGTGTAACAAACCCGGTCGCTTGCCTCATGCATGCCCAGATAGGAAAGTGGGTCTAGTAGAGGAAGATGGGCTTGTTGAGGATGGCTCTGAGGATGATCCTGATGATGTGGATTATGCCAAGGAAGATGGGGAGCGGGTCAATTGTGTGGTTCAACGGGTGCTGTTCGCGCCAAAATCGGAGGATTCTAGCCAACGTCACAACATATTTCGGTCGCGCTGTTCAGTCAACCAAAAAGTTTGTGATTTGATTGTGGACAGCGGGAGTTGAGAGAATTTTGTGGCAAAGTGACTAGTAGAGCATCTGAAGTTGTCAACAGAACCCCATCTCGCGCCTTACAGCGTTGGATGGATCAAAAAGGGCCCCACGGTGAAGGTAACTCAAGTCTGTAAACTTCCTCTTTCAATTGGGAAATTTTATGGAGCTGATGTTACTTGTGATGTTATAGAGATGGATGCTAGTCATGTATTGTTAGGTAGGCCCTGGCAGTTTGATGTAGACGTTGTTTATAAGGGTCGTGACAACACTTACTGTTTTAATTGGGAGTCCCATAAGGTTGTTATGGCACCTACCAATCATAAGGTGTCTGTCAAGCCTTCTAAAGTAGAGGGGTCTTCGTTTTTAACCATTGCTAGTTCCGAAGCTGAGTTTGTTGCAGGTTTGAAAGAGTCTGAATAGGTTTATGCAATGGTGGTAAAATCGTTGGTTGTGAACGGAAAGAATGAGGCAGTGATTTCAGTGCCTAAACAGATACAACCTTTACTGGAAGAGTTTGAGGAGCTGGTTGCTGATGATGTGCCCAATGAGCTCCCTCCCATGAGGGATATTCAGCATCAGATTGATTTGGTGCCTGGGCAAGTCTGCCTAATTTACCGCATTACCGTATGAGTCCGAAAGAGAATGAGATCCTGAAGGAGAAGGTCGAAGAGTTATTGCAGAAAGGGCACATTCTAGAGAGTCTAAGCCCCTATGGTGTTCCAGCCTTATTGACCCCAAAGAAGGACGGAAGCTGGCGTATGGGTGTGGACAGTCGAGCCATCAATAAGATAACCATCAAGTACAGGTTTCCAATACCTCGTCTTGATGATATGTTGGACATGCTATATGGGTCGAAGTGTTTTCAAAGATCGATTTGCGGAGCGGGTAGCATCAGATTCGTATCCGACCGGGCGATGAGTGGAAGACGGCGTTCAAGACTAAGGATGGCCTGTACGAGTGGTTGGTCATGCCATTCAGCCTTTTTAATGTGCCGAGTACTTTTATGAGGGTTATGAATCAGATTTTGCGGCCTTCCACTGGAAAGTTTGTCATTGTTTATTTCGACGACATACTGATCTATAGCAAGTCCGAGGAGGAACACGTGGGGCACGTGCGCCAAGTGTTGATGGGGCTGTAAGAAAATAAGTTGTACAGTCAACTCAAGAAGTGCAATTTCTTGACTAACAGTTTATTGTTCTTGGGTTATGTGGTTAGTTCTGATGGGATTCATGTGGATGAAGATAAGATTTGAGCCATTCGTGACTGGCCGACGCCGAAATCTGTTACCGAGGTTCGAAGCTTCCATGGGTTGGCCACCTTCTATCGGCGTTTTATTCAGAATTTCAGTTCTATTATGGCACCAATCACTGAGTGTTTTAAGAAAGGGAAGTTCTTGTGGGGAGATGAAGCAGAGAAGAGCTTCATGGTGATTAAGGAGAAGTTGTGTACCGCGCCGATTTTGGCACTACCTAGCTTTGAAAAGATTTTCGAAGTTGAGTGCGATGCTAGTGGGATCGGTATTGGGGCTGTTCTGTCCCAAGGGAGTTTGTTTTGTATACTGATCATCAAGCGCTGAAATTTATCAATAGTCAGAAGAAGCTGGATAGTATGCACGTGCGTTGGGCGACGTTTTTGCATAAATTTCCTTTTACTATTCAGCATAAGTCCGGGGTAACAAATCGTGTGGCTGATGCTTTGAGTCGTCGAGCTAATCTATTGGTGACTTTGGCCCATGAGATTGTGGGCTTTGAGTTTCTGAAGGAGCTATATCTAGAGGATGATGACTTTAAGGAGATTTGGGATGTATGTGTGCAAAATCGACCTATGAGTGATTTCCATATTACTGATGGGTATTTGTTTCGAGGCAATCGCTTGTGTATTCCAAAGTCTTCCTTAAGGGAAAGCTTAATCCTAGACTTACATGGTGGAGGATTAAGTGGTCATTTAGGGAGGGATAAAACTATGGCCAGTTTGGAGGAACGGTATTATTGGCCTCAGTTGAAGCGAGATGCTGGAAATTTTGTGAGGAAATGCTACACTTGTCAGGTGTTCAAAGGTCAGTCCCAAAACACTGGTCTTTACATGCCTCTGCTTGTTTCTAATAGCATATGAGAGGATTTGTCGATGGATTTCATGCTGGGTCTGCCTCGTACTCAACGAGGAGTAGATTCTGTGTTTGTGGTAGTGGACAGGTTTTCGAAGATGGTGCACTTTATTGCTTGCCGAAAAACATCCGATGCTTCTCATGTGGCTCGTTTGTTTTTCCATGAGGTGGTGCGTTTGCATGGGGTGCCGCAGTCCATTACTTCTGACCGTGATGTGAAGTTTCTTAGCCATTTTTGGGTAACTTTGTGGAAGATGTTCGGTACGTTGCTGAAGAGGAGCTCCATTGCACATCCACAAACAGATGGCCAAACTGAGGTGACTAACCGGAGTTTGGGAAATTTGATTCGCAGTATTTGTGGGGACAAGCCGAAATAGTGGGATTTTGCTTTACTGTAGGCTGAGTTTGCTTTCAATAGTGCAGTTCACAGTGCCACAGGAAAATCATCTTTTTCTTTGGTATATGTGACCCCTCCAAAGCATGTGGTGGATTTGGTTCAGTTTTCACGAGGGCTTGGGGTTAGTGTTGCAGCTGAAGCAATGGCTAAGCAGGCTCAAGAGGTGCAGGAGCAAGTGAATCAAAAGTTGGCTGAGACGAATGCAAGGTACAAACGGGCTGCTGATAAGCGCAGGCGTGAGAAATTGTTTCAGGAGGGTGATTCCGTTATGGTCTTTTTGCGAAAGGAGAGGTTTCCTGTGGGAACCTACAATAAGTTGAAACCAAGGAAGTATGGTCCGTACAAGGTTGTGAAAAAAATTGGTGACAATGCTTATGTGATTGATCTGCCTGAGACTATGAAGATTTCCAAGGTCTTCAATGTTGCTGATCTATTTGAGTACCATGCTGAGGAGCCACTTTATCCAGATTTGAACTCGAGGTCAAGTTCTTTCGAAGTAGAGGGGACTGATGTAGAACACGTGGAGGCCCAATTTCATGATCAATTGGACCGATCGAAGCCTCGGAAGCCCAAACATTGTTTAATTGCAAATTACCCGATTGGGCAACTTTCGGACGAGCTCGGATCGGGCCCAAACCTGGTGGGCTGACTTATTTTTGCACTGCGGTTGATACTCATAAACCCTAGGTTGATGATCAAAATTGTTTTTCGGCCTAATTCCTTCGTTTAGGCCTCAAATTGGACGTTTTTGCCGTTTTAGGCAATATTTGTTTCGTTAATAACTTTTAGCGTATAATTCCGTAGAAGTTGATTCTTTTTGGAAAAGTCATGTTTTTCTTTCCTTTTTTCCAATTTTATTATTTTCCCCAAATTTTGGGAATTTTCGTTTTTGAGTAAGGGTTTTGCTATGGTTATGCCTTTTTCCTATAAAAGGGGTTGTAACCTACTGTTTATGCAGCTTTTATCAATAATATTCAGACTTTGTCTCTTTCTCTCGTGGACTCGAGCTTATCATTCGTTCGATTAGTACGCAACTAATCTTTCTGTTAATTCCGCTGCGTCACCTCATCTTTTTTTCTGATCGGCAAACTTCATCTTGCAATCATGAAAACCAAACTACTATACAACATTTGCCCCAAAAACCATTTCACCACTACCAAGAAAAAGCATTACCACTCAGTATTTACAACAATAAAATTGGATAAACCAATCAACAACAAAGTATTTTATCTTAAGTTTGTTTGTTGCGGAAACAGGTTTGCTGCGGTTTAGAACATGGTTGAATGTGAGACACAAAGGTTCCATGTCAAGGCTGATTTTCACAAAATATAATGTGTTGATTCTACCATGGAAGTTAATATATTCAGTTTCTTTGCACGTACGTCTCCATCTTTTGGTTTTGCCACTACCATTCCGTGAAGTAAATCTTACTCCACTTTGAACGTGTCCCGCGTAAGTCCTGGACATGTCCAATATGTGTCCAAAACGTGTCTAACTCTACTAAAAAAAGAAACGTGTCAAACTCAATTTTTCAACGGTTAATATTATTACTTCTACTTGCTAAAAATTGATTGTCATGGTTTAGTTACTAGAGTTTCCTTTGAAGTCCCATTTGTTATGGGGATTAGAAGAATTGAAGTCCCATTTGTTGTGTGGATTAGAAGAATTAGCATTTTTTCCTGTAATAATTTTTTGCCAATTTTCCGATATCCTTACATTTCCAAGAAGTTTCCTATATCCTTGCATTTCCAAGAAGAGTTTTCTTGGAAATTTTCTCTGGGTGCATCTTCCTTATCTTGATATTTTCAAACTTGATCAGTTGATCCAATAAGGTCATCGTTGGCTTCTCATTAAAGCAGATTGCAATTGTTCTCAAGAATTTTCTTCTCTTGTTTGCCTTGTGTCACTTCTCCATCTCTGTCAAACTGTGCAATTTGATGTGAGCAGAGTCTTTAATTAGGTAGTCAATGGCAGAAGTCTTTGTGGCTCTTGCTCGGAAGCTTGGTTTAATTAGCTCCTTTTCATTGACATCAAGCTTGGAATTTTCGCTTGAGACGCGTGGAAAAAGAACCACGTCTGGACTACGGCATGTATGGTGTTCCAGTAACTTGGGAAACACAGGACCCTCGTGCTACCGAGTTAAATTTTCATCTTTTCCATTTGGTCGGACATATATAAGAGAGATGCTAGGTGCATAACCATCCGAGCACAACACCAAATACAACCCCTCATATACACGTGGGTCCAACACACATTTAACATGCAGGACCCACGTGTATGTGAGAGGTTGCTGACCGTTCCAATTAAAGTTCAGTTTTCCTATGATTCAAGCCATTTGATTCTAATGCTGACCGGAATGGTCGAACACTGGCACAGCCCAAGTCAATTCCAAGGACTGTATCGGCATCATCAACACTTCCGTCTATGAGCTTCATCTTCAATATTTTTGCCGAGAAATATTTTCGATTGACCCAAAAAAATATACTAGTATTGTACCCTTGGGGAATGACCTCATGGTGCCCCAGGGCCCCTCTACACAATACAAATATGGTCATATCTCAGGGGCATGAAATAATCTCGCTCAGTTCATTGTACAATGGTTAATGTGCGAATAGTGCATTGATAACTGTGGAAAGTGTATACATATTCTTGAATGTGCATCGACATATGTGAAAAGTACATTGAAACTTTAACTTTTTTGACATTAATTGTGGATTATTCACTGCTTAGTGAGTTGAGGTTAAGCTAAATCATTGTTGTAATACTGTAAGTTCTCATTGTGAATCAACAAAAAACACATATAGTAACTCGGATGAATTTTTGCTCCATAAAAGAACACATAATACAATGAAGGGAAAAAAACCGAAATGGACCTTGTAGTTTGGTATTTGTGTCAACTTGATCCCTGCAGTTTGAATTGGCTCAATTTACACTTTATAGTTTTCATTTTGTTTTAACTTGGTCCAATTACTAATTGCCGTTAGACTCCATTAACCCTAGACAGGAATGGGCCCCTTTTCTAGGGTTAAAACCATAATCTGTTATTCTCCTCTTGCCCTAATATACTTTTGAACCAAAACATATAGCCTCATTATTCCATTCTCCATTTTTTTTTTACAACTTCCATTCTCCATTTGTCGCGTCCGGGATTTTACCTTGGACCGAAACGTGTCTCGTTAGCCTCCGGGGGGAAGGAGCAAAAGGGATTAGGGCTGAATAAGTGATCCGATTCCTATGGATTGCGACATAGTTCTTGAAAAAAAAGGAAAAATGAGGAGTTTTGTGTTCTATAAAAGATGTTCGGATATTTTTGAAAAATATTTGAATTTTAAAAAATGAAGTGAGTTTTATTTTAAAAAGGGACCGAACATTCATCAAGTTGCCTACATATCTCTGAGTAAAGGAGAATCAGGTCCAGCTGTGGTTCGGGCCACAAAAGGGGTTTAGAAAAAAACTTAGAGTCTCCACCGGATATAGAGTTTAGGTGTGTCTGGTCACCTCTTGAATATCGGAAGAATAGTTCAAGTATTTTAGAAAAAAGAACACGGGCCAGAGAACCCGGTTTTTAGAAAAGATTGACTCCGTTTTACTTTTTAGGAAAAGGCTTTAAGTTTGCGAGGTTGGAGAAGAAAGGGTTCAATAATTCACTAAAAAAAGGACCCATTTGTGTCTGGAATTAACGAAAACTAACGACAGTTAATAATTGGACCAAATTGGAACGAAATGGAAACTACAGAGTGTAAATCGAGCCAATTCAAACTACAGGGACCAAATTGACACAAATACTAAACTACGGGGACCATTTCGGTTTTTTTCCCTACAATGAATTTTGCATAAAAACAAAGTAAGATCAAGAAATGCATTAACATCAAGGAATAGGAATTTTTTTCCTCCACGAGATACACTTCTTTTTTGACATTTTCCATTTTTGACCTCCTCATTCGCATACGAGGTTGAATCATTTTCAAGATTTTCCTTGAAAATGGCTTCACCGGCCAGAAACTCATTGAGATCTTGAAGCCCAAGAGCATCTCATAGAAATTTCTCTCATTATTTACTCGAGGAAAATACTTACAAGGATTTCGTTTACTGCTAGAGTTTCGGCTTCAGGTTCGCCACCGGTTGAAGGGAGGTGCCTAAACGGGCTAGCACGACCACTGTTTGCTATCCTCACCTTCGGGAGGTCAATATAGTTTACCCGAAGAATTTTGCCCCCTCTGTTGCGATAGGGCTAAAACTTTTCTACAAATTTGACCAGTTTGCAAGTTCACAAAACTCTGTACTGTCTATCCATCAATTCAATTTACAGTCAAATGGCCGCTTATTATTCCATCTACTTGAACATTGTTTTAAGTACCGGGAAAAAGAAAAAAGCCAAAAAAAAAAAGTTGAACATTGTTTTGCTTGCTTTGGATTTGAGCATGTACAAAGCACTAGTAGTTCAAAAAAGAAGAAAAATGTAGTTACAATTGGGTTTCTAGGAATGCAAGAATTGCCAAGCCAGCAGCCCAAACATCGTCATCCGATACATGCTCTGCTGGGGAATGACTAATGCCTCCGCGGCACCGGACAAACAACATTCCAACCTGTTCAAAATATCGAAAATGTTAAATATACACCAGGAAAGCCATTAGGTCCGAGGAAGAAAGTTTACTTGGCTTAAAAATTAAGTTCACAAGCGTTTTGGTTACTCAAAATGCCCAGGTTAACTTATGCACACCTTGACTAATCCATGGAGGGCTAATTCCACTGCCCGCTAGCGGTATTAATTTTAATTCTATATGGTGATTGGTTCGACACTTCCACCGCTTTGAGATTTTAAGCTTTCTATTTCACCTTCTACAGCTAAAATCTTGGAAGCTGAGAGTTTTCTTAAGCTAGGTTTTCAAAATGGAACACATGGGTGGCGGCTCCTGGAGCTTTGTTTGATTGGGTCATTGTTAACTTATTTTTCCCGAAAAGTTGAGCAAAATCGGAATGGGAGGTCCCGCTGCTGTGAGGCCCATTTCTGGCCAATCCCAGGCCTATAAGTTGATCTGTTTTTTTTTACTTGATCTGATTTTCCCATTTTCTTCAGCTCGTCGAGTTGGTGAAACATGCCAAAAATCACATTCATTGGATACAAATAAAAACGCGCTTCATTCATGAGGTACCAAAATTCGATTAGGGTGATTATTTGCCGTTATCACCAACTCGACAATGAAACAAAACGAGCGGTTCACGGAGCAACCCCAATCTCTACTAAACGAAATTGTGCCAGAGAAACATATTTTTCAAGTTGAACTCAAAGCCCCCAAACATCCAAAAACTAAACCTTTTCTGTTTGAGTTATTTACTAGATTGACCCCAGAGCAGCAAAAAAAAAAAAACAGGTTAGTTAAATCAAATTATGCAGAAGACCAGATAGACCCATCTCCCAATATCAAATAGCTACCTATTATTCCATTTAGCTTAATGGGCCACATGAGAAATATTAGAACACTTAGGCCGCCCCTGGGGCTAGCATATGATGTGGAAAGGAACAAACCTTACACAGATTACATACCTGAATCAAAAGTTGGACTTTCATATACCTTCACTTAATAAACAAAAGAAAGTGCATTCAAGTAGAAAAACTTGAAAATCAATAACTTTTTAAAAGAGTAGTACACAATAGCAATCGTATCATAAAAGAGACTTTGATAGCATGCAAGGGAGAACGATGAGCAAATGTGCCCACACTATTGTCTTATATACGTCATAAATTAATTTAGTAATTAAAATTATATCCGTTCGACTTCCCAAGCGACATTTTTTAAAAAAAATCTAAAACCTGCACATCAGCCTTACTAGATTTGGTTATATGGATTAGCTGCACTTGGGAATTTACTCACCCACACTGGCTTTTAGGTCTTTTTAATGGACGATGCCTGACCGACCTTGATCCCATACAAATGATCCGAACCGTTCATTAAATGTAAAACAGTTTTTCAAGGGCCATCGCGAAAAATCAGTTCAATCCGATACTTATAGATGCTCGATCCAATCATATAATATTTTATTATCCGGGAATCTAAATCAAAAGTAAGATGATTGGATCGAGCATCTACAAGTATCGGATTGAACTAATTTTTCATGAAAGCCCTTGAAAAACTGTTTTACATTTAATGAACGGCTTGGATCATTTCTGTGAGACCCGTAGTGGGCCCCACAACAAATCTGTACAGATTTTCTGTACCAGTAGACTTTTTGAATATCACACTCGGCACTCAAAAATTTTCCCACATAAAAGGTATCCAATGCTCTCTCAGTAAGAGAGATTGATGAGCCAAATTTGAGGACTTTGGAGAGGGAGATGAAAATTTGGGGCTTTAGCTTTTGTAGTGGGAGATGAGCAATAAGGAATCACATACCAATTTTTCGCCTTTTTACATCCCAACCACTTCTATCATATTCACACCGCCCCCAAACCTCATTGAATCTTTGAAAACTATTGACACACAACCCTCCAAACATCCGGTTACCTAGGTTTGAACAATGGAAGAGACTCGGACTATGGTTCAAAACAAGGACGAGGAGACTCTTATGTGGTTTAATCAAGCAAAAATGCCTTGAATCATTTCCTAAGTACGCTGGTAACTCCAACAAGATGCATGAAAGATATATACACTACTCAAGCATGAACAAAAGATATTATTTACGCAAGTGCGGGAAATGAGAACAAAAAGCATGGGATGCTTAAGAAATAAATCTCCACTCTAGCGATGCACACTACTTGACTTGACTTTTAGGCTCAACTTTTTCATCAATATTCATGTATATGCAAATGACATGGATTCAAACATATAACCGAATTCGACGGGATACACGACTCTTGCCATATCGAGAACAAATGAGCATAATTAAAGTATCTAGAATGCGAAAACACTACTAACAAAGGAAGATTGCACAAAAAATTTGAAAATTGTACCAAAAGCAGAAAAATGAGACAAGTCTCAAAAATATATAAATAGAATATATATCCCTCCCCCCAACTTAAACGATGCTATGTCCTCATAGCATGAAGACAATTGAAATGAAATACAAGAGAGGGAGTAAACGTACCTTCCAACCAACTCTTCACGCGATTGAATGAGTCATACTTTTCTTCCCATTTCCCAAGCAAGAAACGGGTGGCTATACCAGACCATCAAAAGAGAAAGAAAAAGAAAGAGTTTATGTACGTTCAGCCAAACGCGGGCTCCGAACATTTATTATTCGGGTCTCTACACTCTCAAACTACTTGACTGATGATATTGTTACCGTCCTAGTTATCATTAAGAGAGGTGGGTTTTTTTTGCAAAAAGAACAATTATGTTAAATATGAGACAGAAAATATTGTATTGAATTTGATAATGAAACTGTACAATGAGGTCCTATTTATACAAGGTGAGGGAGCCTAACTATGGAAAGAAAATCAACCTAATTACAATCAAATCATAATCAATTACAATAAAAATGAATCCAAAGAATCATATAATATCATAATCAAATCAAGATATGATTACGATATTATATGATTTGATATTCTAACATCCCCCCTCAAACTCAAGGTGGTAGTGCAGACACCAGCTTGAGTTTGGACACCAAATCATGAAAGCGTCCAGGAGGATGAGCTTTTGTGAAGATGTCTGTGGTATGATCGGATGAGGAAATTGAGAGAAGCCGAACGCTACCCCGAACAACATGTTGTCGTATGAAGTGACAATCAATCTCAATATGTTCGGTACGATCATGGAACACATCATTGCGGGCAATCTGAATAGCACTTTGATTATCGCAGCAAAGTGTAGTGGCAGTGGAATGAGTAATAGTCATATAACTGAGGAGCCAACGAAGCCATATCAACTCTTGAATAGTGTCAGCAATAACACGATACTTTGCCTCAGTACTAGAACGAGAAACAAGAGATTGCTTCTTACTTCGCCAAGAGATGAGAGAGTCACCAAGAAAGAAACAGTACCCTGTGGTAGAGCGACGATCTGTGGGGTCACCAGCCCAATCAGCATCAGAATAAGTACGTAAGTAAAGAGATGAATGTGTAGAATAGTAGAGACCATGAAATAAGGTGCCTTTGACATAGTGAAGAATCCGAAGGACAGCCTCAAAATGAGTTGATCGAGGAGCAGACATGAATTGGCTAACTATGTGAACAACATAGGCAATGTCTGGTCGAGTGACAGCAAGATACACAAGATTGCCAACCAATTGGCGATAAAGAGTGGCATCAGGGAGTGGTGTGCCATCTAGAGGGGTGAGTCGAGTGGCTGGGTCAAGGGGGTGGATGTAGTCTTGTTGTCGGTGATACCAGCACGAGTAAGCAGATCAGAGGCATACTTAGCTTGAGTGAGATAGTAGCCATCAGATGTAGATGAGATCTCAAGACCTAAGAAGTAGCTTACCGTACCCAGATCTTTCATCTCAAATTGCTTGCTCAAGAAGACTTTGAGATCGGAAATACCAACAACATCATCGCCAATAATAATCATGTCATCAACATAGAGAAGAAGAAGAATAATTCCATGTGCAGACTTTCGGATAAAAAGTGTTGAATCATACTGGCTAGAAGAGAATCCAAAGGTCTGAATAGTAGTGCTGAATTTTGCAAACCAAGCACGTGGAGCTTGCTTGAGACCGTAGAGAGCACGATTAATTTTACACACTTTATTCGGAGGATGATCATACCCGGGAGGAGGCCGCATATAAACTTCTTCAATAAGATCGCCATTGAGAAATGCATTTTTAACATCCATCTGATTTAAGCTCCACTTGCGTACTATAGCAACCGCAAGTAAACTTCAAACAGAGGTGAGACGAGCCACATGAGCAAAGGTCTCTTCATAGTCAATACCATATTCTTGTGTAAAACCCTTAGCCACCAGTCAGGCTTTATAGCGATCAATAGAGCCATCTGAATGAGTCTTGATTTTGTATACCCACTTAGAGCCAATGGCACTTTTGTCAGGAGAGAGATCAACCATATCCCATGAGTGGGTATCAGCCAAAGCTTGCAACTCATCTTTCATTGCTTACTGCCAAAGAGGATTAGTACTGGCCTCACGATAAGAGTGAGGTTCGTAATGGGAAAGAATAGCAGAAAAATAGTGGTAATCACGAAGATGAACAGGTAGCTCTCTTACCCTATCAAAGCGACGAAGAGGGGGAGCAACATCCTGATTAGTAGGCAAAAGTGCATCAGAAGGCTCCTGAGAAGGGCTAAAATGGGAAGTCTTAGGGAGAGAGAAGCCAAAAGGCGTAGGAGCAGGATCTTCAAACAAAACAGGTACCTCGGGATTGACTGTTTGTGTTAGCTCAGAAGAATCTGTATCAAGCTCACCAAATAACAAGTCTACCGAAGGATCAGTGAAAAAAGATGAAGTATCGAGTGATGGTAAGTGAAATTTAGACATAGAAGAAAACATCTTGTGTTCCCAAAATATGACATGACGGGAAATACGACGACACTTAGAATATGGATCCCAACATCTATACCCTTTGTGTTCAATCCCATAACCTAAGAAACAACAAAGACGAGCCCGAGGTTCTAGCTTGGTACGCTCATGAGGTTGAAGCAAGACAAAACAAGCGCACCCAAATACTTTGAGAAGACTATAGGCTGGCACAATGCCATAAAGACGTTCATAGGGTGACTGATTATCAATAATAGGAGATGAGACATGGTTAATGGTATAAACAGCAATAAGAGCAGCTTCGCCCCAAAAACGTTCTGGGCAAGAGGAAGATATAAGAAGAGCACAAACAGTATCAAGAATGTGTCTGTGCTTACATTCAGCACGACCATTTGTTGGGAGGTGCCTGGACATGACCGATGAGGGATGGTTCCATTTTGACGTAGAAAGTTCAAAAAAGATGTTTTTCCTGTATTCCGGCATTATCAGCACGAAAGACTTTAATAGGACGAGAAAATTGAGTTTCAACCATCTTTGCAAAATCATAGTAAATCTGTGGTAACTTTGAACGATTTTGCATGAGATAAAGCCATGTAAAACGGGAATAATCATCTACAAAGATAACAAAATATTTGGATCCTCCCATGGTAGTATTGGGAGAAGGTTCCCATACATCAGAGTGAACTAAGTCAAACGGGGCGGAAGAGACAGAATCACTTTTGGTAAAAGGCAGTGCTGATTGTTTAGCGAGTTGACAAGAAAGACAATCAACATGTTCATCTTTAATCGATCCTAAATGACCACTCGAAATTAACATTCGTAGTCGACCAAAAGAAGCATGACCTAACTGGGAATGCCAAACACCAAGAGAAGTTGATGGATTTGTGGTAATAGAACACTGAAAACTACTCACAGGACGAGTGGGAGGAGCTGGAACAATAGACTGAGCAATGGAGGCCATTTGGGATGGAATGTGAAGATTGATGAGCTCGTACAGACATCCAATTTTACAGCCTATCCCAAGAGTCTGTCTTGTTCGAGGATCTTGTACCTGACAACCATTAGAAGAAAAGGTGATAGTTAGACCGAGTTCACATAATTGACCAATTGAAATGAGGTTCAAGGCAAGGTTTGGAACCAAGTAAACATCAGAAAGAGACATGTTAGGAGTAGAAACATGGCCGACATGAGTAACATGCATCTTAGATCCATCAGCAGTATGGATGGCTGGGGTACATGAATCAGTAGATTTTGTGGAAAAAATATTAGGATCAGATGTCATGTGATTGCAACATGCAGAATCAAAGTACCATGAAGATGTACCTGAGGCGGTATGTGACACCTCGCTTTCCGATGGCCGGTGGTACTGCAGGATGGCAGGCTCCGTCCGGACGGGAAGGGGGGGCAAGTTATAGTTTATAAGAAAAAGATCCCTCCTACTTGTACAAGGCCTTTTAAAGCCGTGAGGGCGGGCCAAAGCGCATAGGAACTTCGCAGTTAAGCGTGCTCATCCTGGGGTAATCCTAGGATGGGTGACCTACTGGGAAGTCTTATGGGCTTTTGGGCGTCCAAAGCGGACAATATTGTACAAAGATGGAGCGGGTCGTTACACGGTAGACAAAATGGTGGAAGAATGCATACCAAATTTGGAGAGAAGGCTAGATTTGGACAGAATATGTGTAAATACTAATGGAAGGTCGCTTTTATTAAACCGTGTAGATGATGGGTATTGCTTGAGACCTTCTAAGATGCAATGAACATACGGTGTTATGTCAAAATGCTCCATAGTAGAGAAATAGTCGGCTCCAAAGCAAAATTGCGGAAAGCGTGAGTTGAATCTGGAAAACGGGTTGGACAACTTGGAAAATGATATGGTGATAAATGACGATTATTATGATGATGATGATATGGTGGTGATGATATGGCTATGCAAGGAGGCAGTATGTTTACTTTTGGTTGTAAAGGTTACGCGTGGAAATTAGGCGTATATTTTTTCTGGTGGTAGAATGTAAGATTGTGGTTGGGCAATCAGGAATATAGGATTTGGCTTTGGTGTACCAGCGACACGTGAGAGTCGATGGCGAAATTGATTTGTGAGCGACTGCCGACTAGAGAGGAGAAAAAATATGACAGTGACTGTGCAGAAGCTAGGTCAAGAATCGTAGCTCTGATACCATGTTAAATATAAGAGAGGAAAGATTGTATTGAATTCGATAATGAAACTGTACAATGAGGTCCTATTTATACAAGGTGAGGGAGCCTAACTATGGAAAGAAAATCAACCTAATTCAAATCATAATCAATTACAATAAAAATGAATCTAGAGAATCATATAATATCATAATCAAATCAAGAAATGATTACGATATTATATGATTTGATATTCTAACAAATTGGGTGATTTCAAGGGCACCAACGTAGCCGATACTCGTACATCTGAAGTGTTCTTGGGGTGCTAGGATAATTGACAAACACACTTTCATTTGGGGTGAGGACATGGATGAATGGGCACCAATTGGCATGATTTATGGCATTATTTTGAACAGAAGAAACTGTTTCATTAGCTCAAAATTCCGAGAACATCAACAGTACAAAGATTAGAGAGGTGGGAAGGGGGATTTGAACTCCAATTAGGTGGGAGAGGTGGCTACACAATGAGCTAGTACTATATTTCAAACTCTAGGAACCCAAGAAAATTACAGTTAATTGAAGAAGCAAAAAACCGAATATCTTCAATGATGTTGGCACACTCCCATGGCGGTACGTTTTCAGTTGCTGTCACTACCGAGCACCCATTAGAGAGGTGGTTTGGTTCCAGCAGATAACCTGCTAATCGAACAGCTAGAGCTTCTCCTTGTAGCACTGAAGATGCAAAGACTGTAGTTGACCTCCCATCCAGAATTCTACCTCTGCAATCCCTTAGAATTCACCTTCACGGTGCCTGGATTAGGGAGGACCAATGCTTAGTAGAAAATGATGGCGCATTACCACGCTCAAGGCCAGCTGAAGTAGATGAAGCATTATGAAATTCAGCCCAGGTGGGAGACCCTCTTAGCATGGTTTCCTTTGAGTTAACTGCTGTCGAATTAAAAGCCCATTCATTTCGAGATTTCCAGATCTGCCAGGCCAGAAGATACAGCTGCTCACTGAGTTATGGCTATATATAGCTGAATGAAATAAGGCCTGCCATGAAAGAATACGTGATCATGAAAATGGAAATCGTACCCGTGGGCGTAAAAGACTAGCTCTTGGAACTTACTCAATGCCAATCTCAAAGAATGGGTCATACACTTTATGCTTATCTGAGCAAATGGATATATAGACACAGTCAAAACGTATGGGTGTAGCCCAAGGTACGGAAACCAGTGAACACCCCCGTCAGAAAGTAGACATAGATATGCAGCAATTTTGGAAAACATTCTAGTGTCCTTTCCTTGGGAAATATTTGTGGATGTTGAGAGCAAAGCATTGATGTAACTGCGAATGAAACCGGCTATTTGATTTACCGCTTCTCCCGAGAGATACAAATCTGGTAGTGGTGGAGGTGGTCTGCTGAATTCAAAAACAAGCAGTTCAACCATTTATGTGATAATGTACTCATTTTTTTTTTTGGCCAATCAGGAATAGGATTATTCGTTACGTCGAAAGAGAAACATCAAGAGTAGCCAATCCAGCTAGGAAAATCTCCTTGCCAGGACATAAAAGTCTCACCATACAGGGCATATTTTGCTATCTAATGAGCCACGGTATTACAATTGCGAGAAACAAAATTAAAAGACAAGACTGAAGGAAATGAATTAAATTAAGAGAATCTCTGATGATCACTCCCAAACAGGCCTTGGCACCAATACTTCCTTGCAGCATCTGGACAAACTTTCAAGGTTCTTTTGCTTATTTTGCAAAAATTGTCTTTGAGTAGAAGACAATTTGTTTGGGCTAACTTAATTGTATGTTAATGACATGTTCTTAGTCCTTTTACTTATACAAAAAGTTCATTGCATCTAGTCAATGGCAAGTCGTCAAGTTGGACCAGATAGAAAAAGCTGAACCAAATTAAAACAGTTACCATGCATGAAGTTGGACCTTAAAGCAAAATTACACCGTAATAGCTACTTACATGCATACTTTGTCTCATATTGAACTACGTTGATCTACGTCTCTTTTTCTACAGAAGGAGTTTTTTTTTATCTTGGAAGTTACTTCTAGCTTTATTATCCCTTTTCTTTTTGTGAAATAACGGAAATAAATGAATTTTTTACCATAAACCCCCTTTTTTTACAAATATGTATTTATTTAGAATAATGTATTTAATCGATTATTGAACCCTATAGAATTAAGACAAAATGAAGAGAATAGAATGTTCCTCTATATTTAGTCATTGAAAGGTCTGGTCTCTTTTACTCGTTTTAATTGTTTTATTACAAAGAAAAAGACGAAGAAATTAGTTCTTTTTGAATATCTGCATCTTCAAGTAATTCAATAGGATAGATTTTAAAATTTCACACTTTTTTAAGCATCAAATATTCAACTTATAAAGAATCATAAGAAATATTGAATTCGTTTTTTGCTTATTTAAGTTTAAGAGAAGAAAAAAAGACTTATTTTTTTCATTGTACAACAAACAATTTACAAAAATCATAGGATTCGTTTTTTTATTCATGAAAACTATCTTTTTTTAACGAAATAACCATGAACGAAAGGAGGCTCTTGATCGATTAGGCATCTTTATGATGCCAATATGCTAGAGGGCGTAATCTCTAGTATTCTCTTGATACTAATTTTAGGGCATCCAACTCTGAATTTATGATAGCTCAAGGACTATTTTTCTTTTCTTTGTTTGGGGGTGAAGCTCAAGGACTAATTTTACTTTCTACAGAAAGGAGGGGTACACCGTTCATCCCATTTCCAACTCCATGGTATTTTTATCTCTTATGGATTAGTATTCATTAAATTATATTATTTGTCTTGAATATGAGCTGGTGCTCTCTCAACACCAGTTTAATTTTACCTTCTTTTTTTTTATTTGCACAAGTAAATAGTTAAAGAGGATTAGAAGTACCCACGTAAACCTCAGCATTTGTACTCAAGTTAGAGTCGAAAGAAGTAACTGAAATCTGTTATACAGTTAAACCACGGTGCATGTAGCCCACAACCAATTGTCTTAAATTGCTTTACTTGTCTCATGCTTTAGTAACAACAAGCGCGGGTATCCATCTATAGCAAAGAAGCATAAAAAACATCAGACATCATTGTAGGTTACCGATGTACAATTTCCGCAGATTTGGCCCAGGGGAAAAGAATGACAACTTGGAGCAATAGAACACAAGTGATAGAAGTGTATAGCCATATTTCTCAAACACCAACCAAACAGCAAGAGTTACTAGCAGAATCCCCACGGTAAGAGCTTTCTCCTACACATCATCACATTTGCAACTGTTAGACAAAAGGAAACTTGAGGCTCGGTATGGAAAGACATAGAATTCAAATGAAGATATTTTTGTTCAGTTTCAATTAAACATATGAAACATGAGTAGAAGATGGACCAGAGAAAGAAAGAACATATGCTCCTTTATTGTTACAATCGTCAAGATGAAGGATTTCCACCACTCCTATTAAATAGTTATTCCTGAAATCGATTTTCCACTAGTAAACGTGGCATGATACGCCTCCTAATCTCAATGTCAAAGTCCATAGCAAATCCAGAGGAGCCTAATCTCCTCATATCCCATTTTATATATACATCCTCAAATTTGATGCCATACTATTTGAAGTTCGCTTCTACACAGGTGAGAGAGCTCAATGCCTAATTTCACTCCCTATGGAATGAGCTGCATACATCATTTCAATAATTGTGCATCCTTCTTTTCCAAATCGTTTATGTCTCTTTTCGGTTATTTGAATGGGTAGTGATTAACTTAAATATCTCCTTTTCTTTCCTTCAAAAACCATTTTCATTTCACAAGAGTTAACAAGTATCAAAAAGTTAAAGATGATTCAAAGTACCGCGAAAACCTCAGCATATGTGCATTAGAAACTGTGGAAAATGAACGAATAATTAAGGGTCAAACGTGTTCAAAAAAAATTAAGGGTCAAACAAAAACCAAAACATTGAAGCAAAATGAAGAAAATAGTGGATCAAAATTCAAGTCCTGAGCAAATAGGGTCATGAGTTAAGTGTTCACCACGGTGCAAGTAGCCCACCACCGGTTATCATGAATTACATTACTTGGGTACTTTTGGATTGACAAACACCATCATCTTACTACGGCAAAGAAGCTTAAAAACATCAGAAATCATTGAAGGCTACTCGTTCAGAATTTCTACTGATTTGTCCCACAGAAAAGAATGACAAGTAGGAGCAATAGGACACTCTAAACAAGTGATAGAAGTGTACACCCAAATTTCTCAAACACCAACCAAACTGCAAGAGATACTAGCAGAATCCCCAGTGTAAGATTTTTCCTCCTCCATAGCATGACATATGCAACCATTAGACGAAAGGAAAAATAAAGGCTCCATTCAGATAGACATGGAATTCAAATAAAGAGATTTTATGTTCAATTTCAAGAAATGAACGAAACTAGATTAGAAGATGGACCAAAGTTAGAACATACGCTCCTTGTATTGTCACAATCGTCAAGATGAAGGATTTCATTCAATCGCTCCTACGAAATAGTTATTGCAATGCTAAATCGCTGATAACCTTCGAACCTCCTAAGTAACAACTTTTAGACAGAGAGAGGATTGGTTATTCACTTCATTTCATTGTGTTGTCAAGAATTCAGAGATCAAGCTTACACATAGCTATTTTATACTAATCAAGAACTGAATACAAATCAAGAAAGCTAATAACTGCTCTAACAGACTAACAAACTAACTGCCTTCCTTTTCCACTTGAATTGCATTAGCCTATGAGCTGGCTTGAGCTGATTTAGTTGGGGCTAAGCTTGGCTCTGAACTCACTGAGCCAACTGGCTTAGTTGGAGCCTGAGCTAACTCAATGGTGCTTGACACACCCCCACAAACTGATGCTGGCAGAATTGACAGCCTCAGTTTGGATTTAAGGAATTGAAAATGTGAAATGGTAAGTGGTTTAGTAAGCACATCAGCAGTTTGGTAGGCAGAAAGCACATACTGAATAAGTAACTGTTTATGCAGAACTTGGTCGCGAACAAAATGGAAATCGACTTCAACATGCTTGGTTGGAGCATGGAGAACAGGATTGGAAGCCAATGAAATGGCAGAAACAGTATCACACCAGATGATGGGAGTACAGGAAAGAGGGATATGTAAGTCCTTCAAAAGTTGACTAATCCACACAACTTCTGCAGTTGTATTAGCCAACAAGGCTTTGTACTCAGCCTCAGTAGAATACCAGGCCATGTACAGTAGCTTGTTTCTTTGCAAACCAAGGGATGAAGTTAGGGCCTAAGTACACACAATAACAACCTTTGGATCTTCTATCAAATGAATCCCCAGCCCAATGTGCATCACTATAGCAACAGTCCGGGGTTGCAAACGAGCCAAGCTGATCGAGCAGCTTGCTTCGTTCTTCTCGATGTATATCCAAGAGGTCACCCCAAGCGTAGGGTATAAGCGTCCAATTGAAGCATAATAAATCCGGAAGTCCGGGATCGTACCCACAGAGATAACTAATACGGCTTGATGGATTGTAGATGCAAGTATGGTTTCCGGCTTTTAGTCAGCCAACTTGGTTTTTCGTATGCGGTGGAAAGTAAAAAGGCTAAATTAAACGAGAATAAACTAGATAAAAGGAAGGTTAGGTCTAGGAATTACTAGCGCCCACGACTCGAGCTAAACTACATTTTCCACCTCAATACACGGTTTAACCCGGAAGATAAAAAGGTTCGAAAATCAAGCTAGCTATAGAATCCATTTAGCAAACACCTCGAGCGTCAGAGCTCCAAGCATCATGTGTGGTAAGTAGGCGAAGCTCTTACCTACACATGATCAAGGAGGTTAACACCTCGGTAATTTTGACAAACAAATCCAAGCCCCACATCAATTTCCAAATCAAAGTTGCAAACTTTATTGGTGAAAAATGCAATTTTTACTCAAGCCATGGGGTGCTAGTCACCCCATGACCCAACCTTATGAAACTACTCACACATATCTAAAAAGATAAGAGCGAGCAAAAATCTACTTAGCATAATTGTAAACACAACACTAGAAATAAACTAGCTAGAAAGATAGATCGGGAGAAGTTAAACAACTTTAATTAAAGAGAGAGTAGCAAAAACTAACTTACTTTAGTTGAAAATGCAGAAATAAAGAGCTGGAAAAATAAGAACACTCAAGAACACGAAGAACAATTCAAATCTAGCTCTAGATCTAAAAAACGGGTACAAATCTAATTCTCTACGTGTTTTTACAAAAAATGACATCACCCTATAAATAGTCTCTCAGTGCGCGGATGGAATATTCCTTGAAGATGCTCTGAAAATCCCCGTTAAGGCCTCGGTACCGATGTCCCTTGAATTTGCCATCGATGGTGAAGGGGTTAGGGGCTTCCCCAGATAGCTGCTCGGTACCGATGTCTAGGATGTCAGCCATCGATGGCGAGGCCTTATCTCCGGGCGTTGACCGCTTTGCCTTGGCGTTGACTGCTTGGGCTTGGCCTTTGGTCGGGCCACCTTGCCTTGCTTTGCCTTGGCCATCGGGCCACTTTGCTGCTCTGGCCTCCCTTGGCCAGTTTGCTCGAGCCATCGGGCCTCTTCTGCCTTGACTGCTTTGCAACGGGCCATGCTTTGGCGTCGGGTCGTCTTGGCTCTTAAAATCTCTTTATTGGGTGGTTTACCTACAAAACAGGACTAGCACACTCTACGAGCAAAAGCAATTAAAAACAACTAATTGAATAACAAAAGTAACTAAGACTAGACACTAGCGCACCCTATATTACATTGTCGGGTGCTTATCACATCCCCCAACTTGAGGTTTGCTAGTCCCTAGCAAATAAGAAACTAAAAACGGAAAAAACTAACAACTTGCAATTTCCCCCACTATCACAACTTAGAACATGCTCAACTTTGAAACCTAGCAAGAGTTCAAACAAACCAACGTTTTATTTCATTTCTACAACTCACAGTTTCAGTTTCAAACTAAACAGGCCAAGCATAAGCAAGTTAAGAGCAAGCTAAAAAGGTTCGTGTCCTCGAACAATGGGAGGATACGGGACACGAAACCTTGCGAGATCAAACTAAACCATATCCACCAAAGAGTGCTGGATAAACAGGCAATAGTGAAAAACAAATACTATGCCTCAAACAACTACAGCACTTATTCAACAGAATTAACAAACTATCAGATGATTATTGGATACGAAAGGAAAGCAAGCTATTCAATTAATCATGCAAATATCAGATAGTTAATCATTCAGGAATCCAAGCGCGCAAAAGATCAACTAAGGACTTTTTCAAGCTTATAATGACCTTGGTATTCAAGAAAGGGTTAGCACGAAAGGGCGACGGTCTATACTTAGCAAGGTCAACTACCCAAATGACCGCCGCCAACAAATAAAACAACCAAGTTAAAGCCAAACCGGCTAAACCAATATCAACCAAGCACTAAGTACTGAAGTGCAAAACTAACTACAAAATAAAAGATGCAAAAGACAAAAATGAAAAAGGATAGAGTGGTTGGCATGTCAACCAACCTAGACCCCGACCAAGTAAGGGGTATTTCTAGAACCACCGACTCTCTACCAACTGCATGCCACACCACCAATTATCTCAAGTCACCATCTCACCACATCACTGCCCTTCAATCTTCCTGCTCCTCACTATCATATCCCGCGAAATCATCACTAACTTCCCCTTCATCTACAGGCTCGGGGGTATACTTTACTCTAAATTGTTGCTCCAGGACCGAAGTCTGCCAGGCTATCTCTTTCTTCATCTATCTCCTTTCAGCCTTCTCTTTCCTTCTAGAACTGATCATTGCAACCCCTTGACAGAATAATTTCTTAATCCAAGAAGACTGTTTGTCCTTCTTCTTAGGCATTGAGGTCAAATAATCCCCTCCTTTCGCCTGCTTACCTTTTGCAGAATGAGCCTGAGAAGAGCTCTTCGAGTCAAATGCCTCATCAAATACCCCCGGAGATAATTCTTCCAAGTTTTCGTAGCCCCAACCCTTAACTCCTTGTTTCCAACATAGGCTAGTAATCATGCATGGGAATGGGATATTGGCATTGATCATAGTGTTAGCCCTAAAATCTCTCAGCTGTGTGAAGATAAACATTGCCCAGTCAATCACCAAATCATCAGTTAGGAAAGCAAACATGAGTTCTCCACTTTTCCTACTTGGCCTATGTTCCGAGCCTCGAGGGTATAAGTTAAAATGGATAACTTTATTTAAGAACCTAACACTTCCTTTAAAATTCCCAGGAACATGGGGGTCAGTGGCTTTCAAGGGGTCAACATACAGCACACTACTTACTACGTCCACATTAATTGACACATCCTTCATAGGGTAATTTACAGATTCAGGAGGGGGGCGTTGAATATCCAAATACTCAGCAATACTATCGGGGGTAATCTCAACATCAATACCAGCCACCCGAGACACAATTCTAACAGCAGGGTCGTTCTCCCAATCACCTTCTGGAATTTGCATGTACTTATAGAATTCAATCACAGTATTCTTATTATATCCAAATAACTCCTCGGTCCAGAATTTCAAACCTTTTTGCAGAATGTAGCGGACACCGATATGATCAGGGTTGAACTTTTTAGCATCCACTTGACGCTCGTTTTTGAATTTCCTGTTGTCGAAACTCCCCTCCCATTCTCTCCTTTTCTCCTCTGCCATCTCAGCCCTTGTACGCCTCTTCTTTCTAGTGCGAGAGCCCGAGGCCTCCTCTTGAACAAAATCAGCCTCCGCCTCCTGAATAAATTCATCCTCCACCTCCTCAATTTCCGGCACAGAAAATGAAGCCCGGTGCGCGGTTTGCTTGATTTTTGGCATTTGGAAGCTAAAAGGGTTTGGGTTATTTTTTTGGATTTTCGGATTTTTGAGGGGTTTTTCTAGGGTTTTTGATTTTTGGGTGGAAAATTGGAATGTAGGCTAGGAAAATGGTGGAGGGTGGTTATATGAGTGGAAAATAGGAAGAAACAATGAATTTTTTTTTTTTTGGTGGAAAATAAGAAAATTTCGGATAAGAGAGAGAAGGGGGATTTTACCTTGATTTTTGGTGGAAATCCTTCAAATAGATGAAGAATACTTGAGGATAGTTGAAGAGGTTGAAGGATTTGGGGTTTTTCTGTGGAGAAATGGGAGTTTTTGGTGGTTTAATGGTGGTTTGAGGTTAGGGTTTTGGGTAGCAATGGAGGAAAGAGGAGGAGAAGGGTCGTCTGTCAGAGGAGAGGAGGAGGGTTCAGAAGTTTTTGGGTTTAGATCTTCAGAAGTTTGGTTATTGCACGTTCAGAAGTTTTACTGACAAGCCTCTCGGTACCGATGTCCCAATATCCAGCCATCGATGCCGAAGCCTTATCCCCGTTGACTGCGTTGACCACTAACCATTCGGTACCGATGTCTCAGGTTTATCCCATCGATGCCGATCCCTTAAGTTCAGAAACTTTGCCTTCTATTCAATTTGACCCCCAGAACTTTCAAGACTTCAAATACTCCCCCAAAACACCTTTAATCAAGAATCACACACACAAACAACCCTCCGAGCAACCGGTTTCCTAGGTTAAGCAAAGAACGGGAGAAATAACAGGTTGCAAAGTAGGATTAGGGGACTCATATGTGGTGAAATCATGCAAACAATGCCTTGTATCTTCTCCTAAGTGCGCTTTGGATTCCAAAATAATTGAAAATCGACATTAAACACAATTAGAGACAGTCATGCGATTATTCACTTAACTATGAGAATTTTTATTGAAAAGATGGGGATATGGACAAAGCTTGCTCAAAGACTTTACTCAAGACCTAAACCATTCAATTTTCAACTAAGCATGCAAATTTGAGAAGCACCAAAATCTCTTACGGTTGCTACGAACTCTTGCTACCTTTCAATTATTGAGCATGCAACAAGTTATGAAAAGGAGCTAAAAACATGACAAAAGGAAAGAATTGCAAGTCAAAAACCTTTATTTCTTTTTGAAATTTTCAATTTTCTCATTTTTTTGGAATTTTCAATTTCTATTGTTTTTGAATTTTCAAATTTTCAAAATTTTCACAAATAACTAGCAACTAGCAAACAAGTAGCACATAAGCTAACCCCTCCCCCCAACTTAAAGCGATGCTATGCCCTCATAGCATTAGGAACAAGAGCAAATGAAGGAAAGAGTGCGCGAATGTACCGTCCAAGGGGAATGTCAACCCCTAAATACCTCGACCAAGTAGGAGGATTTCATGTCAAATGCTTGCTCCAGTCCGTATAGATGCTTCCAGGGTTTACTCCTTCGGTTTTGCCCACTCGAAACCAAAGCTAGTCACACTGGGCCATATCCAAAGCTTTATCGGACTAATAACCGCGGCGCATAGCCGCACCCATGCTTAGGGCTCCTGAATGCCTCACTCACCCCGGCTTTAGACCCAAACTACCAAGGCTGGTGTGGTAGCAAATAAACCCTGCAGAAGACTTGAGAGAAAGACTTTCCACAAGCAAATGACATTAGTACCACCGGCCCGTGTTATCCGGCTTCAAACCAACCCAAAATAAAAGAGTAAACAAAGAAAAACACAAAAGATCATGCAAAATGATTTGAAAAATGCAACACAGAATGCAATGCACCACCCGATCATCACGCGATCAAACGAGTCATACTTTTCTTCCCATTCCTTACCGGTGGGGTAAGCAATGGGTGGCTATACTAGACCGTTGAGAATTTGTTATGCTAGCGCCCATAATAAAATTTATCGCTCGACCTCGCCAAACAATGAAGTTCAGCGTCCCCTACGATCAAAACAAAGCAAGATAAGATACAACCTAGCGTGCACTCCAGGCAATATCACACCTCACCCATAGACCTAAGTTGCCACCGATAGGGGCCTATTCGGAGAGCATGGATCATTAACGACAAACTATTACCAAGAAGAACTAATGAAAGCCCTTTACACTAACATGTTGGTGAAATCTTTTCAGTGAAACATCTCCAAGACTTTATTCAAAACAAGAAACACAAAACAAACTAACATGCTAAACAGAACAAAACATGACAAAACAAAACAAATCAAAGCTAAACATGCATCACTAAACAAAACACGACAAAGCAAGAAAGAAAATCACATTTGTACAAACATTTAGCACGCCATTAATAACTATTAGAAGAAATAGAGCACTCCAAGCTACACTCTTTACCAAAAATTGAACTCGACCATACCACAAGATAAGATACTTTGAGTAAAGCAATTGTCGAATTCGATTTAAAAATTTAAGTTCCACCAAGTGCATAGCCCAAACAAAATCAATTTTCAAGTTGTTGATAAAATCTACAATATAAGGATGATAAACCACAAGAAAATCGTCAACACCAAGAAAATCAATTACTTCTATGATTGGAAACTTCTCAAGAATAGGCTCACATGCATCTTGTTTTTCTAATGAAGGGTGTAAGAAATCTACCTCAGCATCCATTTCTTTAGCGGTGAGAGAATCAAGGCAAGGAGAACTCGAAGGGACAATTGTAGCTTCCACGGGCTCCAACTCTTCAAAGATTGGTCCATAAGCATCTTGTTTAGCCAACAACGCATACAAATAATCCACTTCGGCATCCATTTCCTTGGCGGTGAGAGGTTTTGCCAACGGATCATCATAGTAGATGCCCGACATTTCAAACATGTTCATCTCATGAGCAAGGAGTAATTCCTCCGGGGAATGATCAAGATACGGGAGATCGGAAGAGACAACTTTAGCGGTGAGGCATTTTCCTCCCGGATCATCATATAAAGGGGGATCCACAAGAGAGGGAAGAACCTTCTTCTCTATCGATGGTAGCTCTTCAAATTCTTCAAATTTCGGGGTCCAAGCATTTATAGCACAAGCTTCATCTCCCTCATTCATCAAAGCATACAAATAGTTCACTTCAGAAGATTCAAGAAATTCAGCCTCTTCGGCTGTGAGAGCAACCTCCAAAGGATCACTATAAAGCAGCTCGTCCACATGTTCCTCCACCAAAGAGTCAATAAAGCTCACTTCATTCACATTTTCATCATCCTCCATTTGACTGCCAATATTGAACACATTAACCTCCATCTTCATATTACCGAAGGTCATGTTAAGCAATCCGTTCCTACAGTTGATAACTGCATCTGCCGTGGCTAAGAAGGGTCTCCCAAGGATCACCGGAGTAGAAGTGGCACAAGAGTCGGTCGGAGTCATGTCAAGAATCACAAAGTCCACTGGATAGATAAACTGACCAACTTGTACCAAGACATCTTCCACTACCCCCCTCGGAATGCGAACACTCCGGTCGGCCAACTGAAGGGTGACTCGAGTAGGCTTCATCTCCCCCAACCCAAGTTCTTGATAGACGGAGAACGGAAGTAGATTGACACTTGCTCCAAGATCGAGCAAGGCTTGTTCGATACGCTTATCTCCAATGGTGATTGCAATGGTGGGACTCCCCGGATCTTTGTACTTTGGTGCAATGTTCGTCTGAATAATGGAGCTCACTTGTTCGGTCAAGAAGATCTTCTTTTGAACGTTCAACTTCCGCTTTCGAGTACATAGATCTTTAAGAAACTTAGCATAAGAGGGGATTTGCTTGACCGCATCCATAAGAGGGATATTGATCTTCACTTGGTTAAACAGCTCATGCAACTCCGCATTAAGATTTGGTTTCGCCAAAGCCTTCAAGCGTTGAGGATAAGGTGCCGGTGTTGGAACAACTCGAGGATCCGGTACACTTTCCTTTGCTTTACCCTTTTCCTTCTCCCTTTCTTCTAGAGCTTCCTCACTTGCTTCCTTGGGAGATTCCCCAAGGATTGTTGGACTTGACTGATCAACAGGAGGAGGTAACAAGATAGGATCCGAGGGCATCTTCACTTGATTGTCTACCACTTTCCCACTACGAAGGGAGATTATCGCCTTTGCTTGCTCGGGGAAAATCACCGAGGAGCTAGCAAAGTGCACACCCTGGGAAGTCGGATTGGAAGTTGATTGCGGGTTGGGTTGAGGTTGAGTTGGGAATTTTCCCCTTTCTTACTGCAATATCCCCACAGTGGTTGTCAATTTGCCCAATTGATTCCGAATATCATTCATCATTTGGGTCTGTTGCTCATTGAAAGTATTCTGGCCTTGCAAAAGGGCACCAAACTGCTCTTCCCAAGAACGCTTAGGGGGTTGTTGTTGAAACTGAGAAGGTTGTTGAAATTGAGTAGGCTGCTGCTGGAATTGACTTGCATGAGGAAATGGAGCAGGAGGAGCAAACCCCGGCGGAGCTTGAGTTTGAGGAAAACGGAAGGCATTCTGAGCTTGTTGCTTCCAAGGCAACTGTTGAGCAGGAGGTTGCATTTGAGAAGAACTTCCCTCATTTGATTGACCCCAACGGAAAGAGGGATGTTGTCGAGTCCCCGAGTTGTAGGATTGAGAATAAGGGTCAAATCTTTGCACAGCATGCACCTCTTCTGGGACAATCCCATTTATCACATTCTTCAAGGCAGGGATATTAGGGCAAGATTCTGTAGAATGGCCCACCATCTCACAAATAACACACACTTCCTCCACTTGGCGTTCCACTTGGCGTACCGCCTTCACTTCTTGGGACTGAGCACTCTTAATCTCCAACTTATCAAGTTTACGAGAGATCTCCTCCAAACGTGTTTCAAAGGCCGTATGCTCCGAAATAGAAAACTTCCCAGAACCTGAAGGGCCTTGGTTGAACATCGCCCTATCCCCCGGATCAGCAAGCTGCCAAGTCTGAGTCTTCTCCGCTAGTATCTCATAGAAGTCCCAACCATCTTCTGGTGTCTTTCCCATAAAATCTCCACCACCCATTGTATCCAAGAGTTGTTTGCTCTCTTGAGAACATCCCGTGTAAAAATAGTTAACTCTAAGATATAATGGGAGGTTGTGATGCGGAACTGACATAAGCAAATCCTTGTAGCGCTCCCAATACTTGTGATACGTCTCTCCATCCCTTTGCTTGAACATTTGGATCTGATCAATAAGCAACTTGGCCCTGCTAGCTGGGAAGAACTTTGTAGTGAAAGCATCCTGAACTTCACCCCAATTGCGCAAGGATCTAGGCTTCAAGGAATTGAACCATTGCTTCGCTTTATCCTTGAGAGTGAAGGGAAACAGCTTCAAGCGTGCTTGATCAAGTTGATTCTGAGCAGGACAAATGGAATACAAAATATTTTCGAACTCCCGGATATGCAAATAAGGATCCTCCAATTCCCGCCCCCGAAACTCTGGAATAACCCGAAGATACTCAGACTTGAATTCAAATGTAGTCCCAACAGTCGGAGTAGGTATAACGATAGGCGATATAGAAGGAGCCCTTTCTGGATTCAGCAAATCACGGAGAGTGCGAACTGGAATTTCTTCGGCCATTGGGCCTTTTTGATTGCTATTTCGATTAAGGATTCTCGGTGGCGAGGATGAATGGTGAAGCCGATTGGAGTTTGGGCTCCGATATACAACAGGCATACACAAGCAAAACTACCAACTAATCTACCAGCAAACTAACAGACCGGAGGGGCTAGACCGCCGCCTCAACAAGACAAAACAGAAAACAGAAAGTGCGAGGGGTTATGCCACCGCCTCGGCTCAACAATGCAGATTAAAATGAAACTAACTAACTAACTAACTAACTCAATATCTACTCCGGCTTCGTTACACCTCAAGTTTGGCATGAAACCAGGTTAGAGGTATCCACCGAATTAGATACGAGCAACTAACAAATAAACTACTAACTAAAAGAAAGAAGCGGGATACTCACAATGGTTTGTCGAGCCTCCATAAAGCCATAATAAGAAATCCCCGGCAATGGCGCCAAAAATGCTTCGTTCTTCTCGATGTATATCCAAGAGGTCACCCCAAGCGTAGGGTATAAGCGTCCAATTGAAGCATAATAAATCCGGAAGTCCGGGATCGTACCCACAGAGATAACTAATACGGCTTGATGGATTGTAGATGCAAGTATGGTTTCCGGCTTTTAGTCAGCCAACTTGGTTTTTCGTATGCGGTGGAAAGTAAAAAGGCTAAATTAAACGAGAATAAACTAGATAAAAGGAAGGTTAGGTCTAGGAATTACTAGCGCCCACGACTCGAGCTAAACTACATTTTCCACCTCAATACACGGTTTAACCCGGAAGATAAAAAGGTTCGAAAATCAAGCTAGCTATAGAATCCATTTAGCAAACACCTCGAGCGTCAGAGCTCCAAGCATCATGTGTGGTAAGTAGGCGAAGCTCTTACCTACACATGATCAAGGAGGTTAACACCTCGGTAATTTTGACAAACAAATCCAAGCCCCACATCAATTTCCAAATCAAAGTTGCAAACTTTATTGGTGAAAAATGCAATTTTTACTCAAGCCATGGGGTGCTAGTCACCCCATGACCCAACCTTATGAAACTACTCACACATATCTAAAAAGATAAGAGCGAGCAAAAATCTACTTAGCATAATTGTAAACACAACACTAGAAATAAACTAGCTAGAAAGATAGATCGGGAGAAGTTAAACAACTTTAATTAAAGAGAGAGTAGCAAAAACTAACTTACTTTAGTTGAAAATGCAGAAATAAAGAGCTGGAAAAATAAGAACACTCAAGAACACGAAGAACAATTCAAATCTAGCTCTAGATCTAAAAAACGGGTACAAATCTAATTCTCTACGTGTTTTTACAAAAAATGACATCACCCTATAAATAGTCTCTCAGTGCGCGGATGGAATATTCCTTGAAGATGCTCTGAAAATCCCCGTTAAGGCCTCGGTACCGATGTCCCTTGAATTTGCCATCGATGGTGAAGGGGTTAGGGGCTTCCCCAGATAGCTGCTCGGTACCGATGTCTAGGATCTCAGCCATCGATGGCGAGGCCTTATCTCCGGGCGTTGACCGCTTTGCCTTGGCATTGACTGCTTGGGCTTGGCCTTTGGTCGGGCCACCTTGCCTTGCTTTGCCTTGGCCATCGGGCCACTTTGCTGCTCTGGCCTCCCTTGGCCAGTTTGCTCGAGCCATCGGGCCTCTTCTGCCTTGACTGCTTTGCAACGGGCCATGCTTTGGCGTCGGGTCGTCTTGGCTCTTAAAATCTCTTTATTGGGTGGTTTACCTACAAAACAGGACTAGCACACTCTACGAGCAAAAGCAATTAAAAACAACTAATTGAATAACAAAAGTAACTAAGACTAGACACTAGCGCACCCTATATTACATTGTCGGGTGCTTATCACAGCTCCTGGCTAGGCTCATTAAGGCTCGGCTCGACTCATTTAGTAATCGAATTGAGCTCGAGCTCGAGTTTTGGGCATGTTTACTAAACGAGCCGAGCTCGACACTCAAAAGCTCGGTGCGTTTGTATCGGCTCTACTCGTTCAGTATATTATCCAGGCTCAGCTCAGCTCGTTTGTCAAACGAGCTGAGCGCGAACTTGAGTTTTGGGCTCGTTCGGTAAACCGAACTCAAACACTACGAAACTCGGCTACTAGTTGGGTGCAACGGATTGAAGACAGGCATTCCTATACAAGTAGTAGTCACTGAACAATTCCAGTCTCAAACACAACAAATTCTTAGTAGTTAAAAATGCACAATCATCTTCATCCACTGAGTAAGAGTCAAAGGTATATTATATAAAACTGAACTGAGGGAAATACTATACAAGTTTGAAGAAGTTGATTGAATACTGTGGATGAATCGAGGAATTATGATCGGTGCACGATCGGTGTTCTCCGGAGCCCTGTGTTTCTGTTTTGTGTGAGAAGAAGATTCGTCAAACCACAAACAGGCGTTTGTGAAACACATATTCGACAAATCGTGAAACGCAGTAACGCTTCTTTCTTTTGGCCGCGTTATTTTACACTTGGCCGCTTAATTTTGCATCTGGACGCGTGTTATTGCAGTTGGCCGCGGATTATTGCATCTGGCCGTGTGTTTTTGCAGTTGGCCGCGGATTAGTGTGAACTCGCATTTCTGAAACACAAGTTATGCTTATAATCGCTACCACAACCTGAGAAAAGAGCTTTCGACTGCTAAACCATGACGCCGTTTTCGAAATTCCAGGAACCAAACTCGCATCTTTCCGTTGCCCCCCTCTCCTCTCCAACTCACCATCTGTCAAGTTTTTCAAAGTGTTTTTTAATTTTTTTTTATAATTTTAACAGTTTGGGGCTAATTTGAATTAGGCTATGTTCGAAATCTTGGGTTACTATAACGAATGATATACCTCTGGTATGAGTTAATTCAGGATCAGGAATATATCCATGAAGCTTTAGGAAGTCTTGAGTTCAACATTTCTCTTGTAACGGGTTTACTTTCGTGCTACCAAACCTGTAAGGCAAAAAGCCGTTAGAGGATACCAACCAGTAAAATCCGGCTGATGGATGGTGTCAACAAGGGAAATCTGGTTAAGTTAGACTTGTTCAAAGAGGCACGAATATGAGAATTTCAATAGTAGGGATACGGACACGTCAGAAGACAGACCAAAATATATATACAAGGACAGATATTCAAATGTTACAACATGAACATTCCATCCGAAAACCAACAAAACTGATTAATTGTAGGGTTGAAAATTTTATCAATAATTCTATGTATCCAAAAAAGGTACCCCAAAAATACCCCAAAATGAAAAATAATGGTCCAAATTTGTTTTCGGGGAGCTCTTTTGGGGAACCTACCATTGATCAGATTTTATTGTTTCCTTTCTAATTATACAAGTCAAACGACGATTTTATTTGATCTTCCATTCATATTCCTACTTTTTCCTTCTATTTTTCGGATATCGTAACCCCAACCCAAAAGAAACTTACAATACGTATTTCCATCTGTGTTCAAATTTGAGACACAAGTCCCAAAGGGCTTGTTCGGTTGAAGGTTTTTGGATTTGAATTTGTAATGATTAGGGTAGGGAGATAGGGTATAATGATTGGACAGAGGTAGAGATAAAAATGAAAGTAGTAGTTGGAGATAGGGGTAATAAGTGGATGTTGGAGTAGGGTAATAATTTTGAGTCCAAAATCCCAATCCCCAACCGAACAAGCCCTTTAAAGTGTCACCCGCTTAAAATAATTAAATTTAATCGACATGTTACATAGCATGTTCCATATTTGTCCCATATGTCTTCCAGGTGTCGTTGCGTGTCTCTAGAGTGTCTCACATGAATACGGAAAGCAATTTGGAATGTCGGTACTCCACAGGGCTTATCTATAACCAAGCTCGGCTTATCATGCGGTGTCCAGGACAAGGAATGGCCAATTATGCATGTGTGTACTCGTCAATTTTTTTTTCCCCCCTATTCATCTATGTTATTCTGTCGTTTTGGCACAATCTCTAAGACTACTAATTAAATTGATGATATTTGTGTTTTGGCCCAGCTATCACCAATATCGGTTGGGTCCTTGAAGGGGACCAATGGAGCTGACACAACTGAAGTGTTCTTGGGGTGCAAGGATATGTAATCGATAAACACATTTCATTGTGGGGCGAGGACATGGATGAATGGACGTCCCTGCGACTTTGGGTGGTAAGCCCCCTCGATACAACTCGATTAATCACTGCAACAACCCCTTGAGGTTGACCAATATTTAATTTAATTTTTTTTGCCTACGATCGGATCAGAACCAATAAAAGTTTAACAGACATAAAAGTGCAGCTTCAGAGGTGTCAAAATCTAAAATATGTTCTTTGGAAACTACTGCGAACTTGCTGGTCGAGAGAGAATCATCACTACTGTCTGATTATATATGTATATCATTCTGCACAAACCAAAATGTTCCCATGTGAGCTCTTTTGACTTCTGATGATACATATATGGAATCAGCCGGCCATGAACGCCGTTTATACAACAAATCAAAGAATTTTAACTGATAAACTCAATAACGATAGTATCCATTACAAAAGGAATTTCAGCCCATATGTTGCCATATATGGCTGGTCTGTGGAAGAATCAATGAAATTACACCTCTTTATCTACATCTATAGAATAAGCAAAACAAGATTTCTTCTGTGACCTCTACATTGCTATACATACTGAGATACATACAAAACTAAGCTACCCACAACTGTTCCAGTTGCTTCGAGCGATCCCTAAAGTAGCCAACAAATGAGTATCAAAAATCTAATGGCACCCAAAACACTGGATTTTCATACGCGAATAGGCAACCCGTAATTCTGATATGTCCTGAGCCGCCCATCATGGCCTGCTGTTACAATCACAAGGCCCCACGTACTAGAACTGCAACTGTGGTGGCATGCTCTCGCCAAAAGTTTGCACTCGGATCTACCCATTGGCGGCGAAACTGCCATTTGACTTGAATTAGGGAGTGTCTCCTCCGGCCAAGTCGCAGATCCCTTTGGAAAAGACTCTAAAAACAGCCCACGACTTAAAGGGAAACAATCACGAGGAGAAAAATTAAGACTGTTGAGTAAGCCTTGATCACAATGCCTATTCCCCAAGATACAGCGTGCCAGATCATCGTCCCCCATAGGGGGAGTTGAAAGTGAACCAGATGTGGTTTTCATACCACACCAAGGTACAGCAATCGATGCATTGTGAGAAACAAAGCGCTCATAAGATGAAACCTTCTTTGGTCTGGAAGAAGTTGTGCCCTTGCTAATATAGTCCCAGACATACACATTTGAGTCGTCTCCTGCTGAGATTATATGTTCCCCATCTGCAGTGAAAGATGCAGTAGCCGGACTCCCTGTCTTTCGTGGGCCTAAAGAATGGGGAGAGGACAACAGTTAGCAGTCAAAATATTAGCAGTTGAGTTCAGTAGAAAGAATTATCTCGGGTCGCATAAAGATCATATAATATAAAGGTAGCACAAAGAGCCAATCATTCTTTGTAACCAAGAAAAGAACACGTCCACTGAAGGAATAAGTTAATATTTGGCATAACTATTGAAGTGGAGTAGATTTGTGGTTCTAAATTTATCAAATGAGGGACAAATGAATAACACAATTCGAAAATGAGTGGTAATGTAGTGGTCTTTTTGAAGTTAGTAAGGAACATGAAAGGTCAATGACTCAATATGCGCCTTTCAAAAAAAAAATGACTCAATATGCAGTTAGCTGCAACAACGCATATGAAACTTCCTCGCTGGTCAGAAGAAGTGACAAGCTGGGTATTTCAGTTCAGCCCAAAACATGTCTAGTTTTAAACCATCCCGTCTAGCTTTATAGGAGTTATTGTTGTATTCATCCATTAATTTTTGTTTGCACCACTAGTTCTTTCCAAGGGATTTGCCACGGCATTTTTTTGCTCACATTTCGTGAAGCTTGAATAAATCTTAAATGCTGCCCTGAGGGGAATAAACAACACAACAGAAAAAAAACTCAATACTCACCCTTGAATTTGAGGAGGACATCAGCACCACAAAGAACTCGAACTTGGGAATCAGCAGAAGTGACAAGAACTTTGGTTGGATCACTGGGAGAAAACTGTAAAGAGAAAAAGAGACCAACATGTAAGTCTATACGAGATGCCTTTCCCAAAAAAAATGTAAGTCTATATAAGACGCAGACGGAAATGGATCTGGAAAAAAGAAGTCGTGTAGTTTCTTTCGGTCTACTAGTGAAGAGAAGGCAAGGGGCACTAACCTGAAAGCCAGTTATCCTCTTGCAGGCTAACTTCTTTTTCCCCTTCAAACATATCTCACCTTCCAGCTGCAACTGATTATCTGACCCATGCAAAACATGATCCCACGATGTTAATTCTCCGAGTTTCATGCTAAATTAACTAGTGCACATGATGGAAAAAGGAAATGAACATCTCTTGCATCCTTCCAATAATTGGGAGAATGTATCACGACTAACAAAATACAAAAATCTCGGGCAAGACTTGCAAATAGTGTCTGGTGAAAGACCTGCACATACCTATGGTATCATAAAAACGGCAGCTTCCATCCATTGAGCCCACAATTCCTTGCTGCAATAATTGAGGAGGTATCATATGTCAAAACCAACTCCATTAATTTTCAAGCCAAATTTTACTACATAGATAAAAAGACCAGAAATTCTCCAAACCTTTCCACTAGGATAATAGCATACAGCAGTCACTATTTCTCTAATGTCAACCCAATCAATTACGCGACAGCCATGCACTTCCCAAATGCGCACTTTTCCATCTATTGAACCGCTGATAAAATAATTGTCATCGGCAGGATTGAACTCTACACTTGTCACTGCATCAAGAGTTGCAAAGGTAAATAAACATGCATTGTAACAACTATATTTTCACAAGTAAAGATTCAGATTGTGGTGGACATTAATAAATAAGCTAGATCTTCACGGTAAAAGAAAGCAACAGAGGAATTCAGAAGCTCACCATAGTTGTTATGAGAGAAAACTCTTAGGCAATGGTTTTGTCCTACTTCCCAGAGGCGAACTGTTTTATCGACAGAGGATGACAGCAGATGCTGTAGAGAGTTCAAAGTAATTGCAAGTAACATTAGCACCAGAAGACTCCAACAAAATCAATAGCATTTTAAAGTTTTTAAAGAAGACACTAACCCCATTCTTGGACCAGGAAAGAGCCAAGACCTCGCCACTGTGTCCATGGAACTCATTGACTGGTTCCTCCAGGATGCGGAAGATCTTCTGTGGGAAAATAACATAAGCAGACTCCGATGATTTCCCAAACCTTTTCATCTTACACGTTTTTTCTTTGTCGCCATCCAGAGGGGCTAATTGGGAGAGATCATTCACTGAGAAACATAAACATGAAGGGTCACAATGTCCAATATCTAACTTGTTTGGCTTCTCATCCTCAAGCACTTTCCACACACACACAACGCCATCTTCACCAGCACTTGCAAGGTACTGACCATCAGGACTAAACTTCATCGCCAAGATTGAGCCTTCGTGTGCAGCAAATTCTTGTCTTGCATAAAGAGAAGATAACACCTTCGATCTCTTCCTATTCAACTGCACCTTAACTCTTCGAAATCTAGCCCCCATTTGTGTGTTCAAATCCCCTGACTTCAAATTTCCTTTCCCTTGTCTACCCACATTACGCACTTTGCTTAATTTCCCAATCAACCGACTCTTAAGTTTGTTCTTCATATCCACCAAAGTACCTGCCTCAGCTTCCCTATGCAACAACTGCTGAACCAAAGGCGATGAGCTATAATTTCTCTGAAACTCTTCAATGGTAACCAACCTATCTGAACCCGCTTCATGTAATCTGTTTAGCATTCCGTTGGTACTGACTCCATCGGCAACAAGCTCTGTCCCATCATCCAAATTCTTAAATTTAAACAGAAAATTCTCTTCTGCAGCATCTTCTCCTAACGATTCATCTTCTCCTCTGTTAGACACAAAGCAATCTTCAAAATTTGAATTTCTCAGCACAGCCCCACTGTCCTCGTTAATTCTGGTAATCCCCAATTGGATTTCATCACAAGATACATCACCTGATTCATTTTTTTCTGTCTGATTCTGATCTAAACTTTTACCCATCCATTCGAAAAACCTACTGCGACGCTGATGAGAACTTTCAGGAGCTTTCGTCCACACGTCATACCCTAAACTGTTCACATCACGATTTGAAAGCCCAGAGCAAGAACAGCAATCATCAGCGCAATCTGAACCCGAATCAGAAACAGAAGCGATCTCGTCACGAGAATCAAAAAACTGATCTTCGCTTGCTTCGTTGTGACTGGCCATCATTTTCGGAGTTCAAACACAAAAGCCTACCTCCATTACCAAGAAACAAACAAAATTAAAGAAGGAAACACAACCATTGTCGAATCTTAGAAAATCTACTAGGCATTAGCCGTTCAATTACAATAAAGCAGTACACTTTTTTATTTTGCCTTGCCACTTCTTAATGGAATTTCTCCAACAGTACAGATATTCAGACAATCTAACTTGAAATTGTTGATGATGTGCCCTAAGTCACGTAATTCGCGTGTTCGTCTTTGTGCGCGTGTGGAAGCACGAGCGCGACATCTGAAACTACTGAAATTCGTGAGAGCAAGGATTGAGAGGTGAGTGCAGTGCGAGGATTGAGAGCGAGCACATGACATTTTTGAAGGATTATGTGTTTAAGGATGTGTCTAATTATGTACTATGCACTTACTAAATTTAGACAGGGAGAAGGGTCGGAAGCATTTCAACTAGACAGCGAAAACAGCACAAGACTGGTTATTTTGCCTCTATTGGAGATGCTCAAACAGAAACAAGGTTTTGTAACTTAGATTTTTGTGGATATAGAAATGAAAAACGAAATCTAAATAAGTGCCATTAATTACATAATTCCATGGACAGGGAAGTAGATACGCCCAAACCCAGATCACAATCCAAACCCATCACACAAACACAACAGTACAAGCATATTTATGTCCACCCATACGAAAATGAACCTATTAATCCCACAAAAGACAGATCTTGTTAAGCATACAGAGCCCAGAAATCTTAAAGCATGAACAAGTCAAAACTTTCCAACAGAACTTGAAACTGCATACCGGTGGCTCAATGAATCACGGAGAGAGAGAGAGAGAGAGAGAGAGAGAGGATGACTCACCGGCTGAGAGGTCATGAGATTTTCGGTCAAACCCAGAAATGATTCACAGGTTGAAGAGTTGTAAAAGTCGTGCAATAATCCCTCCCCTGCTCTCCCTCTGTCTGAATGGAGACTGCAGGAAGAAGATGGGGGATTCTCTCTCTCTGTCAACTGATAGAGCAACCACTGCGTATAAAAGAGAGACGTTTACTTGACAAGTCGTGGCCCCTCGGTTGGATGTGTCTTTTCCAACTAACGGTTGTAAGAATGAAAACGCGCTTTGGTTGAACGTTTGATTATTACTACTAGTAAAAGAAAAAACCAAGGTTTAATTCGGTTGGTTGGTTAGTTTCCTCCTCAAATAATTGATTTATTGACCAAAATAGTAATTCGATTCTTGGGGTCAGGCTCCAAAAAAGTTGTTTCATGTAAATTCTTTAATCTTTGGTGTGAATGATTTGTCTTTGGTCTCACAATCAGTTGCATGTAAGCTGGTCCAGATACCATTGATCATCGAACTAAATAGAAATTAATTGCTCGTATTATTCGACCACAAAAGAGGAACACTTTCACTTTCTTTTCTTTTTTTTTTGGGTGACGTAGGAATCACCCCATGACAGGGTCACATATATTGGACCCATCCATGCAATGTAAATTTAGCAACCCCGCTACTATCACGACTACCCCACTTAAATCCAGAGTGCTTCCAAGGGGAATCGAACCCTTTGGAATAATGGATGATACGTTTTTCTATTTTGATCGTTAACGAATGAAGTAGTTAAGTGGTACTCCCTTCCATTTTGAGAACTCCCTGTGAAAAGATGTATAATTTCGGATCAACACAATCGGAACGCTTTTTCTTCTACTACATCTTTGTCTTATACCTACTTCACACACACCCCCCCCCCCCCCCCCCCCCCACTACTCCTCCGTACATGATTTTTCAAATTTCTTCCCCCCCCTACTCCTCCGTACATGATTTTTCAAATTTCTTCATACCAAATTAAAGATCTCGATTAATTCTATAATTTGGTGCGAAAAAAATCAAGAAATTATGAACTATTTTATATGCAAAAATTGCACATTTTTTCGTATGATAAATCATTTTGGGACGGAGACTCCGTCACGGAGGCAGTAATTGAAGCGGGCAATTTCAGCCGCCCATTTTTCTCTGAGGGGTTGTGTCCACTGGCATTGTAAAAATGGGATTGATAAGGAAATTACTGGTGGGATGGTGGTCTAATCTTCTCGGATGATGTTTTTACAGGTAAAATTCTCTGGGCTTTTTGATGGAAATATTTTCTTCTAAATAAATGGATTCGTGTTGTTATTACCTTAAAATTATCAGTCAGATCCGACGCATTTTAATGTGTGATGGTATAGTCATAATTTGGTAATTTTGAAAGGCACATGACCAAAGAAATGCTTCTTCTTTTTCTTTTTTTTTTGAACACATGTGGTAAGTTAATTGAGAGCCATTTGGAACAAGGGCACCCGATCTATAGAACTCTTCAAATGAAGTCCTTAATTACTTCTTCTTCTTTTTAACTTTAAAGAATCTACTTTTGGACAAAATGAAAATCTCTTAAAGTCAAAAGAGTAATAACATGCATGATCCTTTAGCATATCAATTAACTACTCCGTTGAATTGAACATTTGTGATTCACGGAACTAACTACTACACTACTTTAAATATACTGGCTATGTTCCAGAAATGTAATCGCAGCCAAATTCATAACAACAAAAAACACAGGATATGGTGAAATTATTCAATAAATCTGGAGCACTGACCACTCTAGAATCACATATTCTTAACCCAACATAAATATGCGGTTCTGGAGTAAACCGGAATACCGTGTGACGGTGCTCCCGGAAAACTGAATAAGTATTCCGGGATATCTATATAGAACCCTCGTCATTACATATCTAATAAGCAATCACAACACCAATTCCCCGAACAAACTTGACGTTAGAGAAATCAGTGGGTGGTTCGAATAGTGAGCTCGAAAGTGTCTCGAAAAGAGAAATCAGTTATTCGAATCACATCAGCGTAAAACTGAACCACTGAATTTTTTTTTTTCAGGATCGGAAAGTAGACTTTGTTTTGAATAATAATGTTCAAACTAATAGTACTCAGTCTATCGATCAGCTGTCAGAGACTATTCTAATTGGTCAAAATTAAGGGAGCTCGGGTTTGACCTTCTTCTGTCGTAATTTAGGACTTCGTCCACCGGACGGTAATACCGGCAATTCTGACCACCTTTTGCGGTTCCAAATTAGCTATCAAAATTATGTCGAAAAGTCCAAAAAGATGCCCCCTGGCCCGGCCCCCCTCTCACCCTTTCTGGGAATTTTAAGGCAAGCTATTTACAATCATAAATTTTCTAAACGTAGCCTGTTATCATATGCACATGAATTGTTTACCATGGTTTAAACAGGTTACGTTCAGGAAATTTGTAGTTGCAAATAGCTCTCCGAATTTTATTTCTTTTTACTCTTTTTTACAGATGGGAATCTTAGTTCAAACGAATAAAAAATGATCAACCTGCTAAACTTAAGCAACAGTAGGATTGAACTCTTGGATTAATTATTTTACTGGGCTAGCTAGCTGATGAACACCGATTATGAAAAAGGTATGACACAAACTTGATTGAGTTGATCACTTATTAATCAATTCCATTTATTAGAAGAGTATTTTGAGAAACGTTAAGATCACGCCGCATGCTAACGTGGTAACGCCAATTTAATATTCGTGTACGGCCGCGTGTGTTCGAGACGCATTCAAGGTAAAAGTGTTGAGTGGCCGTTCAGTTCCGTCTCGGACCCTACCTCAGACACAGGCGTCAAACATGAAGGGATTATATTGGTGACACCACGCCAACGTACCGAAATTTTTTTCAGTGCCGAGCGGGTACCACGTGGTGCCCGCTCGCCCATCCGATGCGTCTATTCCGTGTTTGAACGGCTCAGATTTGGAGAGAGAAAAATGAGAGAGAAAGTGTTGGGGTGAGATCGATGAGAGAGAGGGTTTCAATCCAAGCTGTCTAAAAGTGTATCGGTCGGCTCAGATGCGCCGAGCGGGTACCACGTAAAATATACCCGTTCGGCATTGAAAAATCTCTCCAACGTACCACGTGGTGTCGCCAAATTACGTTCTTTAAAATTAAAAAAAAAGGATCACAGATATTGTACTGAAAGTTAGCTATCTGATACACCATGTATCTTGTCAAGTTTAACTAGGTGATTGCAAATTTGCAACATTAACTAGGACTGAGTTCGATGAGTCTAATTGCGTACTCATCCACATTAGAGAGAGAGAGAGAGAGAAGAACAAGCCATTCTTTACCCATTAAAATAAGATGGTAAGTTCATCCATCATGGGCAACCAAGTTCTTGATTTTATACACGCTCAGTGGTCGCCCCAGTGGTTCGGACGGATACTCGAGTTTTGAGAGTACTCCTCAAAGTTTGGGATCCCATCGGGTGAGTATCCTGAAGTAAGTGGGGGGGCCGTGACTGGTGTGGCCGCGCTAGTTCCCTGGAGATTTGGATTGCACAGTCGGGTCCATATAGTATCCTGCCAGTAAGATTGTTCCTCCGTTACAAAAAAAAAAAAAAAAAAGGTTTCTGATTTTATAACGAGAATTCAACTACTACAAAAACACCTAATCATCCAAAGGATACTATTGTAGCAATTAGCTAGTCTATAATTAACCACAAGCACTTACACACAAACTCACTCACAATGAGTCTGGGCCCACACACTATTTTTGTGTCAGTGTGTTTAGACCCCGTACTCAATGTGAGTGAGGTTATATATGTGTGCAAGTATTTATGGTACTAGAACCATTACTATTATTATATTCAATAATATTATACACACGTAAAGATTTATCATAATTAGCCACAACTACGGTTGAGTACTCACAGCACACTTAAAAGCGGGAGAGTTGACTTATTAGTCGACTCAGTACGTAGTTGTGGCTGATTGTGATAAATCTTTGTGTATGTAGCATTATAATACAATATAGTGTGTGTTAGCCAGTATTTGCACCAAGATTGGCATGTCTCATGCATGAACGTGGCATAGCGTAGTGGGTGCCATCTGGAACATCATTACCCTATCTAATTCTTTCTAATAGTCAAACGTCCAAACATGGTCCAACTCCAACTTGGTTGATCACCAGACTGTCCTATTAGACCATGTTTTGCACCAAGTAGTTCACAGTACTTGACCAAGACTATATATATATATATAGATAATTCTAGACATATTCCGAATAGCTAGCTTATTCGCACCTCAAGTGATCGATAGAGAACTAATTTCCTTGTCGTCCTCTAACGAAGTCCAATTAAAGTCAGAAAGAATCCCGTATAGACTGATCCCACCAGAATTGATAGCACGTATACAAAGTTGTAAACACGAAACTAACAAAATAGTAATCTCTTAAGTCTAAGGCCTTGACCATAAGGCAACCTCCTGCAATTTCATGTATTGTAATTTGTAAATCTCCACAAATAACTTGATTCATTTTTCTATATGATAATCATATATGAAAATTAGGGTCGGGACACCTAATGTGAAATTACAATATTAGTGTTACTTGTGTATTTTTTATATTGTGAAATTCATGTGTGGAATTAGTCTTTTTCGAGTTGTATTAGATGCACACGGTAAGAAGTAATCTCTTTTATCAATGACGATTTTTACTCTTCCTTAAAAATCCGGGAGATGTTTCAAAAAAGAAAAACTATAAATTAAATTCCCAGATAATCAAATCTTTTAAACATATTTCTCAAATCTATCAAAGTAGGCCCGGCATCATTGTAATGAGTATACATTAAAATTTTGTTATTAATACGTTATCGGACAAATATTCCATGGTCAGCAATGTGCCAACAGTTTTGAGCGTATTATTTTCTCATATCGTGCTATAAAATAGAAACTAAATTAAAGTGAGAAAAGTAATAAGAAATTTTTCATGATCACCCAACTTGGCAGATATTTAGGAAATATTATTCAATGCCCCTGGGGCACTGCCACTAGGTGCCTCAAGTCTCTCCTCAATCACACATTTCTGTGGGCCCGAGACCAAGGCTTTGTTTCGTTAAGGTTCTTATTTTTTAAGTACTTATTTCTCATCTAACGAGACAAATCATATTTTCACAATACATCACCTTTAATTCATAAAATGTGTACTTATTTGAAAAATAAAATAAGTACTTATTTTAGTTAGTGAAACGAGGCCTAAGTGTGAGGACCCAACGATGATGTGTGATGGCGAGAGGCTTGGGCACCACCACGTGGCGGCCAAGGGTAGTGAATAATCTCTTGATATTCAGAGACGGTGGTGGGTCCGTATAACTTATCATGTGTTTGGACAACCCATACGTTTATCCTTGAAAAATAGTAATGAATACCCCTGAAATTCTTATCCTTTCAGCAGTGTCATGTTTCATGGCCACTGACAGATAAAACCTCAGTCGGTTGGTAAGAAGATACATATTAGGAGAGAGAATGGATCTGTGGGATATTCCAATTTAATGTGATCATCACCTTCGTTCTCTGGCAAAATTAAGTAGGAACCGACCACCACATATCCTGCTGGTGCGGATTTACAAGAATGCAGCGCAGAATCACGACATCTGTCAATATTGCATTTGATAGGAGTTGGTAACCATAATATTTAGTGCTCATAGAATAAGTTTGCATAACTAAACAAACTATTTTAAAAAATTGCCTATGTCCTTGCCGTGTCCTTGCCGTGTCCATGTCTATTTTTTTTAGAATTGTCGTGTCCCGTATCCGTGTCCGTGTCTCTAACCATGTCCGTGGTACATAGGTGATGGCTACCTGCCTAGCTCTATATTCAAGATATGATAGTATGACACTATGACCCACATTGCATTTCAATTCTGGGGTTGCCTATTTACAGAGAAAGAGGGTACAAAAACACATATTAGAGGTGTTGTAATATACCCTTCACTAGAGTAGGTTGAAAGGAAAATGGAAAAGGCTTCGAAGAGACCATAAAGGGAAGTCTAGGCTAGACGGAAGAAGGAAAATCGCTTACAGCCAAGGAAGGAAGCAAATCTTACAGAAACCTAACTTAACTGAGATTAAAGCCGTTGTTGAAAGTTCTTTTACAAAATGATTCAATATTGAAGTGCCAAAAAAAAGATCGATGTTGCACCAAAAAAGGATCGAACTTGCTCTTTTCCTCTTATATCAAATGGCTTAGTCAATGCAAAAGCAGTCAAATGGGCTCCAAAAGCCTCACTTCAGTAGCTCAGAATTGGTTCCAAGAAATGCTGCGAGGAAAACACCATCCCCCATTAGACTTTCTATTCCTGATAACTCGGGGAGTCCATTGGACATGTAATTCCAAAAAGTGTCTCCTCTCTTGGTCCTCCTCTCAGGGCTGGTTTGGAGCTGTTATAGACTTTATTTGTGTCTTGAGTGGGCCAGCCTTGTCTGCCATTTATCTGGGGTTTGGGTTTTGGTTTTTGCTTTGGTGTTGGTCTCCAAAACTAGTGTCTATGTCTGTTGCTGTGTCATGTCTTGTGTCTGATCCTGTGTCTAGGCTAGCCCATAGTTTTCTCCTCCCTCTCAACAAAGGATACTACTTTATTCCATTGGTGCTTTTGGCACTAATATTCTCCCCCTGCTTGCTGCTCCACATAAAAGATTTTTGTTGCTGCTGAAGTTATGATTCACTTTTCTGGGGTCAACAGTCAACTTACCTCAAGAAAGCTCATCCCTTTGGTTGAATAATCTCTGGTTCTAGTGAAGTTACTTTGGTGTTATCTGTGCTCTGCCTGTAACTTTGATCAACCCTGAAGCTGCCATTTTTTTTTCCTGGATTTGTGTCTTCTCTACGAAACATGGAAGAATGATTGTTTGCTGTGAAGGTGCTGTAATCTACCATGCTGTTTATTACTGCCATATATGTTCTGTTTGGACTCTGATTGATGCTGAATTCCAAGTCATTTCTGTTCCATTGGGATTCTGAGTAATGCTGCTGATTTCTGGAATTTTTATGCCCCAGAGCTTGCTGCCTTTGGTAGTGCTAATATGCCTGGTTCCTGAATCAAATGTGAAAACATATGTACTGCTTGCAAGAGGATGCTGTTACATGTTGGATACAAGAAGCTGGTGAACCACAGTGCTGGCCCTCTTCTGATCCTTATATTATCAAGATGACTTATGCTGTTTCCTCTTGCTTTATTTCCCTTTTCCTTTTCTTTTTTCTCTTATCCAGCATTTCGCTGGATGGAGCTTTGGCCATTTACTTTTCCCTCCTTGGAAGTTTGCGGTCTCTCTCGATGTATCCTTTGTCGAGTTTCAATAATAATAATAAAATCTTTGTTGCCGAAAAAAAAAAAAAAAAAAACCTTGAATGTAGAACAGAGAATGAAAGGATACGAGTTTCCTAGAAGAGTTGATTAAGAAACTTGGGTGCCCAACAATGGGAAAACGGACAATTAAAAAGCAAGCAACAAAAGAAGTGACACTACGAATACCAATAATTTAGTGTTGCGTTCTGCAATAACAAGCAATAATAAGGGAAACTTTTTAAAAGGTAAACCATACTAATAGCTGGTAAATGAAAACAACAGAATATAAATATAAATAACTTAGTATGATCAGAAGAAAGAAGCCGTGACCCAGATAGGTGGAGAAATACGACTTAAAGACTCTTTGCCATTGTATGAGGCATTTGGGTCCGGTCTTCCAAGTTGTAGATGCCCATGTCTTTGCCACCTCCTCGCTTGAAACGTTCGTATGATTCCCAATTGTCATCCGTGTAGTAGATACAATTGGGCTTAACTCCTAGGAATTCGGAGCAGTGTTGCTATAGGTACATACACTCATGTACATACATCACGTACTCCCTCCGTCCCTTTTTAAATGTCCTGCTTCGTAACTCCAACTTATTAAAAAGACATCATCATTATACCTTTCACATCAACTTTTTCCTTCACTTTCCATACTTACCCATCATCATTACACTTTTACTCACTTACTTTTCAAAATGGAATCTACTTTTAGGGATAAAATAGACAATGCACCAACTTTTACCCACTAACTTTACAAAATTGACACTTATTAAGGGACAGTCCAAAATGGAATACTAGACTTTAAATTAGGGACGGAGGGAGTACATACGTACTTTAAATCCGTATCAAGTCCTCCAAAAAAGATCCGAGCCGCTCATTTTGTTCAGAATAGTTTGTTTATGATCTCTGTAAAAAATTAACTCAACTCGATATCGGTAAAGGCATTTACGAAACATCCACTTTTGCTACAGAATCCAGGCCTGAATTCTAAAGCAAAGTTGGATGTATCGTAAACGCCTTTACCGATATCGGGTTGATTTGATTTTTTACAAGGATCGTAAATAAACTATTTTGAACAAAATGAGCGGTTCAGATCATTTTTATAGAACCCGAGACAGGTCTAAAGTGCGTATGTACGTGGTGTATGTACATGAATGTATGTACCGATAGACTTTCCTCGGAGGGCATCCACAGCTATGGAAGCATTGTCACCCAAGAACAGGGCATAGTCCCCTAAACTCGTAATCTGTGCCCATGTCCAATTGCTATTTATGTCCACCTCAAACACTAGAAATTCTCTAGCCCCATATTCAACCGTTAACTCATCAAAGATAGGTTCCTTATAATTGCCAGCATAACTTGGCAAGAAGGTCGTATCACACCCATCTCGTACAACGACAAGTAATCTCCCGACTAACTCAACAAGGTATGTCTGCTTGCTCCCAAAGAATTCCAAAAGGTATTGCTCCAACGAGCTGAGCCAGAGTTGGATCAGGTCCTCCAACGCCGCATCTAAAAACTCTGCCCGTAGTATTGACCCCGTAAAGTTGTCCCTTGTAATAAATAACATCATAGTAACACCCGTCGCGCGTTTCAACCATAGTCCACGACTTATCCCCGGGTCTCCAAAATGACAGCCATGATAAAGCACCACATATAACCATGAGGACATAGTTATTAGTGCTACTTGGACTTGAAGATAAGACTGCCTTCTGTAGATAAATAAATTTATCATCCGCTCCGGCCATCATCATAGTCTACATACTTGAAAGTATTGTGTGGGAGGGTTAATTCCACCGCTGAACCTTTACTTTCTTTGATCTTAAACGATGTGGTTGAACGGTGATGGGCGCTCGTCGAGTCTGGAGAGGTTGCCACCGAGCAGTGAGAGGTTTCCACCGAGCAGTGAGAGGTCACCACCGAGCAGTGAGAGGTTGCCACCGAGGACGGCGAGGAGTGAGAGGTCGCCACCGAGTAGTGAGAGGTTGCCACCGAGCAGTGAGAAGCCGAGCCCGGGAAGGTTGCCACCGAAGAGTGAGATGCCGGGCTGGTACTTGCAAACCGGAGAGGGGTGTACCTCCGGGAAGAAGCTCCGACGACCTAGTCAGTAGGTGAAAGAAAGAGAAGAGAGTATGCTTTTTAGGGAGAAAAGTATGAAGAAGCAGGATCCTCAAACCTGGGGAAGGAGTCCTCTATTTATAGGCAATGCTTGGAGTGCTAAACCGGTAGGCGGTACACCCACGTGTATTGTACTGTTCGGATGATGTCACGTGTCAAGAGATTTGCTTTATCACACCTGTCCTCCACCTGTTCAAAGAATCTTCCAGAAGCTTCTAAACCGATTTTGGATATTTGTTAGATCTTTCAGGGAGCAAAATTCAGTTGAACGTTTACAACAAATGTAGAACGTTAGGGAAAAGACATCCGAACGCTAGAGAAATATCAGCCGAGCAGTAGGAACGTTAGGCAGCCGAGCCTGGCCACAGAGCCCGGGGAGGTTGCCTCAAAACCTGGTCCTTCCTGTAGCTTCAGATGCAAATGGGTCCACAGAGTGACGTGTCCATAGCAAATACAAAATTTGTGCGCGACCCTTCTTGACCTTTTGAACTTTGTAAATTTCGGCCCCCTACATATTGTGATGAGGAAGGTCAATTTTAACCCGAGACATAGGATTAATTAGACTCATCTCACCTTGTTTAGACATGGTTACAAGCCACCCGAGCGTCTCCACGCATCGTTTTTTATTTGCTTCCGGTACAGCAAATCTCCGAATCCTCCCTCCCTCTGTTAGGCTGACGAAACGACGTTCATCGCTTCCCTTTTCTTCTTCTTCTTCTGGGAGCATTAGCCGCGGAACTTGTGCTCCCCAAATGACATCCCAAACATCCCCTCAGATTCTGTAATGAGTTGTCGTAATTCCAGTTGCTTTTTACTGGGAATCCCTACCACCTTTTTTTGGGTCCATGTTTCTATAACGTAATTCTCCCAATAGGCTTGAAGATTTCGTTTATTTTAGTAAATACGTTATTTTTAATTTTGAAAATTGCTGAGAGTTTCGTTAGGGACCAAAACTACGGGATGGAGGGAGTAATTTTCAGTAAAGTGAAACGTAAGCAACAGAAAGATGGGAGGAATTTTATAGTGACGAATGGGTAAGGCTAACTTGGTGCCCGCTTGATGCATTCGGACCGTCTAAAATACTTTTGAACGATCTGGGTTGAAAACAATCTCATAACGTCTATTACCGTTAAGAGATTGTTTTTAATCCGAATCATCTTAAACACTTTTGGATGGTCCGAATGCGACGAGTGGCACAACATGGTAGCCGCCCAGTATTGAAAAATTCCCTCAAAGATGGGTCAAATATTCCAATATGGGGTCCCACTCCAACTTGATTGATTACACGGTGTTTTACTGTTTTCATTAAACAAAGGTTGTGTTTTGATGGCAGGTATCTTAGAGGGGAATGAGAATGTAACATTTCTATGTTTGTGAAGAGTTGGAATGGAAATAAGATTACTGATCTCCCAATCCAGGTGGAATCACATTCCTAAATACAGGAGGAATCTGATCTCTCCCACCCCCATGGGAATATTAGATTCATGGCTCGATCAATATAAAAAGGAAGTTTAACTTAAGATATTTCTAAAATAAATGATTCCCGGAGAAGATTACTTAATTAATCCAAACATTGAAATAGAATTATTCCGGGTATCAAATTAGTAGGAATTTAATTCTTGGTAATCAAATTCCTTTCCCTACAAAAGATTACGGGCATCCAAACTGAGCCAAATAGTAACTTGTGGACCACATCTTTTTTGTTTTATTCAAATTATTTTTGCATTTTTCATTTTTGCGCAAAAGGCCTGTAGACTCTCCATCATTTGGTGGTATTTAAAAGTCAATTTTTGTTATCTTTATTTATTTATTTTTTGCATTAGTTAGTTTTACATCAAACTTTTGTGACTTATTAATATTATTCTGTCTCGACAAGAGAAATTCAAAAAATGAAAAATTATAATCGAAACTCATAATTTTTTTCAAAAAGACAAGAATAAATATTTTTATCTTATTCAAAAAGTTATGAGCTATGATCATAATTTTTTTAGTTTTTCAATTCTACTCGTCTAGATGAGCTGCGTTCTTGTAAATTTATAAGTTTGAAACTTATTGCAGTATTTTCTATTAAAGAAATGATGCACCCACCGCCTTTCACCCACCACACTCGCGCTAGCCCCACTCCGGCCACCGGATGACCTATTCGAGCCGTCCAAAAATTCTATAAAAAAAAACGAGTGGGCCTTTACGAGAATCACTGGCATCCAACGTGTGTAGGTACTCGATCGAAAATTCCATAAATTAGATGATCCAAGCCGTTAAAAATGGAAGATTGGTTCTAGCACTTACACACTTCGAATGCCGTTAATTCTCGCGTAGGCCCACTAGTTTTTTTTAGAATTTTTGAACGACTCAGATCAACCGTCCGATGACCGGAGTGGGCCCAGCGCGCATATGGTGGATGAGAGGCTGTGGGTGTATCATTACTCTTTCTATTATTCGTAACTTCTCGTTTAGAAGTGAAAATAATTACTCCTCCTACACGTGCAGGAACAGGCGAACAGCTTATGTAGGATCCCGCCGTGTTCAGTGTCTTCTGATTGCCCTGTTACACCATTATTGTTGAGATTATAAACCATTCCAAGAGAGGAAAAAAGAGGGAGAGAGAAGAAAACCAGATGGGCAATTGGGATGAGCTCCAATATGATCTGGTCGTTCTCGTTGCTAAACGAATCGGTTTGCTTGAAGATTTTCTGGCTTTTGGTGGAGTTTGCAGATCTTGGAGGTCGGCGGCAGCGAAGGAGAATTTCAAAGGGCGTTCTCAAGTTCCGTGGCTGATGCTCGCTGAAGAAGAAGAAAAGAAAAGCTATGAACGTCGTTTCGTTAGCCTAACAAAGGGAGGGGTGATTCGAAGATTTGATGTACCGGAAGCAAAGGGAAAACGATGCGTGGAGACGCTTGGGTGGTTTGTAACCATGTCTGAACAAGGTGAGATGAGTCTAATTCATCCTATGTCTCGGGTTAAAATTGATCTTCCTCATCATAATACTTTAAAGTATGCTGATGATGATGGAGAGGAAGATAAACGTGTTTGTCTACAGAAGGCAGTCTTGTCTTCATGTCCAAGTAGCACTGATGACTATGTCCTCGTGGTTATATGTGGTGCTGTATCATATCTGTCTTTTTGGAGACCTGGAGATAAGTTGTGGACTACGATAGAAACACGTAAGGGGGTTTACTACGATGTTACTTATTTCAAGGGGCAATTTTATGGGGTCAATCCTTCGGGCCAAGTTTTTAGATGCGGTGTTGGAGGACCTGATCCGACTCTGGCTCGGCTCGTTGGTGCGATACCTTCTGAAACTCTTGGGGGCAAGCGAACATACCTTGTTGAGTTATCAGGGAGATTGCTTCTCGTTGTACGAGATGGGTGTGATCTGGATTTTTTGCCAGGTTATGTTGACGATGATACAGACTCTATGGATGAGTCAACCATTAAATATGGGGCTACAGAATTTCAAGTGTTTGAGGTGGACATAAATCGCAAATGGACATGGGCACGGATTACGAGTTTAGGGGACTATGCCCTGTTTTTGGGTGACAATGCTTCCATAGCTTTAGATGTCTCCAAATTCGTTGGAGTTAAGCCCAATTGTATCTATTACACGGATGACAATTGGGAAGCATACCATCACTTCAAGCGTGGAGGTGGCAAAGACATGGGCATTTACAACTTGGAAGACCGAACCCAAATGCCTCACTACAATGGCAAAGAGTCTTTAAGTCGTGTTTCTCCACCAATCTGGGTCACACCATCTTTCTTTTGATCATACTAAGTTATTTACATTATGTTGTTTTCATTTACGAGCTATAAGTATGGTTTACCTTTTAAAAAGTTTTGCTTTTTATTACTTGTTATTGCAGAACACAACTTTAAATTGATTTCATTTGTAGTGTCACTGCTTTTGTTGCTTGCTTTTTATTTTTGTCCTTTCATTCTCTGTTCTACATTCAAGTTGATTGCTCGTTATGTTTGCACTTGAAGTAACTACTGCGTTAAGAATACAATTAATCCTTTTTACTTGCTATTAGTTGTTGGTGTCCGTTGGAGTAAGTGTCTCCTTTGTTGATTTAGTGAATGTTTGTCAAAACTTTTGATTATTGCAAAACGGCACACCATTGATGCTTCAGAATCAACTTTTAACCATCTTGAAAGCTGTTCTCGCTTATTACGTTGAAGTAGTAGGAGAAGTGGCTACCACACCATTCTTTTACAATACATCACCTTTGATTCATAAAGTGTGTACTTATTTGAAAAATAAAATAAGTACTTATTTTAGTTAGTGAAATGGGGCCTAAGTGTGAGGACCCATAACAATGTGTGATGACGAGAGGCTTGGGCACCACTGCGTGGTGGGCAAGGGCAATTAATAATCTCTTGATATTCAGAGCAAAAATTCTAACTCCACACTCACTCACACACCCAAATACACACTCCCATTCACAATAGGAGTGGATCCCACACACACTAACTCACAGTAGGGGTGGGTCGCACACACACTGGGTGTATAGTGTGTGCGGACTTCTCCCCTATTGTGAGTGGAGGTGTGTAATTGGGTGTGGAGGCAAAATGATTCTATTCAGAGGCGGTGGTGGGTCCGTATAACTTATCATGTGTTTGGACAACCCATACGTTTATCCTTGAAAAATAGTAATGAATACCGTACCCCTGAAATTCTTATCCTTTCAGCAGTGTCATGTTTCATGGCCACTGACAGATAAAACCTCAGTTGGTTGGTAAGAAGATACATATTAGGAGAGAGAATGGATCTGTGGGATATTCCAATTTAATGTGATCATCACCTTCATTCTCTGGCTAAATTAAGTAGGAACCGACCACCACATATCCTGCTGGTGCGGATTTATTTGCACAAAATTCAATCTTGAGTGGACTCGTTGCTTTTTCGCTATTGTTACTAATTCTGTAATAAGGCTTTTTTGTTTACTTTTTGCTGTTTTTGGTGGCTTCGGTTGTATTTCTATCGGACAATTTGGCCATCTCCTCGGCCCCTCCACCCACGACCAGCACTCACTAGCCCGGCCCGAGCCTGGCTACAGCACACTTCGTTCGCAGCATTTAAGCTTTCTCTTCCAACCAATTAACTTACTAACTCACTCCAACTGCACCAGAGGGTGTACAACACTAAGGGCCCGATTGGATGTTGTATTGGAGGGGTGTATTACCTTATACACCTGTATAAGACCTTGACAAGACGTTTTTTGCGCCGTTTGGATGCCGTTTATATGGGTGTATTATCTAATTCCCCCTCTTCCAATATCCAGGCTAATCCCCCCTACGGGGGATAAATTATGGAGACCTCCAGGGGTAGCAATAGATTATCCGGCTGAATACACCCAGAATTTTGACCATTCTACCCTCCCTCATCCCTCCTCTTCATCTGCCCCCTTCACACATAGACACACACACGCAGAGAGAGAGAGAGAGAGACGATTACAGTGAGAGAGAGCAGAGCGCCGGAGAGACAGCAGACCGTCGTCGGAGATTACATCATCGGAGAGAGTATGACATCGTCTGGTTCTTCGTCACCGGATGGATGAGGCAGCAGAGGGGTTTAATTGATCGGGGGAGAGTGGAATAGTCGTCAGTGATGGTCGAGCGAGAGGGAGAGAGACTGTGCGAGAGGGAGACTCCGGCGAGGATCTCTGAGATGGCGAGGGACTCAGATCTGAAGAAGAAAAAGAGATTGAGATTGATTGTTGTCGATAATAACAATGCCAAAATAATCTGGTGCTTTGCACCTAGGAAATCAAGGCAATCCAACGGTCCAATATTGACTGTGACAAAATTATCCGGTGCTTTGCACCTAGGAAATGATTTTTTATTTTTTTAATTATCAAATTAATTAATATATTAGTTAAGGAATTTATTATTGGTTAATAGTGAAGCACAAAAATACTCCTACAATAAAGCACTTAAAAAAACGATTTTTTTATATTAACTAACTAAATTATTATTGATCATTTGTAAACAAAATTAATCAAAGTTGGAGGCCAAGTCATTATATAGTTAATCAAATGAATAATCTAACACTGCACAAGGGCAAATAAGTCATTTGATAGCTTTTTACGTCATACACCCTTCTTTATACATCCAATTTATCCTTCATCCAAACCAAGTATTAATTTATCCCATTTCTCTAATACATCATCCAAACCATCTACTTTTTAATACACCCTCTATAAATGTCACATCAATGTGGGTCCTCCCTTCTTAACTAATACCCCTTACTATCTTATCCCCCCTTCATAAATAATACACCCAAAACTTATACGGCATCCAATCGGGCCCAACACACAAAAAAGTACACACAACACTAAATAGTGAAATGCAAGAATTCAGCGCAGAATCACGACATCAGTCAATATTGCATTTGATAGGAGTGGTAACCATAATATTTAGTGCTCATAGAATAAGTTTGCATAACTAAACTAACTATTTTAAAAAATTGCCTATGTCCTTGCCGTGTCCATGTCTATTAATTTTTTTTAGAATTGTCGTGTCTCGTATCCGTGTCCGTGTCTATGACCGTGTCCATGGTACATATATAGGTGATGGCTACCTACCTAGCTCTATATTCAAGATATGATAGTATGACCCACATTGCATTTCAATTCTGGGGTTGCCTATTTAGAGATAGAGGGTAAAAAACACATTAGAGGTGTTGTGAGTAGTGCTATAGGTACGTATATCTTTATCGGTTGTAATATACCCTTCCATAGAGTAGGTTGAAAGGAAAACGGAAAGAAGGCTTCGAAGAGACCATAAAGGGAAGTCTAGGCTAGACGGAAGAAGGAAAATCGCTTACAGCCAAGGAAGGAAGCAAATCTTACAGAAACCTAACTTAAGTGAGATTAAAGCCGTTGATAAAAGTTCTTTTACAAAATGATTCAATGAATTGAAGTGCCAAAAAAAGGATCGATCTTGTACCAAAAAAGATCGAACTTGCTCTTTCCCTCTTATATCAAATGGCTTAGTCAATGCAAAAGCAGTCAAATGGACTCGAAAATCCTCACTTCAGTAGCTCAGAGTGAGGAGAACTAGAGATGGACTGGTGAAAAGGAATTCTGCGATGAAAGCCCCATCCCCCGACAGATTTTTATTTCTGATAACTCAGTGTGTCCGGGCCAGTACGCTCACCTCGATTGTTTAAATATCAATACAATCAAGCATAGAGTGTTGCGAACAGTTTTACATTGATTAACACAAGTCTGTACTTCACAATCCATTTCCCTTTGCCCTTTGTACGAGATTTTGCAAATTTTCAGTCCAGAGACCTAAACTCTGAAGACTGAAAGTGTTAGTAAAAAAAAATTGCGGATTGTGAAATTTTTTCGGTTCTAGTCTGCTACATCATAGCAAATAAAATTCACAGACACACTGTGACTATTCTCGGACCAATTCTTCATAAACCATGTCAATTTCCCTATCAAAACTCCAATAAAAAAAAATTCCACAAGTGTTGGTCCTCGTACTTTTCTCTTCTTTTCATTGGGGGATGCATTTGATGGATGGCAAAGCATAGGCACTTAATAAACTTATACCTGAAACAAACTGCAACTTTACTCATAGATAGACATATATTTTCATAGATATGTTAGCTTAGCTATCCAATCCAATCCATCGTTGAAATTTCATCAGGCCGTTGGGAAAAAAAGCAATAACCCAATACAAGATTCACAACCAACCAACTAATGACGGACTCCCTACAGATAACCTATTAGAAATTGAAGACATAGAATAGATGGAGAGAAAAAGAGAGATGAAGGAAATGCATAACAATTAAGCCCTCTTTCCTATGTACCAGGAGAATGGACAGTGGCGACGCTTGCAGATAGCTAGATCCATATATAATCTCCTTGGAAACTTGCCATTCATAACCATCTCTTCACAAACCTCTTCACAAACCTCACTTTTGTGGCTGGAGATCAAAAATACTGGATAACCAGAGTTGTCTGATCAATAACAAAAGGCACTTTATAATAACCAGAGAACCGGATAAATGAAACCAGCTAGTGAAGCATAGGGGGAGTGGGGGTTGCGAGGATGAGGAGGTTTTGCATAGCAAGGATCAGATTGGAACTGCATACGTCCATCTTCTCATGGGTAAGACAGCATGGGAGAAGCTCTCGACTAGACTGAGAAACCTCATCTCCTAAACCAGACAGCAATTTGACTAATGGTCCATTCTTCAGCAGAGTTCTAAAAATTTCCAAGTATCTCTAAACAACTTGTTCCCGGCCAGTACTTTTCTCTCAGGGGCTTCTTTCCCAAATGAATCATCCTTGGAGAACCCACGCAGTCAGCACTTTTGTTTGATGATCATATTAGAGAAAGCAACAAATGCAGTATTGAGATTTCAATTAGTAACACGGAAAACAGTATGAAGAACATTCAGAATCGCGAGAGTTTCAATGGCATTAACAAATGTGACATACATAACTACTAATGCGAATCCCGAGAAGGAATTGCATACGGGTAAGGGGAGCATAGTTTGTGACATTCATAAGCATCTCGGTAAATGTTGAAAATGTTAATAATATATCTTCTCTATTTTTTTGGTACATTAAAATCTGAATCAATTTCATGTTGTAGTCCAGCTCAAAGTTCGAGTGTTATTGACATTCAACTTGGAGTAAGTGTCTCCTTTGTTGATTTAGCGAGTGTTTGTCAAAACTTTTGTTATTGCAAAGCGGCACACCACTGACGCTTCGGAATCAACTTTTAACCAGTTTTGAAAGCTGTTCTCGCTTCTTAAGTTGAAGTAGATGTAGAAGTGGCAACCACACCAACACATCTTCCGAGGTGCCAAAATCTAGAATCTAGCTCCCCAAATGACATCCCAAACATCCCCTCCGATTCTGTTATGAGCTGTCGCAATTCCAGTTGCTTTTAACTGGGAATCCCTACCACCTTTGGATGGCATGTATCTTGGACGAGAATGAGAATGTGATTCCGGAACTCTAATATTTCTATGTTTGTGAAGAGTGAGAATGAGAATGAGATTATTGATCTCACAATCCAGGAGGAATCACATTTTTGAATACAGGAGGAATCTGATCCCTCCCACCCCATGGGAATCTTAGATTCCCGGCTCGATCAATATAAAAAGGAAACGTTTGACTTAGGATATTTCTAAAATAAATGATTCCTAGAGAAGATTACTTAATTAATCTAAATGTTGGAATAGAATTACTCCGAGTATCAAATTACTAGGAATTTGATTCCTGGTAATCAAATTCCTATCCTTACAAAAGATTACGGACATCCAAACTGAGGCAAATAGTAACTTGTGGACCACATCTTTTTTGTTTTACTCAAATTATTTTTGCTACTGGTACAGCAATCTGTGCACAGAATGTGCACAAATTTTTTTTGGGGCCCACTACAGGTCCCACACAAGTGATCCAAACCGTTAATTATGTTTAAAACATTTTTTCAAGGGCCTCCGCGAAAAATTAGCTCAATCCAATACTTATAAGTGCTTGATCTAATCATCTAACTTTTCATTCGGGTTTTTAGAGAATGAAAAGTTAGACGATTAGATCAAGTATTTATAGGTATCGGATTGAGCTGATTTTTCGCGGGGGCACTTGAAAAAATGTTTTAAACATAATGAACGGTTTGGATCATTTGTGTGGGACCCGTAGTGGGCCCCACAAAAAAATCTGTGCACAATCTGTGCACAGATTGCTGTACCAGTAGACTTTCTATTTTCATTTTTTCGCAAAAGGCCCGTAGACCCTCCATCATTTGGTGGTATTTACAAGTCAACTTTTGTTATCTTTATTTATTTATTTATTGCATTCATGAGTTTTGTATCAAATTTTTGTGACTTGTTAATATTAATCTGTCTCGACGAGAGAAATCCAAGAAAAAAAGAAAATTATAATCGAAACTCATAATTTTTTTCAAAAAAACAAGAATAAGTATTTTTATCTTATTCAAAAAGTTATGAGTTATAATCATGTAATTTTTTTAGTTTTTCAATTCCACTCATCTAGATGAGCTGCGTTCTTGTAAATTTATAAGTTTGAAACTTATTGCAGTATTTTCTATTACAGAAATGATACACCCACCGCATGCGCGCTGGCCTCACTTCGGCCACCGGACGGCCGATCAGAGCCGTCCAAAAATTCTATAAAAAAAAAAAAAAAACGAGTGGGCCTTCGCGAGAATCAACGGCATCCGACATGTGTAGGTGCTCGATCAGAACTTCCAAAAATCAGATGATCCGAGCCGTTAAAAAATGGAAGATTGGTTCGAGTACTTACACACGTCGGATGCCGTTGATTCTCACGTAGGCCCACTAATTTTTTTTAGAATTTTTGAACGGCTCGAATCGACCGTCCAGTGGCCAGAGTGGGCCAGGCGCACGTGGGGTGGGTGAGAGGCGGTGGGTGTATCATTACTCTTTCTATTATTCGTAACTTCTTGTTTAGAAGTGAAAATAATTACTCCTCCTACACGTGCCATGAGGAACTGAGGAACTAGGGGTGAGCATGGATGGTTCGGTTTTATAGTAAACCAAGAACCAAACCACTTATTGACAGATTATGAATTTAAGGAACCAAACCAACCCATAAAAAGCATAAGACCAAACCAATCCAAACCATTGGATTACGGTTCAGTTTCGGTTTCGAACCACGGTTTACTTAAAACTGAAATATCATCTTTATAAACTGTTTAAAGTACTTCAAATTGCTGAAATAATTAAGAATTGGTTTTCACTTATAGAAATATAGGAAAATTTAGGAATTAATTGAACCGTGGAACCACTATTCACTGAATGAAGCATTACATATTTATATACTATGTACTTTTGGTGTATCAAAATTGTAGGAATAAGTTTTTTTTTTTTTATAACGTCATTAGATTTCAACAAGCTTAACTAGAAAAAGTCCTTAATCAAAATAGAATTAAGAGCGGGCAGAATACGACACGTAAAATGAAAAATTTAATTATAGGAATAAGGTGTGATATATAGAAGTTTATGCTAAATAATTTTGATAGTAAATGAATACTGAATAGGACGGTCGATTGAATAGATTATTAATTTAGGAAATTAGTTGACTGTATATAATTCTCAAGTATACTCGGTGTATCTAAATTAAATGAGATGTATAAATATACGGTTCGGATCGGTTTGGAACCGAAACAATTAACGTAAATCTACAGATCAAACCATTTAACGCGATTTTTAATTTTTTTAAATAGAAACCAAACCACCCTACTAAAAAACCAAACCAAATCATTCGGTTTGGATTGATTTGGACTGAATTCGCGGTTTCACGGATTTTTTCTCACCCCATAAGGTACTGGAACAGACGAACAGCTGTTCCCTACCATTCGGATTAAAAAAAAAACTGTTCACTACGATTGCCCTTTTCCAACTAGGAAACAGAGTCAGGGAGACTTTTATTTGAAACGGCTACAACTTATGTAGCGTACACCTCCGCACCGAATAATTCATCGAGTTTGCTTTTAGTTTCTATACCCCGTATTATTACTATATATATCAAGGATCCGGCTGTGTTCAGAGTCTTCTAGCGGACACCATTATTGTTCATATCTAAAAACCAATCCAAGAGAGGAAAAAAGAGAGAGAGAGAGAAGAAAACCAGATGGGCAATTGGGATGAGCTCCAATATGATCTGGTTGTTCTCGTTGCTAAACGAATCGGTTTGCTTGAAGATTTTCTGGCTTTTGGTGGAGTTTGCAGATCGTGGAGGTCGGCGGCAGCGAAGGAGAATTTCAAAGGGCGTTCTCAAGTTCCGTGGCTGATGCTCGCTGAAGAAGAAGAAGAAGAAAAGAAAAGCAATGAACGTCATTTCGTTAGCCTAACAAAGGGAGGGATGATTCGAAGATTTGATGTACCGGAAGCAAAGGGAAAACGATGCGTGGAGACGCTTGGGTGGTTTGTAACCATGTCTGAACAAGGTGAGATGAGTCTAATTCATCCTATGTCTCGGGTTAAAATTGATCTTCCTCATCATAATACTTTAAAGTATGCTGATGATGATGGAGAGGAAGATAAACGTGTTTATCTACAGAAGGCAGTCTTGTCTTCATGTCCAAGTAGCACTGATGACTATGTCCTCGTGGTTATATGTGGTGCTGTATCATATCTGTCTTTTTGGAGACCTGGAGATAAGTTGTGGACTACGATAGAAACACATAGGGGGGTTTACTACGATGTTACTTATTTCAAGGGGCAATTTTATGGGGTCAATCCTTCGGGCCAAGTTTTTAGATGTGGTGTTGGAGGACCTGATCCGACTCTGGCTCGGCTCGTTGGTGCGATACCTTCTGAAACTCTTGGGGGCAAGCGAACATACCTTGTTGAGTTATCAGGGAGATTGCTTCTCGTTGTACGAGATGGGTGTGATCTGGATTTTTTGCCAGGTTATGTTGACGATGATACAGACTCTATGGATGAGTCAACCATTAAATATGGGGCTACAGAATTTCAAGTGTTTGAGGTGGACATAAATTGCAAATGGACATGGGCACGGATTACGAGTTTAGGGGACTATGCCCTGTTTTTGGGTGACAATGCTTCCATAGCTTTAGATGTCTCCAAATTCGTAGGAGTTAAGCCCAATTGTATATATTACACGGATGACAATTGGGAAGCATACCATCACTTCAAGCGTGGAGGTGGCAAAGACATGGGCATTTACAACTTGGAAGACCGAACCCAAATGCCTCACTACAATGGCAAAGAGTCTTTAAGTCGTGTTTCTCCACCAATCTGGGTCACACCATCTTTCTTTTGATCATACTAAGTTATTTATGTTATGTTGTTTTCATTTACGAGCTATAAGTATGGTTTACCTTTTAAAAAGTTTTGCTTTTTATTCCTTGTTATTGCAGAACACAACTTTAAATTGATTGCATTTGTAGTGTCACTGCTTTTGTTGCTTGCTTTTGATTGTCCTATAACTCCAATTTTAGTAGTTTACCCATTGTTGGTTACCCAAGTTCCTTAATCAACTCTTCTAGGAAACTTCTTGTCCTTTAATTCTCTGTTCTACATTCAAGTTGATTGCTCGTTATGGTTGCACTTGAAGTAACTACTGCTTTAAGAATACAATTAATCATTTTTACTAGCTATTAGTTGTTGGTGTCCGTTGGAGTAAGTGTCTCCTTTGTTGATTTAGTGAATGTTTGTCAAAACTTTTGATTATTGCAAAACGGCACACCATTAATGCTTCAGAATCAACTTTTAACCAGCTTGAAAGCTGTTCTCGCTTATTAAGTTGAAGTAGTAGAAGAAGTGGCAACCACACCAACACAGCTTCCTAGGTGCCGGAATCTATAATCTAGCTCCCCAAATGACATCCCAAACATGCCCTTAGATTCTGTTATGAGTTGTCGTTATTCCAGTTACTTCTTACTGGGAATCCTAACCACCCTTTTTTGGGTCCATGTTTCTATAAAATTCTCCCAGTAGGCAAGAAGAGTTCGTTCATTTGCCCTGATTTTTATTCTTATAATAACTTTGTGGTATTTACTTTTTGGCAAATTCTAAAGGGTGCCCCTGGGGCACAACATTGGGCACATGTTTTAAGTACATTTATTACAATTTGCTATACTCATTCCAAGTTCTATTAATTACTACATTGAGAATATAAATCATTTTATCAAAAGAAATTCAAAAGTATGTGAATGACAAAAATGACCATAACTCTTCATCTTCCTCTCTTTAAAATAAAAAATAAAAAAGAGGAAAAATGAAACCCACCACTTTTCTTTTCTCTTCTCTTCTCCGAGACTTTAAAAATTCTTTTTTTCAAAGTTCAACCAAGCACCTCCATACGCCTACTGTCAAAGCAAATGAATTGTACCTATGCCTACTGTCAAACCAAATGAATTGTACCTGTGCCACCAAGCAAACCAAGGTATCAATCTTTTCTTCTTCATCTCCATACCTTTTTTTAAGAGTTACTTGGAAGGATTTTTTTTTGGAAAATGACTTTTACCTTTTCCAGGAAATGTTCGTAGCGAAGACGAGGCCTTCATTTTCTTTTACGAAAAATATGCCAATAGACATGGTTTTGCCATCCGAAAGGGTCCTTTCGTCACAAAAAAATTAAAGTAAAATGGAGAAGTTAAAAGATGAGTTCTTTTGTCATCGCAAAGGAAAGACACCTTTGAAAATTGGAGTTTTTGGGTCAATTCTCATTTTTGCTATCTCGCGTTTTGGACGGTTGCTATGCTTCTGTATTTTTTCCCCCTCTTTTAGACTTTGAGAGTTGAGATTTATGAGTTAATTTAATTGTTTGTGGTTCCTATCCAATTGTCCGATTTTCCATATTTGTTGGACACATTGAATGATAGTACTACAGACAGTGATTGCCCACTTGAATTTTAATTTTCATGTTTCCAGCAGGGGAAAAAAATAAAAGGAAACTTTTTATTGCTAGAAGTCTATAGGTGCATATATTAAAGTCCATTTCATTATAATTTCATCTAACTATTAAGGGTAAGATTGCCATTAGAAAAAAGTATTGCAAACATTTATGGCTGGTTTAGAAAATAGTAGTGAAAAATGATGCTTTGTGAGTACCCATAAAGACAACTCATATATTTAAGTACATTTATTACACCTAAACTATTGCCCCTGGGGCACCTATTAGCAGGACCGTTACTTTTTTGGGTGTAGACGTATGCGTGTCCATGTGAATTTATTTTCCATGGTTTTTGGGTGAGTGGAATCGACTCTGAGGGGATAAGAGCGGACGTGGTTAGACTTCGCCAATTGTCTGTCCTAAATTTAGGGTGAGCCTATTCCATGTCTATTTATCCAATCATATTGTTTCCAAACATTCTTCTAGATTAGGTAACTTACACATATAGGGTCCATTTACTAATATTGTGGGGATTATTATCCCATACAATTATGTAACCCCTTCAAACCAAAAAGCTATTAGTGAGGTAATGAACACCACCCCATGGTAGGGTATATCTCACAATTTTTGGAATTACATGTTCAATGGACATCTAATTTTGACCTTAAAAGTTTTTTACTAGACATTAAATATGTGGTCTTCTTGGATATATATTCTACTCTACAACAAAACTGGGAAATTTTGTCTTGCATGCTCTGGAATAACACATTGTTCTTGAAGAGAACCTAAGAAGCATGAACTATTAAAAGAAGGTGACGTGTTCGTATTTTACTAGTGTCGGACACTGATCGACACTCCTCGAACACTCTTGGTCATGTGTCCGACACTCTTTTTCGTGTCTATAATTAGAAAGTAAAGATATGAAGACACATGTCTGACACTGTTGTTGCAACATTTCTTTGGTCTCTCGTTGAAAAGAACAAATATGTAACTGAAATTACTTAGACACTCGCTAGCATGTGATTTACAAAAAATTTAGAATTCGGTTTATCAATATGATATACATAGTTGAAAAAATCAATAATTGTTGTATGACTGGCCATATTTAAATTCACTTAAAATACGTAGAGAATTGTTTTTGAAATATTTCTTGGGAATTCCTTTTCATAATTGCCCCATACGTTAAGGATTTCTTGAATCCCATTTCAATCTAGATCCTTTATATTTTATTGTATCTTGTTTTTTTTTTAAAAATAACTAAGTTGTCTGGGCGATCTTGTCTATTATTTTAGTTCGGACTTATATTGTATCTTACAATATATTGTATTCGATATGATCGAACATAACCCCGACATGTCCATGTCCTACATTTTAGAGAAATAATTTATCGGCGAGTCCGTATCGTGTCGTATTGAATCCGCGTTCAGTGTCCGTATCCGTATCCATATCCATATCCTTGCTTCTTAGCGGAGAACTAGTCTTGATTAGCTTGGAAGACTTGATGACCATCCAATTCTCATAATCATTATGGATCATCGTCCTCGGCCTCTGCGGCGCCGCTCAGAAGGAATCCACTCTCGAGTCGTGTTGCAGCGATCCATCTGTTGAGGTACCAGCTTTATGATAAAATGTAATTTGCTTTCTGAGATTTGTGATACTGCTTTTCTTCTTGCGAAATCCCTTTACTCCGAAATAAGTGTAGCTATATTTTACCCATGGTCTTTTCTTGATCTTCTGCTACAGTTCGATGACACCTAAACCCTAGCAGACTACAACGACTACAATCCAGAAGGAATCCACCCTCACCGGCAAGATCTTCGTGCTTCGCTTCTGCGGTGCCGCTCAGAAGGAATCCACTCTCGAGTCGTGTTGCAGCGATCCATCTGTTGAGGTACTAGCTTTATGATAAAATGTAATATTGCTTTCTTCTTGCGAAGGATAGAAATCCCTATATTTTACCCATGGTATTTGGTATTTCATAAGGGGAAGTTTTAATATCATTTGGGAAGCTAAACTCTTGGAAAACACATATGGGAAAGGGACATGGGATAATATATCATGTTGGCGTGCGTGTGTTGCTCACTGTACAAGGATGATGCGTGAATAATGACATGCGAAACGGAAGAAAATAAAAGAATGACAAGCTGTCTGGATCACGATCATGACCGCACGGCTTACCATAATGCCACGTACAACCTTATGGTACGCCGTGCGGTACCTTGACCCCACTACCAGGCCTTGATCTTCGTTCAGAATATCGCACGGTGCACCGATTATGTCGTATGGTACTACCTCAGAGCACCAAATGATACTGAACTTAATACTGACTTCAGAACGTTACCATCCCTTCAAACCATTGGCATTAAGATGATTTTAGCCATCTGATCACTTAATTAGAAAATGATCAAGAAAGCTTGTTTTGAAAGATCAAGCATGGCTTGTAGATATGGTCTCATTCTGAAGCGTGTTTGCTGTAATATTCAAACAGTCTAGATAGACCTCATAGTGAGTGAGAATGATCCAAACAGTGTGACAAACGAGCAGTGAACAATAAAATGTCGTGCACCTGAGCATACTACACCGTGCGATACATCAAAATACCGCACGGTGTGGTACCCCAGTGCAATAGCTATTTTGGCTTCAGAAAATGATTTTTAAGTCAGTACTTAACCAAAAGGGGTCAAGCCTGAATGCAGAAGAGTCCCCTTAGGGCTAGGACAGGGCCTGGCCCAAGGAAACTTGCTTTTTACCTTTGATCTTGAGCTTGGATGAGGATGAAAGGTTGTGGACGAGGACGTATGGATGTGAGTGTGTAGATGGATGTTGAATTTTTGAACTTCAAAGTGGAGGGAAAGTCTCAAAGTTAGTGGAAGACTAAGTTTTGAAGGTGAGGAGAAAAATGGAGCGTTTTGGGGAAAGAAATGCCTGGAGAATATTTTTAGCGCAACTTTCTCAAGGCTTGGGAGTAGAGAATGGGTATAAAGGAGGGTGAAAGAGAGATTAGGGGCCTTTTTCACTTGAGTGGAGGGGTGTATTTATAGGCAAGAGCCAATGATTATCAATGCAAGTGGGGGAGGTGTTTCCTGGTCCAGCTAGAAGTGCTCTCTCTACCAAGTCATTTTGTAGCTGTGGCTCAAATTGGCGTGGCCGACAGCTCACTGAGCCAGTCAGAACTTTATACCAAAATGCCGTGTGGTTTACTTCATGACCACGCACGGTGTAACAGATTCTATTACATCGTGCGGTGTAAGAGTCTCTCGTGCGGTGTTCTAGGCTCAGTTTAGGGCTTTTGGGCTCTTTTGGGCTTTCAGGCTAGGGAAATCCTCATCCAAACTCTTAAAGGTATTATTTCTTTTATTTTATCATCGGGGCGTTTAAAGAACCTCCGAGATTCGGATTGGGGTGTCTACAAATATCATAGAACTCTCCACACAAGTCTAGTATATAGTGAAATTTTCTACTGTACAATCTTCTAAAACTCTCTTGAACTCTTTAGGTTCATCTTCTTTTTTTTCCCACGGTCTTTAGGTTCATCTACTGCATCAAACTTCCCAGAATATTTTTAGTCCAGAACTTTCTCCATATTTCAGATTACAGAGTTGTCCACCATTCTAGAATAATGTAGGACCCTCTCAAATCTTCTAAATTCTCCTCCACAGTACAATTGCAGAGAGTCGGATTCAATTATTTTTTACTTTTCTGATTTTTATAGTTGAGACAAATTAATAATTCATAAGAATTTAATGCAAAACTAACGAATGCAGAAAAAATTGAATAAAAGCAAAAAAAACAAATGACGTATTTTTGCTAAATTAGGCCTTTGCTCGACAAGACTTTTCACTTTATGGAGAATAACGTTGGACAATTAGTAGGCCACTGGCAACAGCAATTTCGATCGTCATAGTTATGGCCCATTGCTTAAAGGTAACTTTGGACAGTAATAAACTCTCTATCTAATGGCTTAGATGGCCCGCATCCTTCACAGCCCACGCAACGAATACTTTTGTGAGTTCACTCGCCCACCATCAAAATTGCTCAACTTTAGAACTCAGAACTGTTTTTTACTGCTACATCTTTCAAATCATGAAAAATATATCTTATTTTTCCAAAAAAATTTACAAATAAAGTGCATTCCTATTCTTAAATTTGAATGAAATAATCCAGAATATCGCATTCTTGAGAACCCTTTCAACATCACATTCAAATCCAACAAAATGATAAAAGCTGCTACATTTTTGAAACCCACAAAAATAGTTCTTTTTCCAGCAAATTTGAGTAGAATATAATTTCATATCGAACAACACCAGACCTTAATTATCAACACGCTAACCATTTTACATAAGTGGTGGTAAGGATTAATAACTGAAGAGGAGAATACCACCCAATTCCAATGTTCACAAATCCAGGTCCCAAAACACGCAAAAAAAAAAAAAAATTATTTGGCAATAAAACCAAACCCTTTGTAGAAATCTTTCAATCCAACAACACAATAACAACAGCTAGGGATTAAAATACTGAAAAAGTAATATAATCTTTAGAAAAATTAACACACAATGTCCCAAATGGAACAACACCTGACCCAAATCAGCAAACCCCAATGCATTTTACCAAAGAAGGATGATTAGGGTCAATGATTGAAGAAGATAACACAACCCAATTCCAATTTATTGAAAACCCAAGTTAGAATACAAGAAACAGACACCTATAAAAAATACCTATCTGATCAATTTAAAAAACAAAAACAAAAACAAAACTACAAAAGAATTGACAGAATCTATACGAACCTAAAATGAAGAAGAAGGTGAATATGGCAGAGAAAAAGTTCCCAATCACAGCAAAGAGAGCAAATCTGAAGAATTCCTTAACCTTATCAACCAAGGAAAATGGATTTGTTGGTGATGCTGAAGAAAGAAGAAGGGAGAGAATGAGATGGGTATCCAATAACATCCATGGATTATCAGGCAAATTTAATTCTAATCGAAAAGATTCTTCATTGGGCGGTTCTTGAATTGATCCAAAGATTGGGTCTTGTTGATGGGAATAAAAGATCAGATTTGCGTGTGTATTTTTTTATAAGCACACACGCATTATGGTTGCTATGTTTGCAAAGAGAGAAGGTGAGGAGAGACTTGTGTATGTGGGAAAAACAAATTGGAGAGCAGAGAGGAGATATGAAGGAGGAGCAAACCCTAGAGAGGAGATAAACGGGAGTTACGTTCCAGTGGAAGGAGAGAAGAAATTAGTAAAGACGGGTTTTTGACTTTTGGGGAGTGGAGGGGGAAAAAAGAAGGGGAAAATGGAGAAAGGGGTATTTTTGTCCACATCTATTTTCAGGACCATGTCTTTAGAATTACTTTTCTCCTTCCCATGACTTATGAATTCCAAATAAGTGGTCCATGACTTGGGCATTTTTTGCCCCTTTCTCCACTGTTTAGTGATTCCCCCTCAAAATTATGTCGAAAAGTCCAAAAAGATGCCCCCGGGGGAAAAAAAATTCAGTGCCAAGCGGATACCACGTGGTGCTCGTTCGTGTATCCGAGCCATCCATTCCGTGTTTGAACGGCTCAGATTTGGAGAGAGAAAAAGAGAGAGAAAGTGTTTGGGTAAGAGGAGAGAAAGAGTTTCAATCCGAGTCGTTTAAAAATGTATCATACGGCGCCGAGCAGATACCACGTAGGATATATCCACTCCGTACTAAAAAAACCTCTCGGCCAGGGGCATCTTACCCCTTAGTTCTTACCCCTTTCTGGGAATTTTATTTCTTTTAATTTTTTTACAGATGGGAATCTTAGTTCAAACGAATAAAAAATGACAACCTGCTAAACTTAAGCAACAGTATAGGATTGAACCCTTGGATTAATTATTTTACTGGGCTAGCTATCTGATGAATACCGATTATGAAAAAGGTATGACACAAACTTGATTGAGTTGATCACTTAATCATTTCCATTTATTAGTAGAGTATTTTGAGAAACATTGATCACGTGGCGTGCAAACGTGGTAATGCCAATTTAATATTCTTGTACGGCCGCGTGTGTTCGAGAGGCATTCAAGGTAAAAGTGTTGAGTGGCCGTTCAGTTCAGTCTCGGACCCTACCTCATACACAAGCGTCAAACATGAAGGGATTATATTGGTGACACCACGCTGACGTACCACGTGGTGTCGCCATTTCACAAATTACGTTCTTAAAAAAATAATAAAAAGGACCACAGATATTGTACTGAAAGTTAGCTAAGTTATCTGATACACCATGTATCTGGATGTAAAGTTTAACCAGGTGATTGCAAATTTGCAACATTTACTAGGACTGAGTTCGATGAGTCTAATTATGGAGAAATTTTTTAGTGCCAAGCGGGCACCGGCCACGTGGTGCCGAGCACGCATCTCGGCCGTCCAAACGTGTTTTGAACGGCCCAGATTTGTTTGGGCTTGAGGGGGGTGTTTTGGTAATTTTATACTTAAAAATTACCCAAACAAATCTAGGCCGTCTAAAACACGTTTGGACGGCCGAGATGGTGCTCGGCACCACGTGGCCGGTGTCCACCTGGCACTGAAAAATTCCTCTACATAGAGAGAGAGAGAGAGAAGAACAAGCCATACTTTCTTTACCCATTAAGAGGGTAAGTCGTTCATCCATCATGGGCAACCAAGTTCTTGATTTTATACGCGCTCAGGAGTTGTCCCAGTGGTTCGGGCGGATATTCAGGTTTTGGGAGTACTTCTCAAGGTCTGGGGTTCGATTTCCCATCGGGTGAGTATTCTGAAGTAACTGGGGGGCCATGACTGGTGTGGCCGCGCTAGTTCCTCCGGAGGTTTGGATTGCACAATCGGATCTATATAGTGGCCTATCTGTAAGGTTGTTCCTCCGTTACCCCAAAAAAAAAAAAATTGATTTTATAACGAGAATTCAACTACTACAAAAACACCTAATCATCCAAAGGATACTATTGTAGCAATTAGCTAGTCTATAATTAACCACAAGCACTCACACACACAAATTCATTCACAGTGAGTCTGGGCCCACACACTATTTTTGTGTCAGTGTGTTTAGACCCGTACTCAATGTGAGCGAGGTTATGTGTGCAAGTAATTGTGGTACTAGAACCATTACTATTATTATCTTCAATAATACTATACATACGCAAAGATTTACCACAATTAGCCACAACTACGATTGAGTACTCACAACACACTTAAAAGCCAGGGGAGTTGACTTATAAGTCGACTCAGCACGTAATTGTGGCTGATTGTGACAAATCTTTGTGTATGTAGCATTATAATACAATATAGTGTGTGTTAGCCAGTATTTGCACCAAGATTGGCATGTCTCATGCATGAACGTGGCATAGCATAGTGGGTGCCATGTGGAACATCATTACCCTATCTAATTCTTTCTAATAGTCAAATGTCCAAACATGGTCCAACTCCAACTTGTTTGATCACCAGACTGTCCTATTAGACTATGTTTTGTACCAAGTAGTTAATTCACAGTACTTGACCAAGACTATAAATATTTTGATAATATATAACATATTTATTTTGATAATTCTGGACATATTTCGAACAGCTAGCTTATTCGCACCTCAAGTGATCGATAGAGAACTAATTTCCTTGTCCTCTAACAAAGTCCAATTAAAGTAAAAAAGAATCCCGTATAGACTGATCCCACAAGAATTGATAGTATGTATACAAAGTTGTAAAGACGAAACCAACAAAATAGTAATCTCTTAAGTCTAAGGCCTTGACCATAAGGCAACCTCTTGCAATTTCAAGTATCGTAATTTGTAAATCTCCACAAATAACTTGATTCATTTTTCTATATGATAATCATATATGAAAATTAGGGTCGGGTTATCTGTGTCTGGTGCACCTAATGTGAAATTACAATATTAGTGTTACTTGTGTATTTTTTATATTGTGAAATTCACGTGTGGAATTAGTCTTTTTCGAGCTGTATTAGATGCACACGGTAGGAAGTAATCTCTTTTATCAATGAAGATTTTTACTCTTCCTTAAAAAACCGGGAGAATTTTTAAAAAAGAAAAACTATAAATTAAATGCCCTTATAATCAAATCTTTTAAACAATTTTCTCAAATCTATCAAAGTAGGCCCGGCATCATTGTAATGAGTATACATTTAAATTTTGTTATTAATACGTTATCGGACAAATATTCCATGGTCAGCAATGTGCCAACAGTTTTGAGCGTATTATTTTCTCATATCGTGCTATAAAATAGAAACTAAATTAAAGTGAGAAAAGTAATAAGAAACTTTTCATGATCACCCAACTTGGCAGATATTCAGGAAAAATTAATCAGTGCCCTTGGGGCACCGTCACTTGGTGTCCCAAACCTCTCCTCAATCACACATTTCTGTGAACCCGAGACCAAGGCTTCGTTCCGTTAAGGTTTTTGTATTTTAAGTATTTATTTCTCATTTTACGAGACCGACTATTCTTTCATAATACATCACCTTTGATTCATAAAGTGTGTACTTATTTGAAAAATAAAATAAGTACTTAATTATTTTAGTCACTAAAACGGGGCCTAAGGGTGAGGACCACATAACAATGTGTGATAACGAGAGGCTTGGGCACCACCGCGTGGTGGGCAAGGGCAATTAATAATCTCTTGATATTCATAGCAAAAATTCTAACTCTACACCCAAATACACACATCCACTCACAATAGGATCGGAGTGGGTTCCACACACACTAACTCATAGTAGAGGTGGGTCCCACACACACCGGGTGTATAGTGTGTGCGAACTTCTCCCCTATTGTGAGTGGAGGTGTGTAATTGGGTGTGGAGGCAGAATGATTCTATTCAGAGGCGGTGGTGGGTCCGTATAACTTATCATGTGTTTGGACAACCCATACGTTTATCCTTGAAAAATAGTAATGAATACCCCTGAAATTCTTATCCTTTCAGCAGTGTCATGTTTCATGGCCACTGACAGATAAAACCTCAGTTGGTTGGTAAGAAGATACATATAGGAGAGAATGGATCTGTGTGATAATTTATTAATGTAATCATCACCTTCATTCTCTGGCTAAATTAAGTAGGAACCGACCACCACATATCCTGCTCGTGCGGATTTATTTGCACAAAATTCAGTCTTGAGTGGACTCGTTGCTTTTTCGCTATTGTTACTAATTCTTTAATAAGGCTTTTTTGTTTACTTTTTACTGTTTTTGGTGGCTTCGGTTGTATTTCTATCGGACAATTTGGCCATCTCCTCGGCCCCTCCACCCACGACCAGCACTCACTAGCCCGGCCCGAGCCTGGCTACAGCACACTTCGTTCGCAGCATTTAAGCTTTCTCTCCCAACCAACTTACTAACTCACTCCAACTGCACCAGAGGGTGTACAACACTTAAAACACACAAAAAGTACACACAACACTAAATAGTGAAATGCAAGAATGCAGCGCAGAATCACGATATCTGTCAATATTGCATTTGATAGGAATGCTAACCAAAATAGGTCATAGAATAAGTTTGCATAACTAAACAAACTGTTCTAAAAAATTGCCTATGTCCCCACCGTGTCCGTGGTACATAGGTGATGGCTACCTACCTAGCTCTATATTCAAGATATGATGATAGTATGACCCACATTGCATTTCAATTCTGAGGTTGCCTATTTACAGAGAAAGAGGGTACAAAAACACATATTAGAGGTGTTGTAATATACCCTTCCCTAGAGTAGGTTGAAAGGAAAATGGAAAAGGCTTCGAAGAGACCATAAAGCATAAAGGGAAGTCCAGGCTAGACGGAAGAAGGAAAATCGCTTACAGCCAAGGAAGGAAGCAAATCTTACAGAAACCTAACTTAAGTGAGATTAAAGCAGTTGATGAAAGTTCTTTTACAGAATGATTCAATATTGAAGTGCCAAAAAAAAGATCGATGTTGCACCAAAAAAGGATCGAACTTGCTCTTTCCCTCTTATATCAAATGGCTTAGTCAATGCAAAAGCAGTCAAATGGAGGGTGGATATATTCCTTCTGGATGTTGTAGTCGGCTAGGGTTTGGCCGTCATCGATCTGTTTTCCGGCGAAGATCAAACACTGCTGATCCTGCGGGATCCCTTCCATTTGTTGTAGTTTGGTCTTGACGGTGTCGATTGTGTTGGAGCTTTCAACATCAGGGCGATCGTCTTTCCGGCTAGGGTTTTCACGAAATATCCTCCCCAAACTGGCTCTCTCTTCTTCATGGAAAATGACATACCCAAGAGCAACCGCCACAAAACCACCAAGCAAACCTCCTTCCCCGGGTCAGCTATACGCACGCCTGCTACCCCTGCAAACGGTCAACTAAACTAAACTAAATTATCAACCAAATAAAGCCATATTTTTTTGGATTTCTATTTTACTCTAGTAAAGTGTGCTAGTCATTCAGTTCTCATTCATCTCTTTCACTCTCATCCGTGACTTGCGATCTCATCCCTCTCTCCAGAGAAATTTATCCTCTCCAAACTGGCTCGCTCTCTTCTTCATGGAAAATGACATACCCCAAGAGCAACCGCCACAAAACCACCAAGCAAACCTCCTTCCTCGGGTCGGCTATACGCACGCCTACTACCCCTGCAAACGGTCATTCTCCCTACGGGGTTTGCGAAAACACAATAAGACTGGTGTTCACAAAGGTTGGACAGTCAAGTGTGGACGATGCGAGAGTTTTCTCAAAGACGTCGACGAGTATTGCAAGCATAAGTGAAACGTCTTGAAATCATGCTTATGCTTGCAATACTCGTCGACGTCTCTGAGAAAACTCTCGCATCGTCCACACTTGACTGTCCAACCTTTGTGAACTCCAGTCTTATTGTGTTTTCGCAAACCCCGTAGGGAGAATGACCGTTTGCAGGGGTAGTAGGCGTGCGTATAGCCGACCCGAGGAAGGAGGTTTGCTTGGTGGTTTTGTGGCGGTTGCTCTTGGGGTATGTCATTTTTCATGAAGAAAAGAGCGAGCCAGTTTGGAGAGGATAAATTTCTCTGGAGAGAGGGATGAGATCGCAAGTCACGGACGAGAATGAAAGAGATGAATGACAACTGAATGACTAGCACACTTTACTAGAGTAAAAACAGAAAACCAAAAAAAATAGGCTTTGTTTGGTTGATAGTTTTGTTTAGTTTAGTTTTGATAGTGAGTGGAGAGAGAAATAGGGTAATGATTGGAGAGAGATAGAGAGAGAAATTAAATTAATAATTGGAGATATATGGTAATGATTGAAGAAAGATATAGGATAATAATTGGAAAACAAAACTAAAACTAAAGAAAAATGACAACTAAATACAACCGATTCAATGCTCCTACGCACCGCCTCCCAAGGAAATGTCAAAATAAACGAAATTACGAAAGGAAATGCCTCATTGGAGGATAGTGTAGTGCACAATCCGAGGATAGTGTTGTGCTGTGCTCAGCAATGAACGGCTCTCAATCGTTCATTGCTATGATGAGATTCGAGCTGTCAATTTGACTACTCGGATCGCGCACAGCACACACCCTGGGTTCGAAAAATGCCGAGTGTTAGTGTTACCCAATTAGGGCATTTAAATAATCTATTTGGATTTATTTTTTTTATTCAAAATTTTTTCGCATTTATTAATTTTGCGTTGATTTTGTGGATTATGGCTTCATCACGACGATTAGGATCTAAAAAGTAGTAAAAATTTATTATTTACCCACATTTAAAAACATCACTCACCAACAATGGACTACTTCTTCACGCTGGATTCTTTCAAACCACTCTTGGCGCACTCCAACGATTGACACACTTACCGCTCCTTTGGATGGAGGGGTGAGAGAAGAAAAGAAAGGGTTGTGTTTTCTCACCACCCCAACCAAACAATCGTGAGAAATCAGATTCTCAGGGCAATTTTCGGCGACGGAAACGGTCTCCGGCGAAGCTCCGGCGACCAAGATCTCTCAACTCCCGTGACCAAACACACTGTCTCCCATCTCCGGCGACCAAAGGGGGTGTCTGTCTCTCAACCCCGGCGACTGCACATCACTCTGTGGCCTGCACACACTCTTCTCTCACGGAATCGCACCAAAATCGGTGAGAAACGAAAACGGGGGTGTAAGGGGTTCTCGTCTCCCTCCCTTTCTCACCCTCTCTCGCCTGCTACACCATCCAAACGCCAGAGGTGTTCCTCTCTCCCTCAAACTCCTTTCTTTTCTCGCAAAGTCGCTCCATCCAAAGGAGGTGTTAAAGTGCACTCTCCCAATTACACTTACCTAACACATCTTTAAAAGTGTTCTCACAAGTGCGTGCTCCCACATGCAACCTCCTAAATAAGGTTTCTTTACCTTTTTATAGTCATTCACCTCCTCAAGGTACGACTAAGATTATTTTGATCTAATGACTCACGTTTGTTCTTTTGGAATCCTCTCAAAAACTATCTTTTTTCTTCTTCATAATATCATAACTCTCCACATAAGTCTAGTATATATTGGATTTTTTCTATGATCTTTTGAAACTCTCCTGAACTCTTTAGGTTCATCCACTGCATTAAACTTTCAATAATATTCTTATTCCAAAACTTTCTCCATATTTCAGATGATTCTAAAAGAGTTGTCCACCATTCTAGTCTCTAGAATAATGTAAAACCCTCATAAATCTTATAAACTATTCTCCAATAAGATTATAGACATGTGGAGAGTTAGGCGTTGACTCTTCACACTCTTAAATCTTCTAAACTATTTTTTTGGAGTTTGAAAATGCACGAAATCCCGTAATGAATATTTAAAGTGGGACATAGGGAGTAATTAACAATATTATTTTTTTATATACATAATTTCATATTCAATATGGTACTTGTTTGATACATTTCGTCTAGTAGATTGCAAAGATAATTTTTTTCATAAAAATTGAATATATAAAATATAAGTAATAAGCATTTTAAGATTTAAAATAGAAAGGTGTGTGTGTGTGAGAGAGAGAGAGATGCACATACACGTCAAATGAGAAATTAGGGAAATCGTTAAAAAAAAATTGCGAACCACGTTTGTAGTGTAAAATATTTGGCCGTTACAACGTGAATAGCGGAAACTATTGTATTATGTTTAAGAAAAGATAGATTGACAATAACTACATTGCTTAAAATTGAAAAAAAAAAATTGTCCAAAATATAACTAATATATATAGAAAATTGTTGATGCACTTTAGGAATGCCTTAGGGTTTTATTAACTTCACTGAAAAAAATTGTATTTATAATTCACACCCATTTTTAACTTTATTAAATTCGTTCATGCTTTTTAACAATTGAACACTCAAGCGCTACAAAAACTAATAACCATCATAACTTTGCATTACATAGCTCTAACAACAATACTTATCCTCCAACTTCCATGAAAGAAAATAAAAACTGAATATTACAAGTTACAGATCCATTTTAGCAATTGAAAAGTCAAACAGATGCATAGTTTTAAACATTACAAGTTACATATTTGTTGTTGAAGATGACGCTTCTCCCCTCTTTGAACATTTTCGCTTGTTATGCCCATGTCCACCACACAAGGTACAAGACTGTTTCAAATGGCTCTACCCTTACGGCCTGACAAGATTCGGTTCGGGTAGTCCAGTCAGGGTAGAGCCAATATGGCCTGACAACATTCATTTGGGAACAAACAGTCTATTCATAGGCCCGGTTCGGTCCTTAGGGTGGATTTAGCTTTAAAAGTGAAATAGTAATGTATTTTTTTGTCTTTATACAAAAAAAATATCGCGGTTCTTAGTTTTGTATCAATTTTTTGTTGATTCGTCTCAGCGAGAGAAATCGAAAAAGTATAAAAAAAATTAGTCGAAACGAATACTGTAATTTTTTTTAAAGACAAAAGAATAAGTTCAAAAAAATTTGTTTTTTAAACTTATTTTTGTCTTTATTCAAAAATTTATGTGTTTCGATAAAAAAAACTTACTTTTGATTTCTCTCGTCGAGACGAATGAATAAGTCACACAAGTTTGACGCAAAACAAACAAGTTTTGTTTTTTAAAAAAAAGGGAAAATTTCTTTTATATCCATTCGACTTTGACCAAAAATTCATTGACTTATTGACTTATTTTTGTCTTTATTCAAAAAATTATGAGTTTCGACCCAAATTTTTTACTTTTTCGATTCCTCTCGTCGAGACGAATCGATAGGTCACAAAAGTTTCACACAAAATTTACAAATGCAAAAAAAATTTGAATAAGGACAATAAAATACAAAGTCACTTAACTTTTTCATCCAAACCGCCCTCCTTCCCCCAAAAATCTTGGTAAACTTTTTGCCAAAAATAAAATAAAAAAAAAAAAAAACAGTTCCAACAAACTGTTTCAACAAAAAGTCTACACATGGGCCAAACAAACAGTTTCACAAGACAAGTGATCAAATTAATGAGAGCGTGATGTTATTTTATAAGGTAGAGCCAGTTGAAATGGCTCTACCTGATTAGATAGAGCCACTTGAGATGGCGTTACCTGATTAGGTAGAGCTACTTCAAGTGGCGCTAGTCCACGTCATACAACCAACGTAGCACATGGCAGAGTGCCACATGGCAAATAGCGCCAATTGTAACAGCGCTACTCAGGTAGCGCTTGTTGAAGTGGCTCTACCGATTAGTTTTAAAAATAGTTCGAAAATGAGAGTATTCCGGCCAATAGTTCTAAAAAAAAGATTAGTTCGATAAAAATCTCGTAGCTGGAAGTTTTGGTGTTCGGTGCTTCGTTGTGGTCTCACGGGCTCGTCGTTTTGTCTGCAGTCGCGTGCCAGAGCCTGAGTGTCAGCAAGGCTCGCACTGGTGTGATCTTCCAGTGTTAGTGGGGTTCGCTCGTCGGCTTTGTCGTACCTTCTTATTTGAGTGTGCCGGCGTTGAGCTCTTCTGGACATCATACCCGCTCGGATTTACTCTTGTGCTTATTGTGGGTTTAAGCTGGGTGTCTTCGACTCTCTACTACTTTGCCGCGACTGGTTCTTATGTCCTGGCGTTTCGTCAGCCTGCTTCGGTAGTAGGTGCCTAAGTTTACGTTTAGGTAGTTTTGGTTGATTCTTGTATTTCATAAGTAAATCGGTATTCCCCTGTGGGCTTTGATGTAATTAAAAAAAAAAAGGGCGGGGCTGTGCGAGAGTGTGTGAGAACGCATTAATTCGCACCTGGTGGAGAGAGGGGGAGAGACGTGTGAGCTATTTTGGAGAAGACCTAGTGGGGCATTGCACTTAGCTAGACAGCAAAGACTCGGTGGGCTATAGACTTCAAAAGCAAGACCGGCCCATCATTTTTTCTCAAAATAAAAACAAGTTTTTGACCCTTATGATTAGGCTTATTGGCCCAAAAATAATCCAAAACTCTGGCTTAACTGTTTTATCCGAACCTAGCCTAAGGAAAGGGAAAACAAATTAGCGAGAAAACTCTCAAACACCGGACGTGAGCACAAAATTTTACTAGTGGACGTCTACTTCCTATAAGATTTAGTGCGTCCCAAAGTAAAATCTTGTGGATTTAAACCAAATTAACTTCCAGGATTTCAATTCTTTGACTATGTAATTATACTATTAGAGCATCTCCGATGACAATCCCAACATTTGTGCGTTAAAAATGTTAAGAATGTTAAGTGTGTGTTAAGACGTAACTAATTTAATGTCAACATGAGTACTTCAATGGGTTTGTTAATAGTGTGTTATTTTTTTACAATATATTCTAAAACCTCTATTAAATAGCAAATGTTAAACCAACGGCTACCTCTCTTTTCATTGGCTGAATTTGAATTTAAGTAGATCACACCCACTTAATGTTTGGTACATAACTATATGGCCAAACTTAGAACATATTCTAACACACTTCAAAAATAATGAAGCGCACAAACAAACTAGGCTTTGGAAGACTAAAATGAATTTTTATGGCTGCTGATTTTGCCACTCCTTTTTTTGTTAACGCCACTTCCCTACAAGTGTATTTTTTATGCAAAAATACACTTGCAGGGGAGTGGCGTTAACAAAAAAGGGAGTGGCAAAATCATTTCCTTAATATGAACCACCCAAACACTAGTTACCAGACCCATCAGAGATGCTCCTATACTCATATATTCATGTACTCATTGAATCTATTATCTGAATATTCTGAACTAGGAGGAGTTTTTCAGTGCCGAGCGGATATTGCCGACGTGGTACCCGTTCGGCGCATCTGAGCCGTCCGATACACTTTTGGACGGCTCGGATTGAAACCCTCTCTCTCCTCTCACCCCAACACATTCTCTCTCCTTTTTTTCTCTCCAAATCTGAGCCGTTCAAACACGCAATGGATGGCTCGGATGCGCGAGCGGACAACACGTGGTACCCGCTCGGCACTGAAATTTTTTCCCTGAACTAGGGAAAGAGTATAAGTCTAACCAAGAGTATGTAAAAGTAAATATCAATGTTAATCTTTTTATAACGTTGCATGTTGGAATTTTATGGAGGCTAAAAATTTCAAAGTTTGGGACAACTAGAGGTTTACCGAGTCGTTATATCTTCAGATTTCCGAAATTAGTCGAGCCGAACAAATTAGTCCGAACATCCGATTATTTAAAAAGGAAGAGGTAAGAATAAAGTAGGAGGAGGTAAGAATTACCACTCCCATCACGACTTTCTCAGGCGCCTCAACCGTAGCGTCAACATCAGGATTCAGGAAGGAGGGGTGCCCGTAGAATATGTTCCATCTTCCTTTTTCTTCTCCTGCTCGGCGGAGTACGTACGGAACCACACCCCCCCCCCCCCCCCCCCCCCCCCCCTCGTAGGTTTCACGTAAGTCACGTAATTCGTATGCGTGAAAGCGTCTAATAAACACAATCCAACCCTACTAGAGTTTGCGAAAACGAGTATTGAGAGTGGGAGCACAACCCACCTAATCACACAAGAGCAAAGCTACCAACACAATGTTAGAACACGACTCCGGACACAACTTCGTCTGAAGCCATTCGATGCACCTTTGTACACACGCATCAACCGATTTTGAACGCAATTGTGTCTAGAGCAATGTTTCAAAGTTACTATTTTTCTAGACTTTTTGATATCATAATTCGTGTGCAAAAGCGGAAGTGCAAGCATGAGTGTGAAAGTACACTTTTGAAATACAACAGAAACTGATTTTCGCGCTCCACTTTTTACTGACGATACTCCACTTTTAACGTTACAAAGTGAAGCACTCTCAGTAAAAAGTGGAGCGCGAAAATCAAAATCTTATTCCAACCCTATAAAATTTGGGAGAGCGAGGATCGAGAGAGTACTGGATTACATTTAGGGCAATCAAGGGATCGTTCATTGACGCAAATTTGAGAGCGGAAGATCAAGACTTTTTGAAAACCCCGGCCCGTCCCCCGGGGGGTTCCAAACACTGCCAATCTCTCTATGTTACATACTAGCATAGGTCACGTTATCTTGCAATAGCACATTAGTATGTTCCGGTTCTAATTCTTGCTTTTGCTCTCGATATCCACTTGAACCCAGTTGAAGTCTATGGACCTCGGACACGGGCCCACAAGTTCCGGATCCGATAACTGTGGTGGTGGTGACGACGGCGGCGGTCCAAAATTGTGTGGTGATTCTGGTGAGTAGGCTAAAGTTAACGTACCCTGAGTCCTCCCTCCTACAAAACTTGTAGTGTCCAAACTCAAATACCAACATGCACTCACCGCATGAGAGTGCATGAGTCCACTGTTGTCCATCGCATACCCACTTGAGAAACAAATTTTCATTCATCTCTTAATGAATTTTGATCATTATTCTAATGATTTAGAAGTAAAAAACCCATTCTAAAATGAAGTTGCTTAGTTATATACAAACACAATCACTCCTCACCTACTTGTCTAAAATGAAGTTCCTTAGTTAACAAGTGCTCTACTAAAATTAGAAACCCAACTCTTTTTACCAACATTACAAGCTATGTTGTTTGATACTACTCCCTCCAAATCAAAAAATTAACTACTTCCGAGTATAATTTTTTGAATTTTTTCGTACCAAATTAAAGTACAAATCGAGATCTTTAATACGGTGCTAAAAAATTTGAAAAATTATGCACGAAAGTAGTTAATTTTTTTATTTGAAAAGAGGTAAGAGAGAGAAAGTGAGACTGTCACTGTGGAACAGAGGGAGTATTACTATAAGGCCCCGTTCCTAAGGAAAATAAGTACTTATTTTTTAAATTAAAAGTGATCTATTATGAGAGAATGACATGTCTCGTAAATCGGAAAATAAGTACTTACTATAAAAAAAATAAGAACTTTAGCGGAACGAAAGTCCATAATCACATTTCTATTAACCTTTTTGGTCCCCAAAATATTTAGAAAATCTCAATTTAGTACTCAATCTAAAAATTGGAGACATTTAATCCCCATAGTATGAATTTTGTACCAATCAAGTCCCCACATCTAACACCATTAGATTCGTCCGTCAAAATAAAGGGCATTCTCGTCATTCCGCCCACCCAAACCCTCTGGATGCCTAGATCTACCCCAAATGATGAAAAAGTGGTTATGCTGGTTCTGGTTGGTGGAGGAAAAAATGGTGGTTGTTTAGGGGGTGGTGCGGGTGAGAGAGAGGGGGAAAGAGAGAGTATGCAAAGAGGGAAGTGGGGAGGTGAAGGAGAGAGATGAGCTGCCATAGTAGCAACAACATGCACGACAGCCGCGTCGCGACGACGGGGACTGGTCCGCGGTAATCTTTTCCAAGAAGAAAAAGAGAGAGAAAAAGGAGGGAATGGAGGATTGGAAAGGGAGAGAAGAGAAAAGGAAGAGGGAGGTAGAGATGAGGAAGAGAGAGGTGGGCAATGGGCGGCCATGGCTACCGTTGTGTCGCTTTCATCTTTCTCTCTTTTTTTCGTTTTGTTTCTTAGAAAGTTAGGGGAAGCCGAAAGGTGAAGGGGAGTGGGGAAAAGGAAGAAGGATGAGAGGAAGAAAAGGAGAGGAGGGAGAGGTGGGACGGTGGCAGTGGCCAAAAGCCATGGCTGCCGCTGTAAATTTTTTTATTTTCCATTTTCTTTTGTTCTTTAAACAATTTATTGGGCTACTGGGCCAACAGCCTGAGAAAGAGTGAGGAGAAGAGAGCATACAGGAGAGACGAGTTCGCCGGGACGGTCGCTGGAGTGAGCCGGCAACCATGGCTGCCGCACCAGCTTTTCCCTTTTTCTCTTCTTTTTTTTCGTCTTTATTTTGACAGAAATATGGGGTGGGCAAAATGACGAGGATGCCCTTTATTTTGATGGGCGAAGCTAAAGGTGTTAGACTTGGGGACTTTATTGGTATAAAATTGATACTATGTGGACTAAATGTCTCCAATTTTTAAATTGGAGACTAAAATGAGATTTAATGTATACTTTGGGGACCAAAAACATTAATAAGCCCTTTTATCTTTGAAAAATAATGGATGCCCCTTTCTTATCCTTGCAGGCTTGCAGCAGTGTCATGTTTCATGGCCACATATAAAACCTCGGTTGGTAAGAAGATACATATAGGAGAGAATGGATTTGTGTGATATTCAATTTATTAATGTGATCATCATCACCTTCCTTCTCTGGCTAATTAAATTAAGTAGGAATCGACCACCACATATCCTAATATCTACATAAAATTCAGTCTTGAGTGAACTCGTTGGTTTTTCTCTACTGTTACTAATTCTATAATAAGACTTTTTGTTTACTTTTTGCTGTTTTTGGCGGTTTCAGTTGTATTTTTATTTGACAATTTGGCAATCTCCTTGGCTCCTCCACCCACGACTAGCACTCGCACTGCCCCTCAACAACCACCACCAGAGCTCGGGCCTAGAACCTCCAAAAACACATTCCAAATTCGGGGCCAAAACATATTTGGGGTTTACTACTAATATAAAAAAAGTTACCACTATTTACCAAATGTCTGATTGGTATAGTGGTAAGTATGCATTCATATATGTGCTTGTTCCAAGGTTTAAGTTTTTGAAAGTTTTTTTTTTTGTATTGAATTGGCTCAATCTCCCCATATTAGCCAATGGCTAGATTTTCTCTAAGTTATTACCATTTTATTTATTTGTATTTGAATGGTTTGGCCGTCTTTGGTGTCTGTCGGCGTCTTTCTCCAGCTGATATGGTGAGTACCACGGCCGTTGATCTGGTTTGGTGGTGGCAGATCATCCTTTTTAGCTTTGGGGTGTGATTCACAGGGGAGGTTTACAGTCATCAGTGCCGTGCGACCGGTTTGATCGAAGTTTTAGCCCAGTCCTGCTAGTGACAGCGGGGGCTTACCAGAGAAGTTTCTCTATTGCTTCGATTCAAGATCCAGTCGGTGACTCCATTGTCGGCGTCGGGTGATTTCCTCTCGGCCGACGTGCTCAGTGGAGTTCATCCACAGTGGCCATGTTTTTCTTCCTTGTTTGTAATTACCCCTGGTTCCATCGGTTCTGTAATATTTTCTTTGACTGGGAACTTGCACCAGGCCGGGACGGCTAGATTGGCACTCCCTCCATTTCATATTGAGAGTCCACCACAAAAAGTCTAAAAAATCAACTATTTTCATGTATAATTTTTCGAGTTTTTTTCGCACCAAATTAAAGTACTAATCGAGATCTTTAATACGGTGTGAAAAAATTCAAAAAATTATACACGGAAGTAGTTGATTTTTTTATTTGAAAAATGGCAAGAGAGAGAGAGTGGGCTCTCAATATGGAATGGAGGGAATAGATTATAGATTGCTGGCCCCTCGTGACCCGACCCTTTGAGGCGGTGAGACGTGCTTAGGATCTTGCCACTAGTTCCGTTCCTTTGTCACCTGCTTTTCATGTTTTTCTATCTGTGATAGTTTGTTTATAGATTCTCCTTTTTCTGTATTGGTTTGTTTGTAGGTTCTCTTTTATTTGTATTCGGATGGAATCGTTGTAATTACCTTCTATAGCTTTTAATAAAATGTGTTGTGGATAAATAAATATTGTGACATGTATGCCTGTGCTGTGCACTAGTCTGTCAAGGGCACTATAAAGTAGGAATGGATCACACCACATATTTTCATCTCACGCCACCATCAGTGAGGCTCGGGTCTTTTTAGCTAAAAGAAGAGAAAGGAGTAGGGTTCAAACTGTTTGTTGTGAAAGTAATGTGTGCGCGTGAAAAAAGAGAAAGAGTACAGTGGTTTCTCGAGGGAACTATTTATTTGTGGGAGTAATGGAATTTGGAAGCAAACGTGGGGTGAAGTCTTGGTTTGTAAACTTGCTACTTTGCAAGGTGTAACTACCATAGCAGTTCTTACGTATAGGATTAAGTGATTTGAATGGGACGGTATAAAGAAAAGTCCATACAGTTTCAATTTTAGGATGAGCCCAAGTTGTGCTCCCTTTTATATAGTAGTAGATGGATAGTAGAATTAGAATAGATTCATGTCATCGAGGGACGGCTAGGATTATTTTAATTCAATAACTCATATTTGTTCTTCTAGAATCCGCTCAGATATTATTATTTTTTTTCATGTCTTCACAATATCATAGAACTCTCCACACAAGTCTAGTATATAGTGAAATTTTCTACAATCTTCTGAAACTCTCTTGAACTCTTTAGGTTCATCTTTTTTTTCCCACGGTCTTTAGGTTTTTCTATTGCATTAAACTTCCAAGAATATTTTCAGATTACAGAGTTGTCCAGCATTCTAAAATAATGTAGAACCATCTCAAATCTTGTAAATTCTTCTCTGCAGTACAATTACAGAGAGTCGGATTCAATTATTTTTTGCTTTTCTGATTTTTATACAGTTGAGACAAATTAATAATTCATAAGAATTTAATGCAAAACTAACGAATGCAAAAAAAATTGAATAAAAACAAATGACGTATTTTTGCTAAATTAGGCCTAAGCTCGACAAGACTTTTCACTTTTGGAGAATAACATTGGACAATTAGTAGGCCGCTGGCAACAGCAATTTCGAGGGAAAATGATGGACTAAGACGTGTTTTGATAATTAATACCCGTTAAGGACATACTAAGAATATTTGTTAATACTAAAAATGTCCTTAGCGAGTATTAATTATCAAAACACGTCATTGGCCATCATTTTTCCCAATTTGGATCGTCATAGTTATGGCCCATTACTTAAAGGTAACTTTGGACAGTAATAAACTCTCTATCTAAAGGCTTCGATGGCCCACATCCTTCGCGGCCCACGCAACGAATACTTTTGGAGCTACTTCCTGGCCGGTCCTGTCTGGGTAAAGAATAGCCTACTAGGTCCTGCCCAAAGAGCCCATAGTCCAGTAGGTCCTCTTCATTATTTTGTTGACAAAAATACCCCTCACAAAAAAGAGGCGATTTGAGAGAGACAATCCAGCCACCACCACACCACCACCACCATGACTCCGCTGCCGCTGCCACCACCACCACCACTCCGCCACCACCACCACTACCACAACGCTGCCGCCACCACCACCACTACGTCACCACCACCACCACCATGCCGCCGCCGCCGCCGCCACCACTCCACCACCACCACCACTACTGCCGCCACCACCCCGCCGTCGCCACCACCACCACAACGCCGCCACCGCCACCACTATGTCACCACCACCACCATGCCGCCGCCATCGCCACCACCACCATAACACCGCCACCACCACTCACCACCACCACCACTACCGCCACCACCACCACGTCGCCGCCACCACCACGACGCCACCATCACCACCACAACGCCGCCACCGCCACGCCACCATAGCTGCCGCCGCCACCACCACGTCGCCGTTGCCACCACTCCACCACCACAATTAACAGTGTTAATTTTTATCTAAATTAACAGTGTTAATTTTCGTCTAAATTCACACCCAATTAACAGTGTTAATCCGCCACGATTAACAGTGTTAATTTTTGTCTAAATTTACATCCCAATTAACAGTGTTAATCCGCCACGATTAACAATGTTAATTTTCGTCTAAATTCACATCCCAATTAACAGTGTTAATACACGGATTAACACTGTTAATTGTGGTGGTGGTGGCGGCGGCGGCATGGTGGCGGTGGTGGTGGTGATGATGGTGGAGTGGTGGTGATGGTGGTGGTCATTGTGGTGGCGGTGATGGTGGTGGCGGCGTTGTCGTGGTGGTGGCGACGTGATGGCGCTGGTTGTGGTGGTGGTAGTGGTGGTGTATGAGGTTATATGGGTTCATTTGTTTTTAAACGTGGGTAAAAATGTAAAATACACTCCACAGGATCTATTAGGAATTGCACTTTATAGAAAAAGGATCTAATGGGCTATGAAATTGAAAAATAGGACCGGCCCAGAATTAACTCATACTTTTGTGAGTCCACTCGCCCACCATCAAAATTGCTCAACTTTAGAACTTAGAACCAAGGTTATGAATTCCGTACCGTATCGGTATTGTCCATATCCGGTACCTCTACACCTCTAATTCCGTTCCGGCTTAAATACCGGTCAGTACTGGCAAATACCGGACGGTACCGGAGATACCGGTCAGTACCGGCCAATACCGGATGGTACCGGAGATACCGGTTAGTACCAGCAAATATCGAATAGTACCGGACTACTTTTAAATTTATTTTTTTTCTTCAAGTACAGGACAATACAGGTCAATACCGGACGGTACCGGACAAATACCGGAATATTTTTTATTTTTTATTGTTTTAAAAAGTGTATATTATACTATAAATTTTTTTAGGTAGGAAAATAACACTAATAGCAATCAATCCGAAACGGTACCCGATATCTCACCGGTACCGGTACATACCGTACTAGTAAGAAAATCGGTACTCTAGTCGGTACGGAATTCAGAACCTTGTTCATAACTGTTTTTTGTTGTATCTGTTTTTAGAGCATCCACAATGTATTATAATCAATTGGATGGATTGTTGGCGTAGTTAATTGTTTTTCAATTCTGCGTTCAAAAATAAAAAAACAACCATGTTGTTTTAGGCCGTATGTTAGAAATAATGGATTTTGATTATGTTGTGACGAACTTGATTTCTTAAAGCATTGATTTTTTTGAGTAAATTTAAATAAATGTTTGAATTAAATAGCATTTGGCCCAAAATCCATTTTTAGGTTATGGCCCTTATAAAGTTGTTCTATAATTAACCTTCGGCCCAAAGTGTTCAGAGCTCAATAGGCCCAAATTTTTAGGTTAAATTTGTTTTATAATTAACTTTCTGTTTCATTTCGCCATGAGAAATTCTAAGTTTCTAAGTGCAAAGAATATGTATCCGGAATTACCTCTAAAGGGCAAATCAATGTTACAGATTCACTTTGAAGTGCATCTGTATCGTTGATTTGTCCTTTCGGAGTACTTTTTTGGGTACATTTTCTTTGTACCTAGCACTCCTCTTTCGCCATTGTTGACTTCTGAGTTTCGTAGTTAAGGCTTATGAACGTTGCAGATCAAAATATATTCTGTAGATTTTCAGCTCAATGGTTCTCTCTTGCAATTAAGGAAGATCACAGTTGGAGAAGAAAAGATTTACACCTCAACGGGATTACTTCGACGTCAATATTTTTTCTTTTCTCTATAAAAGAAGAGCTTCTGGAGATGAAGGACATCAATCAAGCACAACTCAAAAAAGACACGGAACAATATTCATCATCTCCTACACTTCATTTTCATATGATTACTTTGAGAGATTTGACGAAATGACGCAATAACTACAACATTTTACATTTTCAGGCGAGGATCTAAAGACAAAATGACGTAGATCTCTTCGGAAGATTATTGGGGAGAGTGGTTAATCTCAAACCCCCCAAAGAGCAGCTCATGCATGTCAACTCTTCGAAACAAGCAATGGGTCAAAGTTGTCCTCCTGATACGTACACAGATCTAATAGATGGCTATCTTCATCAATATGCAAACAAAAGAACCATCAAAAGGGAAATGATAAACTATAATCACCATCAGTAACTTGGAAAAGTAAAGGTTTTCCTGTTTTCTATTTGCTGAAATCAGTTTTTACTTTTCCTAAAAAAAAGTGAAAACAGAAAACATGTTTGTGTTAACCTGTTTTTTTTTTTAAAATCAATTTTTGAAACTAGTTTTTACTTTTTCTAAAATAGTCTTTCTTGCAATTTCTCCACTAGTTCTCAAACTATACAGGAGAGAGAGAGAGAGAGAGAGAGAGAGTCATCCAAGCCTTTGCAATCATGTTAGAAACAAATTCCATACTTGATATTCTGAAAGAAAGGGCCGGGTGGATAGACCAGGCATAGCCGGCTTAGAGAGGAAGCCGAAGAAGTCGTTGCTTTTGGCCCCCGATTTTTTAGCCCGAAGAGGGCTCCAAAAAATTTGTTTTTTAGTTTTAAATAATAAGTTTCAATTGTCTTGCTTTGAGTAATATCTTTTTGGTCATGTGGCAGCTTAGGCTCTTTGAATGCTTTAAAAACTAGGTTCGAATCTCCACCCCTTAGTTTTCCTCAACATTTGGCAAAATTTTGTTCAAAGATGAGGAGATAAATGGCCCCCCCATTGCAACTTTTGCTTCGGGCCCAAATATTTTTGAGCCGGCATTGAGTCCAGGTGATTGGGTTCTTCTTTCCTAAGCCGAAGTTATAGTATCAACTTTCATAAAATGATGGCTTCATAAGCCCAACGTATCCCTTCAGGCCTCCTCTCATCTCTAAGTTAAGAGAGTGTATATATATATATATATATATATATATATGAAATACATGTGAAATTTTCTAATTCCAAAGTCGGTCATTTATTGACTATAAGGTTTTTCTCCTTCGATAAGTATCTTTTATTGACTATAAGAGAGAGGGAGGGAGGGAGGGAGCGAGAGAGAGAGAGAGAGAGAGAGAGAGAGAGTATCTTCACTACAAGAAAATCGTTCTATAGCAACGGTCGAAAGCGTTGCCAAAAAGCCGAAAAACCGTTGGTAGAGACCCATTTAGGCTATACCAACGGTTAGTCAAACCGTTGGTCAAACCGTTGCAATATATCCGTTGCTGTAGGGTATAGCAACGGTTTTGACGAGCGTTGGTACAGATTTTTTTTTAGTAACGGTTCCTTTAGCAACGGTTACAAGCGTTGCTAAAGGCAATATATATTTTTTTTTAAATCTGGGGTAAAATATGACGTCAGCAGCCACGTGGATTCCACGTGTCGCCATGACGCTTGCGTGGCGGCCACGTGTCGCTCGCGTGGCGCCTGCGTGTCATGGAAGGCAACACAATTTTGTGTCTCCTGGGAATCGAACCCAGGACCTCGCGCATGCACGCGCGAGTGCTTACCAGCTGGGCTAGCCCAACACTTGTGCATTGTAAAGGAACAACTAATATTTATATTATGCGAACTGTCATTAGAGCATCCATAATGTGATAATCAAAACCAAAAAGTTGTTAAAGTTAGCAATATTTGATCAAAAAAGTGCTCACATTGTAATAACCAAACTTAGCAATCTCTTAATCAAATCAAATTTTGGCTTTTGAATAATCAAAACTAGCAACTTTTTTGCCAATAATCAAATCTAATGGTCTCCACATTTTTTTAATCAAATACACCCATCATTACATAAAAACTTTTTCTCTTTCTCAACAATGTTTCCAGAAAATTATTTTTAAATTATTTTTTTTTCCAGAAACTTTAAAAAAAACAGTATTTACAAAAAACTTTTTTTAAAAGTGTTTTAACACAATATTTTTTTTATTTTTTTTAAACGGCTTTTAACAAATTTTTTTTATAAAAAAACTGTTTTTAACACAATTTTTTTTTTAAATGGCTTTTAACAAATTTTCAAAAAATAATTTTTAGCAACGGTTATTGGAAAACCGTTGCTATAGTCAGGTTTTTAGCAACGGTTATTGGAAAACCGTTGCTATAGTCCGGTTTTTAGTAACGGTTATAGAAAACCGTTGCTATAGTCCGGTTTTTAGTAACGGTTATGAAAAACCGTTGCTATAGTCTTGTAATCTAGTAACGGTTGCATGAAAACCGTTGCTATAGTCCTGTTTCTAGTAACGTTTTGTAAACCGTTGCTAAACACCATCTATACCGACGGTTTTTTGAACCGTTGCTAAAAAAACCGTTGCGAGATCCCAAATTTCTTGTAGTGCTTCAATGGCCTGGATTTGAGAGAGAGAGGAAAAGGAAATGAAAAAAGACCTCCAAGGAATTGTAGCGGAGTAGCCTGTTTTTTGTTTCTGAAAATAGTGAAAGTTGAGTTTTGTTACTTCCTCAAATTATGAAAATAGTGAAAGTGATTTTCAGAATTTGAAAGTGGAAGTAGTGCACCAAACAAACTTTCAAAGTTAACTTTTGAAAATTCTGAAAATGAAAACAGAAAACAGAAAATAGAATGGCTACCAAACATGACCAAAGTCTTTCTCTATTATTTTTCTTCTTAAGTCTACTCTGGGAAACTCCAGCAACCATCAGACCATAAGATCTACTTTGTCCATCCTCTCCTCTTCGTAATTTCGTAAGATGCAAAGCGATCAACCGGGATCAATCCTGAACCTTGCATTTTAAAGGTAGGAGAAGATGCCACAAGAAAGTAGCTAATGGTACTGGTATCATACCGTAACTTGTTAGAAACTGCAAAAGCTTTCAAAAGGTAAAGGTTCATTGAATTAGAAATGCACTGAAACAAAACTAACAACAAAGTAAGTTTTATGATGGTTCATCAAAATCCAAGACAACTGGTTGGTGAGACAAAAGTTAAAATCTACGTTACTTTGAACGCAAATTGTTCCGGTATGATAATTGGTAATGAACCCATATGGCATAATGGCAATGAAAACAGGATAAGACGCACCTGATAAATGAAACCAGTGAAGCATGGGGGGAGTGGGGGCTGCGAGGATGAGGAGGTTTTGAATAACAAGGATCAGCTTGGAACCGCATACATCCATGTTCTCATGGTTAAGACCGCATGGGAGAAGCTCTCAACTAGACTGAGAAACCTCATCTCCTAAACCTGACAATAATTTGACTGATAGTCCATTCTTAAGTAGAGTTTTAAAAATTTCCTAGTATCTCTAAAGTCTAAAGACCTTGTTCCCAGCCAGTACTTTTCTCTCAGGGGCTTCTTTCCTTAATGAATCATCCTTGGAGAACCCAGGCAGTCAGCACTTATGTTTGTTGATCATATAAAAAAATGCAACATAAGCAGTTTCGCTATTGTGTTCTCTGTTATTTACCTGGATATCTGACAAGTATTGAGATTTCAATTTACACTGAAAACAGTATGAAGAACATTCAGAATCGCAAGAGTTTCAATGGCATTTACAAATGTGATATACATAACTACTATTGCGAATTCCGAGAAGGAATTGCATACGCGTGAGGGGAGCATAGTTTGTGACATTCATAAGCATCTCAGTAAATTGCAGCAGTCAACATTCACATGCAAACAAATAGTACACATTTCAAATTACAACCAACACAACACCGTATTCTCTCTTCAAGCTTTCAATCTGTGAAAGTTGAGAAATTTCTAATACCTATAAGCATCCAGCAGAGGAGTTGTTTTCCCTATATACTGAAAGTCATTTATCGATACTGATTAAGAGTCTAAGAGAATTGGTTGTTCATCAAGTCTTGCAAGCTAATCAAGACTTGATGAACTGCCTGGCGAGTCGGTTTTTTGTTTAGTGGAATGTTCATTTTTTTTGAAAGGCAAAAAAATTTCATTAATCTCTGAAATTGTTACAAAGATTAATAGGAGCAAGGAATGAAGATATCACATCCTTAGCCTGAGATCCAAGCAATCTACAACACTAAGAGTAATCATATGTCCATTTGAGACACAATCCCCAAATTTGGCAAGAAACCAAACGCGGGACACCCATTGGTACAAATCCCACACCCGATGGCCTAAAAGCCCAGTTATAGAAAATAAAGACCAAATTAGTGGAATGTTCATTATGATGATAAGCCCTGATCAATGAACCTACAAAAGCCTTCAAATTTCCTAGCGGAGAACTAAAAAATTATTTTAAAAAAACTGTTTTCCCCCAAAAATAAAAGAAAAGAAAAGGACACTACGAGACAACCAATTCTATCAAGTCTTGATTAGCTTGCAAGGATACGGATGCGGACACTACAAGACAACATGATATGGACTCGCCGATAAGTTATTTCACTAAAATGTAGGGCTTGGACATGTCGGGGTTACGTTCGATTATAATAGAACACAAATATATTGTAAGATACAATATATGTCCCAACTAAAATTAATAGACAAGATGGCTGGTAAATGAAAACAACAAAACATAAATAACTTAGAACAATCAGGAGAAAGATGGCGTGACCCAGATAGGTGTAGAAACACGACTTAATGACTCTTTGCCATTGTAGTGAGGCATTCGGGTCCGGTCTTTCAAGTTGTAGATGCCCATGTCTTTGCCACCTCCTCGCTTGAGGCGTTCGTATGATTCCCAATTGTCATCCGTGTAGTAGGTGGAATTGGGCTTAACACTTGGGAATTTGGAGACATCGACAGATATGGAAGCATTATCACCCAAGAACAGGGCATATATAGTCCCCTAAACTCATAATCTTTACATACCCATGTCCAATTGCTATTTATGTCCACTTCAAATACTAGAAATTCTGTAGCCCCATATTCAAAAGGTTGATTCATCAAAGATAGGTTCCCCATAATTGCCAGCGTAACTTGGCAAGAAAGTCATATAAAACCCATCTCGTACGACGACAACAAGATATGTTCGCTTGCCCCCAGGAATTTCAGAAGGTATTGCTCCGACGGGCTGGGTCAGAGTTGGATAGGTCCTCCAACACTGCATCTAAACACTCTGCCCGTAGTATTGACCCCATAAAATTGCCCCTTGTAATAAGTAACACCCGTCACGTGTTTCAATCGTAGTCCACGACTTATCTCCGGGCCTCCAAAATGACAGCCATGATAAAGCACCACATATAACCATGAGGACATAGTTATCAGTGCTACTTGGACTTGAAGATAAGACTGCCTTCTATAGATAAATAAATTATTCATTCGCTCCATTATCATTTGTCTACATACTTGAAAGTATTGTGATGAGGAAGGTCAATTTTAACCCGAGACATAGGATGAATTAGATTCATCTCACCTTGTTTAGACATGGTTAATTACAAGCCAACCCGAGCGTCTCCACGCATCGTTTTCCCTTTGCTTCTGGTACAGCGAATCTCCAAATCCTCCCTCCCTCTGTTAGGCTGACGAAACGACATTCATCGCTTCCCTTTTCTTCTTCTCGGAGCATCGGCCACGGAACTTGTGCTCCCCAAATGACATCCCAAACATCCCCTCAGATTCTGTAATGAGTTGTCGTAATTCCAGTTGCTTTTTACTGGGAATCCCTACCACCTTTTTTTGGGTCCATGTTTCTATAACGTAATTCTCCCAATAGGCTTGAAGATTTCGTTTATTTTAGTAAATACGTTATTTTTAATTTTGAAAATTGCTGAGAGTTTCGTTAGGGACCAAAACTACGGGATGGAGGGAATAATTTTCAGTAAAGTGAAACGTAAGCAACAGAAAGATAGGGAGAAATTTTTAAACAATCTCATAACGTCTATTACCGTTAAGAGATTGTTTTTAATCCGGATCATCTTAAACACTTTTAGATGGTCCGAATGCGGCGAGCAACACAACATGGTAGCCGCCCAGTATTGAAAAATTCCCTCAAAGATGGGTCAAATATTCCAATATGGGTCCCACTCCAACTTGATTGATTACACGGTGTTTTACTGTTTTCATTAAATAAAGACTGTGTTTTGATGGCAGGTATCTTGGAGGGGAATGAGAATGTAACATTTCTATGTTTGTGAAGAGTGGGAATGGAAATAAGATTACTGATCTCCTAATCCAGAAGGAATCATATTCCTAAATACAGGAGGAATCTGATCCCTCCCACTCCCATGGGAATCTTAGATTCATGGCTCGATCAATATAAAAAGGAAGTTTAACTTAAGATATTTCTAAAATAAATAATTCATGGAGAAGATTACTTAACTAATCCAGACATTGGAATAGAATTATTCCGGGTATCAAATTAGTAGGAATTTAATTCTTGGTAATCAAATTCCTTTCCCTACAAAAGATTACGGACATCCAAACTGAGCCAAATAGTAACTTGTGGACCACATCTTTTTTGTTTTATTCAAATTATTTTTGCATTTTTCATTTTTGCGCAAAAGGCCTGTAGACTCTCCATCATTTGGTGGTATTTAAAAGTCAATTTTTGTTATCTTTTTTTTTTTTTTTTTGCATTAGTTAGTTTTACATCAAACTTTTGTAACTTATTAATATTAATCTGTCTCGACGAGAGAAATTCAAAAAATGAAAAATTATAATCAAAATTCATACAGTAATTTTTTTCAAAAAGACAAGAATAAATATTTTTATCTTATTCAAAAAGTTATGAGTTATGATCATAATTTTTTTAGTTTTTCAATTCCACTCGTCTAGATGAGCTGCGTTCTTGTAAATTTATAAGTCCGAAACTTATTGCAGTATTTTCTATTACAGAAATGATAAACCCACCGCACTCGCGTTGGCCCCACTCCGGCCACCGGATGACCTATCTGAGCCGTCCAAAAATTCTATAAAAAAAAACGAGTGGGCCTTCACGAGAATCAACGGCATCCAACGTGTGTAGGTACTCGGTCGAAAATTCCAAAAATTAGATGATCCGAGCAGTTAAAAATGGAAGATTGGTTCTAGCACTTACACACTTCGAATGCCGTTGATTCTCGCATAGGCCAACTAGTTTTTTTTAGAATTTTTGAACGACTCGGATCGACCGTCCGATGACCGAAGTGGGCCCAGCGCGCATGCGGTTGGATGAGAGGTTGTGGGTGTATCATTACTCTTTCTATTATTCGTAACTTCTTGTTTAGAAGTGAAAATAATTAACACGTGCAGGAACAGGCGAACAGCAGTTCCCTACCATTGCCCTTTTCCAACTAGGAAACAGAGTCAGGGAGACTTTTATGTGAAACTGCTACAACTTATGTAGTGTACACCTCCTCTTGTTGGAGAGGCCACGTCAGCTAATTACCCTTCCCACTTCACTGTGATTGGATGAAGAGAGCACGTCGTCTGGTAAACTCGCTGCACCGAATAATTCATCGATGTCAAGGATCAGAAAGTCTAAGGGTACAGCAAATCTGTGCACAGATTGTGCACAGATTTTGTTGTGGGGCCCACCACAGGTCCCACACAAATCATCCGAGCCGTTCATTAAATGTAAAACATTTTTTCAAGGGTCTCCGTAAAAACTAAGCTCAATCCGATACCTATAGGTGCTCGATCCAACCATATAACTTTTCATTATCCGGAAATCTGAATGAAAAGTTAGATGGTTGGATGAAGCACCTATAGGTATCAGATTGAGCTTATTTTTTACGGGAACCCTTAAAAAAATGTTTTACATTTAATGAACGGCTCGGATGATTTGTGTGGGACCCGAGGTGGGTCCCACAACAAAATCTGTGCACAATCTGTGCACAGATTGCTGTACCTGTAGCAGCGTTCGTCAAGGATCCCGCCGTGTTCAGTGTCTTCTGATTGCCCTGGTACACCATTATTGTTGAGATTATAAACCATTCCAAGAGAGGAAAAAAGAGGGAGAGAGAAGAAAACCAGATGGGGTATTGGGATGAGCTCCAATATGATCTGGTCGTTCTCGTTGCTAAACGAATCGGTTTGCTTGAAGATTTTCTGGCTTTTGGTGGAGTTTGCAGATCGTGGAGGTCGGCGGCAGCGAAGGAGAATTTCAAAGGGCGTTCCCAAGTTCCGTGGCTGATGCTCGCTGAAGAAGAAGAAGAAAAGAAAAGCGATGAACGTCGTTTCGTTAGCCTAACAAAGGGAGGGATGATTCGAAGATTTGATGTACCGGAAGCAAAGGGAAAACGATGCGTGGAGACGCTTGGGTGGTTTGTAACCATGTCTGAACAAGGTGAGATGAGTCTAATTCATCCTATGTCTCGGGTTAAAATTGATCTTCCTCATCAAAATACTTTCAAGTATGCTGATGATGATGGAGAGGAAGATAAACGTGTTTATCTACAGAAGGCAGTCTTGTCTTCATGTCCAAGTAGCACTGATGACTATGTCCTCGTGGTTATATGTGGTGCTGTATCATATCACCACATATAAGTTGTGGACTACGATAGAAACACGTAAGGGGGTTTACTACGATGTTACTTATTTCAAGGGGCAATTTTATGGGGTCAATCCTTTGGGCGAAGTTTTTAGATGCGGTGTTGGTGGACCTGATCCGACTCTGGCTCGGCTCGTTGGTGCAATACCTTCTAAAACTCTTGGGGGCAAGCGAACATACCTTGTTGAGTTATCAGGGAGATTGCTTCTCGTTGTACGAGATGGGTGTGATCTGGATTTTTTGCCAGGTTATGTTGACGATGATACAGACTCTATGGATGAGTCAACCATTAAATATGGGGCTACAGAATTTCAAGTGTTTGAGGTGGACATAAATCGCAAATGGACATGGGCACGGATTACGAGTTTAGGGGACTATGCCCTGTTTTTGGGTGACAATGCTTCCATAGCTTTAGATGTCTCCAAATTCGTAGGAGTTAAGCCCAATTGTATCTATTACACAGATGACAATTGGGAAGCATACCATCACTTCAAGCGTGGAGGTGGCAAAGACATGGGCATTTACAACTTGGAAGACCGAACCCAAATGCCTCACTACAATGGCAAAGAGTCTTTAAGTCGTGTTTCTCCACCAATCTGGGTCACACCATCTTTCTTTTGATCATACTAAGTTATTTATATTATGTTATTTTCATTTACGAGCTATAAGTATGGTTTACCTTTTAAAAAGTTTTGCTTTTTATTCCTTGTTATTGCAGAACACAACTTTAAATTGATTGCATTTGTGTAGTGTCACTGCTTTTGTTGCTTGCTTTTTATTGTTGTCCTTTCATTCTCTGTTCTACATTCAAGTTGATTGCTCGTTATGTTTGCACTTGAAGTAACTACTGCGTTAAGAATACAATTAATCCTTTTTACTTGCTATTAGTTGTTGGTGTCCGTTGGAGTAAGTGTCTCCTTTGTTGATTTAGTGAATGTTTGTCAAAACTTTTGATTATTGCAAAACGGCACACCATTGATGCTTCAGAATCAACTTTTAACCAGCTTGAAAGTTGTTCTCGCTTATTACGTTGAAGTAGTAGGAGAAGTGGCTACCACACCATTCTTTTACAATACATCACCTTTGATTCATAAAGTGTGTACTTATTTGAAAAATAAAATAAGTACTTATTTTAGTTAGTGAAATAGGGCCTAAGTGTGAGGACCCATACCAATGTGTGATGACGAGAGGCTTGGGCACCACTGCGTGGTGGGCAAGGGCAATTAATAATCTCTTGATATTCAGAGCAAAAATTCTAACTCCACACTCACTCACACACCCAAATACACACTCCCATTCACAGTAGGGGTGGATCCCACACACACTAACTCACAGTAGGGTGGGTCCCACACACACCGGGTGTATAGTGTGTGCGGACTTCTCCCCTATTGTGAGTGGAGGTGTGTAATTGGGTGTGGAGGCAGAATGATTCTATTCAGAGGCGGTGGTGGGTCCGTATAACTTATCATGTGTTTGGACAACCCATACGTTTATCCTTGAAAAATAGTAGTAATGAATACCCCTGAAATTCTTATCCTTTCAGCAGTGTCATGTTTCATGGCCACTGACAGATAAAACCTCAGTTGGTTGGTAAGAAGATACATATAGGAGAGAATGGATCTGTGTGATAATTTATTAATGTAATCATCACCTTCATTCTCTGGCTAAATTAAGTAGGAACCGACCACCACATATCCTGCTGGTGCGGATTTATTTGCACAAAATTCAATCTTGAGTGGACTCGTTGCTTTTTCGCTATTGTTACTAATTCTTTAATAAGGCTTTTTTGTTTACTTTTTGCTGTTTTTGGTGGCTTCGGTTGTATTTCTATCGGACAATTTGGCCATCTCCTCGGCCCCTCCACCCACGACCAGCACTCACTAGCCCGGCCCGAGCCTGGCTACAGCACACTTCGTTCGCAGCATTTAAGCTTTCCCTCCCAACCAATTAACTTACTAACTCACTCCAACTGCACCAGAGGGTGTACAACACTAAAACACACAAAAAAGTACACACAACACTAAATAGTGAAATGCAAGAATTCAGCGCAGAATCACGACATCAGTCAATATTGCATTTGATAGGAGTGGTAACCATAATATTTAGTGCTCATAGAATAAGTTTGCATAACTAAACTAACTATTTTAAAAAATTGCCTATGTCCTTGCCGTGTCCATGTCTATTAATTTTTTTTAGAATTGTCGTGTCTCGTATCCGTGTCCGTGTCTATGACCGTGTCCGTGGTACATAGGTGATGGCTACCTACCTAGCTCTATATTCAAGATATGATGATAGTATGACCCACATTGCATTTCAATTCTGGGGTTGCCTATTTAGAGATAGAGGGTACAAAAACACATTAGAGGTGTTGTGAGTAGTGCTATAGGTACGTATATCTTTATCGGTTGTAATATACCCTTCCATAGAGTAGGTTGAAAGGAAAACGGAAAGAAGGCTTCGAAGAGACCATAAAGGGAAGTCTAGGCTAGACGGAAGAAGGAAAATCGCTTACAGCCAAGGAAGGAAGCAAATCTTACAGAAACCTAACTTTAGTGAGATTAAAGCCGTTGATAAAAGTTCTTTTACAAAATGATTCAATGAAGTGCCAAAAAAAGGATCGATCTTGTACCAAAAAAGGATCGAACTTGCTCTTTCCCTCTTATATCAAATGGCTTAGTCAATGCAAAAGCAGTCAAATGGACTCGAAAATCCTCACTTCAGTAGCTCAGAGTGAGGAGAACTAGAGATGGACCGGTGAAAAGGAATTCTGCGATGAAAGCCCCATCCCCCGACAGATTTTTATTTATGATAACTCAGTGTGTCCGGGCCAGTACGCTCACCTCGACTGTTTAAATATCAATACAATCAAGCATAGAGTGTTGCGAACAGTTTTACATTGATTAACACAAGTCTGTACTTCACAATCCATTTCCCTTTGCCCTTTGTACGAGATTTTGCAAATTTTCAGTCCAGAGACCTAAACTCTGAAGACTGAAAGTGTTAGTAAAAAAAAATTGTGGATTGTGAAATTTTTTCGGTTCTAGTCTGCTACATCGATCATAGCAAATAAAATTCACAGACACACTGTGACTATTCTCGGACTAATTCTTCATAAACCATGTCAATTTCCCTATCAAAACTCCAATAAAAAAAAATTCCACAAGTGTTGGTCCTCGTACTTTTCTCTTCTTTTCATTGGGGGATGCATTGGATGGATAGCAAAGCATAGGCACTTAATAAACTTATACCTGAAACAAACTGCAACTTTACTCATAGATAGACATATATTTTCATAGATATGTTAGCTTAGCTATCCAATCCATCGTTGAAATTTCATCAGGCCGTTGGGAAAAAAAGCAATAACCCAATACAAGATTCACAACCAACCAACTAATGACGGACTCCCTACAGATAACCTATTAGAAATTGAAGACATGGAGAGACATAGAAGAGACGGAGAGAAAAAGAGAGATGAAGGAAATGCATAACAATTAAGCCCTCTTTCCTATGTACCAGGAGAATGGACAGTGGCGACGCTTGCAGATAGCTAGATCCATATATAATCTCCTTGGAAACTTGCCATTCATAACCATCTCTTCACAAACCTCACTTTTGTGGCTGGAGATCAAAAATACAGGATAACCAGAGTTGTCTGATCAATAACGAAAGGCACTTTATAATAACCAGAGAACCGGATAAATGAAACCAGCTAGTGAAGCATAGGGGGAGTGGGGGTTGCGAGGATGGGGAGGTTTTGCATAGCAAGGATCAGATTGGAACTGCATACGTCCATCTTCTCATGGGTAAGACAGCATGGGAGAAGCTCTCGACTAGACTGAGAAACCTCATCTCCTAAACCAGACAGCAATTTGACTAATGGTCCATTCTTCAGCAGAGTTCTAAAAATTTCCAAGTATCTCTAAACAACTTGTTCCCGGCCAGTACTTTTCTCTCAGGGGCTTCTTTCCCAAATGAATCATCCTTGGAGAACCCACGCAGTCAGCACTTTTGTTTGATGATCATATTAGAGAAAGCAACAAATGCAGTATTGAGATTTCAATTAGTAACACGGAAAACAGTATGAAGAACATTCAGAATCGCGAGAGTTTCAATGGCATTAACAAATGTGACATACATAACTACTAATGCGAATCCCGAGAAGGAATTGCATACGGGTAAGGGGAGCATAGTTTGTGACATTCATAAGCATCTCGGTAAATGTTGAAAATGTTAATAATATATCTTCTCTATTTTTTTGGTACATTAAAATCTGAATCAATTTCATGTTGTAGTCCAGCTCAAAGTTCGAGTGTTATTGACATCCAACTTGGAGTAAGTGTCTCCTTTGTTGATTTAGCGAGTGTTTGTCAAAACTTTTGTTATTGCAAAGCGGCACACCACTGACGCTTCGGAATCAACTTTTAACCAGTTTTGAAAGCTGTTCTCGCTTCTTAAGTTGAAGTAGATGTAGAAGTGGCAACCACACCAACACATCTTCCGAGGTGCCAAAATCTAGAATCTAGCTCCCCAAATGACATCCCAAACATCCCCCTTCCGATTCTGTTATGAGCTGTCGCAATTCCAGTTGCTTTTAACTGGGAATCCCTACCACCTTTCGATGGCAGGTATCTTGGACGAGAATGAGAATGAGAAAATGTGATTCCGGAACTCTAATATTTCTATGTTTGTGAAGAGTGGGAATGAGAATGAGATTATTGATCTCACAATCCAGGAGGAATCACATTTTTGAATACAGGAGGAATCTGATCCCTCCCACCCCATGGGAATCTTAGATTCCCGGCTCGATCAATATAAAAAGGAAACGTTTGACTTAGGATATTTCTAAAATAAATGATTCCTAGAGAAGATTACTTAATTAATCTAAATGTTGGAATAGAATTACTCCGGGTATCAAATTACTAGGAATTTGATTCCTGGTAATCAAATTCCTATCCTTACAAAAGATTACGGACATCCAAACTGAGGCAAATAGTAACTTGTGGACCACATCTTTTTTGTTTTACTCAAATTATTTTTGCTACTGGTACAGCAATCTGTGCACAGAATGTGCACAAATTTTTTTTTGGGGCCCACTACGGGTCCCACACAAGTGATCCAAACCGTTAATTATGTTTAAAACATTTTTTCAAAGGCCTCCGCGAAAAATTAGCTCAATCCAATACCTATAAGTGCTTGATCTAATCATCTAACTTTTCATTCGGGTTTTTAGAGAATGAAAAGTTAGACGATTAGATCAAGTATTTATAGGTGTCGGATTGAGCTGATTTTTCGCGGGGGCACTTGAAAAAATGTTTTAAACATAATGAACGGTTTGGATCACTTGTGTGGGACCCGTAGTGGGCCCCACAAAAAAATCTGTGCACAATCTGTGCACAGATTGCTGTACCAGTAGACTTTCTGTTTTCATTTTTCCGCAAAAGGCCCGTAGACCCTCCATCATTTGGTGGTATTTAAAAGTCAACTTTTGTTATCTTTATTTATTTATTTATTGCATTCATGAGTTTTGTATCAAATTTTTGTGACTTGTTAATATTAATCTGTCTCGACGAGAGAAATCCAAGAAAAAAAGAAAATTATAATCGAAACTCATAATTTTTTTCAAAAAAACAAGAATAAGTATTTTTATCTTATTCAAAAAGTTATGAGTTATAATCATGTAATTTTTTTAGTTTTTCAATTCCACTCATCTAGATGAGCTGCGTTCTTGTAAATTTATAAGTCTGAAACTTATTGCAGTATTTTCTATTATAGAAATGATACACCCACCGCATGCGCGCTGGCCTCACTTCGGCCACCGGACGGCCGATCAAAGCCGTCCAAAAATTCTATAAAAAAAAAAAAAAATGAGTGGGCCTTCACGAGAATCAACGGCATCCAACATGTGTAGGTGCTCGATCAGAACTTCCAAAAATCAGATGATCCGAGCCGTTAAAAAATGGAAGATTGGTTCGAGTACTTACACACGTCGGATGCCGTTGATTTTCACGTAGGCCCACTAATTTTTTTAGAATTTTTGAACGACTCGAATCGACTGTCCAGTGGCCAGTGGCCAGAGTGGGCCAGGCGCGCGTGGGGTGGGTGAGAGGCGGTGGGTGTATCATTACTCTTTCTATTATTCGTAACTTCTTGTTTAGAAGTGAAAATAATTACTCCTCCTACACGTGCCATGAGGAACTGAGGAACTAGGGGTGAGCATGGATGGTTCGGTTTTATAGTAAACCAAGAACCAAACCACTTATCGACAAATTATGAATTTAAGGAACCAAACCAACCCATAAAAAGTATAAGACCAAACCAATCCAAACCATTGGATTACGGTTCAGTTTCGGTTTCGAACCACGGTTTACTTAAAACTGAAATATCATCTTTATAAACTATTTAAAGTACTTCAAATTGCTGAAATAATTAAGAATTGGTTTTCACTTATAGAAATATAGGAAAATTTAGGAATTAATTGAACCGTGGAACCACTATTCACTGAATGAAGCATTACATATTTATATACTATGTACTTTTGGTGTATCAAAATTGTAGGAATAAGTGTTTTTTTTTTTTTATAACGTCATTAGATTTCAACAAGCAAAACTAGAAAAAGTCCTTAATCAAAATAGAATTAAGAGCGGGCGGAATACGACACGTAAAATGAAAATTTTAATTATAGGAATAAGGTGTGATATATAGAAGTTTATGCTAAATAATTTTGATAGTAAATGAATACTGAATAGGACGGTCGATTGAATAGATTATTAATTTAGGAAATTAGTTGACTGTATATAATTCTCAAGTATACTCGGTGTATCTAAATTAAATGAGATGTATAAATATACGGTTCGGATCGGTTTGGAACCGAAACAATTAACCTAAATCTACAGATCAAACCATTTAACGCGATTCTTAATTTTTTTAAATAGAAACCAAACCACCCTACTAAAAAACCAAACCAAATCATTCGGTTTGGATTGATTTGGACTGAATTCGCGGTTTTACGGATTTTTTCTCACCAACTGGAACAGACGAACAGCTGTCCCCTACCATTCGGATAAAAACAAAAAACAAAAACTGTTCCCTACGATTGTCCTTTTCCAACTAGGAAACAGAGTCAGGGAGACTTTTATTTGAAACGGCTACAACTTATGTAGCGTACACCTCCGCACCGAATAATTCATCGAGTTTGCTTTTGGTTTCTATACCCCGTATTATTACTATATATATTAAGGATCCGGCTGTGTTCAGAGTCTTCTAGCGTACACGGAAAAAAGAGAGAGAGAGAAGAAAACCAGATGGGCAATTGGGATGAGCTCCAATATGATCTGGTTGTTCTCGTTGCTAAACGAATCGGTTTGCTTGAAGATTTTCTGGCTTTTGGTGGAGTTTGCAGATCGTGGAGGTCGGCGGCAGCGAAGGAGAATTTCAAAGGGCGTTCTCAAGTTCCGTGGCTGATGCTCGCTGAAGAAGAAGAAGAAGAAGAAAAGAAAAGCGATGAACGTCGTTTCGTTAGCCTAACAAAGGGAGGGATGATTCGAAGATTTGATGTACCGGAAGCAAAGGGAAAACGATGCGTGGAGACGCTTGGGTGGTTTGTAACCATGTCTGAACAAGGTGAGATGAGTCTAATTCATCCTATGTCTCGGGTTAAAATTGATCTTCCTCATCATAATACTTTAAAGTATGCTGATGATGATGGAGAGGATGATAAACGTGTTTGTCTACAGAAGGCAGTCTTGTCTTCATGTCCAAGTAGCACTGATGACTATGTCCTCGTGGTTATATGTGGTGCTGTATCATATCTGTCTTTTTGGAGACCTGGAGATAAGTTGTGGACTACGATAGAAACACATAGGGGGGTTTACTACGATGTTACTTATTTCAAGGGGCAATTTTATGGGGTCAATCCTTCGGGCCAAGTTTTTAGATGCCGTGTTGGAGGACCTGATCCGACTCTGGCTCGGCTCGTTGGTGCGATACCTTCTGAAACTCTTGGGGGCAAGCGAACATACCTTGTTGAGTTATCAGGGAGATTGCTTCTCGTTGTACGAGATGGGTGTGATCTGGATTTTTTGCCAGGTTATGTTGACGATGATACAGACTCTATGGATGAGTCAACCATTAAATATGGGGCTACAGAATTTCAAGTGTTTGAGGTGGACATAAATCGCAAATGGACATGGGCACGGATTACGAGTTTAGGGGACTATGCCCTGTTTTTGGGTGACAATGCTTCCATAGCTTTAGATGTCTCCAAATTCGTAGGAGTTAAGCCCAATTGTATCTATTACACGGATGACAATTGGGAAGCATACCATCACTTCAAGCGTGGAGGTGGCAAAGACATGGGCATTTACAACTTGGAAGACCAAACCCAAATGCCTCACTACAATGGCAAAGAGTCTTTAAGTCGTGTTTCTCCACCAATCTGGGTCACACCATCTTTCTTCTGATCATACTAAGTTATTTATATTATGTTGTTTTCATTTACGAGCTATAAGTATGGTTTACCTTTTAAAAAGTTTTGCTTTTTATTCCTTGTTATTGCAGAACACAACTTTAAATTGATTTCATTTGTAGTGTCACTGCTTTTGTTGCTTGCTTTTTATTTTTTAAAAAGTTTTGCTTTTTATTCCTTGTTATTGCAGAACACAACTTTAAATTGATTTCATTTGTAGTGTCACTGCTTTTGTTGCTTGCTTTTTATTGTTGTCCTTTCATTCTCTGTTCTACATTCAAGTTGATCGCTCGTTATGTTTGCACTTGAAGTAACTACTGCTTTAAGAATACAATTAATCCTTTTTACTAGCTATTAGTTGTTGGTGTCCGTTGGAGTAAGTGTCTCCTTTGTTGATTTAGTGAATGTTTGTCAAAACTTTTGATTATTGCAAAACGGCACACCATTGATGCTTCAGAATCAACTTTTAACCAGCTTGAAAGCTGTTCTCGCTTATTACGTTGGAGTAGTAGAAGAAGTGGCAACCACACCAACACAGCTTCCTAGGTGCCGGAATCTAGAATCTAGCTCCCCAAATGACAACCCAAACATGCCCTTAGATTCTGTTATGAGTTGTCGTTATTCCAGTTACTTCTTACCGGGAATCCTAACCACCCTTTTTTGGGTCCATGTTTCTATAAAATTCTCCCAGTAGGCATGAAGAGTTCGTTCATTTGCCCTGATTTTTATTCTTATAATTGTTAGTCTACTAGGGATTTAACGTGTAAGCAAATAGAACCATGTATATCGACTATAATCATCTATAAAGGAGACATAATAAACAGAACCACCCTTGGTTGCAATCGCTGTTATGATCCGGTGACAAAGAAGTTTTAAATCCCTAGAAGACTAACAATAATATCTTTGTGGTATTTACTTTTTTGGGTGTAGACGTATGCGTGTCCATGTGAATTTATTTTCCATGGTTTTTGGGTGAGTGGAATCGACTCTGAGGGGATAATAGCGGACATGGTTAGACTTCGCCAATTGTCTGTCCTAAATTTAGGGTGAGCCTATTCCATGTCTATTTATCCAATCATATTGTTTCCAAACATTCTTCTAGATTAGGTAACTTACACATATAGGGTCCATTTACTAATATTGTGGGGATTATTATCCCATACAATTATGTAACCCCTTCAAACCAAAAAGCTATTAGTGAGGTAATGAACACCACCCCATGGTAGGGTATATCTCACACTTTTTGGAATTACATGTTCAATGGACATCTAATTTTGACCTTAAAAGTTTTTTACTAGACATTAAATATGTGGTCTTCTTGGATATATATTCTACTCTACAACAAAACTGGGAAATTTTGTCTTGCATGCTCTGGAATAACACATTGTTCTTGAAGAGAACCTAAGAAGCATGAACTATTAAAAGAAGGTGGCGTGTTCGTATTTTACTAGTGTCGGACACTGATCGACGCTCCTCGAACACTCTTGGTCATGTGTCCGACACTCTTTTTCGTGTCTATAATTAGAAAGTAAAGATATGAAGACACATGTCGGACACTGTTGTTGCAATATTTCTTTGGTCTCTCGTTGAAAAGAACAAATATGTAACTGAAATTACTTAGACACTCGCTAGCATGTGATTTACAAACAATTTAGAATTCGGTTTATCAATATGATATACATAGTTGAAAAAATCAATAATTGTTGTTAGACTGGCCATATTTAAATTCACTTAAAATACGTAGAGAATTGTTTTTGAAATATTTCTTGGGAATTCCTTTTCGTAATTGCCCTATACGTTAAGAATTTCTTGAATCCCATTTCAATCTAGATCCTTTATATTTTATTGTATCTTGGTTTTTTTTTTTATAACTAAGTTGTCTGGGCCATCTTGTCTATTATTTTAGTTCGGACTTATATTGTATCTTACAATATATTGTATTCGATATGATCGAACATAACCCCGACATGTCCATGTCCTACATTTTAGAGAAATAATTTATCGGCGAGTCCATAACGTGTCGTATTGTATCCGCGTTCAGTGTCCGTATCCATATCCTTGCTTCTTAGCGGAGAACTAGTCTTGATTAGCTTGCAAGAATTATCAAGTACTTTCTGGTGGTGTTAAACTTAATTCAGAGTATAACCTTCTTCCCTTTTAGTGTGAGATATATGCTTAAGTTTTATTTTTGCTAAAATCTGTGGACAAAACCGTAACCGATCCGCGAGTCACGGATTGGATTGGAACCGAACCGTAGGACTTTTGGTCCGGACACGGATTTCATTTTTATAAAACCGTGACTAACGATTCGGTTCTCGGATTCCAAGAAATCGGAACCGAACCGGACTGCGAGTAGCCCTATATACAATCCCATCCATTATCTTATGGACCCCACGACATGCATGTTGTGTACACTTCCTTTTTTTTTCTTGTTGAACTTGTATGGTTGTGTCAATTATTCTTCAACCACACACACATACACAAACACTTTACACACACACAAACACTTTACACACACTCACATCTTTTAGTAGAGCCCACACACCTGAGGGTGTAGTATATGTTGATCCCAATGTGAATGTGAGTGAATTTGTGTAAGTGTTTGTGGTTGTAGAATGATTGATGGTTGTATTTGGGTGTTTTGTATGCGTGATTTCTTGGTTGAATATGTACTTGAGCACTATTTAGTACTGTATGGAATCATATATAAAGGATGTGGCGACACCACGTGGTGGTGATCCAAAAGCACCGTATAATTTTCCGCCACATGGCTATTGATTTGGAAATATTAACTTCCAATTGACGTGTATGCACCATGCCAAGTAGTGATTGCATATTTGTATGTCAATACTAGAAATGCAAGACCACAAAATGGAAGCCAAGCGGAAGCGGGAAAAAGAGTTTTCTCTTTTGTTTTGCTGAATAATATCAATCACTGCCAGAATCGCTCTAGTAGACACCCGGTTTCTACTATACCAATGTGCATGCATCACCACTGTCCAAACCATGGGCAAAGGCTATGATGCTCCCAGCGTTTTGGGAGCATCATACTCCCAATTAATTACAGCCTTTGGATTGAAAATAAATAAATCACAGCCTTTGGATCAAAATCAAAAACTGAAAGTAGAGTAGTTTTGTAAAAATCGAGGTGGTTTTGACCAAAAAAATGAAAGATTACTTACCACAGAAACATGCAACACTTACCATTGATTAAGGCAACACTTACCATCGTATAAGGCAAAACTTACCACATTTGAAATGGTAAGTGTTACCTTATACAATGGTAAGTGTTGTCTTAGTGAATGGTATAAGTTGTCTGTTATGTGGTAAGTAATCCTGGGAGTATGATACTCCCATACCACTTAGGAGCATCACAGAAGTTTTGCCAAACCATGTGCCAGCTGTTACCTCTCAAGGTACTTTTAATCTACTGATACAAAATTTTCACAACCAAAATAGTTAATGAAATTTCTGATGTTGAGAAGATTTAAGAGTGTGAAGAGTCGACGCCTAACTCTCCACATGTCTATAATCTTATTGGAGAATAGTTTAGAAGATTTATGAGGGTTTTACATTATTCTAGAGACTAGAATGGTGGACAGCTCTTTTAGAATCATCTGAAATATGGAGAAAGTTTTGGAATAAGAATATTATTGAAAGTAAAGACAAAAAAAAAACTAGCGTATTGTTTATTTTTGTTTTTATTCAAAAATTTGGTTTCAGTCATAAATTTTTACTACTTTTTAGATCCTAATCGTCGTGATGAAGCCATAATCCACAAAATCGACGCAAAATTAATAAATGCGAAAAAAATTTGAATAAAAAAAATAAATCCAAATAGATTATTTAAATACCCTAATCGGGTAACACTAACACTCAGCATTTTTCGAACCCGGGGTGTGTGCTGTGCGCAATCTGAGTAGTCAAATTGACAGCTCGAATCTCATCACAGCAATGAACAATTGAAAGCCATTCATTGCCGAGCATAGCACAACACTATCCTCCAATGAGGCATTTCCTTTCGTAATTTCGTTTATTTCGCCATTTCCTTAGGAGGCGGTGCGTAGGAGCATTGATATTTTTTTGGTTTTCTGTTTTAATCTCGTAAAGTGTGCTAGTAATTCAGCTGTCATTCATCTCTTTCACTCTCTTCCGTAACTTGAGATCTCATCCCTCTCTCCAGAGAAATTTATCCTCTCCAAACTGGCTCTCTCTTCTTCATGGAAAATGACATATCCCAAGAGCAACCGCCACAAAACCACCAAGCAAACCTCCTTCCCCGGGTCGGCTATACGCACGCTTGTTACCCCTGCAAACGATCGTTCTCCCTATCGGTTTTGCGAAAACACAACGAGACTGGAGTTCACAAAGGTTGGACAGTCAAGTGTGGACGATGCGAGAGTTTTTTGAGAGACGTCTCAGTGGTTGAAATCATGCTTATGCTTGCAATACTCGTCGACGTCTCTGAGAAAACTCTCGCATCGTCCAGTTTTCTCAGAGACGCCGACGAGTATTGCAAGCATAAGCATGATTTCAATCACTGAGACGTCTCTCATAAAACTCTCGCATCGTTCACACTTGACTGTCCAACCTTTGTGAACTCCAGTCTTGTTGTGTTTTCGCAAAACCAATAGGGAGAATGACCGTTTGCAGGGGTAACAAGCATGCGTATAGCCGACCCGGGGAAGGAGGTTTGCTTGGTGGTTTTGTGGCGGTTGCTCTTGGGATATGTTATTTTCCATGAAGAAGAGAGAGCCAGTTTGGAGAGGATAAATTTCTCTGGAGAGAGGGATGAGATCGCAAGTTACGGACGAGAGTGAAAGAGATGAATGACGACTGAATGACTAGCACACTTTACGAGAGTAAAACAGAAAACCAAAAAAATATCAATGCTCCTACCCACTGCCTCCCAAGGATATTTTCATTATTAACAAATGTTCTAAACATATCTTTGGTCGGTATTAATTATCAGAACACATCCTGTCCTGGGCTGTCATTTTCCCTTATATAGTAGATGGATAGTAGAATTTGAATAGATTCACATCATCGAGGGACGGCTAGGATTATTTTGATCCAATGACTCATATTTGTTCTTCTAGAATCCTCTCAGATATTATCTTTTTTTCATGTCTTCACAATATCATAGAACTCTCCACACAAGTCTAGTATATAGTGAAATTTTCTACAATCTTCTGAAACTCTCTTGAACTCTTTAGGTTCATCTTTTTTTTCCCACGGTCTTTAGGTTCATCTACTGCATTAAACTTCCAAGAATATTTTTAGTCCAAAACTTTCTCCATATTTCAGATTACAAAGTTGTTCATCATCTATATTATAAAACAAAGCAATTTTTATCTATCCATACAAACATAAGCACCTCTACAGACATCCGATCGCCTCTAATTAAGATCGTAGTCGTCCAATTGTTTCTCCTTTGACAATATACAAGAGAATCTTCCTTATATATTAACTAACACTAATGAATACTCCCTCCGTCCCAATTTATTTGTCTCAGTTCTATTCTAACTGGATTAAAAAATTAGTTATATCTGTAAAGTGGTAATAAATTTTATATCCATTATGGATCTTGTTTGATAAATCTCGACCTAAAACATTATAAATTACAAGATATAATTAATTGAAAAGTGGCACGAACTTCCAAAAATGACAAGTAAATTGGGATGGAGGTAGTACAATAATATGCACGACAATTTGGTTTCCAAACTGTGATTGCCTTTTAATTTTTCCATTCACACTATAAACCTACAATAATGTTTCTCTTTCTATATTTCCTTTTCTTTTTTCTTTTTTTTGCCAATCTTCTATATTAAAAAAGAGCGATTTTTGTTTACCCATACAAACAAAAGCACATCTCCAGCCGTTGGATCAAAATTCTAATAGGTTACAACCGTTGGATTGAATCATTGATTCCAACCTGTTAACAAGTCTCACGTCTGTCTCCCTCTCTCCTCTCCTCTCCTCTCCCCCCCCCCCCCCCCCTCTCTCTCTCTCTCCCATAACCCACTCATTGGCGCACAACGAAACACTCAGCGCCCACAAACTCATCTAATGTTTCGGGTTGGAGCCCCCCTCAATTCATCGCCGATTGATCGCCTCAATCTCTATACACATCTTCTCCATATCCACAAAAAAAATCCATTTGGTTCTCTTTCTCCGATAAGAACCCCATCCTCAATTTCGCACTAGACTGGGGTTTTCCTAAATTGCTTTTTAATTTTCAAAACAAAGAAAAAACAGAAGGAAAAAAATACTATTACCGAGCTTGGTATTTTAAATTGCATTTAATCCACGAAAAAGTTTAGTGTATTGATGTTTCGGCCTTTGATTGGTGTATTGAAGTGTTATTTACTGTATTGAAGTTTTAGCCTTTGATTGGTGTATTAATTTGTTAGTTCTAGAGGTTTAATAAAATGATTATCAGCCTTGGTAGTATATGGGTTCTTAATGTCTGAATCCTGACAAAAAAATTCAGTTCTTCATATCTGTGGGCAGCATGCCCTTGGAAATTCCGGTTTCCAAAGCAAGGGCCCGGATCGAGAGAGCGCGAGCGCGGGATGGCAAGCGCTCACAAAATACAGAGTCGCCACTCGGGTTTGAAGGTCCGACACCCAATGAACCGTATGTCGTTGCACCTGTCACGCTGTTTGTTTTGAAAAAGTGAAAGCACCAGTCCATCATAACCATATATGGGTTCGGGAGCCAAGTTACGAGAAGAGAAGGGTTTTATGGCACCCCTCTTGCCCAATCCGGAGATCGGTCTCTACTTAGGCATTTTGAAAACATTTGCGATTCTTCTTTTATTAATCGATTTTAGCCAATTAGGGCGGGGGAACAGTTAATCGGGGATTTAAACTGTAACATGTTTGCAAGATGTGATAGATGGCATGTTTGCTCTATTTGAAACAGTTAGTATAGGATGAAAACAGACTGCTATGGGAGTTTAAACAAACTGGAGGACACTGCCTTGAAATGTCGTGCGCAGAAAGAAATTAGTATGCACTGATCAAGTCACTGCATGCTGATCACTCATGCGCGCGACACTACAAGACCAGCGCACGACAGTAAGCCTAAGCCCACAACTCTTATTCTCAAACCCTCTGGGCTCTTGAAGGATCAGTGCACACCCAGGACAAACCAAGCAGTTTATAGACAGCAAATAAGCAGTTTTAAAGGCTGAAAAAGCCCTATAAATTGACAAAACACCCCATAAAGAGTATGAGGACAATATAAAGGCATAAGGCCAAGTTACCCGTGCAAGGCCACTCACTGGAAATAGGCTGACCATCGCGCGATGCACTGGGTCTAGCGCGCGATGGTGCGCTCCGGCGCGCGACGGTTGAGCTCTGGCGCGCGATGGAGTGAACCAAATTTCCAATGTTTGCTTTACACATTTCTGGGTTCTGGTACATATCCAGAACGATCCCAGGGGTATTCCAACAGAACAGAACTAAGTATTGAAATGCAAGGTAGCAATTTTCAACTATGGAAAGCAGTAAATTGGTTGTTAACATGCATAACAGTGATCTATATGGAGAAAAAGACACAAAATAGTAGGAAACCAATCCCCACGCGGTCCATCGCGCGCAGCAACGGAGTGTCGCACCCGAGAGTGGGACCATCGCGCGCTGGTTCCTACCAAGACGGTTTTTGAAACCTTGCTAGCTTTAGGGCCAGGACTGGTATTGATTACCAGCCTTGACCCTGCCAGCCCCCCTCAGGGATCAGAACAGAACCAAGGTAAGCTATACCTTTGGTCTTTGAGATTGAATGAGTGATTGAGCTTTGATGTGTTTGAGGTTTGGAAGATGGAAACCTTTTGAGTAGTTGAAGCAAAGAACAAGAAGCTTGTTGCTTGGTATTAGAGTTTGTATGGAGCATGGAGTGTGTAATCCTTCTTTGGACCTAAGATTTGGTAACCCTTACTAATGGGGTATTTATAGGGCAAGAGGGAGAGTTAGGTCTGGTGCAAAAAGAGGAGGCTGGTGCAAAAAGAGGAGGCCAGTCAGCCACGAGGCTGGCTGAAGTTACATTGGTGGCCAAGTTTCCACCTCAAGAAAAGATGGTGGGGACTGGCATTAACCATCGCGCGACAGAGTCAGTCTGTCGCGCGAGGGTGCGCCCTGGTGCGATGGTCAACGGTCAAACTTTGACTGTTGACCACCACCTGGCAGTTTGACCATCGCGCGAGGGAGTGGGTCTGGCACGCGATGGTGCTCCCTGGCGCGCGTCAGTAGGGTTTTTTGCTTTTGGAAGGTGGCTTAAGACTAGGTTAGGTTCAAGGATTTTGCAAACACTCAAAGCTCAAACATTCAACATTCCTAGGGTGTTCTTGATCCGTTTCATCATTGGGGAATCAAATACCGTAAGTAAACTAATCTGGAAGCCCAGATTGGGGTGTCTACAATATCATGGCCTCTTGACATTAAAAGTTTTGATATATATTTTACTCTTTTTTGTTGGAAAGGATGAAGCAATGGCTAAGGAAAAACAAAAGGGAATAGTCGCAAATAAGGGATAGGAAAAAATAACCACTGTAGGGACGGGAAAAGAAAATTCATATCTAGTATTATTTGATAAAAAAAATCTAAAAAGAAACATATTTCCATAAAAAAAATAAAGAGAAACTGGGCAATGATCAATTTACTCCAGTTGTTTTCAAAAACGTGTTGCATCCTGCCTTTAGACGGTGTTTACTAGTTCTAGAATAATGTAGAACCCTCTCAAATCTTCTAAATTCTTCTCTGCAGTTCAATTGCAGAGAGTCGGATTCAATTATTCTTTACTTTTCTTATTTTTATATTTGAGACAAATTAATAATTCAAAAGAATTTAATGCAAAACTAACGAATGCAGAAAAAATTGAATAAAAACAAATGACGTATTTTTGCTAAATTAGGCCTAAGCTCGACAAGACTTTGGGAAAATGACGGCCAATGACGTATTTTGATAATTAATACATGCAAATGATATTTTTAGCACTAACAAATATTCTCAGCATGTCCTTGATGGGTATTAATTATCAAAACACATCCTGAGCCGTCATTTTCCCGAAGACTTTTTTCACTTTTGGAGAGTTACGTTGGACAATTAGTAGGCCGCTGGCAACAGCAATTTCGATCGTCGTAGTTATGGCCCATTGCTTAAAGGTAACTTTGGACAGTAATAAACTCTCTATCTAATGGCTTCGATGGCCCACATCCTTCGCATTGATTTGTTTGAGTAAATTTAAATAAATGTTTGAATTAAGGGAAAATGACGGTCCAAGACGTGTTTTGATAATTAATACCCGTCAAGAACATGCTAAGAACATTTGTTAATGCTGAAAATGTCATTGGCGGGTATTAATTATCAAAACACGTCATTGGCCGTCATTTTCCCTTGAATTAAATAGCATTTGGCCCAAAATCCATTTTTAGGTTATGGCCCTTATAAATTTGTTTTATAATTAACCTTCGGCCCAAAATGTTCAGAGCCCAATAGGCCCAAATCTGTTTTGACAAAGCGGTCATCCGGACTTGTACAGTGGACATCCACTTCTGTTTCATTTAGCCATGAGAAATTCTAAGTGCAAAGAATATGTACCCGGAAATTACCTCTATTAGGCAAATTAATGTCACAGATTCACTTTGAAGTGCATCTGTATCGTTGATTTGCCATTTCGGGATAATTTTCGAGTACATTTTCTTTGTACCTAGCACTCTTCTTTCACCATTGTTGACTTCTGAGTTTCGTAGTTAAGGCTTATGAACGTTGCAGGTCAAATATATTCTGCAGATTTTCAGCTCAATGGTTCTCTCTTGCAATTAAGGAAGATCACAGTTGGAGAAGAAAAGATTTACACCTCAACGGGATTACTTCGACGTCAATATTTTTTTTCTATAAAAGAAGAGCTTCTGGAGATGAAGGACATCAATCAAGCACAACTCAAAAAAGACAGAGCAATATTCATCACTTCCTACGCTCCATTTTCATATGATTACTTTGAGAGATTTTACGAAATGACGTAATAACTAGTACAATATTTTACATTTTCAGGCGAGGATCTAAAGACAAAATGACGTAGATCTCTTCGGAAGATTATTGGGGAGAGTGGTTAGTTTGCGAAGATGTGTGCAAGTCCTTAATCGACCTCAAAGATATCATCATTCCGATTCGTGATCCTAATTACTAGTTTGTTTTATAGGAGGAGGAGGAAAATACAATTGCAAGGAAATGAGTCATTTCTTTCATAAATTAATTAACACAAAGCTAGCTATGCTGGGTTGTTCTTTTTTGTATATTAGAAATTTGAAACTACACTCTTCATTCATCGCCTCAATTTCTTGTAGCTTCTACCTTTAAGCATCTTGAAACATTTCAAATGAGTTGCATGTTCACTTCACTTTGGATCCGGCCATTCATCTCGACACAGATTTAAAGTTTAAAAAAAAAATAGACATATACTATGACAAAGTGCAACTAATGTTGCCGCGATTTTGTTGAAATTAAACCTGTTGTCCTCTTATCAAAGTGATTTGAAGATCGAACATGCAACAAGTTAAAACCAAAAACCACCATCGATCGTAACCATATACATTTGTGGATATATGTCACACTTCCATAAAGATACCGTAGATTGGTGAATGTAAAGCTAGGTTTAGTTAAAAATTAGCCGAATAAATGGCTTATTCAACCAATAAGCCAAGTAAACTTGATTTGGCTTATTTGTTGGATGGATTATTGGCTTAGTTAATTGTTTTCCGATTCTGCGTTCAGAAATTAAAACAACCATGTAGTCTTTTGCCCATATGACTATGAGGAGGCTTAAAACCACTATAGATCAAATCCACTAAAATTGGCAAGTTATATGCGTTTAGATTAGGCACTTAATAATATTCAATCGAGCTGATTTTTTGCACACTTGTTCAACTCGACGAGCTCTACGAAGTGACCGTTTTCGATTATCGGAGCAAGACCGGAGTGGGACCCCCTTGGCCGGGACATCGCAGTGCTTAGAGGGACAGCAGCTGACCCCAGTCCATAAAAATACTCCCTCCATCCGGATTTAATAGTCCTTTTTGGGAGTTCGTTTCACTTTTCAATCGATTATATCTTGTAATTTATAATGTTTTATATAATTTTGAAAATATTGTCTTATAGAACTAATCGAGATCTATCAAACAAGATTTATACTGGATATAAAATTCATTACTAATTTAAATATATAACTCATTTTTTATCTAGTTAGAATTGAACGAATGACTATTAAATCCGGACGGAGAGAGTAATCGAAAACTCTGGCTTAACTGTTGTGGTTGGGGTGTGGCTTAGGTGATGTGCCTCTAGCATTTTTGTTTTTAAGCCTAAGAAAGGGAAGACAAATTATTCGGGCTCAACCATCTCATAACTAGCAGGGGTGGTGTGTCCTGAAAGGATCGATTCCCTACCTAGAGCACAAAATTTTATTAGTGGACGTCTACTTCATCTGAGATTTAGTGGGTCCCAAAGTAAAATCTTGTGGATAAACCAACGGCTGCGATTAATCTCTAGGATTTCAATTCTCTGACCATGTACTATACTATTGGACTATTGGAGTATCTCTGATGGCAATCTTTACATTTGTGTGTTAAAATATTTGTTGGAATGTGCATTAAAATAAAAGTAAATCGGCTAAGTGTGTGTTGATCAGACATAACTAATTTAACGTGAGTACTTCAATAGTTCAATGGGTTTGTTAATAATATGATTTTTTTTTTTTAACATATATTCTAAAACCTCTTTTAAATGTTAAACCAACGGCTACATCTCTTTTCATTGGCTGAATTTGAATTTAAGTAGATAACACCCACTTTATTGTTTGGTAACTATATGGCCGAACTTAGAACCCATTCTAACAAACGAACTTCAAAATAATTCACAAACTAATTACGCATCGGAAGACTAAAATGCATTTGTATTTGTTAATTTCTTAATACGAACCACTAAAACACACTAGTTACCAGACCCATTAATTAGAGATGCTCTTTGAGTATAAACATGTACTCGTTCAGTCTATATCTGAATATATATTATGAACTAGGGAAAGAGTATAAGCCTGACCAAAAGTATGAAAAAGTAAATAAATGTTAATCTTTTTATAAGGTTGTATGTTTGAATTTTATGAAGGCTAAAAATTTCAAAGCATGAGACAACTTGAGGTTTATCGAGTCGTTATATATACCTTCACATCCCCGAATTTAGTCGAGGCGAACAAATTGACCCGAACATCTAATCATAAGAAGAGTGGGAGGAGGTAAGAATACAGTAGGAGGGATGGAGAAATTTTTTCAGTGCCCGGTGGGTATATTTCACGTGGTGCCCGCTCGGCACTCTCGAGCAGTCCGATGCACTTTCGGACGGCTCAGAATTGAAACTTTTTCTCTCCTCTCACCCCTCCTCTTTCTCTCTTTTTTTTTTCTCTCTCCAAATCCGAGCAGTCCAAAACCTCATCGGATGGCTCAGATATACCGAGCGGGTACCACTTGGTATCCACTGCAAAATTTCTCGGAGGGATGGGAGAAAAATGGTGACGTGGGAAAGCACTGAGTTGGTGACTCCGTGCGGTCCACGTCGTGTGAAAGAAATTAACCAGGGTGAGAATGAGATCATCAATCAGATTGAGGGGAATCGGACGGCGGTGGTTGATTCCTTGTTTGTTTGGTTTGGGGTGCACGCGTAATAAGAATCAAGAGGATGATGATGGGGTCCACCACCACCACAATTATCAGTATCTCACCGCCCTACCACTCCCATCACGACTTTCTCGGGCGCCTCAACGGTTGCGTCAACATCAGGAAGGAGGGGGTGCCCCTAGAATATGTTCCATCTTCCTTTTTCCTTCTTCGGCTCGGCGGAGTACGGAACCACACCCCCCAACCTTGTCTGTCCCACCTAAGTCAGGTAATTCGCGTGCGTGAGCGGGAGCGTGAAAGCGTCTGAGAAAAACAACCCAACTTACTAAATTTCGCGAAGGCGAGAATTGAGAGAAGACATTTTGAAGAATTATGTGACTAGTGGTCACACAAGAGGAAAGCTACCAACACAACCTTAGAACATGATTGCGGGGCCTCAAGTTGAACCCAGTTGAAGTCTAAGGACCACGGACACGGGCCCTCAAGTTCCGGCTCCGATAATTGCGGTGGTGGCGGCGCACGATTCAGTGGTTAATAGGCTTAAAGTTTTAACGCAGTTGGGGGAGCGGGGAGCTGCTGTCTCGGCCAAGGGGGCCGTGCTCCGGTCTTGCTCCAATAATCGGAAACGTTCACTTCGTAGAGCTCGTCGAGTTGAATAAGTATGTAAGAAATCAGCTCGATCAGATATCATTAAGTGTCTAATCGAAACCTTTTTGTCTTGAAAAGAATGGATCCGAAACACTGGATCAAATCTACTATAATCCATTATTGACAAGTTATATGTGTTCCGATCAGGCACTTAATGATATCCGATTAAACTGATTTTTTGCATACTTGTTCAATTCGACGAGCTCTAAAAAGTGAACGTTTCTTATTATCGGAGCAAGACCGGAGCGAGGCCCCCTCGGCTGGGACAGCACGCTATTGTCCCTTCAAGGGACAACAACTCCCCCCAGTCCTAAAGTTAACATACCACACTTTGGCCTCATTGATTTGTTATGATTCTTATTTTTTTTAGTACTTATTTTTTATTTTACGAAACAGGTTATTCTCTCATAATATATTTCTTTTAATTCAAAAAATAAGTTTCAAATAAATATTTTAGTTAGTGGAACACACCCTTAAGAATTATATATTGACAATTGTTTACATATATATCTTCTTCTTTTTTTGTTGGGATCAGCAAACAATTGTTTACATCTTTGAGCTGGAATGGAGGTGGATCTCCGGCGCCATTCCCACTTGAGACAAGTTTCATTAATCTCTTAGGCTACTAATTTTGCCACTCCATTTTTTGTTAACGCCATTCCCCTCCAAGTGTATTTTTGGTGCAAAAATAAATACACTTATAGGGGAGTGACGTTAACAAAAAAGATAGTGGCAAAATCATTTCCCATCTCTTAATGAATTTTTGTTCATTATTGTAATGATTTAGGAGTATGTAAACCCATTCTAAAATGAAGTTGCTTAGTTATATACGAACACAATCACTCCTCACCTAATTGCCTAAAATGAATTTTGCTTAGTTAACAAGTGCTCTACTAAAATTGGAAACCCAACTCTTTTTACCAACATCACAAGCTATCTTGTTTAATTTTACTATAAGTCCATAATCACATTTCTATTATTTTCGTATAAGGTAGTATAAATGTAGGTCCTTCGCAGCAATTCTACTAATGTGTGTTTGTATGAAGATCAATAGATCGAGCTTATAAGGTAGAACAAGGCATTGTTCTCCTAAGCTTTTTGAAGCTTTTTCTTGTTTTGTCCTTATTCAAAATTTTTTTGGCGTTTTTTTAGTTTTGCGCCAATTTTTTGTTGATTATTGATTCATCTCGACGAGAGGAATTAGAAAACCCAAATATTTTTATTTTTGCCCAAATATTTTTGAAAATATTCAAGATAAAGCCCAAAAAGCTGTAAAAAAAAATTTACCTTTTCGATTCCTCCCATTGAGACGAATCAATTATCCACAAAAAAAAATTGATGCAAAATTAGCAAATGCAAATAATAATAATAATAATAATTGAATGAGAACAAAACAAGAAAAAGTCCAAAAAAGTTGAGGAGAACAAGGTTACTTTGGAAAAGGGAATTATTGATGGAGACAAATAAAAGAAAACAAAAGTACGTACGTAAAATGTATCTACGTGCGAGTGTTCGTTAAAATCCTTTGATTGATCAAAAGGAAGGTAAAGGTACCACTCTGATGATTCAGCCTTGTAGGAAATTAACTTTTCCCCCACCAGAAAAGCTAGGATGAAAAAAGCAACCAATGGAAAGAAAGTTCCAAAAGTTACATGTAAATGGATATATTTTTGATTGGGTTGCTAGTCTAGAAGAATCCAAGAAATAAGTGTTTTATGGTATTAAAATTAAAATTAAGAACTCCAAAGGATCTAGCTAGGTAAGTTGACAGAAGAGGAGGACCATAACATGGGAAAGTCTGTTCAACTTTGGTCATTGATACATAGCTGAGAAACACTTGATGATTTGGACAATATTAGCATTTCCGTAATAAAAACGCTAGAATTAGTTCCTATGGTGATTCTAGCTTGATTGTCTTTAGATCGAATGAAGAAAATCATGTTTGAAGATCTCGAAGAAATCTTCGTATTCCAAAAAGTGTTTTTGCGAGTGATGGTATCCATTACAATCGTTCGAAGACTATCGGATTGTCAATAAAATTGAAAAAGAATAATATTATAGTATATAGTGTATAAAATATGTGGAAAAAACCATTGGAGTTCATGACATGTGTGAAAAAGTGTAATTAATGCGATGGTAATGTTAGATAGCGTAAAAAATATATCAAAACTCATTAATTAAAGTACTTCATGACATGCGTGTCTCATTATTTTGATATTTACTTCATCTTTTTAACAACTCATAAAATTAGGACCATTGATAATGTAAAACTAAGAAGCAAGGAGGAAGATCCATATGCAGTCACATGGTCTACTCTATTGGGTTTGGTTTTCATATATATATGGTACTATGATTATTGTTCTCTTGTTCAATCACCTCACGCATATATGCATGCAAATAGGGCTATAAACGAGCCGAGCTTTGTCGAGCTCGAGCTCAGTTAAACGAGTCAAAAACTTGAGTTCGAGCTCGGCTCGAGCCTTAACAAGCTAGCCAAGACCCTAACAAGCAGAGCTTCGTCATTTAATTAATTACTAAACGAGCTAGCCTCTTTAATCGATCCAAGCCTCCCTTAACGAGTCGAGATTTTGTCGAACGAGCTCGGCTCGTTTACTAAACCCGAAAACTCGAGCTCGCGAGCTGCTCAATTCATTTACAGCCCTACATGCAAAATATCTCTATGTTCTGAAAATAGAATTAAATAAGCTATTGTCATGGTCAATTTTGCCCCTTAATCAACGATTATAAAGAAGCGAACATCTCCTCCCGTTTTGACAAGGGTTGAGGATCAAGTTTATGTGGAATCAATTTAATTTGTTGTAGAGCACTAGTTCTCTCAGTGCCGTTCCGCTTTCTTTTTAAACTTTTTTTTTCAAAAAGAAGGTAATTTCAAGTTCAAATATAATGAAAAAGAAAAATAATTTTTTAATTTTTTTTGCACCGTTTAAAATATCTCAATGAGATCTATCAAACAAGATCCATATTGGTAAAAAAATTATTTGCGTAAACACATGGGCCATGTTCGTTTCACATATTTATTTTGTTTTAACTTTGTTTTCCAATCATTACCCTACATCTTTCTCTAATCATTACCATATTTCTCCAATTATTAATTTTATTTCTCTCTCTATCTCTCCCCACTCATTACCTCTCTTTTCAATCATTACCCTATTTCTCTCTCCACCCACTACCAAAACTAAAATGCCCAAAGTTGCTAAATGAACAAGGCCATGATTTTTGAGCTTGAAATTATATTTCTTTTCTAAAAGTTATTTTGTAAAGAAACTGGTACGGGGCTAGAGCGACTTTAGAATTTTAGTTCAGTGATAATTAAAATGGGATGGGCAAAATAAGTTTGACACATGAAAAACATTCCAATAAAGCTTATAAAATGGGACGGGTAAAACAGTAAACAAACAAAAAAAACCCACCCACTGGAAGTAACTGCTCCTCACTATTTGCCTTTGGTGTCCACAGACGTAGTGTGTGTGTCATTCTTCTAGTAGGGAGGAAAAGAAGCTCTTAAATTTTACAGAAAGTCTACGCTCACTGTTCTTCATTTACCACTCACCTCACCGCTCTAAATTTTACCGTCCAAAACTGTCTTAATTAGATGGTCCGGATTTTAAAAAACCCTTCCAGGGAAGAGTTTAGGTGAAACAGAATGGACGATTGACGGCCAAGATGGACGGTGAGATATTGAGAGGTGAAACAGAGCAGTGGGCGCAGCACCTCTGAATATGTTAACTACTGTTTTTATAAGATGGGTCAGACGACACTTTCGGATCCTTCTTTAAAAGGTTCAAACTGAATACATGTAATTAATTTTCCAGTGATGTGCTTTAGCCGTTTTCATTAACTGTAACTGCTAACCGCCAATCTGCTTTTCCAATTCCATCCTCTAGTAGTACTGCTCTACTAGGGATTCCCTAATAGATAGAGTATGAGTGGGGCCGGGATCGGAGACAAGTTATTCTTTGGCAGTATATATATGTACAAAATTGTTGCTCTTAAATAATTTTACTATCGGAATAGTGGCGAGGAATGTTATGCCGTGAAAGTACGTTCCCAAATCAAGCCAAAAGGCATTAGTGGACATGCTTATATAGAGACCCGATTTTATTTATGTGGTCATTTCCTTGTACTTCATGAAAATTTAAAACCCAGAGAATTAGATAGTAATGCACAAATAGTACTACGCTACTTCCACTTCTTAAAAATCCAAAATAATTAACTAAGGATAATAATTTTGACATTCTGTTTATTTTGAGAACTTTGTCTTTAGTTGGAAACTATGCATGCACAATAATTAAAGTATACTTAATTTGCTCTTATGAAAAATCTACGGTACACACCTTTGTATATGAGATTTGTGGCCTTTTATATGAGATTTTGTGCCTCTTTTTATTAGGCTATGTGGCTGCTCCTATGAATGTGCGCATGGTATGCACGGTTGACCAAATCAATGGTCCAGATCATGCCACCTAGTGAAAAAGTGACCGGATAAACCGGTCACTTAATAGGTCACCCTAATAAAATAATATATAGCCACAAAATCTCATAAAATTAGCCACAAAAATTAGTTGTTCTTAAGTTATATGTTTAACCAAACAGAGTGTAAAAACCATTTCTATTTCATGATCTAATAAAAGATTAATTTCGAAGACTAATATTGTCAGATTTGACACTTGCTACAAGTTGCTTGACAGGCCCTTTGTTTTTTTTTATATTTTTAATAATCAGATGTTGTTACCATTTTTCACGTACGTTGACTAATCTTGAAGCTTGCAGTTAACAATCAGACAATCCTCCAATGATCTCAATGGAACATTAGGCCTTCGTGATATTCGACTTTGTAGTCTCTTGGGGCAACCCTTTTGACTGTTGTCTCATGCCACTCCGTGTTTCAACGGGACCTTTGTTATGAACAGTAGTAAATATTCCATGCATTCCTTAATGATTTTTCTAAAAAAAAATTCCTTTCAAAAAGCCGGATAAATACAAATCCATTAAAAAAATAAACAAAATCTGACTTCCTGTTACTTCTTGGTCAGAAAAGCTAGAACCACCGGAGTATATGCGTAAACAGACGCCCACTCACATACTTTACTATTTAACTAATTCAACATTCTTCCACCAAAATTTAAAATAATAATTTATTTATTTTATAGAAATATATAGTAGACAGCCTACCTTTCTCTATCATTCACACACATAAAGCACAAAGAACTTCCTACATGACACTAACCCATCTCCAAAAACATTCCCACTTTCCCATCTCTCTTAAAACCAGCTCCAATAATAGAGACCCTGATTTTTCTCTCTCTCTCTTCTGAAGGAACCCCACTTTCTTCCTCCTCTCTCTCCTTCTTCATCCATGGATACTGCTCATTGGCCACAGGTATAGAGCTTGATCACATCAAACCCTAATTCTTCTTTCTTTCATGACAATTTGACAACACCTTTTCATGGTTAGGGCAAGACCCTTCTTCTCTTTTTCTTTTGTCTTCCTTTTTCTCTTCCCTTTTCTCTCTCTCTCTTTTCACTTTATCTTTCCTTTTTGCAGTTTTTGCTTATGTGGTAAAGAGCTTAGGGAAAAAGCTTAACTTTGTTACTTGTTCTTTTTCCCTTGTTTGCTTCTACCTAGTTATGATTTGTTTTCTGAAAAAGTGTAAAAAGCAGCTAGTGCCTAGTAGATCATGTTTCTTTGTTTGATCTTGAGCCTTGGTTGGTGCTAGATGGATGGATAGACAGAACAAATAGAAAGAGATAAATAGAAAGAGATGGTTTCTTTATATCCATTTTCCATCTGTTTCCACCTTTTTGTTGATGTTTTTGTTATTGGGTCTAATTGTTTTAGGAGATAGTGGTGAAACCAATGGAAGAAATAGTTGTTCCTTTTTCCTTGCTTGCTTCTACCTAGTTATGGTTTTTGAAAATTTTAAATTAAAGCTACTAAAGCAACTGATCATTTTTCTTTTTTTTCATCTCCAAGTCTCTTCATAGTTCCTGGAGTTTGGCCGCCTCGATGTACCATTTGTCAAGTATTAATAAGACTTTTTTGCTTATCAAAAAAGCTCTTGGTTCTAGCGAGTAGCTAGATACACATACATATATGTGTGTGTGTGGATTTTTGCATCTATTTCCATTAATTTGTTTTGACATTTTTGTTGTTGTTTTAGGAGATAGTGGTGAAACCAATGGAAGAGATAGTAGTAGCACAAAACAACAACAACAACAATACAGGCTCAATATCAGCAAAACAGGCATCATTAGAGAGAAGGGTAAGGCCACAGAAGGAGCAGGCACTGAACTGCCCAAGGTGCAACTCAACCAACACAAAATTCTGCTACTACAACAACTACAGCCTCTCCCAGCCAAGGTACTTCTGCAAGACCTGCAGGAGGTACTGGACTGAAGGTGGGTCCCTCAGGAACATCCCTGTTGGCGGTGGATCAAGAAAGAACAAGAAATCTTCATCATCAATGTCAATGTCATCAGCTCCAAATTCATCTTCTTCCACTTCATCATCTTCAAAGAAGTTGCTGCAACAACTCCCTCACCATGATCATCATCTTCCTCCAAATTTTCAGAACCCTAGTAATACTAACAAGATTTGTGAAGAAGGGCAGGATCTCAACTTGGGTTTCCCATCTCAGTACCACGATTTCAAAACCATATCTGAGCTTATTCAAGTACCCAATTTTGATAGCAACAAGATTAATGGTACTAACAACCCTAATTCTTCATCATCTCACCACCACCACCACCTTTCAGCTTTGGAGCTTTTGACTGGGATTAGTACTGCTACTCATGCTACTTCAAGGGGGTTGAATTCGTTCATGCCGATACCGGTATCGGATCCGAACTCGATTTACTCATCTGGGTTTTCTCATATGCAGGATTTTAAGCCAACCCTTAATTTCTCACTTGATGGGAATATAAGTGGAAGTGGTGGCGGTGGTGGAGCTGGGTATGGAATATTGCAAGAAAGTGGTGGTGGTGGGAGGGTTTTGTTTCCATTTGAAGATCTGAAACAAGTCTCAAGTTCATCCGATATTGATCACCAAAATAGAGGAGATCAAGGGGGAGATTCAACTGGGTATTGGAACGGTGTTTTGGGTGGTGGATCATGGTAAAGAAGATAAATAACCACCTCAGGGTTTTTTTTCGTTTTTTTTTTTTTGTTTATTGGTCTTTTATTCCCTTTTTTTTTTGGGGGGGGGGTTTTTGGGGGTCTCTCATGGTGTGGGTGGTGGTGATTCACTTGTTTGGATTTGTTCATCAGAAACTAACAGAGATCATAGGAGAGACATGGGGTTCTTTCTTTCTTTCTCTCTCTTTTCCTTTCTCTAATTATTTTCTTTTTTTTAAAACTTTGTTTTCGGTAAGTATTTTCCTTTTTAACTTGTGTTTGTTTCACTCATGGTCAAAAGTATTTTGAAGCTTTATTTTAGGTTGGCTTCAGTTGAAGGTGATTTGGGGTATACTGCTACTATGTAAGTGATGATGGAAGAAGAGAAGAGATCAAGAAGAAGCCCAGATTTTTTGAAGGGCAACTAGAAAGCGTGAGATCTAGGGCTCGAACTTGATATCTTTTAGCCTATCACACAAGGGGGAAAGAAAAAAGGCCATCCACTATCATAATCTCATTGGTTGGGCTCTTGGCTTAATTTAAGTAGGGTTAATAATGTATTACTATGTGTAAGTTTGTTCATGTTCTCTGAATTTAGCAGGCATATATGGTACTTCTTTGGTTAATTGGCTTTGTGTGCAATTTCATCCCTCCTTTTATCGATTGATTTTACATATAACTGAAATCCATCGCAGAATTTGTCAGGAAACGTGTCGGTCTTCTAAAGCGTATCGTAATAATCCTTCAAATTTGATTTATTAGTTTGTTTGGTAGCCGATGTTAGTGCTGACATTATTGCTCCTTGTTATTCCCTGCAAACATTTGTGACTTTTCAGGTATTTTGGATCGATGCACTACGGGATGAAATTCATCTCAATAAATTCTATCGAGGGATTTCATTGTCGTGATTCGAATCTTTCGGTTTAAAGAATGAAAAACTCACTCAAGCCAAAGCAAGAAGCTAGCTAGTTGGATCATGTGTAAGTATTTTCTTTTGAATTGAAAACCCACCATGATCCCTCACATCACATGCCACCATGACAAAGTAGTCACTGTTAGTACAATTCAGCAGTTACAAAGACTTAATAATACCCACATGGGTTATGTTGATTTATAACCAAACTATACCTGCCCCAAACCTAAAGCCTATACCTACTTATTCCTATATCCAAACACCAGAGAAGACTCATGACTCCCATATTGCCCCATTTCAAGGAATCCATCATTGCTTTTCCCATGCCATGTTCCCTTCTTTTTCCTGTTTTTGAAAGATTTTTGGAGAAAGAATCTGACAACCCCTGCTTTCTTAGGTCTTTGGGGGTGGGACCCACAAAACATTCCCCTCGGCTAGTGTGCCTAAAGGAATAATCTACCCTACTCCCCTCTCCTCTACTCCCTCCCCTACTTTACTCAATCCATCTAGAGATCTACACCCTACGTTTTGTTTATGCATTTTTTCCTTCTTGTTACTTTGCTGTAAGCCACTTGGGTGTGCATAATCACTATGGGCCAATAGTGTTGTTGCCCCACCACCTCCCCATTGAGGTCCCTTTCCTTTGCCAGATTATTTACAGCTTCCAATCCTTGGATTCTTGATGTCTGATCGGTTTGGTTCAATTGATTATTTGCTTCTTCTTCTTTTTTAGAAAATGAGCAACATACAAAACAAGCTTTGTTTGGTTGAATTCCATGAGATTGGCCAAGTGGTCTTGACCTGTGATTTGGGTGTTTACTCCATTTTAAGCTTCCAGGTTCGATTTTCATTACTAATAATTCTATAGGTCATCTCACCCACACGCATAAACTTGTGAAACGATTGTGGGAGGGGCTGTAGGGATTAGCCTGAAGCGCTCGCAAGCTGGCCCGAGACACCTGCATTACCACCAAAAAAAAAAAAAGCTTGTTTGGTTGGAGGAACTCGCCTATTTTCTTATTCAAGAGAATTATCACATTTTCTCTTTTAAATCAGCAAGTTTTTTGTTTTTTGTTTTTTTTGATAACTCGGGTGTTCAGGCTAGCTTACTTTTAAATCATTAGCAAGTTGGATGCCAATTTTGTTTGGCATATTTGTTTGTGGAAATAAAAAAATAAATACATAAGCAATGTAAAGTGTAAACCAAGACGAAGGGTTAGCTATTTCCCGATCTTTTATGTGTCTTTTGTCAGATTTATTTGGTCAACCTGTTGTCCGGTTGATATATCACCAAGGTTGTCAAGATTTGCACTTGAATTTTGTTTGCAACTTGGCTTGTTTTTATTTACCCAAAAAAAAAAAACTTGGCTTGTTTTTGAGTTCTAGTCAATCAGGCTCGAGCCTCGTTTCAGTCAACTCGAGCCAAATAATTTTGTAGTGAATTTGTACTCTTTATATGTACGTGGAGCTCTAGCCGAATAATGTTACAATTAAATTTGTAATATTGTAGAGATTAATAAAATTTATTTGTCGATAAAAAAAAAAATTGTGCTTCTTATATATTGAGCTCGAGTCGAAGGGGGTGGTACTTTCCTTGGAGTTGGTGAAGTACTCCAGTCTCCAGTTCATGAGGTCATGGGATAATCTCACCCTAAGTTTTTCCGACAGAATAAAATGGCCAAAACTTTATATGAAGAACAATTTCCTTGAAGAACTTTTAAGTATGGCGAGGTGTGGCGGTATCCCCGTATCGGAGGGCGCCGAAAAATCGCTACGTAGCGGCCGATACACTACATAGCAACCGATATTTAAATCCATGCATCTCGCCAGCACCGGATATTAGGATTTGTATGGTTTGAATTTTGAGAGAGATTTTTGCGGTGAACTTATTAGGGACCGTGAATAGAGAGAGGGGTTGGGTTTTGGGGGCACATGACCCCACAATTAGAACAAGAAAAAATTATTGAGTGCTCTTAGGACGCCGCCACAGTGTCCCAATGTTTTTTCCATTACATATTCATGTGGAACTCAAAATTAAATGTATGAGTCCAACCTAAATATATAATGGAAAAAGGCTGTTGGGCACGACATGGTAACACCCAAAATCAACTAGTAAATAATTGATTATTCACAAGCAAGCCTCCATTCATTGAACTTTCACCTTCAAATTATCACGTGTTTATGGGATTAAAGCTACTATCTTATAAGAAAATGCAAGTCAAATGAGACTTCTTTTCACTTCCCCTCTTATTTCTCTATTTTTCATCTTAAATATATCAATAGCACCTCTCTTTTGTGTTGAAGATGATATGTTTACATCTAAAAATTAATTATTTTAATTTGGGAACCTATATAATTTACCTGCAACATCAAATTATTCATGAATTTTTATCTTTATTATTGTTTTAAGATAATGCAATGGTTATACACTGTTCAAATATAAATATATGTGTCTTGAAGACATAGGGCAAAAGAAAATCAAGGCGTGTCATGTCCGTCGATAAGAGACGGATAATTTTTTGTTATTCACAACAAAGCAGCGTGTATAAATTGTGCCCGTTGGTACAAATTTCTGACTACGCCAAAGCAGCGAGTTACAGAAGCTTGTATAGATAGATGGATAGCAAAAGCCAAAAAGGATTCTAATTCCACGAATTAACTTTATTCGTAATTGCTGAGGTCGTGTGTTTGGACATGCCGACCACGTACGAATCATTAGGTCCGACTCGTCCGAGTTAAGGCATCTGATCATAACCCGTGGATAACAAGTATGGGGGAAGAAAGGTTCAAAATTTTCATGATTATGGGACCTTTCGGTTAGAAAGAAACAGATGTAAGCATCAACCGTCTTGTTATTATTGGTCAAGTGAAGTGTGATCATGAACCAGTACTATTGTTTCAGATATGAAATGGATTTTCCATTTTTGCCGATACAAATAGTCTCGGAGGGCAGCCACGTGGTGCTGCTCCGGACTATTTCAGAATTACATATTTATGTGAAATTCATACACTTAGTCGTGAGTCTCACGAGAATGTGTGGTTATGGAGTGTTTGGAGCATCTCGTGACGGTGGTTCTGCAATACTGAATAATTTCACATGAGGGTATTGGGGCTTCATCTTGACTATTTCAAAACACGGTCATTTTGTTTATTATAATATAGGAGTCTCAGATACTCCATTCATCTCAATTTTGTTTATCTACTTTTTTACTTTACATATTTCAAAATGCTTGTCGACTTTCAAGTAGCATATTATGTCGTCTTCAAATCACGTAGGAGTATTTTTATTTTTATTTTCTTAGTGTTTTTTACATTGAAGGAACCTACTCGATGCAAAATCTAAGGGAAAATGAGTGGAGATCAGCCCTCAACCGCCCACATTGCCATATGTGCTCGAACCCACAACCGTACATAATGAACACAAGTGCAGCGCGATTAGCATATTATGTCCTGATCACACAGTAGAGCCATGAATTCATATCACAAAACTCAGACCTACATTTCCGGTATTCAAACATAACGCAAATTGAGTGGAGATCGGCCCTCAACCGCCCACATTGCCATATGTGCTCGAACCCACAACCGTACATAATCGACACAAGTGCAGCGCGATTAGCATATTATGTCCTGATCACACAGTAGAGCCATGAATTCATATCACAAAACTCCAGACCTACATTTCCGGTATTCAAACATAACGCAAATTGTCAAATACCGTGGGCTGTGCAAGGGAGATGAGTATTGGTGCACTACGTGTTGTGTCATGTACTGACCTCATGAGATCATCTATCACTCCAGAGAGTGAGGTGGAGCCTACACCAATAATTCATACTTGACCAAACCAAATTTCATTTCAGGCACCATAAAATGAGTGAGTGCAACAAGAAGCCCACCCTCTCCCTACCTACCTGCATCATTCCTAACCATTCACAGGGGACCATCCTAAGAGCCTATACAGGTATAGTTTCAGGCTACACAAAGATAACTTCAAACAATCTTTGATTTCTTGGCTCGAAAATCTGCCTTTTTACCTGATCCCATGGGAGCAATCGCTGATTAAAAGAAATTTGCAAAGCAAAAGAACAAATTGGTTTTTCTGCAAGTTTGAAGTGGAAAACGGTTTACGGCATCGATCGGCTACAACTAGTTTGGCTTCGACAGAGAGAGCACAAGACAAATATATCGGTTCAAGCATATATAAGAGAGAAAAACAATAAGCCCTTTCCAGTATCAACATCTGTACAGGGATATTACGTTACAGTGAAATTGCCTCATTCGGCCAAAAATATCGTATCTAGAGAGCAGCACGGAATTTGCATACTTGAGTGGACCAGGATTGCTCACTGATCGGCATTGATTCCAAAAATGCGAACCTTGTGCATGTGCGGGAACTTGGCAACAACTAACACAAACACTGCCACGGTGTTGAAGAAGAGCATCGGGTGTTGATAGTCAGTTGTGTGGGAGGCTATCAAATACCTGCCAAATGAAACATAAGCATAAATTGAAAAATTAACAGAGTACAAATTTTGGTGAACTCTGTAATCTCAAGCATCACATGGTTGCAGAGAAACAAAGAACAGATTCAGTGAAAAGGCAGATAGACTCATATGTGTAAAGATAGGACATATTGTTTAAATCCCAGGAAGTCATCCTGGTTAAAGATGATAGTACTTCACAAGTTAGTTACATTGAACAAGGGAAACTGTACGACAAATGATAAAGCATATGAGCTTCTTAGACAACTCCACTTGCCAAAGCCATGACCAACCGAAACTTTCCCTTCTAATCCATTTAAAATCTAGAATTAGTCAGTTGCACATCTGAGATAGAGAAAGCACAGGCCCCTTTTTTTATGCCACAGTCCTGCATTACTTCCCTAAGGGGTATACTTGCACTTTGAGGCACTTTTCATAAGCAAACTGAGGGCTTATTAACCTTTTTGGTCCCCAAAGTATTCAGAAAATCTCAATTTAGCCCCCAATCTACAAATAGGAGACATTTAGTCCCCATAGTATCAATTTTTGTACCAATCAAGTCCCCAAGTCTAACACCGTTAGCTTCATCCGTCAAAATGAAGGGCATCCTCGTCATTTCGCCCACCCTCATATTCCTGTCAAAATAAAAATGGAAAAAAAAAAAGAAGAGAAAAGGGGGAAAAGCTGGAGCGACAGCCATGGTTGCCGGCTCACTCCGGCAACCATCCTGGCGAACTCGTCTCTCCGGTACGCTCTCTTCTCCTCACTCTTTCTTGGGTTGTTGGCCCAGTAGCCCAGTAAAAAAATTTTGGGAATAATTAGTAGCCCAGTAATTTGTTTAAAGAACAAAAGAAAATGAAAAATGAAAAAATTTGCAGCGGCAGCCATGGCCTCCTGTCGCTGCCACCGTCCCACCTCTCCCTCCATTCCTCTTCTTCCTCTTCCTCTTCCCCTTCTTCTTCCTTTTCCCCACTCCCCTTCACCTCCCGGCTTCCTCTAATTTTTTCTAAAAACAAAACGAAAAAAAGAGAGAAAAATGAAAGCGACACAACAGTAGCCATGGCCGCCCACTGCCCGCCTCTCTCTTCCTCACCTCTACCTCCCTCTTCCTCTTCTCTTCTCTGCTCTCCCTTTCCCATCCTCCATTCCCTCCTTTTCTCTGTATTTTTCTTCTTGGAAAAGATAACTGCGGACCAGTCGCCGCCGCAACGCAGCTGTCGTGCACGTTGCTGCTCCTGCTGGAGCTGTTGTGGCTGGTCATCTCTCATTCACCTCCCCACTTCCCTCTCTGCACACTCGCTTTCCCTTCTCTCTCACCCGCAACACCACCTTCTTACCACCACCTAAACAACCACCACTTTTTCCTCCAACCGGAACCACCACCACTTTTTTAACGTTTGGGGCAGCATCTAGGCGTCCAGAGGGTTTGGGTGGGCAAAATGACGAGGATACCCTTCATTTTGATGGATGAAGCCAACGGTGTTAGACTTGGGGACTTGATTGGTACAAAAATTGATACTATGGGGACTAAATGTCTCCTATTTGTAGATTGGGGACTAAATAGAGATTTTCTGAATACTTTGGGGACCAAAAAGGTTAATAAGCCCAAACTGAGAATACCAACAATCTGACATGGATTGCTCATTGAAGCTACAATTACCAGTACATCACTTATTAATTTTTATACTGGTGATGATTAGATGCAAAAAAAATTAACATTACTGTTTTGGCTGACAAGTATTGTATAGAAGGAACAGAAGCAAAAGATCTCATGGAGGGCATGCCCAGCCAAACTCCAAAGAAAAACGACTACAGGCTAAAGGAGGTTATGACAACTACCGCACAAGCTTTGATTTTATATCAATTCATGAAAACTAAGTTTCCATGTCTCTCGTAAAAAACAACCAAAGATTGTTCCCCATGTATCTCATAAAGCTAATCCATTTCTAAAACATCTGTTCACTTATCCAACCAATAAGAATCACAAGGCCACTGCCAAAATTAAGATACCACAAGGAATAGAATCTCAATCAAACTTAAAAAAGCTTGTGTTCCCGAAAATTACTTACAGGACGACGGGTACAACAGTGATAAACTTCCTATTGCGAGTAAGCTGCTTGCCATTATCCATTTGCTCCCACCACGTCAACCTGTTGTAGATACCCTGATCCTCAGCAAATGGTGTCCCCTTCTTCCAATGAAAACACTGATAAGTAACCTAAAAGACAAACACCACCGTTATATTAGAAAATGATGGGAAATAAGAGCACTGACACCAGGTTCCTGCAATATTCATGAAGCTGTTTACAAATTAGAAATCATAACAACTTAATGCACTTAACAACATTGATTAGTTCAGAAAGTAAATGCGCATGCATTCTGATATTTGAAGATTTCTATCTAGACGTCTACTGCAGGCTGTTAGATTGCAATCATTTTGTTCATAATGTTGGGTCCTAAGTCCTATTTTAGGTTGACAATGTCATTTTAGAAAAAACACTTCATCAACTTGTAATCATCTCGCATTTAGTTGCATGTAGGTCAAGTCTGGGGGTCCATGAGTGTCGAACAAGCTTTAAGGAAGCCCATTAACTCCGTATATGTCCAGTATTCATCCAGGCAGTTCAAGTAGTGCCAGTGCAGACCAGGAGCGGAGATCTTGTCTAGCTTGCTCGAACTCAAGTGAGTAGACCATGCTTGCAGAACCTGTTGAGAATAGTTCAGAAAAAGCTAGCATTTAAGTTGCTCCCACAATACACGGCGCCATCTTCATCTCTAGACCCATCTGCACCGAATTCTCTTCCAGAGTGTAAGAAATAGTTGCAGAGAGTTCCTCATGAGGGAATTTGTATAGTGCTCCGAAGCCTTAAGGGATCCATGTGCCTAAATAGAAGCTATCTGAGGTTGAGATCATCATCTTCCCCATTAGTTTAAGTCCTTTGGACGATTCCAGTTCCTTCATTTCAGAAGGTCGCATCGTACTCGTGGATTCGGGGCAGTGAAATTCAATGATTGCGCACCAGTGTGTACGAGGAGCCAGAAAGAGAAGATTATGTCCATGGCATGATGATTCTCCATTCGGTTCTAAGTTCCCGAACAATTGCAAGTATAGTGCTTGAGCTATTGGAGTAGACAGCACGTTTGGGGTTTTCTATGTAAAATAAACCGTGCCTCTTCCCTTATGTGTTTGATTCTCTAAAGTAGTAAAGTGCATGCGATTATGGATGGATCTAGTAGCTTATGTAGGTCGATTGGGCTAGTTTTCACTAGAATTACATTGGATTAGTATTAAACAGTATGGTGTTAAAATTATGAAATTTCATAATTAATGTTAATTCAAAAGAAACTCAATGGACTCATAACCACTAGAAGACACCTCCTTAGATGTCTCCAACTGAGGAAGCTCCAAAGCCTCCTCCCTTGAAAGGAACCACCATTTCCCTTTCATTCACATCCCCCGTTAAATGCACACGTTAAGAATAAATTTTGTCCTCTTCTTTACTGTTAACATCCTCATTTCTTTTTTGCACCTCTAGGAGGCATGAAGCACCCGATGAGGTTCTAGGAGGGCAACACTGGGTGCAGTTATACAGTCCTAACATTTGGCAATGTTTGCCCAGAGTGGGAATTCGAAACCAGAACCTCAAGGTTAATGTGACAACTTTGTGACCATTGAACAATCATAAATATGGAAGGTAGGCACCAAACCTCCTCGTCGTGACAGACCTGTATACGACCTGACCTTTTTTCCCTTCTTAACTTCTAGCCTTTCACTACGAAATAGCCCGCTTCTACTCTTCTGCTCTCGATTTGTTTAACATATAGAGCACCTTGCCTAAAAGCTCAACATTATAAGCACATACTCTCATAATCAATACACCCTAAGGACTTCCATCGAACTCCCACTACCACCACTATGATATCAGAATGATTAGCACAAACTAATCTAATCCTGGAATAGTTTCTATATCTACTTATTAGCTTGGATGTCTACACAAAAATCTTGCAAAGGCAAGTCTATGAGTGATTGAGTACCCATTACATGAGCCACATAACTCAAACTATCCCCCACGTAGCTGAAGTGGAACATAATAAGACATCAGCCAGACCGGCACACAAGAAACTTCTTCATATTCTGTTCTTTGCAATCGAGAATGAAGAAAAAAATTAATCTACTCCCTTAGAAAAAGTTCCAATGTCAAACATTATCTCATCAAGATTATCTTTCAACCCCAAGGGGTTTTGCCACGTGGTTATGAGAAAGCAATAAGTGGCTCCTCCATGAGGTCACAAGTTCCATTCTCACGGAGGCCAAACATTCCAAACCTTGAGGCCACTAGAGGTTTGCCTGGTCGTTCATTAACTTCAGGGCCCCGGAATTGGTCGAGATGCCCGCAAGCTGGCCCGGACATCCAGTTATCAATATATATATCCAAATTATCTTTCTATAGCTTCTGAATCCTTGCCTCAATTCGAAAAAAGCGTAAAACTTTCCACTAATTCTCACCCAACTCTAACCTCAAAATTATGATATCCATAGTACGAACTTCCACTAATCGGCTCCCCCGAAAACCTTAATTCAAAAACGAAGAAACACAACCCACCATACCTCAAAACATCGAATATAATCAGCCAATCAGATTATCAGATCAAGCAATCAGGAATCAATTAGCAGCCACAAATCATAAAAGCAAACCCTAAATAAAAACCCAATCTCTCAGAAACCAATTCATAAACATAGAAATACACGCACAGAGAGAGGGAGGGAGATGGAAGATTACGAGGAAATGAGCGAGGTGGACGACGGTCCAGGCCATGCCAGGGGAGCAACCGAAGAGAGAGAGAACAACGAGCCAGGAGATGAATAGGATGAGGATGTAGATGGTCCAAACCCCCGGATACGTGAACCACTCCGTGTTCCGATTCAGATCCGTCGTCGCCTCCGCTTTCACATACATTTTCCTATATCTGTCTCTGTATATACGTATCAATCTCCTTCTTTCGCATCCACCACCACGAAGAAATTCCTATACTTGAAAACACCTCTCTCTCTCTCTCTCTCTCTCTCTCTCTCTCTCTCTGTGTGTATCGGTGTTGGGTCTCTCTCTGTATCGCGAATGGATTCTGGAAGAAGTTTCGATTTATGTGCAGAAGAGAAAAGTCGTCCCCCTGTTGTTGTAGTATAATACAGAGGGAAGGTTTGGTAGAGATATACATTCAACGGGGACAATTTTGGTTGGTTTTTGGTGGGACCGGGTTTCATTATTTCCATTTCTAGCAAATTTTTACATTAGGTATTGTTCACATACAGGCCGTCCATTGTCGGCAATAGATTGTTCAAATTTCATCGAGATAATGAACGGATGGATGGTTAAGATAAAATTTGAGCCATTTATTGTCGAAATAGAGGGTCTGGATGAGAACAACACCCATCTGGAATTGTGAAGTTTATTTACACTCTCATTTTTTATTGATAATCGCACTTTCTTTTTTGTCGTATTTTGAAGTGTATTTACAAAATTACTAATATTTTAAGAAAATGAATCGGCTTTGTTTGGTTACCCATTTAGTTTTTGTTTTCAATCATTACTTCTTTTTTTTTTTCAATCATTACCCTATTTTTTTAATTATTACTTTCTCATCTCTCTCTATCTCTCTCCAATCATTACCCATATCTTCAATCATTACTCTATTTCTCTCTCCACCCACTACCAAAACTAAACTAAACTAAACTCTCAACCAAACACAACCATATGCTGAAACTCCAATGCATAAAAGGCAAGGTACAAGCCTTTTATGCATGTGTCATGGTACAAGCCTTTTATGCATTGGAGTTTTGGCACCAACAAAAACAGTTTTTGCATTATCACTACCCATATTTTATATGTATACCCTTTCACATTTGGAATAACAGTATTGTAAATTCACATCACGAGAGGACATAAAAAGGTGTGATTAAAAAAAGAGGGGATTGTGAAAATTACTACCCATGTTTAGTTGGGTTAATTAGCATGACATTGACTTTGTGAAGATAATTAACAAAATTGACGTCTACCTATATGTTTATTTTGAAAAATAAGCAGGGTTACTAATTCTTGCTTATTAGGATTAGCTGATTGGGCTATACAATATTTAATTGGGTTAATTAGCATAAGATTGACTTTTTGAAGTAATAAACAAATTTGACGTTTCCTTACCTCTACTTATTTGTTTATATTCGAAAAATGAGCAAAATAAGCAAGGTTAATAATTAGGGAAATTTAAAAAAAAAATTTACCTTACTTTTGTCATTGTGTGACAAAAAGTAAGCGAAGATAATACAAGTAGGACATGCTACAATTCCTACTTGAGCCTTAAGTTCCTACAAGATTACCAAAAAGAAAAAGATGTTAGCTACCAGCCAATTCACATAATTGGTGTGTGCTTGTGCAAGTAGGAGCGCGATCGTGAAAGCTTCTTTGAAACATATTCCAAACAATTATGATTCACAAGACTGAGAATTGAAAGCGGGAGCGCATTATGAGGATTGAGAGTTCGAAGGATTATGTGACTAATAGCTACCAAGTACTAATAATACGTGCACAATTCAGCTTTGATAGCATTAGGCTTTGGTTAAGTGGATTGCGAGAAATGGGGGTTCCTGTTGTCCCCTAAGGGATTCCCATCCAGAACCGTCCATTTTGACAATGGACGGCTCAGATTTCACCTTGGCCAAATGATCTCAGCCATCCATCCGTCTATTGCCGAGATCAGATATGAGCCGTCTATTGCCGAGCATGGACGGCCCAGATGGGGACAACACCCATGTTGCCAAAACTACAGGCACTTTAAAATTTGATAGTCGGTGGATGAAAACCAAGAAACCATCAATAGCCCAATACCAATTGAAAAGGCCTACATAATTTTCTTATCAGTTTGGCTCAACAACTATAACCAACCCATAAATAATGAGACTCTCATAAATCATTTCCTGGATAAAGTTGTTTGTTCCCAACATCATAAAGAAGGAAAATCGTAAGCTAGCTACAAGGAAATGAAGAACCAAAATTACAAAATATCATGATACAGTGGTAGAAATAGGATCATCACCCGAATACATTAACCATCAGTTGGACAAATCAAGGCTAAGAACTCTGTCGGGCCCCTCGATCAACCTTCTTTTTGCAGACTTAGTTCTGTAACACCATATCTCAAAAGCCTCGCTAAGGTCCGGATATCTCACCTGCTCGGCTTTCATCCAATCTGCGAGAATATCAGCTTGGTCATTCGATGGCAACGCCAGTATAAACGACACAATCGTACCTTCGATGCTCTGGCAGAGATCTTCGTCCATCTTATAAGGAAAGCCAGTCTCCTCGTCACCCACTGAATCCAGAAGAGGCTTCATCTTCCTTATGTAAGGTAGCCATATTCTTAGCAACTGCACCCGAGATGGCGCGGGAATAATTACATTTCCATAGCCTACTGCTTCCAAGACCTTTGCAGTCAATTCTATGAGCTTCTTTTTGAAACCCCACATGAGAGATTCGAGTTTCTTGTCTTCAACGACCCTCAAGATAGAAGAAGAAATTTCTGCCCAACTGGAGACAAAATCTTTCATTAAATCCATCTTAGGGAGTATTGTACAAATCCATTCTAGGTCAGATAGGCTCTGCATTATACTTTTCTCAGATGTTTCGGATAAGAGGTCAGGTTCATAAAGAAGGGCAGATAAGTCCTTCTCAAAGGACAAATACATTGCGGAAAGACCCATTTTTACTTCTTCTTTAACTTCGTTATCGGCTGTCACCAACGGGGTGTCTTCGTCTTCCGCAAGCATGAACTCAACTTGTTCTTGAGCAGAACTTTTAAGTTCATCACCAAATGGAGGGCACGGTCCTCCAATGGAAGTGGCAAAGCGAACCGCAGACAAGAAAACATTTTTTGCAGCAACTAAATCAACTGGTTGGATTCTGGCCAATATGGGCATGGCTATTGGACCCAGTTTTGAAACTACTTTTAAGATCTCTTCCTCTTCCTTATCCTCCCAAGGGACAGCTTCCAAATACTGAACGCAGCTAAGCGTAATCTCTTCACAGAGTAAGGTAGATGAAACCTGAAGAATTCCAATAGCAGACTTAACAGAATCCCACGAGTCCAAAAGTGCGTCGGGTGAAAGATACAGATACCTCAAAAGGTCAACATGATAGTCGTAATCAAAATCTGAGCAATGAATCTCAATGCTAGAAAGTGAGTTCGAACCGGAGAGCTTTTCTGCAAAAAACTTGCTCTTATTTTTCAAGATAAACGAATGGGTGTAGAATAGTTCGGGTCTTCCTTCTTTATTTCTCAAGCATATGATCACATCACTTGTACTCCGGTCACCGAACTTGTAAGACTTGGCTACATTGGCATTGTCCATGAAATTTCATGCTTTGTGCATTTGGAAGAGTCCCCCTCCCAAATGGCAGGTGACTACAAGGGAAAGAAAAGGCCAAAAAGACGAGAAACCTTTAATAACCATATCTACGTAGCTCAAAGCAGAATACAACAGCGTAGCTAGTCCTTGAATTAGACTATATACTTTGCTACAAATACAACTTATATAATCCTGGCATAAATAGTAAGATCCATACAGGAGGGTACTTTACCAATGGCCTAACAAAAACACACACAAGAAGAACGATAAGGACATAAACCACGGAATTAAGGTGTGTATACATTGTACACTGTGCAGAAAAAATGCTTCCCAAGCCACATCTTACTGCAATCTAAAGCTCACTCAAAACCTTGACAATTTGATGCGTTTGAACTGAAGAGCATCCGTGCACAGTTATAGAAGAGAAGAAAGAGCACCAGTGGTATTAGACATCCGCTGCAGTACTCTGCAGAGTTATAAATGCAGGGCTCAACTTTTTGTCTTGCCTAGCCCACAGAGGCACAGAGTAATAACCCAAAATAAGAGATCGAATAAATTACATCAATTCTGCAAGTTATGAGGGATAATTATTCGCAAAAACAAGTCAAACAGCAACCAAAAAACTCCAACAATTTGATGTAGATCCAATGCCCCTCTTTTACCGCTACCAGAAAGAGTTAATAACATATGACCTAACACTAGAATATCTGTCTGCAAGTCCAGCTACCTTTGCCATGCAGAGAGGAGTCGGTTGCATCTGAAAGGAACAAAAATATGATTTTGCGACAGTGGTAATGGAATATCTTGTCAATAAGTTCGCAACATTTGGTTCACCAAAAAGCATTTCGTTTTCTTTTTCTTTATTTTGATAAGCAATTCAAATGGCGCCTATTGGATCATAGTTTACCATCTGTATTAGCTGATGGTCTTACAATGACCACTAAAGATAAAGCTATAAGGAAATACATTCAAAAAGATAATGACTAGCCTGAATAGAGATATTTGTAGGCAATTGAAAGTGAAAGAAACAATAAGCCGCATTCCGATAGCCTTAGGTGGTTCTGTTTAATCTCCTGTACTTTGTTCAAATTATCAAATTTGACCAAAATTAACTCCAACTTATGGACACCAGGTTAAACAGCCTTCAATAAAGAAGGAAGGTGGTATCTCTATCTATTGTTTTCCTCTTTCCCTTTTTCTCCCAAGAATCCATTGAAACATATGATAGAAACAAATGAGAATTAAACTATCAGCCAATCAAAACAGCAAACCTTAGAAGCTTAGAAAGACTAATCACAAATGGAACACCAGCACAAAAAAAGAGGGAAAAACAACATCTCATTAACTGAACAATTCACCATTGACTTCATGAATCTTATATCAAATAAATTGAATTCAGATATTCTGTGGAAAAGATTTAGAATCAGAGCAAGAGGGTCACAAACCTTGAAATAGCCCTAATTTTTCAACCATGGAAAACCCAGAAAGGCCCAGAATTCAGTGAAAGAAAGCTGATAGGCTAAAAGGGTTTATTCACTCAGTTTTCACCCATGGAGGATTCAATCCAATCTGGCCACTGCTGAACTGATTGAGCAGAAGGGGAGAGGATTAGGGTTAAGCTTGCAGGGTGCTCTGTTTCAGTGGGGGTGGTATAGGTGTTGCACATGGAAATGATAAGAACACAGGCAGTGCCAGGAACATGAAATGACAAAAATGCCCTTGATAAAGATGGACTGTTATTCTATGCTAAATGGGTATTCATGTCTCTCGGGACTTTACACAAGATAAGCACACAATATGTTTTCGACATCGCCCGGTGTCAGAATCATCTTACGAACACCACGTTTCGGCTAAAATTGCTAGGGTATCAGTTTCATGTCCGCTAGTGTAGAGTTCATTTAAAGGCAGAGCAAAGTTTCGTATAAACTAAATCTATAATAGTCTTAAAACCTTGACCACCGGGCCGATCCTTTGACATTAGATAAAGCACACGAATACATGTAAAATGTTTCTGTACATTTATTTTATGGGAGTATCTAGATACCTATGATTGTTCGAAAATGATTGGTCATTGTAAAAGCATTGTTGTGTTTTGATTGGATCTTGAGCACTTAAAAGGTAGACTGGGAATTGATACCCTTTTTCTTCTTTTGATGAATATTGAAAGAAAGCTAAAATGCCAAGCGTTTGAGAATAATAAGGAAAGGATTTTTATTGGATATGAGAGCAACATTGGTTTGTTTAATACAACTTGTGCAAGTTGCACACGCATGTGCCAGTGTTTGACACTCCAAGGCAGAAAGAGGATAAAAAAAAACACAACATGATCATCATACGTTTAAACAAGGTAACAAATCTAAGTGAATCTTTAGCAAATATTTAGTTAATGCAGGTTGGGCAACTCGTGTGTATGAGTCCTGAATTTCGCGGATACATTTAGCATATTTTTGATACTTCGGGTGTCTATATCAGCTTACGCGTATCTCGACTAATCTTGGCTGACCAATCACACCGCCAACTTGCGGAGTCCCAATTAAAGATACATCTAGCATATTTATCGCTCAAAATTAACCTATGGATCTGACCCAAGGTAATTGAAACGTAAAACTTGATTTAGTTTGGTTTAACTCCAATAACAAACCTAATAGTCTTTAGTTCACTAAACATATGATTTCTAAATGAAAATTTGAAAACAAAAGCATATTAAAGATAAAATAACTAAAAGGTGTTTTAGTGTTTTTTTTTTGAAGGGAGGTGTAGTAGACTAGTAGTGGTTAATGCTTATTTTTTCAACTCCTGTGAGGTTATTATGAACTTAAGTTCGGTAATTATTTGATATTTGCATGACGAGAGTCAACCCCATTTGGTTAAGGGTTTTGAATTTTAGATTCTAATCATTATCATATTTCTCTCCAATCATTACTTTCATTTTTATCCCTATCTCTCTCCAATCATAACTTATATTTTTAATCATTACTCTATTTCTCTCTACAATTATTATCTATAAATCCAAATCCAAAATTCCAAAACAAACAGGGTAAATGTACTCAGAGATTTGTTGTATGAGACTCCGAAGAGCCTTGTCAAACAACCCTAAAAGTACTCAAAGATTTGTTGGATGAGACTCCAAACAGCCTTGTTAAATAACCCCTAAATCAAGCTGTCGTTTGTAGTTTGCAGATTAAAAGCTAAAACGATTTCAAATAAAAAGGATGTTGCACAGTTTTAAATAAAAACGATTTTATTTTTTTGCAAAATCCTTGCATTTTATTTTAGTCATGGATTTCTGGAGAGAACCTGGGAATGCAAAGGAACGGATAATGAAGAAGATAATAGTGGAAAGGCCGAAGTCGTGTATTGGGCTTATAAGGCCTGCTGATGTATGGACCTTTGTCTCCTTACAAAATTCTCTACAATGGGCCGTGACAAGATCAATAGACATGAGATGGGCTGATCATGAGTAGGCTTTTCTAGCACCACCGAGGTGGTAGTTCAAGTGGTTGGAGCAGCTAACATAAAGGTTGCTCATCTTTCATCGGTTTTGAGTTCTATAATTGGGACCAGATGGTTGGGAGAGGATGCTTCAATTTATCTGTGGTGGGGGCCTGATGATGGAGCCTACGACGTGGTGCCGAATCAATATTTCATCCCCGGTCGGGTCAGCTATGGCTTAAGCCTGAACATTCTAGATCGGGTGGATTCCCAAATAAATTGAGGGCACTACGCTAGTTCAATTCGGCCTACCCTTTTACAGGAAAAAAAGAGGGGCTTTTCTAACATTTGTACCACATCTTAGTGCTATATGATTTTGCACTACATTAATCCCATCATTAGTAAGTCAATTGACACATGTGATTAGTTCATATTAAGTGTTACATCTACGCAATGGCTGAGAACCTCCTGGGTGGTGGCTTGGTGGTCCACAGGTTATTTGGTGGGATTAGAGCTCACGGATTCAAGGCGTGTTATCGACGCTCTCTTGAACCTTGGGACGGTGGCCTCACGCCTCGGGTCGTTGAACCCCTCTAATTCCCCACTTGCGGATTGCTTTGGCCCCAGATGGGGCGCTATTGATTCTCCCCCGAGACCCGCTGCGGATTTGGAGGATCTATAGTTACGCCCAAGGGCAGGTCACCGCCCGGTCGCCTTCTCCATTCGCTTTTCCTTGGAAAAAAATTTCTCAATGGTTGAGGCACTTTTAGTATCTACTAAGTTTATAAGGAAGCCAAAGATGTAGACAAAGAAACGTTGAAAATGTATAGATGTTTGGAACCAGGAAAACCTCTAAAAGACTTGTGACTGATGTTTGTATGCTTCTTCTGTACATACATCCCAGTAAAAGCAAGCAACGCATCTCCTGAGGGTAAATAATAAATGCTCTTGCTTTTATAGGATCTGCATTCTATTACTCAAAAAGTCAAACGCATTCATCCGGCTATTGATGTCAATATCATCAACATCCACTAGAGCCTTGTAAAGCTCATTATAATCTATGCAAGGCAAACTCTTCTCGTATGCATCAGCAAGTCTCGCCATGTTAGTCACAACCGAAGCCATCGTTACAGACATAAGCTCTGCTCCTTTTGGTTTCGTTGAGCGATATTTCAGTGGCTTTGCAGGTCCACGGCTAGGCTTGCCTAGTGTTGGTATTTGGCTACTAGTATTCCCTTGTTGAGTTGAAAATCCATTTCCGCCGTCTGTGCTAATGTCACATAAGTCTTCTCCCACCACATTGTCATTGAAATCTGATATAGGTGAATACTCATCATCACTGATATTAGTTTTCCTCGAATAGTTAGCATTAAGATCCTTTGCTGAACATACCCATTCGCCATGTAGTAGCTTGATCATTGCCACACTCAATAGCTAGTTCGTCTAGCATCTCAATCTTCTTACCTCGTAAACGTTTTGCATCTGGATTTGCCTGCACTAGTCATATGCCTCAAAAATATAAACCACCATCCCGTTGAGCAAAAAATTCCTAATCGAATATGATGGTATAATACTTACAGCCACATATGTAGCCCACACTTCATCGCTGCACAACCATTTTTTTCACTGGATTCCAAGAGAAACTACTTTTACTCAACATTTCTTGAATGAATCTCTGTAAAGACGATTAACAATATGATTGTGAGTCAAAAGAGGTTAAAACTCAAGTTCATAGTTGAACAGGCTGCAGTATATGCTTGGTCTTTAGAACCCTTATCCACTTTGTAGCCTTCATTATTAGCTTGATACACTCATTCTCTTCAGTCCAAACTATGTTCTTCCCCTTTTGCTTCCTGTCCTTATTGGATATTGAGTGTCATCTGGCTCCATTCCTAAAACAACAGCTCATAAGTATCGTTTCAGCAATAATGTAAGGTATGACAATATAAAAAAGCATTCAAAAAATATTGAACCATTCCATACAAATTATATACTTGACAATCAAGTACAGGAGTTCAACATAAAACCAAAGACTACCATTCAGATGTATCTAGAACGGAGAATTCAGCATTTTCAAACATTGAATTGACGTCCTATAGAAAAAACAGCCCACATTGCGTTCATTATTTCGGTTCGAATTCTCTTTCCTTCCCTTCCATGTTCAGCCCTATTCAAATGTGTCTCAACTGTATCATGAATAGGAGCAGTTTAATTTGCAAGCTCTCGGTAGGGCTGCAAACGAACCGAGCCGCTCGCGACTCGGCTCGTTAATAGCTCGTTCGAGCTCGACTCGGTTCATAAACGAACGAGCTCGAGCTCTACTACCTAGCTCGTTTAACAAACGAGCCGAGCTCAAGCTGCCTTAAACTCGGCTCGTATGAGCTCGCAAGCTGACCTTTATATATATATATAATATATAATATATGTATCTGTATGTATATATAATATATATACATTTCTCATGCGTACCGAGCCGAGCCGAGCTCGAGCTGTGGTACAATGTTGCGAGCTGAGCTCGAGCCAAGTCTGTGCAGCTCGAGCCGAGCTCGAGCTGATGTATATTCTGGCGAGCCGAGCTCGAGTTGCGTGAAACTCGGCTCGGCTCGTTTGCAGCCCTAGCTCTCGGTCAACAATATGTAAATGGGATCATTTGGCATTACTCCTAGAATATGATTGTGAACAATACAAGCAGCGATTGCTAGCTTTCTTTGCGTTGCATAGCTAAATATCGATTGGTTCTCAAACCAAAATTTTGATTAGCTTTTTTAATACCCCAAATGCTTGCTCGATTGCATTTCGTAGCGACGAGTATCTATGGCTAAGCAATTCTTTTGCTGTTGCAGGCACACGACCTCTTATTCCATTAAGTCATGATTCCAAGTTACAATATCAAAATTGTCTTGGTTCCACTCATAACATCCGGTTCAAGATGGAATCAAGATAACACCCAAGAGTAATATGGTATTTAGAAGGTGGACCCATTCCATCCGAAGTTAGAGCCCTGTGGAAGGGGAAAATAGCAAAAAGAGAAGAAGAAAGAATCAGCACCATAAGAAATTGAAGGAGATTGCAAGAAAAAACTCTGGACATTCTCTGACAGAGAGGGCATAACATAAGTTCTTTCTAAGGGATAACCATAGATGTTGAAATATTAAGAAGTAGAGATACCAACAAAAGCACTATCCATTGTTCTGAACTATAAGGGCTTATTTACATTATCTAGGACTGGTGTAAAGCATGTAGACACTGTGCATATTATTGACTTTGATTGGCCTAAACAAGCAGGAAGAACGCAATAATAAACACATGAGTGGCAGTACTTTGATTCCGATGCCGCGAAATGAAAGTTGTCAGGGATAGTTAAAAGCCGTGATATAGATTGCCTTAGTGTCATAGAATCTCAGAAAGAATCGTGACTTGGGAACAGACAACTTGGTTGCAAGTATTGCTGAAATTGCAGCACTAAGGTTCTTATTCACATCTGGAGTGAGGCTCCCAATGGAAACCAACTAGCTGCTGGCTGCCCCACCAAAAGCCACGGGTACTGAACCCTTCAACACAATCATTACATACTGTAAATAAAGAAACAAAACCTTCCTTCTTAAACCAGCAGTAGTGCGTGGTCCTTTTCAAGAAAAAGTTAGTTTTTGACACTTTGATGCAACATATACAATCTGTACAAGCAAGTGAACCCAATTTCAAATGACGAAATCCTGTCCCAGAGTGGTAGAGCAACAGATTCTGTCCCTTCCAAACTAAAATATTAAAACTGCTCTCAAGGTTCAAGAGGGCAAGATATTTAAAGCTTCACAAAAGAAAGCGTTACTAGAAACATAAGAAAGCGAAACTGGGGAAACGAGAAGCCAATTTATAGAGCAACAAAGTGTTCATCCCCCATCAGTTAGTAGGTGATTGTCAACATGACTCGGTCATCGAGTTAAGAAGACTAATGCCTTCAAGTAGGGGTGCAATCAAAGAGAAACAAATGCACTGCAGTGGTGGTGCTGAGAGTAGAAAAAAGAAGAAGTAAAGATGGAGTTACTTTATAGGAAAGGAAACAGAATGGACTCTCTCCTACAAAATCACCTGTTTCAATAGCTTTCGAGTAGAGAAATGGGAACAAACCATATTCCTTTTCCTAATAGGCACAAAACAAAACTATCTACCGCCTGTCATTTATCGTTTATCTTTTCCGAGCAAGGGAGAGAATAACACGTCTTGCTCTTCTTTTTCCTCATAAATTATCCAAACAAGATGGAAAGATGCCATTATCAATTTTATTTTCTATTGCTCTTTTATTTTATTAACAGTTTGGTTTGTTTTCATTTCCCTCCTAACCTCTTTCCTTTTCTCACCAACTGGACAGTAATTGAGGACGGTGTAAACCTAAAGTACACCTGAATCAAGATTTATAGGTATTGGTAGTTCACCATGAAGCATATCAAAGCAGAAAAATGAAACAAGAAGCCTGAATTAAAAGCAACTAGCAAATGATGCACAAAAAATGTACTGGTGCAAAAGTACTAGACCACAATACGTATAAATTTGGAAAAAGTCCAGCTTACCGACGCTTTTCCTTGAGGTTTAAACTTGACCACATAACCCCCACTTGGTGTATAGATCTCCACCCATTTTAACAGTTTATGAATCATGTGCCATACGCACATAGTTTGCAAAAACCCATGTCAATGAGTATTTTTCCCTCCCAAATGAAGACCAAAAGATGCCCTGAGGCTATAAAGAAAAAGGAAAGTCCCAATGTTCTCCTCTTCTCCACACCAGCAGCAAGATTCAGGCCCACCCTCCCATATTACCATGAATACTACTATGTACTCCCTCGTCTCCATCCTCGTATTTCTGGCCCTTCACCTTTAAGATCCCCATTCATCTTCTTCCTCTCCGTAGTGAAATGTCTCTCTCAAGCATTGCAATATGCGAAACCATTACAAGCAGCCAATAAATGATCTGAAGCTATAAAGAGCTAAGTCTACAATGAGTCTGGTAGATTTATAACCTCACATTTCGAATACGAGGTTCTAGTAGAAGCCTTACCATGCACAACCAACCGCGAAAGCTATGAATTCATAAATAGAGTTCAAGTTTACAAAGACCATAGACCAAAAAAGACTACCTTCAGAAGCCAAATGTCAAACACGGGGAGGCATACACCTTGCATCGATTTCTAATGCCGTAAGCCATATAAAATCAAAACCCAAAAAGCTATTAGAATGTGCGTCAATAGAAATTGAATAAGATGCAACAACCACCCATTGTACCTTAGATTGTTCTTCACATTCTTGGCTGCAGATGTGGTTCTGTTTCTGGCAAACACCCGTTGTTGTAGAGAGAGAAAGAGACGATGGGTGTGGCCGCGTGGATGAGTTCACCAACTCCGGTCGCCCGAGTTGCGAACACACCTCTGCCGGCTGACTAATTGACCGAAACTCGGATCGGCGACGGTGACGTGAAGGTCGACTTGGATCGGCGACGTTGTTTAACGGACTGCAAGTTTACGACCAGGGAGGAGGAAAAATGTCTTTTAAAGTTGTAATCAAGTGTTCCCGGCACACTTTTTCTCAAATTTTTTTGATATATATCTTCTCCGATTAAATACCAAGAACTTTGCGATTGACTTGATATCATACACAATCATTGTAATTAATAAGTTCTACAATGTGGACGAATCGGATCATAAATATGATTCCAAAGTAGGGTAAAAAATCTTCAAAAACAGAGGAGAAGCCAAGCTTTCTTCATTAGTTTCACAAGAGTTGTAATCAAGTGTGTGCAATTAACTTTTTCTCATTTTTTTTAGAGACATATCATCTCCGATTAATAACCATTTGGTACTCAATTGAATTCATACTTTACAAAAACATTTTAATCAACAAGATATACAATCAGGAGGAATTGGATCATGAAAAAAATTCCAAAATAAGTTTGAAAATTGGCCAAAAAAGGCAGAATTCTTATTCTTAACACTTCGCAGATCGAAAATGCGAAGTCTGTCCACACAGAACTCGCGTTCACGGAACACGGGTTTCCTAGAACGAATGATGCGGCCAGACACAAGCCTAACTCGTGCTTAAAAAATGCGAGTTTTCACTAATCCAAACGATACCGCTGCAAAACGTAGCGGCCAGGAGTCAAAAAAGGCGGCCAGAGTTTAAGAAAGAAGCGTAACTGCATTTCACGCTTTGTAGAATATCGTGTTTAACAAATGCGTGTTTGGGGTTTGACCGAATATTGTTCTCGCACAAAACAGAAACACAGGGCTCCAGAGAAACTTACGAAGAACACCGATCGAGCACCGAACTCGATCAGGCAGAGGCAGGCAGCATAATTCCTCGATCGATTCATCCAAAGTGTACGTATGTATTTCAGTATTTGTATTTGTATTACCACCCCCCCCTCAATTCATTCTCAACTTCTTCAAACTAGTATAGTATTTCCCTCAGGTCAGTTTTATATAAAGGTAAGAATTTCTGTTGCGTTAAATTGAGAGTACTGGAATTTGTTCAGTGACTACTGGAAGTGCATGGCTGTCGCTAGCGTAATTGATTGGGTTGACATAAGAGAAAATAGTGACTGCTGCTGTATGCTATTATCCTAGTGGAAAGGTTAGTAGAAGTTCTGGCCTTCTATCCTTCTTGTAAAATGTTGCTTGAAAATTATGGGAGTTGGTTTTAGATGATGATGCATTGTCTATAATTGCAGCGAGGAATTGCGGGCTCAATGGATGGAAGCTGCCGCTTTTACGATACCATAGGTATGCACATGTCCTTCACCAGACACTCTTTTCAAGTCTTGCTCGAGCTTTTTGTATTATTTTAGTCTTGATACATTCTCCCAATTATTGGAACATGAAACTCGGAGAATTAACATTTGTGGGATCATGTTTTGCGTGGGTCAGATAATCAGTTGCAGCTGGAAGGTGAGATATGTTTGAAGGGGAACAAGAAGTTATCCTGCAAGAGGATAACTGGCTTTCAGGTTAGTGCCCCTTGCCTTCTCTTTGCTAGTAGACCGAAAGAAACTACACGACTTCTTTTTTCCTGATGCATTTCAGTCTGCGACTCATATAGACTCTCATGTTGGTCACTTCATCTCTTTATAGTTTTCTCCCAGTGATCCAACCAAAGTTCTTGTCACTTCTGCTGATTCCCAAGTTCGAGTACTTTGTGGTGTTGATGTCATCCTCAAATTCAAGGGTGAGCATTGAGTTTTTTTTTCAGTTGTGTTGTTTATTCCCCTTAACACAGCATTAAGATTCAATCAAGCTTTATAAAATGTAAGCAAGCACAAAAATGCTGTAGCAAATCCTGTACGAACATCAACTAGCAGCCCAATCTGAAAGTAATGAATGAAAACAACCATCACTCCTATAAAGCTATGTATGATACAGGCGGCAGGTCGGAGCCAGCTAGTGTGTGGGTGGGGGGCACGTACCACCCCCCGTTTCAGAAATACCGGGAAAAAAACTGGTAAATAAAAATATATTATGTCACGAATACACAAAGTGTGCTTTGTTCGTGTGGCTAAGGAGGGTGCCATTTGGTAAGTGCTTGAGGCACCACACAGGAGTCCAAGCTTTTTGGGCACCAAATGTTTTCCTTTTTACCAAAACCTCCTCACAGCTACAGCTGCTCTCTCTCTCATATTTTTTGTATAGTTCCTGAAAGGTTTGTTATTTTTTCCATTAATTGGAGAGGAATGTGATCCATTTTGGTATTAAATTTTTCCTCACAAATTTAGTATTTTTACTGATTGTTTTTTTATGGGTTATGGTGCCTGTAAATAAGCATATAAAGTGAATTCGCAACTATGCTACACATTAATCCTTTTTCTACACTTTGGGTGAAAGAGGGATGCTCCATTGCCTTTGGAATCCCCAGAAACTTGTCAATTTTTTAGCTTGAGGTACACGATCGATCGATAGAAAAGGGAGAAAGCGGGATGTAGCAGTTTTCATGAATCCAATTGGTGCCATCCCGTATCCAAATCCTGACTCCGCCCCTGACAGGCGGGATGGTTAACAGATAGCCATGTTTATGGGAGAACTGAAATACCCAACTTGTCACTTCTCCTGACCAGCAAGGAAGTTTCATATGCTTTGGTGCAGCTAACTGTGTATTGACCTTTCATGTTCCTAGCTAACTTCAGACAGACTACTACATTATCACTGACCATTTGTCCTCATTTGATGCAATCTTACAATCTATTCTATTGAAGACTTTAGAAGCCATTTGGATGGCATTAGAAAGCATAAAATTTGAGTCCTTTTGTAATTCTTTTTTCTTTTTTTTCCCCAACTCTTGGTTGGTCTTCTCTTCTTCTCTATTTGGATCGTTGGCTAGCATATGATTGGATTGGTTTTTTCCTTTCAATGATGCTTGCCCTATCCTTCTCGATGTACCCTTTTTCGAGTTTCTAATATATTTTCTTTGCCTATCAAAAAAAAAAAGAACCACAAATCAACTCCAATTCAATAGTTATGCCAAATATTAACTTTTTCCTTCAGTGGACGTATTGCTTTCTTGGTTACAAAGAATGATTGGCTCTTTGTGCTTTTATATTATATGATCTTTATGCAACCCGAGATAATTCTTTCTACTGAACTCAAGTTCTAATATTTTGACTGTTAACTGTTGTCCTCTCCTCATTCTTTAGGCCCACGAAAGACACATAGTTCGGCGACTGCATCGTTCACTTCAGATGGGGAACAAATCGTTTCAGCAGGAGACGACTCAAATGTGTATGTCTGGGACTTTATTAGCAAGGGCTCAACTTCTTCCGAAACAAAGAAGGTGTCCGTGTGATCATCTTATGAGCGCTTTGTTTCTCACAGCACGTCGATTGCTATACCTCGGTGTGGTATGAAAACCACGTCTGGTTCACTTTCGACTCCCCCTATGGGAGACAATGATCTGGCATGCTGTATCTTGGGGAATAGGCAATGTGATCAAAGCTTACTCAACAGCCTAAATTTTTCTCCTCGTGATTGTTTCCCTTTAAGTCACGGGCTGTTTTTAGAGTCTTTTCCAAAGGGATCTGCGACTTGGCTAGAGGAGACACTTCCTGATTCAAGTCAAATGGTAGTTTTGCCGTCAATGGGTAGATTTGAGTGCAAACTTTCGGCGAGTGCTTGTCAGAACAGTTGCAGTTCTAGTACGCGGGGCCTTGTGATTGTAACTGCAGGCCATGACGGGCGGCTCAGGACATATCAGAATTACGGGTTGCCTATTCAGGTTTGAAAATCCAGTGTTTTGGGTGCCATTGGATTTTGATGATACTCATTTGTTGGCGACTATAGGGATCGCAGCGACTGGAACAGTTGTGGGTACAGTTGTGGGTAGGTTAGTTTTGCATGAATCTCAGTATGTACAGTGTAATGTAGAGTCACAGCAGAAATCTGGTTTTTTTTATTCAGATGAAGAGGTGTAACTTCATTGATTCTTCTACAAACCAGCCATATGGCAACATATGGGCTGAAATTCCTTTTGTAATGGATATCATTATTCAGATCATCAGTATAAAATTCTTTGATTTGTTGAGTAACGTGTTTATGGCCGGCTGATTCCATATATGTATCATCAAAAGTCAAAAGAGCTAACATGGGAACATTTTGGTTTGTGCAGAATGATATACATCTATAATCAGACAGTAGTGATGATTCTTTATCGACCAGCAAGTTCGCAGTAGTTTCCAAAGAACATATTTTAGATTTTAATACCTCTGAAGCTGTACTATTATGTCTGTTAAACTTCTATTGGTTCTGATCGGATCGTAGGCAAAAAAAAAAACTTTAAATATTGGTCAACCTCAAGGGGTTGTCGCAGTGATTAAGCGAGTTGTATCGGTGAGGCTTACCACCCAATGTCGCAGGGATGCCCATCCATCCATGTCCTCGCCCCACAATGAAATGTGTTCATCGATTATATATCATTGCACCCCAAGAACACTTGAGTTGTGTCTGCTCCGTTGGTCCCCTTCAATGACCCAATCGATCTTAGTGATAATTGGGCCAAAACACATTATAACAATATCAGTTTGGTAGTCTTAGAGATTGTGCCAAAATAACATAGATGAATAGAAAAATATAGTATGTCACGAATACACAAAGTGTGCTTTGTTCGTGTGGCTAAGGAGGGTACCATTTGGTAAGTGCTTGAGGCACCACACAGGAGTCCGAGCCTTTTGGGCACCAAATGTTTTCCTTTTTTTCCAAAACCTCCTCACAGCTAGAGCTGCGCTCTCTCTCTCTCTCATTTTTTGTATAGTTCCCGCAAGGTTTGTTATTTTTCCCATTAATTGGAGAGGAATGTGATCCATTTTGGTATTAAATTTTTCCTCACAAATTTAGTATTTTTACTGCTTGTTTTTTTTTATGGGTTATGGTGCCTGTAAAACAAGTGGCTCTTGATAGAGCTCAATGGAGGAAAATGATTCATGTAGCCGACCCCAAGTGATTGGGAGATATGGTTCGGTTTGGTTTGGTGCCTGTAAAGAAGCATATAAAGTGAATTCGCAACTATGCTACGCATTAATCCTTTTTCTACACTTTGGGTGAAAGAGGGATGCTCCATTGCCTTTGGCATCCCCAAAAACTTGTCAATTTTTTAGCTTGAGGTACATGATCGATCGATAGAAAAGGGAGAAAGTGGAATGTAGCAGTTTCCAAGAATCCAATTGGTGCCACCCTGTATCCAAATCCTGGCTCCGCCCCTAACAGGCGGGATGGTTAACAGATAGCCATGTTTTTGGCAGAACTGAAATACCCAACTTGTCACTTCTCCTGACCAGCAAGGAAGTTTCATATGCTTTGGTGTAGCTAACTGTGTATTGACCTTTCATATTCCTAGCTAACATCAGATAGACCATTTGTCCTCATTTGACAAATTTAGAACCACAAATCAACTCCAATTCAATAGTTATGTCAAATATTAACTTATTCCTTCCGTGGACGTATTGTTTTCTTGGTTACAAAGAATGATTGGCTCTTTGTGTTACCTTTATATTATATGATCTTTATGCGACCCGAGATAATTCTTTCTACTGAACTCAAGTGCTAATATTTTGACTGTTAACTGTTGTCCTCTCCCCATTCTTTAGGCCCACAAAAGACACATAGTCCGGCGACTGCATCTTTCACTGCAGATGGGGAACATATCGTCTCGGCAGGAGACGACTCTAATGTGTATGTCTGGGACTTTATTAGCAAGGGCTCAACTTCGTCCGAAACAAAGAAGGTGCCTTGTTCATCTTATGAGCGCTTTGTTTCTCACAACACGTCGATTGCTATACCTCGGTGTGGTATGAAAACCACGTCTGGTTCACTTTCGACTCCCCCTATGGGAGAAGATGATCTGGCATGCTGTATCTTGGGGAATAGGCAATGTGATCAAAGCTTACTCAACAGCCTAAATTTTTCTCCTCGTGATTGTTTCCCTTTAAGTCACGGGCTGTTTTAGAGTCTTTTCCAAAGGGATCTGCGACTTGGCCAGAGGAGACACTTCCTGATTCAAGTCAAATGGCAGTTTTTCCGTCAATGGGTAGATCCAAGTGCAAACTTTTGGTGAGTGCTTGCCAGAACAGTTGCAGTTCTAGTACATGGGGCCTTGTGATTGTAACTGCAGGCCGTGACAGGCGGCTCAAGACATATCAGAATTACGGGTTGCCTATTCAGGTTTGAAAATCCAGTGTTTTGGGTGCCAATGGATTTTGATGATACTCATTTGTTGGCTACTATAGGGATCGCAGTGACTGGAACAGTTGTGGGTAGGTTAGTTTTGCATGTATCTCAGTATGTACAGTGTAATGTAGAGTCACAGCAGAAATCTGGTTTTTTAATTCAGATGAAGAGGTGTAATTTCATTGATTCTTCTACAAACCAGCCATATGGCAACATATGGGCTGAAATTCCTTTTGTAATGGATATCATTATTCAGATCATCAGTATAAAATTCTTTGATTTGTTGAGTAAACGCGTTTATGGCCGACTGATTCCATATATGTATGATGTATCATCAGAGGTCAAAAGAGCTAACATGGGAACATTTTGGTTTGTGCAGAATGATGATTCTTTCTCGACCAGCAAGTTCGCAGTAGTTTCCAAAGAACATATTTTGATCTGATCGTAGGCAAAAAAAAAAGGAAAAACTTTAAATATTAGTCAACCTCAAGGGGTTGTCGCAGTGATTAAGCGAGTTGTATCGGCGAGGCTTACCCGTGCTTTAGAAATGCAATTTCCAAAAAGTGCGGCCAAGAGTAAAAGAATGCGTCCAGATACAAATTTTAGCGGCCAGGAGTCAAAAAGTGCAGCCAGAGTTTAAGAAAGCAGCGTAACTGGATTTCACACTTTTGTGGAATATCGTGTTTCACAAATGCGTTTTTGTGCTTTGAAGAATCTTACAGAAACAAAGGGCTCCGAAACTTACGAAGAACATCAATTGAGCACCAAACTCAATCACGCAGGCAGGCAGCATAATTAATTCCTCAATCGATTCATCCAAAGCATGGATTTCAGTATTTGTGTTTGTATTACCCCTCCCTCAATTCATTCTCAACTTCTTCAAACTAGTATAGTATTTCCCTCAGGTCAGTTTTGCAGCATAGTAATTCCACTTCCAAATGAATATCTGTAGATTTATTTTACTCAGTGGATGAAGATGATGATTAGGCATTTTAACTAAGATAAGAATTTCTGTTGTGTTTAATTGAGACTGGAATTTGTAACTTGTTTAAACGAGCCGAGCGAACTTCGTAATGTTTGAGTTCGGCTCGTGTACTGAACGAGCTCAAGGGCAAGTCACCCGCTGGTCGCCTTCTCCATTTCCTTTTCCTTGAAAAAAAATTCTCAATGGTTGAGGCACTTCTAGTATCAAGTTTCTATGGAAGCCAAAGATGTAGACAAAGAAACCTTGAAAATGTATATATGTTTGGAATTAGGAAAACCTCTAAAAGACTTGTGACAGATCTTTGTATGCTTCAGCTGTACATAGATCCCAGTAAAAGCAAGCAGCGCATCTCCTGAGGGTAAATAACAAATGCTCTAGCTTTTATAGGATCTGCATTCAAGTACACAAAAGTCAAACGCAGTCATCCGGCTATTGATGTCAATATCTCAACATCCATTAGAGCCTAGTAAAGCTCATTATAATCTATGCAAGGCAAACTCTTCTCATATGCATCAGCAAGTCTCGCCATGCTAGTCGCAACAGAAGCCATCGTTTCAGACATAAGCTGTACTCCTTTTGGTTTCATTGAGCGATATTTCAGTGGCTTTGCAGGTCCATGGCTGGGCTTGCCTAGTGTTGGTATTTGGCTACTAGTATTCCCTTGTTGAGTTGCAAATCCATTTCCGCCGCCTGTGCTAGTGTCACATAAGTCTTCTCCCACCACATTATCATTGAAATCTGATAAGTTTTCCTCGAATAGTTAGCATTAAGATCCTTTGCTGAACATACCCATTCGCCAGTAGCTTGATCATTGCCACACACAATAGCTAGTTCGTCTAGCATCTCAATCTTCTTACCTAGTAAGCATTTTGCATCTGAATTTGCCTGCACTAGTCATATGCCTCAAAAATATACTAAAACCACCATCCCATTAAGCAAAAAAATCCTAATCGAATATGATGGTATAATACTTACAGCCACATATGTAGCCCACACTTTTATTGCTGCACTCGACCATTTTTTTCACTAGATTCCAAAAGAAACTACTTTTGCTCTACATTTCTTGTATGAATCTGTATAGACGATGAACAATATGATTGCGAGTCAAAAGAGGTTAAAACTCAAGTTCATGGTTGAACATGCTGTAGTATATGCTTGGTCTTTAGAACCCTTATCCATTTTGTAGCCTTCATTAGCTTGATTGATACACTTATTCTCTTCAGTCCAAACAATGTTCTTCCCCTTTTGCTTCCCGTCCTTATTGGATATTGAGTGTCACCTGGCTCCATTCCTAAAAAAACAGCCCACAACTATCATTTTAGCAATTATGTAAGTTTTGACAATAGTGAATATATAAGCATTTTCAAAAAAGATTGAACCATACCACACAAATTATATCTTTGACAATCAAGTACAGGAGTTCAACATAAAACCAAAGACTACCATTCAGATGTATCTAGAACAGAGAATTCAGCATTTTCAAACATTGAATTGACGTCCTATAGAAAAATCAGCTCACATTGCGTTCATTATGTCGGTTCACATTCTCTTTCCTTCCCTTCCATGTTCAGCTCAATTCAAATGTTTCTCAACTATATCATGAATAGGAGCAGTATGATTTGCAAGCTCTCGGTCAACAATATGTAAATGGGATCATCTACCATTACTCCTAGAATATGATTGTGCACAACACAAGCAGCGATTACTAGCTTTCTTCGCATTGCATAGCTAAACATCGGTTCTCAAACCAAAATTTTGATTAGCTTTTTTAATTCCCCAAATGCTCGCTCGATTGTATTTCGTAGTGATGAGTATCTATGGCTAAACAATTCTTTTGCTGTTGCAGGCACACGACCTCTTATTCCATTTAGGTGGTATCTTGTACTTCGGAAAGGGGTAACGTAATGCCTTAGCAAAGGAAATCCTGCATCTAAAAGGTAGTTGTTGCCCTCACAAAGAACAATGTGTATTTTGCAAAGATGGTGTAAATTCAAAAGAGCTATTGTTATTTATATGTTAAATAATTACCGGGAGGGCAAGTGATTCCATCTTTCCTATTAATAGCACAGCTTAACATTCTACAATCAAATGGTGATCCTTCCCAGTCAACTAACACATATGTAAACCTCAAATCAAATGTGCATGCTGCTGGTAAATTTTGTTAAGGCCATTGTTTTCTCCCATGAAATCGTGCTATGTAATTAGCAGAAACATTCAAAAAAAGGTGTGTACCATCAACTGCTCCAACACAATCTTACTCAGAGCAGTACCAGATGAGAGTATTTTAAAAAAGAAAGCATGTTAAGTATCTTTAAACTATTTTTGACGCAGTACGGTTTTACCTTGAAATATGGTGACATCCTATTATTGTTGCTGATCTCATTAGTTGTGTCCATTTTTCCCGTGGATTGCTTCAAATAGTGATCTTGCATGTCAATTAATGCATTAAGTACGATGTGGAAATAATGTTTGACCATACCGCTTCTGGTTGCATTTTGCATTACGGTTCTTGACACTGATATTTCATGCAAGAACATTGCAAATTGCTCCAGTCCTCAACAATACAATACACAGTATCTTTCAACCTTCCAGTACCCCTAAATACGAACGCAAACTTTTGGAAGCACTCTACATTCATTCGCAACAAGTTGGAACAGCCTTCCTCATTTTGTGTTATGTCAACTACAAATACACGTTGGGTCAAATAGCAGTTATGTGGTGGCTTTCTATCATATTCTGCTAAATAGTATGCACCATACATACAAGTCAAGACACTATAAAATTTTACATCAGTTCACCAGTATCCATATCAAAACCTATGTAGCACCGACACTCCAAAAGGGCGCCATGTCCACGTATTGGACACGGGGACACAGCGGGGACACGCCCAAATACGTATTGGACACGCCACGTGGCGTGTCCAATAGTTTTTATTATTTTTTGATAGGGGACACGGCGGGGACACAGCTGGGACACGGCTGGGGACACGCCGGGGACACGGCTAGGGGTCAAAATGTAATATTTTTAAAATTTTTGGGGGTTAATATGAAATTATTCAAAACATTTGGGTTAAACTGTAATTTTCCCTTTGAAAAAAATTTATACAATTTGTGAAATTATTCATATATAATGGTTCATAATTTTTTTTATATATATGTACATATGTTTATTTTTTATTTTTTTATTTATACACGTGGCGTGTCCCCTGCCGTGTCCGTATCCCCATTTTTTTGGAATTGCCGTGTCCCGTGTCCGTATCCGTATCCGTATGCGTGTCCGTGCTACATAGATCAAAACATCTAATGAGAACATAAATTACGTCACGGACAAAACAAAACCTAATAATTTCAAAAAAGCAACTTCATTTATCAAAATTGCGTCACGGACATTGATAGCAAATTATAACCCAAGAAACTGAAGGTTGCTATGCTGAAGTAGGTGGCTTACTACATATGTTACCTATTTACGTAGTTTTTCCTCAATAACCAGACCATTGAAGAAAAGTGTTCCCTCTAATATTATGCAGCCTTAAGGGATCCTCCTGAGATCGGTTTGCCACAGAGGTTTTGGGTGGTGTACAAAATGGGAACCGGCCAGTATGATACAAAACAAGTAAAAATAGTATTCCCTCTAATATTAGTCTAGACCCTTGTAGAGCCAAAAAGTACTCTATGTACACCACACTGCCTCTGAAAGGCAAAAAGAAACAGGCAACTAATCAAATAAGAACTCTATGCATAGGTCCACTAAGAATGCCCATCGGAGTATTTTTCATATACTTCCACACAAATCAATGGATGAAGCTCAGAGACCAGATACCACCCTCTAAGGTTTGCATACCTCTCATGTTGAAGGTTTGCACATGGCAAAAACATACAAGGTTAGTTAGACCACAGATTGACAGGTTTGAGATTCTTTTGGAATACAATCCAAAGTGCAGACAGTCTCCCATAAGGGGGCAAGAGGTTCCTCATCAACTGACATCAACATACCACAGTGGTTGAACGACTCAAATCAGATGTGGGTGGCAAGACCATATGCATAAAAGTTCAACTTACCAGAGAGAAAAAAGAACCAGCTGCAAGATTTCTGACATCATGAGTATGATCTAGTTCTCTACTTCACAACGATAACGATAAGGAGCATGGGCATGATCTACGTTTCCAAATAACTAAAACACGAGTGTTGGGCACCCAATACTCAGACAAGGATATGGACTCTGTATCCGACATATTTGGCTGAACATTCACCTAGCAAGCATATTTTTTCATTCGGATTTACCATGAACTATGCGTGAAACTCCTATATGATGTATGAAATGCCCTAAGAGAATTAGTAAAGGCTAATTAATCGAGAGAAGAAAAAAAAGGAAATAAGCTACCAAATCTGAACTTTTGGCCTTATCCCCATCTCCTTAGGATAGAAATTAACTATGCTAGAACTACTGATATCACTGTAATCTTCATAGGCATCTTCCCATCATCATTTCTGAAGAAAACTGCTTCATACACAGGCCAATGATTCACCAACCCAAAACCTGGTATGAAAATCTGAAAAAACCGATCTTCAAACCCATTGTCTCGAACAAATGAGAGTAAATTGATCAGAGCTGACGTTGTCAAGGGCAAGAATAGCGATGAAGCAAATATGAATTCAAAATTGATTATAAGCTTTGACTGCCACTACAAAATTTGCAAAAGGTGTAGACCTCTGTCGTAGTTTCTCCTCCTTTTTCTCATCTATACTAATTTTACCCATTTGAAAACTACTTTTCCGCGATTACGATATCAAAAAAAAAGTTGGTTGTATGTTATAGGATGAAGGTTTGCACCCTGATATTTTGACTTGTTAAGGCTCGTAAAAAAGTTCAAGTTCGACTCAAACCTATGCAAGCTTGCCTCGAGCTTTGACTCGTAAAGAACCTTGAGTTCGACTAAAACCTATGCAAGCACAGCTCAGGCTCTTTTTTGCTACAAATTTTAACCAACAAACCTGATCATTATAAAACTCGGCTTAAGTCGGCTCGTTTACAGCCCTACTTCCTCTAAACAATAAAATTTTACCTCTTTGAAAACAATAGAGAGAAATTGTGTTTGACCCAAGTAAAACCTTTAAGCAAGACCATATAGAGAAATTGAAGTCATAAGTTGTTGACAGCTCTTGTTCAAGCCTATGATTGACTCGTCCTGATAATTTTTACCAATGAAATAACAACATGAATTGCGTGTGGTCTCTAAAACACAAAGTGCTTTCCGAGGGAAAAGTAAAAAATCATACGTCAGCTTGTTGGAGACAACAAAGAGGATGCAGGTAGCCACAGCATGCAATGCAGTTGCTAGATCTCCTAGGTGCATGCTCTGACTTGGAATTACCAATGATGGACACAGACTTGTATTCCCCATTCTCTCCCCTAGAGGAAACAAATTCGTTTTGTTAAAGGAAATAGTTCAGTGGGGATATTAGACTTGGAATGAAACTAAACAAATATAAAGGACAAGAACAGTACCTCAGGAACATGAAACTGTCCCCAGCAACTAATCTTTTTGATGTCACAAATGCACTCAATCCTGTTGTAAGCAAATGCCTCTTGGGTTGTCCTGCACATTTTTAATACATAGGTGAAATGAGGTCTCAGGTGCTCAAAGACAGTGTAAGAACTTTTGTTTCTTAACCTGCAAACATTATTAGTCTCGACGATCAAAGAAAGATGTTGTTCTCTTCTACTAAATCACAGCTGCAAATCCTTGGCTATCAATTCCTGCATGGGTGATTGCTGATTCATATCCTGAACAAGGATAGCAAGTAGTTCAATCAACAAAATGGCAATAATGAAAGAACTGGACAAGGTTGTCTTCAGAAAAAAGAAAAGAAAAAAGAACTGAACAATGTCAAAACAAGTTCAACATGAGGAGGATTTTACCAGCGCAGGGAGGCATTCACTGGCTTGCCTTCGAAGAACAGAAAATCCACCATGAGTGCTAGTATCAGAGGCAGTTAAAACCTTGCAGAATGATTTAAGCATTGGCGTCAGAGGTTCCGGATTGTAAGAATCAGGACTTGTTGGTTCACTTTGCTGCATACATAACTTATAATGGTTAATAACGACGTAAAGTCCATCAGAAGAATGGAAAACTTAACTTCACAGGGTTTAAATGTTCATACATCTTGCTCTGGCACTAAAGTAATTCGAGCATAAACCTCATCAGTGTCTTGTTCAGCCTACAATCACAAACAATAATCTTGCAGAATCAACCATAGATTGAGTTGCTGTTACTTGCTGAATCAAAATTAGCGATTGAAAAAGAGGAAATTTTGCAATATAATGTTGAGAGTCTTCATCTAACAGTAGCAGAGATTGATTACTCCCTCTGCCACAAAAAGCCAAAGCAAATTAAAGCAATTCCAATGAATGATCAAGGACCCATTGTTGGATAGAAGCTGACATTGCCCTTCTCACATTCAGAAACCATGCGGACAGGACACAAATCTGAGTCAATAGTCAAAATCCTCATACTTACCAGAACTGATCTTGAAGCAATGCAATTCTGTACAACCATCCACACAATATGAACCTTCACACTGAGAGTAGACCAGGATCTTCTACGTGCCTTTGAGTTTCCATAAACTAACCTAAAGTGGTTTAATTAAAAAGGCAGAACGGCATGGGATGTCAATCAGCCGAAATTGAAAAGGGAGACTGCATGAAGCAATGCAATTCTGTACAACCATCCACACAAATATGAACCTTCACACTAAGAGTAGACCAGGATCTTCTATGTGCCTTTGAGTTTCCTAAAGTGGTTTAACTAAAAAGGCAGAACAGCATGGGATGTCAATCAGCCGAAATTGAAAAGGGAGACTGCATGAAAATATACGAATTTTTTTACTTTTTGGTTCATTTTGTGTTAGGTAGCTGACAGCATGTAAAAGACTCCGTTATACACATATGACATGAATCCATTTACGACGAAGGAAAGTACTCCCAAAAACAGTTTGTAACGGTATGGAACAGCAATAAACACAGTGTCATCAATCTACTTCTCACGAACTATTCTTAATTGGCAAAACATGCTATACCATTATCCATATCCTGAAAAACTGCGACGCTGATACAAAGAAAGAAGCATGACCAAAATTTACCCAAAGCTCCAAAATGTGCAACAAACTTTACGATGCAAGGCAGAGTCTTGCTTCTATGCCTAATTCAAAAGCTAAGCAAAATAAGGTCATGTAGTCAGTAGTCTGGATCCAACTATCCATACATTCATAATTTCATATTGAAAAACCACTAGAAAGTATAACATACACCGAATTACATTTTGATAGGACTCTCAAGTAAAGCAAATAACTCCAAAATATTACCAAAACCATTAGAGCATACATCGCCAAATCAGCCATAAGATGCCATTGTATTGCATGATCAAATTGAATGATCTGATTCCGATGGCTCTTTTGGCACATTTGAGGGCTTTCCTCAATTGACAAGAGAAAGAGAAATTTCAGGCATCTATATAACCCATCCATGAATGAACCGACAATGGAACTGGCACGCGTTGCTCACTGCTAAGAGTTATTGCTATAGTGTCTATAACTATTTCCATAGGGATTGTTAATGCCAATACAAAATATGTCCAAACACAAGCAAATACTGCGCCATCATTTTTGAAAACTAGATAACTAGTAAGTCCACCGACTGCCTCATGAGGTGCAACAAACAAACAGTAACTTGTGCAATTAAACCATTGATACTATTATAAAGTTCACAAAATAAAACTAGAAGCTGAAAATTTCAGATACCAATTACCAGACAGTCCTCACATTCTTGGCTGCAGATGTGGTTCTGTTTCTGGAAAACACCCGTTGTTGTAGAGAGAGAAAGAGACGATGGGTGTGGCCGCGTGGATGAGTTCACCAGCTCCGGTCGCCCGAGTTGCGAACACACCTCTTGCCGGCTGACTAATTGACCGGAACTCGGACCGGCGACGGTGACGGGAGGTCGAGTTGGATCGGCGACGTTGTTATAACGGACTGCAAGTCTACGACCAGGAGGAGGAAAAATGTCTTTTGAAGTTGTAATCAAGTGCTCCCGTCTCATTTTTTCTCAATTTTTTTCTACATATATCTTCTCCGATTAAATACCAAGAAGTTTACGATTGACTTGATATCTTACACAATCATTGAAATCGACGAGTTCTACAATGTGGACAAATCGGATCATAAATATAATTCCAAAGTAAGGTCGAAATTTTCCAAAAACGGAGGAGAAGAGAAGCCTTCTTCTCTAGTTTCATAAGAGTTATAATCAAGTGTACCTCAATAACTTTTTCTCCATTTTTTTAGAGATATATCTTCTCCGATTAATAACCATTTGATACTTGATTGAATTCATACTTTACAAAAACATTTTTATCAACAATTTATACAATCAGGAGGAATCAGATCATGAAATTAATTCCAAAATAAGTTTGAAAATTGCCAAAAAAGGAGAGAAGCCATGTTCTTAACACTTCGCAGATAGAAGATGAGAAGTCTTTCGACTACAGAACTCGCGCTTCGGAACCCCGCGTTGCTTGTTTCTCGGACTTGTTTTAGATACAAGCCAAACTCGTGGTTCAGAAATGCGAGGTTTCACTAATCCAAACAATTATGCGGCCAGATGCAAATTTTTGCGGCCAAAGTTTAAGAAAGAAGCGTAACTGCATTTCACGCTTTGTGGAATATCGTGTTTCACAAGTGCGTGTTTGTGGTTTGATGAATCTTCTTCTTCTCGCACAAAACAGAAACACAGGGCTCGATTACGGAGAACACCGATCGAACACTTTGTATTTGTATTATTACCTTTTGCAGCATACTAATTCCACTTCCACATGAATATCTGTAGATTTTACTCAGTGGATGAAGATGATTGGGCATTTTAACTAAGAATTTGTTGTGTTTGAGACTAGAATTGTTCAGTTACTACTTGTATAGTAATGCCTGTCTTCAATCCGTTGCAGCCAACTTGTGGTGTAAACGAGCCGAGCTTCCTAGTGTTTGAGTTCGGCTAGTTTACTGAACAAGCCCAAAACTCAACCTCCAGCTCGGCTCGTTTATAAACGCGCCCAGCCCTTAATGAGCCGAGTCTAGCTAATTTACCAAACTAGCCTCTTTAAACAAGCTGAGCCGATACAAACGAGCAAAGCTTTTGTGAGACGAGCCGAGTTTTTGAGTGCTAAGCTCGGCTCGTTTAGTAAACCAGCCCAAAACTCGAGCTCGATCTCAATTTGATTACTAAATGAGCCGAGCCGAGCCTACCCTAGCCACGAGCTGCTCAAGTAGCTCGGTTCGTTTGCAGCCCGGGACTGTTGCTATAAACGGTGGAACTTTATTTACCTTCTAGGCTTTACTTGGACAGAGGTGGATTTCAAATGAATGGATTTTTCATTATTATACAGCTAATGGATAGCTCAGATATGGATTCCTTTATGAGTTAGGAGATCGTGATTTAAATAATATTTAATAGGAGTGATTAGAGATCATTGATCTTGAGGATTGTAACAATACATGAATTAAATGTTCTAGCTTTGGTCTACTTTCATATGCTTGTTGAAATTGAACATAAAATCTCTTCATTTGAATTCCATGTCTATCCAAACAGAACCTTAATATTTCCTTTTGTCAAACAGTTGCAGATGTCAAAGATCTTATGGTGAGGATTTTGTCTACTCTGCGTTGGTGTTTGAGAAATCTGGCTATACACTTCTGCCACTTGTCTCTAGTGTTCTATTGCTCCTAGTTGACAATCTATTTATCCAGGCCAAATCTGAAGAAATTTAAAACGGGTAACCTTCAATGATTTCTGATGTCTTTTTACTTCTTTTCCAAAGTAAGATAACGGTGTTTGTCAATCTTAAGGTGTCCAACAGTCCAACTAGAGTACTTCAAGAAAAAAAACAAATTTAGGTTAATCAATAATCGCCATGTTAGTCGCAACAGAAGCCATTGTTTCAGACATAAGCTCTGCTCCTTTTGGTTTCGTTGCGCGATATTTCAGTGGCTTTGCAGGTCCACGGCTGGGCTCGCCTAGTGTTGGTATTTGGCTACTAGTATTCCCTTGTTGAGTTGCAAATCCATTTCCACCGCCCGTGCTAGTGTCACATAAGTCTTCTCCCACCACATTATCATTGAAATCTGATAAGTTTTCCTCGAATAGTTAGCATTAAGATCCTTTGCTGAACATACCCATTCGCCAGTAGCTTGATCATTGCCACACAAAATAGCTAGTTCGTCTAGCATCTCAATCTTCTTACCTCATAAATGTTTTGCATCTGGATTTGCCTGCACTAGTCATATGCCTCAAAAATATAAACCACCATCCCGTTGAGCAAAAAATTCCTAATCGAATATGATGGTATAATACTTACAGCCACATATGTAGCCCACACTTCATCGCTGCACATCCATTTTTTTCACTGGATTCCAAGAGAAACTACTTTTACTCAACATTTCTTGAATGAATCTCTGTATAGACGATTAACAATATGATTGCGAGTCAAAAGAGGTTAAAACTCAAGTTCATAGTTGAACAGGCTGCAGTATATGCTTGGTCTTTAGAACCCTTATCCACTTTGTAGCCTTCATTATTAGCTTGATACACTCGTTCTCTTCAGTCCAAACTATGTTCTTCCCCTTTTGCTTCCTGTCCTTATTGGATATTGAGTGTCATCTGGCTCCATTCCTAAAACAACAGCTCATAAGTATCGTTTCAGCAATAATGTAAGGTATGACAATATAAAAAAGCATTCAAAAAATATTGAACCATTCCATACAAATTATATACTTGACAATCAAGTACAGGAGTTCAACATAAAACCAAAGACTACCATTCAGATGTATCTAGAACGGAGAATTCAGCATTTTCAAACATTGAATTGACGTCCTATAGAAAAATCAGCCCACATTGCGTTCATTATTTCGGTTCGAATTCTCTTTCCTTCCCTTCCATGTTCAGCCCTATTCAAATGTGTCTCAACTGTATCATGAATAGGAGCAGTTTAATTTGCAAGCTCTCGGTCAACAATATGTAAATGGGATCATTTGGCATTACTCCTAGAATATGATTGTGAACAATACAAGCAGCGATTACTAGCTTTCTTTGCGTTGCATAGCTAAATATCGATTGGTTCTCAAACCAAAATTTTGATTAGCTTTTTTAATACCCCAAATGCTTGCTCGATTGCATTTCGTAGTGACGAGTATCTATGGCTAAGCAATTCTTTTGCTGTTGCAGGCACATGACCTCTTATTCCATTAAGTCATGATTCCAAGTTACAATATCAAAATTGTCTTGGTTCCACTCATAACATCCGGTTCAAGATGGAATCAAGATAACACCCAAGAGTAATATGGTATTTAGAAGGTGGACCCATTCCATCCGAAGTTAGAGCCCTGTGGAAGGGGAAATAGCAAAAAGAGAAGAAGAAAGAATCAGCACCATAAGAAATTGAAGGAGATTGCAAGAAAAAACTCTGGACATTCTCTGACAGAGAGGGCATAACATAAGTTCTTTCTAAGGGCAAAAGAAAACCATAGATGTTGAAATCTTAAGAAGTAGAGATACCAACAAAAGCACTATCCATTGTTCTGAACTATAAGGGCTTATTTACATTATCTAGGACTGGTGTAAAGCATGTAGACAATGTGCATATTATTGACTTTGATTGGCCTAAACAAGCAGGAAGAACGCAATGATAAACACATGAGTGTGTGGCAGTACTTTGATTCCGATGCTGCGAAATGAAAGTTGTCAGGGATAGTTAAAAGCCGTGATATAGCTTGCCTTAGTGTCATAGAATCTCAGAAAGAATCGTGACTTGGGAACAGACAACTTGGTTGCAAGTATTGCTGAAATTGCAGCACTAAGGTTCTTATTCACATCTGGAGTGAGGCTCCCAATGGAAACCAACTAGCTGGTGGCTGCCCCACCAAAAGCCACGGGAACTGAACCCTTCAACACAATCATTACATACTGTAAATAAAGAAACAAAACCTTCCTTTTTAAACCAGCAGTAGTGCGTGGTCCTTTTCAAGAAAAAGTTAGTTTTTGACTCTTTGATGCAACATATACAATCTGTACAAGCAAGTGAACCCAATTTCAAATGACGAAATCCTGTCCCAGAGTGGTAGAGCAACAGATTCTGTCCCTTCCAAACTAAAATATTAAAACTGCTCTCAAGGTTCAAGAGAGCAAGATATTTAAAGCTTCACAAAAGAAAGCGTTACTAGAAACATAAGAAAGTGAAACTGGGGAAACGAGAAGCCAATTTATAGAGCAACAAAGTGTTCATCCCCCATCAGTTAGTAGGTGATTGTCAACATGACTCGGTCATCGAGTAAAGAAGACTAATGCCTTCAAGTAGGGGTGCAATCAAAGAGAAACAAATGCACTGCAGTGGTGGTGCTGAGAGTAGATAAAAGAAGAAGTAAAGATGGAGTTACTTTATAGGAAAGGAAACATAATGGACTCTCTCCTACAAAATCACCTGTTTCGATAGCTTTCAAGTAGAGAAATGGGAACAAACCATATTCCTTTTCCTAATAAGCACAAAACAAAACTATCTACCGCCTGTCATTTATCGTTTATCTTTTCCGAGTAAGGGAGAGAATAACACGTCTTGCTCTTCTTTTTCCTCATAAATTATCCAAACAAGATGGAAAGATGCCATTATCAATTTTATTTTCTATTGCTCTTTTATTTTATTAACAGTTTGGTTTGTTTTCATTTCCCTCCTAACCTCTTTCCTTTTCTCACCAATTGGACAGTAATTGAGGACGGTGTAAACCTAAAGTACACCCGAATCAAGATTTACAGGTAGTGGTAGTTCGCCATGAAGCATATCAAAGCAGAAAAATGAAACAAGTAGCCTGAATTAAAAGCAACCAGCAAATGATGCACAAAAAATGTACTGGTGCAAAAGTACTAGACCACAATACGTATAAATTTGGGAAAAGTCCAGTTTACCGGCGCTTTTCCTTGAGGTTTAAACTTGACCACAGAACCCCCACTTGGTGTATAGATCTCCACCCATTTTAACAGTTTATGAATCATGTGCCATACGCACATAGTTTGCAAAAACCCATGTCAATGAGTATTTTTCCCTCCCAAATGAAGACCAAAAGATGCCCTGAGGCTATAAATAAAAAGGAAAGTCTCAATGTTCTCCTCTTCTCCACACCAGCAGCAAGATTCAGGCCCACCCACCCATATTACCATGAATACTACTATGTACTCCCTCATCTCCATCCTCGTATTTCTGGCCCTTAACCTTTAAGATCCCCATTCATCTTCTTCCTCTCCGTAGTGAAATGTCTCTCTCAAGCATTGCAATACGCGAAACCATTACAAGCAACCAATAAATGATCTGAAGCTATAAAGAGCTCAGTCTACAATGAGTCTGGTAGATTTATAACCTCACATTTCGAATACGAGGTTCTAGTAGAAGCCTTCAACCGCGAAAGCTCTGAATTCATAAATGGAGTTCAAGTTTACAAAGACTATAGGCCGAAAAAGGACTGCCTTCAGAAGAGCCAAATGTCAAACACGGGGAGACATACACCTTGCATCGATTTCTAATGCCGTAAGCCACCCATTGTACCTTAGATTGTTCCTCACATTCTTGGGTGCAGATGTGGTTCTGTTTCTGGCAAACACCCGTTGTTGTAGAGAGAGAAATAGACGATGGGTGTGGCCGCGTGGATGAGTTCACCAACTCCGGTCGTCCGAGTTGCGAACACACCTCTTTCGGCTGACTAATTGACCAGAACTAGGATCGGCGACGGTGACGTGAAGGTCGACTTGGATCGGCGACGATGTTTAACGGACTGCAAGTTTACGACCAGGAGAAGGAAAAATGTCTTTTAAAGTTGTAATCAAGTGTTCCCGGCACACTTTTTCTCAAATTTTTTCAATATATATCTTCTCCGATTAAATACCAAGAAGTTTGCGATTAACTTGATATCTTACACAATCATTGTAATTGACAATTTCTACAATGTGGATAAATTGGATCATAAATATGATCCCAAAGTAGGGTCGAAAATCCCCAAAAACAGAGGAGAAGCCAAGCTTTCTTCACTAGTTTCATAAGAGTTGTAATCAAGTGTGTGTAACTAACTTTTTCTCATATATTTTAGAGACATATCATCTCCGATTAACAACCATTTGGTACTCAATTGAATTTTTACCTTACAAAAACATTTAAATCAACAAGTTATACAATCAGGAGGAATCGGATCATGAAAAAAATTCCAAAATAAGTTTGAAAATTGGCCAAAAAAGGTAGAATTCTTATTCTTAACACTTCGCAGATCGAAAATGAGAAGTCTGTCCACACAGAACTCGCGTTTACGGAACACGGGTTTCGTAGAACGAATGATGCGGCCAGATACAAGCCTAACTCGTGCTTGAGAAATGCGAGTTCCCACTGATACAAATGTTAGCGGCCAGGAGCCAAAGTTTAAGAAAGAAGCGTAACTGCATTTCACGCTTTGTGGAATATCGTGTTTAACAAATGCGTGTTTGTGGTTAGACGAATATTGTTCTCGCACAAAACAGAAACACAGGGCTCCAGAGAAACTTACGAAGATCACCGATCGAGCACCGAACTCGATCAGGCAGAGGCAGGCAGCATAATTCCTCGATCGATTCATCCAAAGTGTACGTATGTATTTCAGTATTTGTATTTGTATTTCCCTCAGGTCAGTTTTATATAATATATATACCTTTTGCAGCTTTCTAATTCCTCTTCCACTTGAATATCTGTAGAATTATTTTACTCATCAGTGGATGAAGATGATTGGGCATTTTAACAAAGGTAAGAATTTCTGTTGCGTTTAATTGAGAGTACTGGAATTTGTTCAGTGACTACTGGAAGTGCATGGTTGTCGCTAGCGTAATTGATTGGGTTGACATAAGAGAAATAGTGACTGCTGTATGCTATTATCCTAGTAGAAAGGTTTGGAGAAGTTCTGGCCTTCTGTCCTTCTTGTAAAATGTTGCTTGAAAATTATGGGAGTTGGTTTTAGATGATGATGCATTGCCATAGGTATGCACATGTCCTTCACCAGACACTCATTGCAAGTCTTGCTCGAGCTTTTTGTATTATTGGAACAACACAAAGATGTTTATTTCCTTAATTCTTTTTTTTTTTTTTAAGTGCACAAAATTTTATTAGGCTCAAACCAAGAAACAAAGTACAAAGGATAGAATCCCCTAAAAAGAAATAACAATACAGGCAGCCATATAAAGCAGCTCTAAACAAAAAAACAAAATCAAAGAACACACTGTAGAAAAACTATACAGATTGCATGATCCTATGAGGCAGGCCCCATATCTCACAAATACTCCGATTTTGCGAGGATTGTTTTACATTCCTTCTGGAGCTAAGGAAAGCACGAATCCCATCGGCTATATCTGTTGCCACTTGAGTATGATCCTTCATCTTTGCACAGAAAATACGAGAGTTTCTTTCCTGCCAAAGACCATAAATAGTAGCTGCCAATGTACACTTCAAACTAACAAATCTGAAACTATCCCAAGATACATTGCCCTGCAGCCAATCAAGGACATCTCCCATATTATTAGGAATGCCAACCACTCTATTCTTTAACACCAAGTACTGCCTAACACGTGTAGAATACGAACAATTAAAGAACAAGTGATGATGTGATTCCTCCTCATCCTGGTAGAGGCAGCAAAGAGCATCCACAGCCATACCCCAGTTTCTCAATCTGTCCTTAGTACTCAGTCTGTGAAGAGCTGCCAACCAAAGTATAAAAGACCATTTGGGACATTATGACTACCCCAAATAACCTTGAACCGAGGCTGAATAGGGAATTTCTCCCGAATAGCTTCCCAAGCAGACTTAATAGTGAAAATACCCCTAGGATGAGGCACCCAAATTACTGAATCCACCCTCTCAGGGTGTGGAACCAAATTCTGAGGAGTGTGAAAGATGATGGTTTGGATAAGGGGGTTTCTTAGTCTGGGCCATCTCCAAGCCCCATTTTCAACTATTGAAGCCACCTTAGCCCTTAAAAAGATCTGCCAACATTATGCACCACTCTATCCCCAAATCGATCATATAAGGGACCAAGTGGGTGCCAATTATCCCACCATAAGAAGGTCTTTTCTCCATTACCAATCTGATATTTAATGAGGGATTGACCTAACCTTCTAAGACCAAGTAGCTTTCTCATAGTCCAAGAGGCATCACACGGAACCTCCATAGCCCAAAGACACTGATCTTTAATGATGTATGTGTGCACCCATTTGATCCATAACGTGTCTGCCTTCATACACAGAGCCCAAAGATGTTTAAGCATGGCAGCCCTATTCCAAACTTTGATCCTCTTGAAACCTAACCCACCTTCCTCCGTAGGACAGCAAAGATGAGTCCATTTTACTTTAGCACCAGAGTGTTTGAGTTCAGGACCAGACCAAAGAAAGGCCATTAAGGTACATTCAATATCCTTAATCACTTTACCAGGAAGGATAAAAATGGTGCTCCAATAGACTTGAATACTAAACAAGACAGATTGAATAAGAAGGGTTCTACCTCCATAGGATAAGGTAGTGTTGGACCAAGACACAATTCTATGAAGAATTTTCTCTTTCAAGATAGCACAATCCTCTGACCTTAGAGCAATAGAAATTAAAGGGACACCAAGGTATTTAACAGGGAATTTTCCCTCAGGAAAGGGAAGAATATTTTGCATTTGTATCTTCAGCTGATCAGCAACATTCTCATAGAACACAGCACTTTATCTGCACTTTCCTTAATCCTTTATCTGTACAATGTCCTTAAGTTAGCGTGAAACTCGGAAAATTAACATTGTGGGATCATGTTTTGCGTGGGTCGGATAGTCAGTTGCAGCTGGAATCAGTTGGAGCTGGAAGGTGAGATATGTTTGAAGGGGAAAAAGAAGTTAGGAGTACCCTGCAAGAGGATAACTGGCTTTCAGGTAAGTGCCCCTTGCCTTCTCTTCGCTAGTAGACAAAACAAAGTACACGACTTCCTTTTTCCGGATGCATTTCAGTCTGCGTCTCATATAGACTCTCATGTTGGTCACTTCATCTCTTTACAGTTTTCTCCCAGTGATCCAACCAAAGTTCTTGTCACTTCTGCTGATTCCCAAGTTCGAGTACTTTGTGGTGTTGATGTCATCCTCAAATTCAAGGGTGAACATTGAGTTTTTTTCAGTTGTGTTGTTTATTCCCCTTAACGCAGCATTAAGATTCAATCAAGCTTTATAAAATGTAAGCAAGCACAAAAATGCCGTAGCAAATCCTTTACAAACATCAACTAGCAGCGCAATCTGAAAGTAATGAATGAAAACAACTATCACTCCTATAAAGCTATGTATGATACAGGCGGCAGGGCGGAGCCAGCTAACGTGTGGGTGGGGGGCACGTGCCACCCCCCCCTTTCAGAAATACTGGGAAAAAAAACTGGTAAATAAAAATATACTAGTATGTCACGAATACACAAAGTGTGCTTTGTTCGTGTGGCTAAGGAGGGTACCATTTGGTAAGTGCTTGAGGCACCACACAGGAGTCCACCAAATGTTTTCCTTTTTTCCAAAACCTCCTCATAGCTAGAGCTGTTCTCTCTCTCTCTCTCTCTCTCTCTCTCTCATTTTTTGTATAGTTCCCGCAAGGTTTGTTATTTTTCCCATTAATTGGAGAGGAATGTGTGGTATTAAATTTTTCCTCACAAATTTAGTATTTTTACTGCTTGTTTTTTTTATGGGTTATGGTGCCTGTAAATAAGCATATAAAGTGAATTCACAACTATGCTACACATTAATACTTTTTCTACACTTTGGGTGAAAGAGGGATGCTCCATTGCCTTTGGCATCCCCAGAAACTTGTCAATTTATTAGCTTGAGGTACAAAATCGATCGATAGAAAAGGGAGAAAGCGGGATGTAGCATTTCCATGAATCCAATTGGTGCCACACCATATCCAAATTCTGGTTCCGCCCCTGACAGGCGGGATGGTTAACAGATAGCCATGTTTTTGGCAGAACTGAAATACCCAACTTGTCACTTCTCCTGACCAGCAAGGAAGTTTCATATGCTTTGGTGCAGCTAACTGTGTATTGACCTTTCATGCATGTTCCTAGCTAACTTCAGACAGACTACTACATTATCACTGACCATTTGTCCTCATTTGACAAATTTAGAACCACAAATCAACTCCAATTCAATAGTTATGCCAAATATTAACTTTTTCCTTCAGTGGACGTATTGCTTTCTTGGTTACAAAGAATGATTGGCTCTTTGTGCTACCTTTAAATTATATGATCTTTATGCAACCCGAGATAATTCTTTCTACTGAACTCAAGTGCTAATATTTTGACTGTTAACTGTTGTCCTCTCCCCATTCTTTAGGCCCATGAAAGACACATAGTCCGGCGACTGCATCTTTCACTGCAGATGGGGAACATATCGTCTCAGCAGGAGACGACTCAAATGTGTATGTCTGGGACTATATTAGCAAGGGCTCAACTTCTTCCGAAACAAAGAAGGTGTCCGTGTGATCATCTTATGAGCGCTTTGTTTCTCACAACACGTCGATTGCTATACCTCGGTGTGGTATGAAAACCATGTCTGGTTCACTTTCGACTCCCCCTATGGGAGATGATGATCTGGATCTTGGGGGAATAGGCAATGTGATCAAAGCTTACTCAACAGCCTAAATTTTTCTCCTCGTGATTGTTTCCCTTTAAATCACGGGCTGTTTTTAGAGTCTTTTCCAAAGGGATCTGCGACTTGGCCAGAGGAGACACTTCCTGATTCAAGTCAAATGGCAGTTTTGCCGTCAATGGGTAGATCCAAGTGCAAACTTTTGGCAAGTGCTTGCCAGAACAGTTGCAGTTCTAGTACGTGGGGCCTTGTGATTGTAACTGCAGGCCGTGACGGGCGGCTCAGGACATATCAGAATAACGGGTTGCCTATTCGGGTTTGAAAACCCAGTGTTTTGGGTGCCATTGGATTTTGATGATACTCATTTGTTGGCTACTATAGGGATCGCAGTGACTGGAACATTTGTGGCTAGGTTAGTTTTGCATGTATCTAAGTATGTACAGTGTAATGTAGAGTTGCAGCAGGAATCTGGTTTTTTTATTCAGATGAAGAGGTGTAATTTCATTGATTCTTCTACAAACCAGCCATTTGGCAACATATGGGCTGAAATTCCTTTTGTAATGGATATCATTATTCAGATCATCCGTATAAAATTCTTTGATTTGTTGAGTAAACGCGTTTATGGCCGGCTGATTCCATATATGTATCATCAGAAGTCAAAAGAGCTAACATGGGAACATTTTGGTTTGTGCAGAATGATATACATCTATAATCAGATAGTAGTGATGATTCTTTCTCGACCAGCAAGTTCGCAGTAGTTTCCAAAGAACATATTTTAGATTTTAATACCTCTGAAGCTGCACTATTATGTCTGTTAAACTTCTATTGGTTCTGATTTGATTGTAGGCAAAAAAAAAAAAAAACTTTAAATATTGGTCAACCTCAAGGGGTTGTCGCAATGATTAAGCGAGTTGTATCAGCGAGGCTTACCACCCAAGGTCGCAGGGACACCCATCCATCCATGTCCTCGCCCCACAATGAAATGTGTTTATCGATTATATATCCTTGCACCCCAAGAACACTTGAGTTGTGTCAGCTCCGTTGGTCCCCTTCAATGACCCAATCAATCTTAGTGATAACTGGGCCAAAACACATTATAAGGAGTATCAATTTAGTAGTCTTAGAGATTGTGCCAAAATAACATAGATGAATAGAAAAACAATTGACGAGTACATGCATAATTGGCCATTCCTTGTCCTGAACACCACATGATAAACCGAGCTCGGTTATAGATAAGCCCTATAAAGCACTGACATTCCTAATTGCTTGCCGTATTCGTGTCGGATACTCTGGGGACACGCAACGACACCTGGAGGACACATGGGACACGTATGGAACACGCCATGTGGCATGTCAAATAAATGTAATTATTTTAAGCGGGGGACACTTTGGGGACATGTGTCTAAAATATGAACACGGATGGAAACACGGTAAGGACAAATTTACTAGTATTGCAAGCTTCTTTTGGGGTATGATATTCCAAAAATAGAAGGACAAAGTAGGAGTATGAACAAATGATCAAATAAAATCATCGTTTGACTTGTAGCAGTAATTAAAAAGGAAACAATAAAATTTGAGCAATGTTGGATACCCCAAAAATGCATTGATTTTTCATTTGGGGGTATTTTTGGGTACCCTTTCGGGGAACATAGAATTATTGATAAAAATTTTAACCCAACAATTATGGAGTAATTGTTTAGTTGGTTTCCGGATGGAATGTTCATGTTAATAACATTTGAATATCGACCCTTAATATACACATTTTTGGTCGGACTCCCCGGCGTTCGTATCCCTATTATTTAAATTCTCGTATCCGTGTCATTGTTCAAGCTTCTTAGAACAAGTCTAACTTAACCAGATTTCCCTTGTTGACCCCATCCAATGGCGTATTTTACTGGTCGGTTAACCTCTACCTACTTCGTGCCTTACAAGTTTGGTAGCACGAAAGTAAGCCCGCTACAAGAGGATTGTTGAACTCAAGACTTCCCAAAGCTCCATGGATATATTCTTGATCCTGAATTAACACTCATACTGGAGGTATATTATTCCTTATAGTAATCAAATTCTAATTTACCCAAGATTTCGAACATTCCAAAAATAGACTAATTCAAATTAGCCCCAAACTGTTAAAATTATATAAAATAAAATAAAATAAAAAACACTTTGAAAAACTTGACAGATGGTGAGTTGGAGGGGATAAATTGATTCCACCTCACACTTAAATCGTAACGGCAAGATGTGAGTTTGGTTCGTGGGAAAACGGCATCGTCAGACTAACCCGTGCTTCAGATATCCAATTTCCAAAAAGTGCAGCCAAGAGTAAAAGAATGCGGCCAGATACAAAATTTAGCGGCCAAGAGTAAACAAGTGCGGCCAGGGTTTAAGAAAGAAGCGTAACTGGATTTCACACTTTGTGGAACATCGTGTTTCACAAATGCGTGTTTGTGCTTTGACGAATCTTACATAAACACAAGGCTCCAGAGAAACTTACGAAGAACATTGATTGAGCACCGAACTCGATCACGCAGCATTATTAATTCGTCGATCGATTCATTCAAAGCATGTATTTCAGTATTTGCTTTTCCTTGAAAAAAAAAAAAAAGCAAGTCACCTGCAGGTCGCCTTCTCCATTTGCTTTTCCTTGAAAAAAAAATTCTCAATGGTTGAGGCACTTCTAGTATCAAGTTTATATGGAAGCCAAAAATGTAGACAAACAAACCTTGAAAATGTATATATGTTTGGAATTAGGAAAACCTCTAAAAGACTTGTGACTGATGTTCGTATGCTTTAGCTATACATAGATCCCAGTAAAAGCAAGCAGCGCATCTCCTGAGGGTAAATAACAAATGCTCTAGCTTTTATAGGATCTGCATTTAAGTACACAAAAGTCAAGCGCAGTCATTCGGCTATTGATGTCAATATCTTCAACATCCATTAGAGCCTAGTAAAGCTCATTATAATCTATGCAAGGCAAACTCTTCTCATATGCATCAGCGAGTCTCGCCATGTTAGTCGCAACAGAAGCCATCGTTTCAGACATAAGCTCTACTCCTTTTGGTTTCATTGAGAGATATTTCAGTGGCTTTGCAGGTCCACGGCTGGGCTTGCCTAGTGTTGGTATTTGGCTACTAGTATTCCCCTGTTGAGTTGCAAATCCATTTCCGCCGCCTGTGCTAGTGTCACATAAGCCTTCTCCCACCACATTATCATTGAAATCTGATAAGTTTTCCTCGAATAGTTAGCATTAAGATCCTTTGCTGAACATACCCATTCGCCAGTAGCTTGATCATTGCCACACACAATAGCTAGTTCATCTAGCATCTCAATCTTCTTACCTTGTAAACATTTTGCATCTGAATTTGCCTGCACTAGTCATATGCCTCAAAAATATAAACCACCATCCCATTGAGCAAAAAAAACCAAATCGAATATGATGGTATAATACTTACAGCCACATATGTAGCCCACACTTTTATTGCTGCACTCGACCATTTTTTTCACTAGATTCCAAGAGAAACTACTTTTGCTCTACATTTCTTGTATGAATCTGTATAGACAATGAACAATATGATTGCGAGTCAAAAGAGGTTAAAACTCAAGTTCATGGTTGAACATGCTGCAGTATATGCTTGGTCTTTAGAACCCTCATCCACTTTGTAGCCTTCATTAGCTTGATTGATACACTCATTCTCTTCAGTCAAACAATGTTCTTCCCCTTTTGCTTCCCGTCCTTATTGGATATTGAGTGTCACCTGGCTCCATTCCTAAAACAACAGCCCACAAGTATCGTTTTAGCAGTAATGTAAGTTATGACAATAGTCAATATATAAGCATTCAAAGAAGATTGAACCATACCATACAAATTATGTCCTTGACAATCAAGTACAGGAGTTCAACATAAAACCAAAGACTACCATTCAGATGTATCTAGAACGGAGAATTCAGCATTTTCAAACATTTAATTGACGTCCTATAGAAAAATCAGCTCACATTGCGTTCATTATGTCGGTTCGCATTCTATTTCCTTCCCTTCCATATTTAGCCCTATTCAAATGTGTCTCAATTGTATCATGAATAGGAGCAGTTTGATTTGCAAGCTCTCAGTCAACAATATGTAAATGGGATCATCTGCCATTACTCCTAGAATATGATTGTGCACAATACAAGCAGTGATTACTAGCTTTCTTCGCGTTGCATAGCTAAACATCGGTTCTCAAACCAAAATTTTGATTAGCTTTTTTAATACCCCAAATGCTCGCTCGATTGCATTTCGTAGTGACGAGTATCTATGGCTAAGCAATTCTTTTGCTGTTGCAGGCACACGACCTCTTATTCCATTTAGGTGGTATCTTGTACTTTGGAAAGGGGTAACGTAATGCCTTAGCAAAGGAAATCCTGCATCTAAAAGGTAGTTGTTGCCCTCACAAAGAACAATGTGTATTTTGAAAAGATGGTGTAAATTCAAAAGAGCTATTGTTATTCATATGCTAAATAATTACCTGGAGGGCAAGTGATTCCATCTTTCCTATTAATAGCACAGCTTAACATTCTACAATCAAATGCTGATACTTCCCAGCCAGTTAACACATATGTAAACCTCAAATCAAATGTGCATGCTGCTAGTAAATTTTGTTAAGGCCATTGTTTTCTCCCACGAAAACGTGCTATGTAATTAGCAGAAACTTTCAAAAAAAGGTGTGTACCATCAACTGCTCCAACACAATCTTACTCAGAGCAGTACCAGATGAGAGTATTTTAAAAAAGAAAGCATGTTAAGTATCTTTAAACTATTTTTGACGCAGTACGGTTTTACCTTGAAATATGGTGACATCCTATTATTGTTGCGGATCTCATTAGTTGTGTCCATTTTTCCCGTGGATTGCTTCAAATAGTGATCTTGCATGTCAATTAATGCATTAAGTACGATGTGGAAATACGGCAATATTGTTTGACCATACCGCTTCTGGTTGCATTTTGCATTACGGTTCTTGACACTGATATTTCATGCAAGAACATTGCAAATTGCTCCAGTCCTCAACAATACAATGCACAGTATCTTTCAACCTTCCAGTAGCCCTAAATACGAACGCAAACTTTTGGAAGCACTCTACATTCATTCGCAACAAGTTGGAACACCCTTCCTCATTTTGTGTTATGTCAACTACAAATACACGTTGGGTCAAATAGCAGTTACGTGGTGGCTTTCTATCATATTCTGCTAAATAGTATGCACCATACATACAAGTCAAGAAAATATAAAATTTTACATCAGTTACCAGTATCCATATCAAATCATCTAATGAGAACATAAATTACGTCACGGACAAAACAAAACCTAATAATTTCAAAAAAGCAACTTCATTTATCAAAATTATGTCACAGACATTGATAGCAAATTATAACCCAAGAAACTGAAGGTTGCTGTGCTGAAATAGGTGGCTTACTACATATGTTACCTATTTACGGAGTTTTTCCTCAATAACCAGACCATTGAAGAAAAGTGTTCCCTCTAATATTATACAGCCTTAAGGGATCCTCCTGAGATCGGTTTGCCACAAAGAGGTTTGGGTGGTCTACAAAATGGGAACCGGCCAGTATGATACAAAACAGGTAAAAATAGTGTTCCCTCTAATATTAGTCTGGACCCTTGTAGAGCCAAAAAGTACTCTATGTACACCACACTGCCTCTGAAAGGCAAAAAGAAACAGGCAACTAATCAAATAAGAACTCTATGCACAGGTCCACTTAGAATGCCCATCGGAGTATTTTTCTTATACTTCCACACAAATCAATGGATGAAGCTCAGAGACCAGATACCGCCCTCTAAGGTTTGCATACCTCTCATGTTGAAGGTTTGCACATGGCAAAAACATACAAGGTTAGTTAGACCACAGATTGACGGGTTTGAGATTCTTTTGGAATACAATCCAAAGTGCAGACAGTCTCCCATAAGGGGGCAAGAGGTTCCTCATCAACTGACATCAACATACCACATTGGTTGAACGACTCAAATAAGATGTGGGTGGCAAGACCATATGCATAAAAGTTCAACTTACCACAGAGAAAAAAGAACCAGCTGCAAGATTTCTGACATCATGAGTATCATCTAGTTCTCTACTTCACAACGATAATGATAAGGAGCATGGGCATGACCTACGTTTTCAAATAACTAAAACACGAGTGTTGGGCACTCAATACTCGGACAAGGATATGGACTCTGTATCCGACATATTTAGCTGGACATTCACTTAGCAAGCATATTTTTTCATTCGGATTTACCATGAACTATGCGTGAAACTCCTATATGATGTATGAAATGCCCTAAGAGAATTAGTAAAGGCTAATTAATCGAGAGAAGAAAAAAAAGGAAATAAGCTAACAAATCTGAACTTTTGGCCTTATCCCCATCTCCTTAGGATAGAAATTAACTATGCCAGAACTACTGATATCACTGTAACCTTCGTAGGCATCTTTCCATCATCATTTCTGAAGAAAACTGCTTCATACACAGGCCAACGATCCACCACCCCAAAACCAGCTATGAAAATCTGCAAAAACCGATCTTCAAACCCATTGTCTCGAACAAATGAGAATAAATTGATCAGAGCTGACGTTATCAAGGGCAAGAATAGCAGTGAAGCAACTATGAATTCGAAATTGATTATAAGCTTGGATTGCCACTACAAAATTTGCAAAAAGTGTAGGCCTCTGTCGTAGTTTCTCCTCCTTTTTCTCATCTATACTAATTTTACCCGTTTGAAAACTACTTTTCCGCGATTACGATATCAAAAAAAAAGTTGGTTGTATGTTATAGGATGAAGGTTTGCACCCTGATATTTTGACTTGTTAAGGCTCGTAAAAAAGTTCAAGTTCGACTCAAACCTATGCAAGCTCGCCTCGAGCTTTGACTCGTAATGGCTCGTAAAGAACCTTGAGTTCGACAAAACCTATGCAAGCTCAGCTCAGGCTCCTTTTTGCTACAAATTTTAACCAACGAACCTGAACATTAAAAAACTCGGCTCAAGTCGACTCGTTTACAGCCCTACTTCCTCTAAACAATAAAATTTTACCTCTTTGAAAACAATAGAGAGAAATTGTGTTTGATTCAAGTAAAACCTTTAAGCAAGACCATATAGAGAAACTGAAGTCATAACAGTTGTTGACAGCTTGTAGATATTTGTTCAAGCCTATGATTGACTCGTCCTGATAATTTTTACCAATGAAATAACAACATGAATTGCGTGTGGTCTCTAAAACACAAAGTGCTTTCCGAGGGAAATGTAAAAAATCATACGTCGGCTTGTTGGAGACAACAAAGAGGGTGCAGGTAGCCACAACATGCGATGCAGTTGCTAGATCTCCTAGGTGCATGCTCTGACTTGGAATTACCGATGATGGCATAGCGAACTGTTGATGAGCACCACGCTGAACACAGACTCGTATTCCCCATTCTCTCCCCTAGAGGAAACAAATTCGTTTTGTTAAAGGAAATAGTTCAGTGGGGATATTAGACTTGGAATGAAACTAAACAAAGATAAAGGACAAGAACAGTACCTCAGGAACATGAAACTGTCCCCAGCAACTAATCTTTTTGATGTAACAAATGCACTCCATCCTGTTGTAAGCAAATGCCTCTTGAGTTGTCCTACACATTTTTAATTCATAGGTGAAATGAGGTCTCAGGTGCTCAAAGACAGTGTAAGAACTTTTGTTTCTTAACCTGCAAACATTTGATCATATAAGGGTACTTCCTGTTATTAGTCTCGACGATCAAAGAAAGATGTTGTTCTCTTCTCCTAAATCACAGCTGCAAAATCCTTGGCTATCAGTTCCTGCATAGGTGATTGCGGATTCATATCCTGAACAAGGATACCAAGTAGTTCAATCAACAAAATGGCAATAATGAAAGAACTGGACAAGGTTTGTCTTCAGAAAGAAAAAAAAGAACTGAACAATGTCAAAACAAGTTCAACATGAGGAGGATTTTACCAGCGCAGGGAGGCATTCACTGGCGTGCCTTCGAAGAACAGAAAATCCACCATGAGTGCTAGTATCGGAGGCAGTTAAAACCTTGCAGCATGATTTAAGCATTGGCATCAGAGGTTCCGGATTGTAAGAATCATGACTTGTTGATTCACTTTGCTGCATACATAACTTATAATGGTTAATAACGACGTAAAGTCCATCAGAAGAATGGAAAACTTAACTTCAGAGGGTTTAAATGTTCATACATCTTGCTCTGGCACTAAAGTAATTCAAGCATAAACCTCATCAGTGTCTTGTTCAGCCTACAATCACAAACAAAAATCTTGCAGAATCAACCATAGATTGAGTTGCTGAATCAAAATTAGCGATTGAAAAAGAGGAAATTTTGCAATATAATGTTGAGAGTCTTCATCTTACAGTAGCAGAGATTGACTACTCCCTCTGCCACAAAAAGCCAAAGCAAATTAAAGCAATTCCAATGAATGATCAAGGACCCATTATTGGATGGAAGCTGACATTGCCCTTCTCACATTCAGAAACCATGCGGACAGGACACAAATCTGAGTCAATAGTCAAAATCCTCATACTCACCAGAACTGATCTTGAAGCAATGCAATTCTTTACAACCATCCACACAAATATGAACCTTCATAGTGAGAGTAGACCAGGATCTTCTACGTGCCTTTGAGTTTCCATAAACTAGCCTAAAGTGGTTTAACTAAAAAGGCAGAACGGCATGGAATGTCAATCAGCCGAAATTGAAAAGGGAGACTGCATGAAGCAATGCAATTCTGTACGACCATCCACACAAATATGAACCTTCACACTGAGAGTAGACCAGGATCTGCTACGTGCCTTTGAGTTTCCTAAAGTGGTTTAACTAAAAAGGCAGAACGGCATGGGATGTCAATCAGCCGAAATTGAAAAGGGACACTGCATGAAAATATACAAATTTTTTTACTTTTTGGTTCATTTTGTGTTAGGTAGCTGACAGCATGTAAAAGACTCCGTTAAACTCATATGACATGAATCCATTTACGACGAAGGAAAGTACTCCCAAAAACAGTTCGTAACGGTATGGAACAACAATAAACACAGTGTCATCAATCTACTTCTCACGAACTATTCTTAATTGGCAAAAACATGATATACCATTATCCATATCCTGAAAATTTGCAATGCTGATACATAGAAAGAAGCATGACCAAAATTTACCCAAAGCTCCAAAATGTGCAACAAACTCTACGATGCAAGGCAGAGTCTTGCTTCTATGCCTAATTCAAAAGCTAAGCAAAATAAGGTCATGTAGTCAGTAGTCTGGATCCAACTATCCATACATTCATATTGAAAAACCACTAGAAAGTACAGCATACACCGAATTACAGTTTGATAGGACTCTCAAGTAAAGCAAATAACTCCAAAATATTACCAAAACCATTAGAGCATACATCGCCAAATCAGCCATAAGATGCCATTGTATTGCATGATCAAATTGAATGATCTGATTCCGATGGCTCTTTTGGCACATTTGAGGGCTTTCCTCAATTGACAAGAGAAAGACAAATTTCAGGCATCTATATGACCCATCCATGAATGAACCGACAATGGAACTGGCACGCGTTGCTCACTGCTAAGAGTTATTGCTATAGTGAGTCAGTGACTATAGATATTTCCATAGGGATTGTTAATGCCAATACAAAATATGTCCAAAAACAAGCAAACACTGCGCCATCATTTTTGAAAACTAGATAACTAGTAAGTCCACTGACTGCCTCATGAGGTGCAACAAACAAACAGTAACTTGTGCAATTAAACCATTGATACCATAATAAAGTTCACAAAATAAAACTAGAAGCTGAAAAATTCAGATACCAATTACCAGACAGTCCACACCTCATAATGTGCGCAAAAAAGAAATTGAATTAGATGTTCCATTTACCTTATTGTACCTTAGATTGTTCCTCACATTCTTGGCTGCAGATGTGGTTCTGTTTCTAGCAATCACCCGGTGTTGTAGAGAGAGAAAGAGATGATGGGTGTGGCCGCGTGGATGAGTTCACATTCTTGGCTTTCTTGGCTGCAGATGTGGTTCTGTTTCTAGCTAACACCCGTTGTTGTAGAGAGACAAAGAGACGATGGGTGTGGCCGCGTGGATGAGTTCACCAGCTCCGGTCGCCCGAGTTGCGAACACACCTCTTGCCGGCTGACTAATTGACCGGAACTCGGATCGGCGACGGTGACGGGAGGTCGACTTGGATCGGTGAAGTTGTTATAACGGACTGCAAGTCTACGACCAGGAGGAGGAAAAATGTCTTTTGAAGTTGTAATCAAGTGCTCCCGTCTCATTTTTTCTCAATTTTTTTCTACATATATCTTCTCCGATTAAATACCAAAAAGTTTACGATTGACTTGATATCTTACAAAATCATTGAAATCAACGAGTTCTACAATGTGGACAAATCGGATCATAAATATAATTCCAAAGTAAGGTCGAAATTTTCCAAAAACGGAGGAGAAGAGAAGCCTTCCTCTCTAGTTTCATAAGAGTTATAATCAAGTGTACCTCACTAACTTTTTCCCCATTTTTTTAGAGATATATCTTCTCCGATTAATAACCATTTTATACTCAATTGAATTCATACTTTACGAAAACATTTTTATCAACAAGTTATACAATCAGGAGGAATCAGATCATGAAAGTAATTCCAAAATAAGTTTGAAAATTGCCAAAAAAGGGGAGAAGCCTTGTTCTTAACACTTCGCAGGTAGAAGATGAGAAGTCTTTCGACTACAGAACTCGCGCTTCGGAACCCCGCGTTGCTTGTTTCTCGGACTTGATTTAGATACAAGCCTAACTCGTGGTTCACCCCGCGTTGCTTGTTTCTCGGACTTGATTTAGATACAAGCCTAACTCGTGGTTCAGAAATGCGAGTTTTCACTAATTCAAACGGTGCCATTGCAAGATTATGCGTCCAGAAGTAAAAAGAATGCGGCCAGATACAAATTTCTGCGGTCAAGAGTAAAAAAAGGCGTCCAAAGTTCAAGAAAGAAGCCTAACTCGTGTTTCACAAGTGCGTGTTTGTGGTTTGACGAATCTTCTTCTTCTCGCACCAAACAGAAACACAGGGCTCGATTACGGAGAACACCGATCGAACACTTTGTATTTGTATTACCCCTCAGGTCAGTTTTATATAATATATATACCTTTTGCAGCATAATAATTCCACTTCCACATGAATATCTGTAGATATTTTTTTTTTTTTTTGGGGGGGGGGGTGGGGGGAATAATCTGTAGATTTTACTCAGTGGATGAAGATGATTGGGCATTTTAACTAAGAATTTGTTGTTCAGTTACTACTTGTATAGTAAATTAGTAATGCCTGTCTTCAATCCGTTGCAGCCAACTTGTGGTGTAAACGAGCCGAGCTTCCTAGTGTTTGAGTTTGGCTAGTATACTGAACAAGCCCAAAACTCAAGCTCGAGCTCGGCGCGTTTATAAATGCGCCCAGCCCTTAATGAGCCGAGTCTAGCTAATTTACCAAACTAGCCTCTGTAAACAAGCTGAGCCGATACAAACGAGCCAAACTTTTGTGAGACGAGTCGAGTTTTTGAGTGCTGAGCTTGGCTCGTTTAGTAAATCAGCCCAAAACTCGAGCTCGAGCTCAATTTGTTTGCTAAACGAGCCGAGCCTACCCCAGCCACAAGCTGCTCAAGTAGCTCGGTTCGTTTGCAGCCCGGGACTGTTGCTATAAACGGTGGAACTTTATTTACCTTTTAGGCTAAGGTGGTTTGGGAATGTCTACCGTAGACCAGGAGACATGGGCGGAACCAATATAGGGCAAGCGGGGTCACTTGACCCCGCTGAGTTCCAAAATACCTTTAGAGCAGGTATAGTTTTGAGGAGTATTTTGTAATTTTGCCCCAAAAGATATGTAATTTTGCCCCAAAAGATATATTTTAGCCCAAAAGGTCTCACAAAATTACATGTGTTGTAGATATTTGACCCCACTGTAACTAAATCCTGGGTCCGCCCCTGCCAGGAGATGCTGTAGTAAAGAGGAGCGGATAGGATAGCTTTGGGTAGCAATGCTACGGGGAGGGGTAGGCCTAAATTGACATTAGATGTTGTAGTGCGCAAAGATTTGAGTATAGTAGGTTTTGGTGAACAAGTGGCCCTCGACAGAGCTCAATAGAGAAAAAGGATTCATGTAGCCGACCCCAAGTGATTGGGACATAAGGCTCGGATTGGTTTGGTTTGGTTTGGTTAGGCTTTACTTGGATAGATGTGGATTTCAATTGAATGGATTTTTCATTATTATACAGCTAATGGATAGCTCAGATATGGATTCCTATATGAGTTAGGAGTGATTAGAGATCCTTGATCTTGAGGATTGTAACAATACAGGAATTAAATGTTCTAGCTTTGGTCTACTTTCATATGCTTGTCGAAATTGAACATAAAATCTCTTCATTTGAATTCCATGTCTATCCAAACAGAGCCTTAATATTTCCTTTTGTCATACAGTTGTTGCAGATGTCAAAAATCTTATGGTGAGGATTTTGTTAGTAACTCTGGCTTGGTGTTAGAGAAATCTGGCTATACACTTCTGTCACTTGTCTCTAGTGTTCTATTGCTCCTACTTGACATCTATTCCTCCGGGCCAAATCTGAAGAAATTTAAAACGGGTAACCTTCAATGACTTCTGATGTCTTTTTGCTTCTTTTCCATAGTAAGATAACGATGTTTGTCAATCCTAAGGTGTCCAACTAGAGTACTTTAAGAAAATAAATAAATTTAGGTTAATCAATAATCACTACCCATTCAAACGCAAAGGATTTGGAAAAGAAGGATGGGCAATTATTGAAATGATGTATGTAGCTAATTCAATGGAAAGTACAATTAGGCATTGAGCCCTCACTAGTGTAGAAGCGAACTCCGAATCGTATGGCATGGATTTTGAGATTGTATAAAGGAAGATGAGGAGATTTTAAGCCCCTAGGGCATATTTCCTTGTAAAATAATCTGAATACAAAGTCTCCGATAGTATCTTGGTGGAGTGGTTTTTAGAGACCTTAGAGACTTCAACTCGGCTTTGTTAGCTAAACATTTCTGGCAGATGGTGCAAAATCCAAATGCACTATGAACTAGCTCTTAGGGCATGCATGCTATTTCCCTCATCACTCCCCTCAGGCTGCAAACAGAGCTCGATGAGGTAGAAAGCTTTGGTTTTTCTTATCAACTCAGTTTCTCTATCTTTGTTCGAAGCAGTCATAACCTACACAGCTTTACGAAATACTAAATTCAGTAAGAAATTGAATTCATGTATTACTAAAGAGAGAACCTTTATTACTTTACCATCGGTGCACATCGTCATAGCTTTTATCTGTGTATCCACACTATAACTGCTTTATGTGATGGAATTTCTGGTTATGTGAAACGAGAAACTGCACTTCTAGAGTTCTAGTCATTGGCATGAGGAAATGACATCTCCTTAGAATACACCAGAATACTAGATATTAAAGGTCGATGTTAGTTATTTTACAAGCTTATATATTCTTCCTCCTTATCATTGTAGGAAAATTCAGTTGATGATTGTAATTCTGAAGCATTTGATGATATGGAAAACGGGAGTTCCGTCTTATAGCTCATCAAAAAACTGTCTTATGAATCTGTTCCGCTTAAAGATTCAGATTTTAGAAAATTCTCCAGGAGTATTTCAGTGATAAAGAAGCATATTTCAGAATTCAGTGCATCGCAAGGCGATAATAAAGACCAAAAATGCAAGGAATATGGAGGACTCTCTAGGTTCAGAAAGAATTCCCTTTGTAATTAAGCAGCATCCTTGCAAAACCACGGACAACAAGCTGATGAGATAGAACCCCTTTAAAATCCAGGCATTGTATCAGAGACTTGTTGGGAAACTTCTTATAAAAACCTCACTTGACCGGACTTCTCATTTGCTGTTGGAGTCATTAGCAAGTTCATGCATGCTCCTTGAGCACGCCATTCATTATCTTGTCTGGCAGAACCAGCAAGATATGTTGAGAGTGATCAACTGGACAGCATGTCAGCATGTCATCCCCTAGTGTCAATTCTGAACTGATATAAAGTAGTAGGGTTTCACATATAACTATGGTAGGACGGTATAGGCATAGAAGAGGTGGACTGGACCTGAGTGAAGTTGATTCTGGCAGTAGAAATGCTGATTCTATCACGTGGGATTCTCTAGATGATGATATCGAAGAAAAGATTTTGTACATCCCATCAGTGGCAATTTCCAGATTTGGCTGTCTTTGGAACTCCTAACAGTTAGGAGAATGTTGTTGTGTTTGATGAAGAGGACAGCGTTTCTAGTTTGCTATGGGGTGCTGATTCCAATGGATTAAACGCAACTGGAAGGACTTCAAGAAATGGATATATATATTTCTGATTCCCAAGTAATTCATAATTATCTGGATCCAAGCTGCTGATGGATCAATCCAACAAGTGGAGAAGAGGTAGCCATGTTTTGCACCATGAATCATGATATGTCCAGAAGTACTTCAAACAGGCATGGGATCTTCCAAAAACTATGCCCTATCTCTTCCTCAATGCATCAATCCTGCTACCTTGGGCTTAATACTTGATTACTGTCTGTTTCCTCAATTACAAGGCGGCTATTATAGGTTTGACATGTTTTGAACACTTTTATTGGCTTAAGTTATTGTTGGATAGCGTGGATAGTATTTTTTTAGGTCATTATTAGGTATATTGGAATTATGAACTAGAGAAACATTAAACTACCACCTTCAATATTTGCGACATTTTGGGTTTCCAATTAGGCACTGTTCCAGTCAAATATCCTCGTGGCCTCTTATTTCCACAGAGTTAACAACTGATTTTTTTTTTTCCCTTGATTAGAAAATGATACACAAGATTAAAAGTTGGGCTAAGAAATCCATCTCTTGCGCTGGTATGATACAAGTTGTCTGTTCCATCAGCATCTAAGTTTTTTGGAGCTTGCACCTTGATTCCTTTCCAAAAAAAAATATGCAGTGGATTTAACAATTGTGAAAAAATTCTCTAGTCTTGTGCTGAAACTTATACAGCTTGGGATGCTATCTGCTTGCCTAAAAAGGATGCTAATTGGTCTAGGAATTAGAATGCAAATGGACTTGAACATAGTTTCGATGTCAAGACACATGTTGTATTTCTGTTTCTTTACATCCTTATAGCCATCTAGGGAAACACTTTCTGGGGATGAGTGAGATCCTAGTGAAATAGTTTTCGTTCATTCATGATATTGGGAGGAGAGAGAATAATGGAACCCAGAATGTACAGAAACTCCTTGGATGTTCTTCTGTGTATTCTCCTTCTCCTTGCACTGTATTTTTTCTTCTGAACTTTTTCTCCTCTGTTCCTTTCTTGGGAATCTCATTTTCCCCTTTTGAATGTGTTCTATATACAAAGAAAATATGTGGTTTTCCCCTTTTGAAACTCCCATGTCGAATGCAGGTATTTCCCTGGGGGACCAAATCTTATCCCTTTCTTTCTCGTTTCTTTTTCTTGATTTATTCCTTTGATTATAACCAGTTACTTCTTTTTTTGCCACCTGCAGTTAGCATCTTAATTGGCAGAATGCTTCCCAACTTCCATGACTTATAATTGAGGCGTTCTTTTCTGGTTTTAAAGAACAGCTTCGATTTGTGGACCTCATTGGGAGAACAATTGTGGTGTATGGAACAGAAGATGAATCAGATTCCGGAAAAGCTCTGCACTTGTGATGGTACAAGCATTTGGGAAGCAGCCGACAAAGATTTTGTCACCGGCTAGTTTTAATGACTTTTTCCCTACAAATCCTCCAGTTGTATTTATTGCCACTTCGCACACCCAAAATAAGAAAGTCTGCAGCTGTGTACAGTCTTGTACTTCTTGAAAAGCTTCAATGGATGTAATTCTTTGAGGACAAGTTAGACACGCGCGGGACCAATTTATTGAGAATGCAGAACATATTTCCTTGTTTTTTAGAAATATGATTGGTGATATTACCTTTGGGATATAGTATGATAGTTTAGCTCTAGTTTCCAAGTGGAACTTCAATAAATGGTCAGCTAAGAATGGATAGTTTCGTCTACCATCTGCACCTTTCTGTTGTCACTTGACTAGTTCAACAATCATACTCTGTGTGCGTATGTGTGTGCAAGCGCGCGCATATGTGTGTACGACTCAGTTCGATACGATCATTGCAGTTAAGTTGCTTTTGGAAACAGTTTGTGTTGCAACAGCAAAGATGAAAACAGAAAGAGCCGTGCTCTACTGCCTGTTATGCTGTGATAAGTGCATAACTACGCCTATTTATGCCTCCTAACTTATGTTTGTTATGTCCAATTAATGTGTTATTTGGAGTTTGATACTCGTTTTCTTTATTTCAGGACCTACGGAGCCGTTGGATAACATTTGAAACTAAATCGATATAAAAATAATTAACGACGCAGGGCGAGCTCGAAGTCATGCTTGGAGTTAGATTGTTATACTTGCCGATCAAATTAATTAAGAGGTTGGAACAAGCTTATAATGGATGGTTCAGCCAATTAACTTTTCGGCTTTGCACGTGCATATGATGAGGGCCCACGCACCGAGCAGCAGAATGCGAAGTCACGGCTTAGAAGAGAATCCACCATGCGTGGCTAAATTCGTTGGCTGGGGTAACGAGGAAACTTTCTCCGAGTAATGTAATCGTTTGATTTTTAGGGTTTTATTCCACAATGAATTGTATGACTTGGGATGATTCATAATTTTTATGAAAGAACAGATTTTTCCTATTTATCTATTGTGTTGTATTCCGGATATCAAGCACTGTCATACAATAGTTTTCAATTATGCAAGATAGTCTCTGAGATGGGTTATACTGCGTTAGACGGGTCGTGCCGTTGGTTAAATCCAATGCGACGATCCGCGCTATGTTGAGATAGCCTTTACAGTGCAAGATAGTCTCTGAGATGGGTTATACTGCGTTAGACGGGTCGTGCCGTTGGTTAAATCCAATGCGACGATCCGCGCTATGTTGAGATAGCCTTTACAGTGTATGAGTCCTGTGAATCCTCTTGACGATTTTTGATAGGGATTGCAAGCCCTAGCGACAATCTTATTTGTCTTATGTTGAATAATTACCCGAGGTTTTATAACGATTATATTGCAAGGAGAAGGTGGAATCGAAACCCTAGTCCCTTCTCTCTCCTGTCTTCAAAACTTTAATCGCTTTCTAATTTAGTTTTAGTTTACTCAAATCAAATCACAAATCCAACTTCTCTTTACTTTCCGAATTAAATTAGAAATTAATTGAAACTACTGGAACTCAGCTTTTTACTCCCTGCGGACGATTTTGGACTTAACCACTGTTCTTCGGAATACTAGTTAATTCCTTGGTTTTATAAATTATATTTTTGGTATAAAAACGACATACCATGCTGGAATTACACACACTAAAGATTAGCAGTCATTTGAATCTGCACTTTGCATTGGACATTCCTAGAAGAGTTTTTTTAAAATCCGGACCGTCCAAAGCCGAAACGGACGGGGGAGATCGCTCGGCTCCGTGAATAAGTTACTCACGGAAGCTCCGTGAACAAGTCATTCTCAAAGGGAAAATTATGATTTTCCTCCTCTCTTGTTTGGAAAATAACAAAATGAATCCAACTTTCCTTCTATTTTCTATCCAACTTTCCCTCTACTTTCTCTCATAATTTTTTCCCTTCCTTTCCACAAACTCCAAATAGGAGGACATCGTTTCTCTGAGAACTGATTCTGGCCTCACATTTCAGGTATGCAAAAGCTCAACTTTTATCCAATTTGTATACCATTTATGTAGGGCAATGGATTTCATCATTTAATTCAAGTCGAACTTCTTTGCCTGGATGTTTTTTTGGCAATTGTTCTTATTATCCCTGGCTTTATCATCAAAACTATCAATTTCCCTCTCTTTTAGATGTACTTCTATTGAGTGTTTGGGTATATGCAAATTTTGAAATGTAAAAGCCCCGTGTTGATTATCTAGTGGATTTTTGGCTGGGGTCGACTCTCTCATCTCAATGAGGTAGAAAGCTTTGGTTTTTCTCATCAACTAAGGCTCTGTTTTTGTTTCAAGGGAAGGGACGCTATATCCATGTATTGGATACGGGGGACACGTCTGGGGACACAGAAAGGGTCAAACTGTAATGTTTTAATTTTTAGAAATTAATTTGAAATTACTCAAAATATTTGGATTTAACTGTTATTATACCTTTACATAAATTTCCACAGAATCCACACCACTACACCAGTAGATTCATTCCCAGACGATTCATTCCAAGCCCTAGTCTCGCCTCCCTCCCTCTCGGGTATGTGTCTCTTCTCGCTCTAGTGATGTGCTGCGAAATTATAGGTTACTGGATTTGAACAATTTCTGCCATTTAGATATTGTAGAGATTTCTGTTTTACAGAGTCTTTCTGGTTCATTTACGTCTGATCAATCTGTCGCGCATATCGCCAATGCTAAGTTATCCTTGCCTTTATTACAGGGAGTCTCAGCCGTGAAAGCATTTTATGAACTGCTAAGTCAGTCCCATATAAGCATTATATCGATTGGGTTGTATTAAATCTATGACTATGGATGTTTTGTTTTGCTTTAATGGTATCGGTACGCATCTATTATGTTAAAACTACTAATGGTTAGTATTTATGGTGAAATGTGAATGTTAAAGTTGTTCATTGTTTACATTTTGCAATGTAAGCATGGAAGAAAAGAATATAAACATATATATATTATAAATAAATATACACGTGGTGTGTCCCCCGCTGTGTCCGTATCCCTATTTTTTTAGAATTGCCGTGTCCAGTGTCCCTATCCGTATTTGTGTACGTGCTACATAGATAATACCTATTCCCGAAAAGCATAGTATATCACATGTGTTGTGAGATAGGTTATAAAATAGATAAGTAATCCCTCGATTCCCACCACTAATTATTTAATCCAAACGCCCAAAATATGTCCCGGGGATTCTAAGTTTTGCCTAAAAAAGGTGTGGAAAAAATGTTTAGGAGCAGCATTTGTTGTCTTTGATTTTGTGACATAATGCATGTTACCCGTTAAGAATTGTATGAGTGTAACAGTTTTTGTTATTTTATTTCTTTTGGTCTATCGGAAATTGTCGGAAGTTAAGAACTTAAGACCTTGCTATGAGTCTGACAATTTTTTTTTTTTTTTTTTTTTTTTTTGGGGGGGGGGGGGGGGGGGGGGGGGTTACAGAAATACTATGAGTCTATGACTGTGACACTGGGCAAAAACTGGATTTGATCTCTGTTGTCTTGCAGGGTTAGCAATGGCAGTCACATTCTTCAATGTCAACTCGCAATCTGGCCTTAAGAAGCTTGATGACTACCTCCTAACACGCAGTTACATCACAGGGTAAGTTGCACTCTTTTGTTACAGTGGCTACTTGCTGTTACAAAAAAATTGATAACTCATTTGTATATAGATACTAATACACTTGTTTGTTGTTTTCCCAAATGACAAAAGATTTTTGGTGAGTCTTTATTGTTCATTCTTTTTTTGTTCACTTTCAGGTACCAAGCCTCAAAGGATGACATGATATCACTGTGCACGCAGCTATTTCAAAACCTCCATCATCTGAATATGTGAATGTGTCACGGTGGTACAACCACATTGAAGCACTTCTGAGGATTTCGTAAGTTCTTAATAATTTGGTACTATTGTTGTTTCAGTACTCCGGAGGTTCTAGTAGTTCTTAATTACACTTGGAGGTGCAATTGTTGGAACGAACAACTAATATTTCCATGACCATTCACTTTTCTTTTTAATCTCATTGAGTCATTTCTATGGTTTGTTTATTGGTGTATGGATTTTATGTTCAGTGGTGTTTCTGCGGAAGGTTGTGGTGTCACCATAGAGGGATGTGCACCAGTTTTTGAGGAGGCTGTCGCAACTCCTCCTGCTGCTGACTCGAAGGCAAGTTTTGCATCCTTGCCTGTTGCAACTCTGTTTCTAGCTCTATTGTTTTTCCTGTTGTGTTAGGTGGCACAACTTTGTCAATATATTGTATGTGAATGCTTCCTTTTGCCTAATTTTGACCACTAGGGTCCATTCAGAATATTGAATTCCAGGACTTCAGAACTTCTATATCGCTAGTTTGTATGTTTTGGTAGTTCGATCTCCTTATCATGTTCCTCAGCTCCTGAATTGGCTTGTAATTTTCATATAAGTTGACTATCGTATTCATGAGTACGAAACCCTTGGATCAGGCTTCAGCTGCTGAGGATGACGATGACGATGATGATGTTGATCTTTTTGGTGAAGAGACTGAAGAGGAAAAGAAGGCTGCGGAAGAACGTGCGGCAGCCATGAAGGCATCTGGGAAAAAGAAAGAGTGTGAGTGTTTCTCTCTCCTATTTTAGAAACAAGAGTGCAGGTTCTCTTTTCCTGTTATCAGGTACCACCGTACCAGACGTCGAAATTTGCCTTATATTATAGTCCTATACATGACTAGCAGCACATTTTGTTGACTTGAGAAATGGATTATAGTTGGGAACTGTGATCCCTTGTTCTTCGTGTCTAGGAGACTTTGAATGGAAATTCTATCTCTAAAAGTTGTCTCAACAGTGTTGTGAGCGTGTGAGGCGTGCTTGACTTCTGGGTTTATGTGTTTGTATTGATTGTAGATCATTTTGACAATTGGGTTTAAGGTTTCTAACAATTCATGTGATTTTGTAACTTTTCACAGCTGGAAAATCGTCGGTCCTCATGGATGTGAAGCCATGGGATGATGAGACTGACATGAAAAAGCTCGAGGAGGCTGTCAGAAGTGTTCAAATGGAAGGACTGTTTTGGGGAGCTTGTATGTTTTTGTTCCTGATCTTTTTAATCACTTCATCATCAGAGCAAGTGGCCATTAGTTGGTTAATATTTTTTGATCTAAGTATCAACTCGTCTAACATTGATGTTTACTTCTGCAAATGATGTGAATGTGGTGTTGCAGCGATACTTGTGCCCATTGGTTATGGTATTAAGAAACTGCAGATTATGCTTACAATTGTGGACGATTTAGTGTCCGTTGACACTCTCATTGAGGATCACCTCACTGCTGAACCAATTAACGAGTATGTCCAGAGTTGTGATATTGTTGCCTTCAACAAGATATGTAAGTTCAATTCTGTTGTTCTTTATCTTGTAAATATGCCAAATTTGCACATCTTGAGATTAGCTATTTTCATTTCTTTTAATATCCGACTGTTCTTGTGACAGAATTCGAGAATCTGTTGGGCTTCTTGGAAATGGATGCGGGGGAGGTTTTGCTGCTAAATTTATGCTACTAGCGAATTGCCCGTGCCTAAAGGCACTTTCAACATAAGTTTTATATCTTTTAGTAATTTCCGTGCATGAATACATTTGCCTCCAAATTCACTTTTCCATTTTCACAAAGTATCAGAACCAATTCAAGAGAGAGAGAGATTGAGATTTGGTAGAAAAATGTCAGATTAAGTATTCCTTTTTTGTTTTTTCCTAATTGTACGATCATAAATTTTAAAGGAAGTGATCTAACGGTTGTAGAAGTTGCTTTCGTTTATATGCCTAGATATTTTTAACAGAAACCGCTCTGTTTTATATAGTAATATAGATTTTGCATATCTTGAGATTAGCTTTTTTCATTTCTCCCTTTATATTTATTCAACACTGCCGTTTGGCTTTTGGCTATCCTGTAGTGGTATTGAATTTGAAATGCTTGTACTGTTGCAAATGACTATTTATGCTTCCGTTGTTTTCCTAATGTGGAATCAGACTGGCGAGTGCAGTAGTGTCTTGTTAGTGTAAATTATAGTCATTAAAATATATACATTGCATCAATTTCATTTCGGGTTTATTATATTCTGTAATTCTCTAGAATGCGGGGTTGTCTATCTTTATGCACAGAGCGGAACGATGTTCCTATGCGTGCTGCTTACATAGTGTTTAGTATAAGGCTAATTCGTATAATGCACTTGCGTGAACAAAATGGGAAAAAGAGCATGAGGTGTTTTTCGAAAACATTTATTATCTTGATTGAAGAAAGACAAGGGTAAAATTGGCAAGCAACAATCAAAATCATTTTGCATAAAAAAAGAAAAGAAAGAGTTTACAAACATGGTAAATTTGTTCTAATTGATTTTTTTAGTATTGCAGTTGGAAATGGAGCAATCAGAAGAAAAATAAAAGACCACTATGACCCTCCTCTACCCCCAATGACAATTAAAGAGCATTGAACATTTGATTTTCGTCTATGGAATTTTATGTTATGTTGAAGTTTGTGTAATATCTCAATGCTTGTCCATAGGATGGGTTAAAGTATCAAATATTCATATTGACCTATTTAACTCAATTGTCCATAGGTTGGGTTATCGCCGCCCTATTTTCCCCCTGAAAATGCATTTTCTTATAAGGAAAAAGGCTTAATGAGTGCAAAAGGCCTAACTGAAAATAGGTATTATTTGGCCTTCTATAATCAAATATTCATAATTGACCTATTTAACTCAATTGTTGGTTGGCTTGATTTTATAGTCATCTTGATTGATATGTTTGATTTTGTGTCTAATTCTTGGTTTGATATCAGCGAATATGAAGGCCGGTAATAAATTGATATCAGAATACCTCTTTGGATTGGAACGTATGCTTGATATTACTTGGAATTGTAAATTGAGACCTAAGTGAGACTTTAACAAGGCTAGAATGTGCTTTCGGCAAAGGCTAATAATAACAAACAAATATTAAGTACTGTATCAGCATGTGACAAAGATAGATGATAATATTTACAAAGAAAAGGACTCATAGTGCAGACAACTGTTTTGATAGTTGAGTTAGCCTTTCAGATAGTGTAGCTGTGGAAAGGCTCCAACACTGAGATAAGTGCTCTTCCCATTCTTTTTGCTGTGAAACATAGCCTAACCAAATATTGTAAATGCCCACTTTCTACGAAGGTACAGGAAACCCCCAAGTGTTGTATTCATGACCAAAGCTACCACATAGAGAAATGAGGGTGACATGAGTTGATAGCCCATTTACTTTTTGCCCACTCAGGTGTCCGGGTCATCTTACGCGCACCTCAACTAGGGCCGGCTCATATATTTTGGAGGCCTGAAGCGAATTTCCTATATTAAGCTCCTTACATATTCATGAATTTCTTTAAAAAAATGAAAAAAGTACAAAGATAACAAAAAAAATCAAGCTAAAAGGATACAATTATGACAATATAAATGTAAAAAAATATGGTTGCAAGAGTTTTTGAAAAAAATAAGATACAATTGTTCTTTATTTGAAAATATTCTAATATTAATATATAAGTTATATTACAGTGGGGTCTCAATTTTGAACCAAAATTCGAGGGCCGGAAGCGGTCGCTTCTCTTGCCTATCCTATAAGCCGGCCCTGACCTCAACTAATCTGGAGATCAATCCCACCGCCCACTTGCGGGATCCCTATTAAAGTCAGAGCAAATCTCCAAATGAATTGATAGCATGAGAAGTTTCGAACCTGATTCCTTGGGGGAGCGAACCCTTAAGTTTCAGGCCTTCACAACTAGGCCAGCTCCTTGGGGTTGCAGTTTTCATCTATTTGCTTTACTATCAGAAGGCAGAGGGAGACCACTTCTGATCATTTTTGTCCTGTCTTGTTTTAACTCAGTAATTATGGTTTGTTAATACATATTGCGGTTTCCGCTTCTGGAAAATGTCATCACCTTTCGGAATAAGCTTGTAAATAGTTCTCTCTCTCTCTCTCATGTCGACACGTGTTCGCACTTCGCGGAGTATATGTCATCTAGTTAGGTGTGATGGTGATGGAGACCAAGACAAATCAGTCACATAGAAAACAATCTGAAGTGGGTATATGGTTTCTTGCTCCACCTTTTTTAAACAAAAACATATTTTTGTGCCATGATCTTGGTTAAGTTAGTTTTGTTGTTTTTGTCCTTTTTTCCTTCTTATGTTTAAGGGAATCATAAGTACTTCTTGTTATAAATTGGGATGGGAAATCTAATACTCCACCAGCACTGATAATGGACTAGTGCATTGCTAGATCAAAACATAAGAGAGTCGATATGTGCGTAAGTTGGTCCGGATATCTGAGTTGTAAAAAAGGGATGTGACGGCATCTATTTTCAGGTGTTGCCCTTCGCCTTGATTTTCCTTAACCATGAGAGGCACATGTGCGGAATCTGATTCAAAGTACCCACTTATCAGAAATGGATGATGAAGAGAAAACCAAAATCTTTCCATGCTGACCTAATTTAAGGGACTAAATTTGTTTCAGGAAATCTTGTTTCTACCACTCATCTAAAGAACGGTCACTAGCTAGTGACCACAGATCAAGTTTCTTTGCATTTCTCCCTCAGAAAAAAAAAATCCAGACACCTTTAAATGTGCTTCCCATAGGAAAGTATATTCCTGGAATATATCCTTGATATCAATCTCAAACAAACAATGGCTTGTCTGAAAACATAAACAATGGCACCAATATTTGAATCAAAAGTTGTACATCTAGGGTGGTTCCTCTTTAAAAGTAGTCAAAAGTTTTGAATATAAAGTTCACATCTGATTATAATTAGAGAAGTATATATGGTTATGTGATTCGTTGAATCGTTGTACTTGTCCATCTGATTGGTCCACTTGTGTACTTGTAACCTTTCTTTCTTTCTTTTTTTTGATCGGCGTCTTTAGATCTTTCTTGCTCATACCATTGATTCCTAACCCTTCGCTTTGCACATTAAGAGAACAGATTGAATTCGATTATACATTGTATGGTTTTGATTCGCATTGTACACTTTACGTGTGTGCATACATGAATGTCACTTGCGCGGGCTGGCTACTGAACGTGTGTGCATACATGAATGTCACTTGCGCGGGCTGGCTACTGAACGTGTGTGAAATAAAAGGACCAACACAAAGAACAGAAAAGTTAAAAAGCCTGCAACATCCATATGCCATTGGAAGTTTTCTTTCTTTCTCCATTTGCATAGCTTTTCCTAACAATGCCCTTTATATACAAGCTGCAACAGTCACTCCAATCGACCAAACTTGGCTTAATACCGGCTCTGAGTGGCATTGGAGTTCTTAGCCACAAACTTCTCCTTCTAAATCACCTACCTGTCTCATCTTTTTTTCTCTTTCCGTTTCAAGCTTTGCACGAGAAGATGAATAACAACTTAAGGGAAGATCCTGGAACAGTTGAGTGGAAGAGAAAGGAAGCAAATGGCTCATCAACAATTGTGCCATCAGAGTCTGGAACTATTATGAACCGCGCATTTTGTAAGGCGTGGAGTTTTTTGAAAAAAGCATGGGAGTTGGGAGTAGATGACCCCAGAAAAGTGATCCATTGTCTCAAAGTAGGGGTAGCTCTCACAATTGTCTCACTCTTCTATTATATGAGACCTTTGTATGAAGGTCTTGGAGGGACTTCCATGTGGGCTATCATGACCGTTGTCGTAATCTTTGAGTACACTGTTGGTAAGGACCAACAAATGCCTAAAAGCTTCAAACACTTGAAAGAGTGAACTTGTTAAATGAAAAGAAAGAAACTAAAGATGTTTAAATTGCAGGTGCAACAGTCTGTAAATGCTTGAATAGAGCTACAGGTACTCTTCTTGCTGGGTTCCTAGCTGTTGGGGTTCATTGGATTGCTAGTCAGTCGGGAGAAAATTTTGAGCCTGTTATAGTTGGTGTTTCGGTTTTCCTACTAGGTCTGTTCATTTTTCCCTCCAAATTTTAAGTACTTCCTTACTTGCATTTTGCACAAGTCTCACTCGCTGGTTTTTGTTTTCGCAGCTTCTGCGGCAACTTTCTCCAGATTCATTCCTGTAATAAAAGCAAGGTTTGATTACGGTGCTATGATCTTCATCTTGACATTCAGCCTAGTTTCAGTATCAGGTTATCGGGTGGAGAAATTGTTTTACTTGGCCCGTCAAAGACTCTCCACCATTATCATAGGGATTTCAATTTGCATTGTTATAACAACACTTATCTGCCCCATTTGGGCCGGTGAGGAGCTGCATCGTCTCATCATACGTAACATGGACAAACTAGCAAATTCATTGGATTGTAAGTTCTTTCCAATACAACTCCAAAATAAATATCTTGTGCTTAATGTTATTTTGTTTTAGAAATTAATCTTTCAAACAATGGTCTAGGCTGTGCCGTTCAGTATTTTAATAGCAGTGGGGGAACCAACAGCAGCAACAAAGAGTTTGAGAAGAAATTGCAAGGCTACAAATGTGTGATGAACTCAAAGGCAACTGAAGAAACTATGGTAAGCGAGAAGATTATTGGAAATGGATATGGAAAATTTTATTTGGAACCTTTGACGAAAAAAAGAAGGGGGTTTATATTGTGCAGGCTGGATTCGCTATATGGGAGCCTGCGCATGGCCACTTCAGCTTCCAGCATCCGTGGAATCAGTACATTAAAATTGGGGCATCAATGCGCAATTGTGCTTATGGGATAGAGGCACTTAGTAGTTGTCTGATATCAGAAAATCAGGTAACTCTCCAATCTTTTGTGTGTGATAAAATTCTCAATTTTCTTTCACCAAAACAATTTGACACGCTTGTTGTCTAGTACCAGTAATACAGTAGTAAAACTCAAGTCGATTGCATTTGGCAATGTTTCTAGTTCTCTGTTTCAAGAAATGATTGGGCGCATGTTTTCTCTTCTTTATACATCCCATACGATCCGACTAGGGAGAGGAAAACTACAGTTCGTAGTGTTCAGACGTAAAACCAGGCGTGATGCCTTTTACTAGGCCAACACCTTGGCATTTCCCACATATTCTCAGAAACTTATTTGGAGGACAAGTGCAGTGTGGCCAAAAGTGGTCGCTCGGGAAAGAAGTCATCGAAGGTGATGGAGAAAAGAGAGTGGAATGAAAACTGCTCTGAAAATAAGAGCAAAAAACTCTTTTTGCTTACTTAATTAGTGCAACTTCCGAACACCAGTACCAATTTCCGGAAACGAAAACAATTGCCAAACATGTTTCGTCTTCAGCTCTCCAATGACTTGAAAACAAGACCTAAAAGAGAAAACCGAAACACCAAAACGAACATTCTTGTGTAAAGGATATAGCTCATCCTGTTTGTTATGCTGAAGAGATCCTTATTCTGTTTTGAGTTTTGCATTCTTTTCCTTTTAGCTTAGTTAGACTGCTACGCACACTCCTTTCAAAGAAAAAGAAAGAAGACTGCTACCCACACTCATACACACCTATATAAGTATTTCAAAAAGTCTAGGAACGCACCTTCAAAGCACAACCCTGGACACAACTGTGTCCGAAACCGTTAGATGTATGTGAATTGATGTGCATCTAACGGTTCCTCATACAGTCGTGTCCGGAGTTGTATTTTAAAGACGTGTTTGTATCATTGCTCTATGTATATAGTCAGCTTTATTATGTTCTGACTGATTTACAGGGCCCTGACTTGATAAAGAAGCATCTAAGTGATCTCTGCTTAAGAGTAAGCAGCAACTCTTCAAGTGTCATAAGGGAGTTGGCAACAAACATCAAGACAATGAGGAAATCAGTGAAACTAGATTTCTTAATTGAAGAAATGAACATTTCAGTAAAGGAGCTCCAAGATAAACTGAAATCCCTTCCTGGTTTACTCATTCCACCACCAGGTCCAGAGGCTGAACAATCTGAAAATGACAACAACAAAAGTGAACTGATTTCGACAGCTATTCCAATCCCTCTAGTGGAAGTCATACCAGTTGCCACTTTTGCTTCATTGCTGATTGAAATCGAAGCACGGGTTGAAGGCATTGTCGATGCAGTTGAAGAGTTAGAGACACTGGCTGAGTTCAAGCCAGCTGACGATGACAAGACCAAACAAAACCAACCGCATAACATAAATTTGTCGAATCAGCGAAAAGATGAGGGAATCATGGGGGTCATTCAGATGGTCTGAATTGATGCTACATGACTGATCGATCGAGCCGCGTAAGTTGTATGATGGAAAAAAGAAAAGCTGGCAGGATAATAAAGCAAACATAAGTATGATGCAGTGGTTATTTGCAGTTAAGGGAAATGCAAACCACCAAGGGGATTGAGTTCCTTGATGCAGTGATTATGCATAGTTTTACAAATTCAGTTCAAGAAGAGTTACTCCAATTAATCTTGCAGTGACAATGTAACTTTGATTAGGACTTAAGGCTCGGTTTGCTTTGGTTTGGTTTGAAGCTCAACTGTATACCAAGTTATGTGGGCCATGGTGGATTTCAATAAAGATATCTTAAATTTTTTTCATAGACTACGAAAACTAGTACTATCAAATAATGTAAAAATTGGAGAATCGTGAGCAGCTTTGTAACTCTTCTTCATAATTGTGAAAGAGCTGCCTCCCATTCCGCAATATACATCACTGGCGGCACCATAAAACAAAAACTCTGGTGACAGCCAACCTCTATGACCACCAACCCACGCCTTGATGGTTGTTTTCAGGTTTTGGAGTACATTTTTGCTCACCCACCTAAATAGTGAGTGAACATTACTCATTGTCCATGCTAGGTGAATATTACAACTTTTTCGTAAAGTTTCATGGTGGATTTTAATTCAAGCATTCATTTTGTGAGGCTTTTTTTTTTAACAATTAGTCAAGCAAGTCATTCTTGATAAGCATTTGGTCTAATACTAACATGCAAATTAGCATATCCTTTTCTTTTTCTTTTTTCTTTTTTTGAGGAAGAGTAAAAAATGCATTAATAATAAGGACAATTGTTCGAGGAAGACAATCTTTTTCTCCCTAGTTTTTTCTTTTAGATTTCTTTTTTTTCCCTAGTTATAATCTTCGTTTATCGTTTCAAAAAAGAGAATTGATTTTGGCACTCTTCTTTTTCATACTCACACTCCAAATTTTGTCTTCAAAATACACCTAGCACAATTTTTCAAAACACAATAAAAGACATATTTTAGAGTGTGATTAACTGATTATCAAAATCTGGGGATGTCAAAATCATTTTCCTTTCAAAAATTCATATTTTTAACTTTATTTTGGGCCGTAGATGGGCTGAAGTCCAATTATAAAACAATCCCAACAACCGACATAGCCCGGCCCATATAAGAACCCATCTCCTTTCTCGTCCGTTCTAGGGCTTTTCCCTGGAATTTCCCCCGCCAATTTCACAGACCTTCCTCTGCTGCAGAGCTTCTTCATCACTCACTTCAACCTCAAACTTCCCTTACCTCGTCATACACCAGTACTAGCTTCGGGCTCCTTCATATTTTGCAATTTCGTCGGTGGATGGAGGATTCAATCATTACCAGTGAGGCCCCGCCAAATTCGTCCCAATTGGCTCCGGCCTCGCGTATCGTCTGCCGAGTGTAAGCTCATTAAACTTCATTCTTCTGTAATATATATGTGTTTGGAGTTATTGTAGTTCAAACGAGAAAAATAGGATAAATTAATTGCTTGCTTCTCTCTGTATTCTGTATTAGTACTTAAGTTCAATTTTTCAACGAAAATTAGCAATGGGAATTTTAAATTGTAATTGATGTTTTGTAACTGGTTTTCTAACTTCATTCTTCTGTAATATTTATGAAAGTAAGTTTGAAAGTTTTTTTTTTTCTAACTTTTTATATATAACTTTTGGTATTTTAAAAAGTGTTGGAAAAAGAGAGAGAAGGAAATGAATTTTATTAGGATAATACCGCATAGGAGAGAGACTTAAGGAGAGGGCTTGATTTTCTTTTTGGAAACTACATTTGCTGAGTATGTGGTGTAGATAGATAGATTTAGTCCCCATATTACTGCACTTCAAACCTAGTTCTCATTGCTATATATAGTGTTCTCTAACTGAATCCCCTATACCTGTGAATTTTATTCGGTTTCTTTTATGCAGATGCCAAAAGCAATTCTCACAATACACTTGTCCTCGATGCAATACACGGTATTGCTCCCTTCAATGCTACAAGGTGAGTGTCCATATTTGAGTTTTGTTTGAATGATTTTAATTGCTAGCAATTAACATATGCGGTGGCTACTCTAGAATTTTTTGTTAGGGTGTTGAAATTAACATATGGTTTGAATCTAGTTCGTAATGAGTAATGACTCCACCTATTTAAACTTACAAATCATAAGCTGATATGTGGTGGAATGGGTGGACTGAATGTTCCCTTTGGACTCAGCATAAAGAAATAAAATATTAAAATCAGTAAATGGGCTTGACCGGCTTGTGATTTGGGTGTGCAAGAATTAACAGCTAGAGTATTCGATTTGATATAAGAGGAATTTGACATGTATATTCCACATAATATCAAGAAACTAAAGATCTTAGATTATTTATATGCAAACCCATCGTTACTGTTGCCGTCGCCCGTAAACATATGTTCGTTGGTTTTATCAAATGTAGTTGTTCTATGATCCCAATCTGCTCCTTTTTTTCATTAGATGTTGACGTCATTTTCCGTTTTTCAGTCCCATAGTCTACGCTGCACTGAATCATTCAATAGAGAAAATGTGGTGGGAGAGCTGCAACAATTGCAAACAAATGATGAAACTAAACAGAAAATGTTGGAGATACTCAAGCGGTTCCATTCAGAAGAAGAGGTGGATAGCATGGATGAGGATGGTATGCTATTACTCTCTATCTCCAAGAATTTTACTTCTCCTCAATGTAATGGTGAATATGGCCATATGTCAGATGTTCTATGACTGGTTTCTGATTTTTGAATGACAATTCCTGCAAAATTAGATGATATATTTCTGTTAGAGAATGGATTTGTAGCTTTTATTTGCATGTTTCGTTGACTCTGGCATCCATCCATTGCTTGTCAGTTGTCAGCTGTTCTATGAGTGCGTTTGGATATTTAAATGGAATTCTTACAAAATTAGATCATGCTTTTCTAGTGAGTGGGTTACTAGGTTTTATTTTTCTCTAATTGAACGTTAGCCTTTGGAAGGCAGATAAGAACCTGAAAAGGAATTGTGATTGGGGGAATGATGCTATTATAGCTCTGTACAAGTTTTCTAATCTGCTAATCTATAAAAAATAAAGAGAGTAATCTCACTTGCATTTTTGCTTCAGATCAAGTGATTTAACAGTAAGAGGAGGTAGTGTAAGAGTGACACGCTTGGTTTCCAAGAAATAATTGACAAGCTTGCCACCTGGAGATGGAATGGAGAGATATTCTACAATCAGAACACTAGTTGTTTACCTGCTTTTAATGGCTACCATTTGGTACTTGAAATTATATTGGTATGGTATCACTGTAAATGGAACGGATGTTTCATAAAAGATGAAAAAAATTGTATTTATATATACGTATATGGACACTGGGGAATAGGGATAGACTGACAGTGATATAGCTATCATCGGGGTCGAACTTCTCGCTTCACTGTGCTTGCTTCGTTTTGATTTATCCAATGCCGTACAAAATATATTAACACTAGGGAATGGGGATAGATAGACTGACGTTGGTAAGACTTTTTGTGCCAAAAAGAATGTCGCTGCAGTACTTTTTAACTAGGCCACCAAATTTACAGCCTGCTACACCGAGGTGCCTGTGATGTATTAACCTGGAAGTGTATGCATAAAAAAATATTTTCACACTTGTTGGTATGTCAGAATCAGTCTCCAAGACTGATATGATCATATTGTAGTCTATTTATTAAATCGCAGGATTTTCTCCAAGGGAGAGAGAGCAGCGAAACTATGAGAATTCTGATTTAAAACCGCTAGCGCACTTGAAAAGTGATGCCAATATAGTATTTTATATCCAAATTGCCGCTTCTAAACAAAGTTTATAGCATCATTCCCCATTCTTTTGTCTGAGTGGCATTAAAGGGTAAAAGCTTACAAATTGAGGATCTTTTGATGTACGGTGGCTTCTTCTCATTCTTCCTCTTTGAACTTTCATCTTGAAGGCTTGGTCGTCTCTAGAAATTAGATGAATCAGTCTCTGTTATTCTACCTATTACCACCTTCTTTTGTACTAGATATATATCTCTGCAATTTTATTCTTCTTGTCTCAATTGCTAAGAGTGGTCCTTGATGGAATGCCTTTTTTGAAACCTTGTCAGATTCAACTTTGTCTGAGGAGACTATGGAAAAGATTCTGTCTGGTATGTTTTGCGTTCCCTCTTCTTTAGTTCTCAGATGCTGGGCTTTATTAAGATGTGTTACGGAGATTTTTTCAGGTTGAATCTCATTTAAAGCTCTTCTCTTTCCACATGAGACCAAATAGGTTTGGATGATTTATCTGCAGAAGAAAAGAAACGTTTTCAAAGAGCTGTTGCTTCTGGAGAGCTGAGCAAGTTGATTGAGCCATGGGAACCATGGTGGTTGAAGCCTTCAGCTAGAACAATATCTCTAAGTCAAGAAGGGACACAACTCATCCAACCACTTTCCAACGAAGAAACAGTGACCTCTACACAACATGGTCCGGAAAGTGATCCAGCGCACGACATTCCACCTGGCCCTGAAACGCCATTACCCCCCATCAACAAGCTCAGCTCAACTGAGCCATCTCCACTATTAGCTGTTCACCTAATTGACATCATATATACCTACTGTTTCACTCTGAGACTCTACAATGGGGATTGGGAATCGGATCCCATAGGAGCATCTATGGACATGTTGAGTGTATCTTCTGTTCTGGGTCAGGGGGGACAGCCGGAGTCCGTATCAGAAGCACTCTCTCATTGCTTGGAACAAACTTGCTCCCCGGCTTTTAGACACATGGGTGGTTTGCAATTTGGATTGGGCCTTCTAGATGACGTAATAGCTCTACTTTCTCTGGGGGGTGCTGCTTTAGTTTGTTTGCTTTGTGATCTCCGGAGGCTGTTTCAAGCTGCGGAGGGGGAACTGAAGTCCGAGAAACAGCGGAAATCAAAGAGGGGAGAAATCAGGAGTAAGCTCAAGCTTGGGGAGAGGAAGATTTACTTTATTATGTGTTGGGTACATGAGCAGCCTAGAGAAGCTTGGTGTTCGATGGCAGCCCTTGTGAATGTGGAGAAGGGTTCAGCTATGGAATTTGCAGGCAATAGAGGAGGTACTTCGAGAATGCAAAATAGAGTAGAAGCCAGGGGTAAGGCTCTGATTGAGGAGCTTGAATGAGTAACAATGTCAGAAGAATCCATACATTTTTATTCTCTAGGTTTGTGTAGCATAAATAGCAACATTAGGAATTGATGTATTAGCGAAAATGTGGATGTGTTATGCATTGCATTATCATGCTATGCTTGCTAGTAATCAATGAAATTTTGGTGCTTTCTTTAAGTGGATTCGCTTAAGAAAAGAGCTTTTAAGTGGAGAAACTTGTGAATGTGAGCGTAAGTTGGTCCGGACACCTGGTTATCATAAAAGAAATGTGGAGAAACTTGTATTGTACTGTTATGTACTATTTTAGTGCTCGAGAAACAAATTGAAAAGCAAGTGATGTGCTTGACTTTTCTTTTGTAGGAATTGATGTTCATACTCGATTGAACATTTTGCTGTTACCACTTTTGGCAGACCAGTCGCCAAGATCATAACATTTGTGTTACTTTGTTAGACACCAATTTCGAAAATCTTGAGATATCTATGGTATATACTTGGAGGATGATAAGAAATTCATTAAAACAGCAAAATTACAATAAATTCAAAAGAGTTTCGAGGCAAAGTCTTGAGTTGAGTTTTGTTCACCCTCTCATTAAGAGGGTGAACATTACCCTCTTCCTTATTGGTTGAAATGATATGAATCCCACCACAAAGTGTGTGGATTTTATCATAAAGTGATGTCATACTTACCAAAAAATATATTTGTACAGTGGGACTTACACCATTTCAACCAAGTAAAATGAGGGTAATGTTTACCATTTTTTAAGGAGGGTGAACAAAATTGCACTCGTGGTAGATAGAGTGCATGTATCGAAAGAATTTCCAATCTCCATTGAAGTAAAGATCCTCAACTTAGCTGCGTGCCGGAATCTGCATGGAGTAAAAGAAATTATGCACTTCACACATTAGAATGAGATTCATACATTTATCTTTAACTCGAGACTAACATGGGTGGCGGAACTGGGAATTCTTGGGCGCCACGTGATGTTGCCCACTATGCCGAATATTCTATCATGGTTTTGTTGGCCTCCCAATTGGAAAATGTTTTAATTTTGGGAAGCGTGCCTAGTTTTTCCTAGTCCAAACAGTTTACGGAGTGATGGAGAAACGATGTCATCACTGTTTCTACAAACAAATACCAAGTAAAAAACATGACGCCGTTTGGTAACGGATAAGCTGTCGTTTTAGGCCCCATATCTTAAGGCCTTGCTATTTGCAGTCACAAATTTTATGAACGTAGTCTGTGTATCATATTATAAACAGATGTGTACCATATTATATACAGGCTACATTCAGGAAATAAATGGCTGCAAATAGCAATGCCCTATCTTAAACGCTTGCAAATCTTAAACGCTTGCAAAAACTGATGGGTGGCAGTGTCGTTATTCATGGTATAAGCAATGCTACAAACATACGTTAAAACACAATTCTTGACACGGTTCCTTATCATCGGTCATATGATTCAGGACACAATCATATACGGAGTTGTAGTTTAAAAATGTGTGGTCTTGAACTGGACAGAATCATATACGAAATTGTGGTTTAAAAGTGTGGTCTTGAACATTCTGTGTTGAGCCACGTTAAAAACACATCAAAATTTACATCAATTTTTATATGTTCCTCACAAGTAATGGTATAACCCACAACACTATTTAAGCATGTTCCAGGATCACTTATAAAAAAGATGTGCAGATATAGATATACACTTATCTTAGCATTTTTGGTTTGTATTTCACAAATTATTTGGTAACCATCTCTGGTAAGCATATTTTGAGCATCATGTAAATTGCTACTAAATTGTAGTAATGTATAACAGCTGCATTAACGGGTACCTACACCGTTTTAATCAATATAAGAGGGAGAACAATGTTTATTCTTTTTTAAAGAGGGTGAATAAAATTACACTTCTTTTAACATTGTATTTATATAGTCTTGTTTTTAGGCTGCTGATTTTGCTATTCTCTTTTTTATTAACGCTATTTTCATGCAAGTGTATTTCTGCATAAAAATATGCGTACAGATGAGTGACGTTAAATAAAAAAAAAGGGACAAAATCATTTCCCCGTTTTTAAGGCCCCCAAATGACGACCGTCTTACGTAGAAACCCGACAGTCTTAAAGAATTTTTGGAGTCTGATTACTTGCAAGTTGCGAGAACGAGAGAGAGAGAGAGAGAGTCTCTGATCGATTAACGTTTATGCTTCTCGAAACCCTAATCCGATCAAATTCTCTGCCTAAACCTTCTCTGAATTCACAGATACAGAAATAGATAACAGGTATAATGGTCGATGTAGCCGACAAATTGGCTTATTTCCAAGCAATCACAGGCGTCGAAGACCCCGATTTGTGCCGCGAGATCCTCTCCGCCCACGACTGGGACCTCGAACAAGCCATCTCCACCTTCACCACCTCAACCACCACCACCACCGCAACCCCCGCCCCAAACGACGTCGTCGGAACCAGTAGCCAATCCGATGCAACCGAATCAGGCCTAGTCGTCCGTGGAGCAGCCGCCCCGCCCGGTCTGGCATGGAAGCTCATCACGCTGCCGTTTTCCATCATTTCCGGTAGTCTAGGGCTTATTTCCGGCGCTATTGGGCTGGGCCTGTGGGCCGCCGGCGGCGTCCTCTCCTACTCCCTAGGCGTAATCGGGCTGAGCTCGAACCGTAACGGTGCGGCGGCGCCGTTAGTTCCGTTGTCGGGGGCCGCGGCTGAGGCGGCGGACTTCGTGGCGGAGTTCGAGAGGTTATACGGCGCGGTGGCGCGGCCGAATTTTGTGGCGGAAGGGTTTATGGACGCGTTGCAGAGGTCCAGGCACGAGTTCAAGATGTTGTTTGTGTACCTGCACTCGCCTGACCACCCGGATACGCCGTCCTTTTGCGAGGGGACGCTGTGTTCCGAAGTGCTGGCGGCGTTTGTGAACGAGAATTTCGTGGCTTGGGGAGGGAGTATACGTGCAAGTGAGGGTTTTAAGATGAGTAACAGCTTGAATGCGTCGAAGTTTCCGTTTTGTGCCGTGGTTATGGCTGCGACAAATCAGAGGATTGCCTTGCTTCAGCAGGTACCAAGCTTAGGTTCTTTTCAGTTCATCTAGTTCATATCTGTGAAACTAAGTAGAGCTTAGAGTGTTTAGCTTGTAGAAGTGGAGCAATGTTCTAAAAATGCTAGGTGGCGCCTAGGCTGGGACTAGGCGCCGACTAGTTGGCCGCCTAATCTAAGCGTTGGACCACCACCTAGCGACCACCACTTAGCACCTAGGCAGGGACTAGTTGGCCTAGACGGCCGACTTTTAGAACACTGAAGTGGAGTATCCCTTAAGAGCTTAGAGCATTTCTGTGAAACTAAAGTAGAGCTTAGGGCATCTCCATGGGAGGTAGCAAATTTTTATATCCAATGTAGCTTCGGTGACACATGTGGCATGTTGAAAAGCCATTTGCAACAAGTCCACTCCAAGGGACTCTTTAACCTTTAAATTTTTTAGTATTACTTTTTAACTTTAAGTGGCCCACTTGGCCAAAAAAATCAACTAGTTCACCACTCGTCATTATTATATTTGATGATGTGTCAGTTTGAATTGACATTTCTCTCTCTTCAAACTCGAAGAGTGAGAGAGCTACCCCAAATAGTGCAGTAAGTATGCTCTCTCCCTTTGAGTTCTTTTTGCTAACATGACTCTTCAAATGTAGTTTAGTTTTCTTAGAGTGTGCTTGTAGAAGTGGAGTCTCCTTTTATGATTTTGAATTTGGGTTGGTACTAAATTCTTGCTTGTTCTTCTGCTAGACTGCTAGTTTGTGAGGTGTAGTGGCGTTGATACTGCAAATTCGAACTTTATAAATTTTACCTTGCTTCAGCAGGTACCAATGTTGGTTTTTTTTTCTTCATCTAGTTCCGTTTCTGCGAAAACTAAGTAGAACTTTGAATGTGAAATGTGAAGCACATAGAAGTGGAGTGTTCTTTAGAGAGTTCTGTCATTGTGTGTGACACAGCTTAGAATTGAACTGCCCCAAGGTTGATGGTTTGACAAGAGATGATTTGGAATTTGGGTTTTCATGATTGTTGCTTGTTCTTCAGTTAGTTTGTGAGGTGTGGATACTGCAAATTTGAAATTTAGCTTTAACTGTGCTTTCTGTGCTCAAATACAAGCCTTGTCTCCCTCCTTCGAGCAAGTACAGTACAAAATGGGGGTGATTGAAAATTGCTTGAAGTTGTAAAGTGAGTTTGGAAGATGAATTAGATGAAAACCGAGCACTTCAACAGGATTTATCACATAGCTATGGTTATATTTCAATAGGGTAAATTACAGTTAACCCCCTTTAACTATGCCTCGGTGACACCTAACCCCCTCTAACTATTATTTTTGGCACTTAACCCCCTCTAACTAACTGAAATTCAAACGGTCATAACTTCAAACGGTCATAACTTCTTCGTTCGAAATCGAAAACATGCAAATTATATATCGATTTCGAGATCTTGAAGTCAGCTTTCTAATGACACCAAAATCACATCACGATTCAAAGCACTCAGAAAGTTATGATCAAAAGAGTAAGGCTTGGTAGACAGAAAGACCGTTTTGATCATAACTTTCTGTGTGCTTTGAATCGTGATGTGATTTTGGTGTCATTAGAAAGCTGACTTCAAGACCTCAAAATCGATATATGATTTGCATGTTTTCAATTTCGGACGAAGAAGTTATGACCGTTTGAAATTATGACCGTTTAAATTTCAGTTAGTTAGAGGGGGTTAAGTGCCAAAAATAATAGTTAGAGGGGGTTAAGTGTCACCGAGGCATAGTTAGAGGGGGTTAACTGTAATTTACCCATTTCAATATCTAACTATTTTTCTCGCCCGGTTTAGTGTGGTCAGGTTATTTAATGCCCCATTGTGCCAGAGTCACCCCTGTTAGTCTAGCCATGTTATTTCACACTAGCCAAGTACAGTACAGCAATGGGTAATTTTAAAATATCTGGAAGTTGAAAAGTGCTTTCGGAAGATCAATTAGATCAAAACCGAGCACTTCTACATGATTTGTCCAATGTCTACGGTTGAATTTCCATGTCTTATTATATTTATCGCCCAGGTTATTAATGGTCATGTTATTTGTTGCCCCATTGTGCATATGTCACCCCTGTTAATCTAGCCATGTTATTTCACACTAGCCAATCATATGATATGTTTATCCGACAAGAGATGATTTTGAATTTGGGTTTTCAAGGTTCTTGCTTGTTTGTTTGCTAGTTGGTGAGAAGTAGTGTTGTGAACCTTAGTGTCAGGATCCTTCTAAAATGGGTGCGCTCCCAAGACGGGAGCTTGAATCGGCGCTACCAAGATGAGAGCTTGATGGGATCTCGCTCTCAACTAAGATGGGAGCTTATTGGGCGGTTAAGGCAACTATTCTCTTACTCTTAAGAGAGTTATGCCATTGTGGAAATAAAAATATGAAAATCTTATCACTCAAGAAGTTTTGCAAATTAAAAATATCTAACTTCCTATAAGTACCCTTTAAGATCGTGAAAGTTCTCATAAGTAATCAGTTTTCCTTCAATGGTTAAGTATTTAAAGATACTTTATATATGTATTTATATGAAATCTATATATGCTCCTTAGGCGCTCCCAACCTTAGGAGCTTCTAGGTGTCTCCGCTCCCCCGCTCCCGGTTCGTGCTACTAAGTTGTGAACACTGCAAATTCAAACTTTCACCTTGCTCTCTGTACTCAAATTTTAAGCCTTGTCTCCCTCCTCCTTGGCCTTGCTAGTAACTAGTAAGTTAGTAACGTACAAAAATGGGTAATTTGAAATTTCTTGAAGTTGGAAAGTGCTTTTGGAAGATAAATAGGTGAAAACCGAGCTCTTCAACATGATTTATCACATAGCTACTATTGAATTTCCAAAATCTAAACTATTTTTATGTCCCAGGTTATTAAGGTCGTGTGACTCATGTTATTTGATGACCCATTGTGCAAGTGTCACCCCTGTTAACCTAGCCGTGTTATTTCACACTAGCCAATCTTATGATATGCCTTTCCGGCTTAAGGGACCAATAATATTCCTCGCTTTCTTTTTCATTTATCTTAGAGAGTATGTAGCTGATAGATAGCTGGTGGATGCTGGATGATATATAGAGGTTACTTGCAACTTTAATAATATTCAATATGATATGAAAGGTCTCACTTATTACTCCTTTCAAATGGTTTCATTGATATATAGATAACTTAGTTAGAGCTTCACATCTATCTGTATTGTATTGATTATGAAGATCAGATGTCCCAGACTCCCAGCTTGTTGGCTGCACTGAAGTAGTCAGTTTTCAACTTCCTGTCTTGCTTGTAGATCACCTCTGAACCTCTGTGCCCTAGACGTTTTTAGGATGGTTTTGGATAGTGGGTAGTGGTTTTGATAAGGTGGTTTTTAATCTATTACTACTATTTTGCCCATAGCAGTTATTTGGTGGCACATTAAAAGTAGTACAAACTTAATTTCTGGAGGGACAATTGTGGAAATTACTTTTGTGATGGAGCTTCAAAAGTTGTTCACACCAAAACAGACTTCTCCCTCTATATGTTAGAATAGATGTGGATAATTTGTTCCTTCAAAGGTGTTTTTGATTTAAACTGTAAGGAATATCGGTGCTGGCTGTAGTACTACTAAACTAATGGCTTTTGGCTTGTCCTTTCTATTACTCTCATGTGTTCAGTGCAGTGGCATCGTCTGGGTTCACAATTTGGGGATGGAATTTATTTTTATTACTTACTTATTGGGGTTTCAAAGCAACCCCTTGATCTTTTAGGAATATAAGTGAAGACTCTTTGACTTTAGCATTGGTCTATTAATTGCATTGTTGTATTTCTATATATATAGATGGAGGACTCATGATAATTATTCTTAAGTGATTTTTATTTTTGCTAATTAGGATTTTATGGGTAATTTTCCCGGATTCATGTTTCTATTTGTTTTAAGGACAAAAGACTAATTATTTACCATGTGGACTCGGATGAGTTTAGGTAGCTGTGGTGTGTATGAGGGTTTTTGAAGCCTGTGGATTGGCCTGATTATACCCGACTTGTATACAAAAAAAAAAAAAAATCTATCCCCTTCCGGGGGGGCCCAAGCCATCAGTGAGAGTTGGCGCAGAAAGTTGAAGATGGACATTCTCGCTTTCTTGTCCCCGACTCCCACACACACACATGCCCCCGCCCCCTTTCCTTAATTTTCCGCCCTCCGCTGTTGTGCATCTACTTCTGTAGCCTGTATACTGTTGGGAAAGGATTGTGACATGGCAATGGCTTATTGCCTAGATCATCTCACTCGTGCATGAGCGAGCGCATTCACTCTACTACAAGTAAAATATAGTATTTCATGTTGAGTAATAAGTATGCATTCATACTTGGTTTCCAGAATGAATTCAGAAATTTCTGGGCAGTTTTCAGACAACTATAATGGTGGATATGTAGTATGTGTTATCTCATTGTGGGGCCAGACTGAGTTGAAACCAACCTTTTCTTATTATTTTGATAGGCATTTGTCATTTGTGTCTATGCCTTTGTTCCCGCTCCATAAGAAATGTGGGGAGAAGGAAGGCTGATCGACATTTCTTATGATGTGTGTTCCCTTTGCAATATCATTTAATTGTGTGCTAGGTAAATAAGATTGTATGTGAAAAGGGCATCAAGGGAATGCCAGCCACCTGTATCCAAAAAAAGGCCTATGACAAATGGACTCTATACACTTCTGTGTGGATTAGAAAGATATAATTCATATGAATATGCCTCTATGTATGGTTGGCTACTTTCTACTGTGACTCAAATCTAGGAGATGCATTTTTGTTTTTACAGTTTCGGGAAACATGTGAATATCGCATCTCTTAATTTGCTTCGGGAGCTTGGAATTGCCATATTTGTTTTCTACTTTGCATCTGTCTATGTTTGCATCACTTGACTGTTTTTATCGTTCCTTTTTATGGCATCTGAAATCTTATTAGAGGGTTAGTCTGTATTCTGTAAGCTATGTCCTATTGCCAGTAACATATCTTGAAAATCCCTATCCTAGTCCTAGAGGCTACACAGAAAGCACTTTGTATTTTGCTGTTGTAAGAGGACCAGAACCTGGTGTGCTTTAATAAAATGGCAAGCTTGCTTTAGATATCATCCTGGAGGATAAAAGTTGGCATCGTCGTCTTCTTATCTTACGTACAGGTTGAGGGGCCCAGATCTCCTGAGGAAATGCTGACAATGTTGCAGAGAGTGCTTGAAGAAAGTGCCCCTGTTCTTGTTGCCGCAAGGCTTGATGCAGAAGAACGTAGAACCAACATCCGTTTGAGGGAGGAACAAGATGCTGCTTACCGAGCAGCTCTTGAAGCTGATCAAGTATGTCACATTTTTAAATTGGTCTTTGCCTTCTCCCTTTCTCAGAACCTGGGCTTCTATTTCATTAATGTTAATTTACTATTTGACATGGTTTTAATGAGGTTTCTTAATCCATCAGGCAAGGGAACGGCAGAGGAAAGAAGAGCAAGAGCGGTTAGCTAGGGAAGCTGCTGAAGCTGAGAGGAAGCGCAAGGAAGAAGAAGAGGCTCGTGAAAGAGAAGCACGTGAAGCTGCTGAGAAAGAAGCTGAACTAGCTAGAATTCGGCAGGAGAAAGCCCTGTCACTGGGAGCTGAGCCTGAAAAAGGACCTGACGTCACTCAAGTAATGCTCATATCCAGTTGCAGTAACTGTTTATACTTGTTATTAATTTTCGCTCTGTTAGAATAGTGTCACACTTAACAAATAAGGAGGTCATACCCAGGGCGCCAGGCTCCTTGCTTACAGTAAGATCTGCTGCATCTGCATCAGGGTCCAGTTTACAGTAGGTGGATGTAGGAAAGTAGTCTCTGGGCAATTTAACTGTTACTTGTGGAGAGTGTGATTCATGGATAGCAAATTGTGGGACCAAACGAACAAAGTGAACTCTTTTCTAGCGTCCGGTCATTGAGTAGGAGTAGGGCCCGTTCTAAAGGCACTTAATTGTGCAAACATTTTAGGCAGCATTTAGAAGACGCCGGATTTCAAATAAATGGATTTTATGTTCAATCTCAAGAAAGATACAAACGGTGTGTGGCTTTAGGTAGCTTGTGAAGCTGGAGTGGAAGATGGATTAGAGTATAATGAATGTCTTCTGTTGGGATCCTTGTATAACTACAATAGTTAAGTGAAGGATCTCAAATCACTCCTATTAAATAGTTGTACCAATTCTGTCTTGATAAAACTCCCAAACTCGACATGGAATCCAAATCTTAGCTATCAAAGCTATATTTGAGCTATAATTATTCTGTATATAATTTAGAGTCCAGTCATTTGAAATCCATATATGGCCAAACAGGGCCTTTCTTAACCAAAATATAGTCCATGGTGGTCAGCTGCTCCTCTTCTTGGGGATGTTTGCCTGCTTTATTAGTCTTCTTTTTCCTATCTAATTGGTCTTCTTGTGTTTGAGGGGGGAAAAAAAAAAAAATACAAGTAATCATTTTCTGCAAGCATCTAAAAAATTCAGAGACGTAATAAGACAGTGTTCATGGGATACACGGATAGAATTGAAATCTTCCAACTTGATGTGATTGATTGTGATGTTCTGGGTCACACAGGTTTTGGTGCGGTTCCCAACTGGAGAGCGAAAGGGAAGGAGGTTCCATAGTACTGCTACGATCCAGTCACTATATGACTATGTCGATTCTTTGGGTTGCCTAGAAGTTGAGAGTTACAGCCTTGTCTCCAATTTCCCCCGCATCGTCTACGGCCCAGAGAAGCTCTCTATGTCCCTGAAAGAGGCAGGGTTACATCCACAGGCCAGCCTTTTTGTGGAGCTGAGCTCCTGAGAGCAACTTCTCTTACGCAAAACTTGAATCCAATGATTAAACGCACTAGTAGGTTATTTTGTTATGTTCTCTCATTTGTATTTTCGACCTGATTTAGTGATGACACTGTGACAGGATTGTTGCATATATGCCTACGTGTTTGATGTTTTATGCTGCAGATTTACGTAATAGTACAGTTTCATAATGTGGTTCAAATAAATATACTGACCTCAAAACCCATCTTGAAAGAGATCTGTCAAGTAGATTTCTTGTTGCTTTATCCGACAGTGGGGATTATGTTTGTATCATTAACTTCCTAATGTGTTCAATAGATTGCAGGGCAATTGCGGCGTCTAGTTGTTGCGATACTTTCGACAATGTATTGTAAGCCATAAGCTTGAGTGCCAGCAATTGCAAGGGCAGTGCCATTGCCAGTGCGCTGGGCATGTAGGAGATTTGGTTCCAACTTTCACTGAACATGAGTTAAAGTTAACCATGTGGGAATACAACAGAAAGGCCCAGTGTAATATGTGGCGTTTTCACGTGGTAGTCATAGATAGATTTGCGGGTGAGATGTTGAAAACCACTTTTATTGGGTTGTTAGGAGATATGGGATGGTCCATGTAGTCTCTGATCCCAAGCCAAACAAATCGATTTGTAACTGCAAGATTGGCTTGAAAACTTATCGTGTTTTAAAAAAATATTCAGATTTAGATTAATTAATTGAAAAATTGATCTCAAATGGGTTTTCAAACGCGTAAATTTAATTTTAAATTCGAGCAATTGGATTCGCTTATCGATCTCGACGATAGACAAAAAAAATCGCGCATTCATCAAATTAGAGAGTTACGCGACAAAAGATGATACTCCCTCCGTCCCTTTTTTAAGAGTCTCACTTCGTAATTCCAATTTATTAAAAAAACATCATCATTGCATATTTTTAGGGGTGTAAACGAGCCGAGCCGAGTTTCGGCGAGCTCGAGCTCGGCTCGTTTACTTAACGAGCCCAAAACTCGAGCTCGAGCTCGGCTCGAGCCTTAACGAGCCGAGCTTAGTCATTTACTAAACGAGCCTTCCTTAACGAGCCGAGCTTTTGTCGAACGAGCCGAGTGGTTTAGTTAACGAGCCGAATAGTCGAGCTCGAGCTCGGCTTGTTTACTAAACGAGCCGAGCCGAGCCGAGCTCGCGAGTAGCTCGGCTCACTTACAGCCCTACACATTTTACATCAACTTTTACCTTCACTTTCCCTACTTACTTTCTATGGAGACATTATCATTATATTTTTACTCACTAACTTTTCAAAATGAAATCTACTTTTAGGGGTAAAATGAAAAATGTACCAACTTTTACCTACTAACTTTACAAAATGGACACTTATTAAGGGACAATCCAAAATGAAATACTGAACTTTAAAAATGGGACGGAGGGAGTATGGTACATGTGAACTTTATTAGTAGTTGACAAGTTCTAGTTGACTACTTCGATGATTACGATACATCATCATATCAGAATCCTAAAAGAAAAAAGAACTTTTTTCCCAATAAAAAAAGAATCCGATGTCTTCTGTTCCGAAAATTTAAGTACTGTATACTGAGAAATTTTCCGACCGTTGGATTATATAATTTTTCATTTTTATGTTATAAATTCAACTGCCGAAAAATCTCATCACAAATATTTTCGTAGAGAAGATCCTGCCTCACAAAAAAGGACTCTTTTTGCAACTTTCCACCCCAATAAAACTCTCTTCGCCCACCCACCTGTTTCTTTCTCTACCCTCCCGAAGAATCATCCCCACCATCCTCTCCATCTCCTAGATCCAATTAGGGTTTCCTCCTTTGACTTCCTCCCAGCTAAAGTTCCCAACTTTGACCTATCATGATATGGATTTGAGTTTTGGGGTCTCATTTTCCAAACCCTAAATCGCTGCCCTCGTTTTTAGTTTCTATCAAGCGTAGATGTGCAAGTCATCTTTTATGGTGATTTGAATTGAGAATGACGAGGTTAATCGGAGGAACGATGGGCGGAGGAGAACGACGGATGAATCTGAAGTCAATGAGGATGAGTTTCGTTGGATGTAGGTTTTGGTTTCGATCGGCAATTGACTCGTACTCGGTCGCATGCGAAGCATTTTCTGAACAGCTTTTTGTTCTTTGATTCCTAATTAGGAATCAACCCCCACCACCACCCCCCGAAAGGTTTTCGTCATTTCGGTTTTGTTTTTGTTTTTTTGTTTTTTGAATTCTTTACCTTCTTCTCGATCGGGATTGATATGGATTCCGAGGCGGCAGCGGCAGGTTTGTTGTTTCCAGTGAATGAGTTGTTTAGGAAATCAAAATGCAAATTAGAGCCTGATGGAGATGATATTGTTGAGAGATCACCAAAGGGTCGATACATCCGGGTACGATATGATTGTATTATTATACTTATCTGCATTATTCTTGTTGGAAACTTTGTTATCGGACAACGCGTAGAATTGTGCATTATTTATATTGTTGTGTTTGTGAAAGCTGATTCGGTCTAATTTTAGCTTGGCTGATTACCTGGTTGCGGGGTCTAGCCCCTAAACCTAGACATGTATTATTGTAATTGGTTATGTAGACTCTAGGTTACAAGTAATTGCTATCTGTGGCTAACGTAACTTGTACTCTCCATCTTAATAAGATATATACTAAAAATTGGATGTACGGAAACCACGTAAAAAAATAAATATTGCATTCTTGTTTCCTTTCTTGATTGTTCTTCGTGCATTGTGTGTTTGATGGTTTGACCGAATCCTCAACATATGTATTAAAAAACTTAATGCCGGAAGTAAGAAAGTTCCAACATAGTCCTTCACAGTGCTTATGCTACCATAAAGGATTGAATGACTGGACCCTTCTTAGGTAGTTAGGTGACCCCATGATTCCTCGACTCAAAAATGGTTATGAATTTGGTAAATTGGTCTCTGGGTGTATCATATCAAATGTATGATTGATTGTCAGTATTTCTGTTTTGGGGTCACGTTTGCTTCACATGAGTGATAAGGTATTTATGTAGAGGAACAACTGCAGTTGAACAATAATGTCCTTTTATGAGAAGAGAACATGTGTTTTCTTCGTTTGTGTAGATTTGAAAATTGTGTGTTGTTGCTTAAGTGTCATTCTTTTATTTGCTTTGGTGGGTTTAGTAATGCCATCACCATTTTTCTGTTTTTCTTCCTTCAGTATAATGAAATCTTGGGGAGAGGAGCATCCAAGACTGTGTATGGTTTCCAACCCATCTTCATCTTTTTATTTTTCGTGTGGATTATTATTGGTTGGTTATGGTATTAACATTGGTAATGGCTACTGCTTTATTGATGTAAAATGTCATTGGCTTCTGAAATTTTGTTTGCTTTGGTTCCTTTACTCTTGTCTCTGATAGCTATAAGGGGTTTGATGAGGTTGATGGCATAGAAGTTGCTTGGAACCAAGTGAGTCTTGACCATGCATTACAGTCACCGGAGCATCTGGAGAGGTTATATTCAGAGGTTCACTTGCTCAAGACACTGAAACATGAAAACATTATAAAATCCTACAGTTCTTGGGTGGATGACAAAAACAAGACTATCAACATCATTACTGAACTATTTACATCTGGAAGTTTGAGGCAGTGAGTGTTGACTTTATTGTTTCTCTTATTTCATTGCCTGGCTTCTCCATGTAGTTGATTTCTGTATGGTTATTTTGGGACTTAGATATCGGAAGAAACATAAAAGCGTCGACATAAAGGCCATCAAGAAGTGGGCTAGGCAAATTCTCCGAGGTTTATGCTATCTCCACAGTCACAGTCCGCCTATTATTCACAGGGATTTAAAATGTGACAATATTTTTGTTAATGGAAATCATGGAGAAGTCAAAATTGGAGATCTAGGGCTGGCAGCCATCATGCAGCGACCTACTGCACGCAGTGTAATTGGTATTTATCTCAAATTCTTAGTGATTAGCTAGTTTGTTTGATGTGGCTTATTAGAAATTTTAACAATTAATCCCCTTGTTTCTCACAGGTACTCCTGAATTCATGGCTCCAGAGCTTTATGATGAGGAATACAATGAACTAGTCGACATATATTCTTTTGGCATGTGCATGTTGGAGTTGGCGACGTGTGAATATCCATATAGTGAATGCAAAAACCCAGCGCAAATATATAAGAAAGTGTCATCTGTAAGTTCGCAAACCACCAGCGTAACATCTTTTCTTTCCTTCCTGGAATATTCATTTTTAATTGAACTTTTTTTTTGGGGGGGCAGGGTGTAAAGCCAGCCGGACTTTGTAAAGTGAAGGACTCCCAAGTCAAGGAATTCATAGATAAGTGCCTAGTTCCAGCATCTATGAGAATGTCTGCTTCAGAGCTGTTGAATGATCCATTCCTTTCAATTGAAAACCCTCATGCGCCTTCACAGTTGCACAATTATGTGCCTAAGTCACTAAATGTGCCAAAGCCCGATTCATTCGCCATGGAAATAGACAGTTGGCACAATAAGTTTTCATCTACTACTTGTACAAAAAGTGCTGGTGAAGCTACTCATGTTTCAGCTTTAGAACTAAGGAGGATCAATGGCAAAAATGAGTTCAAATTGGAAGGGGTGATAAATGGTGATGACTCAATTTCATTTACTCTGCGCATCGCTCAGTCATGTTGTAAGTAAAATTCTTCTGGGCTTAAGTCCTTTGATATTCTCTTAAGAATGGTCTAAAAGCTTTTTTGTGTTTCTAGGTCATGCTCGGAACATTCATTTTGTGTTTTACCTTGCCCGTGATACTGCACAGTCAATAGCGGGTGAGATGGTTGACCAACTTGATTTGTCAAATGAAGATTTGACTTTCATAGCCGAGTTGATCGACAGCTTGATCGTAAAACTTGTACCGAACTGGAAGCCCTCGTTTGGAAACTCTAGGAGTGAAGGAAGTCCATGTGAGGATTCTCCTCATGTAAATAATCAAAGCTCTATGAGATGTTCTTGGGCTTCAAGATCTGAAAGAGTTTCTGGTGAAGCCATTTCCAAGGAGCATGATTCCACTTCATATGCGAATAAGGAGGTCTTCCGAAGTGAATGGAACATGAGTTCAAATGGGTTTGAAGGATGCAAGGGTAGTTTCTCTAGATCTGTCGTCATGAATGAAATCCTGAAGACTTCGGAGATTTCTTTTCCATGTAGTTCTCTATCAAATGATGTCAGCTCGTTGAGTTTTTCAACTCAATCTGTAGCAGATGGCGATCAAAGGGATGAGTTGAAGCTGGAACTAGACGCCATTGACATGCAATATCGCCAGTCTTTCCATGAACTCCTCAGGATGCGGGAGGAAGCAATGGAAAATGTCAAAAAGAAGTGGATCTTGAGGAGGAAAATTTCTGTTTGTTGATGTAAATACATTTCTTGATCCTACTTTCTTGCTCGAAAAGAGGGAAAGAGGATTCATCTGCGGAAGCTGATGCTTATTGTTGGTTTCAGTAACTAATCATTTTTTTCCTTTTCGAGATTGATTTATCCAATTTCATTGTTTCAAATACTGAGTGGTTATGCTTTTTCTTGGTACCGGTAAAATGCCTTGTAGAGCGAATGTTGTGTAATCGTTTTTCTTAATTATCTCAAGATGAAGTTTGGCTTCGACAGGATGCTTTAGTTGTAGACTGGTTATGGCAAAATGATGCGTCTGTGTACGTATGTACATACGCACTGCAATTTCTGAGATTGCTGTAAAGCTATTTGATTTGCTTTGAACATAGTAGGTTACGTAGAGAACCATTCTGTGCCAAATCTATCATTTGCCCTTCGTTATGTTTGGTGATATTTCCCAATGAGAAGATATTTCAATGTCTATAATGCCTGCTTCGATGAACGAGAGTAAGAACTTTGAAGTTAGCACTCGCTGGTAGGACCTATTTTATCATGCTAATGGAAAAAAAAGATCAATTTTCTTCATCAATGTCTCCTTTCGGAAGATTTATTTTGCGTCAACAATCTACAAATAAGCAAGACTTTCTACGAAGAGAAAACAACAAATCAAGGAAAACTAGAGCCGTGTGGTTGACTGAGGAGATGAAGGTCAGCCATCATCTCTTAAAAGGACCTAAAAGCCAGTGAGAGGTGAGTAAATTTCCAAGTGCAGCTAATCCATATAAAATCTAGCCAAGGCTGATGCGCAGGTTTTAGATTTTTTTATAAAGTTATTTGGGAAGGCGAACGGATATAATTTTTTAAGCACTAAATTAATTTATGACGATGGGCACATTTGCTCATCGTTCTTCATTGCATGCTATCAAAATCTCTTTTATAAATCTCTTTAAAAATTTACTGATTTTCAATTTTTTTTACATGATGAATGCACTTTCTTTTGTTTAGTAAGTGAAGATATTTGAAAGTCCAACTTTTGATTCATGTAATCTGTGTGTAATTTTTCACCTATGGGAAGTAGGGCCGATAAACGAACAGAACGAGTTGAACACTTAATTGTTTAAATTTGGCTTGAAAACTTAATGAGCTTTAGAAATGGATCTGGGGACCCTGCCAAGCACAGCTTGCCAAGCGCCCAAAACGACGTCGTTTTGGGCCAAAAAAGAGGCACCACTCAAACTTGCAAAACGACGCCGTTTTGCTTCAACCTCGCTGCCAACTGCCAAGGGGGCTGGATCCGTTTGTCATGTGCTAGATAAACTTGTTTTAAAATTACAAATCACAGAACATGTACCGTACGGTACCCGTCTCTACCGTGCGGTGGAGTTTACGTGGGACAGACTAGTTGATTTAGTTATTTTCCGCAATTAATTGTTATATGCAAATATTTTTGTTGATATCTGTTTCTTTCATGGAATATACACTGTTTATGTGCTATAATTGATTATGTGACATAAAAGTTAAGCAATAAAATGATTTTCAAAATTCCACAAATATTAGTAGAGACCGATTTTATCGGGCGAGGGGGGTGCTTTTCCAAACAAAACCTTCCTCCCTCGTAACCTGGCTCCCAAACCCAAGACTCTCTGTTTTTCGACCAAAACCTTTTCAAAGGGCAAAAGAGTCACATTTTTCAAATAAACGGTTTATCGGGGTTAATCCTTTTCAAAACCCGGGTGGGGACTCTCAAACGAACCAACATTTTCCTTTTTGTAAACTAAAAATACAAAAAGAGAGACGGAGAATTTTTCCGGGGCATATAGCCCACACAAGTATATATGTGAACAATTGGCGACGGCACGGGCCGACGAAAATAATGTTTTTTTGCGTCGGCAAGACCACCCGATGCTAATTACCATACGTTTTTCAAATTTTTTGAGTTGGGAAGAATGCCGATGCAAACAAAGTATTAGCGACAGCACATGCTGACGCAATTACTACGTGACGGCAAATGCCGACGCAAAAAACTTTTTGAGACCCCACCATTTTCGTCCCCCCAAATGCCGACGCAAAAAACAACTCCTGTCGCAAATGGCGTCCTTGCCGGCGCAAATAGGTTGACGCAAATTGCATATTCTTTTGTAGTGAGGTGACGGAGAAAATTTCGTCACCAAGTCATTTTTCCGTGGTGAAATTTTTTGCCGTCAAAAAACACTGTAGGTGACGAAAAATAGATTTCGTCACCAGATAGGAGTCCTCGACAACCTATCGTCAACACACCTATACCATCGGTGACGAAAAAACATGCAATTTGTGACGATTTTCATTCATTACCCAATATAATTTTTCTTGTAGTGTTTTTTGGTTAAAAAAGGGTAGGAGTAATTCAAAACATAACCCAAAAGGTCTCCCAAATAGACAAGGCCGGCCAGTACGAGGGAAACAAGCGCTAGGCTTAATTCGCCCAGAAAGAAAAGGTTTGGCCAATTCATATGTGAACAAGATTTATTTCTTTTGGGCATGCAAGTCAAATATAAATGCAACTAGCGTCAAAACAAACCATCACATTCAAAGAGGGCTAAAAGGAAGATAATTAACTAACGGTCATATATCCAGGAAAACATTTGCTCTAATTCCGGTCTCCTTGACATTTACTTTCGCTCAAGTTGTACCACAATTGGAGTAGTATTGCCTTGGGATCTAGAAGTCCGTATATAATCCTGTAAGTCCTTGTCGCAAGCTATTAAAATCGACTCATCTGCATGTTTATACTTGACATTATAAGTTCCAACCCCAAAGTCAAGCCTTTTAGCCACTTCTTGGTGAAGCTCTACCAAACCGGACAACAAAGACAGCTCAAACTTTAGCGTAAAATCTTTATATTTTGCCCTAATTGTTACCATATCTGCATACGGGAACCCTAGATTAATGTTAGCATCCCTACTCGAGTTTTCATTCGGATCCCAATCTTGGAACCCTGAACTAATGTCACCAACACTACACGAGTCTTCTTCCGAATGCAAATCAGAATTTAGTTGTGGGGATTGTCCTTGGTCCACACCAAATGAGGGCGGTAGAAAGGGATGGAGTTTTTCTGTATTGCGAGGTGGCCAACGATGGATGCCATAATCCCTACAGACACGCCTCAATGTAGATTCGGAAACTGCAAGAGGAAAGTTTCAGATCAAACAAAATACCCAGTCAGGACGAAAACCAAACTCTGATCTTAAATTTTGGGGTGTACGTACTCGTACCTTTAAGTTGCCTCGCAGCATCGTTATGCCTCATTTTTGAACATTTGAGGATCTCTTCTAAAGAAACTTCAATTCTAACTCCAGATTGCTGTGACTTTCTTTTACCTTCTTTTGAACTAGATCCATTGTCTGAAGGATCCATCGATGGCTGATCAGATGAATGTAGTTGCGTAAATTTCTGAAGTGCAAAAACAAAAAGAATGCAATTGCATCGTCACTAGCTTTTCCATTCTGCAAGGAATCTAAGACTAGGAAAATTGTAGAATTTGTGCTTCACTAATGTTGTGAAATTTTAATGTACTCTCAAACGCACGAATTGAACCGAAGTACAATATGCAAGATCGAGGTCAAATTCACATGGACTTGTGATTTTTTTTTATTTTTTATTTTATAGGAAAACTAAATGAATTTAAACTAATGGAACACTAACCTAGTTAACAAAAGTGTGAATGATTTGTAAGCTAAAAATTAGATAAACAATACAAAATAATAATGAAAATACCAAGGAAAAATAGTGAGATCACCGATCACCAATTGAGAAAGGTAACTAAGGTTTCAAAATCCACACCCACAAAAATTTATCACTTAATCTTATGCAACAATTTTTGCTATTATTTCTGCACGATGTTTTAGAGGCTAATCTTAGGCATCATGGATGATGATATGTCGTTAAGCCCTTCTTATTCATAACAAAAATATATTCCTCCTATGCTTCAAGGTTTAACCCAAAATCATGAATTGGATCCGTATGAACAAATCACAGTAAATATCTCGTACTTAAATATTAACTGTGATAAACCAAGCAATTCGATTAAAAGAGTAATAGCAAGTCATGGAAAAAAAATCCTTCCTATTATATCATATTCGAGTTTCAACAAAATTAATTAATGAGCCAAGAACTACTATATACTATGAACGAAAGCACGTAGGAAAAATCATGCACATAACTTTATTTAATAGAAGTTAAGGGATTTCATTGATAAAAACCAATAAATCATTCGACTAGAATCCGTAATAACAACCTTACAATTTTTTTTGCTCTTCTTTCTCTCTTCTCCAGCCGTAAAATTCTAGGCCCGCAGCAGCGTTAGAGATATGTACGTGGTAGTCTCCCTTTGCAAAACCCTACTGTCGATATATATAACCACTGCCGAGTGTTTCCTTGTAAACGAGGTTTCCTCCTGTGATACAATTCTAAACCACACCTGATTTCTAACTTTTGACTTGTTCAAACTAGTACCGATCATAGTGCGTACATTGCCATATGGAGCCACTACGGGTCCCACAAGAACGATTTGATTCATTGATAAATTTTAAAATAGCTTTTAAGTGGCTCCATAAAAAAATCGTAATTTAATATTTGTAAGTACTTGATCTAATCTTCTAACTTTTCATTTAGAAGTTAGGTGGTGTACGTCCCGGCCCACTACGAATCTAACACAAACTATTTGAAGTACGTCGTGTGAGGCCCACTCTTATAGGGGTGTAGAGTGTGATGACTAGATTACGTCTTGAAAAATCATTAAATCAACCAAAATTTCTTTTATAGTTCGGCTCCTTTCGACTTTTATCCCTGGCTCCGCCACTACAAGGTATACTAGTAAATGTAGTGATCGTTTGCTTGGTTAGGATTTTGAAAAAAATTCCTCAACTCAAAAAATACTCACTACCCCTACTTCCAATCATTACTCTCATGATTCCTCTCTTCACTCATTACCCCTATCTTCAATCATTATTCTTATTTCTCTTTCTATTTTTCTCTATTTATTATTTCTACTTCCAATCATTACTCTCATTTCTCTCTACTCATAACCCCAAAAAAAAATTCTAAAAAAATTCTAAAAAACTCATCCAAACGCAGCGCAAAAGAGCACTCCACTATATCCCTATGTCCTTGTTGAGAGAAGGTGCTAGATTGACCTAACTTAGAGCAACTCCATTAATGGAGATTGTAGACACCCTATTCTGGACTGTCCAGATTAGTTTACTTACGGTCTTTGATTCCCCGATGATGAGCAAGGTCAAGAACACCCCGAGATTATTAGTGTGTTTGAGCTTTGAGCGTTCTGAACCTCTTTCAACTCTTTCAAAACCTTTCCAATCCCTTCAAGCCAGAACCCAAAGGCCTCAGCAAAACCCTACCTATGTACGATGGTACCACACTGGCGTGCGCTAGTAAATTGCCACGTGTCAGTCATCGATTGTTGACTTGGTTGTTACTAGCGCACGAAGGTGTACTACTGGCGCACGCCGGTCAAAGCCAGTCAAATCACCTTTATTCAACCACGTGCACAAGACTTTTGGGCCACCCCAGTACACTGTTTGTTCGTCCGATGAGTGAGTTCGTGCAGGGGATGTTCCCCCCTCTCTCCTACAACTTCCATCAACTAGTCCCATGCATTTAATGCATGGGAGACTCTCCCTACAATCCAACCAGCCAATTCAACTGGTTACAACCTCCCTCCCTCTCTCTCACACTCTCCCCTATATATACCCCTCTGCATTCATGTGTAAGGGGTTACCAAAACTTGAAGTATTCAAGCCACCTCTCTCTCTCTCTCCATTAGCTCCTTATTCTTCCTATCTTTTCCTTGAGAAAGAAACAAAAAGAGGCTCTCTCATACACCACCTCAAACCACCATCCATCCACACTCTCCATTCAATCCACAAGTTCAAAACTCAAACAAACCATCAAGCTCAAAACCAAAGGTATACAACCTTTGACAGTACTCTGTTCTGATCTCTGAGGGGGGCTGGCAGGGTCAAGGCTGGTAATCAATACCAATCCTGGCCCTAAAGCTAGTAAGGTTTCAAAAACCGTATGCAGTGAGAACTGGCGCATGCTAGTCATATGCTCACGTACGCCAGTTATGGTGGTACGTGCTGTACTGGCGTGGGGATCAACGTCTAACTATTTTTCTGTCTTTCTTTCTATTTTCATCACCTTGTCACATGATAAAACCAGTTTACAGCTTTCTGTATTTAGGACTGCTTAGTTGTAGTATTTAATAATCGTTTTTGCTGCTATGGAATGCCTCTGGGGTTCTTCTAGTCATGTTTTAGAACCCAAAAAGTGCAAAACCAAGCACTGGGCAAGTGACTTTAATTGGCATACGGTATCTTGGTATCGGCGTGCGCCGGTAATGCCTTGTCCAGTGGCTGGCCCTTACATGGCAACTAGGCCCCGGCCTCTGCTTTTGTCCCCTCACTGTTTAAGGGGTATCCTGTTCATTTTGGTGGCTCTAAAGCCCATTTAACTGTCTGTAACTGTATATTATTTGCTGTATCAACTGTTTGGTTTATCCTGGGTGTGCACTGGTTTTTTCCAGAGCCCAGAGGGTTGAAAACAAGAGCTGTGGGTTTGAGCTTACTAGCGCACGCCAGTATCTTAGAGGTGTACGCAGGTGTAAGCAGCATGCAGTGACTTGTTCAGTGCATGCTTGTTTCTTCCTGCGCACGTCACTTTGGACCAGTGTGTTTCAGGCTGCTTAAAACACCCTCAAGTGCTTGTTCTCAATCTATTTCTAATCATTTCAATAAAGCAAGCATGCCATATTATCATCATCCTGCAATTTGTTACAGTTTAAATCCCCTTTGACTGTTCTCCCGCCCTAATTGGCTAAAAAATGGTTAATGAGAGAAAAGTGTAAATATTTTACAAAAATGCCCGAGTAGAGACCGATCTTCGGATTGGGCGAGAGAGGGTGCCATAAAATCCTTCCCCTCTCGTAACCTGGCTCCCGAACCTCAGATATCGAAGGTGACGACGGTCCAGTCTACAAGCCTTTTTCAATCAAAACGTAGCAAACGTTTCAAGTTCGGTTCCTTGGGTGTTTTACCGCAAAACCCGAGTGGCGACTCTGAATTGTAAGCGTTTCGCCGCGCTTTCCAAAAAGGGCGCACCCGATTTTATTCACAAAATAAAATTTTCAGGGGCGTGTGCCCACAGAGATGTATTTTGCATCCGGATGGATAGTTATTTTAGATGGAAAATGTGGTTAAAAATTAGTTGGATGTAAAATAGAACCCATCTCTCTCCAATGGTGAGATGTAAAAAATGGATGGATAATTAACTAACTTTCCATCCACCTTAATTTTTCCCAATTTTCTCAACCCTAATTCAAGTACTACTTCGGTTAAAAAATAATTTTTGTCGTGTAAAATCCTGTTAAAAACACACACATTTATAGGTAGGGAAAAAAAAAGACCGTTGCTATTTTTTTGATCATCAAAAGATCCATTGGGTCAGCCAACGATTAGATCCGGATAAAAAAAGAAGAAGCCAACAGTCGGATCAAAAGACCCGTTGGCTGAGATTACACCATTCCAACTTTGCACTCTCTCTCCCTCTCTCTCTCTACGAACAGAAGAAACTAGACGGTCTAGACCCCTCTCTCTCTCTACGAATAGAAGAAACTAGACGGTCCAGACCCCCCCCCCCCCCCCCCCCCCCCCTCTCTCTCTGTTCGATATGATCTAGGGAAGAGGGAGCAACTGAAACCCTAACTCCCCTATATCTCTCACTGACTATTCCTGTTGATCTCTATTTCAGATTCATCGGCGAGATCCCTCTCTCTCTCTCTCACTGGATTCTCGCATGTTTTGGTCACTCCGGCGCAGATTTGCAGAAACCGGCGATGAGGGACAAATTCCGGCCAACTTTCCGGCGAATAGAGGTAACTTCAGTCGTTCATTTTCTGGTAATTGCAGTTGTGTTTGATGATGTTTGATAACCTGTCAATTGTAGCTGCAGCTAAAAGGAGATGGATATTTCCATCTCCTTATCCATCTTTGCCATTTTACATCCTGATTTGTGCCATTTCACATCTCATTGGAGCATATTTTTTTGCTTCTGGGTTGTTTTATAAGTATAGAACCTGGATTCCATCCCCTATTGGGATGCTCTTATGCACTAAATCGACAATCCATAATGGGTCTTTTTTTTACTAAAATTTGCATAAACTTAATGGCTAACTGTGGTGGCAGGCTTTCTCCGGTTGGACCTTGTGGCCTGGACGTGGACGGGTTAGACCTGCGCACGAAACAACTGCGTTAGTGCCCAAACCCGGAGCGTGGTGTCCGGGGCAGGCACTCCGACGCTCTAGTCAGTAAACAGGAGAGGAAATATTGAGGTATAGTTTTAGGGTTTTGAGAAGGTATTCTGAACGTACCTTATTTTGGAGGTGAATACCTCCTTTTATAGCAAAAGGGAATGCAGAATCCAATTCCCATTAGGATACTTATTCGTTGTACGATGAGCCCGCCTATCTCGGATCCAGATAGACATCCCAACCCTGAACCTATCCAATCTCCTATATTCCGCTCCTGAATATAAGGGATGGGATAATATGCGAGGTTGCCTTCTCCTGCCCAACTCTTCCTAACTTCCTCTTCAAGTTAGGGGACAGGGGGCTCGGCGAGTACACGTTTTGCCGGACCGCTTGGTACGGCATTGGTTGCTTCAACAGGGACATCCTCTGACCAGTTCGGCGGGGAACCGCCGAATTGGATCATACTGATTAACACGTACGCCGAACCAGACCATTCCCTTCCATGGATCGTCATCATGGCTAACTTGATCAGGCCCGGCTGGACTCGGATTGGCTACCGACCCATGGGTAGTAGATTAATGGGTCCGGCTAATTGGTGCAACGTGGCCGCCGTCCTGGTCCCTCCGCCGGACCACGCCCTCCACAATAGCCCCTCAACCTCTTCCTCCTTTGCAAAAGGTGGGAGGGGTTGATCACATAAGGAAAACTTGCTACCGAGGGCGTCCTGAGGCAAACGTGCCGAGCGTATACCGCCGATCCAGTGAGGGTTAGTGAAGAGCCTTCTCGAAACGTTAGGGTAATGATGCGTCTGCAGCAAACGGGGGCTGATGGGACCGTTGGGAGCCAGAGATCGAACGGTCCATCAGGAAACCCAAACGGCGTGGGGTGCCACGTGGTGGAAGGGGAAACGTCGCCGGTACGAAACGGTGCAGGCTTTCCACGTGGCACGACGAGAGTGGGCGGAGCGGCGACGCTTCGGTTCTCGCGTTCGACGCTTAGGGTTCCCACCCGTTCATTCCATCCTCTATATAAGAGGGGAGGCGGGACAGAAGAATACCTTTGCTCTCGCCTCCTTTGCTCTGCAACTCCAACCGCTGCTGCCATTTCAAGCGCCTCCGTTGCTCCGCCACTCGCCGCCTATCCAACACCAGCATTCTCAGGTAACTCCGCTACCCCCTCTGATCCCTTCTGAACATTTCATACTGCAATACCCCACACACAGCCCCACGTTTGCACAAAGACGCCTTTAACTTGAACAGTGTCGACCTTCCATGGCCGCTTGCGGCCGCGGGCCACCGTCTGGACCGCCAACAACGGCGGTCCTTCACCGTGCCAAACTCGATACTTGATAAGAAACCACGGCTTCCGCCGAGGAGGATCCTGAAGTACCCCCCTCGGCAAGGATTTAGACGCATATGAACAGCCATGCTGAAGTAGGAATTCTCATCACCCCTTCAATTTTTTATTCTGTTTAGGTCTTCAGCATGGTGGATCCCAACTCTCTCCTGCCGAACATCGATCCCGAAGCTTACCCAGACCTTCAAGAGACCATTCAGGCGCTCGGCAGAGGGTACAGGAGCTTCAATGAAAGCTCCAGCAACTTTGCCCATCAATCTGGGGGTCCAATCATCCCCGGCATCCACATTCCGCTCCAAGTTGACGACAGGTCCTCCAGGGACATCCTCTACGGGCGGAGTGACTCCCCCGGCGAATCCGCCGAGGAAGACACACATGGCTCCGTCCTGGAAGAGGTCAACAGGGAACGAACAGCCACCGGGGCCCAGGCCAGCACATCGACGTCAGCTGGTGCGCCGCCGAGCACCTCTGATACAGCAGGAGGTGCCGAACCACCCCCGCCGAGGGACGTCAACCTCATCCCTCCGCTACTAACGGGTCTTGGACCCATGCCGTACAGCCACTTCTACGGCGATGGTCCAGGTGGCTTCACACAGGCCTTCCGGACCAAATACTCCATCCCAGATGATGTTCTTGTCGAAAGGGTTACCACCGAACGGATTCCTTTCGGCGAGGACTTCATCGTTCTTCCTCTCTACGCCATCATTGAGGGGGGGTAAGGTTCCCCATGAACCCCTTCCTCCGCTGGTTTCTGGCAGACTACAACCTCGCACCGATTCAGGTTGCAGTCAATAGCTGGCGCATCTTGAGTTCGGCGGTAAGGTTGGCAGAGATCAACCATCTGCCGTTCACCCTTGGGGACCTGATGCTGATGTACGTGGTATCAAGGATCCCCAAGTATGACAAGTACTACCTCACCACCCGCCAACACTTCGACCACCTGGTGGACCGCCTCTACGATACTGAAAAGTGGTGGATGGTCCTGGTCAAGGTGTCCGGCAACTTTGAGTGGGGTCCCATCAACCCCCAACTTGACTTCCCCTTTCCAACCAGGAAAGGGACGGAGATCGAGAGGCCTTACAAGATCCCCCGAGTGCGAGGGTTCCCCGGCCACGGGGACAAGCCCGGTATATATCATTCTTTGGTTATGCATTGTCTTCTATATTGACTTATCCTTTATACTAATCTTCTATTACTTGCAGACTGCTCGGCACCGAACAAGGGACTCCTCATCTCGGGCAAGTGGACGAACCTGATTGCCCTGCTCCGGTGCCCTAACCGAGACGCGCCGACCCTCCTCGGTTATACCCCTCTCTACCACGGGTACGTCGGTCGCAAGAATAAAGATAACATGGTGAGGAAGAAGGTCGACCTTGCTACCTTTGCCAGGCAAGCACTGCAGCAGCAGTACTTAGCCCAAGACCTCTCTTCCTCCGGGCTGCCAAACAGGGAGGAGAAGGTGCAAGCTCCCACCAGCAAGCCAGAGCCCCAGGGTAAGCCCACCGAAGCCGCTGCTGTGGTACCACCACGTCCCTCTCGCCGAAGAGAGAAGAGCTCAACCGCCGAGGGGGAGGGCCCCCATATTGCTAAGAAGGCCAGAATCTCCAAAGAGGACGCACAGATCCTCAACACTGACCATCTTAAAGGTGCATCCTCGGAGCCCTTTGTTCCGAGCTTGGTCTGTCCTGACGGGCACGTGATCTCTACCGGCGACAGCCTGAGGGAGATCCCCCATCTGGCCATGACCCTTCTAAAGGGCCTGGCCCTACCAAAGGACATGGAGAAGCTGCCTTCAGGCAAGGCCGACAACATGGCCGAACTGTGCCTTCACCTTGCCAAGGTATGGATTCCCAACCTTAACCTTAAAGTTGAATATCTCTTTTCATATGCTAACTCTTTCTTTTCTTTTCGCAGGCCGGGCAATGCGCCAGTAAAGCCTTTAACGACATGGAGGTCCTCCTTGCTGCTAGGAAGACCCAGCGGGGGGACCTTCAGGCAGTGAGGAAGGAGGTGAAGGAGGCCAACGACCAAATCGAGGCGTTGGAGGCTCAAGTTGCCGAGGCCAAGGCTGGCCTGGAGGAGAGGGACCGCCTGATGCTGAAGCTCAAGGAGATTGAAGCTGAGCGGGACCAATTGAAGGAGGGGATGAAGCGGATGGAGGATGAGCTGCCGGCCAAGCTGGAGGAGGCCGCCGATGCTGGTTTCAACGAGGCCGGCGACTACTACGGGGATCAGGTGAAAGCCCTTGTCACAAAGGCTTTCAAGGAAGGAGAGCGGAAGGGTTTTGAAGATGCTCATGCCTCCTCCTTCCTCCGTGGATTCCAGGTCGGCCTAGACTATGCCGAGGTCTCCAAGGATGACCACCGAAGGGAGAACCCAGTGGTGCCACCCGTGGATCTGCCGAGGCACCTGCTTCCAGCCGAAGAGGCCAACCCAGCCGCTGACGTGCCACCGAGCCCCGTTGGTCAGCCCAATCCAACGGTTGACAAGCCGCTGAGTCCTGCCGAGGCACCCAACCCTGCAGAGAACCCAGAGTCCACCTCGGCCAAGCTCGTCATCCCCACCGATCAACCTACTGTGGAGCCGTCGTAGAGTAGAAATTTTATATTTTGTAGATCTTGTAGATCCTAGGGTCGGCAAAAAGCATCTTGTTCAGCCGAGCCCCAGTCTTGTAATGAACCAAGTTTATGAAAGTTTGAAGTTTTTCTGTTTATGTTTCATACTCTTTGCACTTCATGCTTGTTAAGACTCATGTATTGCACTTCATGCACATGGTTTAACACAAAAAATCTCTCTACTAAGTATCCGTCCCAGCTTGCCGTACCCAGCCCCTGATTCGGAGGAAACCTACCACCGAGGTTGGTTCCGCCGGATCAAAAGGAACGGCCGAAGCTGGGAATGCCCCCTTCAGGATATGGCATGCAAAATCTTTGCCGAACAGAATCTGAAAAAGGCGTGCCTCGGCACACCGAGCATAACAATACCACCAAGGCGAACAAAACGTATATGAAAAACAGAAACAAACTAATCTTTATTGAAACAAATCTTTGTAAAAAACTGAAGGCTGAAACATATAGCCGAGGCGAAAAGCCAAAAGAAAATTTAAGCGTAAAATTTTCGAAGCAGCTGTGCATTCCAGTGGTTCGGTATCGCCGTACCATCCATCTCGGCGAGTTCATACGAACCATAGCCAACCTTCTTAACCACCCGGAATGGACCTTCCCACTTCGGCATGAATTTCTTCAAGTGTTTTTCTTCTGGACTATCTGCCGAAGGACAAGATCATCCATATTGAAGGGGCGGTTCCGCACATTCTTGTTATAACTCCGAGCCAACTGCTGCTGATAAGCTGCGTACTTTATATGGGCATTGTCTCGAAGCTCATCTGCTCGATCTGCTTCGGCGGCTAGAATTGCATCGTTTGTTGGAACGTCAAACGTTGCAGTTCGAGACGTGGGCCGAGTAACAGCCACAGGGAGCACGGCCTCGATGCCGAACGCCATGGAGTAAGGAGTACGGCCAGTGCCGCGCCGTGGAGTGGTTCGGTAGCCCCATAGAACATCAGGCAATTCTTCCGCCCACTTGCCGCGCTTGTTCTTGAGTCGGCGTTTCAGGCCGGCAGAGATAGCCTTGTTGGCAGCTTCGGCCTGTCCGTTTCCCTGAGGATAGGAGACGGAAGCTGTCTTCATCTGTATGCCGCGCCTCTTGTATAAAGCCTTAATTGCGTCGGCAACAAACTGGGTACCGTTGTCTGACACAATGGCGTACGGCACGCCGAACCTTGTAAAAATATGTTTCCAAAGGAAACTCTCTACATCGGCGGCGTTGATTGTTATGAGTGCTTTGGCCTCTACCCACTTGGTATAATAATCTGTAGCAGTGATGATGTGGGTAAAGCCGCCAGTAGCTTTCGGCAGCTTGCCAATAATGTCCACCCCCCATTGAGCAAAGGGCCAAGGACTAGAAACCGGTTGCAACGGTAGGGTCGGCTGGTTTATAAGAGGAGAATGCTTTTGACAAGACTTGCATTGCTTGGCAAACTCTGTAGCCGTATGTACCATTCTCTTCCACCAGTAACCCTGGGAAAGGGCACGGTCGGCTAAGGACCGGCCGCCGGTGTGACAACCAGCACTTCCACCATGCAACTCTTCGAGAATGCCGGGCACCTCCTGCTCATGCACCACGCGAAGATCTGGACCAGTGTATGATCGGCGGTACAGTGTGCCGGAGGGATCGAGAAAATAGGAAGCAGATTGACAACGGATCTTATGGGCTTCCTTCCGATCGGCCGGAAGCACGGCGTGTTTCAAATAGGAGACGAGAGGGTCCATCCAACTAGGTGCCAGATGGATATCCATCACCTCCAGTGGCTCCGGCTCGAAGCTCGGTGATGGGACTTCGCCGAGGAATATCGTTCTTTCCCCTCCCTGATCGGCACATACGGCTCCTAGTCCGGCAAGAGCATCGGCATGAGAGTTGAGATCCCGTCCAACATGGTCAAAAAATACGTTTTTGAACGAACTAGCAAGAGCAACAACTTGGCTCACGTATTTGTTCATTCGTGCATCCTTAGCCTCGTAATCATCATTGAGCTGATTAACCACGAGCTATGAATCGCTATAAACCTGAACTTCTTCAGCACCCATATGCCGAGCTAACTTGAGCCCGGCAATGAGGGCCTCATACTCCGCCTCGTTATTGGTTGCTGGAAACCCAATGCTCAATGAATGCTCATGCAAGGTCCCGTTTGGTGATACCAGAACAATCCCGGCACCAGCCCCTCGGTTATTAGATGCTCCGTCTACATGGAGTCTCCAAGCGTGCCCGGTGAACAAGCTCGCTCGGCGTGAAGGGATGGGCCGCTTCGTGATATATTCTTCGTGAGCTGGATGGCTCGACCGAGGTCCAGGGGCTGGCCCGGTGGACTCTCTGGCCAGATCCCCTTCACTGCTTCTGCCGTCTTCCACCCCAGGGGAGAACTCGGCGACAAAATCAGCCAATATCTGCCCTTTGATTGCCGTTCTAGCTTGATAACGGATATCAAAGTTTGCCAACTCCAGGGACCACTTGCACAATCTGTTGGAGAGATCTGCCTTGCGTAACACCGCTCTTAAAGGGTACTCGGTAACGACCACAATGGTGAAGCTCTGGAAGTACGGCAGGAGCTTCCTCTTCGCCATTACCAATGCTAAAGCCAGCTTTTCTATTGGGAGGTAGCGGGTCTCGGCGGGGAGAAGCGCCTTGCTAATGTAGTAGACTGGCTTCTGGTCCGTGCCCGTTACACTCTTTGAGGTTTCCTGCCGAACCAGGACAGCACTAACAGCATGCTCGGAAACCGCAAGGTAGAGGTGAAGCTCGTCCCCTTCCTTTGGCACAACCAGCAAAGGAGCTTGAGATAGACATCTCTTTAGTTCGGCGAGCGCATCATCGCAGTCCGGCGTCCATACGAAGCTCCTTCGGCTGTTGCCTTTTATTGATTGAAAGAAAGGTCGGCAGATATCCGAAGACTTGCTGATGAAGCGATTAAGGGCGGCAGCCATGCCGGCGAGGCGCTGAACCTCCCTCACCGTGGCCGGAGCCCTGATTTCTTGTATGGCCTTGATCTGACTTGGGTCGGCCTCAATTCCTTGGCGACTAACTAAATGTCCAAGGAACTTGCCAGAGCCAACGCCGAATGCACATTTTTCAGCATTCAGCTTCAAGCCGAACCTCTTTAGAATAGCAAAAATTTCGCCGAGGTGGAGAAGATGATCGGCTGCTTCCTTACTTTTGGCGACCATATCGTCAATGTATGCCTCCATTATCCTGCCGAGGATCCCTTTGAATAATAGAGCTACCATACGCTGGAACGTAGCCCCGGCGTTCTTTAATCCGAACGGTATCACCAAATAACAGTAAGTGCCACTGGGAGTGATGAACGCCGTCTTCTCCTGATCCTCCTCATCCATAGCAATTTGGTGGTATCCCCTGTATGCGTCCATAAAACTCAGCCGAGCGTACCCAGCGGTAGCATCCACCAACTGATTGATCCATGGGCAAGGGAAACAATCCTTTGGACATGCGTCGTTTAGATCGGTGAAATCGACACAGACGCGCCATTTGCCGTTCTTCTTCCGGACCACCACTGGATTTGCTAGCCATGTCAGATACTGGACCTCCCGAATGGCTCCGGCATTAAGGAGGCGTTCTACCTCTTCATTAACTGCGTCGGCATGTAGGGCCGAGGATCGCCGAGGCTTCTGCACAACGGGCCTCCTAGTCGGATCAACGTTCAACGAGTGTTTTATCACGTCGGGACTAACACCCGGCATTTCATATGGAGTCCAAGCAAAGACTTCCATGTTCTCTTTGAGGAACTCGACCATCTGTGTTTTCTCGACCTCTTCAAGAGCCGAGCCAATGAGAAAAGAACGGGTCCCATCTTCATTGACAGCAATCCGAACCAAGTCCTCCACGGCCCTGTCGCTTGCCGGTCTTCCAACTTCTTCAGGCCCTTGTAGCGCCTCTTCGGCGGTGTTCTCATCTAGCAATTCAGGTACCTCTATACTCTGTACCTCCTTTGCTTTGCCCTTCCCGCGGACAGAGTTGACGAAACACTTTTTTGAGGCCACCTGGTCCCCCTTGATGGTCTCCTGTCTCCCAGACTCTCCAATGAATCTAACACATTGGTGGAGCGTGGATGCCACGGCCCTCATGCCGTGCAACCAGTTTCTTCCCAAGATTGCGTTGTAGGGGCTCGGCGAACTGACCACTATGAATTCCATATCCAACTTCACCGAACCAGCATATACTGGGAGTACGACTTTTCCGAGCGGGTAGACCGGAATCCCAGTAAAGCCAATCAAAGGGGCTTCCACCGGGGTCAATTGCTCTTTCGAGAGACCTAGAGCTTTGAACGCTGAATAGAATAGGATCTCCGCCGAGCTGCCCTGATCGACCAATATCCTCCGGACAAGTTTCCGCTGAAATTGTAAAGAGAGGACCAAAGCATCATTGTGGGGTAAAGATAACCCCTCCAAATCTTGCTCGGTGAACCTGATCTCCCACGTGCTACGAGCGTCCATCTTCCGCTTCGAGGAATTTTGAACCACCATCACCCCTGGCGGGGAAGTGCGATACAGTTTTTCGTGGAGCTCGTTGGCCTCGGCCTTGTTCATTGGTCCGTGTATGCAATGCACCACGCCGTCGAGATCTTGGGCTCTCGGCGGAATCCCTGCATTCGGTGACTTGGTTCGGTCGATCCACCGATCCATCTTTCCCTGCTGAACTCACTCCTCGAGGTAGACTTTGTAAGGCTGGCATGCTGTCGTATAGTGCCCTTGTTCGTTGTGGAATGAGCAGTACACCCTCTGGTTTGGTTCCCGACCATCGGCAGTTCCCATTTTCTCCGCCGCTCCTGTTGGCCATTGGAAACCAGGAAGCCGTCCGCACTCCCGGAGCATACGGAAGATTGGCTCCTTGAAGTAGGTCGTGATGGCAAGGTGGTCCCGCCCATCTCTCGGCGGGCGGTCCCATGCCTTTCCGCTTCCTTTGTTTCCGCCGAACCCTGGGCCTTCCTTTTTGGACACTACGTTAACCTGCTTCTTCACTTCCTTGGCTGCCGTTTTACCCTGCTCGGCAACTGGTGCTACCTCGGATCCACCGATGTACTCCTCAAGCTCTATGTACCGAGCAACGGTATGCATGAGCTCTGTCATATTGTTCGGTGGCCGAAGCATCAATTCCTTGGATAGGTCAGAATTCCTATCCAGTCCACGTTTGAACGACGTAGCCGCAGTCTTTTGGTTACAGCTCTCAACCATGTTGTATACGTTATAGAAGCGCTCAGAGTAATCTTTCAAGGACTCGCCGGTCTTCCGCCGAAGGTTCGTTAAGGCTTCTATTGTTTTTGGCCTTCGGTTACTTGCCACAAACCGTGCCGTAAACGATCGCTCCAGTTCGCCGAAGCTGCTTATTGAACCTGGTTTTAGCTGTGTATACCACAACATGGCAGTGTCCGGGAGGCTCAGGGAGAACGTTCGGCACATCATTGCCTCGCTCAATCCGCAGAGCGCAGCCATGGACTTGAATTGCTGCACATGGGTCGGCGCATCCGACTTCGCGTTGTATATGGTGAATTTGGGGACCTTGAAGTGGGGAGGGAGAGGCTCATCCGCTATTGCTTTGGAAAAGGGGGAGACACCTTTCGCCGAGGTTGCTGTAATCCCTTCCTTCGGCGGAACTACTGCCGAAGGGGCGGAGCTTTTCTCTCGAGCATCATCCCTTGTCCTTTTATTGATTGGTGGGGTCCGAGCCTTTCGGCCACCGATACTTGGCTCTGGGGTTCGGCGCTTTGACCCCGAGGCTCTCCTGTTTCCTACTACCAAGGGTTCTTCCTGATGCCGGTCGGGTCGGTAAGTGGTTCTCTCGCCGGTGCGAGTATTTACCACTATTAAAGCCCCGCCGCCGGCGCTGATCTCGCACCTCTCCTCCGGTAGCAGCCCCTGGCTGTTCTCTTCCTGAAGTCTGGATTGTCCGGCAGATCGACCCGGTAGTCGTCGGTGGCGTCCCTGGTCATACTGCCGGTGGTGGGAGCGACTGGTAGAATGGGCCGGCGACCTCTGACGGTGCCGAGTGCTTGTTTCCCTTTCCTCCTCTTCGTACCGCCGCCCCTCAGACCTGTCTGCTCTCTGATTATCCTGGTGACCTCGTGACCCAAAAGGGTGATCAAGAGGATCTCCAGCGTTTTCTCTTACGTCGCCGAGCCGAGGAAGTCCTTGAGTCTGGTCCGACCTTCCCCTTGACTTCGAACGAGCGCTTGATGCCGTGGCGCTTGTTGTTGGAAATAATGCTCGGCGAACGTTATCGTTTCCGGACGCATCAGTTCGGTGTCCGGGTTCCAGGTGGACTATGCCACTAGCATCAATGCGACACAGTGGGCCGAGCTTTTCAAAGGCAGAGGCCCTAACAGTGTCGGCCGCTTGGAGAGTATTCCTCCTACGCCGCCGCTCCCGTGACCTGGAAACGGGTGGGGCGCTCTGAAGTGCCTGGATCTCTTGTACTTGTGTCCTTAGTCGCATTAACTCCTCCGCCATGCTCACCGGGAGCACTGGTGGGGGGGGAGGAGGAACTGTGAGGCTTGCTGCAGAGCGGTGCACACCATCTATGTGGAATGCTGCCGCTCCTAAGTCCTGGTCGGTAGGGTCAGGGATGTTTGAACCCGCCACCCTGGGGTCGCCGGGACCCCCAGTGGGGATGCCATCCCGCCCTACCACCGTCCGTTGAGTGGAGTGGTGGCCCAGGTTTGGATTGAAGTTAAGAAGACCGAGAGGTCGTCCGTCCGGGGTTGTCATCCTGAACTGGGAAAAGAAAGAACGGAGAGAGCTTCACCACAAGATGTGTGTGTTAATATCTCCCCAGCAGAGTCGCCAATTGTGGTGGCAGGCTTTCTCCGGTTGGACCTTGTGGCCTGGACGTGGACGGGTTAGACCTGCGCACGAAATAACCGCGTTAGTACCCAAACCCGGAGCGTGGTGTCCGGGGCAGGCACTCCGACGCTCTAGTCAGTAAACAGGAGAGGAAATATTGAGGTATAGTTTTAGGGTTTTGAGAAGGTATTCTGAACGTACCTTATTCTGGAGGTGAATACTTCCTTTTATAGCAAAAGGGAATGCAGAATCCAATTCCCATTAGGATACTTATTCGTTGTACGATGAGCCCGCCTATCTCGGATCCAGATAGACATCCCAACCCTGAACCTATCCAATCTCCTATATTCCGCTCCTGAATATAAGGTATGGGATAATATGCGAGGTTGCCTTCTCCTGCCCAACTCTTCCTAACTTCCTCTTCAAGTTAGGGGACAGGGGGCTCGGCGAGTACACGTTTTGCCGGACCGCTTGGTACGGCATTGGTTGCTTCAACAGGGACATCCTCTGACCAATTCGGCGGGGAACCGCCGAACTGGATCATACTGATTAACACGTACGCCGAACCAGACCATTCCCTTCCATGGATCGTCATCATGGCTAACTTGATCAGGCCCGGCTGGACTCGGATCGGCTACCGACCCATGGGTAGTAGATTAATGGGTCCGGCTAATTGGTGCAACGTGGCCGCCGTCCTGGTCCCTCCGCCGGACCACGCCCTCCACACTAACCAATCCTGGAGTATTTTATTGGACTTCTGTACTAAACAAGTCATTTATTAATTAGGAACCTTTCTTGGTTAAAGGACAATTTGTATTCTAAAGTTCATTAAAAAATCATACTGTAGTTTTTATTTCAAAAACTTTAATACTGTAAAAGCTCGCCCCGCCCATCTTATTTCTAAAATTTCCAAATAACTTTGTGTTCGTCCACCCAATGTTCAAATTTTGTCTCCATCTCTGGCCGTGTGGTGCCAATACAATGCTCCCTGACGAGTACCTTGAGTAGCCTAAATTATTGTTGTATCCATTTGAATTAATGAAACCAATCATCTGTATATTGTACATCATTATGATATTTAAAACAAACTGTGTGGAGTTTTAAACAGGTGTTGTTGGATATATAAGGGTGTTTCATGACTATTGATGATGATGACATACGAAGTATTTGAATATAAACCTGAGTTTCCCACCCTAAGGGTAGATTCTTGTAAACTTAATTTTTTTCGTCATTTTGTGTGTTTTGTTTGTCTTTTTGAATTTTTGTTAGATTTACGTTGTATTTTTTAGATTAATCATCCGTCCCGACGAGAGGAGTCTGACAAGTAAAATATTACGACTAAAATAATTATAATAATCCACTAATGACGAAAAAAAACATCAAACAACTGTCTTTTTTGCCTAAGATATTGTCTCATATGAAAAGCTACACAAAAGTAACGAAAAATAAAAAAAAATACCAAAATAAGTTCTAGACAAATAAGTTTACAAGAATGCATAATAAGAAACATTTGCCACAAAAGGTCAATGTTTACTTTAACCATACTAGCACTATAAACTCAACGACTTTCGATTATTAAAATAATGTCCGAAACGGTTAACAAAAGGCTCAACATAACAGAAAAGGAACCGGCTGGGGAGGAGATTGCTAGATCCTACCTTGGAAAAAAAAAAAAGGATCTTCTTTTGTCTTTAATTTGAACTTGACAGAATAGTCCAAATCTGAAATACACACCAAACCATCAATTGCAGTAATGGACACTGTCTCGTCTAATTCAAAACTTGGACGGAGGAGAATTCAAACCTATTGAGAAAGTCCCAGTCCATGTCGAAAAAATGTTGTCATAGCTTTTTTTTTTTAACCGCTTGTCATGTCATTTTATATGAATTTTTTTCGACATCAATTTGCATTTTTATACTTTTTTGAATCGTCGAGATGAATGATTAACCCCACAAATTACGAAAAAAATTGAAACAAAAAGTTATGAAAAATACAATAATTAGCAAAAAAAATTTTACACAAAAAGTTAGAAAGAATGGACACTCTACTCGCGAGTCATTATCTCAGAATACATTACATTTAATTCAAAAGAAAATACAGAATACTTATAGGGCAATTAAGTGTGATTTTATAAAATATAGGGTGCATTGTGTGATCCCATTGGTATAGAGGGGGTGTTTGTGAAATTTATGCTACATATATAATGGCCAGGTCGGTAGAAGGAACCCTAATTTCTTCTTTCGAGGGTTTCTCTGCGAAATTGACGATGGCGGAGCCGGAGTGCGGCCTTCAACAAGAACATGCTGCTTTCGTTCCCGATGAGCAAGCTTTCGTTCCCGATGAGCAAGATAGTGACGATTCCGAAGATAGTGACCATTTCGAAGATAGTGGCGATGGATCGAGTGAAGAGGAAACGAAAGAAGATTTCCCTCACGATTTTAGAGAGCTCATGGAGAATCAGCTCAACTATTGCAGACTTCTGATTCCTGAAGGTAGTAGATATGTTTTCTGGAGCCGACAAGACTCTGACGGCAAGTCATCTCTCTCTCTCTCTCTCTCTCTCTCTCTCTCTCTCTCTCTCTTAATGCATTCAATAGGAACCTGAATATTTAGTGGTTACTGGTTACAATATACTTTTGCATAGCAAAAACATTATTTGAACACAATGAATAAATCATCTAAGAAAATCTTCTTCTAATCCTTTTTCCTTGGTCTGCCATTCTCATCACGGAACTTAATGAACTTTTCTCACAAATATTGGCAGGTGGAATAAGTGGAATGGCAAAAGTTAGAGAAAATATCTTACATGCTCTCATTAAATTGATAGTGCACCCGGCACTTGATGATTCCCTAGTTCAGTTTTGGGGAATCACAAAAACTTTGGAGGGGCGGACTGTGCTTACAACTCAATTCGAACCTTTTGCCATGGACAGAACAGAATACAAATTTAGTAGACACATGCTTTGTAAGTACAGGATGGGGATGTGTGAGGCGTATGGTAAGTTTTACGCAGATGCAGAGTGTGAAGAAGAACAACTTGGGCTTCTTGGCCGTGTCTTCCTCCATAAACTCCCTGAATCCACTCCTACTATACATGATTACTCTCTTAAAGATTATCCACAACTCGACCTTGCTAAACGTTGCAACATATGGAGATCTTGGGCTGTGCCAGTATTTGAACATTCCAGCCACACCTGTGTTGGGGTGCTTGAGATAGTGTCTCCACATAATGTGTATCGTATTGGTTGGTATGACGAGGAATTCATCGGCCCCATGTATGATGTTTTTCAGGTTTGTCTTTGTCTCTTTGAGAATTCAATCTTGTAAGGTAAATGCATGTCCTTTTAAAATGTGTCTCCTTGAAAGTTTATATTCGATGTCCAGCCCTTGCCATAAGAGGGAAAAAATAACTGAACGGGTCCTATTATTTTATCGAAACTTATAGCGTGTTCAAGTTTAACTTTTAATTTTTATACATTGGTCATCCTATTATTTTATGTTTCTGAAATTTTCATCTCTTTCAGTGGACATAAGAAAAACTGGTATCCTCCATTTTCTTATGGCGATGACTCCTCTTACACAAGTGATGCTTTCGACAATATGAGTATGCTTAAGCTAAGTGGTCATCTTACAGAATCACAAAAGGTTAAAAACACGACATTCTGAGGTCGATGATTTGGCGACAATCCCACTGTCTGGTTTCCATGAGACGAATACTATACAAGCATATATGTGACAGTATATTTCCTTTACTTTGACCCTACTTGTATATCTCAGATAGTATATTCAGTATTTCCAAGATACTTGAGTTGTTTCTTTCCATTCCTTTGCAGGAGTTTGGTCTGCGCTGTCTGGATGGATATAAACCCTGCAAAATGCAAGTGAGTGGCAAACCCTGATGCAATGTTAATCAATTTTTTTGTTTTCCCTTCTATATTATGTCTGGAAGTTATATGTTCTCACAAGTATCCTAACGTGGCAATACTTTCGAAACAGTATGGGGACAACAATGAAGCTTTTACGGCTGCCTTTGAGGAACTCAAGATGGCTTATGAATCCGTGTGTAAAATTCATAACCTCCCTTTGGCTTTGGCATGGGTCTCCTGCCGTTCTTGCGACGATTTACTGCAAAACCTATTCCTATACTCGGTTCTAGACTATCGTGAAGAAGACATTTGTACCCAAGAGGCTGTGGACATGCGTGAATTCACTGAAGTCAGTAGAGTTTGTCACTTGCGAAAGGGGCAGGTTACTGAGAGGCTACTTGGATCTCCTGACTTGTTATACTGCTCAGATGTAAAGCAATTCAACTTTGCTGAGTACCCACTGGTACCCTATGCCCGATACTGCGGATTCGGTGGTAGGTTGACCATGTGCTTGCAAAGCAGTTCAACTAGGGATGAATTATACTTGCTGGAGTTCTTTTTGCCCGCAAGCAACAAAAACGAGGAGATAGTGACCAAATTGAGGTCGATATTGGGAACGTTGGAGGAACATTTTAAAACTTTTAAGCTTGTTTCTGGCCGAGAATTGGGAGATGTATTATTTGTAGAAGTTATTGACTTTCACGGTGACAATAAAAGTCAGTCCATTCACGAGATCCCAGCTACTGATCCATATGCTTCACAAATTGGACCGAGTGTCGTTACTGCAGAACAAATGGTTTCTAGTTCAAGTAAAGGTAATCGGAAGTTGCAAGGTAGAGGAAAGGGAGTTAAAATTGATGTTGGTTTAAATGAGATCCTCAAACATTCTTACTTGAAGCTCGAAGATGCAGCAAAGGAGCTTGAAGGTAAAGAGTACACTCCCAGTTTGCTTGTTTGTCTTACTATAAATTTCAACTCTTTTTGTATAGAAATTATTGTTTATGCATCGTGATCTCGTTGTCGTATCTTGTATTGTAGGCATAGAATCGTATCGTGGTAATATCGTAATCATATCTCTTTGTAATCTTCTATTTTAGATATTCTCTATTTAAGATTGTGTTGCATTGTAACCATTCACTCTCAATATTCAGTAGTACATTTAGTTTTTCCCTTCTTTAAAAACTGTCACAAACTGTCACAACTATTGGTCTTTTGGCAGTAGGGAACAATATTTGTTCTGATCTCAAACTTTCTTTGTTCTGATCTCAAACTTTCTTCTTTGCAGTTGGCAAAAGTACTTTAAAGCGTATTTGTAGGCAGAAAGGAATCATTAGGTGGCCACCTTGCACGCCTGCTGGGAACGAGGGACAAACCCGACAACATCAAAATTCTGATTTGCCTTCAAATCAAGCCTCAGATAGTGTTGCTCACACAAAGCCAGCATTCCAAGATGCGGATATAGTGACAATTAAGGTGATATATGAAAATAATACAATCAAGTTTCCGCTTTCTTTGCCGTCTAGATTAGTAGCGCTTCAGCAAGAAGTGGCTAAAAGACTGGACCTGGAAGCTGGAACTTACTACGTCAAGTATAAAGACGAGGAAAATGATTCGATTTTAATAGCTTGCGACGAGGACTTACAGGGTTGTATACACACTTTTAAATCATTGGGCAACACTTCGGCAGTGGTGCTGCTTGAGCTCAAATAGCCTGGTATCCATCGACGTTCTTCTAGTTTTTGACATCATTTGTTTTAACTCTTGTGATTTTCAAGTGCTTTTTTTAATGGTAATACTGCTGCCCCAGTGAAAAGATCAGCCCTTGGTGCTCTGTTTTGTTTATTCAAGTCTATTGTAGGATATGCGAGGAATTTTGACTTCCTTTACAACGCTTTCATTCATGTGTTGTTGGGCTGCATCTTCTCTTGGATTATATTTATTTTTTGGAAAAAGGTTTGCATCCTATCTCACTTGATCAGAATTCATAAAGAAAATGGTGTTGATGGGACTGCTGCACCAAAGATCAGTTTTTTTCCCCTTTTGTTTTGTTTCGTCCCCCTTTTTGTTATTCAAATAACCAGTATGCACTGAGGAACTTTTAATTTTTTTGGCCGCCACACCCATTCCTGCTTGTGTTGTAAATCACATCGTCCTAACTTAATTAAAATAGATGAGCATAAATCCGTCACAAGGGGTTAGGTCTCATTTGAAAGAAGAGATACAATGGTACGGAGAGAATCAAGGAAAAAGCAATAAGGTCTTTTTTTCTTCTTTTAGTTGAGTACGTTTTTCATTGTTGGTTGTAATCTAAGAAGCATGGACATGTTTCCGGGCCTTTTGTATCCGTATCGCAGACGTATCGAACACGGTAAACACATTCCTGGCTTGTGAAAAATATGTGTCCAAGTATTTACTTTTTTAAATTAGACACGTTTCTTTTTAGTCAGAACGTTGTTCTTTTTTCCAGTCAGACACATTTTGGACACATTCCGGACATGTCTCAGACACACGCGGGACACGTCCAAAGTGGAGTAAGATAAACTTCACGGAATGGCAGTTGCAAAACCTAAAGATGGAGACATACCGTTCTATATGGGATGCAAAGAAACTGAATAAATGAGCTTCCATGATAGAATCAACAGATTAACTTATTACTTCTGTCGTTAAAACTTTGTGAAAATCAGTGTTGACATGGAACCTTTGGGTCTCACATTCAACCATATTCTAAACCGCAGCTAACTTGCAAGGATTATCAAAGGATCCTCAAAATGTTTCAGTTTTGACACTTCTTGGCACTCCCAAAGGCTTTTGGCCAAGTTCATCAGGATACACTTACATCCTAATACTGCACAAAGTTAGCACTCCATTCAATTTGGCTACCTCAGGTTTGAGAGAGTTTTCTACAACTTGTGAGTGTTTGTTGGTTCGTTCCTTTCTCCTCCTCCAAGCACTAAAACTCCTCTATTGCATTGTTCTCTTCGCCCTTTGCTTAGGCTTCTTACATTCCACATACAACTCCAATAGCTCAAACTCGCACACCTAAAACTCTATCTTTCTCTGCGACAAAGACTGTTTCTCAATGTCGGAAGTAGGCAGTGGACTGGTGACCGTCAAACCAAACCAGAAACTAATCCTGACAATCCCATGTTTCGCAAACAGAGCTCCACCAAGGGAGTACGTCAAGGAATCCAGAAGATCAAGACTATCATCGCCAACAAAATTTCTCAAGCATATCGGCAATAAGATTACTGCATCTCTGAATTTCATATCCCGTAGGAGGAAAAAATCCCGTTCTTCTCATGATACTTCATCAGCAAAACCTAAACGAGCAAAAGCTCCGAGGGATACTAACTGGGATGAAGTCATAGCGGAGTGCATAAAGTTCATAATTGAGTGCATCATAGAGGGCATCATAGAGTTCATAGCTAAGTCATCATGGAGTAGAGCTCGATGCGGAGATCTGATTCTGCCCCTACAAGTTCTTGTTAATATACTTCTTCTCATGCAAACTACTGGAGAATGGCAATAACATACATCTCCTATAATTCACAATCGGTCCCAAGAATTCCACATTTTGACTCTATTCAGAATCAAAAATATCAAACCTACACTTAAATTCTCAAGACAAAGCCTGATCATAGAACTGACCGTCAGATTGATAGTAGTAGTCATGCAACTCTATTAAAAGGCTAACCGCAGGTCTACGATTCTATTCCACTAGAAAGGACAAGATCAATACTCATCGAAGATATGCAATAGCAATATCAACTAGACAAAGTAATTGATCAGATAACAGTAACACAATTATCAACATTGAAAATTTGTCATTCAAGGCAGGGATACATGAACTTCCAAGGATTTGTATGCAATCCGCAGCAGAAAAGAGTCAAAAGCATAAATTAGAAACATATTCACAAGTTTATTCACAATGTCAACAATCTCCAACACGATATCCAATTATCCACAGAGGAACATAGCGAGACGGGAACGAACAGCAAGGAATAATGACTACACAATTTTGAATGGACGAGGCACTTTCTGAACAACATACACTTGAGGGACACTGATAGAATTTGATACCAACGACGGGACAGATTAAGAGGGACTTTATGGTGGACTACCAGTTTTCCTTTGCAATTTTCGATTTCTCAAGTATAAACTTCCCTTCCTTGTACTTCTGCGTCTCCTCATAAGCTCGTTCGTACTTCCAACCCAGCACCTCACGACAGTCCCCACAATGGACATCAGCAACCGTGTGTAGTCCAGTCATGAGCTGCCTGTCCTCTTTGGGCCTTACAGCGATATTCATTGCATGGGAGAAAAGGAATGCCCGACCATTTCTTCCCTGAGCTCAAAACACAAAATTTAGAGATATGGTAACCCGAGAGCAAGCTTCTAGCAAAGGCATGAGAAGAACAATTTAAATGTAAATAGACACAAATTCGTTACATACGGATCAAACTGCTATGTTCTACTAAAATTCAGTTCCCAAGTAGATTTCTTTTCAAGAGGTAAAGAGCACTAACAACTTGGTTCAAGCCGGGAATTCGACTCCCCCTAACGCCCTAACATACACTGTGATATTTTGCGCCTTCCTAAAAACAAAGTAGATTTCTTTTTTACCTATTTAAGTTCCCAGGTAGATTACCTCGAAGAAAAAAACAATTGCGTTTTCGTTTCCTATTTTATTTTGTTTTATGCCCTCTAATTCCAAACCAAAAAGATATCATTGTTTAATGTATGCATAATAATGTATGCTTGTCCCAAATAATTGAATTCTTATACACGTTAGTCAATTTAATTGCACAGCTTTCACGTGAGATGAGATAGAGCTACTCATGTTTCAGCTTTAGAACTAAGGAGGATCAATGGCAAAAATGAGTTCAAATTGGAAGGGGTGATCAATGGTGATGACTCGATTTCATTTACTCTGCGCATCGCTCAGTAATTTTGTAAGTAAAATTCTTCTGGGCTAAAGTCCTTTGCTATTCTCTTAAGAATGGTCTAAAAGCTTTTTTGTGTTTCTAGGTCGTGCTCGGAATATTCATTTTGTGTTTTACCTTGCCCGCGATACTGCACAGTAAATAGCAGGTGAGATGGTTGACCAACTTGATTTGTCAAATGAAGATTTAACTTTCATAGCTGAGTTGATCGATAGCTTGATCGTAAAGCTTGTACCGAACTGGAAGCCCTCGTTTGGAAACTCTAGGAGTGAAGGAAGTCCATGTGAGGATTCTCCTCATGTAAATTTCTTGATCCTACTTTCTTGCTCGAAAAGAGGGAAAGAGGATTCATCTGCGGAAGCTGATGCTTATTGTTGGTTTCAGTAACTAATCATTTTTTTCCTTTTCAAGATTGATTTATCCAATTTCATTGTTTCAAATACTGAGTGGTTTTGCTTTTTCTTGGTACTGGTAAAATGCCTTGTAGAGCGAATGTTGTGTAATCGTTTTTCTTAATTATCTCAAGATGAAGTTTGGCTGCAACAGGATGCTTTAGTTGTAGACTGGTTGTGGCAAAACGATGCGTCTGTGTACGTATGTACATACGCACTGCAATTTCTGAGATTGCTGTAAAGCTATTTGATTTGCTTTGAACATAATAGGTTATGTAGAGAACCATTCTGTGCCAAATCTATCATTTGCCCTTCGCTATGTTTGGTGATAATTCCCAATGAGAAGATATTTCAATGTCTATAATGCCTGCTTCGATGAGCGAGAGTAAGAATTTTGAAGTTAGCACTTGCTGGTAGGACCTATTTTGTCATGATAATGGGAAGAAAAAAAAATCAAATTTCTTCATCAATGTATCCTATCGAAGGATTTATTTTGCGCCAACAATCTGCAAATAAGCAAGATTTTGTACAAAGAGAAAACAACAGATTTTAAAAAGTAACTGATTTTCAAATTTTTTTACTTGATGAATGCATTTTCTTTTGTTTAGTATGTGAAGGTATTTGAAAGTCCAACTTTTGATTCATGTAATCTGTGTAATTTTTCACCTATAGAAAGTAGGGTCGATAAACGAACAGAACGAGTTGAACACTTAATTGTTTAAATTTGGCTTGAAAATTTAATGAGCTTTAGAAATATACTCCATTTAAGATTGACTTGGTCATGAGGCTAATCGATCTCAAACGAATTTTAATCAAGCAAATTACGAGTCGATCTCGAATAGCTCATATTCTTCAAAAGTGTCATACGCAGAGATTTTGAAAACAGACAGCGCGTACAGATAGTTTTTGGACCCATTTTGGGCCCCACAAAGATAATCGGAACCGCTCATTTTTTCAAAACATCCGTTTAAAGTCACCAAAAGAGATCATCTCATTTGGATATCGGTGAGTCATATTTTGTACCAACATTATTAACTTTAAAAACCTTTTACTTTGATTATAGCATGGGATGTGTCTCGCTTCTTCTCACGTTAAGCTAAAGTAACGAGCCAAAGATGAAAAAAGGCCTCACATCAGCCTCGTTAGTGGTGGGGACCACTTGCCAAAAATTTGGTTTTGCTACAGTTTCTCGTTCGATTTTCCGAGCCACTGTTCACTTTTCATTCCACTGTTTATGGCTACACGTCTACATCAGTGACTCTTATTGACATTTGTTTATATTTTATTTGGTTCTATGACTCTCCTGGGGTCTCATATGAAAGCCTTACGAACAAATATTAATTATGATATTTTAGTATAAAATGATCAGAAAAATAAAATTTTCGCACCGGTTTAAACAGATTAAAAATTGAAATACTTAATTTTTTTAGATTATTTATATAATAAGAAATACTAAATAACCAGTGAACATTTGCTAGGAATGAGATATTTTGGTGTTTTTTTTGGAATAAAGAAATAATACTTTTAATGAAATAATGTTAATATAGATAGTCTGATGCAGTAAAAATTTTAAAAGTGAATAGTTAAAGTAATAAAATAACTTTTTAAGATATAAATTGGTCCAAAATGTAGAGAGCAGTAAAAAATTTAAAAGTGAGTAGTTAAAGTAATAAAATAACTTTTTAAGATATACTCCGTAAATTGGTCTAAAATATAAAGAGGCTTGGTGCCGATGCTCTAATCAACTAGCACCTCACAAACTGTAATAATATTGGTAAAAAAAGACAATTAAATGAACTGATTAAAATTCTTCGGTGAGGAAAGTAGGACTCCTATCCTATCTCCTATAAATAGAGGGAAGTGTGAGGGGGCAACTGGGTTCATGTTTTGGTGGGTTCGCCGATCGATTTCTTTGCGAAGAATTGAAGATGACGGCCATAGACGGAAGTGTTGATGATGCCGGTACATTCCTTGGAGTTGAGGAGTTCCCTCCCAATTTCAAGGAATACATACAGAAGGAACGACTCAATTGCTCGCGATTTGAAGGAGATCAATTTATTTTTGGGCGTCCCTGTCGTGGATGGGTTTTCTGGAGCCAACAAGACCACCAGACCCAACCCGGCAAGTCCTCTCTCTCTCTCTCTCTCTCTTTCTCTCTCTCGCTTTCTTCTTTCTTCTTCCTTTTTTTTTTGGGCTCAACCTCAATATTCATTTACAGATAATTTTGCGGACTTAATCAGACATGCTCTCCAAAAATTGATATTCAAGAAGGAACTTAGTTCGCACCTAATTCAATTTTGGGCACCCACAAAAACGTCCGAGGGGCGGACTTTGCTTACTACTCAATTCCAACCTTTCGCCATTGGCACAGAAGAATACACACCGAGTGACACCCGTAAGCTTTGTGAGTACAGGATGGGGATGTGTAGGGAGTATAATAACTCCTTCTACGCAGATGCAGAGTGTGCACAAGAACAACTTGGGCTTCCTGGCCGTGTCTTCCTCCATCAATTCCCCGAATCCATTCCGTTTGTGATGCATTACTCTCTGAAAGAGTATCCACAACGCGACCTTGCTTTACGTTGTTGCAACATAAATGGATCTTGTGCTGTGCCAGTGTTCGACCATTCCAGCCACACCTGTGTTGGTGTACTTGAGATTGTGTCTCTGGGCTTCCCGGTTCCAGTTTTGTATGACAAATCTTTCCTCGGCCAAATGTATGACATTTTTCAGGTTTGTCAATAATCCAGGCATCTTTGAATTTCTTGTTAACATTAGTTATTCTTTGTTTCCCTTTTTGTTTTACTACTTTAATGGTTGTTAGGCACGAGATGATGCATTACTTTTCCACAAAACTGGACCCAGTTATAAATTTCAGCTTTAGCTTGAAAGATTATAAGTTGATTTTTCTCAACTATGCTTCTTTTCTACTCCCTCGTCCCCTTAATGTTAGTCTCGTTGAGAATTCAACTTTTTAAGGTAAAATGCACATCCTTCTAAAATATGTCTCCTTGAAAGGTTCAATTGGACGTCCTGCATTTTGCCATTGATATTCACTTTTAAACTACTCCTAATAATTTATGCAAGTTAGATATGAAATAATGAAAGGCTTTTTTGTGTGTGTGTCTTTCCCTTACAGATAGTTGGGTATATCCCGGACTCAGTTTGATGATTTGAACAGTTCATTGTGTAGAGCCTGTGGAGAAGTATTATCTGCCCAGTTTGCTTGAATATCGATCACAAACTGATCAAAGCATATTTATCTTCAAATAAATGGGCTCCAATCCAGTGTATGTGTATTTGTTTGAATATTAAATGTGTTTTAGATTCTTGTGATTGTATCAACAAAAGGAAAAAGTTTAGGGGACTCTCGTTCAATCAATATCTGCTGCACATTATTTTTTTCCGGGCTAATCTTCTCAACGATCAAATTGAGCTCTAGATGGACCCAGAAAGGTCAAAACTGGATGTCCTTTTTTTTTATTTTAAAACTACTGGAGAGGAGCTATCTGAATAAGGGTACCCGCTACTGAAAAAAATATTGTTCATTATTTGTCATGGATATGTCTGAAATAGATACTGATATCAAACCTCCTTTAATAAGCTTTGCTTACGTAAATTATAGTTTGTACAAAACTGTTAATTTTTATACTTTGGTCACATCCTTTTACTTTAACTTTTGTGAATTTTTGTCTCTTTAAGTTGACATGAGACGAGAAACACTGGTATCCCTCAATTTCTTATGGCAATAACTCCTCGTATTCAACTGGTGCTTCGGACAATATGAGTATGCTTTAGCACATGGTTGTCTTATGGAATCACGAAAGGCTTAAAACATAACATTTTGAAGTCGATGATTTGGCAACAATCCACTGTTTCTCCTTCAAATATAGTCATTGCACCTCTATGAGCATGAGCCAATGTTTTTCCTTTAAGAAGGAAGTAGTTTGCCAATTAGACAACTGCAATGCAAAATTGGATAAGCAATCAAATACGAATATTAAGCATTTTGATGAGATACAATGGTCCAGAGCCTCATCCAGTTGTCTTGATAAGTTGATATAAATCTCTCCAGATAACGGACATCATTAGACCTTGAGGAGTTTGTGGGTTTTGTTCCCTCGGACACAGGAAAGCTACTGTTTAAAAAGAACGTCGCCCCTCCTTAATTATGCTGTTGACGTATCCTGAGTGGAATTAGGACTTAACAAATCAGTCAGGGACTCCTATGCCAAGTTCTCTTTCACTCAACATCCATTCGTGTGAAACACCATCGCAGTTGAATTCTCTGAAATCAAATCTGAGCTAGTGTTTTGCTAAACGACACGTATGTAACCTAAGGGTCTCCTTTGAATTTCAGTTAGGGTATACTAGACTCTTATTCACCGGAAGCTTGTGTTCCTTTGAAGAAAATATTAATATTTTGAATGCTGACTCACAAAATTTCCAAGATCATTTCCTCATGGGCTGGGACTTCTGCGAGGCCAATGTTGCACAAACCCTTGTCACCCATATGGACGTATATTTTTTTTACTTTGCTTTTCTTTGACCCTACTTGTGTATATCCTGTGTGTTTTCAAGATTCGTGAGTTGCATGTTTCCATTTCCCTGCAGGAGTTTGGTCTGCTATGTTTTGATGGATATAAACACTACGAAATGCAAGTGAGTGGAAAACCTTGATGCAATATTAAATCTTTTGATTTTAAAACATTTCATAATTACTTTAAGTGATAACTTCACTCAAGAATCCTGATGTGACAATACTTTCAAAATAGATCAGGGATGAAAATAAAGCACGCACAACTGCCTTCCAGGAACTCAAGACGGTGTTGGAAAGGGTGTGCAAAATTCATGAGCTACCCTTGGCTATGACATGGGTCCCTTGCAGTGCTTGCAATGATTTACTGCGAGGGCAACTCCTTTCTGAGGGTGTGGAATTTTGTGGGCACACAAACTTCTGGCATAAGATGTTCGTACTAGTCAGTAAATCCTGTCACTTAAGAAAGGGAGGGGTTGCCGGGATGGTACTTTTACCTCCTAACATGTTATATTGCTCGGATATAACCCAACTCAGCTTAGCTGAGTACCCCTTGCTACCCTATGCACAACTTTGCCATTTCCATGGTTGGTTCACAATATGCTTGCAGAGCAGTTACACTGCAAATGACATTTATGTACTAGAGTTTTTTTTGCCCACAAGCGAAAGATACCGTGACAACTCATGGACCTCATTGAGCTTGATATTGGGGACGATGGAGGAAAATTTCAGAACTTTTAAGCTTGCTTCTGGCCAAGAACTGGGGGATTTATTATCAGTTGAAGTTCTGGATTTTCAGAATGGATTAAAACTTCATTCTGTTGAAAAGATCCAAGCTAAGGGTAGAGGAGTGATGTTGCAGCCAGGTCATCTGGATCAGCCACCAATGGATGCCATAAGCAATGAAACGAATGTTGTTAGTGAGGCACAAAAGTACAATTTGCCTAGTCTTGAACCCTTGCAGATTGGAAAAGTTACGACGCAACTAGATTCATCTGATCAGCTGTCAATGGATCATTCAAAAAATGCACATAATGTCATCACTACAGAACGAAATGTCATCATGGTTACTAGTTCAGATTCAGAAGGAGGCCGAAGAGAGACGCAAGAAAGGCAACATATAGACAATGGAGTTCGAATTGAAGTTTCTTTGGATGATATTCTTAAATATTCCAAAAAAAGCCGTAACGATGCTGCAAAGAAACTCCAAGGTAAAAAGTACACTGTCAAAATTTGAAATACTGAGTTTGCTTGTTGTCGTCATTGTATTTTTTAACTAGACGGTCTCTTTTCACTTACAAAGTGTTGGGCTTTTGGAAGTATAGAAGGTTTTTCTCTAATCTAAATTGTTCATTTTGCAGTTAGCATATCGACATTGAAGCGTGTATGTAGGGGTTATGGTATCGATAGGTGGCCACCTTGCAATCGCAACATAAAAAAGTTCCGTTCCTTTCGGCCCTCGCCTGCTGGGAACGTGGGACAAACCCGACAACGTCAAAATTCTGATTTGCCTTCAAATCAAGCCTCTGATAGTGTTGCTCACACAAAGCCAGCATTCCAAGATGCGGATATAGTGACAATTAAGGCGAAATATGAAAATAATACAATAAAGTTTCCACTTTCTTTGCCGTCTAGATTAGTAGTGCTTCAGCAAGAAGTGGCTAAAAGACTGGACCTGGAAGCTGGAACTTACTACGTCAAGTATAAAGACAAGGAAAATGATTTGATTTTAATAGCTTGCGACGAGGACTTACAGGGTTGTATACACACTTTTAAATCATTGGGCAACACTTCGGTAGTGGTGCTGCTTGAGCTCAAATAGCCTAGTATCCATCGACGTTCTTGTAGTTTTTGACATCATTTGTTTTAACTCTTGTGATTTTCAAGTGCTTTTTCTATTGGTGCTCTGTTTTGTTTATTCAAGTCTATTGTAGGATGCGAATCATGCTGAGGAATTTTGACTTCCTTACAGCCCTTTCATTCCTGTGCTGTTGGGCTGCATCTTCTCTTGTATTATTATTTTTTGCAGAAGGTTTGCATCGTATCTCACTTGATCAGAATTTATAAAGGAAATGGTGTTGATGGGATTGGTGCACCAAGATCAGTTTTTTCCCTTTGTTATTCAAATAACCAGTATGCACTGAGGAACTTTTAATTTATTTTGCTGCCAGACCCATTCTTGCTTGTGTTGTAAATTGCCTCGTCTTAACTTAATTAAAATGGATGAACATAAATCCGTCACAAAGGGTTTGGTCTCATTTGAAAGAAGAGAAACAATGGTACGGAGAGAATCAAGGAAAATGCAATAAGGTCTTTGACTTCTTTTAGCTGAGTACGTTTTTCGTTCTTGGTTCTAATATAAGAAGATGGACATGTTTCCAAGCCTTTTGTATCCATATCACAAACGTGTCAAACACGAACACAGCCGACACAATCCTGACATGTGAAAAATATGTGTCTAAGTATTTAATTATTATTTTTTGAGTTAGACACGTTTCTTTTTAAGTAGAATCAGACACGTTTTGGACACATATTGGACATGTCTAGGACACACGCGGGACACATTCAAAGTGGAGTAAGATTTACTTCACGGAATGGTAGTGGCAAAACCAAAAGATGGAGACGTACGTGCAAAGAAACTGAATAAATTAACTTCCATGGTAGAATCAACACATTATATTTTGTGAAAATCAGCCTTGACATGGAACCTTTGTGTCTCACATTCAACCATGTTCTAAACCGCAACAAACAAACTTAAGATAAAATACTTCGTCGTTGATTGATTTATCCAATTTTATTGTTGTAAATATTGAGTGGTAATGCTTTTTCTTGGTAGTGGTGAAATGGTTTTGGGGGCTAATGTTGTATAGTAGTTTGGTTTTCATGATTGCAAGATGAAGTTTGCCGATCAGAAAAAAAGATGAAGTTTGACAGTCACACGATGCTTTAGTTGTAGATAGGTTATACCTAGCAATGGCAAAACGATGTGTGCACAAATGCGCGCGCAACCATGCATGTGCATTTTCTCAGATCGATGCAAAGCTACTTGAAATGCATTGCACAGAGTAAGTTCCATACAGAACCGTTATGCGCCATATCTTTTGTGTACCCGTCATGATTGCGCCATATGTTTCATCTACCCTTCATGATTATTTTGTATCAAATTTTTGAACAGATATTTCCCAAAGAGATGATATTTCCAATGTCTAATGCTGCTTCGATGTATAATGAAGCTGAAGTAATTCTAGCTCATCAGTAGAGTTTGAACTTTGAAGTTAGTAGCTTGCCGGTTGGAAGTACCATTTTATCATCATAGTGGAAAAATAAAAAAAAACAATCACATCTCTTCATCAATGCATCCTATCAGTATATTAATTTCGTGCCGACAAGTTGCAAATTAGCAAGACTTTCTGCAAAACAGAAAACAACAGACTTAGGAGATGAAGAAAGGACAGCCATCATCCCTGAAAGGGCCTAAAAGCCAGTGTGGTGAGTAAGTTCCCTAGTCTGGCTACCCAACAAATATAACCAACTATACCTGAGGTACGGGACATCATATTCAACCCCTTCCAGAGAAACGCCAACCTTAACCCATTGCGACAAGCCGACAACCAGTCAATCCTACCTTTCAGGAGCTGGACATACGCATCGAGAAAAGGATCGTTTCAAACTACAGCAGCTGTTCCGTAGAGCATGACAATTACTGCTTCTGTGTCACCCTCTACATGAACTGAATCACAACCCTTCTGTGTCACCCTATGCCCACCTTGACTGTACCATCACAGCACTGATATTTGAGAGAGAAACATCTCTAGCTGCCACAAATTTCCCATCTGCATCTCTCGCAACGATCCCTATTACACCTTTGGATGACTGGTGGGCAAAAACACCATCAGAGCTTATCTTCAATACAGCTGTTTGGGATCTAAACCAAACAGCAAGCTGCACCATGTTATATTATCCACACAGCTTCCAGCGTGCCTTCCCTAAACTTACCAGCTTACCCACCACTCTGCTCCTCCTGTGTACAGGAGAAAAACATCTATGTGTGTCTTGTTCGTTTTGGGGTCTCAAAACCTCTGGGCACGGTCTTCAATAAATTCATTCTCTCTCCACTCATTACTCTCAAAAACCTTGCTCAAAACCCAAACCGAACAAGTGATTTCTAATAGGCCAATTTCTCTCAGGTGCTCTCTGCCACATTTTCAAAGCCCTTCCTACTGTCGTGCTTAAGAGTCACAAGTGTGTAGCTCAAACCAGAATATATCTTTACACATTACGCTCCCCCTTACCCACCTAAACATTTACTGCCTTATGAGTTGAACATAATAGTTTACTTTTTTTTATTAGCGAACGTATTAGTTTACTGAGACGGATAGACTTGTTTCCAAATACAGTAATTTCAAAATTACATGCTAAATCGATAAATGTGATGTACTAATGTTACAGCTCCCCTAATGACTAGTAGAACTGTAGAAGCACAGCCATTAGTTAGAATTAGAAAGTCTTTATGCAACATAGTTAGTCAATACAAAACAGGATAAAACCACAATATGAGTCGAGCATTTTTATTTTATTTTTTTGGTTTTTTGATAAGTAATATGAGTCGTACCTAAAATTTCACAATTGGTCCCAAGAATCCATATTTTGACTCGATTCAGAATGAAAAATATCAAACCTGCACTTAAATTCTCAAGACAAAGCCTAGTCATAGAACTGACCATCCAATTGATAGAAGCAATCATGCAACTCTATTAAAAGGCTAACCGCAGGTCTACAATTCTATTCCACTAGAAAGGACAAGATCAATACTCACCGAAGATTTGCAATAGCAATATCAACTAGAGGAAGTAATTGATCAGATAACAGTATAACACAATTATCGACATTGAAAATTCGTCATTCAAGGCCGGGATACATGAACTTCCAAGGATTTAAACGCAATCCGCTGCAGAAAGAGTCAAAAGCATGAAAGAGAAACATATGCACAAGTTTATTCACAATGTCAACAATCTCCAATACGATATCCAATTATCCACACAGGAACATAGCGGGAAGGTAATGGACAACAAGGAATAATGACAACACAATTTGGATGGACGAGGCACTTTCTGAACAAAGGGACACTAATAGACTTTGATACCAACGATGGGACGGATTAAGAGGGACTTTATGGTGGACTACCAGTTTTCCTTGGCAATTTTCGATTTCTCAAGTATAAACTTCCCTTCCTTGTACTTCTGTGTCTCCTCATAAGCTCGTTTGTACTTCCAACCCAGCACCTCACGATAATCCATATAATAGACTTTGTACTTCTGTGTCTCCTCATCAGCCTTGGCTAGTAAATTTCCAAGTGCAGCTAATCCATATAAAATCTAGCCAAGGCTGATGCGCAGGTTTTAGATTTTTTTATAACGTTATTTGGGAAGGCGAACGGATATAATTTTTTAAGCACTAAATTAATTTATGACGATGGGCACATTTGCTCATCGTTCTTCATTGCATGCTATCAAAATCTCTTTTATAATCTCTTTAAAAATTTACTGTTTTTCAATTTTTTTTACATGATGAATGCACTTTCTTTTGTTTAGTAAGTGAAGATATTTGAAAGTCCAACTTTTGATTCATGTAATCTGTGTGTAATTTTTCACCTATGGGAAGTAGGGCCGATAAACGAACAGAACGAGTTGAACACTTAATTGTTTAAATTTGACTTGAAAACTTAATGAGCTTTAGAAATGGATCTGAGGACCCTGCCAAGCACAGCCTGCCAAGCGCCCAAAACGACGTCGTTTTGGGCCAAAAAAGAGGCACCACTCAAACTTGCAAAACGACGCCGTTTTGCTTCAACCTCGCTGCCAACTGCCAAGGGGGCTGGATCCGTTTGTCATGTGCTAGATAAACTTGTTTTAAAATTACAAATCACAGAACATGTACCGTACGGTACCCGTCTCTACCGTGCGGTGGAGTTTACGTGGGACAGACTAGTTGATTTAGTTATTTTCCGCAATTAATTGTTATATGCAAATATTTTTGTTGATATCTGTTTCTTTCATGGAATATACACTGTTTATGTGCTATAACTGATTATGTGACATAAAAGTTAAGCAATAAAATGATTTTCAAAATCCCACAAATATTAGTAGAGACCGATTTTATCGGGCGAGGGGGGTGCTTTTCCAAACAAAACCTTCCTCCCTCGTAACCTGGCTCCCAAACCCAAGACTCTCTGTTTTTCGACCAAAACCTTTTCAAAGGGCAAAAGAGTCACATTTTTCAAATAAACGGTTTATCGGGGTTAATCCTTTTCAAAACCCGGGTGGGGACTCTCAAACGAACCAACATTTTCCTTTTTGTAAACTAAAAATACAAAAAGAGAGACGGAGAATTTTTCCGGGGCATATAGCCCACACAAGTATATATGTGAACCATTGGCGACGGCACGGGCCGACGAAAATAATGTTTTTTTGCGTCGGCAAGACCACCCGATGCTAATTACCATACGTTTTTCAAATTTTTTGAGTCGGGAAGAATGCCGATGCAAACAAAGTATTAGCGACAGCACATGCTGACGCAATTACTACGTGACGGCAAATGCCGACGCAAAAAACTTTTTGAGACCCCACCATTTTCGTCCCCCCAAATGCCGACGCAAAAAACAACTCCTGTCGCAAATGGCGTCCTTGCCGGCGCAAATAGGTTGACGCAAATTGCATATTCTTTTGTAGTGAGGTGACGGAGAAAATTTCGTCACCAAGTCATTTTTCCGTGGTGAAATTTTTTGCCGTCAAAAAACACTGTAGGTGACGAAAAATAGATTTCGTCACCAGATAGGAGTCCTCGACAACCTATCGTCAACACACCTATACCATCGGTGACGAAAAAACATGCAATTTGTGACGATTTTCATTCATTACCCAATATAATTTTTCTTGTAGTGTTTTTTGGTTAAAAAAGGGTAGGAGTAATTCAAAACATAACCCAAAAGGTCTCCCAAATAGACAAGGCCGGCCAGTACGAGGGAAACAAGCGCTAGGCTTAATTCGCCCAGAAAGAAAAGGTTTGGCCAATTCATATGTGAACAAGATTTATTTCTTTTGGGCATGCAAGTCAAATATAAATGCAACTAGCGTCAAAACAAACCATCACATTCAAAGAGGGCTAAAAGGAAGATAATTAACTAACGGTCATATATCCAGGAAAACATTTGCTCTAATTCCGGTCTCCTTGACATTTACTTTCGCTCAAGTTGTACCACAATTGGAGTAGTATTGCCTTGGGATCTAGAAGTCCGTATATAATCCTGTAAGTCCTTGTCGCAAGCTATTAAAATCGACTCATCTGCATGTTTATACTTGACATTATAAGTTCCAACCCCAAAGTCAAGCCTTTTAGCCACTTCTTGGTGAAGCTCTACCAAACCGGACAACAAAGACAGCTCAAACTTTAGCGTAAAATCTTTATATTTTGCCCTAATTGTTACCATATCTGCATACGGGAACCCTAGATTAATGTTAGCATCCCTACTCGAGTTTTCATTCGGATCCCAATCTTGGAACCCTGAACTAATGTCACCAACACTACACGAGTCTTCTTCCGAATGCAAATCAGAATTTAGTTGTGGGGATTGTCCTTGGTCCACACCAAATGAGGGCGGTAGAAAGGGATGGAGTTTTTCTGTATTGCGAGGTGGCCAACGATGGATGCCATAATCCCTACAGACACGCCTCAATGTAGATTCGGAAACTGCAAGAGGAAAGTTTCAGATCAAACAAAATACCCAGTCAGGACGAAAACCAAACTCTGATCTTAAATTTTGGGGTGTACGTACTCGTACCTTTAAGTTGCCTCGCAGCATCGTTATGCCTCATTTTTGAACATTTGAGGATCTCTTCTAAAGAAACTTCAATTCTAACTCCAGATTGCTATGACTTTCTTTTACTAGCTTTTGAACTAGATCCATTGTCTGAAGGATCCATCGATGGCTGATCAGATGAATGTAGTTGCGTAAATTTCTGAAGTGCAAAAACAAAAAGAATGCAATTGCATCGTCACTAGCTTTTCCATTCTGCAAGGAATCTAAGACTAGGAAAATTGTACTAGAATTTGTGCTTCACTAATGTTGTGAAATTTTAATGTACTCTCAAACGCACGAATTGAACCGAAGTACAATATGCAAGATCGAGGTCAAATTCACATGGACTTGTGATTTTTTTTAATTTTTAATTTTATAGGAAAACTAAATGAATTTAAACTAATGGAACACTAACCTAGTTAACAAAAGTGTGAATGATTTGTAAGCTAAAAATTAGATAAACAATACAAAATAATAATGAAAATACCAAGGAAAAATAGTGAGATCACCGATCACCAATTGAGAAAGGTAACTAAGGTTTCAAAATCCACACCCACAAAAATTTATCACTTAATCTTATGCAACAATTTTTGCTATTATTTCTGCACGATGTTTTAGAGGCTAATCTTAGGCATCATGGATGATGATATGTCGTTAAGCCCTTCTTATTCATAACAAAAATATATTCCTCCTATGCTTCAAGGTTTAACCCAAAATCATGAATTGGATCCGCATGAACAAATCACAGTAAATATCTCGTACTTAAATATTAACTGTGATAAACCAAGCAATTCGATTAAAAGAGTAATAGCAAGTCATGGAAAAAAAATCCTTCCTATTATATCATATTCGAGTTTCAACAAAATTAATTAATGAGCCAAGAACTACTATATACTATGAACGAAAGCACGTAGGAAAAATCATGCACATAACTTTATTTAATAGAAGTTAAGGGATTTCATTGATAAAAACCAATAAATCATTCGACTAGAATCCGTAATAACAACCTTACAATTTTTTTTGCTCTTCTTTCTCTCTTCTCCAGCCGTAAAATTCTAGGCCCGCAGCAGCGTTAGAGATATGTACGTGGTAGTCTCCCTTTGCAAAACCCTACTGTCGATATATATAACCACTGCCGAGTGTTTCCTTGTAAACGAGGTTTCCTCCTGTGATACAATTCTAAACCACACCTGATTTCTAACTTTTGACTTGTTCAAACTAGTACCGATCATAGTGCGTACATTGCCATATGGAGCCACTACGGGTCCCACAAGAACGATTTGATTCATTGATAAATTTTAAAATAGCTTTTAAGTGGCTCCATAAAAAAATCGTAATTTAATATTTGTAAGTACTTGATCTAATCTTCTAACTTTTCATTTAGAAGTTAGGTGGTGTACGTCCCGGCCCACTACGAATCTAACACAAACTATTTGAAGTACGTCGTGTGAGGCCCACTCTTATAGGGGTGTAGAGTGTGATGACTAGATTACGTCTTGAAAAATCATTAAATCAACCAAAATTTCTTTTATAGTTCGGCTCCTTTCGACTTTTATCCCTGGCTCCGCCACTACAAGGTATACTAGTAAATGTAGTGATCGTTTGCTTGGTTAGGATTTTGAAAAAAATTCCTCAACTCAAAAAACACTCACTACCCCTACTTCCAATCATTACTCTCATGATTCCTCTCTTCACTCATTACCTCTATCTTCAATCATTATTCTTATTTCTCTTTCTATTTTTCTCTATTTATTATTTCTACTTCCAATCATTACTCTCATTTCTCTCTACTCATAACCCCAAAAAAAAATTCAAAAAAACTCATCCAAACGCAGCGCAAAAGAGCACTCTACTATATCCCTATGTCCTTGTTGAGAGAAGGTGCTAGATTGACCTAACTTAGAGCAACTCCATTAATGGAGATTGTAGACACCCTATTCTGGACTGTCCAGATTAGTTTACTTACGGTCTTTGATTCCCCGATGATGAGCAAGGTCAAGAACACCCCGAGATTATTAGTGTGTTTGAGCTTTGAGCGTTCTGAACCTCTTTCAACTCTTTCAAAACCTTTCCAATCCCTTCAAGCCAGAACCCAAAGGCCTCAGCAAAACCCTACCTATGTACGATGGTACCACACTGGCGTGCGCTAGTAAATTGCCACGTGTCAGTCATCGACCGTTGACTTGGTTGTTACTAGCGCACGAAGGTGTACTACTGGCGCACGCCGGTCAAAGCCAGTCAAATCACCTTTATTCAACCACGTGCACAAGACTTTTGGGCCACCCCAGTACACTGTTTGTTCGTCTGATGAGTGAGTTCGTGCAGGGGATGTTCCCCCCTCTCTCCTACAACTTCCATCAACTAGTCCCATGCATTTAATGCATGGGAGACTCTCCCTACAATCCAACCAGCCAATTCAACTGGTTACAACCTCCCTCCCTCTCTCTCACACTCTCCCCTATATATACCCCTCTGCATTCATGTGCAAGGGGTTACCAAAACTTGAAGTATTCAAGCCACCTCTCTCTCTCTCTCTCTCTCTCTCTCTCCATTAGCTCCTTATTCTTCCTATCTTTTCCTTGAGAAAGAAACAAAAAGAGGCTCTCTCATACACCACCTCAAACCACCATCCATCCACACTCTCCATTCAATCCACAAGTTCAAAACTCAAACAAACCATCAAGCTCAAAACCAAAGGTATACAACCTTTGACAGTACTATGTTCTGATCTCTGAGGGGGGCTGGCAGGATCAAGGCTGGTAATCAATACCAATCCTGGCCCTAAAGCTAGTAAGGTTTCAAAAACCGTATGCAGTGAGAACTGGCGCATGCTAGTCATATGCTCACGTACGCCAGTTATGGTGGTACGTGCTGTACTGGCGTGGGGATCAACGTCTAACTATTTTTCTGTCTTTCTTTCTATTTTCATCACCTTGTCACATGATAAAACCAGTTTACAGCTTTCTGTATTTAGGACTGCTTAGTTGTAGTATTTAATAATCGTTTTTGCTGCTATGGAATGCCTCTGGGGTTCTTCTAGTCATGTTTTAGAACCCAAAAAGTGCAAAACCAAGCACTGGGCAAGTGACTTTAATTGGCATACGGTATCTTGGTACCGGCGTGCGCCGGTAATGCCTTGTCCAGTGGCTGGCCCTTACATGGCAACTAGGCCCCGGCCTCTGCTTTTGTCCCCTCACTGTTTAAGGGGTATCCTGTTCATTTTGGTGGCTCTAAAGCCCATTTAACTGTCTGTAACTGTATATTATTTGCTGTATCAACTGTTTGGTTTGTCCTGGGTGTGCACTGGTTTTTTCCAGAGCCCAGAGGGTTGAAAACAAGAGTTGTGGGTTTGAGCTTACTGGCGCACGCCAGTATCTTAGAGGTGTACGCAGGTGTAAGCAGCATGCAGTGACTTGTTCAGTGCATGCTTGTTTCTTCCTGCGCACGTCACTTTGGACCAGTGTGTTTCAGGCTGCTTAAAACACCCTCAAGTGCTTGTTCTCAATCTATTTCTAATCATTTCAATAAAGCAAGCATGCCATATTATCATCATCCTGCAACTTGTTACAGTTTAAATCCCCTTTGACTGTTCTCCCGCCCTAATTGGCTAAAAAATGGTTAATGAGAGAAAAGTGTAAATATTTTACAAAAATGCCCGAGTAGAGACCGATCTTCGGATTGGGCGAGAGAGGGTGCCATAAAATCCTTCCCCTCTCGTAACCTGGCTCCCGAGCCTCAGATATCGAAGGTGACGACGGTCCAGTCTACAAGCCTTTTTCAATCAAAACGTAGCAAACGTTTCAAGTTCGGTTCCTTGGGTGTTTTACCGCAAAACCCGAGTGGCGACTCTGAATTGTAAGCGTTTCGCCGCGCTTTCCAAAAAGGGCGCACCCGATTTTATTCACAAAATAAAATTTTCAGGGGCGTGTGCCCACAGAGATGTATTTTGCATCCGGATGGATAGTTATTTTAGATGAAAAATGTGGTTAAAAATTAGTTGGATGTAAAATAGAACCCATCTCTCTCCAATGGTGAGATGTAAAAAATGGATGGATAATTAACTAACTTTCCATCCACCTTAATTTTTCCCAATTTTCTCAACCCTAATTCAAGTACTACTTCGGTTAAAAAATAATTTTTGTCGTGTAAAATCCTGTTAAAAACACACACATTTATAGGTAGGGAAAAAAAAAGACCGTTGCTATTTTTTTGATCATCAAAAGATCCATTGGGTCAGCCAACGATTAGATCCGGATAAAAAAAGAAGAAGCCAACAGTCGGATCAAAAGACCCGTTGGCTGAGATTACACCATTCCAACTTTGCACTCTCTCTCCCTCTCTCTCTCTACGAACAGAAGAAACTAGACGGTCTAGACCCCTCTCTCTCTCTCTACGAATAGAAGAAACTAGACGGTCCAGACCCCCCCCTCTCTTTCTGTTCGATATGATCTAGGGAAGAGGGAGCAACTGAAACCCTAACTCCCCTATATCTCTCACTGACTATTCCTGTTGATCTCTATTTCAGATTCATCGGCGAGATCCCTCTCTCTCTCTCTCTCACTGGATTCTCGCATGTTTTGGTCACTCCGGCGCAGATTTGCAGAAACCGGCGATGAGGGACAAATTCCGGCCAACTTTCCGGCGAATAAAGGTAACTTCAGTCGTTCATTTTCTGGTAATTGCAGTTGTGTTTGATGATGTTTGATAACCTGTCAATTGTAGCTGCAGCTAAAAGGAGATGGATATTTCCATCTCCTTATCCATCTTTGCCATTTTACATCCTGATTTGTGCCATTTCACATCTCATTGGAGCATATTTTTTTGCATCTGGGTTGTTTTATAAGTATAGAACCTGGATTCCATCCCCTATTGGGATGCTCTTATGCACTAAATCGACAATCCATAATGGGTCTTTTTTTTACTAAAATTTGCATAAACTTAATGGCTAACCAATCCTGGAGTATTTTATTGGACTTCTGTACTAAACAAGTCATTTATTAATTAGGAACCTTTCTTGGTTAAAGGACAATTTGTATTCTAAAGTTCATTAAAAAATCATACTGTAGTTTTTATTTCAAAAACTTTAATACTGTAAAAGTTCGCCCCGCCCATCTTATTTCTAAAATTTCCAAATAACTTTGTGTTCGTCCACCCAATGTTCAAATTTTGTCTCCATCTCTGGCCGTGTGGTGCCAATACAATGCTCCCTGACGAGTACCTTGAGTAGCCTAAATTATTGTTGTATCCATTTGAATTAATGAAACCAATCATCTGTATATTGTACATCATTATGATATTTAAAACAAACTGTGTGGAGTTTTAAACAGGTGTTGTTGGATATATAAGGGTGTTTCATGACTATTGATGATGATGACATACGAAGTATTTGAATATAAACCTGAGTTTCCCACCCTAAGGGTAGATTCTTGTAAACTTAATTTTTTTCGTCATTTTGTGTGTTTTGTTTGTCTTTTTGAATTTTTGTTAGATTTACGTTGTATTTTTTAGATTAATCATCCGTCCCGACGAGAGGAGTCTGACAAGTAAAATATTACGACTAAAATAATTATAATAATCCACTAATGACGAAAAAAAACATCAAACAACTGTCTTTTTTGCCTAAGATATTGTCTCATATGAAAAGCTACACAAAAGTAACGAAAAATAAAAAAAATACCAAAATAAGTTCTAGACAAATAAGTTTACAAGAACGCATAATAAGAAACATTTGCCACAAAAGGTCAATGTTTACTTTAACCATACTAGCACTATAAACTCAACGACTTCCGATTATTAAAATAATGTCCGAAACGGTTAACAAAAGGCTCAACATAACAGAAAAGGAACCGGCCGGGGAGGAGATTGCTAGATCCTACCTTGGAAAAAAAAAAAGGATCTTCTTTTGTCTTTAATTTGAACTTGACAGAATAGTCCAAATCTGAAATACACACCAAACCATCAATTGCAGTAATGGACACTGTCTCGTCTAATTCAAAACTTGGACGGAGGAGAATTCAAACCTATTGAGAAAGTCCCAGTCCATGTCGAAAAAATGTTGTCATAGCTTTTTTTTTTTAACCGCTTGTCATGTCATTTTATATGAATTTTTTTCGACATCAATTTGCATTTTTATACTTTTTTGAATCGTCGAGATGAATGATTAACCCCACAAATTACGAAAAAAATTGAAACAAAAAGTTATGAAAAATACAATAATTAGCAAAAAAAATTTTACACAAAAAGTTAGAAAGAATGGACACTCTACTCGCGAGTCATTATCTCAGAATACATTACATTTAATTCAAAAGAAAATACAGAATACTTATAGGGCAATTAAGTGTGATTTTATAAAATATAGGGTGCATTGTGTGATCCCATTGGTATAGAGGGGGTGTTTGTGAAATTTATGCTACATATATAATGGCCAGGTCGGTAGAAGGAACCCTAATTTCTTCTTTCGAGGGTTTCTCTGCGAAATTGACGATGGCGGAGCCGGAGTGCGGCCTTCAACAAGAACATGCTGCTTTCGTTCCCGATGAGCAAGCTTTCGTTCCCGATGAGCAAGATAGTGACGATTCCGAAGATAGTGACCATTTCGAAGATAGTGGCGATGGATCGAGTGAAGAGGAAACGAAAGAAGATTTCCCTCACGATTTTAGAGAGCTCATGGAGAATCAGCTCAACTATTGCAGACTTCTGATTCCTGAAGGTAGTAGATATGTTTTCTGGAGCCGACAAGACTCTGACGGCAAGTCATCTCTCTCTCTCTCTCTCTCTCTCTCTTAATGCATTCAATAGGAACCTGAATATTTAGTGGTTACTGGTTACAATATACTTTTGCATAGCAAAAACATTATTTGAACACAATGAATAAATCATCTAAGAAAATCTTCTTCTAATCCTTTTTCCTTGGTCTGCCATTCTCATCACGGAACTTAATGAACTTTTCTCACAAATATTGGCAGGTGGAATAAGTGAAATGGCAAAAGTTAGACAAAATATCTTACATGCTCTCATTAGATTGATAGTGCACCCGGCACTTGATGAATCCCTAGTTCAGTTTTGGGGAATCACAAAAACTTTGGAGGGGCGGACTGTGCTTACAACTCAATTCGAACCTTTTGCCATGGGCAGAACAGAATACAAATTTAGTAGACACATGCTTTGTAAGTACAGGGTGGGGATGTGTGAGGCGTATGGTAAGTTTTACGCAGATGCAGAGTGTGAAGAAGAACAACTTGGGCTTCTTGGCCGTGTCTTCCTCCATAAACTCCCTGAATCCACTCCTACTATACATGATTACTCTCTTAAAGATTATCCACAACTCGACCTTGCTAAACGTTGCAACATATGGAGATCTTGGGCTGTGCCAGTATTTGAACATTCCAGCCACACCTGTGTTGGGGTGCTTGAGATAGTGTCTCCACATAATGTGTATCGTATTGGTTGGTATGACGAGGAATTCATCGGCCCCATGTATGATGTTTTTCAGGTTTGTCTTTGTCTCTTTGAGAATTCAATCTTGTAAGGTAAATGCATGTCCTTTTAAAATGTGTCTCCTTGAAAGTTTATATTCGATGTCCAGCCCTTGCCATAAGAGGGAAAAAATAACTGAACGGGTCCTATTATTTTATCGAAACTTATAGCGTGTTCAAGTTTAACTTTTAATTTTTATACATTGGTCATCCTATTATTTTATGTTTCTGAAATTTTCATCTCTTTCAGTGGACATAAGAAAAACTGGTATCCTCCATTTTCTTATGGCGATGACTCCTCTTACACAAGTGATGCTTTCGACAATATGAGTATGCTTAAGCTAAGTGGTCATCTTACAGAATCACAAAAGGTTAAAACACGACATTCTGAGGTCGATGATTTGGCGACAATCCCACTGTCTGGTTTCCATGAGACGAATACTATACAAGCATATATGTGACAGTATATTTCCTTTACTTTGACCCTACTTGTATATTTCAGATAGTATATTCAGTATTTCCAAGATACTTGAGTTGTTTCTTTCCATTCCTTTGCAGGAGTTTGGTCTGCGCTGTCTGGATGGATATAAACCCTGCAAAATGCAAGTGAGTGGCAAACCCTGATGCAATGTTAATCAATTTTTTTGTTTTCCCTTCTATATTATGTCTGGAAGTTATATGTTCTCACAAGTATCCTAACGTGGCAATACTTTCGAAACAGTATGGGGACAACAATGAAGCTTTTACGGCTGCCTTTGAGGAACTCAAGATGGCTTATGAATCCGTGTGTAAAATTCATAACCTCCCTTTGGCTTTGGCATGGGTCTCCTGCCGTTCTTGCGACGATTTACTGCAAAACCTATTCCTATACTCGGTTCTAGACTATCGTGAAGAAGACATTTGTACCCAAGAGGCTGTGGACATGCGTGAATTCGCTGAAGTCAGTAGAGTTTGTCACTTGCGAAAGGGGCAGGTTACTGAGAGGATACTTGGATCTCCTGACTTGTTTTACTGCTCAGATGTAAAGCAATTCAACTTTGCTGGGTACCCACTGGTACCCTATGCCCGATACTGCGGATTCGGTGGTAGGTTGACCATGTGCTTGCAAAGCAGTTCAACTAGGGATGAATTATACTTGCTGGAGTTCTTTTTGCCCGCAAGCAACAAAAACGAGGAGATAGTGACCAAATTGAGGTCGATATTGGGAACGTTGGAGGAACATTTTAAAACTTTTAAGCTTGTTTCTGGCCGAGAATTGGGAGATGTATTATTTGTAGAAGTTATTGACTTTCACGGTGACAATAAAAGTCAGTCCATTCACGAGATCCCAGCTACTGATCCATATGCTTCACAAATTGGACCGAGTGTCGTTACTGCAGAACAAATGGTTTCTAGTTCAAGTAAAGGTAATCGGAAGTTGCAAGGTAGAGGAAAGGGAGTTAAAATTGATGTTGGTTTAAATGAGATCCTCAAACATTCTTACTTGAAGCTCGAAGATGCAGCAAAGGAGCTTGAAGGTAAAGAGTACACTCCCAGTTTGCTTGTTTGTCTTACTATAAATTTCAACTCTTTTTGTATAGAAATTATTGTTTATGCATCGTGATCTCGTTGTCGTATCTTGTATTGTAGGCATAGAATAGTATCGTGGTAATATCGTAATCATATCTCTTTGTAATCTTCTATTTTAGATATTCTCTATTTAAGATTGTGTTGCATTGTAACCATTCACTCTCAATATTCAGTAGTACATTTAGTTTTTCCCTTCTTTAAAAACTGTCACAAACTGTCACAGCTATTGGTCTTTTGGCAGTAGGGAACAATATTTGTTCTGATCTCAAACTTTCTTTGTTCTGATCTCAAACTTTCTTCTTTGCAGTTGGCAAAAGTACTTTAAAGCGTATTTGTAGGCAGAAAGGAATCAGTAGGTGGCCACCTTGCACGCCTGCTGGGAACGAGGGACAAACCAAACAACATCAAAATTCTGATTTGCCTTCAAATCAAGCCTCAGATAGTGTTGCTCACACAAAGCCAGCATTCCAAGATGCGGATATAGTGACAATTAAGGTGAAATATGAAAATAATACAATCAAGTTTCCGCTTTCTTTGCCGTCTAGATTAGTAGCGCTTCAGCAAGAAGTGGCTAAAAGACTTGACCTGGAAGCTGGAACTTACTACGTCAAGTATAAAGACGAGGAAAATGATTCGATTTTAATAGCTTGCGACGAGGACTTACAGGGTTGTATACACACTTTTAAATCATTGGGCAACACTTCGGCAGTGGTGCTGCTTGAGCTCAAATAGCCTGGTATCCATTGACGTTCTTGTAGTTTTTGACATCATTTGTTTTAACTCTTGTGATTTTCAAGTGCTTTTTTTAATGGTAATACTGCTGCCCCAGTGAAAAGATCAGCCCTTGGTGCTCTGTTTTGTTTATTCAAGTCTATTGTAGGATATGCGAGGAATTTTGACTTCCTTTACAACGCTTTCATTCATGTGTTGTTGGGCTGCATCTTCTCTTGGATTATATTTATTTTTTGGAAAAAGGTTTGCATCCTATCTCACTTGATCAGAATTCATAAAGAAAATGGTGTTGATGGGACTGCTGCACCAAAGATCAGTTTTTTTCCCCTTTTGTTTTGTTTCGTCCCCCTTTTTGTTATGCAAATAACCAGTATGCACCGAGGAACTTTTAATTTTTTTGGCCGCCACACCCATTCCTGCTTGTGTTGTAAATCACATCGTCCTAACTTAATTAAAATAGATGAGCATAAATCCGTCACAAGGGGTTAGGTCTCATTTGAAAGAAGAGATACAATGGTACGGAGAGAATCAAGGAAAAAGCAATAAGGTCTTTTTTTCTTCTTTTAGTTGAGTACGTTTTTCATTGTTGGTTGTAATCTAAGAAGCATGGACATGTTTCCGGGCCTTTTGTATCCGTATCGCAGACGTATCGAACACGGTAAACACATTCCTGGCTTGTGAAAAATATGTGTCCAAGTATTTACTTTTTTAAATTAGACACGTTTCTTTTTAGTCAGAACGTTGTTCTTTTTTCCAGTCAGACACATTTTGGACACATTCCGGACATGTCTCAGACACACGCGGGACACGTCCAAAGTGGAGTAAGATAAACTTCACGGAATGGCAGTTGCAAAACCTAAAGATGGAGACATACCGTTCTATATGGGATGCAAAGAAACTGAATAAATGAGCTTCCATGATAGAATCAACAGATTAACTTATTACTTCTGTCGTTAAAACTTTGTGAAAATCAGTGTTGACATGGAACCTTTGGGTCTCACATTCAACCATATTCTAAACCGCAGCTAACTTGCAAGGATTATCAAAGGATCCTCAAAATGTTTCAGTTTTGACACTTCTTGGCACTCCCAAAGGCTTTTGGCCAAGTTCATCAGGATACACTTACATCCTAATACTGCACAAAGTTAGCACTCCATTCAATTTGGCTACCTCAGGTTTGAGAGAGTTTTCTACAACTTGTGAGTGTTTGTTGGTTCGTTCCTTTCTCCTCCTCCAAGCACTAAAACTCCTCTATTGCATTGTTCTCTTCGCCCTTTGCTTAGGCTTCTTACATTCCACATACAACTCCAATAGCTCAAACTCGCACACCTAAAACTCTATCTTTCTCTGCGACAAAGACTGTTTCTCAATGTCGGAAGTAGGCAGTGGACTGGTGACCGTCAAACCAAACCAGAAACTAATCCTGACAATCCCATGTTTCGCAAACAGAGCTCCACCAAGGGAGTACGTCAAGGAATCCAGAAGATCAAGACTATCATCGCCAACAAAATTTCTCAAGCTTATCGGCAATAAGATTACTGCATCTCTGAATTTCATATCCCGTAGGAGGAAAAAATCCCGTTCTTCTCATGATACTTCATCAGCAAAACCTAAACGAGCAAAAGCTCCGAGGGATACTAACTGGGATGAAGTCATAGCGGAGTGCATAAAGTTCATAATTGAGTGCATCATAGAGGGCATCATAGAGTTCATAGCTAAGTCATCATGGAGTAGAGCTCGATGCGGAGATCTGATTCTGCCCCTACAAGTTCTTGTTAATATACTTCTTCTCATGCAAACTACTGGAGAATGGCAATAACATACATCTCCTATAATTCACAATCGGTCCCAAGAATTCCACATTTTGACTCTATTCAGAATCAAAAATATCAAACCTACACTTAAATTCTCAAGACAAAGCCTGATCATAGAACTGACCGTCAGATTGATAGTAGTAGTCATGCAACTCTATTAAAAGGCTAACCGCAGGTCTACGATTCTATTCCACTAGAAAGGACAAGATCAATACTCATCGAAGATATGCAATAGCAATATCAACTAGACAAAGTAATTGATCAGATAACAGTAACACAATTATCAACATTGAAAATTTGTCATTCAAGGCAGGGATACATGAACTTCCAAGGATTTGTATGCAATCCGCAGCAGAAAAGAGTCAAAAGCATAAATTAGAAACATATTCACAAGTTTATTCACAATGTCAACAATCTCCAACACGATATCCAATTATCCACAGAGGAACATAGCGAGACGGGAACGAACAGCAAGGAATAATGACTACACAATTTTGAATGGACGAGGCACTTTCTGAACAACATACACTTGAGGGACACTGATAGAATTTGATACCAACGACGGGACAGATTAAGAGGGACTTTATGGTGGACTACCAGTTTTCCTTTGCAATTTTCGATTTCTCAAGTATAAACTTCCCTTCCTTGTACTTCTGCGTCTCCTCATAAGCTCGTTCGTACTTCCAACCCAGCACCTCACGACAGTCCCCACAATGGACATCAGCAACCGTGTGTAGTCCAGTCATGAGCTGCCTGTCCTCTTTGGGCCTTACAGCGATATTCATTGCATGGGAGAAAAGGAATGCCCGACCATTTCTTCCCTGAGCTCAAAACACAAAATTTAGAGATATGGTAACCCGAGAGCAAGCTTCTAGCAAAGGCATGAGAAGAACAATTTAAATGTAAATAGACACAAATTCGTTACATACGGATCAAACTGCTATGTTCTACTAAAATTCAGTTCCCAAGTAGATTTCTTTTCAAGAGGTAAAGAGCACTAACAACTTGGTTCAAGCCGGGAATTCGACTCCCCCTAACGCCCTAACATACACTGTGATATTTTGCGCCTTCCTAAAAACAAAGTAGATTTCTTTTTTACCTATTTAAGTTCCCAGGTAGATTACCTCGAAGAAAAAAACAATTGCGTTTTCGTTTCCTATTTTATTTTGTTTTATGCCCTCTAATTCCAAACCAAAAAGATATGTCTGTTTCCACAATCGAGTTGGCTCTTGATTTCTCAACCCCTTATAAATGAGAAGTCAAGGACTCAAGGTTCAATCTATCTACTTCTCCAATCATTTCAAACAAGAAGCAAATCTCACTTCTTTCATCGATTATGCATATGAACTCTTCATGGTCTACTGATAAAAAATAACATACAGATTCAAGGCCACTAGCAAAATTCAAGAGAAATAGAGCCTAATACACACCTGGTATGCTTTAGAAACAACATCATCATGAAGCGCAACATGGTTTCTGCAATTACAGCAACAGTACAGTCTCGGGCCAATCAACTCTGCCATCTACGTTCGCTTTCAACACCAATTCGCTAACTTCTGTTAACAACAATCATATTGCAAAATTTGCGCGTAAGCTGGCCCGAACACCTGAGTTACCAAAAAAAGAAGAATGAGAAGCCTCATCGATGTTACCAAGATATTCAATTCGATGTATCTTGTGAACTGTTCTTTAACCAGGTGTCCACTGCCAATAGAATACGTAATAGAACAATCAAAATACATATCTTCTAGATTAAGGTAGCAATCAGATGAAAAGCAAATTCTAATTGATAATATACGTGATGGTGATTTGAGAGAAGCTATTAACAAATTGAAGTAAATGAAGAAAGCGACTGATTAGGACACGTCAATGCAGAGAGTAAACAACAAAACCCAGCCAAGAAAATCAGAAATTTGTACAATTCTTGTAATTTCTTTGATTGTCAATATTTGATCATCTGTTAGCACGAACCTGGTCATTGTGTCATGGGTTCTGCAATTGGAGAGAGAGAGAGAGAGAGAGAGAGAGAGAGGTTCTGGGTTTTACTGTGGAATGTTGTGTAGGAGTTTGGTGGGTCTCTTGTCTTGATTAGAAGAGGAAGAAGAAGACGGTGCGATGGGTACCGCCTTTTCAGCTGTGATCCATTTGATGCCACCGCAGGCAGCAAAGCCTTGGTTACGGAAAAGCCATGTCAAATGGGTTCATTGTTTAATGTATGCATAATATTGTATGCTTGTCCCAAATAATTGAATTCTTATACTACAAGTTAGTTAACGTGAGATGGTAGGGATGACAATCACATCCCAATTGAACCGTACACAAATTGATTCGCATCGATTGGAGCGGTTTCTATTCGATGGTGTACTATGGATTCGATGATTTCTTATTTTGAAACAATCGGCGGACTCTAGTTGGTTTAATACAATATTCATACTGAAATTCGAACCAAACCCATAACGTGCCCTCATATATGCACATACACGAACATGACTTATGCGCTCATAAGTATTTACCAAAATAGCCTCATATATATATAAGCCAAATTTGGAGAAAAATTGAATCAAAAATGATTTTTCGTCGGGTTTGGTTACACTCTAGGTAAAACATAAAATTCATCGGATTTTCAGTTTTGGTTTATTTTTTGTTGTAAATTTTAGGTTAGACTCGGATTTGGCAAAAAAGTGAACCGGCCCTTGATCCAAAGTCGTATTGAATTGAGTGATAGACAAATTTTTATTCAAATTTTCGAAGGTCATTTTCTCCTCTTAAATTTATAAAGGTCATTTTCTCCTCTTTAAGTCTCCCAATTATAACTATGTTTTAATGAAGTTTTTATTCAAATTTATACTTGGATTTGAATCTACACATTTAAATGTTCATACCAAATAAAGTTTTTACTCGAATTTTAATAAAAAAAATTGAGGTAAGGGACGAAGATGCACTTAAAAATGTCTCATAGAAATTAAAATTTTACTTAAATTTATGCAAAATTAAATGAACATTTAGACAAGGGCTGTCGCTCAGGAATGGTCTTTTACACCACAAACTGGTCCTATGAAACAAAATTGGAATTACTTTTTACACTACTTTTTTTTGGGTATATTTATACTTTTTTTATTTTTTAGCCAAAACAAAAAACAAAAAATGGATAACTTCCAATAAAATTTTGGTGAAAGTACACTAAAACCCCATCAACTATCACTTTTTCTTACAGAGATCCTCTAACATTTAAAATTGTCTATAAAACCCCCTCAACTATAACCGTTAACCAATTAGAACCCTTCTGTTAAAAAGACCGTTAAGCTGAAGGGGTCAGCGTGGATAATTTTTATAGATGAGGCGTCAGTGTGGGTGATTTTTCAAGGGTAAAATCGTTATTTTCTCTCCTTCCGTTAATAGAGTTAGCTAATTTTTTTATTTTATAGGAGATTTGTATGAGTGATTTTAAACATTAAGGAGTCTTAATGAAAAAAAAGTATAATTAAGGAGTCTCCGTGAACTTTCACCTAAAATTTTATAGGCAAATACAAATTGAACTTACATAGGAATACTATTATGGAAAATGATTTTGTCACTCTATTTTTTGTTAACGCTACTCCCCTGCAAGTATATTTTTGCATCAAAAATATATTTGCAGGAGAGTAACGTTAAAAAAAAAAAAGTGGCAAAATCAGTAGCTTACTATTATTGGTTCGTTTATAAACCCTCCTTAAAATCCTCGAAACTTTTTGATTTCCATATCCAGTTACAATTGAACTTGGAACATCGTCAGCTCCAGAAGTTCTCTGTAGAAGATTAGCTTATTAGAGAGAGAGAGAGAGAGAGAGAGAGAGAGAGAGAGAGAGAGAGAGAGAGAGATGGAGATTCAATCGGACGGGAACTCCGACATGGCTGCAATCAAGGACATGCGTCAACAGCTCGAATCCCGCATAGACACCGCCCACAACGCCCAACTCGACCTCATCGCCTCCCTCCAAACCCTAGTCCCCGACCTCGTCTCCTCCCTCGACGTCTCACTCAAGGTCGTCTCTTCCTTCAACAACCGCCCCTTCACTCCCCTCCCCAACCCCAACCCTAACCCTATTTTCAAGCTCAAACGCCCCCCACCTCCCCCCGAAACCACCACCCCGGAAATCCCCAAACTACCCTCTAAGAACCACAAGCCCAAACCCTCTCCCGAAATATCCACCGAAAAGTTCACTATTGACGAGAGTGGGAGCCCGTTGTTGGTGGTGAGGTCGATGGTGGCGGTGTGTTTGTTGGAGAGGGTGCCTTTTACGGGTATCGATTCGTCGACTGTGTTGAGGAAGCTGGAGAACGATACTATGGCGACGGCCGGGGAGAAGGCGGCGCTAAGGGAGGTGGGAGGGGAGTCGGGGGCGATTCTAGCGGTGGAGATGGCGCTGAGGTCAATGGCGGAGGATAGCGGGGGAGTCGAGCTTGAGGAGTTTGTGGTTAGTGGGAAGTCTAGGGTTATGGTTGTGGGCATTGATAGGAGTAAGTTAGTTAAGGAGTTGCCTGAGAGTAAGCAGCAACAGCAGAGTGAAACGAGTTCTTGGAATGATGGAATGAATCAGATTCAACAAGGAAGTGGTGGTGGTGGTGGTAGTGAGGTTAATGGTGGTGGTTTTAGAATGGGAGGGCTGATGCCCCGGCCAATGCCGGATATGTGGATGGGACCACAAGACCCATTTATGTTTCCGGGGCCTAGGGGTGGTGGGCCGAGAGGTATGGGGCCGGGAATGATGGTGATGACGAGAGGAATGGGTGTTAATCCACTTCAGAGGCCGCTATTGGGACCAAATGCTCAAATGAGTGGCGGCTCAAATGCGATTGCGTTGAAGACTAGGACGGAAGAGGATGATTTGAAGGATCTCGAGGCTTTGTTGAACAAGAAGTCTTATAAGGAGTTGCAGAAATCAAAAACCGGGGAGGAGCTTTTGGACCTCATTCGCAGGCCAACTGCAAGGGAAAATGCTGTAGCTGCAAAGGTATATGATCTGATTAAGCTTCATATCATGCAGATTTGCGGGGTTGCAATATCATTGAGTCAGATTCATATTACTCGATTAGCTGCCCTTTTTCCAATATGCATGCTTAGTAATACAACAACAACAACAAAACCTATCTAGTCCCCAACCATTGGGGGTATGGGCGGGGGTGGATGGAGACAAACCTAACCTTTGGCAATATATGCACAAAGTGGCTGCTCTCAGATACCACTGTAACAATGGTCCCCCCATACCTCCAAGAACCGAGGATCTAAAGGGACGTTTTGCTGAAGAACCGTGCCCCCAAATCAAAGTCGAAAGGCATCAAAGAGGGCAGGCCTAGAGACCCAAATCAATTTTTGTGCACATTGCCATGCTTCTGTACGTAATAGTTATCATAAATTATGCCGAAGGCCCACTGCTGATGCTTCTGAACCCATTTAGAGTTTCTTAAACAGTACTCCATATAAAATAGGAAATTTAAGGCAATGATGCATGACGAACTGTATTGCTCCCATGACTTAGTCTCTGAGTTACTGAATTACTAGAGAGTTTGGAATTGAACAACATAAGACAACACGTGCCCTTTATTGTTCGTCTACCTGGAGATTCATTTAGAATGGTGAATTAACCAGAGAACAAGTTGTGCCCTGTCTGTCTCCTTTTAGGTGGGATATGATGCTGCCTGAATCCTGTTTTTCCAGTCTTCCAATTCAAAACTTCCTGCTCCCGTTGATGCACAATAGGCTCTTAGCTAAGGAAGGGGAATTTTTTTTTTCCATCTATCTCATATGTAGCATCTCATGGGATTTATGGAGCTGTAGCATTTAATTTATCCGTAAATGTTGTCTCTCACGCATATATTGGTAGCCTGTATATCCATCCTAATGCATGTCGTGATTGGATCTTGTTTCAGTTCAAAACCAAAGGTGGTTCCCAACTAAAGGAGTACTGCACAGCCTTGACTAAAGAAGATTGCAGACGTCAATCTGGTTCCTTTATCGCATGTGAGAAGGTGGGTGAGGAGTATTATGTTGTAAGCATTTACTGTTTTGTTTGTCAAGTAACTGATCTGATATATTAAACAAAAGTGCCAGAAGGGGCTCAACCCATCTATGACCCTTAGCGAATAGGGAGATACAACTCCCTCAAAACAACACAAGTCCAATAAATCTAGATTTACAATCCTTCCAAAAAATTCCAAAAGAGTAAGGAAAAGGGAACATCTCCCCTAGGCCACAAGAACAGAGAGGCCGAAACGGGGACATGGAGCTTTCCTTCAAAATGAAGTTATTCTTTTGCCTCGCTATATCCCACATGATACATAATCTCGTCTTGAAAATCCTTGTGCCATCATGCAAAAGGTCTTTCTTATTACTGCCCCTATGTCTACTCCTTTATTTATGTACGCTGGCATGTATTAAATCACCAGTTCTCACTTGTGCAAAGTACCGTCGTATCATCCAGCAGGGTTAAAATGGTATTAGCCTGTTATGGCAGCAATCATCTTCTCAGGGTTGTTACGGTAGCTGAAAAGTATATAGGCTTTTTCTTTTCTTTTTTCCTAAGGAATAGTATATAGTCTAGCTTTATGTAATATAGTTGATCTTGTAAAAGATAAAATTTTGATGGGGAATGCTTCCAGTTTTAGGACCCAGACGAGATTGAATTTGTACCTTTTGTCGCTTTCTGTGTGGTTGAAGAATCTAGTTGACATATCTTAGTATCAGCTTTAACTTCTATCTTCGCACTTTCAATGGATTTTTGCTGAAAACCGGGAGAAAAATGTGGTGATGACTGCAAATTTAACTAGATTCTTCGAAAGAGCAGTCAATGTAGTTGTGTGGCATTTGCTCAGTGACCATTATTTTAAGCTGTTGTAACGTTGAGGGTCACGGAAGTTCCTTGGTTGCCATATCTATGATCAGCAACTTTGTCTTAATCTTTCCACGATTTTCAGGTCCATTTCCGACGCATAATTGCTCATCATACTGACGTCAATTTGGGGGACTGCTCTTTTTTGGATACTTGCCGTCATATGAAGGTAACCTTCCGTTAATGTTGTAAGGGTTTTACTTACAAAAGAATATTGGAATCCTTTTAGATGGAAAGTGGTCTTAAATTATATAGTTTATTTGGTAGTTGGTACAATAAAATAAGTTTGATTGTCAATCCTTGTTTCTGTTACAGACATGCAAGTATGTTCATTATGAGCTTGACAATACTCAAGATGTGACTCCTAACATGATGAGCGTGGCTGCACTTCCTCCCCCCAAACCTCTAAAGCAACGTGCTGAATATTGTTCAGAAGTGGAGCTTGGTACACCACAATGGATTAACTGTGATATCCGTAATTTCAGAATGGACATTCTTGGGCAATTTGGGGTTATTATGGCAGATCCACCGTGGGACATTCATATGGAATTACCTTACGGGACGATGGCTGATGATGAGATGCGTACTCTTAATGTTCCTGCACTGCAGACTGATGGTCTGATATTTCTTTGGGTCACTGGACGTGCAATGGAGCTTGGACGAGAATGGTAAGTGTTTATCTTTGTTTAGGTTGCCATTGCTGTTCATATATCTACATGGGATAGACATTTTAGGATATCGCATGTCGACCCCTGGACATGCAGTGGGAGAAAAGAAAGAAAAAGAAGAAAATATATCTGTACATGCAACAACAATGAGGCGCACATGATAATGCAGTTATTGATTAAGACTTTAAGTATAGGCTAATTGTGATATTTCGTTGTATACTAATGATGATCAATATACTGGGATGCCTAACATGGCAACATTATCTTTTCTGCTGAAAATGCAGTCGTCATGAGGCAGGATATTGTACCAAGTATGTGGGTCTTTTTCTCATTTTTGATTCCACAAATACCCTGTTTGTAATGGTGCTGTGATTTTCATCACTATGACGGAGACATCCTTTAGGTGAAATTCTTGCCTATAACATGGAACCTATATTTTACTACTAGTTATCTAAGGGGAGAGAACAGAAATTCCCCGTATCCAATGGCTTTTCCTCGTGGTTATGATTTCCCTCAAGCATAAATATTTTTGGTGTGAAATTTATGCAGATTGATGTTAGCGGACCCTGCACCCTTAAGCTTGTAGCATCTGTTATATTTCTGGTTTTTTTTAATCGTGAAGGAGCTTTGTAATTTCAACCTCATGCACATTTGGCCATGAGTCTTCCATTCAATTGGCATTGTGGGGTTCTCCACTGAATTACTAAAATAGTGCTTCCTCCATCCCAAATTGCTGGTCTCTTTCACTATTATAGGCCTCCCAAAGAATTGCCTATATTTTCTAATTTACAATATTTTTTAATTCGTAATATGAATCTTGTTTGATAGATCTCAATTAGTTTTATTAAAAAGAAGGTTTCAAAAATTTTTTAAAAAAACATTTTAGATTGTGAAATATTGGCTATTTTTCAAGCAACACCATTTGCCCAAAAGGAGCGAGCAATTTGGGATGGAGGGAGGACCGTAATTCGGAAAAGATGAATTAGTGATTGCTTGGTGCAGTGATACCGTGATAGGTCTTTTTTCTCTTGTACATATTTTTCTAGGCTGGCTAAAATGTACTTTTTGTACTTGTAGTTTAGAACTTTGGGGATACAAACGTGTTGAGGAGCTTATTTGGGTGAAGACCAATCAACTTCAGCGAATAATCAGAACAGGGAGGACAGGCCATTGGCTTAATCACAGTAAGGAGCACTGCCTTGTTGGGATAAAGGGGAATCCAGAAGTAAACAGGAATATTGATACTGATGTCGTAGTTGCTGAGGTTCGAGAAACAAGCCGTAAACCTGATGAGGTTAGGGGACTCCATAACGTTTAACAGCTTGCCCATTTCCTTCAACCTTGTTTTGTTATGAAGATTGTTTCTGTTGTCTAGCTCGTTTTATCGTGCGTGCCTTTTTCCAGATGTACCCCTTGTTGGAGAGGATAAGTCCAAGGACAAGAAAGCTGGAACTATTTGCTCGCATGCACAACACGCATGCAGGGTATGCTTTCTTAATTTGCCTTCCTTTTTTTGAGTGATCTTATGAACATATATGTAACAAGGGCTATAGACTGTGTCCGTCTAGATTTTCCACATCACACGTTCTTGAAAACCCCATCACTGCAGTAAGTTGATAGCATAATCTGTGTCATATACTCCTGTTTTACCTCTTTCTGAAAACCCTATCTCCAGGGCAGGTTTCATCTTACTAAGCAGTTGGATTTTATCTCTTCTTGTGTATACATTTGCTATTATCTAAATTTTCTCTTTTTAACCGCAAGTATGAAAAAATAGATCTATGTTCGCTGATGTTCATTTAATCAGGTGGATCTCACTTGGTAATCAATTGGGTGGAGTACGATTAGTGGATGAGGGTCTGAGGGCTCGGTTTAAGGCTGCTTACCCTGATGTGGAGGTGCAGCCCTTTTCACCTCCAAGAGCTTCGGCCATGGAAGTAGACAGTAGCACTGCTGCTCAAATGAGGAGTCCGTCTGCGGGAGCTGAATCCAAGTCAACCTCTACTCAGGTTACAGAGGCCATGGCTCCTGTGGCACCTTACGTTTCTGAGCAAAAGCCGATGAACTCAGATATCGAGATGACCAACTAACTCTTTGATATTCTATCAAGCACCAAGTTACTTTCCCGGTCCCATTTTAGGCTCAGGTTTTGTGTACTATTTATGGTTTAGACAACCTCTATGCAGTTACCTGATCTCTGTAGCATTGTACCAATTGTGGTCCCTTTTATCTTCTAATTTACCCCCATTTGGTGAAATATTGGGTAGGGGTCCTTTTTGGCTTTCCGGTTCTCTCTCTCTTTTTTTTTTTTTGATCCGCTTGAATTTCATTCATAATCAAAATGCCATACAGCATCTACAGATTTCAAACAAAACCACGAAAAGGTACAACAAGAAGAACAGGAAGGACTAATTGTAGCCTAAGACCAGGAACCTCTTCACACTGCCACTTACTCAAAGGCAGGGTCGGGACACGTGGAGTATGAATCCAGACAACAATTCCCTTCGAGAATCAAAACCCTAATCGTAGTGATCAGTGCAGCACAGTGAAAACAAGAGGGGATTTTCCTCTCTTCTTCTTTCCACCAGGAGGATATGCAGGCTTTTCAATTATGTGGTACTGTAACTGTATTGCAATTATTGCTCCCTTATAGGGCGAGAGGCGCTTTGTAGTGCCATGAAGTTATAAATGCATTTGAATTTTGGGAGTAGTTGATAGAGTGCATCCTGTTCTTGGTTGCCTCCAATCTGGAGCTTCCAAGCTCTGTATTCTTATTATGGAGATCAATGTTTAGTTTGATGTATTTTTAGTTGCAGTTGATTTGTCATGTAGGTGGGAATAGGGGTGCAAGCGAGCTGAGCCGAGCTTTGTAGTGTTCGAGCTCGGCTCGGCTGTGAATGAGTCGAGCCTGATTAATTTACTTAACGAACCTCTTTAAATGAGGTGAGCCTGTACAATTGAGTGTGCTCCGCTTGTTTACTAAATGAGTTGAGAACTCTAGCTTGAGCTCGGCTCTATTACTAAACGAGGCGAGCTGAGCTGAGCCACGAGCTGGTCGAGCAACTCGGTTTGTTTGCGGCCCTAGGTGGGAAGGGGTTACCAAGATTTGAAAATTCTTGGAAATCACAATGAATATGAAGCTCCTTTCTATAGAATTTGAACTGTAAACAGCTAGGCTAACTGGCCTGGTTTTGACGAGACTCGATTCACACTGTGTGTTTCTCCTTTTTGAAAAACAAAAGGGAAAAGAAGAGGAATGGTATCAATTCGATGCGAAATCGGATGTTGCTTTTTATGTTTGGCAATTTATGTTTTCAACTTGTTGCCGTGACTCAAGGGGATGATGAGACAGTGGGACGACAATCACTTCCAGCTAGAAAACGAATTGCTCGATAGAGCAGAGGTCCCTTCACATTAGAATGTGCATCTCTTTATGTAGCAACTCCTTTTGGACCTCAACAGGGTTGATTGGCAATTCCATGGAAATTGGTGCCAACTTTTCTTAGAAAGGAGCAAAAGAGGGCGGTGTCCGTTCACATTTGATTCTTTTTGTCTCAAAAGGGTTTCAGAATTGGCTCCTCAAATTTCCTGCACTCAGATTTGCATGTACCAGAATTTTGTGTATTTCTAGCCCTCGAATCACATGAGAATTCGGCCTATGAGAGTCTTCAAAAGATTATCATGCAATCCAATGGCCGGAAAATGCACGGGATTACCGCGTCATGTGATTCAATGGCTGAAAGAATGCATGGAAATACCCACTGGAAAATGAATTTGAGTACACAAAGATTTGAGCTCCCCAATTTGAAATACTTCTCATTGTAGAAAGTTGGGGGAAAACATAAAGCCATTGCCGAGCTCAAAAGGTGAAAACATTTAACATCAGAGACAAAAAGGAATTCCGCATTATTAATTAAAATATTAAAAGAAAGTATACAGACATATAGAATTGAAATTACAAAATCCAAATCTCAAGGGAAGATGAACATATTGGGAAAAAAATCAAATAAATTGTAGTAGTAAACTATAAAAATCATCTCAGTATATGCTTTCAGTTCTTCACCCTCCAGTTCATTCCATGACTGATGCCCAAACCAATAGTCCGAGGGTGGCCGACACCACTACAATCGGACGACTTATCATCGATGACCAAGAACGAATCATAGGCGACAATGCTGAATAGGAAGGAGAAGACTTGGGTGACCACAAAGGCGGTGGAAATGAAGGTGACCACGAAGGCGAGAACGAAGGCGCTGATGAGGTCGATCTCAGTTGAGAAGGTGCAGGTGCAGGCGCAGATGCAGGTGAAAGTAGAGGCAGAGGTGCTGTGTAAGTTGCACAAGTCCCATTGCTAGGCACACAAACTTGGAGTTTCTCGTTACTTCGGCAGTTATTCGGCACCCCACTTATGAAGTAGTACACCCCTGTTGAGTTTATGTTAAACACAGAATTTCCAGTGTTGGATGACCAGATTGGATTTGCTGTGTTGCAGGTTGCGTACGCTTCTGCTGTCACTAGGAGCACTGAATCTTGACTTGGTGGGAATAGAAAGACTGAAACCAGAAAATCAATCCCAGGAATCAGAAAAATGAAAAATGTCAACGGAAATCGATGCATATTTGGGGTGGAAAACAGTTTTAAATTTTAAGATCAAAGTAGATAATGGGTATCAATGAATCTTGATTTGGTGGGTAGGTATAAACAGACTGAAACAGAAATTAAACCTCATGAATCAGAAAATGAGAAATGGGATTGGAAATCGATGCGATTTTGGAACGGAAAAGAATTTTAAGATCAAAGTACATGGTGGGTATCCCTCAATCTTGACTTGGTGGTATAGAAACACCGAAACAGAAGATAAGAGGATGAGAGAATGACATGTTTCGTAAATCAAGAAATAAGTATTTAAAAAATAAAAATCTTAGCGGAACGAGGCCTAAACCTCGTGAATCAGAAAAAAAAGAAAAGAAAGTGAAATGGAAATCGATGCAATCTTGGAACGGCAAGCAATTCCAAAATCAAGTACATAATGGGTATAACCACTAAATCTTGACTTGGTTTTTACAGAAATTCAACCCCATGATTCAGAAAATGAGAAATGTGACTAAAAACTGAAGCAACTTTGGAGTGGAAAGCAGTTTAAAGATAAAAGTAGATAATGGCTAAACTGAATCTTGATTCTTGACTAAACACTGATACAGAAATCCAACCCCAGGAATCAGTAAAATGAGAAATGTGATTGAAAATTGATTCAATTTGGGAAGGGAAAGCAGTTTCCAAGATCAAACTAGATAATGGGTTATGAGTACTTACAGAGAGAATCTCCAAGGTTGAAGGTGTTATAGTTGGAATAATTCACGTAGACGTACTCGTATCCTGCAGGGGGTACGCCCCAGCAATTTAAATTTCCAACCTGGTATTGGGTGCCGAAAACTTCGGTTTGAAGTGAAAGGAGAAACAGAAGAGCACACAAGAACTGGTATTTTGGACTTGTAATGATACCCATCTCTCTCTCTCTCTCTCTCTATTCTTCTCTCTCAAATCTCTCTCTCTCTCTATCTATTCTTCTTCCTCAAATCTAAGGAAGGAGAAAAATCTAAGGAAGGAGAAAGAGGGGACTTGGAGTGGGGAATTGTTATTGATGTGAGTGTCTATAGATGGATAGGCAGAGATATAAAAGACTAGTTTGAGGCGTTTTTACAAAAATATCCCTCTGCATTTTCAGGAATGACCAGACGAAGGCTTCACCAAAAGAAGTCGTCTATTATTAGCTGCTTATTGGTGGTGAATCTGTGATGGTCAAAATCGCATGTGGGGTGGGTTGCACCCCAAATTATTATGCCTTGTTTGGATCAAAATTTGGAAAAAAAAAAATAATTCAAAAAACACTCATTACCCTTACTTCCAATCAGTATTCTCATTTCTCTCTCTATCTCTTTCCACTAATTATCCTTACTTCTAATCATTACTCTCATAAAAAATTTCTCAAAAACTCATCCGAACACAGCATTAATTACTACTACTAAACTTTGTTGCTGAAAATGGTGAAATTATTCAATAGTCCGGGGGAGCGTCACCACGTGTTGCTTCAGATCACTCCACAACCACACATAATTCTCTTGGCGTCCACAACTATGTGTATAGACTTTACAAGAATGTGTAATTCTCGGGTGGTTTGAAGCACACGTGACGGTGCTCTCAAACTACTGGATAATTACTCAGTGAAAATGGTGGTATGAGTTTGCAGTCAGAGATCTGCACAAGATACAGAGAATACAAATATTAGAGAAAGGGTTTACTAATGATATGTCAAAATTTTGAGAAAATAAATTAATGGTTTGACAATTATTTTTATTTGGTTGGGGCAGAGTGAGGAAGACCTTCCAAAACCAATATTTTGCATGTGGGACAGTTGGATGCAACTCGACGTGAGAATGGAATTAATGTTAGGAGAGGCTGAGTAGTGCTGAGTTTCCCATGAATATATAATTATATGACAAGAGTTTGACCTCGATATGATCTCTTAAATTTTGTTTTGTTTGATTTGTTTAGAGATTTTGTTAACGGAAAGAGACAAAAGGAAAGGAACTTGTGAAGCATTTTCCATTGATTTTCCTTCTCTTCAGAAGTCTCTCGGAAAGTCTCAGTCAAGGATGAAGCCCGGGACCCGAGGATGCTGCCAAGCACCGAGCGAACCATTCGGCCGTTCATCTCGGCAATGGACGGCTTGGCACCGCTCGGCAAGCCGTCCGTGCTGAAACGAGCGGCCGGATGAGCCGCTCGGCACCGCTGCCAAGCACGGGGTGCTTGGAAGCATCTCCCAATCCGAAGCCCGGGGTGGCTAATGAGTGCGGCGCCATTGCAATGATTCAAAAAAATCTATTCCTATAGTGCAAATTTTTAGATTTTCGACTAAACTCTATAATCCCACAAATACTAGGATTTTTTTAATATTTTTCAAATTACTATTAGCTTTCGAGTCCTTCAACTCTTTATTTTCTGTGTACATATTCGACGCTGCTTGATTAAAATTCTGGCTTTGTCTTCGATTCCCAATTCAAAACACATTGTTGATCGGTGATATATAGAAATGAAATGCAGTGAAGGTGGGGAAACATACAAAGTTTTAAGGGAAAGATAAAAAGAAAGGAACTTGCGAAGCATTTTCCATTTTTTCCATCCTTCTCTTTGGAAGTCTCAATTCACCCAAAAAAAAGAGAATAAATTTGTCGGTGATAAAAATGAAATACAATGAAGGACTGAAGGTGGAAATATACAAAGTTTAAGTGTTAAATGTCTGAAAGGAGTATATATTCATGTGATGGGGGCAACACAAGGAAATTAAAGAGTCAATTATTTACAAAACAATGGCACGTGGAACAGCTGGACAAGTGACCAAGGACCAAGGAAGCAACTCATCATGGGAATTTGGAGGTTAGGGACTAGGTCACAAAGGACCTTCGCCCTTGCTCGTAACCTTCCTTCTGCACTTTCTATCTCAATCCTCGTTCTAGAGAATTTTTATGAACTTTGAGATTCTTTCAAAGAATACTTTCAAACTCATGCTCTTGCTCTTGCTTTTGCTCACGCTCATGCACGCTGGAGGGGGTAATGGCCCACTAGGATGATGTCCTCTTCTAATGTGTCGCGAGAAATCCTTTTGTACACAAGTTCTTGGAGAGCGAGCAAGAAAAAAGACAGTTCATATGATCCATACTGTTTATTTTGTCTCGCTCATCGAGTTTGACGTCTATGCCAAAAATAAGATTCATGTGTCATCATCATACTGAGGAGCAAACATATTTTTTCTTGGAAAATTTTTCATTTAAGTTCATTTGAAAATCATAGTAATGATTTTTTTTCCCCACGAAGACATTCATGTTAGTACCTCCGTTCGGTCATTCTCATTTTTGGCATGATCAAACCCTAGAAGAGTCGAACAAAATGAACAGTTTGGATCACATGATTATGAGTTCAAGATAGACCCCATTAAAAAAAACACATCACCCTATCGTGCCGTAGACTCATAGTAGGGCTCATGATGTTGAGAGGGGGGGTTTGACGTCATTGGAGATTCTTATACAAAATATTTTATGATTATATATCTGAAGAGGGACTACTTAGATTGTTATATAGTACAATTTTCCAATTTTCTTTATTTGGTGCAGATGGTGTCACAACTCATTACAGCATATAACCGTGTGGACAGTCTTCTAGAATACATGAGGCCTCCCTCTACTGCTATATCTTGTTGGACAAAAGTATCCAATGATTCCTTTATTTTTTAAATTTAAATGATGTTGGAAAAATGCCTGTCACATTATTAATCAGATCAACCAGGAAATCTCTGCCAGGGTCAAGGGAGAGGGGGTGGGGGGTACTTTCGAGATCTTTTCCCCAAAACTGCATCTGGTGATAGCATTGTTCAGGGTAAGATTCCAAATTTCCAACTTCATATTCTTGGAGTTGGGCTAGTGGTAAAGGGCTAAGAAGTAAGAATTTGCTCCCTTTTAGGATCTCGAATTCGAAACCTCTACTATCAATTCCTTTGAGGTTAATTCATACAGAGCTTTGGTACCCATACCCCGCAAAAGAGTGGTGAGATTGGTCTCCAAGGATTAGTCGAAGTCTGCATAAGCTGGCCCGGACATCTGACATATATTGAAAAAAAAAACCCCTTCATATCCTGTAAACCTGTGTTGTTTTAGATTGACTGGATTTTAAAAGGAAACTAAAAGGGAAAGGAAAAAGAAAAGTTAGCTTTCCGAGTCTCTTTCCTTTTCTTTTCCCTCAGTTGTATGTATACTTCACGAATTGAAGATACGTAGAGGCCCTCCAAAATGTACGGTTTGGATTATCTAAAAAAAATATGCAAAGGGGGCCCATGGGGGTGCTGGCGGAAAACCCCCTCTGTCTGGCTCATCCGGACAAAATTTAATCTCAACTATTAAAGCATCCACCTGAAAATTAATTGACAATGAGTGGAGAGATCTTCTAGATTTATATACTAGTTTTGGAGGAGATAATTCACAATGTGGGACAATTTTCAACACTTCCTCCCACGTGCGATCCTGACTCGCACTTGGAGAGGTCAACAAAGGATCCAAAACACATGGATCACAACGAAACAAAGTGCAATTATGGCACAAACAAAGGGAAAAAGCCTCCGAAAACCTAGCTTTGATACCATGTTAAGGCTTCTACCTCAAAGCCAATTGGCAATGAGTGATGAGGCCGCCTAATTTTATATACCAGTTTGGACAAGACAATTAACCGATATGAGACAATTTCCAACGGGAACAACCAACAAGACAGAAACAATCGCCCATAAAAAAAAAAAGAGACAGATACAAGGCCTGGAATTGGAGAGACATTTTAATGTGAATTTGTTCAGTTCAATACAATTGCTCTTAAATAAATGCATACTGCAATGGTTAAAGACTAATAATCAAAGGCAAATCCTCAATACTCCCACAAAAAGGGGTATAAATACACTGGTAAATCTTCAGAGAATTGCCTTGTTTCCATTCCATGAAGCTTTCAGGTGCTCCATGCATAAACAAGTGTCAAAAGTGGTAAGAAAGAAAGGAAAACACAGAAATCTTGCTTTACAAAAACCCTTTTCTAACAATGAATGAACGGCAATAAGAAGTCCCTGCAACTTTTTTTAATAACTCAGATATCCGGACCTGCTTACGTGCACCTCGACTAACCCCGGACCCAATAACAACCTAGGAAATGTACCCAATAACATTTGCAGAAACTGCAGATTGCAGAACACCCTAATCTAAAAGCACCGTCTTTATCCTTCTTTCTCCAAAGAAAACGAATTTCTAACGAACATGGCTACGCTAGACCATAATTTTCTACCACTTAGAAATAGCCAATATTCTTCTCTTTGATTGCTTATCACACTGCCAATGACAGCCAAAATGATACTTCTTGAAGGTAGCTAGCTGGCTTAGACACCACTCCCAGCTTCCAGAAATTGTGTTTACATGTAGACCTCTGCCTCCATCTTCCTTTCTTTATGAATTAACTTGCTGGATTTTTGGCTCCTGCAATCACCATGAGGCGCCCATGCAAGATAGACACCACAAAAAGGAAAAATCGACGGGAATGCATCATCACCCTTCATCACCCTCCCCTAAAATAACACACATGACAATTCAGAAAACTAGATACAAGTGGCTGCCAGCATCATAGATACAAAATACCAGAACACAAAGGAAGGATAATGGTGGTCTGTTTCCGAAGGCCATTTTGCTTTAAAAGTTTATATGAAACTATAGACTAGGTTTGATGCCTTGTCAAATGCTATGCATATGCTATGCATATCTTTACAGAAGAAGTTCAGAGAGAGAGAGAGAGAGAAAACTACAAATGCCTATTTTTTTGAGGTAAAAAGAAGTTCGTTATGTCGAAGATGCGCTCAGGGAGCACTTGTATTGCGCCTGAGGCACACTTGATATGTGGAGGATGCGCCCGGGGAGCACTAGGAGTGCGCCTGAGGCGCACTTGATCTGTGGGGCATGCGCCCAAGGCGCATTTGGTCAGTAGAGGATGCGCCCGGGGCACACTTTGATTGCGCCTGAGGCGCATTTGGTTTGTGGAGCTCAGCTAGTTTGCCCCAACACTTTGGTCTCAAGAAGCCTATAGCTCCCCTGTAACCAAAGTTTATGAAGGAGATGAAGCTGAGAGAGAGAGAGAGAGAGAGAGAGAGAGAGAGAGAGAGAGAGAGAGAGAGAGCTTTAAAATCTCCCATCCTGAACATGAAACAGACAGGAGTAGCCGTAAACCGTGAATGGATTGTACAAAACCAAACGAGAAGGAGAGAAGCCAGTAATATTGTACTACTATATTAGATGGAAGCTGAGCCCAACTGAGATCTTCAGCCACAACACCCTGCTCGGTTGCCAATCAAAAAACAAAAACACCTCAGTTTCATTTTTCTGCTCATTCACGTTCCCGAACCAATTCCAACATTGGAGCCAACATGAATTAATGTTGCAAATCTAAAATCTCTCTGTCATTTGTGCTCAAAGCTGGAGTCCATAGGAACACAAAAGTTTACATGGAACCTTCAAATACGGACTGGCTGGCAGCAAGTAGCGCAATTTTCTCACCCGATCCATGTTTACACAAACTAGAAGGGAGTACGAAACCAGAAAGCAAAAGTTCTACGGATAAGCTACAATGAAGAGCGATTTCTTTGTGTTCCAATCCTCTTCCGTAATCTCTCCCTGTTGTTTTTTGTACAGTTATGCAAAAAGAAGTTCGTTATTGTGTTTCATGCCTCCTTAGGAATGTATTAAGGTCTCATCTTAATGATTGGAGGGCACAAAATAGGCCCACAAATGCCTCAAACACACAGAAGCCAAAAAAGTTGGATACATCCTGAGAATGAGATGCTTTCTCACCAGAAAGTGGCACCAAGGTCAGATCATCAAAAGTTGTAATCCATGATTATCGATAAAAACAAAAGATCAGGGAAATGAGTATTTATGTCACACATTTATTGCAACGGTAATGAAGATTGAGGCAGCAGAGATATCAAAGAAAATCTGCATATAGCTTTCAACTTTGAGGAACAGTTGTGGTGCCCGGATCGCACTTCGATTGCACCTGAGGCGCACTTGATGGGTGGAGGATGTGCTCGGGGAGCACTTGTATTGCGCCTGAGGCACACTTGATATGTGGGGCATGCGCCCGGAGCGCACTTGATCTGTGGGGCATGCGCCCAGGGCGCACTAGTAGTGCACCTGAGGCGCATTTGATCTGTGCTCAGTAGAGGATGCGCCCGGGGCGCACTTTGATTGTGCCTCAGGCGCATTTGGTCTGTGGATCGGAGCTCAGCTAGTTTCATTTTTCTGCTCATTCACGTTCCCGAACCAATTCCAACATTGGAGCCAACATGAATGTTGCAAATCTAAAATCTCTTCGTCATTTGTGCTCAAAGCTCGTCCATAGGAACACAGAAGTTTACATGGAAACTTCAAATAAAGACTGGCTGGCAGCAAGCAGCGCAATTTTCTCACCCGGTCCATGCGCCATGGACATAATATCAAGAGTTACACAAACTAGAAGGGAGTATGGAACCAGAAAGTGAAAGTTCTATGGATAAGCTACACGGAAGAGTGAAGAGTTTCATTTAATTTTCTCTGTGTTCCAATTCTCATCCATAATCTCTCCCTGTTGTTTTTAGTACTGTTATGCAAAATGATTATAAATGGGCCGTAGAGTGTAATCAGGAGGTCAAAGTAGGGAAATTTGGAACACTAGCAACTTCGGTTGAGTAGCGAAGAAGATTACCAAATGCTCCAAACTTGAGGATTATATTAGCCGAAAACAATTCAAATAAAACACTATGTCAAGATATTCACCTAGTTGGCCATACATGAACTCATACGTAGGTGCATAAAGGTATGTAAATCGTGAAACCTAGTTTCTAACTTTAGAAAGCGCAACGCTTGCTGTACATGCAATGTGGACTCCAGACTTGACTAAAAGAATTACAAAAGAACAGAACAAAGAAGTTTGGTATTAACCATGAAGCAATGGCCACAGAAGCTCACCCTTAAACTGGGTAAGCAAGTCCTTGCTTTCTGAAGGGTCACCATAATTTTCGGTCCACGATGACAAGTCGACAATAGAAATGTCATATCAATTGAAAGAAAGCATGCAGCAGCAAATGGAGCAGCTTGGCCAAAGCTGAACGTATCGACCAGTAGATTCCCAAACAAAAAACGGCTACTAGACCATTGCCAAGAAATATTGCCTTGGAGGAGAAGGTAAGTGACAGCCCTTGTTGACCGAAACCCCTCTGCACATAACAAGGGAGTATAACTCAAAGAAATCACCTGAAAGGTATGCATGCCAAAGTTTTTGAAAGGTATGCCTTAAATTGACGTTAGCCATGATCGATAATACAAATAACAGTTACATGAACCTATAATCCATACGTTTTCCTTACATATAGTTTCAAATTCAAGCATGAAATCTAAGGAATAATTTTTGACAAGAAAATACAGCCACTTTCTAATCATACTTGGCAAAACATACATGTACACATAAAAGGAAGTAGTAATTTAATTTCCACACACATGCAACCACTTCTTATTTTAGTTTTTAAAGTTTAGAGGGGCCGATACAGTACATCATGATATATAACGTGTATTTTACACTACATATAAGGTGATTCTAGCAAGGTTTTGGTTGGCCCAGCCCAGCCCCGACACTTCACTTCCCTCGATCCGTCCCTGTTTATTACTAAGATTTTTTGAAATGAATTTTGTTCTTCTATTGGCGGGAACTACAATTTGTGCACCTAATTTTGATAATATTGCTGGCAAGTCAAGTCAACCTTGTTTTGTTTTAAGGAGTTTAAAAACTTATCCCATTCTTTACTCTTGAAAGAGATTGGAAGTTGCCATTAAACAAAGAAACACTTCAATAGCACTCTGACTCTGAAAAACGATGTAAAGTATTACTAGGAGATTTACGAGGGAGAAAACTTGCATCAATTAATTTCACTAGCTTCAGAGTATGTTCACAGCATCCTAGAGTTTGTGAGTTGAATTTTTGTATGCAGCGTTTACTCGGATACTAAAGTATTAAGTAGACAACTTGAACACACACCTCGAGAGACTTTCTTTAAGTCATGAGGGTTTTGTTCGATGTATTTGAGGCTTTGTGCCTAGATTTTAATATTATGTTCGAAGCATTGCTCTCCTCTTTATTGCTTTTCCATTACCATAAATCAATTAACGGGTTTAGGGGTTTTCAGCCTAAGGATTTCATTTCAGTACGAATTTCTAACGAACACGGCTACGCTAAACCATAATTTTCTCAACCACTTAGAAATAGCCAATATTCCTCTCTTTGATTGCTTATCACACTGCCAATGACAGCCAAAATGATACTTCTTGAAGGTAGCTAGCTGGCTTAGACACCACTGCCAGCTTCCAGAAATTGTGTTTACATGTAGACCTCTGCCTCCATCTCCCTTTCTTTATGAATTAACTTGCTGGATTTTTGGCTCTCTGCAATCGCCATGAGGCGCCCATGCAAGATAGACGCCACAAAAAAGGAAAAATCGACGGGAATGCATCATCAACATTCATCACCCCTAAAAGAACAGTAGAACACACATGACAATTCAGAAAACTAGATACAAAGTGGCTGCCAGCATCATAGATACAAAATTCCGGAACACAAAGGAAGGATAATAGTAGTATGTTTCCGAAGGCCATTTTTCTTTAAAAGTTTATATGAAACTATAGACTAGGTTTGATGCCTTGTCAAATGCTATGCATATCTTTACAGAAGAAGTTCAGAGAGAGAACTACAAATGCCTATTTTTTTGAGGTAAAAAGAAGTTCGTTATTGTGTTTGATGCCTCCTCAGGAATGTATTGAGGTCTCATGTTAATGATTGGAGGGCACAAATTAAAATAGGCCTACAAATGCCTCAAACACAGAGAAGCCAAAAAAGTTGCATACATCCTGAGAATGAGATGCTTCCACCTTTCTCACCAGAAAGTGGCACCAAGGACAGAGATCAAAAGTTGTAATCCATGATTATCGATAAAAACACGACACTCAAGTACATTATTTCAGGAAAGATTAGGGAAATGAGTATTTATGTCACACATTTATTGCAACGGGAATGAAGATTGAGGCAGCAGAGATATCAAAGACAATCTGCATATAGCTTTCAGCTTTGAGGCACACTTGTGGTGCCCGGAGAGCACTTCGATTATGCCTGAGGCATTCTTGATGTGTGGAGGATGCACTCGGGGAGCACTTGAATTGTGCCTGAGGCACACTTGATATGTGGAGGATGCGCCGGGGAGCACTTGGAGTGCGCCTCTGTGAGGCATGCGCCTGGGGCGCACTAGGAGTGCACCTGAGGCGCATTTGATCTGTGCTCAGTAGAGGATGCGCCCGGGCCGCACTTTGATTGTGCCTCAGGCGCATTTGGTCTGTGGATCGGAGCTCAGCTAGTTTCATTTTTCTGCTCATTCACGTTCCCGAACCAATTCCAACATTGGAGCCAACATGAATGTTGCAAATCTAAAATCTCTTCGTCATTTGTGCTCAAAGCAGGAGTCCATAGGAACACAGAAGTTTACATGGAACTTTCAAATAAGGACTGGCTGGCAGCAAGCAGCACAATTTTCTCACCCGGTCCATGTGCCATGGACGTAATATCAAGAGTTACACAAACTAGAAGGGAGTACGGAACCAGAAAGCAAAAGTTCCATGGATAAGCTACACGGAAGTGTGAAGAGTTTCGTTTAATTTTCTTTGAGTTCCAATTCTCATCCATAATCTCTCCCTGTTGTTTTTAGTACAGTTATGCAAAATGATTATAAATGGGCCGTAGAGTGTAATCAAGTGGTCTAAGTAGGGAAATTTGGAACACTAGCAATTTTGGTTGAGTAGCGAAGAAGATTACCAAATGTTCCAAACTCAAGGATTATATTAGCCGAAAACAATTCAAATAAAACACTATGTCAAGATATTCACCTAGTTGGCCATGCATGAACCCATAACATAGGTGTAGAAAGGTATGTAAATCGTGAAACCCAGTTACTAACTTTAGAAAGCGCAACGCTTGCTGTACATACAATGTGGACTCCAGACTTGATTAAAAGAATTACAAAGAACAGAACAAAGAAGTTTAGTATTAACCAGAAGCAATGGCCACAGCAGCTCACCCTTAGACTGGGTAAGCAAGTCCTTGCTTTCTGAAGGGTCACCATAATTTTCGGTCCACGACGACAATAGATATGTCATACCAACTGGAAGAAAGAATGCAGCAGCAGCAGCAAATGGAGCAGCTCGGCCAAAGCTGAACATATCGACCAGTAGATTCCCAAACAACCCTACCAAAACGGCTACTAGACCATTGCCAAGAAATATTGCCTTTCGAGAAGGTAAGTGACAGCAATTGTTGATCGAAACCCCTCTGCACATAACAAGGGAGTGTAACTCAAAGAAATCAACTGAACAGGACAGAAAAATACAACAGCAATTGCCAATTTGCACCATATGTCCAGTAGTCCTCAAAAAAAAAAACAGGAATTCCCCGATAAATGGGGCAAATCTTGTGTCAATGTGTCATGTAATCCATATGTTTTCCTTACATATAGTTTCAAATTCAAGCATGAAATCTAAGCAAGTCCTTGCTTTCTGAAGGGTCGCCGTGATTTTTGGTCCACGACGACAATAGAAATGTCATACCAATTGGAAGAAGGCATGCAGCAGCAGCTGCAAATGGAGCAGCTTGGCCAAAGCTGAACGTATCGACCAGTTGATTCCCAAACAAAAAACGGCTACTAGACCATTGCCAAGAAATATTGCCTTGGAGAAGGTAAGTGACAGCCATTGTTGATCAAAACCCCTCTGCACATAACAAGGGAGTAAAACTCAAAGAAATCACCTGAAAGGTATGCATGCCAAAGTTTTTGAAAGGTATGCCTTAAATTGACGTTAGCCATGATAATACAAATAACAGTTACATGAACCTATAATCCATACATTTTCCTTATTTATAGTTTCAAATTCGAGCATGAAATCTAAGGAATTATATTCGACAAGAAAATATAGCCACTTTCTATTCATACTTGGCAAAACATACATATTTTTTTTGGTAAAAAAAAATACATATAAACATAAAAGGAATTAGTAATTTAATTTCCATTTTCCACTACACAACCACTTCTTATTTTAGTTTTTAAAGTTTAGAGGGGCCGATATAGTACATCATAATATATAATGTGTATTATACACTACATATATGGTGATTCTAGCAAGGTTGGGGTTGGCCCGGCCCCCACACTTACACTTCCCTCGATCCGTCCCTGTTTATTAGGATGTGCTAAGAATTTTTCAAATGTATTTTGTACTTCTAATGGCGGGAACTACAATTTGATAATGCTGGCAAGTCAACCTTGTTTTGTTTTAGGAGTTTAAAAACTTATCCCATTAAACAAAGAAACTTCAATAGCACTCTGACTCTGAAAAACGATGTAAAGTAGTAGGAGATTTATGAGGGAGAAAACTTGCATCAATTAATTTCACTAGCTTCAGAGTTCACAGTATCCTAGAGTTTGTGAGTTGAATTTTTGTATGCCGCGTTTACTTGGATACTCAATTATTAAACAATTTGAACACACACCTCGATAGACTTCTTTGAGTCATGAGTTCTTCAATGTATCAGAGTCCACATGGATTGAACGGCTCCAGCCAAACACAGTTTGTGCCTAGATTTTAAAATTATGTTCGATGCATTGCTCACCTCTTTATTGCTTTTCCATACCATAAATCAATTAACGGGATTAGGGGTTTTCAACCTAAGGATTTCATTTCAGTACAAAATTTTGTGTCTACTGACAGTGTAAACTTCACTGCCCCATTTATTGCCTTTTTTCTTCGTGGGTCCTCTCTTGCATTGTCTTTAAACAATGAATGATGATGAAGTCCGAATACAACTGCTCGAAGTGCAGAACTACCAAGTATCCCACCAGTAGTTGACTGAAGACTTTATGGGCCGGATCTTGAAAGGCTTTCATAAAGACGTACGAGAAACGGGTTGATAAATGCTGCATAAGAGCATGGGAGGCCGGCCCCTGAAAAATGCATCTTACGTAGATTCAAATGCAGATGTGTTTCAAAAACCGTCAAATACGTATGGATCCGATGCACGTAAATCCAATGTGCATACACATCATCTACGTTGGTGGCATTGCTCTTTGTCAGATCAGATGTAACGTAATAAACATGGCCAATCCTAGTGGAAACAAGCTCTCCACTAGTTGTTCATTTCCCAACATCAACATCATTCCCTTGTTGCCAGCCCTGACAAATGAAATAGAAACAAACCCCAACAATTCAATATCTACATACCCAAAAGGTGCAAAACCACAAACAATCTTATTCCAAAACTCACGTTGCTAAACATAACCCCCCAAAAAAAACCCTCCAATTTATTTCCAAAATTAAAACAGCTTCATTCATTCACTCCAGTACTTCTCATCATCATCATCACTTTCTTTACCCCCCTCCACCTCCTCCTCCTCATCACTGCTTCCCTCCGCCAAACTAGTCTTAAACTTCCTCACATCCTCCACCGCAGCACTCCGAAACAATCCCACATCCACCGCGCCAGACACCATGTGATACCCTCTCCGCCGTAGATCATCTGGCCCATCGTGCGGCATGGCAAACCCGCTCAAGTAGGCCCCACCTTCCGTCCCCAACACTGCCTTCTCCGCTTTCCTCATCACCTCCCTCACTTTCTTGTTACCCGGGTCCCACAAGTACCCCATGCTCGCGCTCAAATCCAACGGTCCCATTTGTATGCAGTCAACCCCATCAACAGCCGCGATCTCCTTGATGTTCTCCACGCCCTCTTCGGACTCCACCTAGTGTTGAAGATTTATTTCACGGAACATTATAATCATGAATTCAATCAATTAAACATCTAAGATAAAACTAAGAGCTAGGAAAAAAGCCTTTTAAGATCAAAATAAGAGGCATGTCATTCACTGTCTTACATTCATATTTTTCTCCTTTCGTCTAGGTTCTAATGGCTAAGTAGTGAATACAATTATAAGATACAATCTATAAATCTCCAGTTTGTCTCAAAGGTTCTAATGACTAAAGAGCAAATACAATTATAAGATACAATTCATATTACCACAGCTTGTCTCAAAGGTTCTAATGGCTAAATGGTGAATACAATTATTATAAGATACAATTCGTAAACCTCACAGTTTGTCTCCACATAATGTTCATAACGTATGTTGAAAATAGTAGAGAAATAACATAACTCTAGACTTTTGCTAAGCCAAAACAGGTGGAGGGGGGCAACTGGACTTAGCAAGCCTCCCTTGGGCATGACCACAAGACCACAAGGACTCAGAAACCCGCGGCGGGCCTCAGATGGACCAAAGAGCCATAGCAATTACTGCCCCACCAAGGGCGACCGGATGTAGCAACCCTCCTTGGGCATGACCACAAGGACTCCAAACCACAGCAACCCGCGGTGGGCCTCGGAGAGACCAAAGAGCCATAGCAATTACCACTCCACCAAGGACTAGTGGACCACTGCCGGACTGCCGGACTTTGTAGGAGGACCAAGTTCGGGAGGGCTCTAGACTTTAAAACAATGTTAAGTGACCTTATTGCAGATTGTAAACATTTTTCCACTAGTCTCATTTTATCTAATTCAAAATAATGCATTTTCACACAAAAAAAGGTTCCATAGAAAATTTCCTCAATAAAACAGTTAAAAAGTAAATTTTTGAACTTGAAAAGTTGCAAGACCTGGCACATGATCAGCAACTCATCCTCGTAATTACTCAAATATCCCGCGTCGATCCCGTACCCCGAAGCCCTAACAACAGTATGGGCCGACCCACGTACTCCATTGGGCGGAAACCGGCAGTAGGAGACTGCTTTACGGGCCATCTTCGGGCCTTCGATCATCGGAAACATGATGCCCTGCGGACCGAGATCGAGGGCTTTCTTGGCCCACGTGGCGTTGGATTCGGGTATGCGGAGGATGGCGGGAGTGCGGGCGGCGGCGAGGGCGTGGAGGCAGGGGAGAGCGGCGGAGGTGCCGCCGTGGCCGTGCTCCATGTCGACGACGACGAAGTCGTAGCCGGAGAGGCCGGCGATCTCGGCGAGGGTGGGGGAGAAGGAGAGGAGGAAGAGGCCGTAGAGGGTCTCGCCATTTCCGAGGCGGGATTTGAGGGAGGGAGAGAAGGAGGAGGGTGTGGAGAGATTGGAAGGGGCGGTAATTGGGGTGGAGGAGGATTTTAGGGTTTTGAAGGTTGATTTGTTTAGGGTTTTGAGTTGGGGTGAGGGGAGGGTGAGGGGAGGAGAGAGATGAGGTGGGGTGGAGAGGGAAGGGGGATGGAGGAAAGGTTTTCTGAGAGTAGAGAGAGAAGAAGAAGAAGAAGCAGTGGGGAAGGTGATGGCGGCCATGGGAGTGGGGCTGAGGGGACTGTGGAAGGACGAACCACCTGACCTTGGTGTGTTTGGTGAGATGGGGTTTTCAAATTTTTCAATAGCAGGAATAGGGCTGGAGCGAGGAACTGTTTAAACTTGATTTGAAAAATTGGATTCATTTAGAAAAAAAAAGGTAAATCAAAACTCCAAAAAATGACGTAGGCACTTCAAAATTAGTGTAATTTTAAAGCCACTCTCCTTTAATTTTTAGAGTGCCTCCATCAATTTTTGAAATGCAAATATCATTGTCTAAAAAAATGTTCAAAATTAGGTTATCTACTGTTTGGATGGTGAAAAAATGATGAGATAAAGAAAGAAGAGCATTTTTTTCACCAAATCTCATAAGTTTTTGTAAGGCATATTTTTTTTTTTGTCAAAGTAGTAAACTTCTTTGATAGAGACAAAAAATATACAAGTAAGCATCCAACTTTAATCAAATGACTAGAAAGCTAGTATAAAGGAGGGCAGCCTCCCCATTCCTACAAGGAAAAAAGGGAAGATGGGAAAAAAAATCCCAAAGCATCACGAACCATCTTAATCCGTCACTGACAGAACTACAGCGACCAGGATCATAAACCATGGATCTCCCGTCTCCGATGACCCCAAGACGGTAACCATAACCACAACTGCAAATAACGATCGACTAACGACCAATGTATTGGAGACAATGGCAGAGGAGTGGCGAGGAGAATAAGTGAGACTCTCATATCTTAGATTGAGAGAGAAACCTTTCATTGAAAAGGATGAGTTATCAGTGAAACTTGGTGAGAGAGTTATGCTAACCAAAATATTTTAGAGGAACTCACCGCACCTATATCTAGATCAAAACTTGCATGAACAGACATAAAAGAACATGTTTAGCCGTACCAAGTGATTATGGAGATTTAAACCCCAATATCGAGCGAGAAATTTCAAGTACTTAGTCATTAAATTAACTTGGTGGTGTTACATAAATCAACTGAAGGCGTAGGGCCACAATTGCAAACAAGCCGAGTTGTCCCGAGAAGCTTCAGGCTTGGTTCAGTTTGTTAGTAAAAAAGTCAAGATTGGACTTGAGTCTTAGGTTTCTTTACTCAAATCATTTGCAAAGGCTTGACTCGTTTAAAGAGAGTTATTTAGTAAACAAATTAAGCTTAAAAATCTTGATACTAAAAATCCGAACTTGAGCTTGATTTTGTGGGCTCGAGCCGAATTCAAGTTTAACTAATTTTGGATAAACAGAGCTCAAACACTTCAAAACACTCAACTTGTTTTCAGCCCTCAAATGTACTTATAAGTTATAACTATTGGAGAACCAACTTTGAGGACCAGTTGAATAATTAACTGTATACCACTCAAGAAGTAACACCGGGGGAAGAAAGAAGATAAGCAAAACAAACACAGCCTCAATCCTTCCCAGCTCCCAATATCTTCTTCCTTCCCAATCCATGACAACCACCACAGTCAAGCCCCCTTTGATCTGCTACTATCGAAACCTTAAATACTCAATCTCGATCGGAGACAAACCCTCCCTCTCGCCATCCGCCCGCACGAAATTCTTCACCAGGCCAACCCTCTTCCACATTTCCCCAACTCCGGCCGTGAAATGCAGCTCCGAAAAGGGAGAAGTGATTGGTGGCCTGAAGCTGAAGGAGGTGTTGTCCGGGATTGTGGATGAGAGAGTAGAGGAACTGTTGAACAGGGAAGAGAACAGGGTTTTGCTTGATGGGTTGGAGACGGCTTCGCAGAGAGTTGAGGTTGCCAAGAGAGCGCTCGCGGAGATTGAAGAACAGGAAATTGAAGCTAAGAAGTTGAGGGATTATGTTAATAATCTCGAATCCAGAACCTCCGAGGTCTGTTTGGCTCTGTTCCTCTCCCATTTCCCAACAGCTTCTTATACCCATCTATCTATCTTTCTATCAATCTACCCATCTATCTATCTTTCTATCAATCTATGTATATACATCATATCTTGTTACAAGATTGTCCGGTCCACGAAATGATAACTTAGAAATAATGCATTTTTCTTCAAAAAAAAAAATCAACTTTTTGCCGCTAGTTGCTAGATATAAATGGATTATTCTAATTTATTAAAAAAGTAAGAATTTTTCTTGACAAAAATGCATTTTTTTAAAGTTCTTGTTTTTTGTACCATACAATCTTTATGGGACGGGGGTAGTAAATAATCCCCGAAGTGTTTGGTTAAATGCGCAAGTACTTGAAGTTCTTTGCTCAATGCTTGGATTAAGTCTCCATAGCCACTTGGTGGGGCGAAACATATTTCTCTCGGGCTCGTTGCACGCAGTGAAACCTTAGCTTTGCCTCAACATATATGCGGTGAGGTCCCTAGAAGTGATCATGTAGCCTGTAGGTGATAAGATATGTGGAGTAGCCTATCTACATATTTGTTTGCCTGTCAAAAAATTGTCAGAGAAATATATTCCTGGTTTCTCTAAGCAACAATTTATATGATCTATCTTACGAATAATAATTATGGAGGGCCCATTTCGTTTTTGTAGGTTGGTCCGGTCTATTGCTCGCCTATTTTGCTTTAGGAGGTTGGTTCACTGGTAAAACCTTTGTAACTTCATGCCTTCATGGTATACCCATGGATTGGTCAGTTCCTATTTGGGAGAAGAATGGTTTGTCAACAGAGCAGAGCGATAGGATTCCCGCGTGCCCGAGCGTTCTACTGTGCCAAAATGTTTGATTGAATGCTTTTGTAATTGGACTAGTTGTTGATAGGACCGTAGGAGTAGGACTCACTATGATGCTAACTATTAGAGTCAGTCTGAAAATTTGCTGGCATAGAATTTGGAATCCCAAACTTGCACTTGGATCTTGACAAAAACAGATGAAAAAGAGAAACAGCAGTGCCATGTTCCATTCATCTTTCAATTGATGTATCCTGCGAGTTGAGTTTTCTGGCCAGTGTTAATCTAACCAACACTCCAACAGGTTGGCGTGGACACGTCAAAAAACGTATGGGTCCATCAAATTTAGTTTTTTTTTTTTTTTTTTGTGGGGGTGGGGGGGGACACATGGCAAGGGTTAAATATACAAATTTTTTATTTTTGGGGGGTAAATGTGTATTATTTCAAATTCTTTCGGTTAAAAGTGTAATATGATGTGTGTATGATGCCTGCACATGTGTATGTGTATTAATGCTTCATGGTTCTACATAACTATGTTTCTATTGGTATAAATTAAATATTATTTATATTTGTATTTATTTTTGCCATGTCCTCTTCCGTGTCTGTGTCTCCATTTTTCAAATCCTGTGTCCGTATTCGTGCTACATAGGTTTTAATCGATGCCTCATTCTTTATTTGGTCGAAGCAGGTAGGTTGAGTTCACTAGCCAGTTTTAATCAATGCGGATGAGCAAACTTTCTTAACTCGTATTTTGGTGATTGAGCCATTGTGATATTGCCTGACGTTACTGTTGTTGTATTATGCATGTATTATAGATTGCAGAATGTCAGAGGGAGATATCAGAAGCGAAAGCAATGGTGGAAGAAGCACAGCGCTCTCTCTATGGCTATGAGGTTGGAAACCAAGATGCTTTTATGGAGGCGGGAAGAGAAGAGCTTGATAGAAATGCAGAGAGGTTGGAGTCTGTGAAAGCAGCCTCTGTTTCTGCCCTAGTAGGGAGTTTTGCAGGGCTCCCGATTGTCCTTGCTCAAATGACCAGCAATTCGCTGCTTATTCTCCCTTTCACAATCACCTTCATCAGTTGTGCACTATTCGGAGTCACTTTTCGATATGCAGTTAGAAGAGATTTGGACAATTTTCAGCTCAAGACAGGGACTTCTGCGGCATTTGCCTTTGTAAAAGGTATAATCTTGCGGTAATTGGGATAAAGACTTGAATTATTATGCTTTGGAACAAAATAGCATGAAAATATGGCTGGCTTGTGGAAACTGGAAGCTTTAGGTTGATATCCAAATTCCCTTTGCAATGCAGGTCTTGCTACACTGGATGGTGGACCTCCTTTGGAATTGGAAATGGGGAGTTTTCTGTCGCACGCCGTTGGAAGTGCAGTTTATGTAGCTGAGAATCTTCTAGTCTTTTTATTTGCTGGAATTGCACTGGATTATTGTTTCAAGATGAGGTTGTTAAGTCCTTTTCCTATTCAAAGATCTGCTTCAGAGACTGAAAGAAGGTGAAGAGCTTTTTACTCTAGCAGACAAACTCATTTTTCTTTTGATGGATGTACATGTACACTTTCTAAGCAATTTGATTTCTGGCTAGAACTTCTTGTGCACAAACTGTTTGTTTCAGATACGTCTCATAAGTTTCCGAGACATTTTGTTGTAAATGATGGATAACAAAAGTGCCTTAGGCAAGAATGCAAAGGCCAGTCAAATGACGACGAGCTCCAAGTTGTTTGTTTTTTTAACATTATAACAAGAAGAGTGTCATGTAAGGCACTATGGAGAGGAAGTATTTCACAGTACTCAGATGGAAGGATGAGTAGACACATGATAAGACTATCTAAGACTATTCCCACTCATTTCAAGCGTTGACGAGCTTAGACTTCCTTGACGCTGCCATGCTTTCTCCAGGTCCAGCTGTGACAATGGCCTTGGTGACTGAAAAACAATACAACAAAAACATTTAGGAGACACATACCTATTGTCCCATTGCATTTGTGGTTCAATTTGAACCACGAGTATTAACTCATTTGTTTTTTAGTGGAAAACAATTATCTTTCCGTAGAAATAACAAGGTTGCAACTTGTTTTCCAAGCCAGTAAAGGAAGACCCAGGATCAAATAGTATTTGTAAAACTAAAAAAAAAAAAGGCTCAGATAATATTCATTTAGCACTAAGTTTCAGACTTTCAGTAGATTGCAGAAACTGGGATAGCTCCCCGAATCCCCAGCACTCTAATGACAGCCCCAGTATGGTCCATAAACGAATAAACCCAATCACTTGCCTTTGTCACCCAAGTAGTTCATGCCCTTCAAAGCTCATGCAAAGAAAACAATTTCAAGGAACACTATTGAAGTACTTTGGGGATAATGACACAACAAACGTGCACAACAAGGAACTTAGCAATGCTTTGGTTCCTAGGGAATGGTTAGAACAAAAGCGACACTCAAGCAGAAAACCATATAGCTTAAGATATGACCGTATGACACGGTACTCTAGTGGGGGAAAAAGGGTTCTTGAATCAACCAAGGAGAAAACAAAGACATCTTCCGTAACCATCTGTCCAAATTTCCTACTTCCCATTAATAATTTTGTAGAAATCCGTCATATAAAACATTAAGATGAGTGCATAATTGGGGAATATAGACTGAGATAAAGACTTACATAAGGTTGTTTCCCATTCTTCTCCTCCTGTAAGAAGTCTCTCAGAGGAATATAGGCTGCTTGCTTGCAGAGCTCAAGCAGGTCAGAACCAGTGTACCCCTGACACAAGTTAGCTACGCGGTTGAAGTCAATATTGTCATCTATCCTCTCACCCTTTAAAATCACCTTCAGTATATTCTCCCTATCACCACAATCAGGTTTGCCAATCTCAAATGCCTGAGGCAGACGCCTAAGAATTGCTTCATCAAGATCTGTTGGACGATTGGTCGCAGCAAGTACCATAACTCGAGCATTCTCTGTAGATAGAGAGAGTATACAAAATATGAGCAGATTCTGTATACAAAGTACATGCAAAATCATGGCAGTTTTACTAACACTCGTTGAACATACATTCTTTTTTGTACATAATTACATATGAAGATCAATAATTCACCCAGAGAAGAATACTTACTATCAGTTGTAAATCCATCCCACAATGCCATGAATTCAGTTCTCATGTTAGTCATTACTTCGTTATCAACCTCGTCAATGAAGATGATTGCAGGCTGTAGCTTATACGCCAAACTGAACACTGCAGACACTGTAATGATGTGCTACATTCGATGGTCAGTAACATTGATAATCTAACATGCAAGAAAGATTAGGGATGGCCATCATCTCGGCCGACCCGTCTGTATCCGATCCGTTATCCGTCCTATTGGGGCGGATTCGGATTTATTTTTCAAAAAAAATTCGGAGATTGGATCGGATTCGAAGGTAAGTCTGTCCCTGCCCCGAATCCGATCTCCATCCCCGATCCGTCTCAATCTATCCCCGAATACCTGAAAATCTATTTTTTTGATAAAAAAATCCGCCCCCGAATACTCTATTTGATAAAAAAAATCTGGGTTTTTTTTTTCAAATTTGGATATCCGAATCTCTAATCGGATCTCCGTTCTCCATTCGGGCGGGGATGGAGGACCAAAAATATATTCGATCCGGGATCGGGGCGAATTCAGAGGTCGGGTGGAGGGTTTGGATTCGGATATGTCAATATCTGCCTCCGATCCGCCCCGTTGCCATCCCTAATTAAGAAAGATCACAGGTTTTGATATCTCTGTACATGCTAACGGGAATATAATTGGTATCAAGCCTGGGTTAGAATTTGGAGCGTACACATTGCAAGCATTGTGGTTTTCCTCACTTAAAAGAGGCTTGTAATATTACCTCAATGTCAACCTAAAGAAATAAAGGTCCGTCACAGAACGAAAACTGAGAAACGGAGAGGAAAGAAAAGAAAAGGATTCATTCACTTATTTGTAAGACTAACAGAGATGACAAAATGGTGAAATTTGGTGAGAAACCACGACCCTCTCGCTTCTCTCCTTCTCTCACACGCCAAAGGGTCTCTGTAAGTAAAACTACGAGGTCGAATGCCCTTCCCACAAGCATTGGCTTGAATGATTCAACCCAAGTAAAATATCTCTAAATCCCATCCGGTGATGGCTAACAAGTTGGATTCTCAATTCAACCAAGTTCCATAAGCCAATACCCCATTCTTCTATTTGAAAAATACACTTACAGAGCTTTCACATTCCAGCATATCAAAATAGGAACAATCTACATAATGAGAACACGTTCCGGTGAGGCGTACCTAATTTTTGGGAATCACCAAACCAATTGCTCGTCAAATTGGAAGCCCTGACGTTGATGAATACAGCGCCAGACTCCTTTGCAATGGCCTTGGCGAGCATTGTCTTACCGGTCCCCGGTGGACCGTACAACAACACGCCTTTTTGGGGACCAAGAAGCTTTCCCCTGGCAAACAACCGTGGTCTGCGCAGAGGAAGAATCACTAATTCAAACAACGCCTGCTTAATGCTGTCCAATCCCCCAATTGACTCGAACTCCACGTCTAAGTGGTCCGGGTTCACTGCATCGCGTGCTACCGTATCCTGTTATCATAATTGAGTTTAATAAAACAAGGAAAATTCTAATGCAGCCTAGTGGGTAGTGGTTAATGTAGAGAATGTATACGATATCTCTACAATGTGTAGATATCTGTGAAAGTGCATTTTTTCGGTAAAAATGTGCATATAAAATTTTTAACTTTTTTGACATTCATGTGCATTATTCACCTCCCACTAGGCTGCGGAAACAACAAATAACCAAATGTGACCATGAATGGCCGGGAAATAGAGAGAGATACGAAATTTGCCTCGTAAGGATTGGTGTGAATGAGAGTGCGATTCAATCGCTTGGAGAGTTCCTTTTTTTGTTTGAGGGTTCTTTCGGTGGATTCCCGATTGGTGTTGAGGCGCCGAAGCCTGGCGAACAACACGAGACAGCCTAATGTGGCGCTCGCTGCATAGAGTACTAGGCCTGGCACTACTAGCCTTGAGTTTGTTTCTGTATTTTCTCCCATGGCCATGATTGTTAGTGTTCTACTATCTTTCTAGCCACAGAGAGAGAGAGAGAGAGAGAGAGAGAGAGAGGCCAATTGCCTTTTATCACTACAGTAACCACTTTTGGAAGAATAATCAGTATGGTGAAGTGTATAAGGTGATTGGTGTTTATTCTGATGCTGTGCATAATGGATAGTCGGACCAATTCGCATGAGAGTAGTTTGTACATGCAATCTTAACTGCATGATTTGGTTTTTAATTTTTAAAAAAAAATTCAACATTTTGAAAGTTCAGGGCCAAACTATTTACATAAATACCCACGAATATATATGTGTATTCACATATATGGAATGAGAAACACATGTGCTTTCTACTTTGGTTTCTATAATTTTTTTCCATCTATGACTGTATATGTTTAGTTTTTGAATCACATGCAATGAGTGTGCAAATCAAATTCTGATGGTCTTCTGGTACTGTCAGTGTGGAATTTAGGTTTTGTCTTCTTTGAAATTTGCTTTGAACACGCTTTCCGTGTGCCCAACCTCCTATAGATAACTTTACTACTACTCTTATCCATATCTCGTGCAGTCATGGGAGCAGTTGTATCCATTATTTGACCTATGTTAAAAAAAAATTTAATACCTACATTAGATGCAAAATTATTACTCCAAATTTTTCATATTAATCCATTTTTTAAGCATATATGTCCTTTAAAATTGATAATGTGACAAATTTACAAGTAGCACAAAAGAATTTTGAAATAAATAAGAGTAAGTAATGCTATGCATGCAAGAACAAATGAAAGAACAAATAACTCGCAGCAAGTTTTGGAAAGGTTTGTTTAACTTAGATGAAATACTCCAGTTTTGAAAGGTAAAACTTGCAGGATATAGCATGGGTACATACAGGGTCGAGATCCTCCACAGCCCAGTCCAATAAGAGTGGACGAGAAAATTCAGATCAGGATTGTCCATTAGTATAATCAATGGTTCAAATATGCTTATTAATTCTTACTTGTAAGAATTAACTCTTACCGCCAATTAAGAATTTAAAAATACATCCAAACCACCGATTGCAACAAATGAACGGAGGATCATGACTATCTCCTCCAGTCCAAAACATAGACCGGAGAGGATCGATTTCCGTACATTTATGTGTGAAGATTGAGGTCCTCCCCTGATCTTGTGCCGACCTAATCGTGAACAGTTAAAAAAACTACAAACAGAGAGGTAGTACAATCTTGATAGACCTTTTTTTTTATTTTTTAAGAATCGCACTACAAATCAACAAAATAAGCTCAAGTGCTGTATACAGATGAATATTGTTGCTTTCTCAGTCTCCTCAACAGTTTACCCAACTCCTAAGCATTCGGTTTTCCAAAACCAACTCGTGGACTCTCCTTTCAGAATTTATGTTGGCCATTTGGACAGATGCCAAGAGCTGTGAGTTGGAAATAGCTTGGTCTCGTTCATATACAACTCTCTGATCATAGGCCTCGAAGCCCCAATCAGTAGCATCCTGTGCACGACGAAAAATTGGCAAGAGCGGAGCTTTATCATCCCTTGTGTCCAGGAGATTTCCAAGACCGGCAATTATCCAGGAAATAGGAACTAAGAATAAGATGGCATCCATCAATTTATCCTTGTTGGGCATTTTCACTTCTTTTCCCTCGGATGCAAATCCGATGAAGATCATCGCCAATGCAATAACGGAACTTAAAAAGAACATAAAGTATTTGAACGCATTCCCTCTGTATCGCAATCCCATTATGACCCTACATACGTCTCCGAAACTCGGCATTTCGCTCCTTACCCAATTATGATCATTTGTGCCGATGTTGAACATAACCTGCCCCCCCTCAGGTTTACCCCACCTTGGAGGTTGAGAGAGACGAGGTATTGTGCTGGTGAGCAATATTGGCACGCTACTACCAATATTGTTTCGGAGGACGTGTGAGCAACACTAGATTGCAACCCATTTGACACAATTATTTGGAGATAAATGCATTTCGATGTCATATCGAATGATATCCAATCAACATGATTTTTGGCTTGATCAACATTCTCGAAAAGCTCTAAAAAGTGAACGGTCCCGATTATTATTGTAGGCTCTTACAAATGGTTCAAACTAGACCAGATTGAAGGATAGCAATTACCTCGGTCTTTGTTAGCCAACTCTGCTTTGATGCTAGAAGCACAAAAATACTTAAACACTAGTACCAAATACTAGATTGGCTATAGAACAGAAGAGAGAGACTAGTTTTGCCTACAAAACAGAGAGGAAAAAATGTTTACTCGAATTCATCGTATTGTTGGTTCTCTAGGAAGCGAGCTAGTGGCTTACTGATGAAATATATCATGATCTAGCTCCAAAGACAAAAATTTATCCTTATTTCAAGCACAATGGATGAAGGAGGAGAGTCGAGATTGATGTAATCAATCGTTGTAGGTTTCATAAAATGGAGGAGAGATGAGATTCGTGAGATGGATCATTGTAGAATCATTCATAATAAAAGGAGGAGGAGAGATGATATTCAGGTCATGGGAGTTTGATTTATGATTTTGCAACATGAGAATAGGTAAGATTTATAGTTGTGAATGAATCAAGGATGAGAGAGAGAGAGAGAGAGAGAAATTTGAGTAGTCTGTCTTGAAAACTTTTGGTTCAAATTTCTCCTCATCTCCTACCGATTTAAACGGTGCACTACAGGGCCTATTCCGGGGTGATATTGTTATCACAACAGGGTGACATGTCAATTTTAGGCCCTATTCAATGGGAAAGAATTTTTCCTGAGAGAATTGGTTTTCCTTAGTACTCGAAAAAATAGGGAGTAGATCACCTCCAAAAACTATCTTCGTTTGCAGACCCTTTCAAATTCGATTTCGTAGATCACATCAGGGTCTAAAATAATTGATCTTAATTATTCATTTCGTAATTTTTAAAATTATTTTTGTAAACATTTTTTTGTAGGTCATTGATACTTGTAAAAACATATTAAATGTTATATTGAAAAATCGGTTGTTTAAGTTTAAAAACATATTTACCTTCTAACAAAATACGAGTATTTCGTTTTTCCATTTATCTCCGATCAAAACTAATTTTTTTCAAGAATACTACTTTTTTGTGCGGAGTGTATGAATGGTGCGATTGTGATGTAGAACACGTGGATGCCTAATTCCATGATCACTGGATTGAGCCAAGTCCCGAAAACCCAAACGGTGTTTAATTTCAGATTACCCAATTTGGCAAAATTCGGACGAGCTCAGAATACGCCTAAACTTGTTGGGCTGACTTATTTTCACACTCCGGTCAAGACTCACCACCCTAAGTTTGTGAGCCCTGGTGTTTTTCGGCCTAATTCCTTCGTTTAGGCATTCAATTGCGTTATTTTGCCGTTTTAGGAAAGATTTGTTTTGTTAATAACTCTTAGTCCTAATTCCTTTAAAGTTGATTATTTTTGGAAAAGTGATCTTATTTTTCTTTCCCGTTTTCAATTTTAGGAAAAGCCCCAAATTCTGGGACTTTTTATTTTTCAAGTTTATTTTTAGGATTTCTAGGGTTTCGGCCTATATAAGGGTTTGTAACCCTATAGTTTATGCAACTTTTATCAATAATATTGTAGAGTTTCTCTCTTTATTCCTTGTGCGCAAGGTTTGCTCGTTGCTACAAGTTGTTTATCTCGTTTGGGTTAGTACGTTAACTAGTCTCTCGTGAATTCCGCTACGTCAGTTTGTGATCAATATTTTTTAGGAATAAGTCGCATGCGCATCTCTCTGTCTCTCACTACAATGTGCGTATTTAATGCGTTTACACACTAGTCTTTAATTTCTTACACCAAATTAAAGTACTCAATTAACACTATTAGCACTTTAATTTGGTGTGTATTTAATGTGTTTTTTGGGTTTGAAAATGCACGAATTCCCATAAGAAACATTTAAAGTGGACAGAGAGAGTATCTTTAGTTTATTTCCCCAAAAAATATATCCTTAGTTATTCTTTCTCTTTAATTACCCATCAGCTTAGGTTGTGTGCTTTCAAGATATAATTTGGTCTCTCGCTGGTGCCGATCTTGAGCTTAAGTCTAAGGTGTGACCAGTTTAGACTTTTTAACCAAAATTTTCAAAATTTGAGTGCTATTTATATATGACAAAGTAAGGTTAAGTTTAGTACTCCCTCCGTCCCTTTTTTAGAGTCTAGTATTCCATTTTGGGCTGTCCCTTAATAAGTGTCCATTTTGTAAAGTTAGTGGGTAAAAGTTGGTGCATTGTCTATTTTGTCCCTAAAAGTAGATTCCATTTTGAAAAGTTAGTGAGTAAAAGTGTAATGATGATGGATAAGTAGGAAAAGTGGAGGAAAAAGTTGATGTGAAAGGTATAATGATGATGTCTTTTTAATAAGTTGGAATTACGAAGCAGGACTTTTAAAAAGGGACGGAGGGAGTAGTATTTCATGGCTTCACCCAAGTTCAATTTAAGGAAAAATCTCTAATATATCCCCACTTATATATGGTGTCCTCTAACCATAAGGTGTTACGCCTTCTCAAGGCGAATATTATATTACTGAGGAGTTAACGTTATGATGGGGGACATCACAAGAAAAGTGGTTGGCGTAACATGATACGCAGTATTGGGAAAAAAAATTGTTATGTCATTTTGTGATTTAAAAATGTTACGCTATTAGGTGACTTTTGTTGCACCACTTGTGGTTTTCTTTTTTTGGTTACACAATCTTATGGTTAACGCCTGTCACTGAGTGGTTTATGTTGTAGGAGATAACGATATCAGCTAGATGAGAGGGGTGGTACATAGATGCTCCCTTATTTTAAATCATCATTTCCTTCGGCAATTCCTTCTCTAAAATTTGTCTGTTGTCCTGCATATCTACGTATGTTTGTTGAATTTAATCATCATTTACTAGTCCCCCTCTCTCAGGCGCGGAAGAAAACAACTATTCTTGAATCAACTACGAAGAAAACAAAGACTTCTTCCATAACCATCCGTTTACTTCACTTGATAGGATAATCCGTAAGATGAGTGAATAACTGGAGAATATAGCTAAGTTAAGGACTTACAAGGGTTTTTTTCCCATTCTTCTCCTCTTGTAAGAAGTCCCTCAGAGGAATATAGGCTGCTTGCTTGCAGAGCTCAAGCAAGTCAGAACAAGTGTACCCATGACACAAACTAGCTACGTTGTTGAAGTCCATATTGTCATCTGTCCTCTCACCCTCCAAAATCACCTCAGTATCATGCATGGCAGTGATGGCACTATGGTGTTGAAGAATTTTGTAGTACCGCAATGGATGTAAGTATTATCTCGTGCACAAACTTTTTCCGTTTTCTCCGTTGTAAGCTTTTCATGAGGTGCTACAGTAATGGTTAACTACCTCCAACTGAGGTTTTGGAGTTGCTACAGAGTACACATTGCACATACCATTGCTGGTTAACATTGTCAGCTCAAAACACACAAGGGGTCTCCTTATGCATCACCTACACCATTACATGGAATATACTCGGTAGTAACTAGTGAGAGATCAAAAAACATGAGACAAGCAATTACAACCTTGACGTTGTTCATTCTAGCGATCACCTTCAATACACATTCACATGTATACAACAACACAAAAAAAGGATTAAATGATTGAGAAAGTTTATCGGGAATAGACCCCATTAGCAGTGATGACTTGAATGTAATTATAGGGGCGAAAGCTATGCCACCCCTTGAAACAAAGATTTGGTTAACCACTACATCAATCATCCTAGGTATTGAATTGGCGAGACATCCAATTGAGTCTTGAAAGTAATAGCTGGTACACCTAGGCCTGTCGATTCGAAAATAATTCTAGATATCCTGAAAATTGAAAAATCGACAAGTCATATTCTGTGAACTGCGTAAAATAACAAACAAACTTGTGCAAATACCATTGCTACAGAGTACACATTGCACATACCATTGCAACTGAAGGTGGAATTTGAGATGCCAATAAATGAGAAGGCTCTTTCTTGCAACTAGAGTTCGTAATCGTCCTGCCCACTGGGTGACGACCAAGAACTCAACCTACTATTCCCACTCATTTCGAGCTTAGACTTCCTTGATGCTGCCAAAGCTTTCTCCAGGTCCAGCTGTGATAAAGGCCTCGGTGACTGCAAAACAATACAAATAATATTCAGGAGACACGCTAACGGTTTTTCCATACATCCGTGGTTCAGTTCGAAACACTACAATCAACTCAACTCTTTCTTAGTATAAACCAAAACTATGTTCCCACACAATTCACAAGGTTGCCACGTGTTTGCCAGCTCAGTCCATCTGATTCAGCCAGCCTAGGACCAGGGCTCAAACAAATGATCCATTTCACAATATGGGTTTATGTTCAGTCCCAATACCCAGGTTGTTCAAATTATATTTCCTAAAACTAAAAGAAGCAGGCTCAGATTATAGTTGTCTAGAGCTCGGTTTGGGTAGATTGCAGAAATTGTCATGGCTCCCTGAAACCCCATGCATTCAATGATAGCTCTAGAATGGTCCATAAACAAATAAACTCCGTCTCTTGCTTGTCACCCCCAGCAGTTCATGCCCTTCAAAGCTCATGCAGAGTAAGAAAAAGTTCAAGGAAAGCCTTTGAACTTCAGGATACTGGCATGACAACAACAGGAGATTTAACAATGGTCGTCAGGCTATAAAAGGCTTCAGTAGATTCTTTGGGATTGCGTAAAACAAATAAGGTATTCAAATAGAAACTATTTAGCACATGATATGACTGTATGATTTAGCTCTGTGTGTGAGTGTGTCTGGTGGAGGAAAACAGGATTCTTGAATCAACTAAGGAGAAAACAAACAAATCTTCCATAACCATCCGTTCAACTTTCCCACTTCAATCAGTTCTTTTGTAGAATAGTCCCTCCTCCCACTGCTCAAATAGAAGAGAGGAGAGGGGGACAAAACAAGAAGCTGAGTGACGAATTGGAGAATATAGGCTCAACTAAAGACTTACTAGGGGTTGTTTCCCATTCTGCTCCTCTTGTAAGAAATCCCTCAGAGGAATATAGGCTGCTTGCTTGCAGAGCTCAAGCAGGTCAGAACCAGTGTACCCCTGACACAAGCTAGCCACACGGTTGAAGTCAATATTGTCATCTATCCTCTCACCCTTTAAAATCACCTTCAGTATCTTCTCTCTATCACCACAATCAGGTTTTCCAATCTCAAATGCCTGAGGTAGACGCCGAAGAATTGCTTCATCGAGATCTGTTGGCCGATTGGTTGCAGCAAGTACCATAACTCGAGCATTCTCTGTATCACAAGTATACACAATATGAGCAGATTCTCGGTATGAAGTACATGCAAATCATGACAATTTACTTAAAATGGTTGAACATATATTCTTTTTCTGTGTAAATACTTGTGAGTATCCCAGTAGAATACTTACGATCAGTTGTAAATCCATCCCACAATGCCATGAATTCAGTTTTCATGTTCGTCAACACTTCGTTATCTGTAGAACGGCGCTGTCCCAGGAAACTGTCAACCTCATCAATGAAAATGATTGCAGGCTGTAGCTTATAGGCTAAACTAAACACAGCTGACACTGTAGTGATGTGATAAATCAGATGGTCAGTAACATTGATAATCTAATTTGCAAAAAAGAACACATGTTTATATATATGCTCAAACATGAACGGGAATATGATTGGCTTCCTAACTGGGTTCGAATTTGGTGCTTACACATTGCAAGCATTGGAGTTTTCCTACCTTAGAAAAGGTTTATCCTTTATACTATTACCTTATGTCAACCTAAAGAAATTAAGATCTAACTACTTCCAACATTGAAACAAAATTGACCAACAGTGACTAAAAAGAAAAGAAAGGAGAATTCTTTCACTTATTTGGATGATTAAAAGGGATGCAAAATGGTGAGAAATTATGAAAAAAAGATGAATCTTTATTGGCCCATAACCAAAACCATTTATTTCACCTCCCGTCTCACAATCCAAAGGCCCAAGTAAAACTACCAGGTCTAATGCCCTTCCAACAAGCAATGGCTTGAATGGATTCAAACCAAGTAAAATATCTCTCATCCCCTTGTAACAGCTAACAAGTTGGATTGTCAATTCAAACCAAGTTCCATAACCGAATACCCCATTCTTCTATTTAAACTACACATACATTTCCACTGTAAACTTCCACATTTCAGCACTACTAACAAACTACGTATACTGTAAGGGCAATTAGACAGCCAAGGAATCACACAGCAAAAACAAATACCACTGTGTCATACCTAATTTCTGGGCATCGCCAAACCATTTGCTCATCAAATTGGAAACCCTAACGTTAATAAACACAGCTCCAGACTCCTTCGCAATGGCCTTGGCAAGCATTGTCTTACCAGTCCCCGGTGGACCATACAACAACACGCCTTTTTGGGGACCAAGAAGCTTTCCCCTTGCAAACAACTGTGGTCTGCGTAATGGCAGAATCACCAATTCGAACAACGCCTGCTTAATGCCGTCTAATCCCCCAATTGACTCGAATTCCACGTCTATGTGGTCCGGGTTCACTACATCGCATGCTATCATATCCTGTTATCATAATTGAGTCAAAAAAACAAGGAAAAAAATTCTAAACGCAACCCCTTGAGCAGTGCTTAATGTATAAAGAATGCATCAATTAGTGTACTGTGGTTGTGATTAATGTACAAAAAGTGCATCGATATATGTACAAAGTGTATAGGTATATGTGAAAGTGCATTAGTATCAGTTAAAAATGCCTAAAAACTTAACTTTCATGACGTTATGAGCGCAATATCCACTGCCCAAATACTCCCTCCATCCCAATTTGTTTGGTCCATACGGAAAACTCAACTTTCTTAATGGGACATGCAATTACCCAACAAATTTTAATATATTTCCAACATTACCCCTTATTATCTATCTTCACAACTATAGTTCGTGGAACTTTGAACACTTTTTTCAAAGAGAGCAAATTAGTTGGAACATTACCAAGCAAACAAAATGAGATGTGAGGGAGTAACAAAATTCGACCGGCAATGAAAAAACAGAGAAATTGGAGAGAGATGTGAAATTAGCCTCGTAAGGATTGGTGTGAATGAGAGGGCGATTCAACCGCTTGGAGAGTTCCTTTCTATGTTCGAGGGCTCTTTTGGCGGCTTCGCGATTGGTGTCGAGGTGCCGAAGTCCGGCCAACACCACCAGGCAGCTAAATGCGGCGCTTGCCGCGTACAGGACTAGGTCTTGCAATAGCTTAGACTTCCTGTCCGTGGTTTCTCCCATGGCCCGTGATTGTTAGGGTTCCAAGTTCCAAGCCAGAGAGAGAGAGAGAGAGAGAGGCCAATTGCGTTCTACCAGTACGGTAACGACGTTTGGAAGAATCTGAATGGTCTATACGGTGTCGATTCTGATGGACCGTTCACCGGCTTGACAAAATCAAAAATTCCACGTTTTAATATGTATTGATGAAATCACCAAGAATTGGCAAAGTGGCGCTTCAAAGGCTTTGTTTGGTTACCCATTTAGTTTTAGTTTTAGTTTTGTTTTCAATCATTACTCTATTTCTTTTTTCAATCATTACCCTATTTTTTCAATTATTACTTTCTCATCTCTCTCTATCTCTCTCCAATCATTACCCATATCTTCAATCATTACTCTATTTCTCTCTCCACCCACTACCAAAACTAAACTAAACTAAACTCTCAACCAAACACAACGAAAATTGCTAAGGCTTTGTTTGGAACATGCGAATAAGATATGTTATTGGATTGTTAATAAGGCAAGAAAAATAATACTCCCTCCGTTCCTAAATGAGAGTCCCTCTTTGGAATTCCAACTTTTTTAAGGGACATGCAATCATTATACCTACTTTCCACAATTACCCCTATATTCTACCTATTTTGCACCATTTGAATTCAAATAAGAGGGTTGCTTTTGGAAAATTATGAAATTTTCACTTCTATTTTTGGAAAGGGACAATCATTTTGGAACATCCCAAAATGGAATAAGGGACTCTCAATTTGGAACGGAGGGAGTACAAATTGTGAATTTCTTTTAACACTTTTTAAGGTACTTTAATATGTAATGTTTTATGTCCCATATTTGATAGCAAGAAGAATAACATAAATTGTGAACCTTTTTAACACTTTTGAAGGTACTTTAATATGTAAAAAATTGTGTTTTATGTCCCATATTTGATAGTCCCATGTAAATGTTAGACTTTCCAAAATCAATCATAGAACCTTAGTATAATTTCATTATTACGTTTATGTTTAAATTGAAGTACTATTAACTACATGAGTTGACATCAATCAAATTATGGGCATAATCAGAAAGGTAAACACTTTTTGATGTAATTATTTTGTTCCTTTAAGAAATTGCAAAATTCCCAAATGGAACTATCAAAATGGGACAAAAAAAGCAGGAGTAAGAGCATCTCCAGCCTTGACCCATTTTAAGACTCAAATTTAAAAATGGGGCAAAAATCACAAAAATCTCTCTCCAATCTTTGACCCAAACCCTTCCCCATTTTGGGTTTTATCCATTTTTTTGCTCAAATCTGGGACAACTTTTGCCTTGACCCATTTCTCCAACGGCTAGTTAGAGAGAGAGAGAGAGGGAGGGAGGAGGGAGAGAAAGAGAGACAATCTCGTCGGCAGTGGCGGCAGGTTGAGGGCCGGCGGTCTGAGAAACAATGCAGAAAGTGGCAGTGGCGCCGTTGTGACCTCTAAGTCGTCTTGGGTCCCCCAGAGTTGTCGTTCTCTTCTGGCCTCCTCCTCCGATGATGAACGAGTTTCAGAGTTATCTTTTATGGTTGTGTCCGGTTCTGGGTTTTGTGTGAAATTTTTTTAATTTTTTTTGTGTTTGATTCTCGGGGAGAGAGAGACGGAGATGGAGAGAGAAGAGTATCAAGTCTCCTCATTTTGGATTTGATTGTTTTACCTTATTTACCATTATGCCATTAAGAATAAAATGTATATATATTTGGGTAAAATTTGAGTTTGATGGTTGGAGATGTGTCTACCCAAAATGGGTTTTTATCCAAAATTTAACTCAAATTTGAGGAAAAATATGGGTGAAGGCTGGAGATGCTCTAACACCGTAAAAAAAAGGATTAGTTAAGAGTCAGGGCTGTAAATGAACTGAGCCGTTCGTGAACTGTTCGAGGCTCGACTCGGTAAAGGCTCGTTCGAATTCGATTCGTCTACTTAACGAACCAAACCTGAACCTCAATTTTAGGCTCGTTTCATAAATGAACCGAACATGAACATAGTAGTATTCGGCTCGATTAGGCTCGCGAACATGGAGTATATGTATATCATGGGGATTTTATATAGTTACATAATGAAAATTTTAAAACTTGTACAAGTCTAAACGTTTACAATTACTAAAAACTTACTTATGTATACGTTTTTATCAGTTTATATGTATATAAACGTATTTATGTACATACTAAAATTTTTACTTGCAGCTTTAGACTTGTATGAGAGCATAAATATATGATATTATTGGGTCGTTAAGGCTCGTGAACAAGCTCGAGTTCAATCCAAACCTAGACAAGCTCGGTTCGAGTTCGGCTCGTCGTACTTTTCATTGAGTTCGGCTTGAGCTCGAGTTCGCTAAAAAACTTAATGAACGAATCTGAATATTCTAATATTCGGCTCGATTCGGCTCGTTTACAGCCCCAGTTAAGACCATCCATATCTATCTATACTACGGAATATATGAGGAGGCCTGTGAATACGACACGTGACACCGTAAAAAAAGATTAGTATAATTGTCATATCCAATTTCACACCCATTTGGAATTGTAAAAATCTTCTGCATGGAATGTCCAAATTGGAATTTTCAGTCATACTTTCGTTAGGTGAAAAAGAATCTTTTGATTACTTGGTAAGAGATGGTAAGTTATCGAATCTTCCGAACGTATTAATCGTGATAACTCAGGTCTTTGGGCCAGCTTATGAACACCTTGATTAATCGTGGGAGCCCAATCCCACAGGACACTTGTGGGAAGCTCAATTAAAGCCGGAACAAAGCTCCATATAGACTGACCCAAAAGAGTTTATACAAATGTCATACTACTACTTTTGAAAGATAATCAAGCTGTTCAAAAAAAGAGAGAGAAGCAGGTGGACGGCCAGCTATGTATCAAAATTGAAGCAGAACAAGATCCATTAAACAGTTATACTACGTAAGAACAATGTCAGAAACAAAAACTACATTCACCATCACATTTCAACCTACCTAAACTTTTGGTCACGCCCATGCAATTCTGCATTCATCGCTTCAATCTGGAAGTAAAGATGACCTATATAACTTCGAACCTTTCCTTCTTCCAGTAGTCTCTCCCATCAAGGTTTTTCCCCTATTTTTCCACAGTTATTCGATGACGGTATATAGAAGAATCTGATCTGTCTCAAATCCCACCTCCAGGTGAAATCTAACCTTCTATTGGTTCTTTCCATCATTACCCTCTCCCTCTTCATTCAAGTGCTCAGGATCCTGTATAGGCTTCTGACGAATTCCCCACCCCTGAATGTCATTCCTAGACTCATCTTCAGCAGAAGGCAGGTTCTTGTAGTCCTTCGGTGTCACCTGGTCAGGAAAATTCAAACCACAGATCAGACATGGCTAGGAAACAAATTAACTGTGATTCTGTGAATATGTACCAAACAATGGATCAAGTGATTAGTACCTCATCGGAAACTCTTTCATGGCCATCCGAATGAGTTCTTTTCTTCTTGGCGACCGATGAAAAAGTCTTTGCAGCCTCACTAAAAAACTGAAATCCTTGTAAATCTCCATTTTTAATACTAACTTCTAGCTGCAAATAAAAAGGAAAATTGTGAATCAAGACTACCAATCAGTCGGGGGATTATGAGATAGATAATTGCTGCTAGACACTGAAGTAAGGAGCATGAGAAACATCCACCTGAATATGTATAATGCAGAGGACAATGCTAGCAATAGGCAGCCAGCTATCCTCGGGCGACAAAGACAAATTTGACCTGTGAAGAGAAGAGGCTTTGTATCAAAATCAACAGATACAGAAGATACTTGAATCCTGTACCCTGATAGCTAGCATATTTGCTCAAAATTGCCACAACAAACGCCCTGAATGACCCTTTCTTGCCAGGTTCTCTATGACAAGCTCCATGTTCATTTTTAAACAAACAATAGCAGACTAATGATAATCAGAAATGATGTGTCACTCTTTCCGACAATAAACCTTTTTCCAAACACGCTGCGGTTAAAGATGTTGCTGTTCTCATCCCACTATGCCAGTAATGTATATGTGTTCGACACGCAAATGCAGTTATCACGGATCATCACAAGTTAAATAGAGGAAAGAGTGGGTTCTGATATTTCAAAGAATGTTAGGGGACTATGGACTGTAAATTAACAAAAATTTGAGAACCACAACTGGTTTTAAAAAAAGTACTTCAAATATGGCTTCTAGCTCTTAACATTCCTAATTTCCTACAGAAAGAGAAAGTACACTGCTCAACTGAAACAAGAACAATTTGATAGATGAAAATAAATAAATGGTAGAAGGCCATAGTAGGCTGACTAATTAGCTCACGAATGGTGGAATCCCCCTAGGACAGGAAATTAAAACAATCAAGCATCTCACGAGCAAGCAGGCAAATCAATGCCTATCACCCTGTAAGTAATATCAAGCATTAGGAGATATCTCTAATTGCTCTTTTTGTCCGTTGAGAACACAAAAACCTACCAACACTTTGAGGAACAACAAAGAACATGGACACACTTCAAACAAGAAGTTCAGATTCTATACAAAATGGAATGGTTTTGTTGAATGAAGGCCTTATGAACCTAAGGAAACATGCTTTGTTTGGTCCGTGGATTTGATGAGGAAAAAAGGAATAGAAAACGTAAAGGGAACAAAGAGTCCTTGTTTCGCTATCATGCAAACCAGGAAACGAAAAATAGGATAAATAATGCCAGAGAACGAGTATTCTAGGAATCATTTTTATTCCTCTTTGCTCTTCCTTTTCTCTAATCAACTCCAAGTCCCAAACCTATGCCACCTCGAATTCTAGTTGATTGACTGCTTCTTTTGGGCTTAAATATCATCAACTTTCCTTCGGGGAACTGTCCTGATTCCTGTGCAGTGTGCGGACTAACCCTTGAATTAATATTGCTAGGCTTTGATTTACATTTTCGCCAACCAAATACAACCACCAATACATGTGTAAAACTAATAAACTACTGCATTGAAGTGACCATAAATTTATGCAAATAGACTTCAAATAAGTGGCTTGCTCTCAAAACCCTGGACCAGGACCTGGCTTTCGATTCAATTAGACTCTTTTTCACGACTGGTGGTCTTTCGCTTAGGAATCAGTCACATTGCCTCTCTTACATTCAAGGATTCACAAAAACTCACAAACGAGTTAAATTGACACAAGTTTCTCAGCTCAACTTTGCCCTCCTTATCAGCCATATCGAAGTTATCCGTTGTCTAAGATAAGAACCTCTGCCTTGCATTCAACCAAGGGTAGTTTAATTCAAACCAGACACATTTTAACAAAAGTACTTCAATTCAAATCAGACACATTCAACCAAAAGTAATTCAATTCAAATCCAACACATTCAATTCAAATGGCCTTTTGAATAGGCCAGTTGAAATCTAGTTTAAGGTAAGATTCGCACACCTCAAGTAGGGAGCCAAATATACAAGTGCATACACAGCATAGCGCCGTTTCCCGGTATCCAACCAAGCAAACACCCAACTCTAACAATCAAAACAGAAGGGAGAAAATCATCAAATAAGAGGGGGGAAAAAAAAAACCTTTGGAGATTCATATACATAGGTGCATAGTTAGGTTAAAAAGTCTCACCAGCCAATTGAAGTAAGGGATGAAACTTATGATCCCCATAACTGCAAACCTCGTATCGGTCGAATCGATCAGCGAGTCGCTTTCTTCGTCATCAGAACCCGTAGTGACCGGAAACACGAGCGAATTCAGAATGCAAGCGCCGATTGCGACGGCGATTGGCGCGTCCGCAGAGAGCTCCGCCCTACACGTCACATTTCCAGACCTCCGCTAATAGACCAAATAACAAAACGTTAAGAATCGAGTCACATACAGCTAAACATGCGTATACATATATGTCTGTGTACCTGGTTGGGTTTTTGCTTGTGATGGTACAAATGTTGAGGTTTGAGATTGGAGAGTAGAGGTGGTTTGAAGGAGAGGGAAGCAGAAGAGAGAGGAGCGAGAGGGAGAGAGGTCATTTTCTCGCCTGAGTGACCGTCGCATCTAGCGATCGCCGGCGATGGAACCGGCGAAGTAAAACCCTTCGCTGGATTCTCGGTGTTCGCACCTTTTCGGGTTTAGTGCCGCGCCACACTGGAAAATGCCAGTGATTTTTAACACGGGACAAATTGCACTTTACCCTCTAAACTATCACGGGTTAGTCAACTTAGGCCCTATTCCGCGAATCCGCTAAGTTTCTGATTTTTTTATGTATTTATTTTTCGTTTTATGAAACAGGTTATTCTCTTATAATATACCATATTTAATTCAAAAAATAATATAAGTACTTAATTAACAGCACATATGCATGTTGTGCAAATGATTATATAGAGAGTTTAAATTCTGCCCGGATAAGCTGGACAGAGGCGGTTTTCCGCCAGCATCCCTGTGGGTCTCCTTCGCACATTTTTTTTGAGTAATCCAAATCGTGTATCTTGTAGGACCTGTAAAATAATATATTCGTGCAAAAAATCTGCTTGTCCGGACATTAATAAGTATGTCAAAAGTTGAGTTCTAGATGAAAAAATGGACGGTCTGGATCTGTCAACTGTTTTTTAAGTTAAACTGTCAACAGCCGTTCATTTTTTCGTCCAAAAACTCAACTTTTGACATACCTATCGATGTCCGGACAAACTGATTTTTTGCGTAGATACATTATTTTACATGTTCTACAAGATGCATGATTTGGATTACCCAAAAAAATGCGCGAAGGGGGGCCCACGGGGGTGGCGGAAAACCACCCTTTTCCGGCTCATCCAGACAAAATTTACACTCTTGTATAAATGGTTGTGTTACTTTACCCAATGTGTATGCTGAGCCTAGTCTGTTAACTCTGGTCTTGCAAACAAGCAAACTGCCAAAGGCACGTCGCAGACAACCAAACGATGTTTGATTAGACCAAGGATTCTGAGAAAATTCACATGGAAGGAGGTCACATATGCATGGGACAAAGGGGCTCGCAGTGGAAGGTTTCATTAACGAAATGGGGGACCAATCGACACGTTTAGTGGTACCTCATGTGATTAGGGGCCTTTGAGAGTTAGGCATGTTCTTTGAGAGTTAGGAGTTAGGCATGTCACCCTACAAATGTAGTGCTGAACTTCCAAGTACAATGGCCAGCACCCCTCACAGCTCTTTCGGCTACATTATGAGCCGCCCTATTGCCCTCCTCACAAAGTGCACTTCCGCTCTCAAAAAGCCAGCTAGAGACCGAAGGACATCTGCCACAGTAATCCTAACAATATGGTGCGTTGCTGAAGCATATGCAACGACTGTTGGCAGTCACTCTCAACAACGATTCTGTCCAGCCCCATTTGCAACACCAACGGAATGCCCTCCCTTGCAGCCAATGCTTCCACCAGTAAAGGGTCCATATAATATAGCCTCTGAATTGCTCTCGCAGCCACAAACTTCCCTTGTCAATCCCGAATAACCATACCAAGCCCACGCCGATTTGTTAGAAAACACCCCTGATCAGTTGCTAGCTCAGGTCCGAATATCAACATCAGTCCCATTCCATTGCGTGGGGGTAGCAAGAATTTCATGGACAATGAGCCTCAGGGAGAGTGATTGATATGCCAGAAAGATCCGACGAATTATTAACCCAAAAATCGCGAACCATGAGGTTAGACTCTTGACTGGTAAGCGGCCCCTCGACTACCTCCCTTAACGGCCCACAACTAAACCAATTATCCCACCAAAATCTGGTGGTACAATCACTTTTTTATAAAAACACTCTCGTACCTTTCTGGAAAAGATCAAATCCTTTGAACATACTTCTCCAAGTGGGGGAAGGTTTTGAGTGGGCCCTAGAATTGGATCGAAGTCTGCATCTAAGGACGTACTCTTGCCCATAAGGCGTTAGGCTCCGAATGGGCTCTCCAATTTAGTTTGGCCAAGGCAATTAGGTGTTCGATTCAATCATGTTCCTAAGGAGTCGAATCAAGGTGCCGCAGGTCTCAAGTTCGATAGCGCAAGTTTCATCCCCGGACACAGAACCTTTTGATGAGAGTCTATCACAAGAACGGACAGAAAATCTTCATGTAACTTTCACAATTGCAGCTGAGCATAGCACATATTTGTGTCTATCCATTATTTTTCTATGATTGGTTCTGTAGTGCATCTCGATGTCCTTGGACTTATTGCCGAAATATTGGTTTGAGTAAACTTAGAAAGACTTCATCTTCAAATTAGCCTCTCTTCATGTCTCTGCCCTACAGCTATGAGTTGCTAGGACTCTCAACATGATCAAAAATCCAAGATATACAAACCACATTTCACATACAAAGATCCAAGTAAGAATCTTTAGGGAGTACTAATCTTACAAAATGCCAAGGGAATTCAAGCTTTCTAAACTAGATAATAGTACGAAAAATTTGATACGAACTTGAACAAAGAAATACGAAAGACGATCAATCTGTCACACAATGCGGAAAGAATTACCGCAAAGTTCCCGCTTGGATGAGATGGATTGTCTCAAAGCATCTAGCTAGGTATGTGAAATTGTGAAGAAAAATGATATGAGCCATTGAGCATTGAAGTAGAGTATTACGATGGGTATTTGCCAAAATAATAGTGTACACAAAATCATTAATTACATATTTTTCCTCATAGCAGTTTAATCCGGCTCAAACTAGAAACCAAGTACCCAACTCCCAAACACGCCACCCAAATCCCCACGTCCACGGCCAATCTCACTCCTTCAATCTCCATCTCCATCCCATCTCCATCTTTTCCACTCTCCAACTCCTCGCTATCTCCGCCGTCTGATCCCCCCGCTCTCTCCTCCGAACAACAACAACAGCCTTCCACTTCATCCTCTCCCTCCTCTCTCTCCTCCGGTATCTCCTCCAACCCCTGAAACCAACAAACATTCCTCCTCCTCCTCTTCCTCCTCACCGACACTGCCACCGCCACCTTCTCGCTCATCGCCGCCTGTCCCTCCACCTCCACCCAAACATCCGCCGCCTTCACCCCAACCACCTCTCCCTCCAAAGCACACTTACACTCCACCTTCCACTCCCCGCCTTCATCTCTCCTAAAAACCCCCCTCAACAACTTCTCTTCCCCAAAGTACACATCAAACCTCACCCCTTGGCTAGCCGCCACCCGCTCTCTGCTCCCGAAAACCGGTTTCTCTACTGAAGCCGATACGACCCGGTGGAGCGTGACGAAGGCGGGCGAATCGGGTCGGACGTTGGACCCGTCTATGTCCAGCGGACTGCCGTTGATGCGGGGGAGGTAGTGGAGGGTGAGGGAATCGGGCAAGGGTTTTGAAGGGGTTTTTGATGAAAGAGAGAGACGGAGATAAAACGCCTTGATCTTCAGCCGCTCTCTCTCGCTCTTCTCGAGCCCTCGACACATCTTTTTGCTGTTGAAGTTGTTGTGGTTTGCGCTTCTTGGGAGAAACTTTTGTTTCAGCAATGGGAGAATTGGGAGTCGGCTGGGATTGTTTTGTAATTTGGTTTCGGAAAGAATTCAATGGGCGTTAGGAAGCTTGTTGGAATGAGGGGGCACGCGGTTTTTTTTCCACTTGACTTGGACCAAAGACAACAGAATACGATTTTACTACTTTCATTGCAGTAATCTAAATCGTTCATCTTGTAAGCCATCATCTTGTAAGACACGTAGTGTAGTATTGTCATGCAAAAAAGTCAATTAATCAGATATCGTTAATTATATCAAAGATTGAATTTTAGTGTAGAATAGACGGTTTAACTTTAAAACCATCGACAGGATTAGACCATCTATTTTATACACAAAGATTTTATTTTTTATATAACTACCGATATCTGATCAAATTTGTTTTTTACGTGCATTTATTACTCTGCGTATTCTGCCTACAAAACGAACGATTTAGTTTTACTACAATAAATACACCATGGGACTCAAAAATGATAAGGTGGGCGGAATTTAAACTCTATAAGGAGAGAAGTTTTTCAGTGTCGGGTGGGCACGGGTCACGTGGTGCCGAGCACCATCTCAACTGTCCAAACGTATTTTGGACGGTCCATATTTGTTTGGATAATTTTTTAGTGTAAAATTATCAAAACACCCCCTTAAATCCAAACAGATCTGGGCAGTCTAAAATATGTTTGAACGGCCGAAATGCGCGCTCGTCACCACGTGGCCCGTGCCCACCCGGCACTGAAAAATTTCTCGTAGGAGATATTTTTTTGCCCACGGTTTTCCTGGATGACATGGACAAAGTAACAGAGCGTTTTTTGTGACTTGTCGTTAACGGAATCTCCCGTCAGATTTGCCGCCTCTGCAGCTATGCCCGTTTTCGTATCGATCGGGTATTATGTGGCAACATCCAGAGCGCATCTCAATCGTCTAAACCTATTTTGGACGGTCCATATTTCTCCACACTCTCTTTCCTCACCCGACCATTCTCTCTCCTTTTTCTCTCTCTAAAATCTGGACCGTCGAAAATATGTTTTGATAACTAGAATCACCAATGGGGTACCACGTGTGTGGTACCCGCCCAACACTCAAAATTTCTCATTCCAGTTTTCGTATTGCAACTTGCGAAATCTGTATCATGTTATATTTGTTTGATTGTTTTATTTATAACTCAAGTATTTGAGTCTTGTCAAAATAAAAAAATAAAAACATGTAGGTTACGCACATCTCAATTAACCTTGAGGGTCAACCACAAGTTCCACTTATTTATTTGTTTGATAACTTGTATAGTGTTGTATGTCGTGTAGGAAGTCATTGCAAATTGACGAAATTTTTATCATTGGACTTAGGCACCATCACGTGATATTCTAAACCTTTTATTTTATTTTATTTTATCATATTCGGAGAATTGTGAGTAGACTCCAATAATAAATGTGAGAAACATTATGTGACAGTGTCTCAGAGGGGCATTTAATAGTCTATCCATTTTGACAAATCTATCGACAAATTCATTTTCGTACTAGATTTTGTTGATCGCACATTCGCACTGTTTTCTAGAAATATAGGTGCCCCTGGCTGCAACAATTTCCTAGAAGAAACACAGAGAGGAAACAATTAACAATTAAACGGAATTATATATACGTGGCTTCATACTATTTTACAAGTTGATTTCTTCTTCTTTTTAATCTGAAAAAAAAAAAAAATTGTCTTGCATAAGAGAGGCGTCATAGATGGAGAATTGTGACCAATGCAGATTGTGTGCTCTGTCACTTATTTTTTGAATTAAAGGTGATATATTGTGAAAGAATGATTTGTTTCGTAAAACGAAAAATAAGTACTTAAAAAATATTAACCTTAAGTGGAACGGAGCCTACTTATTTTCATTTGTTTTTTGATTGCCATCTCTCTAAGCAGGTGTGGGATCACTCGTTGAGGTAAAATCGGATTCAAAGACTTCCTTTTTCCCCATATCAATAAATAGAGTGGACTAGAATTCATACATGATATTGTACTAGAGACATGCAACTTCTGATATCTTAAACTCTCTTTTTTTGTTGTGCTATACCGTGTCTGGGTTGAACGAAATGCTCGAATTTTCAAGCACAAACACAAAGATGCAAAGATGGACATAGCTAGTATTGAATTTGATATTAATTATGTCCTACATAAGCTCTTGGAGAAATGTCAATAAACTTGACCCAAACAGGCTGTTATGTAGGGAATGGCAGATTATTGCTTAGAGTTTATATGTGATGCGTTTTGATGTTATTTTTTTATCAGTAAAAGGAACATTTTATTAAAGAAAACTTGACTGGGCTATATCAAGTTGGCGAGGGGAAGAGAATCCAACCAATGGTTGGATGAAAAAAGAGAAGAAAAAAATATGTTGAAACTAAGCCCAAACACACCCTAAGGGTTAGGCTTCAAACAAAACAACCCTAATAACCACATGGGTCTGGCCCAATCCAAGAACCCAAACCTAACCATAATACCGACTGCCTCAGACACCGCCACCATCAGTTCAAACACCGCCACCATCACCGCCCCCACCAGCCACCGCCTCCCATCAGTTCGTTGGTAGTTGCTTGTGTTGTATGCTCTAATTTGGTGGTCTTATGGACCTTGTGTTTGTTAGCTTGTATTTGATTCAGTTCAATGAATTAACTTACCCTCCCAAAACATAATTGATTATTTGGGTTAAGTCATATGTAGATTGATTACTTTACCCTTTCCCATTTCATCTATTTCGCTAATAACCCTTCGAGTAGCATAATCAAGATCGAGAATTTGGTTTGCGCGCTCTTTTAACTAATTTATATGCCATCCATCCTTTTTGAAGCTGAAGCAAACCATTCAAATCTAAACCATATTATCGGCTCGCCACTCAAACTTAAAGTTTTTAATCCATCCGCGATCTCATTCCTTCTGGCATCATGTCCCGCTGTTACTACTCAATAGGACACGAGTATTTAATTTAGGCCAAGTTAATGGAGTGAGAACTCTTTTGGTGAAATTGTTGTTTTATTGCGCTCTCGTTTTCAATCTCGCTCTCGCAAACTATAGTAATTTGAAATATGTTTCAAATATGTTTTCATGTTTGCGTTTGCGCTTCCGCTCACAAACGTACACACGCTTATATAGTATGCTTAGATCCAGATTACGATCTAGCCGCCTGCCCGCCCCTATAAAGTAGTACTTGGACGGTTGGCATGTCAACTTGATCCATGTCCACTTTGGATAGTGGTAAGTACAAGAAGGACCAGTCTTTGATGAAAGGATGTATTGTGTATTGGGCCTAACTTCAGCAAACGTGCAAAATATGTCCTGTAATTTGGCACAGCTTTACTTGATTTTATTTTATTTTCTTGAAATGTGCACAGCTTTATTTTAGATGTAGTATTAAGGAAATTGATTACTACACTCTCTAGTCTAATTGATGCAAACACCTTTTTTTTTCTTTTTATCGGTTGAATTTATGAAACAGTCCCTATATGCCTACACCTTTTACAAATTTCAGGCGACTGTTTTGTAAATTCATCCGCTAAAAGACGAAAAAAGAAATGTTTGCATCAATTAGGGAATAATTTTTTTAAAATTCGGACCGTCCAATACACTTTGGATGCACACGATCTGGCTCTGTAAACGTTTATTCACGAAAAGCTCCGTAATAAAGTTTTTCTCTTATTTGGTGACACGGACAAAAGAAAACAAAAGATTGTTTCCACCTCAAGCCTATTGTGGAGCCACTGTGCTTTCATTGCAGTAATTTTAACTGTTCATCTTGTAAGTCACATAGTGTAGTATTTTCACGCAAAAAATAATTAATTTGATCAGACATCCATCAAAGATTGAATTTTAGTGTAAAATAGACAGTTTCACTTTAAAACTATCGACATGATTAGACTAAGTAATTTATAAATTAAAATTTTATTTTTTATATAACTATTGATGTCTCATCAAATTGATTTTTTACGTGCATTTACTACTCTGCGAATTCTACAAAATGAACGATCTAGTTTTACTACAATAAATACACCGTGGGACTCAAAAATGATGATGGTGTAAGGTGGGTAGAATTTAAGGAGTATTTATGCCCACAGTAGAATTTTTGGGTCTCGAGCAGGTACCATGCGGCGGTACCCAATGCAATCCCAGCCATTCAAACGTGTTTTGGACAGCTCATATTTCTCCACTCTCTCTTCCCTCACCCGACCACTCTCTCTCCTCTCTCTCTCTATAAAATCCGGACCGTCCAAAACATGTTTAGACGGTTAGGATCGCCAATGGGGTACCACCTGTGTGGTACCCGCCTGGCACCCAAAATTTATCATTCGAGTTTTCGTATTACAACTTGCGAAATCTGTATCGTGTTATATTTGTTTGATTGTTTTATTTATAACTCAAGTATTCGAGTCTTGTCTCAAAAAATTTAAAAAAAAGGTGTGGATTACACGCACTTCGATAAATCTTGAGGGTCAACCACAAGTCCCACTTATTTATGTGGTGTAGGAAGTCTTTGCATATTGATGAAATTTTTACCATTGGACTTAGGCACCATCACGTGATATTCTAGACCTCATTTTTATCATATCCGGAGAATTGTAAGTAGACTCCAATAATAAAAAAAAGTGAGAAACATTATGTGTGACACTGTCTCAGTAGGGTATTGAATAGTATAGTCTATCCATTTTGACAAATCTTACGACATAATATTCATTTTTTTTACTAGATTTTGTTGATCGCACTGTTTCTGGAAATGTTTCCTCTTTCCTAGAAGAAACACAGAGAGGAAAGCTCTTGGAGAAATGTCAATAAACTTGACCCAAACAGGCTGTTATGTAGGGAATGGCAGATTACTGCTGGAGTTTATATGTGCTGTGTTTTGATGGTTTTTTTTGTTGTTATTGTTTTTGATCGAGCTTCGGTGGTAGTTGCTTGTGTTGTCTGCTATTAGGTGGTCCTACGGACTTGTTTACACCCTATTTTCGAAAATTCTTAACTGTCGGGTAAGTTGTGCCGAGTAAAGGACACTTGGCAGTTTCTTCAGGCTGTCGAGAACGTGTAAATTCCAAAGAAGTCCTGAAAACGGCAATGAACCAAACTCCACTTTTCAACACCCACATTTCAAGCATCTCAATCACAAACTCTGTCAATTCTCAAACGAGTGACTTTTAGAGTAAATAGGACCTTTTGTTTGTTAGCTTGTATTTGATTTTGTTCAATGAATTAACTTACTCTCCCAAACATAATTGATTATTTGGGTTAGGTCTTGTGTTGATTGATTACTTTACCCTTTCCCATTTAATCTATTTTTCGCTTATAAGTTATATAACCTTTTGAAGTAGTAGCATAATCAAAATCGAGAATTTGGTTTGCTCTTTCCTAATTTATGGCATCAATCCTTTTTGAAGCTGAAGCAAACCATTCAAATCAAACCCATATTATAGACCTGCCACTCAAACTTAAAGTTTTGATTCCATCCGTGATCTCATTCATTTTGGCATCATGTCACGCTGATCAATAGGACATGTGTATTTAATTTAGGCCAAGTTATTAATGGAGTGAGAACTGTTTTGGTGAAAATGTTGTTTCATTGTGTTCTTGTTTTCAATCTCGCTTTCGCGAATCATAGTAGTTTAGGATGTGTTTCAAATATGTTTTCTTGCTCGCATTTTTCGTTTCCGTTCATGCACGTGCATGCAAATCCGTACTACGATCTTGGAGCCAGCCCGCCACTAAAAAGTAGTAGTACTTGGATAGTTGGCAGATCAACTTGGTTCATGTCCACTTTGGATAGTGGTAAGTACAAGAAGGAACGGTCGTTGATGAAATGATAGTCCTGCTACGAGCATGGACAATTTGCAGGAATTCGTGTAGGGACAATCGCGTTTGGCCTCATTTCGAGTCCTAAAAAAATCTAGAAAAATATCCATAAATTTTTGAATGTTTATTTTATGGGGCCCTGTAAAAAATCAGTTCCTGCGGATATCGATAAGTATTACTTTTGGATTCGTAGGGGCAAACTGTAAAATAATATTCAAAAATTTATGGATATTTTTCTAGATTTTTTTGGGACCCGAAATGGGGCCAAACACGATTGTCTCTACACGGATCCCTACAAATTGTCTCTGCTCTTAGTATTTTTGTTTTTTTTTTTTTTTGGGGGGGGGGGGGGGGGGGGGGGGGGGGGGCTGTGGTGGTGGTGCCTAACTTCAGCAATATCTCCTACTACTTGAGTAGTAACAAAGTAAAGTCAACATTTACTTTCCGATCTGAATTTGAAACGTGGCGCAGCTTTTAACTTGATTTTGGAGTACTTGCTTTTAACATAAATGTGCACAGTTTTATTTTAGATATGGTAAGGAAATTGATTATTACACTTCTTTAATTGATACAAACACTTTTTTTTTTTTTTTTTTTGTCTTTTAGCGGTTGAATTTATGAAACAGTCCCAGCTTGCACAAACTTTTACAAATTTCAGGTTACTATTTTGTAAATTTACCAGCTAAAAGATGAAAAAAAAAGTGTTTGCGTCGATTAGTGGAGTGTAGAAATCAATTTTCGTATAATAAGGGACAATCTTTTCCGTTCTGGATTTGGGGCCTTTAACTACATATTCCACCTAACCAATTGGCCCTTTTGGCCTAGCTCAATTAGTTAGAACTCTTGCATTTCGTTAAGAGATCAGGAGTTCGAAACTTCACACATGCATGTGGGTGTTATTTTTCTTGTATTTGTTGAGATTATTTCTTCCCATAATGGGTATAGTAGTTGGGTTGGATTTATAGTAATGGTCGAATGGTTGAGAATATTTCCCCCCTTAATGGGACTTGTAGTTGCTTAGTTAGGTTGGCCTTATTGCGAGTGTGAAATTATTTTTCAGTTTCATGTAATTTTTATACTTGTATTCTCCCCTCGCTTTGGAAAAAAAAATGCATACTCCACCTAAAAATATTGGACAAAGATCATATTGCATGATGGTACACCCGTTTTTAGCTTTTGGACCTTTTAAAAATATATAAGTCAAAAGAGACATCTAATCCTCAATTTCGGCTGCCGGAAATCCCGTTCGGCTAAATAAGCTAACTGGTTTTTTTTTTGTCCTTATTCAATATTTTTTTTCGTATTTGTTAGTTTTTCGTCAATTTTTTTTGGGGATTATTGTATCGTCATGACAAGAGGAATCTAAAAAGTAAAAAATTACAATTGAAACCTAATTTTTTTGAATAAAGACAAAAATAAGTCAATAAGCTAATTTTTTCGTCTTTATTAAAAAAAATTGGATTTCGATCATAATTTTTTACTTTTTATATTCCTTTCGTCATGACGATGCAATAATCTCCAAAAAATTGACGAAAAACTAACAAATACGAAAAAAATTTGAATAAGGACAAAAAAATAAGTCAGTTGATTTATTTAGCCGAACGGGGTTAGCACGAAATAAAAATGCCTACCGACGTGATCCTAATAAAAGGAAAAAGAAAGCTTAATTAATATACTTTCAAAAGTGTATGTGTGTTTTGCAGTCACTATCGACATGGAGCCTAATCCTTATTTGGATCCTTCTCAATTTTTTCAAATTTAGCCAATGGCACTCCACTTTTAGTTTTATTTTCTCACATGATTAACACACAAAGTGGAGTGCCAGTGGTAAAAACTGGAGTGCCAAAATCAATTTCCTTTTTGAAATTCTTATTTCCATGTTATCCGAGCTTTTGTATGTTTTACGTCATTTTTTTTTTTTTTTGGATTTTTTGATTCGTCTTGAGGAGAGGACAAAAAACTTAACACAATTGAATAAACATCAAAATAATAATAAACAAATATAATTTTCCTTCGAAGTAATTTGACTTCTCTAGTATTCTTTCTTAATGCTCCGTCTCAGTAACTTTTTACTCTTGATTTTTCTTGCTGAGACAAATTGTTGCATATCCTGTGTGCTAATCTCTCTTCGCAATCGTATAATGTGACAAATAGAGTTGCAAATGAACCGAGCAGCTCGTGAGCTCGGCTCGGCTTGTTTAGTTAACAAGCCGAGCTCGATTTTTTGGCTCGTTTAGTAAACGAGCCAAGTGGAGCTCGACTCGTTTGAAAAAACACAGTTCGTTAAGGGAGGCTCGGTTCGATTAAAGAGGCTCATTTAGTAAATGACTAAGTTCTGTTTGTTAAGGACTCGACTCGTTAAGGCTCGAGCTCAAGTTTACTAACCGAGCCAAGTTTGAGCTCGATAAAGCTCGGCTCGGCTTGTTTGCAACCCTTGACTAACAAACAAAATTAGTAAGTTTAACTTATTCAGAAAAAAGGGATCCCACTTGAATTATAGTGCAGGATTTGCGGACCAAATAGCTCAAAGAATGTGTGAACCCCATCATCTGTGGTGGTTATTGGACCACAGTTCCTATCAAGTGTGAACCATCAGAATAATATTCCAATCCACATTCCACAGAGAGCCATCAATGGGACAGATAACTTTGATTTCAGACTCTAATTTGATGGATTTTGGGGAGCCCAGAATTTGGAACTCTTATGAGGTCCAGTCGTTATAGTCAATCTTTTCTCTTTGTGAGGTAGCACCGAATAATATTCCATAACTTTAGTTAGAAAGAAAAGGGAGACATGAACTCTTTTTGTTCTATTCTGAATGGCTTTTTTTATTTTTATTTTTATTTTTTTATTTTTTTATAGACGGACATCTGGATCATCTTGTGCGAACCTCGACTAATTTCGGAACCCTAACGCTAACGACCGGGCAAACCCTACAGTAGCCCCAAACTTTGAAATGTTTGACCTCCGTGAGAATCGAACATGCGACTTCATTGAAGACAAACATTTGTTAGTTTCTCGTACACACTCGGCCAAACCCTTTTGTTTTATTCTCAATGTCACATAGAAATCAGTTCATTCCGCATGTCCCAACATTCAACGCTACCAAATTTCTACATGGACTCGACTAATTGTGCCTCTTTGTAATAAATGTTATTATTTTTATTTTTGTGACGTTTCTCGATGAGAAGAATTACTTCACTGAACAAACATGCACTGAAGTAGAAAAATTAAGACAAAAGATTCAGCTACTTTTCCTGGTTATTATTTTCAATTTACTGTAGTTTTATTTCAATTTTTGTGTCAAACATTTTTTTTCGACTCTTTCGATCACTCCGAACTCCCAAGGAATGTTGACTCAAAGCTAGGGCGCATTTTGTTCACATATGCGTGCATGTTATAACAGTCTCCTAGATTAATAAATTCGTTGTGCCTGGGTCCCTTTAACCCGTTGTAGTCATCTTCAAAGATTAATAGATCAAATTTTTGTTGTTCGAAAAATAAGAGTCTCCTAGATTCTCGCAAGAACAGTAGAACACGTATTAGAAAGGTAAAGGTAAACCACAACAACTCATCTATATAAAATTAGAATTTCTTCGCACCACAGAAAGAGCAAGGTCTACTCTGTCGTAATACTTGAAATTCAGAGTGACAGAGGTCTGTAGGGAAAAAAAAAACCCAACAAAAGAACCATAAGTATTGATAAATTGGGGCGGTTTCGGGACCCCTAAAAAACCCCTCCCAAATCTTAATCTCATAGTTTTCGATCAAATTTTGATGATCCGAGCCGCTCAATGTGTTTAGAACGTGATTTTAAGGGTTCTCACAAGAAATTGGCAAAAAGAATATCCGGGAAGGGCTTGATTTGAGCAGTTTTTTATTGAACCGTTCAATAAAGTTCAATAAAAAAACTGTTCGGATGAAGCCCTTCCCGGTCATTTTTTTTTGCTGATTTCTCGCGGGTACCCTTAAAATCACGTTCTGATTACATTGAGCGGCTCGGATCATCAAAATTCGATTTGAAACTTTGGGAGGTTTTTTTAGGAATCCCCGGAACCGAATAATGCAAAATTTGTGTAAAAATACGCTAAAAGGCACGTGCCTTGAAGGACTCAAGGAACAAATATTCCCTCTGCCCCTATACCCAAACACTAAAAATTGGGAGATTTTCTAAAGATTGTATGTAGGCCAACAAAAACCGAACCACTACGCGAACATTCACCCCATAAGAGCTAAAGGTACACGTGCTGTTTGTTTCAGTTTTTGTGCCCAATGATTCTTATTGTCCCTATGGAAAATCATGCTTAAGAGATGGGTTGACCGTTGATGTACTATAAATTGCTCCATGGTGTTTTTCTCCGAAAAGTTTTTTAAAATTTGGACCGTTGAATGCAAAAACGAACGGCTGCGATATAACTGCAGCGACTCTTTGCGGTTGGACTGCAGAGAAGCCGTGTCCTTGTGGAAACCCCTAAACACATCCTAATCACCATTGGGGATTGTTGGATTCCTCAACATGGCAACTTCTTAGGTACGCTTGATCGCGTTTGTTAGTTTTGTGCTAAAATTTAGTGAATTATTGATCTATCTAGACGAGAGAAATTGGAAAAGTAAAATTTTTTAATTTTGGGGCTTTATCTTGGATATCTCTAAAAGTATTTGGATTTTTTTGATTCCTATCATCGAGACGAATTAATAATCCACAAAAGTTTAGCGTGAAACTAACAAACGCATTTTTTTAAATAAAGACAAAACGCCCAAAAAAAACTTAACGGAACAGATGTTCTCAGCATGTACTTGACAGGTATTAATTATCAACTAACGACTTTTGTAATGACTTTTGATTCCCTAACGACTTTTGTATTAATGCCCCAATTTTCTACTCCTTTCGTCCCGATTTGTTTGTCCAATTTTTGATTTTTAATTGTTTCAAAATGTTTGTCCATTTGACTTCTAATAAAATCAATTTTTCCTTTTAACCCATTCTTTAATAGATTAAAGTAACTTTTGTAAAAAAGTTGAGGGTAAATGTGGAAACTTGTACTACGTATCTTTTTAGGTGTAATAATTGTGTTTCCTAAAAAAATTGAATTTTTAAAATTGGACAAACAAATTGGAATGAGGAGTATCATTTAAAACGACCCTTCCCCTCAAATCATAGGGTCTCCCATCAATTTATAGACATAACATGTCGTTGGAAGACCCAATTTTTTACTTTTCAAAAGGAACTTTAATTTCGTTTGATTCGTCAAAACAAATCTATAAAATGGTGGTGGGTAATGGAGTAGGGCACCTAGCACACAATTCTCTACAGACAAGTGGGTACAACTTGTAAGTAATTTCTTTCGAAAACTTCTTGTTAAACAGAAAAGATACCTCTTTTTGAGGCCCCCGCCGCCATCTCTGAATTCCAAAGTCGGACTAGAGTCAAGCTCAACAGGGTCTTTTTTCCCCACTTATTCTTCCATTCCTATAAGTTTCAACCTTGCGACCATACTTCCCCCGGAACCCAAAAATTTTGATTTTCGAAGGGACAAGTATTTATTCAAAAACGATATGAGCGACGAGCTTACCTCTCAATAAGTAGGCATCTCCTAAGGGGAACACCATTGCGTCATCGAGACTTCATGCTAAACGGTGCTTGCCATGCCTCGACTAGAGCATGCCGTTTCACGGGCATTTCGATCTTTTTTTTGAATAGCATTACTGACGGGATGTGAAAGCACGAGTATTTGAGACCAAACGGCCAAGGAAGATAGAATCACATACCATAAGGCATAACAATAATCCGAACCAAAAATCAGAGAGCGATTTTTCTCTCAAATTTTTGTGAAGAGAATGATTTTCCAACTTGGTGTCAGAGAGAATCTCTTTGACCTTTTTTCAGCCAGCAAAGATGAAACAATCATGTCCATCAATTGATGAACGGTCTCCATCTATCCTTTTTCATCTTCTTTGGAGTAAAATAACTTGTGCAAAATATTCTTGGGATGGAGTTTAAACACCACACAACATCACTTTTTGGAAGAAGAATCTCCCCCACATGAAAGTTATCCTCACCACCTCAATTAGGAGAAAAGGATGGGAAGAAAAAAGGTTGAGAGGTCAAAACTCAAAAGATCACAATGCTATGATCTACTCAAGAAAAAAGTACCCGAAAAGTATTAAGAATTTATCCCCAAGGACTGGTGTAATTGTTAACGTAGCAATCAGGAACCTCAAAAAGTCTTTGGTCTACGGGCTCGACTCCTACTCACGTGCTATCAATTCTTGTATTGGGTCAGTCTATACAGGGCTTTATCCGCTTTAATTGGACGTACAGTTGGTTTTTTGCCCCGGATTAGTCGAATTAATTGGCCGGATTCAAAGTTACCAAAAACATAACTACATAAGTACTACGAAGATAAGAATTAAGTGTAGATTCAACTTTAGTGTCGTGCGAGCTACATATATTGTGAATTATGGTTACTTTTGTGTTTAGTTTTTATGGGTATGTGCATTATTATTATTATTTTTTATTTTTTTAGGAAGAGTAAGAAATGCACGCATTAATAATAAGGTATGTGCAAAGAACAAAAAAACATACGGTCAGAACAAAGATAGGTATGCGCATTATTGGGTCAACCATAAGATAGGTATGTCAAGCCACTTGTGATTGAGATCATTCATTGAAAGTGCTGCAATTCATTATTGCATATCATATAAGCCATATGCATGAGTATATGTGTACCTATAAGATAGCTGTTCAAAAAAAAAAAACCTCCTATGTGCCTATATGCATGAGTATATATATAGGGTGTGTTATGCAGTGGTCTTCAGCCTAGTATTTGAAAACAATATCTTCTCTCTCTTACTCTTCAAGTGTCTCTCAGTTGAATTCCATAATTAGATAGAGAAACTCAAAACAAATCCACTGCTGGTGAGGGAATAAAATGGAGTAGTACTGGTCACATGAGCTTCTGAGTTAGTCTTTCCTGAGGTCTACTCAATTGATTAAAGAGAATCAAAGACCCATATGCTGCAGCAAATCACTTTGCCTAATTTCACATAATACTAGTAGCAAGCAGGTCACAAGTTGAACAAAAGGTCAGCATGTCCAATTATTCATCAAATTTTCTCTTTGTTGGACAGTTTTTCTGTCAAATTCTGAGTTCTTCTTTTCGTTTAAAACTCGGTATCTAGCCCAATGTACCAACTAATCAGAAATTCTTGTTCTATCAAACAATTAGACCATGCAGACAACACCGGGAGGAGCCATGGGCTTGGAAGTGGAGCCAAACGGCCATCGAAAGAGGGAGATAGAGGACGCACAAGATCAGCAAAACGACGAATTCTTGGAGTATTCAAAGAGAATTCCACCGTGGACAAGGCAGATAACAGTGAGGGGAGTCATCGCAAGCGCTGTGATCGGTTCCATTTACAGCATCATAGCAATGAAACTGAATCTCACCACTGGGCTTACTCCGAATCTGAATGTCTCTGCTGCTCTGCTCGCGTTCATATTCATACGTACTTGGACGAAATTGCTCGAGAAACTTGGCATCACGACTGTTCCATTCACCAGGCAGGAGAATACCATGATCCAGACATGTTCTGTTGCTTGTTATGGCATAGCTGTTGGAGGTTTGAGCCTTTCTTTTCATTTTTTTTTTTTCAGTTTGGTTTATGTTTCTGTTTTGATTTGTATTAATGGTTTATGTTTGTAGGGGGATTTGGGTCTTATCTGCTGGGGTTAAACAAGAAGACGTATGAGCTGACAGGGGTGGGCAATATAGGAAACTCTGTACAGAGTTACAAGGAGCCTGCAATGGGTTGGATGGTCGGCTTCCTTTTCGTGGTTTGTTTCGTTGGTCTCTTCGTCTTGATTCCTCTCAGGAAGGTACGTACATATGAAGTTGATGAGCAATGCAATAGATACAGATCAAAAACTATGAGAAACTCGTACCTAAAATTAACTCATATATACATTGGAGGAGGTCTGGGGTACTAGAAAACGTAACGGTATCGGTTATAGATGGCCATATATCAGATCATACTGGTCAAAACGCAAGTAAATAAGTTGATACGATACATAACGGCCTTTATTTAAAACTCTGCTCTAGTCACAGTATACGAGTTTGATCCCTCAGTTGATTTTTCTGTTCAGTTTTGCTTTCACATTTGTACATTCATATTTTTTTTTCCAGTTTTCTAAAGGGAATTGATTTCCACACTCCCCCTTTTACCAAAGACACTCATTTTTTTTTGTCCTTATTCATGTGAAATTACTTTTTTACCCTTTCATAAGTTCACTTTTTCACATATTAAGGGGCAATAGAGTAAACTCACACCAAATAAAGACAAAAAAGAAAAAGAAAAAAAAGAGTGTATACGGTGAAAAGGGGAGTGTAGAAATCAATTTCCTTTTCTAAAATCGAGTTTCAATAATAATTCTTCTTGTCTCCAATTAGACTCTGTTGCATGAGTATTTCAGTTTTAGTTTATATTGTATCCAAATCACAACAAATTCCGAGTAGAATACAGATTCTCTGCATAAGAATTGCATCGCTTAATTGAAGCTCATAGGGTCCACCTTAGCCGTACTTCAATGATCTGAATGCTTATGTCGTAGATTTTAGTCTACAGATTATTCATGTAACAAAATCAAGTGCCAAATTGAATTAAGTGTATTAAAATCAAGTGCCAAATTGAATTAAGTGTATTCTAAAATTCAAACGGCAAATTTGGTCTACATACTGGAATCTATCAATCAACTAACTGTTCGAATCAATTTACGCTGTTTGACCATAAAAGGCATGTGGGTATATTGGTTAATACTCGAGTCCAGTATGGGGGGAATAAGGCAACCTTTTGTTTGGCCCCATAAAGGTACATTTTTTTCAAGTGCTTGTATAGACTATTTTCTCATGGGTTTGAAATTTTGGTCCACAGATCTTGATAATAGACTACAAATTGACTTTTCCAAGTGGCATGGCAACTGCTGTTCTCATCAATGGGTTTCATAACCAGGGGGAAAAGATGGCCAAGTACGTACCCTTCCTACCCTACCTTATCCAAAATTTTATGTACCGGTATCCCCGTGCATTTTCGGCTAGTGAATCACGTGAGAAGTTTAGAAATGAAAAGATTCTCACGTGATTCAGTAAATGAAAATACAATGGAACACTGGCACGAAAAATTTTGGGAGCAGAAAAAGTTGAGCTCTATTCGAATTCCTGTTCACATAATTTTATCTCTAATGACAATTTGCAGGAAACAAGTGCGTGGGTTCATCAAGTGTTTCTCGTTTTCTTTCTTGTGGGGCTTCTTCCAATGGTTTTACACTGGAACAGAGGAGGGCTGTGGGTTTGCTCAATTCCCTACTTTTGGGTTGAAAGCATGGAAGAATACGTATGTATTAATCTTCTTCTTTTTTTTTTTTTGCTAGTCGGGAGGGAATATTCCCCGGCAGGGTCAGCTATAGGGGAACCCACCAGACCTTGAATGTTTGGATTTGAGTCATAGCTGACCCGGCCGTGGAGGAAATATTCCACGGCCGGCCAGGTCAACTACGGCTCAAATCTCTTGTTTTTGTTTTTGGTTTCTTTGAACTGGGACTTGTGATTTTATTGTTAATGGAAATGAATTGTTTGTGATATTTGGGTAGATTCTACTTCGATTATAGCATGACTTATGTGGGAACTGGAATGATATGTCCCTACATTGTCAACATATCAACACTTCTTGGAGCTATACTTTCATGGGGTGTCATGTGGCCACTTCTGGGTAACCTCCAAGGAAAATGGTTCCCTGCCAATTTACCTGAATCCAGCATGAAGAGCTTGAATGGCTACAAGGTCTCTCTCTCTCTCTCTCTCTCTCTCTCTCTCTCTCTCTCTCCTACGCATTTCTAGGGTGATCTAATAATGATTTCTTGGCAGGTCTTCCTCGCCATTGCTCTCCTCTTGGGTGATGGGCTTTACAACTTCGTCAAGATCCTTTGTATCACATTCTTAAGTATCCAAGGCAGATTGAAACAAAGGAACCTCAACTTAGGTAAAAATTAAAAATCAGAGGCCTTCAGAAATTTCCGACTTCATTAAACTTTAAACCTTTTGAGTTGCTCTTGTCGAGACGAATCAGAAATGTTTAAAAAAAAAAAAATTGATGCAAAACCAAAAATAGTTAAATAAAAGGATACAAAATGGCTTAATTGCGGAGTTCTAGTGAAATTTGGGGATTAGTTTTGGTATGACCGGAAAAAACTTAATTTCTGCTAAAGGGTTAGTAGTTTGACTCATCATCTCTCAAGTTCTGACCAATATGACTGGCTTCTTGGCTGCAGCTGTGGGTAACCAAAACGAAGCCCTAGACGATCTAAAGAAAAACGAATTCTTCATAAGAGAAGGCATCCCCATGTGGGTAGGAGCCAGTGGATACATTTTCTTCTCTATGATCTCAGTAATCGCGATTCCCTTCATATTTCCTGAGGTCAAATGGTACTATGTGATTGTCGCCTACGTTTTCGCTCCCTCTTTAGCCTTCTGCAACGCTTACGGAGCCGGTCTTACCGACATAAACATGGCCTACAATTACGGTAAAGTGGGCCTTTTCGCGCTGGCGGCTCTAGCTGGGAGAGAACACGGTGTGGTGGCAGGGCTCGCCGGATGTGGCCTCCTAAAATCGGTTGTCAACGTTGCTTGCCTTTTGATGCAAGATATGAAGACTGGACACCTGACTATGACGTCCCCCAGAGCAATGCTTCTGAGCCAGTCAATTGGCACGGCCATAGGGTGCGTCGTGGCTCCTCTCAGCTTCTTTCTCTTCTACAAGGCCTTTGACATTGGAAACCCGGACGGAGAGTACAAGGCTCCTTACGCGGTGATCTATCGAAATCTGGCCATTCTAGGGGTTCAAGGCTTCTCGGTGTTGCCTCGCCATTGTTTGCAACTCTGTTGTGGGTTCTTCTCCTTCGCAGTTGGCATAAACCTGGTGAAGGACTTTTCTCCTCCCAAGGTTGGGAAGTGGCTGCCTCTACCGATGGCTATGGCAGTACCATTTCTAGTTGGGGCTTACTTCGCAATCGATTTGTGTTTGGGGAGTCTGGTTGTGTTTGTGTGGCACAAACTTAATCCTAAGAAGGCAGAGGCTATGGTTCCGGTGGTTGCCTCTGGTTTGATATGCGGGGAAGGTCTATGGACACTACCTGCATCGGTTCTTGCTCTGGCCAAAATAAAACCTCCAATGTGCATGAAATTCTTGTCCTCTTAAGCCTACATCCACGATGTTGCCAAAATTGGAAGACGCCTGCATCTACTATTGCTGGATGGTTTTGATTACTTACAATCACCAATAAATTGCAATATCCATTTTTGTTCGATATCTGGCTTTACCATGAATCGTGAGGTCATCAATAAAAAATTTACGGATACATTGCGTTATTTCTACCAGAGTTTTTCAAACCTCCTGTTTTATTAGTGTAACCAATAGCCACAAAAGAATGACAATGTGAAAAGAGCGCTTGATTCTTAGGCTACACATTAATCTTGTGCATAATTTCTAGACCAGATTCTCCATGCACCCAGGCCACTAGTATGTACTCCAAGCAAATGTTTGGTTGTCCCTTCAAATGTTCAGTGAATATTGTGACAACAGCAAAACACGAACCGAACGAAGAAGAGATCCCGTTTTAAGTTATAACTTGTTCTCCTTTTTGTTGGGAAAATCTGGCGTGCGTATCCATGTCAAATTATCATTCAGGATGCAGTCATTTAAGTCTGAAACAAACATGAGAATGTTTCATCTAATTCTCACCAACATACAATACAATGTACACCAACAAATGGAAAGTTCTTCAGGTTGTTGTAAGAGTGCAGGTCATATCAGATCAACAAACAGCGTAATCAGTCTGGAAAACCGAACCCCTTGACTACCGCCGAATCATCCCAAAGATTAAATATGATATTAATTCAAGTATCTATAAAACAAGGAATGCTCATCCTACAAAAACATTGCCATAGGCAATATAATACACTCATACAAAAAGAACTATCCGGCTATTATACCTGCCAGAACATCACTCTTCCCTCGTGCAAAAATTGTGTAGACTAGGCGGATTGCATCGAGCCATCCATCCATAGATTCCCACGAATCAGCAACCTGAGGTATCAATGACCATAAAGTCCCAGTTTCAACAAGGGGAGGAGAAAAAAAAATAAAATGAAAAATCTCAGTCTTCGGCCATAAAATTAATGCAGTTATCATGATCTACCAACAAACGTAAAAAAAAAAAAACGTAAACAACTCTTGATAAACTATACATCTTGCAGTGGGACAAAGGAATCTTTAAAACTTTACAAGCCATGTTCCCGAAGTAAGGAAATATTAGGAGATCTTTTGATATGTATATTAATAAGAAAGGCAAGAAGCACATTATGATGTAACCGTGAAATATATGGGTCGACCTGGAGATTTTTAGGTTCGACTTCACTACTCACTAGAACATTTTTCTGTACATCGGGTTCTTTGCTGTAGAACTCAAATGAACAAAATCCCACACGACCTTTTAAAAAATGTACTACTAAAACTATCTTTGCAGAGGCAAGACAAACCAGATTGAGAAGGGGAAAGAGGATGCTTACCAAGAAAACTGGTCCATGATTTGTATCAATACAGAGGCCTGCACCTGGTGGTAATGTCAGATCAGCACATGCTGAGACAGAGACAATATCTGGAATATCAACTTTAACAACTGGTTTATTAGCAGTCATTGACTCTCTTCCGTACAGGTTAGGCGTCATCTCTTTTGGCTCAACTTTGTGAACCTGCATTACAAGATCTGAGTGCTCAGCATCAAAGTTCAGCAGTAGACCATTGGATACTACAAACTAATAGTTGTTCCTGCGGAATATTTTGATTATTATGGTTGAGAAGCATATGGGGATTGCGTCTCTGAAATATTCACCAAATAAACCAGTTAGGTGTCCCTTGTACGCTTTGTGATGGTGGATTTGCCCTTGTTAAATTACATGCTTTTTTTCTGTCAAACATTATCATTAACGAACAAAAGAAAAAAAGAAACTAGTTCAATTCTGGAGCTGCAACAATTCCATTGCAAAGTTTCACAGACATTATTTGTACATTAAAGAAGAATCAACTACCGCATGGAAACCAAGAAGTCATTGCAGAAAGGATTCAACATTTTCAGCTCGGAAGAAAACAAAATTTTCAGCACGGAAGAAAACAAAATAAAAGCTACTTTACGACAATTCCTTTTGACTAGTATCTTTTCTACTCTACTCAGTGATATGAAGTTCTACCTGGTAAAGCCCTTCTTGATTCAGGACGAATTCTGTACGTTTCCAATCACTGTGAGGCGCAACTGGACTTCCTGCAGGTGGTGCAGTCAGATATCCGACCTTTAGATAGGGTAATGGCAGCTGTCATGAAACAATGCCGGTTAGAACTTTATGAAGAAAACTTATCCTATCTAGCAGCATGAATATTCACATTTGCAAACACAAACCTTTGCACCACCTTATATATTCTAATTCTGGGTAAACACAATAACTAGCAAAAGAAAGAACAAGAGCGCAGCTGTCATGAAACAATGCCGGTTATCTTGCAGCATGAATATTCACATTTGCAAACACAAACCTTTGCACCACCTAATATATTTTAATTCTGGGGTAAACACAATAACTAGCAAAAGAAAGAACAAGAGCGCAAGCTCCTATACAGAGAGTGATTTAAAAAAAAGCTCCTATGTGGAAATGGCACATTTTGGCATGATGAACGTATTGAGAGTTGTCAGGAAGATTGAGGGACTGAAGCATGATTGAATAGAAATGCTTCACGTGCAATTCAAAGGGACAAGGTCCGACTCCAACTCATTGTACAAACATATTTATTTCTCAACTACAAAGACTTTCTGGTGGATAAAAGGCGCAGAACTTTGGGAAGTAACTTCAGGTAGGATTTGAGCAATGGCACTATTCAATCTTTTTACTCTAAATAAGTAATATCCTACAAGAAATGAATCAAGAAGAGCTCCACCATCCAACCAAGGTATTTAAAAAATCTCAGTCAACAGTAAGGCATATGAACTGGTAAATAAGAAAACATTATCTGAATATATAGTTTGTCGAGCACAATAATTCTTACCATGGAGCGCACAAGCTTCAGGGCACTAGTGTAAACCTGTAAATAAAACAAGACAAGAGAAAAGCATTATCGCTGGGCAAAAATAAAGAATTGACATATTCTTGAGTGCATAGGAAGTCAGAAACAACTAAAAGGAAGCAGCTTTTCTCATTTTCCCTTCTGTCTTCTAAATCACTGAAGTATCCAAATTTCTTGTTTATTTTTTTCTTTTTTTGGGTGACCACGCACGCTTGGTATGGATGGAGTAAACAAGGTATATCCACATAATGATGACATTTTATATGCGCCACATTGCTGGAAGAAAATCAATATTCTTAACTGAGAATCAAAGAGGTGTTTGCGAGGCAGATAAAAACAAATCCATGGACAAAGTCATAAAGCAATTGATTGAAACAAGACGGGGCACTTACGGAGTAAGTTGGTTTCAATGCATGTGCGGCAGCAATATAGATTGCAGATTGGCTGTATAACTCATCAGGGGAAACCTCTTTTGCACTGATTGATCCCCCAATTCTCGAAGTGTCCTCTGCTAGTCCATACTACAAACATGGGAAATAAAACAGGATCAAGCTCTATTCACATTTCCCAATGAAATGATGATCCAATGCAACATGTTACTGAAGTAAATATTATCTAAGTCAGAAGGTAAAGCTACCAGAACAGTCCCCAGGTTGTAAATTGCTCTATGGAAATCAAATTGTAACTGTATTGCCGCACGAAACTGCATCATGACAGAGTGAAAGGTATCAAAAGCATAGAATATACAACTTGTTCACAAAATTTGGGCATAATATGAATCCATCACCACTTCATTTACATCCAAACAACCTTTACAATCCCAACCAAGTAATTTTTGTACCTTGCTAATTGCGGTTTTCACAATTGTTTGCTTTTCTCGTGCAGGAACAATCGCACTTAGTTCCTGAAATGGACATTTATAGCATAAATCTAAATAAAAGCTCCATCACAAACACATCCGTTGGAAAACAAACTTTGCTTACTACTATGAAAATAGAAAATAAGCTTGAGTGATGATCTAATTTGATTTGCAGGCAAGTTTGGTTAACAAAAGTACCTGCAGAGCCAGTCCCCAATTATTGAGCGCCTGGAAAACATTTACGATGCAGTTATTACCAAAAGGTAAAACATAACATCTCAAGAAAATCATCCAGAAGTTCAGAAGAAAAATGAAATGAGAACAAATCACTAGAAAAAGAAGAATAAGAAAGGGAATTGTGATAAGATATTACGCCCAGATTTCAAATGTAACAAGATAGACTCCAGAGTTTATTAAAGACCTACCTGGGGACTGTTCCAGTTAAGTTGGACTGCTTTTCCATAGTTTCTTGTCGCCTGCAAAGGGTAAGAATAATAAACACAGTAATCCATCTGACACCATGAATGATTGATGATAGAATAGGTACTAGTTCTAATTTGAGTGAATACCATCCATCACATTCCCTATACATTTTCTCCTTTTTACTTTTTGACTTTCCAAATGTTTCCGACCACATCTAATGTTCCCACACAACTTGCAGTGCTTTCTTGCATTATCAGACAGTTTCTAACTCTCTCAGTTTTTGGTCTTCGAGAAACTCGACTCTAAAAAAAATGCTGAAATAATATTTCTTAAGATATATAGAGCAACAATCAATGAACAGTCATACTCATGGAAAAAGAAGGGGCAAGAGAGAGAACAGTATTCTGGAGAACACCGGCTGTAATAACATAAAAATGTAAAAGCAAATAGTATGCAGGCATCAATGAAAGTGAAAGGTGAAACCTGCTTCCATAATTCTTCAGCCTCTTTCGTACGGCCTCGCATTTTTGCCCGATCAGAAATTGCTATGGCCCAATTATAATAAGCCTGGTATTTATGACAACAAAAAGAAAATATGTAACATGGCATAAATAAATTTCCAAAAACACTTGAAGAAGATTTATGAACTCCCGAACATGATGTCAAGTTAGACTGCCAGGAAGTCTCTTCTAAATTAGATATCCAGAGACCTCCTATGAAGACTGATCATCCAAATGCATGTTTCTCCATCCTATCAGCAAAATTCCTGTCTTCAGCCACATATACCTTTTCTCTTTCTGTTTGTCCATCTTTCATTTTTGGGTTAACTTATAGACATGCAAATTCTCCACATACAAAAGTTAAAATCGACTCATGATAATTCTCCATATCGACAATCAAATGCCAATTCTATGACTTTCCCAATTATCCTTTAGGAACAGTAGTCGCCAAAAAACTTCCCCAACAAGTAACACGGATTTCAAAATTTTTTAAGGGTGTTCTTGAAAATATTCCCTTACTAATTGAATTGGAATGCACTAAATTCTTGTCTCACTGAAAAATTGGACTTTCTAGGATGCACAAGCAAGTTTGGACAAAAGAAGCACAAACGTACATAAATATAACTGAAGATGCGGCTAAAAGGTTGGACTGTTCTCTACTATGCCAGAGCCACATCTCACAATGCAAAAAGTTCTTTTTATCCATACACAACTATAAAAATAAAAACCCTAAGAAATCTTTCCAGCAGTTTATACTCTACGATAGCGTGGTTCTTTATACAACTTACTAAGGTTCATCATATATTCCACAGAATCTTCACAATATGAGATCTGAGTACATACATCATGAAGTGTAGGGCAAAGACAGGTCGCCTCATCATACTTTCTGCATGCTTCTTCAAGCAAGGCATCTTTTGTAGGTGAACTAGATTCAGGGCTAACATTATCAGCACTTTCCTGCATACAAAGTTGAAATTATACATACAGAGCAACTGCACCACAGAATTGATTAAAAAAAATGCCCAAGAACTAGATTATTAGCAAGAAACAAAAAGAAACTATGGCATCCTGATGCAAACAAATAAGGAAACTTTACCCAATGTCAATACACAAATAGTCCAAACAGCACGGAAGTAATGGGTGCTTGGAAACCAGTTGAAAACATGTACGGATACATTATACATGCAACATCTCAGGATGGTTGAGTGATGAGATGCAAAAGATTGTATAAACCAAATAAACTCTTGAGAGTAAATTACATCTCTAACAAGCAACATTCTATAAATGATTTATCGCAATGCGTAGCCAAGCACTCTAAAGTACCACAAATGGTCTGAAGACAATACTCAAGTTCATGACACCAGACCTGAAGCACCAGTGCCCAATTGTACAGTGCATCATAATCTTCTGGGTTTGTCTCTACTGCACTAGCATATCTGCACAATAAAAAGCAAGAGGTGTAAATAGAATATGTATCTTTCACTATCTGCATCACAGTTCAAAAGACATTACAAAATGAACTTGAAAAGATATGCAGTTTTACAAAACTAATAGTAATACAGGCTGAAGTAAACCTAACAGAAGTACTTTGTTCAGAGTTCAAGCAGGGAGGCAAAAGAAGGTTGTCACTTGCAGAGTACAGTCAAAGTGCAGATCAGGAATCAAGACTGAACTATATTCAATGCCAGATTCAGTCAATTAATCTATATAGCTCAAGAATTTTAATCAATTCAAGTGTCTAAGAAACACAAAAAGCAAGGTCAATGGTAAATATGCTTGGGAACCTGTACGTAAGTCTAGCCATTGCAAACATGAAAGCATAACCAGCTACATTAAGCTGCAAGGTACTACCTTTAAATAAGCATCCACCTGCTATAAGAAGAGTTCCACTATCTTTGGGTGGATTTTGATGGCTATCAACCACTTGAAACAGCTCAAAGTAATCCACAAAAATATTCCTTCACTGTGAAAAAATGCTCAGTAGTCTTTGTTACCACCATACTCAATTACTTAGCTAGTCTACCATGCCATAAATCATTAGACCTAGTTAAGTTATTAGAAGTAATTACTGCATGACATTCTGCATGAAGAGTACATCTGATTACATATCCTGAAAAGAGTGCAAGCAGATAACACAAACACAGGATCAATGACTACCTCCTGGCTGCAAATGTAAGAGACCGTTGGCGAGCCCGACCCTCCTCATCAACACCTGTGACGCTATTGATTAAGTCCATGGCAGCATTGTTCTGGTCCATATATTGCTGATGTTGTTGTGTGCTTTCTTGACTGGAACATGTCAATTACATGTACGAATGAGAGACGATGGTTATGGTTTTTTGTACATCAAAAAACAACAGAAAAGCACCTATTCCAAGTTATTTGAATTATCAGTAGGAAAGATGGAGGAATACTTTCCCATTGTATTACACATGCACACGCTAGTATTTGAGAGTATTACCTAAAAGAGATAGAGAAAATACATATAAAGCATCCAATCAAAAGGATGAAGAAAATTGCGGAACACTAGTAGTAGAGGCGTGGAGCTTTAAGGATGGACCAGAAAATACTGTTACTTGACCAACCATCAGGAGAAGCAAATACAAAGGATTGCTGCCTAGATACTAAAGGAAGCTTACGGTGAAAAGGAACCCTATTAGCATATAGAGTAATTCAGATAAACTAAAGGGAGAAATGACCGTGAAGAAAGCGAACAAATGAACCGCTACCGTCAAATAATAAAAATGATAATCAAGGTTGGATACTAGATCATTGAAACAATTCTCATAGACTAAACGAGTCTATAGCACTAAATATTGAAAAGGATTGGATAAATATGCTGGGAACTTTCTTCTGTAAAACACAATGATCCACAATCGAAAAGAAAGAAGCAGAAAAATGGCATCTAGAATTATATTGACACAACAAGTACAGTAGAAGACACCACAACTACCCATTGAATTCAACCCTTCCAAATTTTACGAGCTAAATTTTCTACTCAAAATTTAACATTAAAATCATTCGAAGACTAACCCATAGGAAGAGCTCGTCTCTTGCTTTTCCCCTTCGGACTCCTCATTCGCTTCGCCGTTCTTCAATCCATCCAGCAACTCCCTCATCGTAAAAGTCCTACTCCCCTCGTCTTTCCGTAGCCCCGGTCCCTTACTACTTTCCTCCTCCTCAACCGACGTCGTAATCTCCGTCCCATTGGATCCGACCAAATGCTCGTTCGATTCGATCAATTGCTCGTTCGATTCAGTTGGTTGGTCGACATTGGAATCTGCGGCGGTCGTCGGAACGGCGTCGTCGGATTGAATCGGCCGGTCAGCTGGTTCGTCGAGGTTGGGATCGATATCAGTCGATGGTGCGTCGTTTGATTCGGTTGGGGGTTCTGTAGAGGTGTCCGGTGCGAGATCTGTGTCGGCGGTTACTAGTTGTGGTTCGGTTGAGCCGTTTTGGGGTTCGGTGTCTGCATCGGTTGCAGACATTTGGCTGATCCTGGTAGTTGTGGCAGAGAGAGAGAGAGAGATCTGCAACAGAGAAAGGAGAGAAGAAGTGTTTGTGACTTCAAGCAGGGTGGAAGATTGGAAAATGTAAGAAGGGGAAGTCCAGTTTCAACTATTGCAGCTAATTACTGCATTCTCGTATACTTAACTTAAACTTGAGGATTTTGTTTTTATTTGAATTTTTTCCGTATTTGTTATTTTGTGCTTCTTTTTTTAGCTAAAAAGTGGTTATTTTTTAAAATACTTAGGTGAAAGTAAAAAAAATTTACTTTTTCTAATTCCTCTCGTCGAGACGAATCAATAACCCATAAAAATTTAGCGCAAAACTAACAAATGCGAAAAAAACAAAATTTTCAGATTTAAGTTAAGTTCATAAGAACGCAGCCGCTCCCATCTTGTGAATGAACCGAGCAGTTCGCGAGGCTGGTTAAGTGTTGAATCGACTCTGCTTGTAAATAAATTTAAATTAAGGTCGAAGAAAATTTTTCAAAAAACTAGAGTTAATAAATATAGTTTGGTTCGTGAAGATGAGTTCGGCTCATGTATAAAAAACTTGTTTAGTGCTTTAAATAGGGGAGCGTGAGTTATTAAATACTACTCCAATAATCCAAATTTAGCTCAAACTCAAACAATTGGGCTCGACTCAAAAGAGTGTGTTCTAAACTTGAGGAAATAGATGGAAAGGAACGGAAAATAATGGAAAAAAAAATTAGAGGGAAGTTCAAAGAAAACCGGAGAGAAAATTGAACTTATTCTTATGATAAAAAAAAAAACCTTATTCTTTATGTAGTATTTGGCTCGTTTTGGATGCTAGCTATTTTTTTGGTCCGGACCAGCGCACACTTGGTCTGGACTAGTGTGGACGGGACAGATTACTATATAAGCAATTTTTAGGGTTTTTTGCTTATTGTATTGCATTCACAGTTGTTTTTCTATGAGAGGCAAGAGAGAAACTCTGAGAGATCTCATCTGTAGCCCTTGGGCATCCGATTACTTCCGTAGAGTGAAACCCTCGATCGTCTGACTACTCGTGGAGTAGGTATTCATTACCGAACCACGTATATTTCTGTGTTCTCTGTGATTGCTCTCTCTCTCTCTCTCTCTCTCTCTCTCTCTCTCTCTCTCTCTCTCTCTTTTATGTGGTTTGTTCAATTACAAAGCAATTAATCACGTCCGTTTCTGAGTTTGTTAACGCTTCCGCACAACAAACTGGTATCAGAGCTCTAGGTTTTCAATCTAGGGTTTGCTTCTGGTGATTTTTGCTTTGTTATTGAAGAACGATGTCTGAAGAATCCAGTAAATCTGGTAAAATTCCAAAAGATGGAGAATCCACCAAAACTGAATCGAGTTACCGGCCTGGGGCTTCAAGGCCGATTATGTCGAGTGCAAAGTTTGACGTGGAAAAATTTGATGGCAAAAATAATTTTGGTATGTGGCAGTGCGAAGTTATGGATGTTCTGATCCAACAGGAGTTGGATTTTACTTTGGAAGACAAGCCTGAGGACCTTGATGCAAGGGATTGGGATCAGATCAACCGCCAGGCGTGTGGTTTTATTAGGATGTGTCTTGCCAAGGATCAGAAGTATTTTGTTATGCGGGAAACGAATGCGAAGGTCCTATGGAAAAAGCTCGAGGACAAGTACATGACCAAGAGCATGGAGAATCGCCTTTATCTGAACGCTCAATGATCAATGATCCATAAATCGCATGTGTACTCCAAAATACAAAGCGCAAAGACCCCCTTTGATGTTTCTCTCCTTACAAAATGTGTTTGGGGCTGCTCTTAATAAGCTTAGTGTGCTCCAAACCCTAACAGACGTATATTTATAGCTGCTGAAAATTGGGTCTGTTGCTGGACTTTTTGCTCGAGCAAAATCTCTAGCAAAACCAGTCAGAATACTTCACTGACGTAGATACTTGAACCTGTAGCTTTTTAACTTCTTCTTTAAAGCATAGAATCACCATTGACTAAACACTACCGCACTCAAACTCAATACATATTAAAATCGATTCCTTTCCACAACCTAAACAGACACTTTATTAAAACATAAAAGAAAGAATAACATGATAAAATGGGATACACAAAAATGAGCGTTTTGTCAAAAGAATTGCCAACACAAAGGAGCTTGGCTTTTTGGAGCTTACAACATAGGTCCTAGTGTCTGATTTTCCTCTTCCGCAACCGAAACAATGTCTTCCAGACTCAATGACACTCCACAAGAGAAACTAAGACTCTGCTTCAATCTCGGCATGACAAACATCTCTGCCTTATTGTTCAAAATCGGCGAAACCTTCCTCACAGAAGGCCTCACCAAGCTATCAGGATTCGCGCACCTCAAACCCAGAAGCAAAAGCTTCTACATTTACCCCTCCTCAAACTTCCCCTTTAGCCTCTCATCTGCTGCCTCAATCACCTTCCCTTCTTAATACAACCACCACACCCAATCAACTAAATTCACCATCTTTTGGCAACGATTTTCTATATCGATTAGCCTCTTTCTGCATGCCACTTCAAGAATCACAACTCCATAGCTGAGAATCGGTTCCCTAAGTTGTTTTCCTATATTGAAGATACGCTGGGATGCTGGAGCCAAATACCCCATGGTTTCGGCTGTTACAGTCGACATAAGGCTCTCTTATCATGATCCATCAACCTAGCTAATCCAAATTCACCAAGCCTCAGGTAGAAACTTGCATCTAGTATTATGCTGCTAGTCTAGCTTTATGCCTCTGTGAATCACTAGTGGCTCACATTCTTGATGCTGGCCAACCCAACTACAATATTGTACCTATGTAGCATTTCAGGGGATTCCCCTCTTCAGATTCTTGGTACAGGAATTTATCAAGATTCCCATTGGGCCTAAACTCATAAACAAGTAGCAATTCTCCCTTCTAAGCACACCAGCCTTGGAGCTGAACAAAGTTATTGTGCCTTGAACAAGTGATAATCGACAATCCCGCAATGAACCCTGTTGAAAAAAAAAAAAAATATGACCAAAGTCATGTCACCTAAAAATAGGAAGATGTTTTTACGTTTGAAACCAATAGTAGTCTCACTCTTTCAATATAAAGCATGGCTCTCGTTTACAATCCAGGAGAAAGAAAGAGACAACTCTCCATCAAACAAACATCATAAATAACTCTAGCGCATACCCAAGGCGTCTTCGGAAACACACACAAAAATTGCTTGCTTGTTGTCTCCTTGAATTCAATGCTTGATAAGTACATTGCCTTATCAAGAACACAAGCATAGCGGATAGCTGTTACTTCAACTTGTACAACAAAAGAAGCAAAAATGTTCATCGCAAAACCAGTCACGAGCTTACCTTTCCAATCTCAAAACAATCACTGCTTTTGAGGCAGCCAAATCATCCTTTTTCATGGCTGCATCACAAGTAATTTTAAAACGCCCCCTATCGCCATTTCTCCCCATTAACCATCTGTCCTTGCTAACTAGAAACAGATGCGCAATCAGCCTCTGTTACAGAAAGAAAATCATCTTGGAGCGGTAATGTTCTATTAAGCATTACACTATTCCACTAGGCTGGTTGTTCCAACAGAGACGCTAATAATTACTCCTGGCCGCTAATAATTATTCTTGGCCGCATGGAATTACTCCTGGCCATAGAAAATAATTTCAACGCAGTTCACATTTTCAACATGCGAAGTTACTGAAAACTACGTCATTTTGAAGTGATCGTGGTTCACAGAACTCTTAGGGGACTGCACAGAAAATTTCTACCTGTAAGATTCATCTTGAATTAATATGAGACAATCATCTTGTACAATTCATCACAATCAATCACCATGTAAAATTTAACCTCAATCGAATTCGGATTGATACCTGATCTTGATGCATTTCTCTTCATTTTTGCTTCTTAAAATAGGTTCAGCTGCACTAAATTAAAACCATCGTTTCCCTATCACATTTGAAAATATGAGCGCCATCTTCTTCCTTTGGATAACCAAACACCAGAATCAACGGAGAAATTTCGCAGGAAGAAACAGTTGAGGGTGAATCTTCAAATCCCAAATCTCAACTTCTTCTTCCAAAATCACCCCTCAGTAACATTATATCTCATCGATTAAACTCCTTAATTATGTTCTCTCCTCCCCTTCCTTTTGATTGATTTGGGAAATTCAAGAAAACAAGACAAGTTTGAATATTTGTGGATGCACTATGAACTCTCCAGAACACTTAAGTAATGAAGAAATACATAAGAACTAGGTATTTGAGTACTGAATGAAACTTAGAACCTGTTTTAGCCTAGCGGCTCCAACGATTTTTGTGCTAGCCTTCTTTCTACCCCCTTTTCATAAACAAAACTTAAATGTCTTTGTGGTTGGATTTTACCATCTTTTAGTACCTTAAAAACCTCTACTTATTGATATATAATGAGTCTCGATACGATTTAAAATGAGTGACATGTGAGCATTTTACCGAAATGTATTGTTTTTTGAACCACTTAGAATAAAATATTCACGTCTTTTAATGTAGAAAAAAACTTTGGATCTAAAATACTTGGGTTAGAAAATAAATTGAACAAGCTTTGTAAGGGTTCAAACCACACGCATATCAGAGTCCGGAAATGTCCGAAGCAAGTCCGCAAAGTTTGATCTATTTTGCAGCTTTATTGCGCCCAGGCGCAAGTTTATGCACCCCAGGCGCATCCTTAAAGCTGCACAATGAGTCAAACTTTGTGGGTTTGCACCAGACACTCTTGAATTCCGTTTCATAGGTCATTTCAAAATTTTCATTTTGGAACAATGTAAGGAGCATAATGTGTTCATCATTTGGCTGTCACTTAATTTGCCACATGTAAAATAGAATAACACTCTCATATGTCATTTCAAAATTTTCAATTTGGAAAAAAAAAAAAGAAACACAAAACACATCTTATGATTTTGATGGTTAAAGCCTTTTTTAGCATACTTAATTAAATTTTAAATTCTATTTTAATATACTTAATCAATCTGAATTTCATTTTTGTCCAAAAAAAAAAAATTTCATCTTAGTTTGGCCCCTCCCGAGTGGAGATCCAGGCTCCGCCACTACATGACACTCAATGAAAGTTTGACAAAATTCCATATTTTAATTGGTCCGAAACAAAAACTTTGAACACGAGAGCGTGAATGTCAGTGCCAACTTGTTAATACTATACCAGCGAAGGTATATATGATGTTTGATTTGATTAGTTGATTGCGATTAGGTTCACTTGTTACGTTTGGATGCCAAATGCTAGGCTGCAAATTTTACACATTCTATGTTATGCGTACATGTTGGTTGACCAAGAGATCAATCACGAGGTAAGTAGTTCGTCGATCGGAACCCTTAGAAAGATCATCCTCCCCCGAAGTAAAACTCTCCTAATAATTTTATTCTCCTAACTTTATTCCCCTAACGAAATAGGAAGGAAAAGAAACAAGCTATCTAAACGATGAAGCAAATAAATTGGGGGAATGTGCTGATGATACAACAGATGGACAACAAAGAAGATACAACAGATGGCATGGACAACAAAGAAGATACAGGGAAGAGGGAGGAGGCGGCGAAATCGAAGCACTGATCAAAGAACTCTCAAATTAAGATCAACATAGCCCACTCTTGCTTTGTGCCTCTCGAAGAGGGAGCTAAACACCTCTCCCACATTGGAATCGCCCATAGAAATGCGTCGATCTGAAGGCGTCAACTTGGACAGATAATCACTACGTAATGCAATACATACATACATATAGGAGGGTGTAATTAGCTTGAATACCTCATTCATGGTGGGTTGTGGATTTTTCGTAACTTCAATTGGTTGACCAACCACCACATGCATTGGTTGCTGTCCAGTAATCCAATAGTGGTTCTGGAACTACATATGGTCTCGGCTTCTGTCATTGAAGCATATTATATTACCAAAGAAAACAATTGCTAGAGAATAATGATTTCTAAAAGTACTAAACTAGCATGAATGCGTGCTATATATGCATGGGAATTGAAAGAAAAAAAAATGATATCAAAGATATCTCAACAACGTATTTTCTTACTGCAGTATGTAAATAGAGATAGATAAATGGATTTGACAGAGGGCCCAATCTCACCACCAACTTTTGGGGAGCCAGCTTACACACCTTGCTTCAACTTTTGACAAGTCAATCGCACAATCCAAGTTTGAGGAACACGGTTATCACTTTTATCCTTTTTTTTAGGTCCCATTCCAGTAAGCCTTCTCCGCAAATTTTTGAAAGTGTGATTACTATGCACAATGCTCATGTGTTTTACATGCCTCTTGGCCACGAAGAATTACATTTCACCACAAAGAATTACTCTTAGCCACGAAGAATTACTTTTGGCCGCGAAGAATATGCTCTAGACCGCATCGAATTGCACTTCCTAGCTACAAATTATTCTTGGCCACATCGTATTGCACTTGGCCGCATCGAATTGTTTTCTTGGCCGCATCAAATAGCACTTCTATATAGGTATGGGCTCCACTACTTGATCTTCTGCCAACAAACAACTAAAATAACCTAATCCAAACACCAAATTAGTGGGAGATTTAAGGTTGAGGGCATCCAAGTCATTACAACAAGTGAGATATGATATAGATAAATTAGTTTTGGCCGTATCGAATTACACTTGGCCGCTACGAATTACTCTTGGCTGCATCGGATTGCACTTGGCCGTTACGAATTACTCTTGGCCGCGTCGAATTACACCTGGCCGCGTCGAATTACTCTTGGCCGCTTTTAATTGCAGTTGGCCGCCTGGAATTGCAGTTGGCCGTGCAATACGACGCGGCCAAGTGCAATTCAACGCGGCTCGGTGCAATTCAAAGCGGACAACTGCAATTAGACGCGGCCAATTTCAATTCTACGCGGCCAAGTGCAATTCGAGGCGGACATGAGTAATTTGTAGCAGCCAAGTGCGATTCGATGCGGCCAAGTGCAATTCGATTCGGCCAAGAGTAATTTGATGCGGCCAAGTGCAATTCGATGTAGTCAAATGCAATTCAACGCGTCCAAGAATAATTCGTAGCGGTCAGGGGAAATTCGATGCAGCCAAGTGTCTATTGATTTTTCTCGAATAACCGAATACTTTTGTTTGTAAATCATGCATATTTAATTTCATCCCTGGTACACTGCTCCGTTTCTTTTTTCTTTTCTTTTTTTGACAAATTGTTTCAGCAAATACATTATTTTTTAAGTTTGAAAATTACAAATAATTTCTTATTTTTTAAAGAAAACTTAGCAGAACGGGACTAGTCTTAAAGTACTTACAATTGAATTGAATGAAAGTCAAATTTAATTAACTCAAACATGACTCGAAATGAGTTTCAAAACATGTTCAAACCTTGGCTTGTTTATATGTTATAAAAGACTGGTTTTTAATTAAGGAGAAGAAAAATAAGATGACACCCATTGCAAGTGGAGTGGAGTGTAGTTGGTGTCTCCCTTATACTCCGACGCACATGGGCAGGGTTCGATTCCTGCAGTTCCTGCGGTAAGCTCCCATCCTTATCCTCAAGTCCCCTAGAATATAGTAGATTATGAATAACGAATGACAAAAAAAAGAAAAACCACCCCTATTATGTCACAAGCAGTTTTTTCTTCATAAACTAAATTTGCAGACGTCTCAACATTGCATAGCTATTTGTAGGAAATTCTAATGCATCTATTTCATGTCCGAAGCTAAGATATTACCCCGTGATATGAGCTTTAAAGCAGATGTTTAACTCTCCCCAACAGACTATCGAGACTTGAAACTCAAGTATTGATCGAAAAATTCCAAGCAGTTAACTTCACGCACATGTATTTATTCTGGAAAAAAAAAACAATCTTTCTTTGTTTGAAGCGATACATCTATTTTCAATTTAAGAAAATCCTACTAGGAGAAAGGAATGTGGGGGTGGGGTTTGAACTCTCACCAAATTAAGTGTCCATTACCTACTCTACCAACTGAGATGGGAGGCAATTTCACGTTTACCCTTTTTTCCTATTACATTTCTCCTCCACTTTTCAGTCTTCCCCACAAGTTCAAAGGTCCAAACATATGTATGAAAATTCCATCTTTTGTGATGCATGTGGTATCTGGTGTATACAAGTTTCCAGAGCTAAAATGGAATGGTACTATATGATTGTGGAAGACTCTGGAACACGGGAAACCCAATATATTTGGAAACGTGTACGTTAATTCCTATCAAGGCCACCTATTTCCTCTATTGTAGAGATTCATTGTTTTCTTAAAAATCGGATGTCCATGACAACTTGCGCGCACCCCGTCTAATTCTGGATCCCTAAAGTTTAACGATCGGACAAACCTCCAGTAATCCAAGGTTTGGAATGTCTAGCGGTCATGATATTAAAAATTTCAACTTCTTGGATGAAAGCCCTTTAGTTGCTTTCTGATTATGCCCACCTGACCAAAGGTTTTCGGTTTTATTTTGGGGATTTATCGTTGGAAGATTGTGATTTCTCCATCAAAATTTCCTTCCTATTCTGAATCACAAGATGAGGTGGCACGCTAGTGAAGCCCTAAGTGGCACCCTCAGAATAGAAATAGAAGAATTGAAAATTTGAACCCCAGCTTCCATGGATGGTCGGCCAGGATATAAGAGATGAATGGAAGCAGGGGTTCAAATTTTGCAGGGGTTCAAATATTCTGACACTCAGTGCTATTAGCAATTTTTGTTTGTTTTTTGAGTGTCAGAAAATTTTCCTCAACTTAACCTCGCATTTGGGTGTCAATGTCATTTGAATTATAACTCAATATGCATCCCAATGAGAGAATTGGAGAGGTCGATCACGCCGTCCACTACCAAGACACCAAAGGCGGAGGGCTGGGTTGGCCAAGGCCCCTCTAGTGTTTTTTTTTTTTTTTTGAGAGTTTTGCATTGTGAAGTTTTTTTTTTTAAAACAAAATAAATCAATACTAATTTAGGAGAAAGGGGATGAAGTTTGTGGGGTTTGAATCCTCACCTAGTGTAAGGAGCATAATGTGTTCATCATTTGGCTATCACTTAATTTCACACATGTGGAATGGAATAACAGTCTCATAGGTCATTTCAAAATTTTCATTTTGGAAAAATGTAAGGAGCATAATGTTTTCATCATTTCTCCGCCACTGCATGACACTCAATGAAAGTTTGACAAAATTCCATATTTTAATTGGTCCGAAACAAAAACTTTGAACACGAGAGCGTGAATGTCAGTGCCAACTTGTTAATACTATACCAGCGAAGGTATATATGATGTTTGATTTGATTAGTTGATTGCGATTAAGTTTATGCGCCCCAGGTGCGCATCCTCAAAGCTGCACAACAAGTCAAACTTTGCGGGTTTGCACCAGACACTCCTGAATTCCGTTTTATAGGTCATTTCAAAATTTTCATTATGGAACAATGAAAGGAGCATAATGTGTTCATCATTTGGTTGTCACTCAATTTGCCACATGTAAAATAGAATAACACTCTCATATGTCATTTCAAAATTTTCATTTTGGAAAAAAAAAAAAAACACAAAACGCATCTTATCATTTTGATGGTTAAAGCCTTTTTTTTAGCATACTTAATTAAAATTTTAACTCTATTTTAACATACTTAATCAATCTGAATTTCATTTTTGTCAAAAAAAATTCATCTTAGTTCGGCCTCTCCTGAGTAGAGATCCTTGCTCCACCACTACATGACACTCAATGAAAGTTTGACAAAATTTCATATTTTAATTGGTCTGAAACAAAAACTTTGAACACGAGCGTGGATGTCAGTGCCAACTTGTTACAATTATGCCAGCGAAGGTTTATATGATGTTTGATTGGTGATTGCGATTAGGTTCACTTGTTACGTCTGGATGCCAAATGCTAGGCTGCAAATTTTACACATTCTATGTTATGCATACATGTCGATTGACCAAGAGATCAATCACGAGGTAAGTAGTTCATCGATCGGAACCCTTGAAAGATCATCCTCCCCCGAAGTAAAACTCTCCTAATAACTTTATTCCCCTAACGAAATAGGAAGGAAAAGAAACAGGCTATCTAAACGATGAAGCAAAGAAATCGGGGGAATGTGTCGATGATACAACAGATGGACAACAAAGAAGATAAAACAGATGGCATGGACAACAAAGAAGATACGGGGAAGAGGGAGGAGGCGGCGAAATCAAAGCACTGATCAAAGAACTCCCAAATTAAGATCAGCATAGCCCACCCTTGCTTTGTGCCTCTCGAAAAGATCTTGAAGCGCTTCGACAAACTGGTTGTGCACTTCATTCACCTTCCAAAGAAGATCCGAAGGCAAATAAACAACCCATATAATATATCCCTTCACCACCATTAGTCCCATATTGAATTTTAAAAAAACATAAAGGAATTACCAAAAAAACAGAGGCAAATATAGAACTTCGAGTAAAGAGAATTGGTTTTAGCTGTCAAAGTAACATTTTGGTGGACGATTTGCAATATATATTTCTGTAGGCAAAGTAAGGCACACATCACGTTGACATTCCTATTTGGAGAGGAGGGGGTGTACAGTTTTGACATTTTCCTTCAAACAGGAAGCTAAACACCTCTCCCACATTGGATTCGCCCATAGAAATGCGTCGATCTGAAGGCGTCAACTCGGACAGATAATCACTACGTAATGCAATACATACATATAGGAGGGTGTAATTAGCTTGAATACCTCTTTCATGGTGGGTTGTGGATTTTTCATAACTTCAATTGGTCGACCAGCCACCACATGCAATTGTTGTTGTCCAGTAATCCTGTAGTGGTTTTGCAACTACATATGGTCTCGGCTTCGGTCATCGAAGTAGATATTACCAAAGAAAACAATTGCTAGAGAAGAATGATTTATAAAAACACTAAACAAGCATGAACGCGTGTTATATATGCATGGGAATTGAAAGAAAAAAAAATGAAATGAAAGAAATCTCAACAACGTATTTTCTTACTGCAGTATGTAAATAGAGATAGATAAATGGATTTGAAAGAGGGCCCAATCTCACCACCAACTTATGGGGAGCCAGCTTACACACCTTGCTTCACCTTTTGACAAGTCAATCGCATAATCCAAGTTTGAGGAACATGGTTTTCACTTTTATCCTTTTTTTTATGTCTCGTTCCAGTAAGCCTTCTCGCAAAGTATTGAAAGTGTGATTACTATGCACAATGCTCTTGTGTTTTACATGCCTCTTGGCCACGAAGAATTACTTTTTGCCACAAAGAATTACTCTTGGCCGCAAAGTAATTCTTGGCCGGTTCGAATTGCTCTTGACCGCATTGAATTGCACTTTCCTGCTACGAATTACTCCCGGGCGCATCGAATTGCACTTGGGCGCATCGAATTGCTCTTGGCCGTATCGAATTGCACTTCTATATAGGTATGGGCACCACTACTTGATCTTCTGCCATAAAACAACTAAACTAACCTAATACAAACTCTAAATTAGAGGGAGGTTTAAGGTTGAGGGCATCCAAGTCATTACAACAAGTGAGATAAGCTATAGATAAATTAGTTTTGGCCGCATCGAATTACACTTGGCCGCATCGAATTACTCTTGGCCGCATTGAATTGCACTTGGCCGTATCGAATTACTCTCTTGACTGCATCGAATTGCAGTTGGCCGCATCGAATTGCACTTAACCGCTACAAATTACTCTTGGCCGCATCGAATTGCACTTGGCCGTATCGAATTACTCTCTTGGTCGCATCGAATTGCACTTGACCGCTACGTATTACTCTTGGCCGCATCGTATTGCACCAGGCCGCGTCGAATTACTCTTGGCCGCATGGAATTGCACTTGGCCGTGAAATTCGATGCGGCCAAGTGCAATTACAAGCGGCCAAGTAAAATTCGACTCGGCCAAGTGCAATTGCATGCGGCCAATTGCAATTCGAAGCGGTGTAGTGTAGTTCGACGCGGCCAAGTGCAATTCAAGGTGGACATGAGTAATTCGTTGCAGCCAAGTGCGATTCAATGTTGCCAAGTGCAATTCGATTCGGCCAAGTGCAGTTCGATGTGGCCCAGTGCAATTCCATGCGTCCAAGAGTAATTCGTACCGGTCAAGGAAAATTCAATGCGGCCAAGAGTATATTGATTTTTCTCGATTAACCGAATACTTTTGGTTGTAAATAATGCATATTTAATTTCATCCCTGGTACACTGCTCCTCTTCTTTTTTTCTTTTTTTTGACAAATTGTTTAAGAAAATATATTACCTTTAAGTTTGAAAATTACAAATAATTACGTATTTTTTAAAGAAAACTTGGCAGAACGGGGCTAATCTTAAGGTGACACCCATTGCAAGTGGAGCGGAGTGCAGTTGGTGTCTCCATTATACTCCGATGCACATGGGCAAGGTTCAATTCCTGCGATTCCTGCGGTAAGCACCCATCCCTCTCCTCAAGTCCCCTAAAATATAGTAGATTAGGAATAACGAATGACAAAAAAGAAAAACCACCCCTATTATGTCAAAAGCAGTTTTCTTCATAAACTAAATTTGCAGACGTCTCTACATTGCATAGCTATTTGTATGAAATTCCGATGCATCTATTTCAAGTCCGAAGCTAAGATATTACCGCGTGATATGAGCGTTGAAGCATATGTTTAACTCTCTCCAACAAACTATGGAGATTTGAAACTCAAGTATTGAGTGAAAAATTCCAAGCAGTTAACTTTACGCGCATGTATTTATTATGGAAAAAAAAAAAAACAATCCTTCTTTGTTCAAAGCGAATACATCTATTTTCAATTTAAGAAAATCCTACTCGAAGAAAGGAGTGTGGGGGTGGGGTTTGAACTCTCACCAAATTAAGTGTCCATTACGTGCAACTACATATGGTCTCGGCTATGGTCATTGAAGCAGATATTACCAAAGAAAACAATTGCTAGGGAGGAATGATTTCTAAAAACACTAAACTAGCATGAACGTGTGCTATATTTGCATGGGAATTGAAAGGAAAAAAATGAAATGAAAGATATCTTAACAACGTATTTTCTTTATGTAAATAGAGATGGATAAATGGATTTGACAAAGGGCCCAATCTCACCACCAACTTACGGGGAGTTAGCTTACACACCTTGCTTCAACTTTTGACAAGTCAATCGCACAATTCAAGTTCGAGGAACATAGTTATCACTTTTATCCTTTTTTTTTAGGTCCCGTTCCAGTAAGCCTTCTCCGCAAAGTTTTGAAAGTGTTATTACTATGCACACTGCTCTTATGTTTTACATGCTTCTTGGCCACGAAGAATTACTTTTGGCCACAAAGAATTACTCTTGGCAGCATCGAATTGCTCTTGGCCGCATCGAATTGCACTTCCCCGCTACGAATTACTCTTGGCCGCATTGAATTACTCATAGCCGCATCGAATTGCACTTCTTTATAGGTATGGGCACCACTACTTGATCTTCTGCCAACAAACAACTAAAATAACCTAATCCAAACACCAAATTAGAGGGAGATTTAATGTTGAGGGCATCCAAGTCATTACAACAAGTGAGATAAGCTATAGATAAATTATTTTTGGCCGCATCGAATTATACTTGGCCGCTACGAATTACTCTTGGCCGCATCGAATTGCACTTGGCCGTATCGAATTGCACTTGGCCGCGTCAAATTGCACTTGGCCGCGTGGAATTACTCTTGGCCGCTTTGTATTGCACATGGCCGCCTGGAATTGCACTTGGCCGTGCAATTCGATGAGGCCAAGTGCAATTCCAAGCGGCCAAGTGCAATTCGTATTGGTCAATTGCAATTTAACGCGACTTAGTGCAATTCAACGCGGCCAAATGCAATTACATACGGCCAAGTGCAGTTCGATGAGGACATGAGTAATTCGTAGTAGCCAAGTGTGATTTGATGCGGCCAAGTGTAATTCGATTCGGCAAGAGAAATTTGATTCGGCCAAGTGCAATTCGATGTGACCAAGTGCAATTCATAGCGGTCAAGAGAAATTTGATGCGGCCAAGAGTATATTGATTTTTCTCAATTAACCGAATACTTTTGTTTGTAAATAATGCATATTTAATTCAATCCCTGGTACACTGCTCCTTTCCTTTATTCTTTTTTGACAAATAGTTTCAACAAATACATTATTTTTAAGTTTGAAAATTACAAATAATTACTTATTTTTTAAAGAAAACTTAGCAGAACGGGGCTAGTCTTAAGGTACTTACAATTGAATTGAATGAAAGTCGAATTTAATTAACTCAAACATGACTCGAAATGAGTTTCAAAACATGTTCAAACCTTGGCTTGTTTATACGTTAAAAGACTGGTTTTTAATTAAGGAAAAGAAAAATAAGATGACACCCATTGCCAGTGGAGTGGAGTGAAGTTGGTGTCTCCCTTATACTCCGACGAACATGGGCAGGGTTCGATTCCTGCAGTTCCTGCGGTAAGCACCCATCCCTCTCCTCAAGTCCCCTAAAATATAGTAGATTACGAAGAACGAGTGACAAAAAAAAAAAACCACCCTTATTATGTCGCAAGCAGTTTTCTTCACAAACTAAATTTGCAGACGTCTCAACATTGCATAGCTATTTGTAGGAAATTCTAATGCATCTATTTCATGTCCGAAGCTAAGATATTACCACTTGATATGGGCGTTAAAGCAGATGTTTAACTCTCCCCAACTGACTATGGAGACTTGAAACTCAAGTAATGAGCGAAAAATTCCAAGCAGTTAACTTCATGCGCATGTATTTATTATGGAAAAATAAACAATCCTTCTTTGTTCGAAGCGAATACATCTATTTTCAATTTAAGAAAATCCTACTTGGAGTAAGGAATGTGGGGGTGGGGTTTGAACTCTCACCAAATTAAGTGTCCATTACATGCTCTACCAACTGAGATGGGAGGCAACTTCACGTTTACCCTTTTTTCCTATTACATTTCTCCTCCACTTTTCAGTCTTCCCCACAAGTTCAAAGGTCCAAACATAAGTTTAAAAATTCCATCTTTTGTGATGCATGTGGTATCTGGTGTATATGAGTTTCCAAAGCTAAAATGGAATGGTACTATACGATAGTGGAAGACTCTGGAACACGGGAAACCCAATATATTTGGAAACGTGTACGTTAATTCCTATCAAGACCACATATTTCTTCTATTGTTGAGATTCATCGTTTTCTTAAAACCTGGATGTCCATGACAACTTGCGCACACCCCGACTAATTGTGGAGCCCTAAAGTTTAACGATCGGACAAACCTCCAGTAACCCAAGGTTTGAAATGTCCAGCGTTCAAGATATTAAAAATTCTGACTTCTTGGATGAAAGCCCTTTAGTTGCTTTCTGATTATGCTCACCTGACCAAAGGTTTTTGGTTTTATTTTGGGGATTTATCGTTGGAAGATTGAGATTTCTCCTTCTAGATTTCCTTCAAATTCTGAATCACAAGATGAGGTGGCACGCTAGTAAAGTCCTAGTGGCACCCTCAGAATAGAAATAGAAGAATTGAAAATTTAAACCCCAGCTTCCATGGATGGTCAGCCAAGGTATAAGAGATCAATGGAAGCAGGGGTTCAAATTTTCTGACACTCAGTGCTATTAGTTATTTTTTTAATCTTTTGAGTGTTAGAAAACTTTCCTCAGCTTAACCTCGCATTTGGGTGTCAATGTCAATTAGTTTATAACTCGGTATGCAGTCCAATGAGAGAATTGGAGAGATCGATCATGCTGTTCACTACCAAGACACCAATGGCGGAGCCATTAAGGGGCTGGGTTGGCCAAGGCCCCCCCTCGAGTGTTTTTTTTTTTTTTTGAGAGTATTGCATGTAAAGTTTTTTTTTTTTTTTAAAACAAAATAAATTAGTACTAATTTAGGAGAAGGGGGATGAAGTTTGTGGGGTTTGAACCCTCACCTAATGTAAGGAGTATAACGTGTTCATCATTTGGCTGTCACTCAATTTGCCACATGTGGAATGAAATAACACTCTCATAGGTCATTTCAAAATTTACATTTTGGAAAAATGTAAGGAGCATAATGCATTCATCATTTCTCCACCACTGCATGACACTAAATGAAAATTTGATAAAATTCCATATTTTAATTGGTCCGAAACAAAAACTTTGAACACGAGAGTGTGGATGTCAATGCCAACTGGTTACAACTATGCCAGATAATTAAAGTATGTATGATGTTTGATTTGATTAGTTGATTTTGAATAGGTTCACTTGTTTCTACATTCCAAATGCAAAATTTACACATTCTATGTTATGCGTACATGTCGGTTGACCAAGAGATCAATCACGAGGTAAGTAGTTCATCGATCGGACACCTTTGAAGGAAAAGAAAAACTCTCCTAATAATTTTACTCCGCTAACGAAATAGGAAGGAAAAGTAGGAAAGTATATTGAACGAGCTTTCTAACGGTTCAAACCACGCGCATATCTGAGTTCGGTAGTGCCCGGGGCAAGTCTGCAAAGTTAGGCTTGTTGTGCAACGCTCAGGATGTGCCCAAGGCGCACTGCAATGCGCCTGGGGCGCATTAGTCCTCCAATACATGTCAAACTTTGCGGACATGCCTCGGACACTCCCGAACTCCAATTTGCGCGTGGTTTGGACCGATAGAAAGCTTGTTAAATTTACTTTCTAGCCCAAGTAGTTTGGATAAAAAGTTCATTTGTACAACAAAGGAAAGGACCATTTTACCCTCGATGGGTTAAAATATGTTTCATTTTGGTAAAACGCGTTTATGTTTCTCATTTTAAATTTGATCAAGACCCATTATATGTCAATAAATAGTGTTTTAAAGTACGAAAAGATGGCAAAATCTAACCATAAAAATATTTGCTTTTCGTTCACGAAAATTGGGTAGAAGCCAGACAACTACAAAAATCGTCGGAGCTAGTAAGGCTAAAACGCATTATGCCTTTCATTTGGAAATCAAATTCCAAAATCTAAGGTATTTCTTCTTCGCTTAATTGTTTCACAATATTCACAGTGTATCCACAACTCGTCAAAGCGTAGGAAAATTTGGTTCATCATCAACCTTCGCCAAAAATGAGGCTCAAATATTTTCAAATTAAAATTTGGGCGTCTAAAAAATTCAACACAACCAAAATTCATAATATTTCCACTCAAGAACACCGAAAAGGATTGAAACTCTTTTATATATGTCAATCTACAGCCCCTAAATTACAACTAGAATCTATATTGCCTCCGCAAAGGATTCCTGACATTCTCTATTCTGGGAAATATTCCCAATCCAAATACATTGCTAAAGTACTCAAATATTTTAGACTGCGAAATATTTTTGATGTATTAGTTGATAGTGGAAATCATGTTTCCGTAGTGATGCCGGTAGATTTCACTATTGCGGCCATTTTAAAATGTTTTGTGTGTTTGGTTGTGGTGAAATAATGGTGAAAGTGGCGGTGAAGTGAAGGTGGTGTAGTACTAAGATGTTGTTGTGGTGATTTTATGTTAATTGATTGGGGTGATGTGAACGTGCAGTTGTGAAGTCATAGCGATCGAGGCGCTGACGACTTTGTTAACGGGGTGAAAGGGGGTGGTGGTCAAATGACGATAGTTATGGTACTTTCGTAGTCGTAGAGGTCTAGAGATAGTGTTGACAGTGTAGATGACCGATTTTGCTTCGTAAATGTTCAAGCAACGCCTTTGTGAATCATGATGATTTAATGAAGTATGGAAAGCCTTATGAACCTTTTGAAACTCTTACTGAATGACCAAATACCCTAGAACTAAGGATGCGCCTGTCCAATAGAATTTAGAATGTGTAAATGGGGGCGAAAATGTACTTTAGCCGTTGTGGCTTTGCCGATCGTTGAATTGGTCTCCCTTCGACCAACTTTTCATGAACCAAACATTATTTCTTTCATTGTTATTTTCCATCATCTTTTCGTACCAATTTACTTTCTAGCCCAAGTAGTTTGGATAAAAGTTCATTTGTACAACAAAGGGAATGACCATTTTACCCTCGATGGGTTAAAACATGATTCATTTTGGTAAAACGCGTTTATGTTTCTCATTTTAAATTTGATCAAGACCCATTATATGTCAATAAATAGTGTTTTAAAGTACGAAAAGATGGCAAAATCTAACCATAAAAATATTTGCTTTTCGTTCACAAAAATTGGGTAGAATCCAGACAACAACAAAAATCGTCGAAACCAGTAAGGCTAAAACACATTCTGCCTTTCAATTAGTAATCAAATTCCTAAATCTAAGGTATTTCTTCTTCGCTTAATTGTTTCACAATGTTCTCAGAGTATCCACACCTCGTCAAAGCATAGGAAAATTTGGTTCATCATCAACCTTCGCCAAAAATGGGGCTCAAATATTTTCAAATTCAAATTTGGGCGTCTAAAAAATTCAACACAACCAAAATGCATAATATTTCAACTCAAGAACACCGAAAATGATTGAAACTCTTTTATGTATGTCAATCTACAGCCCCTAAATTACAACTAGGATCTATATTGCATCCACAACGGATTCTTGACATTCTCTATTCCGGGAAATATTCCCAATCCAAATACATTGTTAAAGTACTCAAATATTTTAGACTGCGAAATATTCTTGATGTATTAGTTGATAGTGGAAATCATGTTTCCGTAGTGATGTCGGTAGATTTCACTATTGCGGCCACTTTAAAATGTTTTGTGTGTTTGGTTGTGGTGAAATAATGGTGAAAGTGGCGGTGAAGTGAAGGTGGTGTAGTACTAAGATGTTGTTATGGTGATTTTATGTTAATTGATTGGGGTGATGTGAACGTTCAGTTGTGAAGTCATAGCGTTCGAGGCGCTGACGACTTCGTTAACGGGGTGAAAAGGGGTGGTGGTCAAATGACGATGGGCATAGTACTTTCGTAGTCGTAGAGGTCAAGAGATAGTGTAGACAGTGTAGACGACCGATTTGGCTTCGTAAATGTTCAAGCCACGCCTTTGTGAATCATGATGATTTAATGAAGTATGGAAAGCCTTATGAACCTTGTAAAACTCTTACTGAATGACCAAATACCCTAGAACTAAGGATGCGCCTGTCCAATAGAATTTAGAATGTGTAAATGGGGGCGAAAATGTACGATAGCCGTTGTGGCTTTGCCGATCGTTGAATTGGTCTCCCTTCGACCAACTTTTCATGAACCAAACATTATTTCTTTCATTGTTCTTTTCCATCATCTTTTCGTACATGGAAAACCTTATTTATCATTATATAATTCTTCTTAATCCCACTTAAAAGGAGAGCATTACGTGCATTTTACTAATTTTTTTTATTTTTTGACAACCTAAGGGTAAAATGGTCATGAATTTTGATCTACAAATTAGTTTTCATCGAAAAAAATTGGGTAAGAAAGTATATTGAGCGAGCTTTCTAATGGTTCAAACCACGCGCATATCTGAGTTCAGTAGTGTCCGGGGCAAGTCCGCAAAGTTGGGCTTGTTGTGCAACGTTCAGGATGCGCCCAGGGCGCACTGAAATGCTCCTGGGGCGCATAAGATTGCGCCTGAGGCGCATTAGTCCTCCAATACATGTCAAACTTTGCGGACATGCCCCGGACACTCCCGAACTCCAATTTCCGCAAGGTTTCGACCGATAGAAAGCTTGTCCAATTTACTTTCTAGCCCAAGTAGTTTGGATAAAAGTTCATTTGTACAACAAAGGAATGACCATTTTACCCTCGATGGGTTAAAACATGATTCATTTTGGTAAAATGCGTTTATGTTTCTCATTTTAAATTTGATCAAGACCCATTATATGTCAATAAACTGTGTTTTAAAGTACTAAAAGATGGCAAAATCTAACCATAAAATATTTGTATTTCGTTCACGAAAATTGGGTACAAGCCAGACAACTACAAAAATCGTCGGAGCTAGTAAGGCTAAAACACATTCTTCCTTTCATTTGGTAATCAAATTCCTAAATCTAAGGTATTTCTTCTTCGCTTAATTGTTTCACAATGTTCTTAGAGTTTCCACACCTCGTCAAAGCGTAGGAAAATTTAGTTCATCATCAACCTTCGCCAAAAATGGGGCTCAAATATTTTCAAATTCAAATTTGGGCGTCTAAAAAATTCAATACAACCAAAATTCATAATATTTCCACTCGAGAACACCGAAAAGGATTGAAACTCTTTTATATATGTTAATCTACAGCCCCTAAATTACAACTAGGATCTATATTGCATCCACAACGGATTCCTGACATTCTCTATTCTGGGAAATATTCCAAATCCAAATACATTGCTAAAGTACTCAAATATTTTAGACTGCGAAATATTCTTGATGTATTAGTTGATAGTGGAAATCATGTTTCCGTAGTGATGTCGGTAGATTTCACTATTGCGGCCATTTTAAAATGTTTTGTGTGTTTGGTTGTGGTGAAATAATGGTGAAAGTGGCAGTGAATTGAAGGTGGTGTAGTACTAAGTTGTTGTTATGGTGATTTTGTGTTAATTGATTGGGGTGATGTGAACGTGCAGTTGTGAAGTCATAGCGATCGAGGCGCTGACGACTTTGTTAACTGGGTGAAAGGGGGTGGTGGTCAAATGACGATAGTCATGGTACTTTCGTAGTCGTAAAGGTCAACAGATAGTGTTGACAGTGTAGGCGACCGATTTGGCTTCGTAAATGTACAAGCCACGCCTTTGTGAATCATGATGATTTAATGAAGTATGGAAAGCCTTATGAACCTTGTGAAACTCCTACTGAATGACCAAATACCCTAGATCTAAGGAGCGCCTGTCCAATACAATTTAGAATGTGTAAATGGGGGCGAAAATGTACTTTAGCCGTTGTGGCTTTGCCGATCGTTGAATTGGTCTCCCTTCGACCAACTTTTCATGAACCAAACATTATTTCTTTCATTGTTCTTTTCCATCATCTTTTCGTACATGGAAAACCTATTTATCATTATATAATTCTTCTTAATCCCACTTAAAAGGAGAGCATTACGTGCGTTTTACTAAATTTTTTTATTTTTTGACCACCTAAGGGTAAAATGGTCATGTATTTTGATCTACAAATTAGTTTTCATCAAAAAAAATTCGGTAGGAAAGTTTATTGAACGAGCTTTCTAACGGTTCAAACCGCGCATATCGGAGTTCGGTAGTGTCCGGGGCAAGTCCGCAAAGTTGGGCTTGTTGTGCAACGTTAATGATGCGCCCAGGGCGCACTGAAATGCGCCTCAGTCCTCCAATACATGTCAAACTTTGCGGATACGCCCCGGACACTCCCGAACTCCAATTTCCGCGTGGTTTGAACCTATAGAAAGCTTGTCCAATTTACTTTCTAGCCCAAGTAGTTTGGATAAAAGTTCATTTGTACAACAAAGGAAATGACCATTTTACCCTCGATGGGTTAAAACATGATTCATTTTGGTAAAACGCGTTTATGTTTCTCATTTTAAATTTGATCAAGACCCATTATATGTCAATAAATAGTGTTTTAAAGTACTAGAAGATGGCAAAAATCTAACCATAAAAATATTTGCATTTCGTTCAAGAAAATTGGGTACAAGCCAGACAACTACAAAAATCGTCTGAGCTAGTAAGGCTAAAACACATTCTGCCTTTCATTTGTTAATCAAATTCCTAAATCTAAGGTATTTCTTATTCGCTTAATTGTTTCACAATGTTCTCAGAGTATCCACACCTCGTCAAAGCGTAGGAAAATTTGGTTCGTCATCAATTATCGCCAAAAATGGGGCTCAAATATTTTCAAATTCAAATTTGGGCGTCTAAAAAATTCAACACAACCAAAATTCATAATATTTCCACTTAAGAACACCGAAAAGGATTGAAACTCTTTTATATATGTCAATCTACAGCCCCTAAATTACAACTAGGGTCTATATTGCCTCCACAACGGATTCCTGACATTCTCTATTCTGGGAAATATTCCCAATCCAAATACATTGCTAAAGTACTCAAATATTTTAGACTGCGAAATATTCTTGATGTATTAGTTGATAGTGGAAATAATGTTTCCGTAGTGATGTCGGTAGATTTCACTATTGCGGCCATTTTAAAATGTTTTGTGTGTTTGGTTATGGTGAAATAATGGTGAAACTGGCGGTGAAATGAAGGTGGTGTAGTACTAAGATGTGGTTATGGTGATTTTATGTTAATTGATTGGGGTGATGTGAACGTGCAGTTGTGAAGTCATAGCGATCGAGGCGCTGATGACTTTGTTAACGGGGTGAAAGGGGGTGGTGGTCAAATGACGATAGTCATGGTACTTTCGTAGTCGTAGAGGTCAAGAGATAGTGTTGACAGTGCAGGCGACCGATTTGGCTTCGTAAATGTACAAGCCACGCCTTTGTGAATCATGATGATTTAATGAAGTATGGAAAGCCTTATGAACCTTGTGAAACTCTTACTGAATGACCAAATACCCTAGAACTAAGGATGCGCCTGTCCAATAGAATTTAGAATGTGTAAATGGGGGCGAAAATGTACTTTAGCCGTTGTGGCTTTGCCGATCGTTGAATTGGTCTCCCTTCGACCAACTTTTCATGAACCAAACATTGTTTCTTTCATTGTTCTTTTCCATCATCTTTTCGTACATGGAAAACCTTATTTATCATTATATAATTCTTCTTAGTCCCACTTAAAAGGAGAGCATTACGTGCGTTTTACTAAATTTTTTTATTTTTTACAACTTAAGGGTATAATGGTCATGTATTTTGATCTACAAATTAGTTTTCATCGAAAAAAATTCGGTAGGAAAGTATATTGAACGAGCTTTCTAACGGTTCAAACCACGCGCATATCGGAGTTCGGTAGTGTCCGGGGCAAGTCCGCAAAGTTGGGCTTGTTGTCCAATTTACTTTCTAGCCCAAGTAGTTTGGATAAAAGTTCATTTGTACAACAAAGGAAATGACCATTTTACCCTCGATGGGTTAAAGCATGATTCATTTTTGGTAAAACGCGTTTATGTTTCTCATTTTAAATTTGATCAAGACCCATTATATGTCAATAAATAGTGTTTTAAAGTACTAGAAGATGGCAAAATCTAACAATAAAAATATTTGCATTTCGTTCATGAAAATTGGGTACAAGCTAGACAACTACAAAAATCGTCGGAGCTAGTAAGGCTAAAACACATTCTGCCTTTCATTTGGTAATCAAATTCCTAAATCTAAGGTATTTCTTATTCGCTTAATTGTTTCAAAATGTTGTCAGAGTATCCACACCTCGTCAAAGCGTAGGAAAATTTTGTTCATCATCAACCTTCGCCAAAAATGGGGCTCAAATATTTTCAAATTCAAATTTGGGCGTCTAAAAAATTCAACACTACCAAAATTCATAATATTTCCACTCGAGAACACCGAAAAGGATTGGAACTCTTTTATATATGTCAATCTACAGCCCCTAAATTACAACTAGGATCTATATTGCCTCCACAACGGATTCCTGACATTCTCTATTCTGGGAAATATTCCCAATCCAAATACATTGCTAAAGTACGTAAATATTTTAGACTGCTAAATATTCTTGATGTATTAGTTGATAGTGGAAATCATGTTTCCGTAGTGATGTCGGTAGATTTCACTATTGCGGCCATTTTAAAATGTTTTGTGTGTTTGGTTGTGGTGAAATAATGGTGAAAGTGGCGGTGAAGTGAAGGTGGTGTAGTACTAAGATGTTGTTATGGTGATTTTATGTTAATTGATTGTGGTGATGTGAACGTGCAGTAGTGAAGTCATAGCGATCAAGGCGCTGACGACTTTGTTAGCGGGGTGAAAGGGGGTGGTGGTCAAATGACGATAGTCATGGTACTTTCGTAGTCGTAGAGGTCAAGAGATAGTGTTGATAGTGTAGGCGACCGATTTGGCTTCGTAAATGTACAAGCCACGCCTTTGTGAATCATGATGATTTAATGAAGTATGGAAAGCCTTATGAACCTTGTGAAACACTTACTGAATGACCAAATACCCTAGAACTAAGGATGCGCCTGTCCAATAAAATTTAAAACGTGTAAATGGGGGCGAAAATGTACTTTAGCCGTTGTGGCTTTGCCGATCGTTGAATTGGTCTCCCTTCGACCAACTTTTCATGAACCAAACATTATTTCTTTCATTGTTCAGTTCCATCATCTTTTCGTACATGGAAAACCTTATTTTTCATTATATAATTCTTCTTAATCCCACTTAAAAGGAGATCATTACGTGCGTTTTACTAAATTTTTTTATATTTTGACAACCTAAGGGTAAAATGCTTATGTATTTTGATCTACAAATTAGTTTTCATTGAAAAAAATTCGGTAGGAAAGTATATTGAACGAGCTTTATAACGGTTCAAACCACGCGCATATCGGAGTTCGGTAGTGTTCGGGGCAAGTCCGCAAAGTTGGGCTTGTTGTGCAACGTTCAGGATGCGCCCAGGACGCACTGAAATGCGCCTGGGCGCATAAGATTGCGCCTGAGGCGCATTAGTCCTCCAATACATGTCAAACTTTGCGGACATGCCCCGGACACTTCCGAACTCCAATTTCCGCGTGGTTTGGACCTATAGAAAGCTTGTCCAATTTACTTTCTAGCCCAAGTAGTTTAGATAAAAGTTCATTTGTACAACAAAGGAAATGACCATTTTACCCTCGATGGGTTAAAACATGATTCATTTTGGTAAAACGAATACATGTCAAACTTTGCGGACATGCCCCGGACACTCCCGAACTCCAATTTCCGTGTGGTTTGGACCGATAGAAAGCTTGTCCAATTTACTTTCTAGCCCAAGTAGTTTGGATAAAAGGTCATTTGTACAACAAAGGAAATGACCGTTTTAACCCTCGAATTTTACCCTCGATGGGTTAAAACATGATTCATTATGGTAAAACGTGTTTATGTTTCTCATTTTAAATTTTATCAAGACCCATTATATGTCAATAAATATTGTTTTAAAGTACTAGAAGATGGCAAAATCTAAGCATAAAAATATTTGCATTTCGTTCACGAAAATTGGGTACAAGCCAGACAAGTAAAAAATCGTCGGAGCTAGTAAGGCTTAAACACATTCTGCTTTTTATTTGGTAATCAAATTCCTAAATCTAAGGTATTTCTTCTTCGCTTAATTGTTTCACAATGTTCTCAGAGTATCCACACCTCGTCAAAGCGTAGGAAAATTTGGTTCATCATCAACCTTCGCCAAAAATGGGGCTCAAATATTTTCAATTTCAAATTTGGGCGTCTAAAAAATTCAACACAACCAAAATTCATAATATTTCCACTCGAGAACACCGAAAAGGATTGAAACTCTTCTATATATGTCAATCTACAGCCCCTAAATTACAACTAGGATCTATATTGCCTCCACAACGGATTCCTGACATTCTCTATTCTGGGAAATATTCCCAATCCGAATACATTAATAAAGTACCCAAATATTTTAGACTGCGAAATATTCTTGATGTATTAGTTGACAGTGGAAATCATGTTTCCGTAGTGATGTTGGTAGATTTCACTATTGCAGCCATTTTAAAATGTTTTGTGTGTTTGGTTGTGGTGAAATAATGGTGATAGTGGCGGTGAAGTGAAGGTGGTGTAGTACTAAGATGTTGTTATGGTGATTTTATGTTAATTGATTGGGGTGATGTGAACGTGCAGTTGTGAAGTCATAGCGATCGAGGCGCTGACGACTTTTTTAGCGGGGTGAAAGGGGTGGTGGTCAAATGACGATAGTCATGGTACTTTCGTAGTCGTAGAGGTCAAGAGATAGTGTTGATAGTGTAGGCGACCGATTTGGCTTCGTAAATGTACAAGCCACGCCTTTGTGAATCATGATGACTTAATGAAGTATGGAAAGCCTTATGAACCTTGTGAAACTCTTACTGAATGACCAGATACCCTAGAACTAAGGATGCGCCTGTCCAATAGAATTTAGAATGTGTAAATGGGGGAGAAAATGTACTATAGCCGTTGTGGCTTTGCCGATCGTTGAATTGGTCTCCCTTCGACCAACTTTTCATGAACCAAACATTATTTCTTTCATTGTTCTTTTCCATCATCTTTTCATACATGGAAAACCTTATTTATCATTATATAATTCTTCTTAATCCCACTTAAAAGGAGAGCATTACGTGCGTTTTACTAAATCTTTTTATTTTTTGACAACCTAAGGGTAAAATGGTCATGTATTTTGATCTACAAATTAGTTTTCATCGAAAAAAATTAGGTAGGAAAGTAGATTGAACGAGCTTTATAACGGTTCAAACCACGCGCATATCGGAGTTCGGTAGTATCCGGGGCAAGTCCGCAAAGTTGGGCTTGTTGTACAACATTCAGGATGCGCCCAGGGCGCACTGAAATGCGCCTGGGCGCATAAGATTGCGCCTGAGGCGCATTAGTCCTCCAATACATGTCAAACTTTGCGGACATGCCCCGGACACTCCCGAACTCCAATTTCTGTGTGGTTTGGACTGACAGAAAGCTTGTCCAATTTACTTTCTAGCCCAAGTAGTTTGGATAAAAGTTCATTTGTACAACAAAGGAAATGACCATTTTACCCTCGATGGGTTAAAACATGATTCATTTTGGTAAAACGCGTTTATGTTTCTCATTTTAAATTTGATCAAGACCCATTATATGTCAATAAATAGTGTTTTAAAGTACTAAAAGATGGCAAAATCTGACCATAAAAATATTTGCATTTCGTTCACAAAAATTGGGTACTAGCCAGACAACTACAAAAATTATCGGAGCTAGTAAGGCTTAAACACATTCTGCCTTTCATTTGGTAATCAAATTCCTAAATCTAAGGTATTTCTTCTTCGCTTAATTGTTTCACAATGTTCTCAGAGTATCCACACCTCGTCAAAGCGTAGGAAAATTTGGTTCATCATCAACCTTCGCAAAAAATGGGGCTCAAATGTTTTCAAATTCAAATTTGGGCGTCTAAAAAATTCAACACAACCAAAATTCATAATATTTCCACTCGAGAACACCGAAAAGGATTGAAACTCTTTTATATATGTCAATCTACAGCCCCTAAATTACAACTAGGATCTATATTGCCTCCACAACGGATTCCTGACATTCTCTATTCTGGGAAATATTCCCAATCAAAATACATTGCTAAAGTACTCAAATATTTTAGACCGCGAAATATTCTTGATGTATTAGTTGATAGTGGAAATCATGTTTCCGTAGTGATGTCGGTAGATTTCACTATTGCGGCCATTTTAAAATGTTTTGTGTATTTGGTTGTGGTGAAATAATCGTGAAAGTGGCTGTGAAGTGAAGGTGGTGTAGTACTAAGATGTTGTTATGGTGATTTTATGTTAATTGATTGGGGTGATGTGAACGTGCAATTGTGAAGTCATAGCGATCGAGGCGCTGACGACTTTGTTAGCGGGGTGAAAGGGGGTGGTGGTCAAATGACGATAGTCATGGTACTTTCGTAGTCGTAGAGGTCAAGAGATAGTGTTGACAGTGTAGGCGACCGATTTGGCTTCGTAAATCTACAAGCCACGCCTTTGTGAATCATGATGATTTAATGAAGTATGGAAAGCCTTATGAACCTTGTGAAACTCTTACTGAATGACCAAGTACCCTAGAACTAAGGATGCGCCTGTCCAATAGAATTTAGAATGTGTAAATGGGGGCGAAAATGTACTTTAGCCGTTGTGGCTTTGCCGATCATTGAATTGGTCTCCCTTCGACCAACTTTTCATGAACCAAACATTATTTCTTTCATTGTTCTTTTCCATCATCTTTTCGTACATGGAAAACCTTATTTATCATTATATAATTCTTCTTAATCCCACTTAAAAGGAGAGCATTACGTGCGTTTTACTAAATTTTTTATTTTTTGACCACCTAAGGGTAAAATGGTCATGTATTTTGATCTACAAATTAGTTTTCATCGAAAAAAATTCGGTAGGAAAGTAGATTGAACGAGCTTTATAACGGTTCAAACCACGCGCATATCGGAGTTCGGTAGTGTCCGGGGCAAGTCCGCAAAGTTGGGCTTGTTGTGCAACGTTCAGGATGCGCCCAGGGCGCACTGAAATGCGCCTGGGCGCATAAGATTGCGCCTGAGGCGCATTAGTCCTCCAATACATGTCAAACTTTGCGGACATGCCCCGGACACTCCCGAACTCCAATTTCTGTGTGGTTTGGACTGACAGAAAGCTTGTCCAATTTACTTTCTAGCCCAAGTAGTTTGGATAAAAGTTCATTTGTACAACAAAGGAAATGACCATTTTACCCTCGATGGGTTAAAACATGATTCATTTTGGTAAAACGCGTTTATGTTTCTCATTTTAAATTTGATCAAGACCCATTATATGTCAATAAATAGTGTTTTAAAGTACTAAAAGATGGCAAAATCTAACCATAAAAATATTTGCATTTCGTTCATGAAAATTGGGTACAAGCCAGACAACTACAAAAATCGTCGGAGCTAGTAAGGCTAAAACACATTTTGCCTTTCATTTGGTAATCAAATTCCTAAATCTAAGGTATTTCTTATTCGCTTAATTGTTTCACAATGTTCTCAGAGTATCCACACCTCGTCAAAGCCTAGGAAAAGTTGGTTCATCATCAACCTTCGCCAAAAATGGGGCTCAAATATTTTCAAATTCAAATTTGGGCGTCTAAAAAATTCAACACAACCAAAATTCTTAATATTTCCACTCGAGAACACCGAAAAGGATTGAAACTCTTTTATATATGTCAATCTACAGCCCCTAAATTACAACTAGGATCTATATTGCCTCCACAACGGATTCCTGACATTCTCTATTCTGGGAAATATTCCCAATCCAAATACATTGCTAAAGTACTCTAATATTTTAGACTGCGAAATATTCTTGATGTATTAGTTGATAGTGGAGATCATGGCCTTTTATAGCATAAATTTAGCGTTCTTTTACTTATGCTATCATAGAGAAGCAAGTATAGCGTTCAGAATTACCCAAAACCAGTATAGCGTTCAGTAGTGAGAAAGGAAGGAAACCCCTCGCGCCCAAATATAATAGTGTTTCATTAGAAGTCTTTGTTCCGCCAAAATTATAGGCGCCAAGATTAGTGCCCAAAATCGCACACCCCTTGGTGAAAATTTCAATTGACATCTTAGTGGCGCCAGAACTCCCAATCGTTTCGTGCAAACTGGTGTAAGATTTCTCAAGTTGGGCGAATTGGTGTTGGCCGATAATGGATCGATCGTGGTATTCTAGGGTTAATCATGAGTAGTAGGTAATCCCCCCAATCTTTTCCACTTCATTTATCCCCTGCGTGTTTTCCCGACTTTGCTAGGGTTCTCCTACTACAGGTTTTCATTCAACAAATCAAGTGGGTTCTTCTCCTCATCGAGAGATTTTGCCTGAACCTGTGACGTTCAGAAGCACGCCTTCCTTTTCTGCTTTCATCTTCGTGTATGTTCAAGTAAGAGAAAACAATAACTCTTGATTTCGATTCTAGGATTTTATGATTCGTGGGCCCAAAAATAGTTTAGAACTAATTTATAGCTTCAGTTGTGTATGTATGTATGTATATCTTGCTCCATTAGTTTTAAGGCTAATCTTAACTGTTTGATCTTCTAGTTTCTTCATCTTACATCCATGCTATAAAAAAATCAGTTGGTTATTAATGTTCATTTGTCCTTCGTCAATTTATAAAACATCAGTTGGTTTATATCTTAATGATTTCTTGTTCTAGGGTTTTGATTTGTGTGGTGGAATTGAGGTTTACGTTTCATGGGTTCAGATAAGTTCATCGGGATTACATTGGTTTATGTATTCGTAGAGATTCCGTAGTTCCCTAGTCTTCTAGGTATCTTCTACCAGTTTCCATCTAAGGAATTCTTGATTGGATTGTGGGGTTAGTATGTAAGAGGGTTAGGGGACAAAGTATCTTGTCCTCTCCCATAGGAATCAAGTGGGCTCTTCTCTTTCATCGAAGTATTCCACCGGGAGAGTTTTTCATTTGTGTGGTGGAATTTGGGGTTTATGATTTTAACTTTTAAGGCTAATTAATTTGATTTTGGAATTTGATGTTTTTCATTTTGCTTTTGGATATAATGCTGCTTCGTCGTTCATTATCAAATTATGCAGACCCATTCTATTTTTCGTAACATATATTTTGTCGCATAGTTTTTGTTGAGCTGTCTTTGCAGGTATTGGAAGAGCAACTCGAGCCTCATTGGACGGACCTAGTTTAGGCTAGTGTTTATTTCTTTCAGTCGTATTTTTCCGTTATGTTGTAGTGCAGTTGGTTTTGTCCCGGAAATGCCAAAGGGGGAGATTGTTAGATATTTTCACTTTCCGGGGTTGTCCAAAACCTCCATTGGTGTCTTTGTTATATCAACTCCGTTTGATTGTAATGGGTAGGTTCGTAGGGGGTAATTGCTCGCTCGATGCTCCTCTCATTATTTGCGCCAAGTTGGCCGCTACGAAATCGATCCAATTGCGTGAGAGGTAATTGCATTAGAGCATATCATGCATATTATTTTCGAGATTCGAAATCTTATTTATGCACGTTTGCCTTTCCGGTAAATTTCTCCGAAAATTTGTTTTCCATATATTTTTCATTAGCATTACGAGAGTTATTTTTTAGTATTTAAAAAAAAAGCTAGATTGCACGTTCGTTTGTCTCGTCGGAAATTCAGTGAGATTTTGCTTTCCATACTTGCTCATTAAAAGATTTTCGGTCATCAGAAAATATAAGTATAAAAGGGGTTGTGCAACCATAGGGAGGTACCCTCCTGTGAAGAGTTTTTGTTTTTTGTTTTTGGCAGCAACCCTTCTTTTTCTTCGTTCTTGCATCTAGCACGCATCTCTATAGACCCTTTATGTCGAACGAGCATGGAGAATAAACTATAGACAGAGAGGCGAGAGTTTTTGCTTCCGAAAAAGAGAGAAAGTGGTGCACGACGTCCGTAGGAGGCGAGAGTGACAGTTTTCATTACAGCCCATATTTTTCTTCTTCTTTTTTCGTTCTTGCATCTTGCATTTATTTGAACGATTTTGGGGTCTGTCGAGATCATGCTACATATCATATCATACATCCATTCACTGTTCGTGGTTTGGTGTCATTTGGTGCTGAAGCCGAATCTTTTGGAGATTGATTCAGAGCCGGTTGAATCCGGAGATCGGGCGTCAAGTCCGTAGTGCATCTATTGGATCTTGAAGAAGCTCTGGGAGCATCGGAGATTGGCGAGAATATGTAAAGGCTTGGGTAAGATTTTTTACTATTTCGCAATCTGTACTTCTTTTCGATTAATAGAATAAAGCAGTAGTGTTAGGCCGTGGTTTGGCTTAGGGTTATTTAGGACCCTAAGTTTTTCCACGTAAATCATGCATCTCTTGTCACAATTTTTATTCTACGACAGTACTTGAATTTTGGTTTGGATTAATCGAGATAATCAACCCGTTCATCTATATTAATTTTTAAATTATAAAATTGGTAATTTTTTTTTATCAAAACTCCTATTCACCCCCCTCTAGGAGTAGATTGAACGCTTCCACATGATTTCATGCAGTGGTGAAGTTATAGCGAGGTGCTGACGACTTTGTTTGTGGGGTGAAAGGGGGTGGTGGTCATATGACGATGGTCATGGTACTGTGGTTGTCGTAGTGGTCAAGAGATAGTGTTGGTAGTGTAGACGACTAATTTGGCTTCGTAAATGTACAAGCCACGCCTTTGTGAATCATGATGATTAAACAGATTGTGATAAATTAATGAAGTATGGAAAGCCTTATGAACCATGTGAAAATCTTACTGAATGACCAAATTAATACCCTAGAACTAAGGATGCGCCCGTCCAATAGAATTTAGAATGTGTAAATTGGCGAGAAAATGTACTTTAGCCGTTGTGGCTTTGCCGATCTTTGAATTGGTCTCCCTTCGACCAACTTTTCATAAACCAAACATTATTATTTTCATTGTTCTTTTCCATCATCTTTTCGTATATGGAAATTCTTATTTATCATTATATAATTTGTCTTAATCCAATTTAAAATGAGAGCAATACATGCGTTTTACTAAATTTTTTGACCACCTAATGGTAAAATGGTCATGTATTTTGATGTACAAATTAGTTTTCATCGAAAAAATCGGCAGGAAAGTAGATTGAACAAGCTTTCTAACAGTTCAAACCACGCCCATATCAGAGTTCGGTAGGGTCCGGGGCAAGTCAGCAAAGTTGGGCTTGTTGTGCAATGTTCAGGATGTGCCCGGGCCGCACTGAAATGCGCCTGAGGTGCATTAGTGCTGCATATGTCAAACTTTGCGGACTTGCCCTGGATACTCCCGAACTCCAATTTGCGCGTGGTTTGAACCGCTAAAAAGCTTATTCAATTTACTTTTTCACTCAATGATTGCGAAGCCAAATGAATGATCAGTTGGTGAACAATAGTTTGGTGGTGTACATATATAGAAAGAGATGTTTTTCATCGGATTGACAACGATCCAATCATGCAAAACTTTCAAAAGATGAAAATCCGTTGGGATCAATGGTAAGAACTCATAGGAAGATTCTATAATTTTTGTGCTTAGAATATCTAACACTATATGTCTTCGTTATATTGGACTGTGAGAATTTTTTTCAAAGTTATGCTTGAGCGGTGACCCCTCTACATGAAATTCCTGAATCCGTCACTGCTTGTATAGCTCTATAAATACAAAATCATCAATTGCAGAGAGAGGATTAGACTTCTTTAGGCAATTCGAGCATCGGTATCTTGAAACGCAGTGTACAAATATGGCACAAGTCCATAGAATGTGCCACCATGGATGTCGCTTGCAGAGCATGATGGAATGTTACAATCCTAATATTCCACATCAACTAAATATGGGCTTGGTCTGGTGTATATTAAGTTATAAACTCTTGGACACCCTCTCCTTGTAAGCTGGTTTTCAAGGGTGAGTTATACCCATATCAAGCCGTTTTTCAACGGTTTTCAACGGTGAGTTAAAAACGTGCTATAGTGCATGAATTGTACCCGTGGGCCACCACCCAAAAGTTGTGTAACGACCAAAATGCCCCCTTCCTCCTTTAGGGAGGCAAGCATGGACAAGGGGGCATTTTCGGGAGAACCCCACCCAAACAAATGGTCATTGCTTACATGTCAAAACAAAGGCCAATCCTCCTTTAGGCAGACAAGCATGGATTATTGGATCACCACTGTTTGACTAAGAACTTTAAAAGTTCTATAGAAAAATGTGAAATCACAATGTGTGCCCAACTGAATGCCATTTCAGTTATTGGTGATTTAAACTACAAGTTGAGTCAATATGTCAACTCATTTTGCTTGTTTCACTCTGTTCTATGTGATTTAAACTACTCGAGTCAATTATTCATTAAGTCAACACATTTTGCTTTGTTTATCTTAGTCTGTTAGCATAATATCTTTCTTTAGCGCGTCTAAAGATTAAAATGAAACAGATTTTTCTGATAAGTGGGGCAATGTTCTCCCCAAGATGAATCAAACTGATAGCAAAACAAATCACAGCAATCAGGCCACATTTGCATCAGTTAGGGGAAAAAAAGGATACAAAAATCAGGCAACATTTGCACCACAAACAGCAGCATAGCACAACAATATCATGAAGCCCTTCTAGTTTTCACAAAACAATCAACTATTAACTACCCATATCATTTTGACGTAATTTTTCTACCGCGTGTACATTGCCATACTGGTGGTGTTTTCCTCGACTACGTCTTTGAATAAAGTGGTAAAAAATTAGTATACTATGAAGCAAACCAACTCCCACTAAACCAACTCCCACTAGGTTCTCAACGCCTCGCATTTCAAACTCAAGATGTTACGATTGACAACAGGAAATCCAGCGACAAGAATGACTAAAAAGAATTGAATTAAGAAACTTCCAACCATTTGGCTATCAATGTTAGATTCATTCTATTTATGAATAATTTCTTCACATGTACGTACTTGAAGTTTTATGAATAATATTTATATATCTAGCATAATAGCATGAAAAACAAATCACCAACTTTCTAAGTAAATCCATCCCAAGCATATCAAAGGAAATCCAAAATCAACCTGCCTTAGGCAATGAATTCGAAGCAACATTTTTAATTACTCGTATGATTTCCATGCTATTTCCTTTTGGCTTCTCTTGTTTGTCCAAAGTCAACTCCCAATAGCATACTATATGTCAGCCACAAAATCAACGGTTAGGGGAAGGGCGGGAAAAACAGAGTGAAAAGTGTAAGGTATAAGCAACATGCAAGAATATTATAGAATTCTCCCGGGAAAAACCCCCCAACATTATTGAGGAACTTGTTACTATTTAATTCGTCAACGGCGAGCATTTACCTAGCAATTTCTCTTCTTTCTAAAGAATGAAAAGAAATGACAAGTTGTATAAGTAGTGTATATGTATACAAGCTGTACAAGTTGTCAATGATGACCCTGATGGAGACTTCTATGGTTTTGGAAAATTAAGAGGATTTAAGATTTATATAAGTAATGGAGTATATGTATATGGATGAAGGGCGGGCCTAGCGCAACGGTAAAGTTGCTCCATTGTGACCTGGAAGTCAGGGGTTCGATTCGCGAAAAAAACATCTCTGCTTGACCTGCGTATATCAACCCTTACTCAAACCCCGCAATGGCAGGAGTCTTGTGCACTGGTTTTGCCCCTTAGTAGATGTATATATAAATGGATATTCTGTGGCTGCGCATTATTGGCAATCAAATTTGACCGATTAATGTGGTTTGTCTAGAGAGACTTTTCTTGTGGGTAGCAGTCACTAATTCTAGATGAGAATATATAGTGATTCATTTAGTGAACATTAATTAATATGACGCGGCATGCATTTTTATGCATGGGACCGGTTTGCCACGGTTTTAGGGGTCAGCTTTTTTCTATATATATAAGTATAACCGAGCCATGACTTCTGTTGCGTTTTTCAATACCCATCTCTAAATAGAATTATTGCCCTCGTCAGTCAATCCGGTATTGTGATTAAAAAAATTGAAGATTCGATCGAGTACTTACACATATCGGATTGAACTGATTTTTCGCGGGCCAACTCGGTTTTTTTAAAATTATTGAACGGCTCGGATTATCTATGCAGAACTCGGAGTGAGCCCGCATTCCCTGCGGTTTACTCCCGTTCCCGAAACACTTCTGATCACAATAGAAAAGTATACAGCGCTTGTCTCTATAATACTGAATGGAGTAGTAATGCTTGTTGTTGCTTGTCATTTTGTGGCTGACATGTATTCTATTGGGAGTTGACATTGGACAAAGTTACAAGAGAAGCTACAAGGAAATAGCATGAGTTGACTTAATACTATAAATTGATTGAACTTGCATGTAGTTGAAATCACCAATAACGTACTGAAATGGCATTCAGTTGGGCCCACATCTGTAGAACTCTCATGTGCTTAGTTAAACAGTGGTGATACAATAATCCACACACTTGTATAAAAGAACCGTTGAGCCTCTTTTAGCAGGTAACCCATGGTTCATATTTTGGCATGCCAAGATGAGTTTGCCCCTTTTCATGGATATCTTGCTTATCCTTACATGCTTGGTTGATGGGCTGTTGAGTAATTATGCCGTGTTACAAATTTGACTTTATCAGACTTTTCATGTTTTCCGTTTGTGTTCTATGAATGTGTTTGAGTTTTGTTTGGATGTGTATGGGCTTTTTAGGTAGAACACAATTGTGTTGCATGAACACAACTAATAGAAAGTAATCACAATCACAATCATTCGATAATAAATTGAACGTGTGAGAACCCAATTGTGCAGTGTGAACACAAATAATTCTGACCACATGCACGGGGAGAGAGAGAGAGAGAGAGAGAGAGAGAAGTACATAAGGAATTAAGGAAAATTAGAATCAGAATTAGAATCAATCCTTATCAGAATCTGGACTTTGTGAGGTAGGTGAGAGAGAGAGAGGGAGAGAAAGAGGAGTAGGTGGGGAGATGAGGGAATGCACGTGAGTTGTCAGCTGGTATTTTAATTGTGTTCAAACTACACAAATGTATTCTCAATTAACACAAAACGACGTGTGAGCATGTCGCACCTTTACATATCTAGTCAAAGCTCGAATGATTACGGTATACTACACCAGTTCAGCTTGTCCCGCAACGTCATATATTAGTGTACTTTTGGTGGGTTTTCATTTTTCAAGCAAGTTCAGCTGATTCTTGTGAGCTCTAGTGGTGTTTGTGGTGAAAATGATGCCTAATTGCTGCGCTATTAGCTTGAAATATCTTCAGAATTTGATCTCTCTCGTTAGTGAATGTATTGGGTTCTGGAGGTTGTAGCGCAATCTGAAATATTGGGGCTTTGGGTTTAGTGGGAGTTGGTTTGCTTCACATTACGCAAGTTTTGATTTTCGTTGCTGAATTTTATGTGACAATGATCTGCATAGTTCATAGTTGATTGTTTTACAAAGACTAGAAGGGCTTCATGATATTGTTGGGCTTTCAGTTTTCATGCAATTTCAACTGATTCTTATGTGATATGTTGTTGTCTGTGGTGCAAATGTTGCCTGATTGCTGTGATTGTTTTGCTATCAATTTGATTCATTTCAGAAATCTCAGGGAAGTCACTGCATTTGCCAAACACAGTGGGACGAAATTAACTCTTAAAAGTAGGGCACTGCTATTTGCAACCACAAATTTTCTGAACGTTACATGTGTACCATATTATAAACATCTAGTGTACCATATTATATACAGGCTACGTTCAGGAAATTTGTGGTTGTAAATAGTCCGGCCCTAAAAGTAAAGTATTCATCTTGGGGAGAACAGAGGGAGGGATCCCGCGTCCCTGCAGTGACTTTTACTCACTGCAAACAGCAGTCCCCAAAACGACGTCGTTTTTGGGGTATTTTGGATTGCTCTTCTAGCACGTGAATCCCCCACAGACCAAAACACTCTCTCTCTCTTGAATCCCCCACAGACCAACTCTCTCTCTCTGGATTCCCACAGACCAAAACACTCTCTCTCTCTCTCTCTCTCTCTCTCTCTCTCTCTCTCTCTCTTAAAAACGTTTTCTTCTTCAAGTTTCTTCCTCCACAACAATAATCAAAGAGGGACTTAAGCAATTAGTAAACCTTTGATAAAGTATCATAAGAACATAATTACGGTAAAAGAAAAAACTAAGATACGAATTTGATTAAAGACTTGTTTTTCTCTCTTCTTGTGTTGGACTTGAAATTTGATTGAATTTATATGGGTTCTTGTGATTCAATCTAATTTACTAATTGATTGGTCAAGTAGAGATTTTCTGGATTCGATTAAGCAAAAAAGGACCTGTTTTCTACTCAGGTTTCTATACTAGTGAACCCAAAATTAATTCAAATCTCCATGAACACAGGGTTGGTTCTCTCTCTTCATTAAGAAATACTACTTGATTACTAATTGTTTCCTTCTCAAATGAAATTCGTAGTTAGAATCTATTTTCCCATGTTCGATCTGATCTAGAAATGAAGTTTTGCTTGATGACCATAAGAGATGGGGGATTAGGGGAACAAATTTTCAGTATGGGGCAGTCCTTCAGTGTACTTTAGCACTTGGAGTTGGAGAAGAAAACTTTAGCACTAGAGAAGAATGGGCAGAGAGAGAGAGAGATTGGTCAGAGTCGTCAGACGGGGATCACGTGACTTCAATACATGAGGAATCCAAAATACCCCCAAAACGACGTCGTTTTGGGGGGCTGTTGTTTGCAGTGAGTAAAAGTCACTGCAGGGACGCGGGATCCGGGAGGACATTGCCACACTTATCAGAAAAATCTGCTTTATTTTAATTGGAATTCGGGTTGGTGTTGTACAGTGAGGTGCATAGCACCGTGCTGCACACGTTCGAGCTGTCGAATCGTGCATCCGACGGCTCAGATCTCATCTCGGCAACTAACGTTCGAGAGCCATTCATTGCCGAGATGAGATCCGAGTCATCAGATACACGATCCGAAGGCTCGGATGTGCGCAGCACAGTGCTGCGCACACCACTGCACAACACCATCCCCCAATTAACTAAGATAAACAAGCAAAATGAGTTGACTTAATATATATTGACTCAACTTGTTATGCACACATTAAAAGGAGGGTGAGACAACAAATCAATCCTCACACGAGCAAAAGCTAAATATTGTAATCTCTCTCTCTCTCTCTCTCTCTCTCTCTCTCTCTCTCTCTCTCTCTCTCTCTCTCTCTCTCTCTCTCTCTCTCTCTCTCTCTCTCTCTCTCTCTCTCTCTCTCTCTCTCTCTCTCTCTCTCTCTCTCTCAGCCATGCAAGAGCGTGGAAGATATTGTTCTCAGCTTCTTGTGTTACTAGTAGTTCTACTCTTCATTATAAGCTTTTATGTTGTGCCAATATCTGGTAAAAAGGGCAGTGGTTTAATAGATGTTGATGTCGGGGTGATTCTTGATGCGGACAATATTGTTGGAAAGGTTAGCCAGACTTGCATATCTATGGCCCTTGAAGATTACTATGCATTAAATCGAAATCACAGTACAAGAAGAAGGATTGTACTTCACAAAAGGGATTCCAAGGGTGATGTTGTGGAGGCAGCATCTGCTGGTACGTTAATTAATTATTTACTTTGTCCTGATATACTTCTGCACTTAAACATATTTTTGGTTATAATTCCGCACTTCCCATTGATTTCACATTTTTGTCAAAATTCGTTTCCCATTTATTTGATAAGGGCACAAAATGGCATCATATATCAAGGATTAATGACATTTATTTACTACTAGTTCGAGTTGTAGAATATATATGATGGAGTAGTCAGGCATCCTGTGTATCCTGATGCACCAAAGTTTATGGAGGTTGAAAGTTCGTAAGAGATATTAAACCCCTTGAAGAAAGAGTTTAATTAGGCCGCATTTGGTATGAGAGAACATGAGTTGGAATGGAATGAAATGAAATGTCAAAACCCACAGGGGCCTTAAAAGTGTTCATACTTTATTACTTTAAGTTTTACTGAGGATCACAAGAACATGTTGCCAAAATAAAATGATTTAACCGAGCTATTCAATGTCGACTTGTTGGTTGGAAATCAAGTTTGAACACATGTAATGTGAGCTCAGCGCGATAAGCTACAGGAATTTAGCTGAAGTACTTCAACCCGAGTGAAATTTGAAGGAAAGTATTTCGAGACCAACTTAGATACCCAAATTTAAGTAGATAAGCTCCTTAAGTTTTTAAAACAAATATATTTCAGATTAAAAAAAGGCTTGAAAGGGAAAAAAACCAAAAAAACTAACAAGTTATATTTTGGTATGGATGTGAATTTCAGAAGATTTCACAACCGAGGTATATGATCCAGGCTAAAATTCATTCTAATCCCCTCAACTACTCAACTTTTCTTTAATTTGTTCTCAGTCTATCAATTAACCTATTGAGTCCTTAAACTTCCAAATTGATAATTTGATATATTATATCCACTCGTCCTCTAGACAAAAGCCACTGTTCTTTTTAAAATATATAAAAGAAATTGTTGTTCCCAATAATAAACAACCATTCTTTGGGTTGGGTTGTTTTTTCTTTAAGTTAACACTGGGAGAAGTTTTTCAGTGCCGGGGGTATATTTCACCTGGTGCCCGTTCATGCATTCAAGTCGTCCAAAAGTATTTTGGACAGTTTGGATTTAAAAAAAAAAATTTCCAGGCAATAGTTTAACTTTTCCGGGGAATTTTTTTTCAAAATCTAGACCGTCCAAAATACTTTTGGAGGGCCTGGATGTGCCGAGCGGGCACCACGTGGTACCCACCCGTAAACCCCCCCCCTCTCTCTCACTCTCTGCCGACAAACTGGCGGCCCCTTGGGAGGGTACCTTGGGAGGGTACCTCCCCACCCCCCCCCCCCCCCCCCCCCCCCCCCCCTCTTTTTGCCCACACCTATTACAAACACATACAATATAATTCTCAACTACACCATTAATTTAACCCACCGGCAAATACCCAGATGGGCTAGGCCCCTCTCTTCAATACTCTCACATCTCTCTTATCTCTCAACTAGTCAACTCCATGACACACACCCCACAATTAATTAATTAAGCTTACCTTCCAACAGATATCTCAGTTTGAAAAGTTCAAGGACACGATAGGTAATTTTAATCAATGGTTTAAGGACAAAATAGAAATAAATTGAATAATAAGTTGGATTAATGCATCAGATCAGGCTTTCATCTGTAACTGATTTCAGTGACTGCACATATATATAGCTTCCTTCTTCTCATCATTGTTAAACATTAAGCTTTTATGCAATTGTTGGCCATCGTCGATCATGCAAACAAAAATCCAATTTGCATTGGAGCTTGGGTTGTAATTAAACTAAAACCTTGCCTTGAAGATTCAAGAATAAATATTAAACCTGCAGATCATGAGTGAGGTGATAAGGAAGAATTACTCTCCACTGATCATCTGAAAGTTGTGAATACTGTGGTTGGCTATATAACTTGTTCTTTTTTTATGCTCCCTTGTGTGTGACTATTTATCATCTATCCAATATGGAGTGGTTTTTCAATTTTCTATATTTTGGACCCTCGGATTTGTACATATTTTTTTCTATGGCTGAGATTTATGGATAGTAAGACAAGAAATATATTTGGAAAGAATGAATATTTGGAAAAATGATGAAAGAAAAACTAAAATTGATGTTTCCTAATCTTATTCTGATTCCTTATTTTCAAATTTTTCTTACATCAGTCAAAAACAATTACCCTCTAGGGCTGTCTCTCTCTCTCCCTCACATATTAATTCCAAAACGGATTTCAATTTTGAATCCAAAACTGCTTTCTCTCTCGCACACACGTTTAGCGCGCTCTCTCTCTCTCTCTCAATCGTTATGTGGGCCCTGTCATTTTTTTAAATGTGTTCAGATTGCTAATTGTTTAGTTGGTTGAGTGATTGAGGGGACAAAACTGATTAATTATATATTTGGTTATTTGATTCATTGCAATATGTTGGTGGCAGCAAGTGTATTGATTTTGTTGCATCTTGATTCTAAGTCATAGTTTCATCTTCGCCTTCATCGGGTTGAAAATTGAAAGCCAACGAAAATATACATGTGTCTGTGTTTTCGCATTGGAATTAATTTTAATTTCCTATAGTACATAACACAATGGTGTAAGGCCCATCCATACTTAACAAAAGACAAGTTGTTGCAATGATTGATTACTTTAATCTAATGGTTTAGGCTCATTCTCATTCTTTCAGTAAAATGCTCACACTTTTTGCACATATTACACAATTGTCGTGTGGGTTTATTTACTCCTAATAACTGTACATTAATGTCTCTATGATTTTTCAAAGAGAGAGAGAGAGAGAGAGAGAAGAAGAAGAAGAAGAATACCAAAACTTTCCAGATTATGTGCTAATTTGTAGAATATATATATATATATATATATATATATATATATATAGGGGAGCGTTTCGGGGATACAAAAAAAGACACTCCATCTCAACAATTGAAGCCAATGGCTTAGATTAGAAGTTCACAAAGAATTACTCCTGACTGCGAAAAAATACTCTTGGCCGCAAAGAATTACTCTCGGCAGCAAAGAATTACTCTTGGCCACACAAAATTACTCTTGGCCGTAAAAAATTGCAAGACCAAAGTCATTCTTTGCGGTCAAGAGTAATTCATTGCAGCCACGAGTAATTCTTCGCAGCCATGAGTAATTTTTTGCGGCCATGTGTAATTCATTGCGGCCAAGAGTAATTCATCGCGGCCAGGAGTAATTGAATTCGAGTGCGATAGCGGTGTCACTTGAGTGGACGTTCAGAAAATTGAATTTGAGTTGAAATCCCATATGATTATACGTTCTTAATATATCTGATGCTATCCTTGAATGCAACTAACGGAATTACACAGATTTGGTAACATTTGTTGTGTTAGACTATTTTATGAACTTAATTAGATGCACCATGTTTGAAGCTTATTCTTAGAATGAAAATTTCTAAGAAGTAGATTTTGTTGGGAGAAGGAAAAAAATTTAATTCACGATTATTAATTTGTAACGCTCCTCTCGCATTAGGTGGGACCATACGCATATCCGGGACTCACCTCCAGTGAGATGGCGTTAAAAACAAAGTTGTACCAGAAAAAAAAACTTCAAAAAAGTGGGGTTTGATACTTCATTTAGACTATGTTAAGAAAGCATTGCAGGCACGGACAATTACTAGTAGAAAAATGTCCTACATCCTTATTTTTGTTTAATATTCGCCCCCCTTCACTTTTCTCTTCATTTACACTGGTGATGACAACATGCAAATATACTTATATGCAAAAATCTCAGTCCTATATGGAAAAAAAATTCGTAAATCTCATCTTGAGATTAGCCATTGGACAGTCAATTTGGTTTAATCTATTTTCCGTACTTTTCCCCTGGTTGTGGTTGTGGTCCACTTCTACTGTCTTGCTCTTACTTGATCTGCCTAACAATAAAACATGCGGCATATATAATATGAATTCACATTCATCTACTTTAATATTTTTAAGCAGTTGAGAAAAACAATTTAGACAAGAATAATGATGGTTGAGTCAGGTTTCTCTTTCTCATCCAGGTACCCATGGTTCCTTTCCTCTTATCATGGAAATCACAAATTTAAAAACGATTTACCATTTTCTTTCTGCTAGTCGTCGATCACTAATTATGCTGTGAAATGCTGCCTGCCTGATAAAGTTTATAGGAGTTTAATCAACTATAGGGATCTCACCTCTATTGAACTTCTATTTGCAGCCATAGACTTGCTGAAAAATGTCCAAGTACAGGCAATACTAGGTCCACAAACATCCTCGGAAGCAGAATTTGTGATTGACATTGGGAACAAAACGCAAGTTCCCATCATTTCTCAAGCGATGAGTCCTTCTCTCTCACCCGCGGAAAACCCGTACTTCATTCGAGGGGCACAGAGTAGCTCTTCTCAGGTCGAATCCCTTACTGCTATAGTTCAGTCCTTCGGTTGGAGGGAGGTAGTGTTGATTTATGAAGACACCAACTATGGGAGGGGCTTAGAGCCCTTTTTAACTGATTCTTTCCAAGGGATCAGTACTCAAGTCAGGCATCAGAGTGTTTTGTCTCTTTCAGCCTCAGATGATCATATCCTTCAAGAACTCTACAAGCTCATGACAATGCAAACCAGGGTTTTCGTAGTGCATATGTTACCATTTCTTGCTTCTCGTTTTTTCACAAAAGTGAAACAAGCTGAAATGATGAACACGGGATATGCCTGGATCATTACGGATGGGCTTACATCTCTCTTGGATTCTATGGATCCTACAATTATAAATTCTATGCAAGGGGTGATAGGTGTGAAACCTTATGTTCCAAAGTCTAGTCAGCTTGAAAACTTCAAAGTGAGATGGAGAAAGAGATTTCGTCAAGAGAATCCAGACGTGGATAGATTTGAAATGAACGTGTTTGGGCTATGGGCATATGATAGCGTCACAGCATTAGCAATGGCAGTAGGGAGATCTGGTATTGGTGTATCAAAGTTCAAGAAACCAGTTGCTAAAGAGAACTTAACAGATTTAGCAGCAATTGGAATCTCAGAAATGGGACCAAGGCTCCTTCAATCACTCCAGAACATTGAATTCAATGGCTTGAGTGGTAAATTCCATCTACTTAATGGACAATTACGACCATTATCCTTTCAAATAGTCAATGTAATTGGAAATGGGGACAGGGAAATTGGATTTTGGACTCGAAAATATGGCATATCAAAACATTTGAGCTTGCCCAGTAGTAAGAATTACTCGACCAACAAAGATGATCTTGGAGCTATCATATGGCCTGGTGAATCAAATGTTGTGCCTAAAGGTTGGGAGATGCCGACAGGTGAAGCAAAGTTGAGGGTTGGGGTTCCTGTCAAAAATGGCTTTAGTGAATTTGTCTCAGTGGAAAGGGATTCTCAAACTAATGTTGTGATTGCCACTGGTTTCTGCATAGATGTGTTCAAAGAAGTCATTGACCATTATTTGCCATATGCTGTCCCCTACGAGTTTCTTCCCTTCGAAACTCCTGATGGTGAGAGCGCTGGAAGTTATGATGATTTTGTGTATCAGGTCTTTCTTGGGGTAATCAAATTTGGAACTTGAATTTGAGATCTTTTAATTTTTGTTTTCTCTTTGTTAAGTAGCTAAAGTTTTGTCATTTGTGCTTGTCCATCTGCAGAATTACGATGCTGTTGTGGGTGATATAACCATTCTATCAAGCAGATCTAGGTTTGTTGATTTTACATTGCCATACATGGGGTCCAGTGTGGCAATGGTCGTTCCATTCGAAGATGACAGGACGAATGCATGGATTTTCATGAAACCCCTAAAAATGGATTTGTGGGTAACAACGGTGTTTTTCTTCGTCTTGACTGGATTCGTGGTTTGGGTTGTTGAGCATGGTGTAAACAAAGAATTCCAAGGCCCACCTAGCAAGCAAGTTGGGATGATATTTTGGTTCTCCTTCTCCACACTTGTTTTCGCCCAGAGTAAGTCCATGATCACCATCTCCCGCCATATTAAAAGTACATAAACAGCAATAATGTCAATTTTTTGAGTCCCAAGATACCGATATGGCCCTACATATAAAAGCCCTTCCGACCGGCCCGGTTCATTCTTTGTATCGATTTATGGTTGATACATAACCTAGTTCGCAGTTGATAAGGCTAAATTCAGCTGCCTTTTTTGCAGTTGTTGAATGAAAATTTCCATCCGATTCTTGATACACGTAGTGCTATACTTCCCTTACTCTTTTAATTCAATTGATAACGAGTTGTGTCCTGACACTGCTTTTTAAAACATGCTCCATTGCGAACAGATAATCAGGAGGATGTTTAGTTTCATATGTCTCCTCTCTTTTGAGTTCTCTCTATAAAGTCTGAATCTTCTTAAAGTTTGATGAAAACAAGATGATTCTCATTTAACATGCTTAATGCATTATTGAGTAGCACTGCAAACATCAATCATAGTATTTGTTGACAAAATTTTCTCACGCAAAAAGGAACTTGATTTTTTGTTTGATTTGCAGAGGAGAATTTGATCACCAACTTATCTAGATTTGTTGTAATCGTGTGGGTTTTCGTGGTGCTGGTACTCACATCGAGTTATACTGCGAGCTTAACATCAATGTTGACAGTGCAAAAGCTAAAGCCTTCTGTCACAGATATAAGAGACCTCATACAAAGTAAGGAGTATGTTGGCTACCAGCAGGGTTCTTTTGTTCAGGATCTACTGAAGAATCAGAAATTTGATCCCTCCAAGTTAAAGGATTACAGCACGTTTGAACAGTATGACAAAGCCCTTTCCTCTGGAAGTAAGAATGGAGGAGTTGCTGCTATCATCGATGAACTACCGTACATAAACCTCTTCCTTGCCAATCCCACATATTGTGCTAAGTACACCATGGTAGCATTGGTAGGACCTATCTACAATATTGCGGGCTTTGGATTTGTAAGTCTCTCTCTCTCTCTCTCTCTCTCTCTCTCTCTCTCTCTCTCTCTGTATTGACTAGGGCAGTATCAAATATACCCTGAAAGATTCAAAAAACAGAATAAAAGCAGTACGGATTTGTGTATGAATGAAAGCAGCATAAAAGTCCATACCATTCGGATTTACATGTTAGGTGTGGATCCATGCTATATTTTAATATAGCCGGGCCGCCAGCTCTATATCCTCTAAAACATGTTAGGTGTGGATCTACTTGCAGGCATTCCCAAAGGGATCTCCCCTTGTACCTGATGTATCGAGAGCAATCTTAAATGTAACAAGGCAAGATGTAATGACGAGAATCAATGAAGAATGGTTGGGAGGAGGAGCTACTTGTGCGGAGCAAGATGGTGCCATGGTCACCTCTAACAGCCTCACGCTCGACAGTTTTAAGGGTCTTTTCATAGTTGCCGCCGTAGCTCCCCTTTTTGCTCTCATGTTATTCCTGTCAATCTTTCTATATGAGAACTGGGACACCTTAGCCTCTAAAAACTTTACAATCAGGGAAAAACGTATAGCGATAGCTAAATCTTTCCATGGAGAAAAAGCAAATTCATCTGATGCATCCAAGAGAAAACACCCCACAGGCGAAGGTATGGCAGTGCCTGCAGCAGCGACAATTGATTGTCCACAAAGTCCAGCAACAAGTGATTCTCAGATTGTTGAATTGATTTTCTCGCACGATGAAGGGCTTTCTACAACAGAAACCAGTACCCCAATTCACGAAATTATAGAAATTGTAGAAAGTAATGAAGAAAGATGATTTGATTGCAAGAAACGTGACCATCCTAATTTGCTTTCTTGTACAAGTTGAGCAAGATGTATGGACTGTAGATATCCATTTAGTTGGGAGGTATTTACCCATCTAATTTCATGATATCATGCACCACCAAATACTTTCTTTTATATATGTCCTCATGTTTGAACAATTTCTTTTAATTCTTTTAACCGGAGATCTTCCTTCGGTTCTAGTCAAGTACGGCAGCTTGAGGTCTCCTATTTCACTTTCACCAGCCATTGGGAACTCTAATCAACTTTCATTTAACGGCAGGCGAGAAAGGATAGCAAGAAAGGTTCTTTCATGCAATACCCAACGGGCTGTCAGTTTACCTAGTTTCAAAAGCCGAACCGCAATTGACCTCATTCATTGACCCAAAACCATTAGATAAAGTACTAATCGGGAGAGGGCAAAGGGCTAGAATTATTCTATTAATAGTAGGGCATTTTCCAAAGAGTGGGGTAGGTTAAAAACTAGAAGCAAGAGCTCGAACAGAAGCGCAGATGAAGCATCCGATTCAGCACCCGACGAAGCAGACGCTAGAGCAGCAACTCAAGAATCCGCAGACGCGGAAGTCTCAGCCGAACGAAACAAAGGCAGTAGATACCACAGGAGAATCAACCGAACCAGGATCAGCTGAAGAGGAATCATTCCCTGAGAAGAAGAGCAGCGCAGCTTGCTTTCACTATTTTTTTTTCGATTGAATCGCCCCCTCCATCTATAAAAGTTCAATGCAGGAACCTATGTCTATTAAGGATAAACCGTTGTAACGAGGTTGAATATCCTGTCTTCAAGAATGGTGTTCGCTACCCTCCCAGCCATCAACATATCGGCTTCCCGGGGCCGATGCTTCTCACATTCATCACGCGGGGTCTATCACTCTGTTTTCGCATCTATAGAGGTGCCCTTATGTTATTGTCTCTCGATCATTCGGTTTAGTTGTTCATCGGACCTATGATTTCAGGGATCGCTCCACTCCTTGTGCAAACGCTCTTTGCAGGTCTCCTTTGTTCTTGTGATGATGGCACCGAAAGGTCGGTAGAGCTACATAGAGGGCTGTGTGTCGGGCGATAGAGTCAAACTCGGCCTACTACGGCAAATTTCCTCGTTTCGCACACCATATGGGCTTTGGATATGGTTCATTCTAAACGGTTTGGCACCCGTCAACCATAGCCAAAGAAAGAAAACCAGAACAGCCGGTTCCGACCTTGAGGTCTATTCTCGTCTTTCCCCTTATGTACCGCCAAGCGGGATACAAGGAAGCGCCTTACTTTGAACATAAAGAATATCTATCACTCTTAACCTTCCGCTTTTTCGAATTCAAAAAAATAACAACAGAAACAAGAGAAAGAGGAAGTAATGTGGAGGTATTAGTGCAAGCGAGATTCAAGCAGTGCAACTCGCTAGATTTAAAAACGGAATTCAAGCTTCAAGCAGTGCTATAAGCTAGATTCATTCAAACTGTCTTTCCGGTTGGTAAGTTAACGAGAGCGGATCTTATGTAGAGCTATAAGAGCAGGCGAGCGAACAGGCACGCAGGCTTGATTCAAAAACATATCCCCGCCTTTCAAAATCTTCCTTTCTTATAGAGAGAACGGCGCTTTTCTCATAGCTAAGCTCGAAACGAAAGCAGGTCAAGCGGTAAGTCAAGCGAGAAAGCTTTGACTAAAAGCTCGTGGATTTCCATTGAGAAAGCGGTTCACGGTTCGGTCTCACTCGTGGATTTGATTCTGGAGTCTTGTGCTAGAAGCAAGCACTGATATAATTGCAGTAAAGCACGTTGAAAGCCTAAAGCTAGCAACGTAATGAGAAATAAAGCGGCAGGCAAGAGCAAGAAAGCAAGCCCTTTCGGAGTAAGCAAGCACGCGAGCCAGCGGATATTCTTCTTTCTATCTTTTTCTTTCTCTTCTCCTTCGACGGCTTCAGGGTAGCTCAAGTTCCGGAATTCCCGGGTGTTTTGCCCGTTGGACTTAATAAAGTTTGCTAGGTCCTTGCTTGCAACGTAAATAATCACGCTTTCTCCTTTACTTTTCCGGGAAGTCAGTATAGTTAGAGAAGAGGTATTCGCGTCCTCGCTAACCGCAGGAAAGATACGTTATCGAGCCGCTTCGGGACAAGCGCTAGCGAAGCGAAAAACAGATTGCAAACTTGATCTTTATGTGTCTTTGGTCGAGTTGGTCTTTGTTCAGTGAACCTTCCTTTATCCGAGATGTCGTGTTCGATCAATAGTTATATGCTTAACACATGCGAGTTGGTGAACTGCACCACTGCTTCGAAGGAACAAGGGACTATCAATGACGACTACCAAGTCCTACTGTGGAATGGATCGCTTTCTTGTTCACCTGTACAAGATTGCTTTCTGTGCGCGTACAGATCGACAGAGATACGTCGTAAGTAAGACCAGTGACCAATCAATCACGATAAGAGGATGTTCTCCAAAACCACAAGGGGAAGGGCTTCGATTCGATCCTTATTTAGCGTAGTTGAGATTGACTCTCCTTGTTGGTACAACTAGAGATGAGATTAAGCTTTCACCAGTCAAATGTCAATGGTGCGGCACGTACTTCATTGATCTTAGTGCCTGTAGTTGGCCTATTATGCTTAGTAGTGAAATGATGAAAGGGAAATCCAAGCCCCCGAACTCCACTTCCCGATGTTGACATCAGTTATCACGGATGTTGGGGACAGCGGAAGAGTGAGTGGATGTGTGATTACAAGAAGAGTACGAAGAAAAAATGAGAAAAGAGAAAGTAATTTAAGGTGTTGGATATTTCATTCAGTTGAGGGCTGTGGTACAAAATCTGCTTTGGCTATTACAAGTAACCTTCTGCTACGGCACAAAGGCTTTGATCTAATTTTTAGATAGCTGGTCGGTTGCTATCTAGCTGCTCTCACTAAACCTTTATTTATACTTACAATTGGAAGCACCTAGAACAATTCTATCCTTTGCCGGCTTGACTTTTACAATTACCAAGCTGATTAGGAAGTTGAACCATTACAATGAACTTATCTTTTTGACTGACCATTCATGAACCCAACTTTCCAGATTATTCCACTCAAATTATCTCTTAGGAAAAATACAAATTAACTTCCAACACCCCCTCTTAATTTGTAATTTTCAGTTGCTTCTTGAATTTATCAAACTTTTCGGTAGTTACCGCCTTTGTGAGGATGTCAGCAGGTTGATCATTTGTGTTGATGAATTCTAGATAGATTTCTTCTTTATTCTCCAAATCTCTGATGAAATGATGCCTTAGCTCAATGTGTTTTGATCTTGCATGAAACACGGGATCTTTCGTCATGGCGATTGCGGACATATTGTCACAATGAATGGTAGTCGGCTGCTGCTGCGATTGCTTCAAATCAGAGAGAATTCGCCTCAGCCAAATAGCTTCACAAGCCGCATCCGTTGCTGCAATGTACTCAGCTTCGGCAGAGGATAATGCAACAGTCTTTTGCTTCTTTGAGCACCAAGAGATCAACTTTGTGCCAAGACAAAATAAATATCCCGATGTGCTTTTTCTGTCATCCAATGAACCTGCCCAATCGATATCAGTAAATCCAACTAGCTTATTGTCCTCTTCCTTCTCATATAAAAGTCCATGCATATTTGTTCCTTGAAGATACCTCAACACCCTTTTTGCCGCTGCATAATGAAGCTTGCTAGGCTCGTTCATGAACCTGGAAATCATACTTACTGAATGCATAATATCCGGCCTTGTATTGGTGAGACAAATCAAAGAACCAACAAGGCTTCTAAAGGATTTTTGATCCACTCTTTCAGCACCATCATTTTGCTGCAACTTCTCATTCAAAGCCATTGGCGTTGAAACTGGTTTGCACTTGTCCATCTTAAACTTTTTCAACAAATCTCCAGTGTACTTTCCTTGAGAGATAAAAATCATCCCATTTGATTGCTTCACTTGGATGCCAAGAAAATACTTTATAAGACCCAAGTCAGTCATCTCAAATTCTCTTTGCATTTTCTTTTTGAAATCTTCAACCATCTTCATACTTGTGCCCAAATAGATCAAGTCATCTACATATAAGCAGACTATGAGAAAGTCTTTCATCCCTTCATACTTGACATAGAGTGATGGTTCACTTGGGCACCTTTGAAATCCATTTTGACTAAAGTATCCATCAATTCTGCTATTCCAAGCTCTAGGAGCTTGTTTCAAGCCATAGAGTGCCTTTCGAAGTCGGTATACTTTGTCCTATTTTCCTTTAACCTCATACCCCTGTGGCTGCTCAACATACACTTCCTCTTCGAGTTCTCCATTGAGAAAAGCTGATTTTACATCCAACTGAAACACTTTTAGTTCCAATTGTGCTGCCAAAGCAAGGACAGTCCGAATAGTCTCCATGCGAGCAACCAGTGCAAAAGTTTCATTGAAGTCGATTCCGGGCTGTTGAGAATAGCCCTTTGCCACCAGTCTTGCCTTGTGCTTTTGAATAGATCCATCTTCTTTGAATTTAGTCTTGTAGACCCATTTTAATCCAATCACTTCTTTTCCCTCTGGCAAGTCCATAAGCTCCCAAGTTTTGTTCTTTTCGATGGTGTAATTTCTTCATCCATCGCCAATCTCCACACTTTTTCTTTGGAGGCTTCTTCAAAATGATGTGGTTCACAAGCAAAAAGAGCCATATCACATTGTTAGATTGTATTAGCATCTTGTAATGAGACATGTCTCATGTGGTTAGAATGTAGTAGCTAGGGTGCTATTTGTTAAATTCTTTGTACATAAGGGCACTTTAGTCATTTGTATTGTAGGGCAGTATATATTCCCTTTTCTCTGTTAATGGAAGTAAGGAGAAAGATTCTAACGCTCAATTCTTTCTCTCTCTAAATTCGTTCATGGTATCAAAGCATCACGATCTAGGGCACCAGATCTTTTTCCACCTGGACTCTCGCCGACTACCGGCGACCTCCGGCGAACTTCGGCGAACCTAGGTTGTTCTCGTTTGAGGTCTTTCTACCTCCAGTTGAACTCGTTTTGAGTGTTTTCTGGTGCCGATTGGGTATTTTTTCTGCTGCCCATTGCTTCCAAGATCTGGTATGTGCTCGTTTTTTATGTTTGTTGCTGTTGATCATTTCTGTAAGCTTCTGCTATCGCCTCTTTGCTTTTGCTGAGCTGTTTGAGTAGTAGTTCGCTGGGTTCTTTTGATTGCCCGTGAGTCGACTTTTTTTGAACGTACAAGAGGATTTTTGGACTTCATCTATAACTTGCAATATAGTCTGAAGGGTTTGTGCCTCTATGTATTCGGGGTTTGCAGTTTATTGTTAGGGCAATTTCGTAGTCCCTGTTTGGGAGCTGTTTGGATTGTATTTGCCTTCCTCTGCCATTGTTGGGTACCGTTCTGCACTATACGTACGGGATTGTTTCGAGCTATTTGGCAATTGACGGTATGTCGGAGGATCACAAGAATATTCCTGTTGGTACTCTTTCTCAGAGGGAGTTACAAACTCTCAGGCGCCTACTGGCTAAGCTTGATACTCTGTCTTCCATAGCTTCTATTTCCACTACCTCCTTTGCTCACACAGGTATCCAACCTAGTGCATCTACCACCACTTCTTCTCTTCCTTGGATAATAGATTCTGGTGCTACGGATCATATGACAGGTTGTTCATCCTTCTTTGACTCCTACTCTACATGCTCTGGTAAGGACAAAGTTCGAGTAGCTGATGGATCCCTATCTGCTATTTCAAGGAAAGGTTCCATTCGCTACTCACCTACCTTACCCCTTTCTTCCGTTCTCCATGTTCCAAATTTTACTACTAATCTTATATCTGTTAGTAGTATCACACAATCTTTGAATTGTTCAGTAACATTTTTTCCCACTCATTGTGTCTTTCAGGAACTGGGAACGGGAAAGACGATTGGTACTGGTAGAGCTCAGGATGGCCTGTATTTTTTGGAGTATGTGCCTTGTTCATCTCTTACACCCTCCTCCATGGGTCATGCTCTTGAGGTGGATACGGGTTCAGCTCTTCCTTTATTGCATCAGTGGCACCGTAGACTTGGCCATCCTTCTTTTGGTGTTTTGGAGAAACTTTTTCCTACTTTAACTAACCGATGTTCTAGAAGTAGGTTCTTTTGTGAAGCTTGTGAACTTGCGAAACATAGACGTTCTTCTTATACTCCGGTTCATCAGAGGAGTGCTTCTCCTTTTATGGTTGTCCACACTGATGTCTGGGGTCCTTCCCCCATTACCTCTATTTCTGGTTATCGCTATTTTGTTACCTTTATTGATTGTCATTCTCGTATAACTTGGGTGTATCTACTCCGAGCAAAAAATGAAGTTTTCTCATGCTTTCAGTCTTTTCATAAGATGGTGCACACACAATTTGATACCAACATCAAGATACTTCGTTGTGACAATGGGACTGAATATATGAACGGTCCCTTCAAGTCATATCTTGATGGCAATGGCATTCTTTTCCAAACTACTTGTGTGGGCACACCGCAGCAAAATGGAGTTACGGAAAGGAAGAACCGGCATCTTGCTGAGGTGGCTCGCTCTCTTATGTTTACTATGAATGTTCCTAAACATTTTTGGGGCGAGGCCATCCTTACAGCTTCTTATCTTATTAATCGAATGCCCTCCAGTGTTCTTTAATTCCGGACTCCCTTGGATTTCCTTCCTGGTAACTTTCGGGTCTCTACTCTTCCTCCTAAGGTTTTTGGTTGTGTTTGTTATGTGCATGCTCCTCACCACCCCGGTGGAAAGTTAGATCTTAAAGCTCGTAAATGCATTTTCCTTGGCTACTCTCCCACTCAAAAGGGGTATCATTGCTATGACCCTCTTTCTCGAAAGAAATTTGTTTCAATGGATGTCACCTTTTGGGAACACCAACCCTTCTACCCTCTCTCGTCCCCATCTCTTCAGGGGGAGAGTTCTAGTTCTAGAGGGGAAGAGATGTTGACTAGAGGGGAAGAGATGTTGACACCTTGTGATTTTGACTTGTGGTACTCTCCCCCAACTGTTGGTGAGGGGGAGAATATTATTACAGGGGATAACATTGGTGAGGGGGAGGAGGCATCTCCCAGCCTTAGTAATCCTGAAGGGGAGAGAGAGGAACCTGAATCTGGAGAAAGAGTAATGCCGGATGCAAGAGAAAGATTGGACAGACCTGAGTTAAAAACTTTCACTCGCAAGAAAAAGGGCCAACCTGGTGCATTACCACAGTACCAATCATCATCACCAGTTCTAGTTCCTGACGCTTCAGCTGAGTCTTCTGGTAAATCTCCTTCCTCTATATCCCTTCCTTTTGATGATCTTGATGTGCCTATTGCTCATAGAAAGCCAGTTCGAACACATAAAGTGCCGGCTCGATTATGTACCCAACATTCCATTTCGCAATTTGTTTCATATTCTCGTCTGTCACCTTCGTACTCTACCTTTCTTTCTTCTCTTTCTTCTATACCTATTCCACAGGGTTGGAAGGAAGCTTTTGAAACTCCTAAGTGGAATGAAGCTATGGTAGAGGAGATGAAGGCCTTGAAGAAAAATGGCACCTGGGAGTTAATGTCTCTTCCTCGGGGAAAGAATGCAGTGGGATGTAAATGGGTGTTCACGGTTAAGCATAAAGCTGATGGCACTGTTGAGAGGTACAAGGCAAGATTGGTTGCCAAAGGCTATACTCAGACATATGGCATTGACTATGAAGAAACCCTTGCTCCAGTGGCCAAGATGAACTCTATTCGCACCTTGTTGTCCTGTGCTGCTACTCTAAACTGGCCACTTCAACAGTTTGATGTGAAAAATGCTTTTCTTCATGGTGATTTGGAAGAAGAGGTGTATATGGATATACCACCTGGTTTTTCTTCCCCTATCACTGAGGGCAAGGTGTGTAGGTTGAAGAAGGCTCTCTATGGCTTGAAACAATCACCAAGAGCGTGGTTTGACAGATTTCTCAAGGCCATGTTGAGACTTGGATACACGCAGAGTCATGCTGATCATACTATGTTCACCAAGAGGAGTGATGGTAAGATTGCCATCCTTATAGTTTATGTGGATGACATAATTATGACAGGTGATGATGTGAATGAGCTTCAGATGCTTAAAGTTCTTCTTGCCAAGGAATTTGAAATTAAGGAGCTGGGGGCGATGCAATACTTTCTTGGCATGGAGGTGGCTAGATCTGAGAAAGGGATCTTCATTTCCCAAAGGAAATATATTCTTGACCTCTTGGAGGAGACAGGGATGCTGGGGTGCAAGCCCGCTGACACTCCTATTGAGGTCAATCATCATCTTGGCAGCGTGGGAGAGCATGCGGATAAGGAAAGATATCAGAGACTTGTGGGTTGTCTGATATACTTATCCCACACACGTCCAGATATTTCTTATGCGGTGGGAGTTGTCAGTCAATTTATGCATGACCCTCGTTCTTCTCACCTTGATGCTGTTTATCGTATCTTGAGGTACCTAAAATCCTCTCCAGGCAAAGGTATTTTGTTTTCAAACCATGGTCATTTGAGGTTGGAATCCTTCACTGATGCAGACTGGGCAGGATCTATTGATGATAGACGTTCTACCTCTGGCTATTGCACTTTCCTTGGTGGGAATTTAGTTACGTGGAGAAGCAAAAAGCAATCCGTGGTAGCGAGGTCAAGTACAGAAGCTGAGTACAGAGCCATGGCACATGGTGTTTGTGAGCTTTTATGGCTTCAAACTTTTTTGCATGATTTGGGAATTGTTGATCACAGTCCTATGAAGCTGTACTGTGATAACAAGGCTGCTATCAATATCGCTCATAACCCTGTTCAGCATGATCGGACAAAGCATATAGAGATTGATAGACACTTTATCAAAGAGAAGCTGAGCAGTGGTGTAATATGCATGCCTTATGTGAAATCCGAGGACCAATTGGCTGATGTGTTTACTAAAGGTCTTAGTAGTAAGGTGTTTCACCATATCCTCTCCAAGTTGGGCATGATTAATATCTATGCACCAACTTGAGGGGAGTGTTAGATTGTATTAGCATCTTGTAATGAGACATGTCTCATGTGGTTAGAATGTAGTAGCTAGGGTGCTATTTATTAAATTCTTTGTACATAAGGGCACTTTAGTCATTTGTATTGTAGGGCAGTATATATTCCCTTTTCTCTGTTAATGGAAGTAAGGAGAAAGATTCTAACGCTCAATTCTTTCTCTCTCTAAATTCGTTCACACATGATTCATAAATGTCTCTCAAAGAACGCACCTTTCTTGGTGGTGATTCCGGACTATCTTGACTTGAGGAACTTGTGGCTGGAAATCTTGTAGGAATTGAAGTTGGACTTGAATGCTCTGGCTGCTCCTCCTGGCTTGTTGTTGATTCATATGTCATTGGTGCTTGAGAAGTGTTTCCTTCCCAGCTCCAAGCTGCCATTTCATCGAATACCACATATCTCGAAACAACCAGCTTGTTTGTTATTGGATTGAACAACCGATATCCTTTTGACTCATCACTGTAGCCAATAAAGATGAGCTTTTCACCTTTCTCATCAAACTTTTCTCTGTCTTTGGATGGAATTAAAGAATATGCGATGCAGCCAAAAACTCTCAAGTGATCAATCACCGGCTTCCTTTTATTCCAAGCTTCAAATGGAGTCTTGTTGCGAACAGCTTTTGTGGGAGATCGATTGAGGATATAAATTGCTGAATTAACAGCCTCGGCCCAAAACTTGTTGGGTAATCCTTTGCCCTTTAACATGCTCCTAGCCATCTCCGCAATGGTCCGATTTTTCCTCTCCGCAACGCCATTTTGCTGCAAACTTCTTCTAATAGTGAGCTGCCTCTGAATTCCATTTTCTTTGCAATAGTCCATGAATGGAGATAGATAAATTCTCCTCCTCGGTCAGTCCGAAGAGTCTTAATTTCATGCCCACTCTGTTTTTCTGCAAGAGCTTTAAATTGAAGAAAAGCAGAAAATGCCTCAGACTTTTGAGTAAGAAAGAAAATCCACATCATACATGTATAATCATCAACAAAGAGAATGAAGTATCTTTTATCGGTGAGAGAGGGAGTCCTTGTAGGACCATATATATCAGAGTGAACTAGCTCCAATGGGGCTTTTGCTCTCCAAGAAGTTTTAGGAAATGGAAGTCTATGCATCTTCCCATAAATGCAACCTTCACAAATTTGATTTGTTCTTTCGATTTGAGGGAGTCCAATCACCATGTTACTTTGCTTGAGTAAATGCAGCCCTTTAATATTCAAGTGACCATATCTCAAATGCCACAAGAAAGTATTATCAAGACTTTCACTTTTGAAGGCAATTTTCTCGTCAAGTGGCATAACAAGTCGAAATACTTTGTTTCTGCTCATTTCAACAATTGCCACTGTGACATTATTCTTCTTATCAAAAATTCTGCATTTTCCATCATCAAAAATTACGGAAAAGCCTTTTTGCAAGAGTTGTCCAACACTTAAGAGATTTTGAGTAAGATTTGGAACATAAAGGACATCACCAATAAGCTTACTATTACCTCCCTTTGTGCGGACAGAAATTACTCCTTTGCCTTCAGCACTTTGCAGCTTTCCATCTCCAAGTTTCACTTGCGAAGCAAAGTTCTGATCAAGCTCCACAAAGATATCACGATTCCCTGTCATGTGGTTGCTGCACCCACTGTCCAAGTACCAAACATCCTGAGATTCTTGCTGGACATTCATGCAGGAAAAAAGTAGTTCGGGCTCATTTGTCGTGAAATTTGCTTCAGCACTTTCCTTTTTTTGTTGAAACCAGCAATCCCTTTGAGAGTGATTAGGATTTCTGCATTTCTTGCATTTGAATCGACAATCTTTTGTTTGGTGATTAGACCTTTTGCAAATGCGGCAACTAGAGTTGTAATTATTAGATCTTTGCTGCGGATTACCAGATCTTTGTTGCTGATTATCAAGAAAAAAACCACAAAGACGGAAGGAAGGAAGGAAGGAATTGATGAGATTGGTCTCTTCTAATCTTATAGCTTTCATTATTCTTTCGCAATATTATTACATGGGAAAGCACTGCTCACTACTCCATTACTGGAATTTAGCAACAATTATGTAAAAAATGGTATTTCATGGTCACTGGAATTTGTTGATGGTGTTTTTTCTGCTCCATTGCCTGTTTAAAATTGAGTTAACTTAATTAAGCTTTGTCAACTACTTGTTTACCAATGTTTGAGCTATTGTGGGCCCGTTTAGTGACATAGGATAGGACCCTTAGCATTCACTCTCAATCCTCGCGCCATGCTCCCCTCTTGCGAATTTTTATAGTTTGGAATATTTCTAAAGACTCTTTGACACAATCACGCACGTGCATTATGTGAATTTTGTTGTGAGCACCGGTAAACTGACAATTGGGAATTGATGAGAGTGGTCTCACTGCCATTGAGGATTGAAGTTTTGAATCTTATTTGCAGTTTGGTGGGATGTGATAGTCAATTTGGGCGACAAAAATTAATTTAATGTATGAAAACTACACTTCCACTTTGTGCTTTTGCTTTGTTAGCCAAAACTTCTATGTATGGAATAAATTCCAGTTGATAGCCCATCCAATGAGTTAAATCAGTTAGTGCATGAAGGTACCTCAGTTGTATTTCTATTTTATCTTTCTGAGCCCCCAACAGTGTTTTTACTCGACCGCTATAAGTTCACCACTGTATTTTTACTTCATATCCTTGGGGGGACATCTATGGAAGGATCCGTAAAGATGGGCAGGTCGTGGAAGAAGTTGCTTAGGACCTGTATGTACCTTCACGATTGAATCATCACAAGGTTCGTACTCTTTATATTTGGTGGTTGTTATGTCTGCAATTTCTATTTAGCCAACCCTCTCTGAATTTGCATCAGAGTTCAGCAGGTGTATTAGTTCTAAGAGACAAGTACAAACATGGTGATCCCTGAATAAGTTTGGACTACTGTTTTGAACCTGGAAGAGGAAGTTGGTGCTGCTGTTTCGGGTTGCTGTTCCGGACTCGGGGGTTGCTGCTGTTTCGGGTTGCTATTCTGGTTTAGGCATGCTACTGCTTTTTTATTTATGAATTATGAAACTTTTTTCGTTGTAATATCAGACTTGGTGGTATGGAATTTATTTTCAGACAGTTTCCATTGTTGTTTTCAGCTATTTAATGGGTTGATTGAGTCTATTTTTGTGAGTTGCTTTAACGGTTGTTGATTCTCCGGGGACTAGTTAAGGATTTGAGTTTTAATGACATTGCTAATAACTATGTTATGGGTTGTTTTGTGTGCCAAATCTACCAACTGCTTTGCGATTTTGTGTAACTTTTTTGGAAAGTATTTAGATGCTCAAGGAAGAATTGAAATTTGAATCAAATCCGTACTGCTGTTGCGGTTTGATTTTGGTCAAGTTGGGTATGAATAAAGGTCAGGTTTTGGTTCTCAGCTTCTTAAAACCATTCAAAATGGTTCAGATTCCTTTTTTTATATTTTTTTTGATCGGCCATTCCTTTTTTTATATTACCGGATGTCTGGGCCAGTTTGTGCGCACCTTAAAAATTTAATAACCTTGAAGTTAATAGCTAGGCAAACTCTCCAATGACCCCAAGGTTTGAAATGTTTGGCCTACATCGGATTCAAACATGCGACCTCATGAAGAACAATAAAACATGGTTCAGATTCATATAACAAGATATCAGGACTTACATATTTGAATGCTATTTTGCTTGGCCAACAGTTACTAAAACATTGATAAGAGGACTTCTATTGTTCTGGAGTCTTTTTACACCATTACCAGAAGAAAAGAAGTAAGCCAAACAAAGGTAGTTTAGTTGAACTATAGTGAAAGATTTGGGAGCAGAAGACATATGGGTTGATGTCTCATCTGTTTGGAGCTCAGGCCGTTGAACTTCAAATTATAATCTTCCATATCAGGCTTGACTAAACAACACAACTCACTTTCTCTCAATCGAAACCAGAAACGAAAAACCGAAAAGAATTCAACTCTGAACTACTCAAACAGGAAACATGACACTGTTTAGTCCTCAGCATACAGCAGAAAAACCAACCAGTTCGCCGATGAACTTATTTCATCTAGACATGGCTGAACAGAACCAAAAAGAACACCAAACACTATTTCTCCCTATGAACAACGAACAAAAAACAAAAGAATGAAAAGGGAAAATGACCACTACTATGTCACCATATGGGCCCTGGTGTCTGATTTTCCTCTTCCGCAACCGAAACAATGTCTTCCAGACTCAATGACATTCCACAAGAGAAACTGAGACTCGGCTTCAATCTCGACATGACAAACATCTCTGCCTTATTGTTCAAAATCGGCGAAACCTTCCTCACAGAAGGCCTCGCCAAGCTATCAGGATTCGCGCAGCTCAAGCCCAGAACCAAAAGCTTCTACATCTACCCCTCCTCAAACTCCCCCTTTAGCCTCTCATCTGCCGCCTCAATCACCTTCCCTTCTGAATACAACTACCACACCCAATCAACTAAATTCACCATCTTTTGGCAACAGTTTTCTAAATCGATCAGCCTCTTTCTGCATGCCACATCAAGAATCACAACTCTATAGCTGAAAACATCGGTTCTCTAAGTTACAGTCGACACAAGGCTCTCTTGTCATGATCCATCAACCTAGCTAATCCAAATTCACCAAGCCTCGGGTAGAAACTCGCATCTAGTATTATGTTGCTAGTCTTTATGCCTCTGTGAATCACAAGTGGCTCACATTCTTGATGCAGGCCAACCCAACTGCAATATTGTAACTATGGGGGATTCCCCTCTTCAGATTCTTGGTACAGGAATTTATCAAGACTCCAATTGGGCCTAAACTCATAAAAAAGTAGCAATTCTCCCTTCTAAGCAAACCAGCCTTGGAGCTGAACAAAGTTATTGTGCCTTGAGCAAGCGATAATCGACAATCCCGCAATGAACCCTGTTTTTCCTGTTAATTTCATCACATGATCAATATGATTTGTTAGGAACATATATTGTAAATTGTAATCACAGAATCGATACTACCAACAGAAAACCAAATCAGCAATTCGCATGCATCATTGCATCTATCATCAATATATTGTAAAAAAAGATATTCAATATGATAAATGTCATGTCCCCTAAAAATAGGAAGATGTTTTTACGTTTGAAACTAGTAGTGGTCTCACTATTTCAATATAAAGCATGGCTCTCGTTTACAATCCAGGAGAAAGAAAGAGACGACTCTCCATCAAACAAACATCATAAATAACTTTAGCACATACCCAAGGCGGATCGTCTTCGGAAACACACACAAAAATTGCTTGCTTGTGGTCTCCTTGAATTCAGTGATTGATAAGTACATTGCCTTATCAAGAACACAAGCATAACGGATTGCTGTTACTTCAGCTTGTACAACAAAAGAAGCAAAAATGTTCCTCGCAAACCAGTCACAAGCTTACCTTTCCAATCTCGAAACAATCACTGCTTTTGAGGCAGCCAAATCATCCTTTTTCATGGCTGCATCACAAGTAATTTTAAAACGCCCCCTATCACCATTTCTCCCCATTAACAATCTCTCTTTGCTAACTAGAAACAGATGCGCAATCAGCCTCTGTTACAGAAAGGAAATCTAGCCTTGAAGAGGATGCCTTCTGGATAAACTGTAGAGGGTCTAAACTATTTTGTGGCTGAAATTGTTAGCAAAGACAGATTGGGTCGAGCCTTGAAGAGGATGCCTTCTGCATTGAACACTGCTGTGTCTTAACAGATTTGATCTTGAAGGACTCCAGACACGATATCCCTGCCCTTGATGAGACTAGACCAAGGCTAAACCCACGAAGCCATGGCTCCTCTAGCTGCCACCAAGAAGCCAGAGTTTGGGTAATAGTTCCTTTCATCATTCGAGCCCGGTATGCATTCGGGAATTTATGAGCCTCCACCCTTGTCGAGCAAGAAGAGCATTATCGAAAGCCGTGTGAAGTCTGTAAACCCCATTCCCCCACATGATTTTGGCAAAGGCATAGCTTCCCAACTAAGCCAATGGATGCCCAAAGCCTCCAGATCCCCCTTCCACCAGAAATTGCTAATAATAGAGAGTTTAACTTATCTCAAAGCTTTTGGTGGAGGGAAAAGCAGGCCATACAAAAAGGTCCAGTTATTATATTTATATGCAGAACTAATCAGGGCAGCATGCACCCCTAGAGACATCAAACAAGATATTCTCATTGTATTTTCACGAGACTTTGTTACGATGAATAATGGTCGAATACTGTTTTGCTTACCCTAAAGCTAACATCAATAGCAGGACTTACATTGTTCCGGAGTCTTTCTACACTATTACCAGAAGAACAAAGTAGTAGGCCAAAGAAAGGTAGTTTAGTTGAAGTATAGCGGAAGATTTGTGAGCAGACAAATAGTTCAATGTCTCATTATGTTTTAACTAAGGCCATTGAACTACAAATTACAATATTCCCTATATGGCTTAACTAAACGACACAACACGATTTCTCAAACAAAATTCAAAAAGAATGAAAAGTTCAACTCTGGACTACTCAAAACAGGAAACATGACATCAACTTTCTTCTTCCCCGTGAGAATATTATCCTCAATATCCTAAGCAAACTGAGATTAGGATGCAATATAGAAGTACTGATGTCCATCTAAGCATATTTTCCACTCTGAACAAATAGAACACAGAAGAGAAGACAAAAAACAGGCCAAACTATAGTGGAAGACCAGACCAATAGCTGTTTAGTCCTCAGCTTACAGCAGAAAATCAAACAGTTCAATGTAATTTGCTTCGAACTCAGGTGGCCTATGAACTTGTTTCATCTAGACATGACTGGATAGAGCAAAAAAAAAAACACCCAACCAAACACTAGTATTTCTCGCTATGAAAACAAGCAAAAACAAAAGAATGAAAAGAATCGAACTCTACATTAGTGCCAAAAGAAAACACGACCACTACTAACCAGAATTAATCAACGGAGAAATTTATTCATTCCAAGAGTAGCGCAAGACAAGGAGGGAACTTCACCGGAATCTCTGTTACTGGTTCTTTGCTAGGGACTCCCTGGCTAGCCTTTGCCAACATCTGCCCCAAAGCAATAGACACCGGAAATGCAACAGCATTTCCTACCTGTATGTACCTGTCATATTCATGAAGACAAAATATATCAGATACCAACAAGGAAAAACTGCAACGAGGAAATTTTTATCGTTGTTGACAACATGCAACTATGGGTCAAAGCGATTAAAGGAAAAGACATAAAAGAAACGGAGGCCAAACCAAAAACGAAGAATTCTTAATTACTCAAGGCTAACAAAGAACAATTGAGAACACAAGCATTCCAATCTCATTTCGCAATCATCCATCTTATCAGATAATTAATCATAAGCATAAGTTATTCTTACTAAATAAATATTCAAAGTTACAATTGCTAAATAAATAGGTTCCTATTCAATACCATCTTCAATTTTTTGTCTCATCCGAGACCTTTTCATTCCCTAGCAATTTCTGAATCAATTCAAGCAAGAACTACAAAAAGAAGGAAGGGATGCAAAGAATACCTTTCTTTGACACCCCCACATAGCCTGTACTAGTCGGGAAATCCTTGTAACCGAGCGTTTTCACGCACAGTACACTCTATCTTGCTTTGGATGAAGGATACACTATCCAAAGAATTTGTATATTTAACCAAGTTAGTATTTTCGTCAAAATTTCAAAAGATTTTTTGAAAGATAAAGGATGTGAAGGGCTAAAACCTGGTTGTGAGGTTCTGCTCTTGTTACTACAGTATGCACAAATTCATCCCACCACAAGCGACCAAACAGCCTGCATTATTTAGCTGGTATGTTACAAAACATGGAAAACCAAGCAACATAATATAATTAGAATCTGTGAACACAAATACACATACTTCGTTGATGTCCCATGGACAAATGATAGAGCATAATCCGGCACCTGTTTTCGTTCATTCAAGATTATCTTACAAGAATTATGACGAATGTAAAAATGAAAAAGAGATTTTTGCAACCAACAATGCAAAGCAATACCAGAGGTTTTCCAGAACTGACTGTCAGTCCAATTGATGGGTCCAATTTCGCCTTCTTGTTAGGGCCCACCCGAACTGACTGCCAGTCTTTCAATTGATGGGTCCAATTCCGCCTTCTTGTTAGGGCCCACCCGAACACCAGGTAAGTCCCTATAGTTAGCTCCCTATGAAAACACATTAAGAACAATAACCACAAATACATAACCATAGCTAATCTTTATGAAGCTTTTGAATTAGCACAACAAAGGATGAAAGAGCTAACCTTTCTTTTTGGTATAAGGCAAACTCTTTCATAATCATCCTTATTCAGTAGATAATTAAGGTCTATGATCATACAACATATCCTTTTGCCATGCACTATTTTCACCATTCAAAGACAGAAATAGATCTGCTTAGCACAAAATGAAAGAATACACTCACAATATAAAGAGAAAAGAGAGAGAGAGAGAGAGAAAACAAATAGTGCAACCCAACTTGCTCAATAGTGCAATCAATCAATTTTGCTGGTGTCCCTAGTACAACACAGCAAGAGTTGTCTCAGTCATTGGGCATTCTTGTGGGACAACTTCCAGTGCAGTATTTGGGGGTACCCTTAGTAAGTACTTGGCTAACTTCATCTAACTGTGCTGTCTTGAAAGAGAGGATTTTGGAGAAAATTAATAGTTGGACCCAGAAATTTCTTTCGTATGGAGGAAGGGCCCAACTAGTTCAATCAATTCTCTTTAATATCCAGAGTTACTGGAGTGCTACCTTTATTTTGCCTCAGAAAATTATCAAGGAGATTGAGAGTTTGCTTTGTGGTTTCTTATGGTCTGGAAGCACACTTGTTACAGCCTAGCATTTTCATTTATCTAATTAGTCATATTGCCGTTATTAATTGGTGATATGATTGAGTACCAATTAATTACTTTGCGAGCGCTATGGATATTGTTGTCACGATTGTAATATTTGGGGTGTGAGATTGATTTTGGAGTAAAAGGTTGTTGTTGATTGGATGCTACTGGACAGTGGTGTTGGTGGGAGGATAATTGCCGTTTGTTCACAAGGATTATTTACCTTCCATGCTATTGACCGAGAAGGCTGGAGGTGATTTGGTTTATTGTGATTTCGTGTCTTATAGTGGGCTGTTGTGGTGGAGGTTGGTGGATTAATAAGAAGGTTAATGATTAAGAAAGTGCAAACTAGAGTTTAGGTACAGAAGGTTTGACATGGTGCGTAAATGGAAAAAAAAGAAGAAGGAAGAATTAGTTGGACTTACGTTAGAGTTTTGGGTTACTGTATTTGTCTCAGACTTTAGGTAATTTAATCCTAAGTTTATATAATTGTTTGTTTTAGGCAGCCCGACCATGCTATAGTTGGTATTATACTTGATACAGTTGGTGATCATATAATCCTTGTGTTCAGGTTAGCCTCTTTTGGCGTTGTTTGATCGCATTAGTCCTTTTGGACCCAGGTGAGTAGTTAAGTTTGTTACGTATATTCGAAAGTTCCCTGTGTCCCTTAAAAGTATTTCCTTCAAAAATTTATATGAATGTTATTCGGAGACTCAAAACTGTTTATAAGTTGTTCTATAAATTGGCATGCGATGAATTTTCTGAGATCAATTGATAATATTCTTTTTGGTGAGATCTTGGTGGATATTAATGGGAACATTTATTTCGGAAGTTCAGGAAAATTATTCCTTCTCGTGTTGGTGACCCTGGCCATTGAGGAAAAGACCGTGTTAGGCCGGTGACCCTAATGCTCAACGGCTTTCTTTCGCCGGATCGTCTTAGGGAAAAGTACCACGGGCTGCCAACCCTGATGACTCTAAGTTCGATATTGGATCCAATTTTGATGAGATTTATTTTGGCCATGGTACTATTTCATTGTGGTTCCCCATGGTTGATGAAGTTAATGTTGTGATCACCACTAAGAATATTTATTGGTTAAATGCTTCATTGATTAATTTATTATTCTAATGGACACCTCGTATGCCAAATTATGATTTAATGGTAAATTATTTTAATTCCCGCTTTCAACTTTATTTAATATACATACTTGCTATTCACTGAGCTTGTCAGTTGACGGATTTATTCCAACTTCTTTTTCAGGCAAGTTGGGGAGTTAGGCAAGGGCTCTGGCGGCACCTAGGATTCTTTTGTTTGACCTCCTTAGGGTGTCTCATTCTAATTTTATTTTAATAAACGCTTCCGCATTGAAAATAATTGTCAGATAACAAATTCTTTTTTTATTATTGGACCACTGGATATTGTTTGGTTCATGGGATGGTTATACCCCATGTTTATGATTGAGACACATTTTGGCTTTGGATTTGATTAATAACAAAAAAAGCGATCATTTGATTTTCAGTTACTTTGATTTATTAGGCTGCGTGTTACATGGGTTAGCCTCATGGTTTACGGCCGGTCACTTCTCATTTTTGGGGTGTGACAACACTGGTGCTAAGGTTGGCTAGGCCAACCTTTGTGTCCCAAAGAATGAGGGAGGCTTGGGTTTTAGATCCATTAAAGAGTGGAACAAAGCTGTCAACATGAAGCATCTCTGGGCCATCGGTCAAAAAGCTGATACGTTATGGGTTAAATGGGTTCATGTTTATATCTTAAGAGGTCAGAGTATGTGGGGGGGTTCAGATTCCTTGTGAGGCTTCTTGGGAGATAAGAAAATTGCTGAAGCTGAGGGATACTTGCCAAGAGTGGATTAGGTATGTCATTGACTCATTGGTATTGCACACACTTTAAAAAAACTCTATGTCCAAATCCGTGTAAAGCGCACAAACCCAGATTAGTTTTGATATATATACACACATTTATATATCTTTACACAGAGTTATATGCATAAAGCCATCAATGGGGCCCAAACCGCACTCCAGAGCTTCAACGGGAAAGGAAAAGCAGTGAAAGTGAACTAAAATGGTAAATGCATACCTCTGCATTCTTCATTCCACTCTTGATGTTCCATATTCAGTCTTGATCGAGCAGATTCATGCAAACATTTCCCAGATTATGAAAATAGAGGCCGGGGCACACGCGATGCGTGTGCAAGTCGGATTTTCACAACATTTTTGTAAAAATGCTTTCCATTTATTGTTTGTTCAAATTTTCATAAATGTTGTGAAAATTCAACTTGCACACGCATCGCGTGTGCCCCGGCCTCTAGTTCCAATAAAGAGGCCGGGACATACGCGATGCGTGTGCAAGTGCAACAGCCTTCATAGAGAAGGCACAGCCACACTCACATCTCAAGAGTCTCTTTATTGGCCAGGCACATGTGTTGCTTAAGAAAGTTGATTTTTGTTAAAGATCTTAAAATTGTTCACCACCCGTTAAGATTATCCTAAGCACAAAATTTTTGTTTTTCGGAAATTGCCAAACTAATTCAATTTCATGTTTTATGCTAAACAGAGGCCGGGTACACGCAATGCGCATGCAAATTGAGTTTTCAAGACTGCCCAGAACAATGAAATTGACATCAAATGAAATAAGAATGTAAAAGTTAAATTAAGATTTAAACTTCATAACGCGAAATATTAAAAAAACTGTAGAACTGCAATTGAGAGAGAGAGATTTTAACGTGATTTGAGGGTGTGGTGATAAGGGTGGGTAGTTACCAATTGTTTTGTATTGTGTTGATTTTTTTAGAGGGCATTTTTGGAAAAGAAAAATACATGACAGAAGGGAGACACCAAAGTGGTGCTCTCCCTTTATATATTAGACCTTTATATATTATAATAGATTTTGGTAAGAAAAAACGAGATTGCGGTTGGAGCGATGAATTAGGACTGGGGGAGCTGCTGTCCCGGCCGAGGGGACCTCTCTCCAGTCTTGCTCCGATAATCAAAAACGTTCACTTCGTAAAGCTAGGCGAGTTGAACAAGTACGCAAAAAATCAGTTTGATCGGATATCATTAAGTGACTGATCGGAACACATATAACTTGCCAATAATGGATTTTAGTATATTTGATTCAGTGTTTCGGATCCATTCTTTTCAAGACAAAAAGGTTCCGATTAGGCACTTAATGATATCCGATCGAGCTGATTTTTTACATACTTGTTCAGCTCGACAAGTTCTACGAAGTGAACGTTTCCGATCATTGGAGCGAGATCGGAGCACGACCCCCTTGGCCGAGACAGCAGACTGCAGCTCCCCGAACTCCGATGAATTGGGAAAACCGGGAAGGGGGGGGGGTTGAAATACCAAGAATGCCCCCTTTTGACGGAGAGTCCAAACGGCGTTGGAGAGGAGGATCAATTTGACACAAATTTTAAACATTGGGGATAAAATTGGTTAAATGTTTACATTGGGGACCAAATTGGCAGCTCGCTAATATTTTGGAGACCAAAAAGGTAAAAAAGCCCTTTGTGAATGGAAATCATTTTCCTTTTGATAAAAAATAAAGAACGATGCAAATTCAGATTAAAAAATTGGTCTAGGGTCCACTATAGCATGTTTCCAACCCACTAGGTCCACTGATGAAGTTTCTAACCCACTAGGTCCACTAATATGTATTTGGTAAGGCCTAAAGTCCATTGCAGTTAAAAAGGGAAATAATGACTGACAAATTTACCCTTCCACTCAAATCCCATCCGTTTACCCTATTATCCCTAAAACGTTTTAAATCACACTAAAATCTTGGGAAGCAGTTACGTACAGAGAGAAAGAGAGAAAGAGCAGTCTGGCAAATCTACTCCGGTGATCTTCTCATGCAAATCTACTCCGGTGATCTTCTCTCCCCATCCCAGTCGATTATTTCCAAGGATTCCAGCAGTCTCGCCTCCCTCCCTCTCGGGTATAATTCTCTCTCCCTCTCTTTCTCTCTCGTCTCTCTATATCGTTGTGTTGCTATTGATATAGTTTTTGATCTTGATATAGTTTCTGCTCTTCAATTTGTTGTCGTTGTTTTTGTTTTGGAAGTGATTATTGTACATATTGCATGTTGAAACTGGATCAGTTTCGTATATAACGTTATACTTATATATAACGTTATCTGACATTTGTTACTCTTTTTTTCGGATACTCTGTATCTAAAGTTATTGTACTCTGTATCTAAAGTTATCTGACATTACTTACACTCGTAGAACGTTCTTATACTTATATAACGTTATATAACATTTGTGTATTCTACTTATACAAATATATCACTTCCGTATACAACGTTATTTTACTTATATAACGTTATATGGCATTCTATATTCTATTTTTCGAATGGACAGTATATAAAGCTTTTGTACTTATATAACGTGATTACACTCATGGAACGTTACTGTACTTATATAACTTTATATAACATTGTGTATTCTTCTTTGTAGAGTTACATATGGCTTATGCGAATATATGACCGTATATGTTTGTAACTTTGTTCTGTCATTGATATCTAACCTTGCTTTTCGGTTTGTTGATTTTTTATTTTGTTGTGTGTGCAGGTGTCATGGATTCAACAATTATGTTTCTTTGTAAGTATGGATTGCAGATTCTTCCGGTGAGGTTATCGGGTGGTGGTAGGCTTAAGGATGTCTTAAGCAGCATTTGTAACAGGTGGAATAATCTGTCTGTCGGGAAATTTTCTGTTTCATATGCTTATGAGGATGGTTATTGTGCTCTCCAGAATGAATCTGATTTTGAGAACATGCTTTTCTTGTTTAGTAATAGTGACCGCATAAATGCAAAGGTTGATGAGAATGAACATAGTAGTAGGTTAATTGTTGGTAGTACTATTGATGAAGTGAGTGATGTTGATGAGGATGTTGATGATGAGTTCGAATATGTGGATAGAATGGACCCCACGGAAAAGTATTGTAAACATGCTGAGACTAGGTATTTGACAGAAGCTTGGGCTCATCTGATAGAGGGTGTTGGTCAAGAATTTCCCAAAGGTGTGAAAGAGTTCAGGGCGGTTCTGGCTAGATATGCGATTGAGAATGGCTTTATGTACCGTTTCGTGAAAAATGACCAACTTAGGGTGACGGCTGTTTGTGTTATTGAAAGGTGTGAGTGGCACGTGCATGCTATTGTAAATAGAACCAGTGGAGTCTTTCATATTAAAAAGTGTCATAATGAGCATAATTGTGGTTCAACGTACCGAACCAATAAGCATAAGCGCGTGTCATCCCGTCTGGTTGCAGATGAGATAGCTGGGATTGTCGAGAAAAAACCCAAGACTTCTCCAATCGACATGCTGGATATGTTTACGGACAAGTATGGCCTTGATCTGTGTTATCATAGTGCATGGTTAGGTGTTGAGAAGGCAAGGGGGGGATTATATGGAGATTATGAAGGTTCTTTTGATAGGCTTCGGTGGTACGTTGAAGCTGCAAGGGCTACCAATCCGGGAAGTATATTGAGGCTTGAATCTGATCCTGTAACCAAGGAGTTTTCGCGGTTGTTTGTGTCGTTTGATGCTTGTATCAAGGGGTTCAACTACTGTCGGCCTTTTTTGTGTCTTGATGCGACCCATCTGAAAGGTAGATTCAAAGGAACACTACTTGCCGCAACAGGGAAAGATGCAAATCAATGTATGTTTGTGTTGGTTGTTCATGTTTTTACCTTATATATTTTAAATTTCATTTGTACAGTTTTATCTACACATGTTAGAAGTTCTCTTTATAACTTAATAGGTTATTATTAATGTGCAGGTTTATTCCCTATAGCTTTTGCGATTTGTGACGCTGAAAATGATGCGAATTGGGTTTGGTTTCTTGGCCTTTTGAGGAGTACATTGTCACCTCGCCCAATTACATTTATTACTGATCGTAATGCAGGTCTTGTCAACAACATTCCTGTTATGTTCCCCGGTTGTCATCATGCATATTGTCTCTATCACCTACAGTTTAACTTGAAGGATCACTTTCCGGGTCGGTTTAGGAAGGGTTTTCGGACCAGGCTTGTTGAATTGTTCAACAAATGTGCATATGCTTCATCAGTGACGAGATTCAAAGCTGCTGATGAAGAGTTTTACCAATTTGGTGGAGATAAAGCTCGGACCTTTATTGCGAGTGTCCCCAAAGAGCATTGGAGTAATGCATATTTCGAAGGGCAGCGGTATGGCGAGATGAGCTCTAGTGCTGTGGAGTCGTTTAATAATTGGATTCTTAAAGCTCGGGAGATGCCTGTGTTTTATTTAGTTGATGAGCTTCGTCGCAAAATTATGAAGCAGATGGCAGCTAGGAGAGTAAAGTCGATGAAATGGAATTCAGTGCTTTGCCCGAAGATGGATAAGAAGTTAGCTCTTTTTATCAACAAAGGAAGGTCGTGGAGGATCATTATGTCAAAGGGGGGTTTGTATGAGTTGCGCTGTCTTCCCCCGAAGGTAGTATGTGTTGAGGAAAGGACGTGCTCTTGTGGTTATTGGCAGTCTAACGGTTTCATGTGTAGGCATGCTGCAACGGTTATTATAAAAGCTTGTGGAGGGGAAGGAACTTTGGTGGACCACATGGATCCGTTATACCTTGTTGATGCGTATCGGCATGCATATGAAGAACCCATATATCCAGTTGTAGAAAGAGACATTCCTGATTTTACAAAGGAAGGTGATCGGGTTATAAACCCTCCACGGAATAGGCGGCCAGCAGGTAGGCCAAAAGTTAAACGCATTCGTTCAAGGGGTGAAGAGTCATATACTAGGCCAAATAAATGTGGGAGGTGCCACAAGGCTTCGAAGCACAACCGAAGAACATGCAAAGAGCCAAGCGATATATGAGGCAAGGAGTCAAATATGAGAATAAAGGAGAGAGTAGGATGAATATTCGAATAAAGTTGGGTTTCCTCTTTTTTTTTCTTTCTTATTCAGAATTACATATTGAACAAGTTTCTTTTGGATTATGGATAAATAAAGAGTTTAATGTTTTCTAGGTATGAGTTGTGCATAGTTTGAGATATTAACGTTATATAACTTTCACTGTACGTAACGTTATTGTAGGTATATAACGTTATATACCATTACGCACAGCTGCTTTCAAGAGCTACGTATGACATACGAAAATATATAACCATATATTTTTGTAATGTTTGTCCAGATTGTCGCTTCTCGCTTTTGCTTCTCGCTTTTTCAGAGTGAATAAGTCCCTACACAAGGTTTTCCAACCTGTTAAAACAAGCGCACAGACAATCTCCCCACAAAATTCTGATGCAGAATTGTAATTGCCATCTACTGGCTGAATAGCATGATGACTTTTCCAATTGGACTCAAGCTCCCTTAAGTACGTAACTTGAATGAATGCAACTCATGCAACTGATAGACTACCTTAGCAGTCCTACCAGAGATTCCAGAAAGTTAAAGATGATAATTCATCCTAACAAGTTGGAAGACGATCTTCAGAAAAGTAATTTTCTCCTACTTCAATTTTAATTAAGTCTTTTAAGATTTCCCACTTATGCTCCATCAAAAAAACCAACCAGCAATAGGGAAAAAATGGAAGAAACTATTTGTTAACATTCCTTTGAATGCAGATTGCAGAATTCACAAAATTTAAAATGGAAGATTGTTTCCTTGCCAATTAGCGATTAGTCGCCACTAATTAGCATCCCAGCTTATGCAACACCTGTACATCACAGTATCACCCCATTTCTGTCCTAAGTTATCACTCCTTCAGGAATCAATATTGGTTGGTATCTGGTATGGTCACTGCACAACTTTCTGATACTAAGTTGACACTGCACAACTTTCTTAAAGAGGATCCTGCGCAACTTTCTGAAAACAAATGGCAAGGGGTTATAGACTTGTAGCTTTCTCACGGTCCATTGCTGAAAGTATCAATACTGACCAACATTGTTAACCATCAACCACACATATTTCACTACCAGATATATACACCTCTAGGAAAGTTGCACAAATTTTTTTTCACCACCAACAGCTATCTGCTACCACTTTCCAAGTAGCAATCACAGTTGAGAGATCACAGTTGGAGCCACAACTAAACCAATGATTCATCATATCCAACACGCAACAGAACAAAACAAAACCAACATCTTAGATCTGGCAACGTTTATATAACCATATATATCAGGAGAAACAGGTCAAAAATCTGATACAGAGAGGTAAGACATATCAGATTGGATACGTATAAGACCAACAAAGAGTTTTGCACCATCTAAGAACATCAAAAATCTGTTTGCTATCCTTACAAAAAATTAAGACCACATTGGTCCCCAGGACACCATCTCACAACCCATCTTACGAACGTTCTCATCATCATCTCACTCTCCATCTCACGAGCGGTCATTGCGACCCCTTCCCCATCCGCCTGGCTTCCCATTTCTTTATTGTCCAGCTTCTTCCTTCATCGTTCAAAAATCGAGAGACTAAATCAACTCTAAACTGATCAATTTCAGTCTTCGGCAGTGTTTTTGGGATTGGCTCAATGTACGCCAATAGTTCCATGAGCATGCAGACGATAACCCCACAATCAACCCTGTATATTTTCGAGGCAAATAAATATCATAAGTTTATTGGGAGAATTTTGCAAACTGTTGTATGTAGAAGTTGTATCGAGTTTTGAAGCTTACGATGTGTTTTCTTGTTGTGGAGCATATGGAGGTGAGCAGATTGGAGCATCGAAATTTTGTTCTTGAAAGAGTATTTCTGCACTGGTACTTTGGTTCTTCAGCTCATCATGCCTGTCCTTCATATAATTCTCCACGTAATTTTTCTACATTTGGGAAGCATAACATTAGTGGTGTTGATATTGTGTGTGAATCGATTTATGAGTATTTGCATATATGGAATTATTAAGTGTACCACAAAGGTAGCGTCTTTCAGCATTGGATCTCTGCCGTCTCTCTTCTTCAACGAATTGTAGTGCATCCATTTCTTTTTCCTAACATCAAAGAAAAGAATGGTCCAATGGTACGGTGACAATTTTTGGGATTTGCCCCCGCTGCCATTCATAGGGAATACCAAGTACTGATAGTATTTAATCCCATGTTGCCGGACGTTTTCAAACACACGTTGAAGCTTTTTGTCAAGCAGAACTGTTCTCATGTCGCTTTTCTCGTTGAGCAGTATAGTCTGTTGCATTGGAAAAGCTTTTAAGGGCAGTAGACAGATGATCATATATAACATTAAATAAGTAGGCATTTACGAAAGTAAAAAAGATGTTTCTTACCCAGATGGTGCATGGGAAAAATGGAACGTGATGGGTAAGCTTATCATTATGATCCAGATGGATTGTTAACATATGAGCGAGACCATCAATCATCTGCATTAGTTTCCATATTTACTTAACAACAGACTCGACCAATACCTAGTTTGATATGTATTTGCAGCATGGTATAAGTTAGGGTTGCCATACCCAGTTTGAGACGTCCCCTCCTCGCAAGAGTTTCATTATGTCTTCCAGGGGTACAGCTTCTCTCGTCACATCATTGGTCCAGACAGTGCTACTGTTATCACAAATGTGTACGAAAAAAATACCAGCAATAACTTAGTTGAGATCAGCTCAGAGGAAAAAAAAAAGGTAATCCAACAAATATATGAGGTTGTAAACAGTAGCAGAGATCATGTAGTATATTTACTTACTAGAGATCTGTATCAGGGCAGTCAACAATTTGTCGCAATAGGTTCGCATCGGTATCCCGGAGCAAATGAAACAACGGTGCTTCACTTGGATTCCACTTTTGTTTTGATTTATTCGTTGCCCCCTTTTTCAAATCAACATAGACATAATCGTCTAACCGCTTCTCCACTCTGGCGACTGTTTTCTTCACTCCTCTGGTCAATGATGATGATTTCACTTTAACTTTGGTTTTCCCCCTCTTCCTTTTAGGTGTGCCGCATTCTAGTATACTTGTGTATGCTTCAACAGTTGTACTATCCACTTTTGCATCTGGCACCATTTCGTGCTCTGGCCCACCCTCATCCTGGACAGTTTCAAACCCACCACCTTCTTCTTCTTCTTCTTCTTCTTCTTCTTCTTCTTCTTCTTCTTCTTCTTCTTCTTCTTCCGCATTTTGTAATTCATGTTCCTCTCTACCGGCATCCACTTTTTTACCCTTGGACTCCTTCTCACCCACATTTTCACCTGTCTGTTTTTTTTTAAGAAAAAAACCAGTTATAGTTGTTAACTTCTTACCTTCCTAGGTTTTTTCCATGAATATATAACCTAATATATTCTGAACTACTATATAAAAGTGCATATATAACCTAATATATATAAATATTACCTGGTACGTTTGTGTTACAGTGTGTGTCACAAAATCATCAATGATATCTCCGGCCACTTCCAGTTTTTCTTCAACAATGTCTTTCTCTATGATCAGGCCACCAATTTCTGTCTGTAAAGTAATGTTTTCGTGTTCTAGGAGGTCTTTTTCAAACTGTGCGGAGATGCCTTCGAATCCAAATCCAGGTGTTGTGGTTTGTGGATGGTTTGTAATCCTTCTCCTAAGTTCAGCAATTGTGGCATTTTTCTCCTCGTTTTCCCTCTGAAGCTCATAAATTTTCCGGTCCTTTTCCGCATTTTCGTCGATCAACTTTCGCACTATACCTCGGAGGGTTACCACTTCATTCTGATCACTATCCGCCTCCTCATCACTTGTATCCTGCACCACCTCATCGTTCGACTTGTCAACTGCAGTCTTCACCTTAGAGTCTTTGACATCACCCTCGTGTTCGGTCACTGTGCAAAACCTATACAACTCTTCCTCTACGTCGTTTGGCTCCAACTCTGAGGATAATACCTTTACAAAAAAAAACAATAAACAATTGTCTTTACAACTCAGATATAGCTCCAACACTGTTTTGTAATGGATCAACTATCTTCCTTCAAAAAATATATAACCCTATATAACATTCATGTGTTAACAATGTAGCACTACAACGTTTCATAGTAACATAACAACTTCTACGGGAAATATATATAACCCTATATCATGTTTACCAAAAGAGGATTGAGAGAATCCAAGTTGATTGTACGCAATTCCTTGCTTAAGTCACTAAGCCTCCACTTGAGGAACCTTGGACTGTTGTGTGGATCTCCTTGATTAATTAAACGCACATGCTCACAAAGCCAATACTGTTGACAAATGGGTGCACAAATTAGTTTATCTCATACCAATAATAAGGTAAAAAAATTGAAAGATGATGAAGAGGGAAGCCATTTTTACCATGAGTCCCATTGCGCATCCTCCGACTTTTGTTGGATTTGAAGAACCCCTTAGGTTTAGTTCATGGATGACCTCTTCAGTTATGAAGCTTGACCAATTGTATGATGTGCTGTTCTCCAAAGGTTCAATGAAATCCAAGTAAGCCCAACTCACTCTGGCTTGTGTGTTTGGGACAAACAGCGTCCCTATTAACAAAAGGCAGAGGACACGCGCCAAGTCCTTCGCATCATTCAAAGTGGTACCTTTAACAGCCTTGTCGAAGAAGTCCCTCAGTATCGGAGTGGTCAATATCCTTTGCCCTTTCGGACCAGGGCAAAGTCGATCCGCGAAATCTGATTTTGGGACCCTTGGAGTTGGATTTATAACAATCCTCGTAGTACCAGACTTAATCCCAAATATAATAGTAAGCTCTTTCGCCGTTATCTTGACAGAGTCGGCCCCCAATTTGAAACTTCCGCCTGTCCCTTCATATTGTTTTACCAACTTCAAAACGTCAGGATCACTTTTCCTTACGTATGCCTCATCCAGCTTCGCTTCGACAATCCCAAACACAATATCCGCAAAGGGTGTTTTCTTGATCTCTTGTATTTGACGTGTTGTTAATTCCCCGTTAGGAATAGTCTGCAACAGCTTCACCACAGTGTTTAAGCTGGACCTGCATAAAATAAAAGTTATACATAAAAACATATATAATCCTATATATTTGTTGAACAGAACATCATATATAATGTCTCACAGGACAGTATATAACGTTATATAGATCAGTAACTATATATACATATTAGCCAAAATCATTACCTGTACTGGATTTTTTTTGGCTTTGTCAGGGGAATTTTAGACATTCCAGGTTCAACATTCTTGCCTTTGGTCGCTTTACTTGTCTTCCCTTTCTTTAAAGTTGCCCTGCATAAGATACAAACATTGTTACATATATATAACCATATATATTTTGATGTTATACCATCATATATGACTTTCCAGTAGTAACTATATTTTGATGTTATACCTTCTGGGTCCCACTTTTTCTTGTTTTGGTTGGCCTGTCTTACCCTTGACCCATTTTCCCTTTCTATTTTCTTCTTCATCTCCCTCGTCTTCATCCCATTCCTCTTCTTCATCCCATTCCTCTTCTTCTTCCTCCCCCTTTACCTTTTGGTTCACATTTCGTTGTCTGTTCGAACATCCACCCTTGGAGACTTGATACCTTGTTTTTCTTTTCATTCCTTTGTCCTCCCTTTCTTCATTGTCCTTATTCATCTTCATTTTCTCCAATGCCTCAGCAGACCGTGTGACTCTCTTTGTCGGGGTGTTCAGATCTATAACTTCTTCTTCTCCCCTACTTGGCCTTTTCCTCTTTTTCTCATAAACCATTTTAGTTTTCGGCTTTTTGCCACGGTGTTTTGTATTGATTTTAATAGGGGTTGGGTAGGAAGTTTGGACAGTTGCTTCTACATCAGCTTCTTGTGATCCTTTCTGCTTCGTTGCGGACACCTTTTTACGGGGGGTGGGGAGGAAGACTTGACTACCACAGACTTATCTGCACTGTCATCAATATTTATGACAGCAGGGTCTGCTGTCCGCTTCCTTGGTGACTTTTTCTGCCTCATCTCTTTTGGGGGGTCAATCATTGCTAACGGACGAGCTTCTGTTGCGTACGCCACAGGTACCAACTCTTTCCCTGTTCTTTTAGGATTCGTCATTGCTGCACATACAATGAAGAAATTAAACATATGAAAACAAACAGATTTGTACGTGTAAAAAAGGATTCGAGATACTGAGCTGTTGCATGGCCTAAGTCCTCTGTTTTTGTTATTTCTAATTCTGTTTTCCCAAAGTAAATTCCCAACAAAATACATCGTGTCAAACGCAATCACTAGTGCAAACATACATGAACACTTTTTTTCCACTCACTGGTGGTTGGTCTATTTTCCTCAGAATAACCAAACACTCAAGACAACACTAGATGTTGACTAGAAACATCTTCAGAAGGGTTTTTTTTTTTTTCCCTCTTCCCAACTCAGTTTTAGGAAGCATACTTCATTACTGAAACTATTTAAGTGTGGACTACCGTGGCGTAGCCTAGTGGTAAATGGCACACTTGCACAGGGTCTGAGTTCAGGAGGTGATCCATTATCCCCTGGCAGGCAGTAGAAATCTCTGGATGATTGATTGCTCACAGGGTCGGTTATGGTTTGGAATCCCTATGGTCATGTACCCCTACTATAGCTAGTTACCCCCTCTTCCACATTTTTCCTTAGCGAAATGAAACTATTTGGTATGGTCTTCCATGATTTAACTAAATATAAAAATTGAGTAAACTAAATACAAAAATCAGACACCTGTTATGTGGACCTATTAAGGCCTAATTAAACAGAAGGTACATAACTTGTATGATCAAGGAACCAAAAGACATCTAGTCTCAGAATAAAGTGCAGTGAACAGCAAACCCGGGATAGCTTCAACACTTCCTTGGCGAATAAGTATGCACTGATGCAAAACTCTGGTGTAGGTAGCTAGTCTCGTAATCATACGATTCTGCCATACTATTTGAATAAGTAATTCTACGTGGAAAATCGTCTAACTTATATTAGCCAACCATTCATATAACCATATATACGAAGGGAAACCCAAAAACGTTTGTTTATATTTAAAAATTAAACCAAAAAGATTACATTATAGAATTGGTCCGCGCAGCGGCCTACTTGATCCGAATATATAACCAACAATTATATAACCATATATACCAGAAAATCGTCTACATATGTTTGGGCCTACAAGCTAAAAAATGGTTCGAAATAACTATGTACCAACAGACCGAAATCTCAAACTTAGAAGTTAACAGGCTCCATCAGTTTTAGAATAACTATAGAAAACGTTTCGACTGAAATTAAGCCTGCAAACAGGGATGCTTTCGGATACATGGGAAATTCAGAAGGAAAACCAAACTGAACTCAATAAGTAGTAATGGTCCCCAGTAAATAGTTCTAGACAGGCAGTAATTGTCCAAATATCCCCATTGTTCAGCCAAAAAATAGCTTAAAGGAAAATGGCACATTGTAAAGCCATTGCCAAATATAAAAAGAAAAGCAAGAGAAGAAAAAACGGACAACAGTTGTCAATTTACAATTTATTCAAACGAGCATCGTTTTTTGTTCTACATATGCTACGTGGAAAATAGCTTAAAGGAAAATGGCACATTGTAAAGCCATTGCCAACTACATACGATTATGCCATACTATTTGAATAAGTAATTCTACGTGGAAAATCGTCTAACTTATATTAGCCAACCATTCATATAACCATATATACGAAGGGAAACCCAAAAACGTTTGTTTATATTTAAAAATTAAACCAAAAAGATTACATTATAGAATTGGTCCGCGAAGCGGCCTACTTGATCCGAATATATAACCAACAATTATATAACCATATATACCAGAAATGGTATCCCAAACTTCATTCAACCATACCCTAATAGATCAAAGATTGATATAACCACATATACTCGCAATCGACAACCTAATTTAACTGAACCAATACTTTACCGATCAGAACCCTAACTTAGCCAAACCATTCATATAACCATATATATGAAATGAAACATTCATGTCAATCGACGTTTATATAATCAACAATTATATAACCATATATACCAGAAATGAAATCCCAAACTTCATTCAACCATACCATACCCTAACAGATCAAAGATTGATATAATCGCATATACTCGAAATCATTATCGTATCTTAACTGAACCAATACTTAATCGATCAGAACCCTAACTCAACTTAACGACCTAGCCAACCCATTCATATAACCATATATACGAATACAAACATACCTGGAAATCGATTCTGATGTAGGATTTGAGGGCGATGGATAAATGAAGGCGAACAACCGAGACTAGCGCGACGGCGTCTGAGTGAATCGAAGGAGAACAATGGCGAAGAAGGGTCACTGGGATCCGACTAGAATGGGCGAAGAATGGCGACTAGCACCCGACTAGAACGGGCGACGAACGGAGAAGAATGTCCAACTGAAACTGGGCCAAGAATGGCGACGAACGGACAAGATCGTTCGACTGAAACTAGGGCCCAAAACGACGACTAGCAACAGGCGAGACCGTTGGTGAACGAAGAAGGGTGACGACGAAATGGTCCAATTTCGAGTGCTTTTCACGAACCGTCTAGGGCTTTTCATGAACAGTATGGTTCGTTCTGAAAATGGGGGGAGGGGGGGGAGGGGGGGGAAGGGGGGGAGGGGGGGAGGGGGAATGGGTTTTGTACTGAAATTGGGGAGAAATTTTCGCAAATGGGGGAGAATTTTCCGGAAATGAGTAATTTCAAATTGATGTTTTTGAAATGGATGAAAAAACGGGGCAAAAAGTTTTAAGACAACAGGGGTATATTAGACTAATCAGGATTATTATATCCTTACTAATAGGATAGTGGACTTAATGGGTTTTAGAATTTAGAAGTAGACTTAGGGGGTTTGAAAAGTGCTATAGTGGACTTATGCAAAATTCTCCCAATTCAGATTGGGTGAACTGGATCACAAAGAACTGCACAAAATGTCATCAATATCATCAGGACTGCCACTTGAATGTTTGGTTTATTTTTTAGTACTAGTACTGTGGAACATCTGGGTATGTAGAGGGACAAAAGAAAAACGTGCTTTGACATGTATCTATCAATGTAGAATCCATTGTCCATAGTAACTTCCAAAATAGCAGAAGTTTTCCATTATAAGGGTAATAGTACAATGGAAAATTGTGACAAAATAAGATAACTTGGAAATTTTCAGGTTGCGGGAAGACAAAGAACATTGACAGAAGCGTGAATGGCAACCAAGGACACGCTGGATTTGGAGGAGTGATTCGCGGAGAACAAGGTTTTGGGGGAGGGGATTCTACTGGAAATTCAAGGATTGGACAAGTCTTGGAACGGATATTCGAGGTATTTTCAATGGTCTGTCTAAAGATCATCGTGGAATATAGTAAGGATGGGTTGAACTGGAATTAGATTCAGAAGTTACAGGGTAGGAAAGAGAAAACGAGTAGCAGTAAAAAGCAATAAAAACTGTGTTACTCTTGGATAAATGAACTCTGTTTGCTGCCACTTCACTCGAATGAGGCCTGAGTGCGGGCAACAGTTATACATCACGAATCGCATAATGTACTCAGATACAAGAATTCCTATCAAATGCTTCTCCAAGCAGGTTTGGAGTGGACTGGAGATCCCCCTCCGTTTCCACGCAAAATGGAACGACCAAACCCAAATCCAAAAATAGGAGAGAGAGAGAGAGAGAGAGTTCAGTAAACATTAGACAACAAAGTAACCAAAAGCCTTTGCGAAAGGGTTGTCCTAAATCTTGTCATGGAGTCTGACAACCAAGTCGTGGGCGTCGTCTAAAAGCTTCCAAACGTCAAGATTTCCAGCCATGCTATTGCACTCCCTCATGATCTCATCCATGCTGCTGTAATTCTCTACGATCAGTTTCCTCCTTTGCAGCACGCATGCTGCTATCGCGTAAAGTAGAAGATCGTCCGTAGGAGGAGCCCGTAGCCTCATCCTCCCCCAAGCAGATTTGGCAATCCCGGCCCTAATTGCAGCCTGATCAGCCCACATCACCTCCCATAGGCAAAGCGTCTGCTCAAAGTTTAACTCCCTCCTGAACAGAACCACCACCATTCTGTACACGAAAAAACAATCCTCTGCTTGAAGCTTTTCCAGGTGATTGTAAAGATGAGAATCCTTGCCCTTTATAATTTTAGAAACGATATTCAGTTGCCTACGAATTCCCACCTCGTCGAGGCGAAAATTATGCCTAGCTTTCCTCATGAAACCCACAAAGCACCAGAAGGCCTCGCAGTCCTCCTCCATTACAGCGATAATAGGGGAGAGTAGATCACTCATCCCTTGGCAGTATCCAATCTCAGAATCATACAATGTGTAGGCTTCAAGGATGGCAATCAGGCGAGCCGCATGAAAGATCCTGCTAGGCTCCAGGTGGTCATAGTCTTTAAGTCCCACACTATCAGCCAGCCGCCGTGCCTCGGTCTCTAACACTGCAGCCTGAGATGGTGAGTAAATAACCCACTCAGCATTTGCCCTCACGGCGTCAAGACGGATGATCCGCTGCCACGTGGAAAAATCTTCAGCGTTCTGGGACTTGGACCCACCTTCTGATTTGGAGGAACTGGACTTCCCGTGCTTGTCAAGATTATCTTCTTCTGTTCCTTCTGGGGCAAGGAAAGGTTGTGTATTCTCAGTTTCTTCAGAGTCGTCAGAATTGGACGATTCACTCTCGGATTCAGAGGCATCTTCGCAAGTGATCCCACTCTCACCACCTTTTTCCGATACACCAGAGGTTTGAAGGGGAGGATTGCACCTAGGGTTACCTGGATCCTCAGCTCCCTCAGCGGCAATGGAACCTCTGGGGCTAACTTCCTCTTCTTTGCACATAGAGTTACCCGGATCCTCAGCTCCCTCAGCCGAAATGGAACCTTTGGGGCTAACTACCTCTTCTAAACCAGGAGAATCCAGACCTTGACTACAATCTCCACTGTCCTCGCAGCAATTGTTTCCAGATGTTTCCTTCAAGTCCAAACTCTTGCCACTGTGTTTTAACAGCTGTCGGCACTGTTTCCGAAGGTTGTCGTATTCTTTTCTGTGACGTAAACACACGAAATGATTTTGAAGTTCAAACAGAGGGAGGGAGAGAGACCACAAAAATGATGAAAGTACCTCTTTTCAACTCTAATAGAATCTCTCTCTTCCTTCGAACTGTTCAGATCATACCTGTAGGTAACAAACAAATCATCAACTCAAGGAAGAAGTTTTCAGCACAATGCAAAAGTAGACGCTAAACATAGCAAATAAAGAGGTACCAAAATGAAAAAGGTAAATGCAGTTACACATGGGAAAAGATATAAAAGCAGTGATTAATTCCTCTAATAGAGTCCATATGGCAACTCATTGGCGGTTGCAATGGTTATCTCTGCTTTTAACATGGAGTGTTCACTTTCCCATTTGGCCATTTCCATGTAGAAGCGCAAATACCTACAAAACTCTGAATAGAAAAAAAATACAAATCTGAAAAAGCTCCCCAACAAAACTAAGTTAAATCAGTGACACTCTGAGCATCAGGCTAAAGATTTTCCATCATGAACCCAAAGGAAAAGAAAGGCCCTGACAGGAAAGAGCAGTTGTGGGTCCTTAGAGCGTCTCCAACTCAATTCTTCACTGTGAAGACTCACAATAACTCAATAAGAATAGTAACCCAAAAAATGCATTTGGAGTATACCTCTAATCACACTCAAGATATACCTCTAATCACCACCAATCCTCATTTTTATCCCTGCGCTTACACCATATTAATTTTAAAATAGTACCTAATTTTGTTAGTCATTAGTCTCATTTGTATTGGGAGTACCTTTCCAATAGAACTAAGTTCATAGAAATTGATAAAATGAGTTACCTTTTACATTATAAAAATAATTTGAGGAATGTTCTTCACATGCTGAATGATTCTGCACATATCTCGAATCAAAAGTGCTGCTTCATTTGAAGAACCATAATGAAACACAGTTGGAGAAGGATAATTCTTAAGAACACAGATATGAAGAACCAAAATCAAGATATGAAGATTGGGCGGAGATGCTTGATACATGACAAAATGATGACTTCATCACATATCTATCAGGGGTAGCAATATGGACGCTATGTGTAGCCATGCCAAAGTATTGAGGTTAGTCATTTAGAAAGTAGAATTTCGCCGTAGTGACCAGAATAAAGGGCATCATGGGGTGAAGGCAGGAATAAGAATGCTGTCAATGAAGTTAAAGTTATGGAGTGAAAAATCTGTTCCATATGCACATGCCCATTCTCCTTGCCCAACAGTTACCAAGGAATTCTTTTGAGAATACTGCTATGGATACCATATTTGCATATATCACATTTAAGTGCCATATGATGTGGAACCTAATAATAATACAATTGACCACATCATCTGATGGACCCACATAGCACATGGAGTATTTACTATTGTCATTTGGAAAACTTCAAAATGAAATATCGTACCATTTGTGCATATCAGCAAAATGAAATAAAGTGACACACTGGTGTAGCACAAGGACAATACTCCCCACCAAGCAACGATAGCATTATTATTGCAACGCAATGTTGCTTAATGACAACCAGATATTCTGATGAATGGGTTTATAGGGCTTGCAAAAAAAAAAGGGCAATTCTAATGCAGACAGAACAAGGCTACAGAGGTCCAATTTTGTGGCTAACAGGATAAAGAAGTGCATAATAATGAAAACAAGAAAAAAGTACGGAAAAATAATCAAGGTATCGAAGTTGGATCCACATAGGCGACACACTTATGGCTGCAGTTCCATCACATAATCCCAACCATAGCTTCAAAAGTCAGAAAAAAATTTCAAACTTTTTCTTTGATAATTTAACAGAATACGTGACTATATTTGACTTCCAAAAGGTTATATGTGTCTAAAATCAACGCTAAAGACTTTGACTTCCAAAAATCAACGCTAAAGACTTTGACTTCCAAAAATCATCTAGACCATCAAAAATACATATAAAGCCTAGTACATTAACTGGACCGGCACTGCAACCTATGTTATGACCTTTACAAGCCTGTTTTCCAATAACGATGTTAGGCCAGTCAACTCCTAAAACGTAGCGGTGGATAATGAAACAAACCAACAACAAAACCACTATCAATATGCCCTAGGAAAAGGACTCAACATAAAGAACAAACAGACCATGCATCCAAAGTCAGCCCAACCATGAGAAATTTTTAAATTCCATCACTTGGTTAAACTTTGATAATTTGCAGTACATGAATCTTATCGAACTTAAAAAAGTAAAGCACGCCAACAAGCAACGATCTTATAAATATTTGAATGAATGGTGCTAAGATATCCACCATTGGTTAGCATATAAATGGCTTGCATCTTATAGGTTGAGACAGGAAACATAAATTTCAGAAGAGATATACATCTAGCAATGAACAAGGTATGTTTCCAGGTAAGACTCTTCGCTAAAGAATTTAATTAACAGGAACGGTAAATTCCTTTCCAAGTTCATACCACATGTCAATATTAAGTATAGACTGTATAGTTGAATGAGCAAGATGAGATAAAAGTTAAAAAGGAAAAAGAAATAAACTACTCAGAGAGAACAATTAATGACAAATAAGCACAATTGCAGCTAACAAGGTCGACGCAAGCCACCACAAGCCACTCATGCCAGCTACCAACTGTGTAATTTAAGGGTGCAAACAATAACTACAATGTATGTCTGGAGAACAGTCTGGAAGTTAGTGCAAGACGTGTCAAATAAATCACTAAAATAGGCAAACATGAAATGAGATGAAAATGCTTACATTCCAAGAAGGAATGGCCAAACTTCTGCCCTTATACTTGGATCAACTCCCTACAATAAAGACACGAGGGGTGAATACAATAACATAAATGCTTTGGAAATAAATTATGTTCAATTTAATCGAACTGCATATGAACAAATAATTATATAACATACCCCACTTCTAACTTTCTTCAAGAACTTGACTCCGCCATCACAGAGTCTTCCATCTGAATCGAATAAGCTCTTCCATTGTTTTGGCAGAAGGGCATGTTTCCTTCTCCTCCGGGACCAAGGTGATTTCAGGCTACCCCTGCATATGATCACACGAAACTCATAATTTCCCCCAATTAAATGGATAAAAGTAGCACAAGCAAAACAAAAGAAAGCACGATAAGAAAGGATACAGTTCAGTAGAATGGCATGTGCTCCGTTTGTTTCTATAGAAAACTAAGATATCTATCTTAGTATGCATCACGAACTACATTATGGCCTGATAAGTAGCACAAGTCACAAACTTCAAGTGGTCACAAATCAACTGATCTACGACCAATTCAACGGGAAAGTTCTGAATGATAAATGAAGACGCCATGGTAGTAATGCGCCTTGCCCAACAAAAAGGGGTGGGATTAGATGAAATTATGAACATTGGGAAAATTCACTACTTCATTGCAAAAACATCAAGTTCCAATCTTTTGTTGCGTAATGACTAATAACTGTATCAACAAACCCCTGGTGACGCTATCAGGACCAGTCTCAAACAGAAACAGAGTTCTAGCCACAACACATCTTCCTCAAACCACCCTATCCTTGGACAAAACCTCTGATGCACATGCCCTAGCCCAGGAAAGGAAAGGAAATATGAATTGCAATCCCAATAGGATCAATATGTGTAGAAAGAATCTATACTAAGAAAAGGAGGTACACCTGACAATCTGTATGTGTAGAAAGAAAGTAGACCAGACAACCCCAAGGGGCTGGCCTGGTGTTCTAGACTTGAAACTTAGGGGTTTGCTCCCTCCTAAGGTCTCAGGTTCGAAATGCTCAACTCTTTTGGGGCCAGTCCATACGGAGCTTTACTCCGGCTTTAATTGGGCTCAGCTTTAATTAATTGGGCTCCCCGCAAATGAGCGGTGGGATTGGCCCCAAGGATTAGTCGAGCTGCGCGAAAGTTGGCCCGGATACCTAAGTTATCAGGGGAAAAAAAAAAAGGAAGTAGACCAGACAATCCTACCACTGAAATGAACATAACCCATCAAGCAGGATCAATAACCAGAAAGATCAAGAGAGTGTGGGAGTACTCCGGGTGACAGCAATTCGAACCAAAATGAAAGAGAAACTAGAAACTAACGAGATCGAGATCTGAAGAGCAAAGAGAACCAAATAAAACGACGAAAGACGAGAGAGAAAAAAAAAACAGAAAGCTAACTCACCGATCAGAGGAGAGTTGGGTAAGTTGTGAGGAAGCAACTACTAAGAGGACCGATCGCAAATGAATCCACGAAGTTGCCGCCGACGAATTCGATGCGGACGACGACGACGGCGACGAGGAAGTGTTAATCCGCCGGAGAGCCCTCTTCAAGTGTTTTTGTTGAGTCAACATCTATGTGTAGGTCCTACTCCTGATCTATTTCTAGGGTTCAAATGGTGATTTCTACTTTCTATTTTATAGGCTTTTGAATGAAACGAAGATGGATATGTTAAGATCTAGTTGATTGATCTATTCGATTACCTACGAGAGTAGACGACAGTGGCGGCCAAGGCGAGGCCAGCCATGGCCGTCACGGCAACGGCTATTCCGACATTGGAAGGAGAGCCGGGAGACCAAAATCCTCCTCCGCCGCCGCCAAAGATACCGCCGTTCCTCCCGCCGCCGCTGCTTCCACTGCCTGCCTCGACAAAGATGATCCCTCCTCTCCGACCATTACCGCCGGAGAAAAAGAACATCAAGGAGAGAGCGACCAATACAACAGGTGAAACTACTCTCACGGGGTTTGTCTTGGTCAATCGCGATCGACCCAACACCATCACCAACTGAAACCCACCCCCACCGACTGCTTTATTACTCTCTGGTGTCACTTGTCTTTTCTCTCTCTTCTCTTTCTCTCTCTTGATCTTTATGTACGTGATAGAAAAAGTGGGAGCCCAAGATTTTAGTAGTATTTTTTTTCCCTCATTAGATGTCTAGCATATTTCTAAGCAGCATGCGGCGGGTAGGACAAGTCCAAAGAGTATCAATTATTACCCCAAATATTTACATTCTTGGCAAAAATTGAACCCTCATTTTCCATGTAAGGAAGGTTAAAAAGTGCCGTTGGACTACAAGCTCGTTGGCGAAGCCCAAGATTACTCATGTCGGTTGGTGAGTTTGCTCTCCACACAATTGATCAAAGTTGGATTCTTAAGGTAAAGCCACAAGAAAGTACGAAGTTTTTGTGAATTTCCTAATCTCGACGTGAATGATCTATTTTTCACCGAAAACGGGAAGGGAATTACTAATTGTAAAGCGCATAACCTGCCCCATTGAAAAAGAAAAAGAGAAAAAGTGGGAGGGACCAACCTCAAGGGTTGCCCAAGTGGTCCAGCCCTGGACTTAGGTATTTGTTTCGTCTTAAGATTTTAGATTCGATTATTTTGCCAATAATTCTTAGAGCCACCTTGCCCTAAGGTTTTAGATTCGATTTTTTTGCTAATAACTCTTGAAGCCATCTTACTCCTCCTGAAATTCCCTTAAGAGGGTTGTAAGAATTAAAACGAAATGCGCGCATGTTGATTCCATGATACCATCCTTTAAAATAAAATTTAAAAATAAAAAAAAATGGTGGGAGGGACGAATCTTGAGATGAGATTACTGGGATGCCGTGGCACGGGGATGTGTGGTCTAGTTCTATTTGGGCCAAGTCTTTTCTGGTTAAGTCCATTTGCGAGGTTCAGTTTTCTTGAGACGAGTTTGCTTGGTTAAAAGTCCATTTATACTACTGTGATATGGTTGGCAACGTTCGATTCGACCGACCAAAAAACGGGGGGAAAATTAGTGATTGGTACGTGAGAAAAATTTAAGCGCGTTTGTTTCACGGTAAAATGTTTTCCTGTAAAATAATACTACCAATCACTTGAGAAAGAGATTATTGGATGTTCCCGCCATGTTACGCAAGGCCTTCCTTTGCTCAAATTCAAAACCATCTTGCATTCAGAATTACGTTAACTAAATAATTATATTAGTAGTATGTAATTGTAGGAACCTCGTGATAATTGGGGCCAATGAAGATTAAGCATGTGTAACAAATAGATAATTTCCGTTTGACCGGAAAAAATATATATATATATAGATGTGTGTGTGAACAATAGAAGAAGGTGGTGTTCCAGTAAAACTTATTTTTGTAAAAGTTCCTTTTTTTCAAATTTTATAATGAAAATGAAAAATAATTTTTTAATTTTTTTTGCACCGTATAAAAGATCTCAACGAGATCTATCAAACAAGATCCATATTGGTAGGAAAATTATTTGCGTAAACACATGATTTTTGGGCTTGAAATTACCTCCGTTTGAAAAAAAAGCACTTTTTCTAAGAGTGGAACACCACCGAAGACTTCTTCTTCTTCTTTTCCCAATTTATTGTCAACAGTTTATTCCGTACTGTATTAGTATCTACCGTACGTGTAGGGATTTATTAGTATGACATATGATGCAAAAAAAAAATTTCGCCAAGTAAAAGAATAGAAAGAAAGAAAATGTCAGCGTTTTATGTCAATGTTAATTAATCAACAGACGTGAGCCAAGTGAAAGAGAAAGAACAAAGAGGGGGAGAGACTGAAAGGTTAAATTAAAGCAGTGTGTGAATGTTGTTTTCCAATAGAAGGTAACTCTCTCCAAGATTCATCTAAAAATATTTTGACTATTTGGTTCTGCATTCAAACCTAATATTCTTTTCTCTTGTTGGATAGAATCCCACGAAAATTAATTCCAGTGCCAGACAATATATTTCTTTTCTAAAAAAATCATATTTACGTTGCTTTGAAATTTTGGTGATGGCATGCTGACTGATGTATGGGACATTCCAAGCCTATCATGTTATGTTAAGAACCAAGATTACAAGCAAATGCGGATAAAAGGAAAAAAATATTACAATCAAATGAATCCAAGGGGTTGTCTTAATTGGTTAAGGCCTGGGGTTTGCTCCCCCAGGTCCCAGTTTGAGTCTCCTTAAGGGCTACCCCATCGGCTCCCATAACAACGTCCCATAGGCTGGTGGGGGGCCGTAGAGATTTAGTCCAGTGGTGCGCGTAAATTGGTCTGGGGACATTCTGCGTTGTAAAAGAAAAAAGATTATAAGCAAATGCTGCTTTCAAATTTGAGAGCACAATAATGGATGAGATGCAGTTTTTTATCTTCAGAAGATTTATGAAAGATATGACCAAGAAACTATAAATTTGTCAGATGAACTAGTTGTTGGGAAAATTAAATCGGTAATTTCAAGAATACAATTCCATTACAAAATAACAGAAACTGAACGTTACAGATTACTATTGAATTGAAAGCGATACAAATATTGATATAGAAAGCGAACCGAACACAATATAGAGTTGTGAACTGAAACCCGTGTGAAACGGTGTCCTTAAAACAGATTCACCGCTTACCGGAGGGTGTTGAGGTAATCAGCGTCTGTCTCCCAGGATTGATCCAACTCGGACCACTACCCACAGAACACCACAGTGAGTAGCCTTGGCAAACTGAATTAGAGTTTGCCTCTCGCTCACACACAAAATAAACTCGGGAAAAGTAGTATGGAACTCGGAGTTGATGTGTTGAGTCTGAGATGGGACTGCCCATTCTATAGCCACAAGAAAACCTTTAAGCTGCTCCATAGGCTTGAATACGAGCCATGAATTTGTAACAATGAATAAGGAAAAAACCTCTACCATGAATAAGGCAAATTGATGAGTCCGGGAAAGCCAAAAGCCTTAGAAGGCCAATGGTCACCCAATTCATTCACAATTTTCCAACAGTCCCCTGCACAAATGAAGTTGGCACAAGATCTGACGCGAAGTACAAGGTAGATCCAGAGAGAGAGCACAACGGATAATTCCTGCATAGGATAGATAACTTTTGGCCTTGAACATTTCCTTGTGAAAGTCTATCGGGTTTACTGACTGACCAGAGAATATGATATCTTGAACTGTTCTATTGTTGGTGTAAACCGAGACAACAGACTCCACACAGGAACTTCTCCTAATGCATCTACTTGTAAATGTTACTATAAGTTAATTAGCATTTGATCAATTTGATTTTATATTTTGGATACTCCTATTATTTTTAATTAGAATCTCAGTATCTCATGAACAATATAAATCATTGCCATGGTCTATGGGCCTCACATGAAAATCACAAAAGTGTTGGAGAAGTAGAGAGGGGTAAAGTGTGAAGATTGAAGAGGAGCTATCTGAACAGACACACACACAAAAGATCAATATTGGAATAACGCGAGGGGGTAAGTGCTGTGGGAGGAGCACTAGTGGGACTACTTGTATACTTTCCGAAATCTGGGGATGGGAGGGACCCACACCAACGTCACCCGCCACAAACCCACACGACTACTGGGAAGGCCAAAATTTCAGTGGAGAGGTGGTGAGAGTTGCGTGGCTTGCTTTTGCTTTTTCTTGCTTGTTTCGCCGCTAGCAAGCTCGCAGTCATGCCCTCTCTTCACCATTCCTCGCCTCCAATCAAAACCTTATCCGATACCCAAATGACGATGGTGATCACTCACCATTTACCCATCTTCTCTACCTGTTTTGTGCTTTCTCTGCTATCAACCGCACTTTCTACCCACCTCTATTCTGGTAATTTCTTCATCTTGGGAAAGACTCTGGTAATGAAATTCGCTTTCTTTTCTTCTTTGTTTTTGGGTTTTGGGTCCGATGAAATAACCATGTTTCCTTTTGCTTGGTATCTGCCTTTTTGTTTTTATAACCGGATGTCCGGTTCTGCTTGCCTCGACTAATTTTGGACTGTGAAGTTAACGACCGGGTCCAGTGACCCAAAGTTTGAAATGTTTGGCCTTCATCGATTCGAACTTGCGACCTCTTGGGAAAATTAGTTTGCTATCAAATGCTTTATTCCTTTCATTTCATGTCATTTTTTCTGTGCCAACTGCCAAAACAATTGGGATTAGCTTGAATATTGAAGGAGCTATAAGTGAATCTTGTTATAGCATCTCCAGTCCTTGCTTGGAATTTATGTGCCAAGACAAATTTGAGTAAAAAGTTCCATTTCATATAAGTCACCTCAATGAGCAAACTCTAATTTAAGTGATATTGTCATGTGTCAACTTTTGAGGTGAGTGAATCATAGCAGTAAAGAATTTTCTAAACGAGGACAAGTGCCTTGTTTGGGTTGGATAACATTTGAGTAGGTGCAAGGCAGAAGAAAGAAAATAAGGAATAATATCTTTTGAGATGGTCAAATGATACCTGGTCTCACTGTCGAATATTGTTAAATTAAGTTGCAACAACTACCATTGCGGTTGTCTCTGTTCTAAAAATCAGTCTAGGCGACCGACTAGTTGGCTCTTAGGGGCTAGGCTGGGGTCCAATGCCTAGATAAAAATCGGCCTAGGTGCCGACTAGTCGGCTATAGGCGCTACTCCTCCGCCCGACGAGCACCTAGAGACTTCTGAACACTGGCGGCCATTGTGCCGCAATCAGCACATCATCTTATAATTGTTCTATATTCTAAAAAGCTCTTTTATTTGATTAGGTGTTGAAGATACACAAGGCATCAGTAATGATTGGTTTCCGGAAATTTTAAGGGTTGAGGCAGTGGCAAGACTTACTGAGCTTGGAAAGGTACAAATCCATACTTCACTTTATCATATGCTTAAACTACTTATTTTTTTTTTTTTGTAAACTTCCAAAATTTGAACTTAAACATTTTTTTGCGTATTCAGCTTCCAATGTTGTGGAGGATATAGTTTCCTTGAAACTAAGTAATTGTTCTATCAGAACATAGATAGTGCACAAGGCCCTTGCTTACATTATCAAAGGGGAGGCAGTAGGTTGGAATCCTTATCCCCACAGTTTCTTAGGGAGGCTAATTCTGTTGACTCAAAACCAGTGCCATAGGGCAAGGTTGAATGATATTAGGAATCCTGCCAAGTCACAACATAGAATGGTTGTTCCCTATGGATAGATGTCTTTTGGCCTGGAAGCCATTTGAGTGCTTTGGCATGTCCACCTTTGACGGAGGTCTTTCCTGAACTAAGACAATGTTGCATGAGAAATCTTGTCAAGCCAAATGGTTCACAAGAGATTGATTTTATGCATCATTCATATGTGATACAACTTAACTAAAATCATCACTACAAGGAAGCCAAAGGTTGTAAATCCAAACTTGTGGTTTCACAGGGGATCGCATTTGAAAAAATTCTTTACCTCTTTTCATGAATGGAACACTATAACCATTTGAGCTAGAGAATAGTGCCAAAGGAGGTAGAACCAAGGGAAAAGGTATCATGTGAGTATGACTCTGGAAGGGGAACAGACACCCTACCAGCAAAAGATGTTGTCTATGAAATAGGAAAATTAACATGAGAGAAAGTATCACTTCTCGGAAGCCGACTTAAGAAATGCTAGTGTTGGTTTATAAATGGAGTCTATGGAGAACATAAGTTGTTATTTGCTATTATAGACACACTTTATTCGATTTGACGGGTTGGTGATGGTGATGGTGATGGTGATGGTTATCTCTGTACTCTTCTCACATATCATATTGGACTAAATGTGGTTATTTACCTGTGATTATATTAGTTTCCTACTCTGACAGGTAAGTGATGCTGATGGCTATCTTGAGAGGACGTACTTGAGCCCAGCTTCAATCAGAGCAGGAAGTCTTATTCGTGGCTGGATGGAGGAAGCTGGTTTGAGAACGTGAGCTTTCTATCTTCAATCGGGTCTGTTGCCCAGATTTGAGCATATGGGCTATAAATTCTGGGGATCGCGTATTCTACGTTTGGTGGAAATTTTTGTGGTCAGGTTAATGTATGATAGATATGAAATTGCACTGAGAAAGGGGATGTATAATAACTTGGGAGATGCAGTATCATTAAAACCATTACAAATATTCCCTGAGGATTACATATCTTATGGGGCTAGATATCGCCACAATACTGGTCTAATCAAACAAGCGGGCCATTATTTTTTCTTTTGGTAGGTAACCATCACTCTTAGTGAGTGTTCTCCAGAAAGTTTATTATTATGGCTATTATCTAGGTGGGTGGACCAAATGGGAAACATTCATGGTCGTGTTGAAGGGATGAATGCGAGCTCCAAAGCTCTGTTAATCGGCTCTCATTTGGTGCAGTAATTTACTTCTCTAAGTTTAATTATCTTATCTTTTCCATTCAATTTATTTAATATGAGTAACATACATCTGCACTTGTGCTCGACTTTTCTCTGATTCTGCAGGATACTGTAATTGATGCGGGGATGTTTGATGGTGCGCTTGGTATAATTTCTGCATTATCTGCGATGAAGGTTTTGAATGTCAATGGGCAATTAGGAAAACTAAAGCGGCCAGTTGAGGTAGTTAAATACTGGAAATGATTTTATCATAGTATGCATGTAGAAAAGTTGCCTGAGCAGATCTTTTCATGGTTCTACTATATTTTTGTTATGGTAATTTTGAATTGTTGAAGTCTATGATGCACGGACATGGACACGGGAATTCTAAAAAATGGGGACATGGACACGGCGGGGGACACGCCATGTGTATATTTATTTATTTATATATACTATATACACCAAGCTTCTACTAAGGGTGCCCTTAACTTGTTAAGGACTTCCCCTTTCCCGATCAAATTTTGATGATCTAAACCGTTCAATGTGTGCAGAACTTGATTTTAAGGATACATGCGAAAAAATCGGCAAAAAATATGACCGGGAAGGGCTTGATCCAAGCTTTTTCATAAAAACGCTATAAATGCATTTTTATGAAAAACTGTTCGGATCAAGCCCTTCCCGGTCATATTTTTTGCCGATTTCTCGCCTGTACCCTTAAAATCAAGTTTTAAACACATTGAACGGTTCGGATCATCAAAATTTGATCAGGAACAATGTCAAACTCATGAGATCGGAGATCCTTAACTTAGCAAGTTAAGGGCGCCCTTAGTAGAAGGGGACTGATACTATATATATATACGGGGCGGTTCAAGGGACACCCAAAAAAACACCTAGAGCAGTTTTTAATTGAACTGTTCATTAAATCTAAGAAAAAAACTGTTCAGATCAAGCCTTTCCCGGTCTTTTTTTTTGCTGATTTCTCGCGAGTACCCTTAGAATCACGTTCTGATCACATTGAGCGGCTCGGATCATCAAAATTTGATCGGGAACTATGAGGTGTTTTTTTAGGTGTTTTTTTGGGTGTCCCTTGAACCGCCCCGATATATATATCAATTTTTTTCCAAGTTTAAATGGCAAAATGTGGACAAAATGAAACATCCATAGTTCCAAATTTCCAATACCATCCAAACAAAACAAGACATCCATAAGTTCTATACAACCCAATTGAAAACAAAACATCCATAGTAATAACAGTTTGACCCCCGAAAATTTAAAAAAAAATTATAGTTTGACCTCCGCCGTGTCCCCATCTGTGTACCCCTCAAAATTTTAAATTAAATTATTTGACACGCCACGTGGCATGTCGGACACGTGTCCCACGCGTGTTCGGACACTGTGATACGTAGACCTCTAGAGGTGTCAGTGCTTCATAGGCTGAAGTTTACCTGTGTTATGTACAACTTCCTGCCAAAGGGTTATTTAGTGGAACCATCTGAGGGATGTGATTACTGATGCTGTAGAAGTTTGGAAATATAATTTTAACAATTGTCAACACCATACTTTATATAGTTTTTCGAACAAGCAAAGATTGTTAGATCCTGGCGATAAAGTAGAAAATCTTTCGGTGAGTAAACCAAAAGATAAAACACTTGATATTGGCAGATATAATACCTTACAAACTGCTTGACCGTTCATTCTTCTAAGGCTTAATACGTACTTCAATGTTTATGATTGCTCAAATCATATGTACTCAAAGTGATTTTGTTGTCCTTGATCACAGGGTTGAGGCCGTTTGATTTATTATTGCTGTTTGAGAAGGCCCTATGGATAAATTCGTAAATTAAGGCATAAATATTGTGGTTATCATGACATTTAACTGGGACCTTAGTACAATTTTGCACAAAAATTACTTTCCTAGATTTTTCCTGTGTTAAGTAGCCAGTTGGAATTTTCTAGAACAAAGTTGACCGACCTAAGAAAGCTAAAAACTCATCAAAACCTTTGCTCCCAACTCCACAACTCTTTGAACAATTGTACACAGCCGATGTCGGAGCATAAATATTGCATCACCACCAACATCCTTGTCACGATTATAGTCCTCTCATGCCAACCTAAAGCCATGAGAAATGACTTATTGAGATTTGAAACAGAAGTCGGATTTCAGTTTTCAACAGAAAACATTATCTGTTGAAAAATATTTTACACACGTGTTGTCCAACAAAACAACAGAAAAGGATAAATCTATTTTACTGGAAACTAGTCTATGTCGGAAAAAACGGAGCCTTGATGTTGTCCTTTCCCTGCTCTTGGAGTGCAATTTTGTTCACCCTCCTTAAAAGAGGGTGAACATTACCCTCCCTCTTATTGGTTGAAATGGTGTGGATCCCACCACAAAGTGATGTCATGCTTACCATGCAATACACTTTTTGGTAAACATGACATCACTTTGTGGTGGAACCCACATCATTTCAACCAATAGGAAGAAGGGTAATGTTCACCCTCTTAAGTGGAGGGTGAACAAAACTCAACTCCTGCTCTTGAATCTTGCATGTAATTCACTTACTGAGGAAGTGTGATCAATTAGGACCATTTGTTTTATAGAAGGGCGTAGTTGTGGGGTTTTGTGACATTTAACTGAGACCTACAATGCCGTTTTTCATTCTCTTGAACCTTGCAGATGATTGCATTTAGTGACGAAGAGGGAGTTAGATTTCAATCCACCTTTTTAGGAAGTGCTGCTCTTGCTGGTGTTTTACCGGTTTCAGCATTACAGATACAGGACAAAAGGTTGTCATCATTAGCTCGCATAATTATCTCTGAAATTTCTTGTGTTCAGTCAACTTATGGGTAGACCTTTTTCAGTGGTGTAACATTGCAAAATCTTCTAAAGGAGAATTATATAGAAATTTCGGAGGAAAGCTTCTTTCAGCTCAAGTATAATCCAGAGTCTGTTTGGGGTTATATTGAGGTATTTCAGCATGTATTGAGTTCTGGAATTCTACACCATGGATGTGTGAATTCCATTTTGCTCTTGGCACTGTGAATTCCTATTTTGCCTTTGCTAATTTTTTGCTGCAGGTTCACATTGAACAAGGACCTGTGCTAGAATCGGTTGGCCTTCCTCTTGGTGTGGTGAAAGGCATAGCGGGACAGACAAGATTAAAGGTATTTGTCATACTACCAATGGATCAAAACCTTTCTCTTTTTGGAATTTTCCACGTCAATGAATTGCGCCAACTTGATTTTCTTATCTTTGGCCAGACATTTCTTTTACTCAATCAAGTGATCTAGTTTTTATTGAACGGAAGCCAATTGAATAGTCGTCGTTTGAACCCAAAGCATTATTGTCTGTCAGGCCCTTACAGCCTTCGGAGTCTTTTTGTAGCCGTATCTTTTGCTTCATGCACACTTTGTCTCTTTCTGTAACTGTTTTGGAGTGTATACTTCAGTATCTCTGTGTGTTCTGCATGATAGGGCCTCTGATGGACAAATTTGAAACCCCTTTATCCACCTTCTGTATTGAAACCCCTTTTGGCAGCCTTTTTTTTTCCCCCAACATTCTGCCTGGTTGTGTTCCGATTTATCTACTTCCCATGATTGTCAAATGCAGTGTTACATGGACTCTTCTATTTTCCCCTTGGTACCCATGTCCACATATAAGACATCAGCTTCACATGGATGGGAGAGAGAATTATTATTATTTTTTTCCATGGGAGAGAAATTTCTTACTTGTCTTTAATCTCATTGGATTTCAAGTAGATTTCTCAAAAGTTTACAACATATTATCTGGAAATAGTGTATAATGCGCAATACAGTTCCGAATCTCCTTACTCATCTAACTTTTGGATGCATATCTAATATCCTATGATCGATGTTTGCCAAGGTCTGATGCTTGGATGCACACCCCCACAGCCAATAGTTGTACCACTGTCCAAGTAACATAGGTCTAATGTCAATTGTTGCGAGTTTGTTGTGTTGAAAGACAAATCTAACCTATTAAATCTGTTATAGTAGATCACAGACTCAAGTTACAGGAATAGACTTGCTTGCCATCACTTTGCAGGTAACAGTGAGGGGCTCACAGGGACATGCTGGAACTGTCCCTATGTCTATGCGGCAGGATCCTATGGCTGCTGCCGCTGAATTAATAGTGCTTCTGGAGAGTCTTTGTAAGCATCCAGATGATTTTCTATCTTACGATGGTCACTGCAAAGGGGTTACAGCGGAATCTCTTGTGGGATCCCTTGTATGTACTGTTGGAGAGATAACATGCTGGCCAAGTGCAAGTAATGTCATTCCTGGAGAGGCAAGTACTCAGATCTCTTGTGACTGTCCATGACTAAGGTGCTGTTCGGATAAAAAAGAAATCCGGCTTTCCTGCCAATTTGCTGGCTTATTGGCTTTTGTAGTACAGTACCATTCTGACACATACAGTCCAATTTGCACCTTGATTGGCTGGTTGGCTTTTTTTTGCAGAACCACAATGGCTTTTTGGCTTTTTTTCCCCGGGAAAGCCACTGGGCTTTTTAATCCGAACAGCCCCTAAGTTTGGACTAACTCAACTTTGGCCTTTTTTGTTTTTTTTTTGGAGGTCGTTAATGATATTGTTTCAATTCGTGCTCAATACGTTAGGAATTATCAATTTGTCTCCAAGAAACGAAAATATGAACTGTATTTTGAAAAAGGTTCATAAAAGACTAAATAAGCTAGAAATTTTGGATTATATTCATCTTTAGTGAACTTTTTTTAATTCTATTTTCTTTTCAAATTGCTCATCGGGACGAACATTTGATCCAAAGACTTTGACCTAGAACTGAAATCTGAATAAAGTTCAGAAAAGACAAATTTGAGCTAAAAAATGTACCACAAAAAGTTGGAAAATAGCCATTTTTTTGATATTCTATTATGAGAAAGGCTGTGTCTGGATTCTGACTACCAAGGAAAAGGGAATAGAATAAGCAAATAAATAAATTTAGCTTGTTTGTGCCGTTGTCTTTTATTTTGTTCCTTTATCTTGTACATTTTCCCTTTGAGTTCCTCAGCAAATCCATGATAAAGCACAATATGAAAGATTGATGTACTCATTAATGGAGGGAAATTGAACAATATGCTTGCAGACAATCTTCACTGTTGACATACGAGCAATGGACAATATGGGACGGGAGGCTGTCATATATGAATTATCTAACCGGATGCATCAAATATGTGACCGGCGCTCTGTTTCCTGCATTATTGAGCGTAAGGTATGATAATTCTGTGTCATTTTCGTGTTTTAACAGAAATGAAATGGATGACTGAATCATATATGGTTTTCATTCAGCACGATGCCAATGCAGTGGCTTGTGATACTGGATTGAGTTCACAGCTGAAATCTGCAGCTTATACTGCAATGATGAGAATGGCGGGTGAGGTTTCAGATGATGTGCCGGTACTGATGAGCGGAGCAGGACACGACGCAATGGCCATGTCTCATCTCACTAAGGTTTGTTCCTTTCCACATCATATGCTAGCCCCAGGGGCGGCCTAAGTGTTCTAATATTTCTCATGTGGCCCATTAAGCTAAATGGAACAATATGTAGCTATTGGATATTGGGAGATGGGTCTATCTGGTCTTCTGCATAATTTGATTAACCTTTTTTTCGCTGCTTTGGGGTCAATCTAGTAAACAACTCAAACAGAAAAGGTTTTTCTGGCACAATTTCGTTTTTGGAAGTTTGGGGGGCTTTGAGTTCAACTTAAAAAATATGTTTTTGTGGGACAATTTCGTTTAGTAGAGATTGGGGTTGCTCCGTGAACCACTCGTTTTGTTTCACTGTCGAGTTGGTGATAACTGCAAATAATCATCCTACTCGAATTTTGGTACCTACGTGAACTAAGCGCGTTTTTATTTGTATCCAATGAATGTGATTTTTGGCATGTTTCACCAACTCGACGAGCTGAAGAAAATGGGAAAATCAGATCAAACTTATACCAATAAAAATAAAATCAGATCAAACTTATAGGCCTGGGATTGGCCAGAAATGGGCCTCACAACAGCAGGACCTCCCATTCCGATTTTGCTCAACTTTTCGAGAAAAAAAGTTCATAATGACCCAATCAAACAAAGTTCCAGGAGCCGCCACCCATGTGTTCCATTTTGAAAACCTAGCTTAAAAAACCTCTCAGCTTCCAAGATTTTAGCTGTAGAAATAGAAAGCTTATTATCTCAAAGTGGTGGAAGTGTCGAACCAATCACCCTATAGAATTAATAATGCTAGCGGACAGTGGGATTGGCCCTCCATGGATTAGTCAAGGTGCGCATAAGTTGACCTGGACATTTTGAGTTACCAAAAAGCTTGTGAACTCAATTTTTAAGCTAAGTAAACGGTCTTCCTCGGACCTATTGTCTTTCCTGGTGTATATTTAACATTTTCGATATTTTGAACAGGTTGGAATGTTGTTTGTTCGCTGCCGCGGAGGCATTAGTCATTCCCCAGCAGAGCATGTATCGGATGATGATGTTTGGGCTGCTGGCTTGGCAATTCTTTCATTCCTAGAAACCCAATTGTAAATACATTTTTCTTCTTTTTTGAACTACTGTGTACATGCTCAAATCCAAAGCAAGCAAAACAATGTTCTTTTTTCTTTTTCCCGGTACTTAAAACAATGTTCTACTAGATGGAATAAGAAGCAGCGGCCATTTGTTCAACTGGATAGACTAAGTACAGAGTTTTGTGAGCTTGCAAACTGGTCAAATTTGTTGAGTGCTTGGTTTTGCAACAGAGGGGGCAAAATTCCTCGGGTAAACTATATTGACCTCCCGAAGGCACCTCCCTTCACCAGGTGGCGGGTTCAACTCCCACCGTCCCCATCCCTCTCTCCTGGGGATAACTTACAATTAGGATTTTCCAGGGGAAGGCGATAATGCTATGATATCTTACTTCATTTCCTCATTCTACACCTTAGTCGGCAAACTCTCCCCTCCCCTCCCCCCCTCTCTCTTTCTCTCTCTCCTATTTGTCTTCCTCGGAGCAGCAACGACATACATTTCTCCTCTCTCATCTATTGGAACTCATTTTGATTTGAGCTACCATCAGTAACCAAAACAACATGTTTATATGATTTACTTGTCGGACCGTTTTTTCACCATCTCTCCTAAAACCAATTGGTATTAGGGAGGGTTTTAATTAAGTCTTTTATGACATTCGACATTGCATCCGCAAGTCTGTTTTTAGAGCAGTCGCACAGGGAGTGACATTGAGTAACCAAATCCATAGGGGCACTCCAGGTCCAACAATCCCTCTCTCACGATGATGCTCCCGTGCCTTGAACCCATGACTTTCTGGCTTTGATACTACTTGTTGGATAGCGTTTCACCATCTCTCCTAAAACCAATTGGTGTTCGGGAGGGTTTCGATTAAGGCTCCGTTTGTTTGGGCATAAAATGTTTTCCGGTAAAATGTTTTACCTATTTTCCTGTGTTTGGTTGTGTAAAAAATGAGGAAAACATTTTACATGTAAAATATTTTCTATTAATTGGATGAAAATGACTTGCCCTTAAATCTTCCGTAAGTTATTTTCCGAAATGAACCCGTTGTCTTCTACTGCAATTCTCACTGCTCAGTTTCCTCGATCGTCAATCCTGACCCACGTTCAATTCCAATATTATCAAATCTCTCCACCGTTTAAGCCCTCCTCTATCTTTCTACACTATTTTGTCGATTTCTAAAAATATTTTTTAAGTTCCAACCAAACACCAGAAAATAAAAGTTTGAAGTTTGTTTTCTGAAAAATATTTTACATGAAAAACATTTTACATCGAAACAAACGGAGCCTAAGTCTTTTATGGCATTCGACATTGCACCCGCAAGTCTGTTTTTAGAGCGGTGTGGCATTGTGTAACCAAATCCATGGGGCACTCCGAACCCAACAACCCTCTTCCCTCCACAACTGTAACTAAGAGCCCGCTACTCTTACTTGTCTCCCAACTGTACCACTGCCGTTCCATATCCAATCGTCCAAAATAACAGAAACTGAACGCTACCAATTACAATTGAATTGAAAGCGATACAAATATTGATACAGAAAAGTGAACCGAATACAATATAGAGTTGTGAATTGAAACCTGTGTTTCACACAGTGTCCTTAAAATAGATTCACCACCTATCGGAGATTCGGAGGGTGTTGAGGTTAATCGGCGTCTGTCTCCCATAATTGATCCGGCTCAGAACACTACCCACAGAACACCACCGTAAGTAGCCTTGGCGAACTGAATTAGCGTCTGCCTCTCTCTCACACAAAGAATGAACTCAGGAAAAGTAGTATGGAACTCGGAGTTGGTGTGTTGAGTCTGAGATGGGACTGTCCATTATATAGCCACAAGAAAACATTTGAGCTGCTCCACCATGAATACGACATGAGCCGTGAATTTGCAGCAATGAATAAGGAAAAACCTCCATCATGAATAAGGGAAATTGATGAACCTGGGAAAGCCAAAAGTGAAAAGCCTTAGAAGGCCAATGGTCACCCAATTCATTCACAATTTTCCAACACTAGTAAACTAGCACATTGCTTGTATCAAAGGTTAATCATACAAGGTGGAAACGTTTTAGGCACCATCACCTCTTGTAGGACTAGTTCATACAAAGTTTTTTCATGGATTTAATTGGGTGTCTTGTAAGTGGATGGTAAGATCAGTTTCCCAGGGATTAGTCGACCTATGTCCCGGACAACCGAGCTAGCTATCAAAAAAGGAAGAAGTCATTCTACAAGGACTTGCAAAATTTTAACTAATATGACCAATGTGGCTATCTTGTGTATGAATATTCACTTGTCATCCCTCCTATCAGTAATCATAACGTAGGTTTTGTTTCTTTTTATCATCGTAGTTATATATATTATATATATGGTAGGTGAATACCACCAACTGCATGTGGCATCATAATAATAATATAAAAAGCAATTACAACATTTTGGACTTCACCTTTTTAAGCTCAACGCCCAATGAAATATCATACTACTAAGTGAAACAAAGGAGTACTACTCCTTAATTCTAGCCTCTCTGCATTCCCATTTGGAAATGGCCATGGTTAGCAACAAGTCCAGGGAAGACGAACGCGAAGGAGCTGAGATTGTGTACGGACCGGAACCATGCTTTCGCCAGTCCACAGAGCTGCTCGAAGAGCTCGGATTCCCGAAAGGAATCCTCCCCCTCAGAGACATAGAAGAGTGTGGAAGAGTGCACAAAACGGGCTTCGTGTGGATGAAGCAGAAGACTCCGACTGAGCACTTTTTCGAAGGGACTAATACCCAAGTGAGATATGCCAAGGAAGTGACAGCTTATTTTGAGAAGAACAGAATGAAAACGATCAGTGGTGTCAAGACCAAGCAGCTCTTGGTATGGGTACCTGTTGCCGAGATGATCTGTTTTGACGATCCAGAGAGCCGCAAAATTCAGTTCAAGACTCCGATGGGCATCAGGAAGACATTTCCCGTCACTGCGTTTATGTCTGATGAGGAAAAGCACAAGCATTTGGAGAAACCGAATCGCGAATGACGAAGGAAGAGGGAAAGAAGAAAGACGCAAGACGAAAGAAATAAAACTTTCCACAATGTTGATTGTTTGGTTGTTGGAGTTGATCAATTTAAAGTGATGTTACACCTAGCTATATACTCTTAAGTTCTTTTTCCTTCTCCTGTCATCTTTGGAAATGCTAAAAACAGCCTAGCCGACTGTTCATTAAGGTTTGAAAAGTATATTGAAATGTGTGAAATTATATGAAAGTGTGTGAAAATATATTGCAAAATGTAAAAAGTGCATTGGAGGATGTGGTGTATTTTTTTTTTTTTTTTTCTGTCGGTTAATATCCTAGCTTATTGACAACCAATAGAAGGACCCGTCATCTTTTCGTGCCTTGTGATTTTTTCTGTTAACCACTTTCATCTGTTTTACATGTTTATAAGATTTTACTGTCCACTTGAACCTTCAAGATGATTAAATTCGAGTGTCAACCGACTAGATTCCAATTATCTCTCTTGTTAAAATCATTTACAGTTAAAATCAAATTTACTCATGTTTTATAGCATTCCTGCTTCCCGTATTGCCTTAATCACACAATCAAGTAGGGTTATTATTTTATCTTTGACTCACGCGCTGATACCAAACTTGTGTCAGTTTGTGTTCGCACTTTTGAGCTTTTGAGGGAGTGAAAATGCTATTAACCTCTCACGTTGAAGAATACTACTTCCCGCTTCATATTTGATTTTATATTTCCATATGGTATCAGAATGGACCTATCGTATCTATCTCAATCACCCTCGTACTTCTTGTAGTAGTCTATCTAGCTAGCATAACAATCAATTCCCCATTCATGCCCAAAAAAAAAAAAAAAAAAAATGATTTCTTAGTTTTCTATTAATGTTGGTGCTATTTGTTTATCTCTTGTTTTTCCAGTTGGTTTTACTTCCCGCTTCATATTTGATTTTATATTTCCATATGGTATCAGAATGGGCCTATCGTATCTATCTCAATCACCCTCGTACTTCTTGTAGTAGTCTATCTAGCTAGCATAACAATCAATTCCCCATTCATGCCCAAAAAAAAAAAAATGATTTCTTAGTTTTCTATTAATGTTGGTGCTATTTGTTTATCTCTTGTTTTTCCAGTTGGTTTTACTAGTTTCTGATCAATGAATTTTCGGATGGAAACTTTTTGTATATTCCATTGGACTTCTCTTGAATGAAAATCATTTTCTTTGACCAAAATAGAGAGTAAGGTTTAATTTAGTGCTAAAAAGAGAGTACTATTTTATAATAAAAGCGATGGATGCCAAAGGACAAGCCCGAAAAGCGACAAATCTCATCCGTTCATTTCGGTAATCAATGGTCCAAATTTTAAAAAACATTCTTTCAAAACACTTTTAAACACGTGCAATTCAATTCCATAAAAACATATTTACGAAAACCTCCATAAAAAGTTTTCCTCTAACTCAATCTTAAATGACTTTTTAATAGGACCATATGCTCGCGCTCTTAATCTTTACCCTCACCCTCGTGAACTTTGAGTAGTCTTGGATGCTTTGAACAAATGCTTTCGTTCTCGCTCACTCTCGCGTTCACGCACGCGCATGCAGTCTTATTGGATATCATTGGTTGGCTTTAGTTGACTCGGATTACCCTCACTACGAATGTCGAGAGCCTCCGTAGGCTCTACATCCCCCCTCACCTCCTTCCGCCTCATCCCGACCCGGACCTCCCTCCACGCCACCACCAACGCCGCCGTCGCAATGCCCGACGACCGCCGCCCTCACCCGTCGCTCGAAGTCGTCGGGGGCTCATCATTCCTACCCGCATTCAAAACACTCAACCGTCCTTACCACCCGTATCCTATCGTCGGCTGGAACTGCCACGTTGAGACCATCTTCGCCGCTTTCTTCCGCTCTCGTCCCGCCGTCAGGTTCCGCCGTCAGTGTCTCAGGACCAAAGACGACGGTGCCGTGGCTCTCGATTGGGTCGCCGGTGACGATCGTCTTCTAACGGAATCCTCTCCCGTCCTCATTTTATTGGTTAGCGGTTTGAGCTCCTTTTTTTCTCTGAACAGACACAATTTCCACACACGTAAGCATGAAAATGCTAGCAGTAGAATTGGAATTGGGAATTGAAACCATCTTAATTGGAAATTGACTTAACTAGCCCTCTAATTCTAATTGAAGGCTTGGATTCCGGCTTTTTTTAGGATATCTAAAAAGGGTCCCGATATCTAAAACAGTTAGAACTCCAATTCAACTTTTACCAATATCAATGCACTTTGGCGGATATTTATGCACTTCTAACGGATATCAATACACATTTTTGTTGTTATGCAAAGACCAATGGGCTTTAGTTAGCATTTTCCATCTAAAAAAGTTTTAATTGTCTTTTGTTTTTGGACTCTTTGGTTAAAAAACATTTAAGCTGTGTGAGATATCTAAAGTTAAGATTTATGGGAATTAAGATTTTTTTTTGGATAAGCATTATGGGAATTAAGATGTTTGAGATAGCTTCTCCCGTCCTCATTTTACAGGTAACTAGGCAAGTGGTAGTCATTTTTCTCTGCACGTACACGATTTCCGACACACGTAGCATGCAAATGCAAGCAGTACAATTGGAATTGAAACCATCTCAATGGGAAATTGACTGAAATTGCACTCCAATTCCAAGTGAAGGCTTGGATTCTGGCTTGGTATAGGACGTAAAAAAAGTTGGCTTTTTTGGTCTTTTTTGATTTCTGCTAAAAAATCTAAGCTGTTTGAGATATCTAAAGTTAAATTTTTGGTCTTTTAATAAAGAATTTGAGCTTAAAAAATTGATTGTCGTTGAGTTTTTCAGGCTAATCTGATGGTTTTTTTTTACGGATAAACAATGGAATAAGTGAATTTTGGTCTTCAACAAGCCAAGAAGCTATCTTTTCTAAACAAACCAAATGAAGCTGGTTTATATTGGCAAGGATAGTATGCAATATAACGTGCTAACAATGGATAGTTGCAGCCAGGTCTTACAGGAGGGAGTGATGATACCTATGTCAGGCATATGCTAGTAAGAGCTAGAAACAATGGATGGCGAGTTGTCGTCTTTAATAGCCGTGGTTGTGGAGGTAGCCCTGTCACCACTCCGCAGGTACTTAATCGTGGATAGTAATTAGCTTTCTCTTTCTTTTGCAGAAATTCGTACTCTTGTTCACACTGAAATGCACTTTCTTCCTTAAATACATCATTGATAATGAAACTATTGTTAGCCTAAAAGATTTATTTTGGACCAAGATAAATAGAATGAAAATCCCCATTAGCCAGTATCTTAACGTCTCTATCATAAACGTCAATACGTGGACAGTAGGGGTATAAAGGGGAAGTATACCCATAGTCATGTATTCTGTTGTAAAATGAATTCAAGGCAGTTTCCATTCTGATTTTGCCTATCCTTTGAGCGTGGAAAAGCAAAGTAATTGCAAGTATTTTTCAAGTTATGCAATTTGAATGCAGCGAAGCATTCTCATATCTTGTGGTTTATTTAATGGCACTAGCTGATGTGCAGTTCTATTCAGCTTCATTTCTGGAAGATCTTTGTGAAGTAGTGGCTCATGTAGCCACTAGGTATCCAAATGCCAATTTATATGCTGTTGGTTGGTCTCTTGGTGCGAATATTCTTGTTCGCTATTTGGGCCAGGTGAGGTAATGAAAGTCCAGTGATCTCTAATTTTTCCCATTTCTTTTGTCTTTGTGTTTGGTTTTATCGCTCCTGCCCGTTTCTGTGCTTTTCAATAGCTAAGCCAATTTTTACCGTCAGATGATCTAATCCCAATTGGTTATGTTGCATATTTACAGGTATTTTGTGGAACAGTAACATGCACTATGCTTATAAAAAAACAGTAACATGCACTAAGTGCATATTTTGTCTGTGTAGCATCTACCCACGCTAGAAGTTCATTTGATACTGATCCTCTCTACAGTCTTCGAGTTCATGTTTCTTTCTTTTTTTCGAGTTATAGTTATTGTATGGTGATAGAGGACCTGATTTTTGGTGACTTGAGCTTAAGAAACAGTTATATCAAGTTATTAGACTACACACAGCCCTTTTTAGCCCCTACTCAATTCAAAAGGCATCCTTTTAGTATATGAATGCTCTAGGGCCAAATAGATTGAGATTACTTTTTGGTTCGATTGAAGGCTTTGCAAGAACAAAAGAGAAATTCTGAGAGTAAAGGTTCATGTGGTAGTGAAAAACGATTGTGGGTCACCGATAATGGGAAGTTCATCTAACCTGAATAGCTTTTCGGAAGAGTGATTGCAAGTATGTAAATGGGAAAAAGTTTGGATGTGAACTCTGTGGACATTGCGATTAATTGATGCTAGAGTTTAGTCCATTGAGCCGCTTCTGATGAGCTGTTCTTCCGTCTTCTCTTTATTCCCTTCATATTTTTCCTCGTGATTATGTTTATTTTATTTCATTCATAAGTTCATACATGTTCTTGCAGGAATCCCACAATTGCCCACTTTCTGGTGCTGTGTCCTTGTGTAATCCTTTCAATTTGGTCATTGCGGATGAGGACTTTCGTAAGGGATTTAACATTGTTTATGACAAAGCTCTTGCTAGCTCTCTATGCAAAATTTTCAAGAAGTAATCATGTGATATGTATATATTCTTTTCTTTCTTGACATATGAACAGTGGAGATCTCTATTTACAGATCGGTTTACTGGAATTGTCATGTCTTTCTTTTTTGTAGGCATGCTCTTTTATTTGAAGAGATGGAAGGTGAATACAATATCCAATTGGCTGCAAATGCCAAGTCTGTCAGGGAATTTGATGAGGGGTTAACCCGAGGTATGATTATTACATAATTTCAAACAGCATCTTTTACATCATGCTGTCTCCTCATAATTTGTCTGTTCATCTTGGCAGTTTCATTTGGTTTCAAGTCAGTGGATGAGTACTATTCCAACTCAAGCAGTTCAGATTCCATTAAGCACGTGCGCACACCTTTGCTTTGCATTCAGGTAATTTGCGTACCATTTCTGATACTATATACTATATAGTGGTAATTTCTACCTACTTACTGATAAAGTTGTAAGATTTCTGATATAAAAATCTGGTCATGTTCTTGTTCTGTGGTCTGGCCAGCACTGTATTTTGTTTCCATTCTTATCAAAGACCCGTTTGAGGGCTCGTTTTTTTGAGCTTCTTCACTTTAGAGTAGACTTAGTGACGCAGCGCAATTCACAAGAGACTAGTTAGCGTACTAGTCCAAACGAGATAAACAACTCGTAGCAACGAGCAAACCTTGCGCACAAGGAAGAAAGAGAGAGACTCTGCAATATTATTGATAAAAAACTTTTAAAAGATGAATAATTGAATAGGTTACAACCCCTTTTATAAGACCGTAACCCTAGAAATCCTATTGTAAAAGAAATCTTAAATCATGCCAAAACAAGCAGCATTAAAGAAAAGATATATCCTAATTAATTAAAATAAAATCCTAATTCTTGTAGACCAAGAATCCTAATAAAGGTAGAAATCAAAATCAAACTGAATACGGAAAGTTAATAATTCTAACCTAAACGAAAATATTCCTAGTCAAAATCTTATTCTAAAACAATAAAAATAAAATACAAAAACTGTCCATTTTTGTCCTACATCAGTCTCCTTTTCTTCAAAAGAACTCGCCCTCGAGTTCTCATTAGAAACTTGCTACCTTCCATTCCAAAGAAATAGATATTTGGAATATTTCAACCTCTCGCTCGTCTTCCAAAAATCATTCAAAGAAAAAGTTTCATGCGATGATCTTTTCTCTTCATACTTCAACTTGTTGACAAGATGTATTAGACGAATGTTGGGAATCCATTCAAATTGTTCCACTCCAAGGAAATCTATGAAATCAACATGAGCCCCGTCAAACATGCAATCTTGCAATGAATCCGTTCTTTGGATGTATGCTTCGAATTGATGGTTGGCCAATCCTCTTGAAGGGAAGAATAATTCTTTCAGCACCAACTTACCTTCACATGTATCGTTAGCCAGACTATCTTCCATGACACTAATATTAGTATCGACCAAATCCAATGAACAATTATTTTGGTACTCAATAACTTGTTCACCAACATCGATATCAAATTTTTTTTTATCAACCTCAATTTTAGCTTCCTCTTTTTTGCTAATACCAAGGTCAACTTTCTCTTTATCATCAGCTTCAATGTGCCCATATTTCTCTGGGTCTTCCAAAAGAAAGAAAAAACCACGGACTAGATACGCTCCCTCTCTCTCTAGGCGATTTGAAACCCTCGGTTTTCTCACCGCCGCCGCCTGCCTGGGGGGGAGGTGACCGGCCTCCTTCCCTCCTCCCCCGGGCCCGACTTCCTCTTCCTTTCCCCTCTTTCTCTCTCTCCTACCATCTCCTCCTCCAGATCGTGCTCCCCCCTCTCTCCTCTGATTTCTGTTGAGTTTCCGCCCTCCCCGGCGTGGGAGGGAGAGGCGTTCTTTCGTCTCCTGCCGGCGGTTCCTTGGCTCCGCCGGTTTGCCTAGCGGTGTGGGAGTCTCGTCGGTCGTGGTGGGCCGGGGTGGTGGCGTTGTCTGGATCTGGTGGTCGTTGGTGTTGGGCGGTGGTGCGGTGGTGGAAGGGGTGTCTCGTAGGTGTTTTTTCTTCTGATCCTTGTTTTGCAGGTGTTCTCAAAACTGAATGGCGAATCTGTGGGTTTTGGTGGTTGGGGTGGTGGTGTGGCGGCGGCGGTCATGGTGGTGATGTTGGTGGTTGTTTGCGGAGGTGGACGGATCCCCTATGGATGGTGCTTAGGCCGTCGAGTGTTTGCCCGTTTCGGATCTTGGCTGTTATTTTGCTTCTCCGGCGCGGGGATCTCATCTCTATTTGTGATCACTAACGTTTTTCTGTTTTGTTTGCTGCTGTCTGGGATTTTCTTGGTGGTGGTTTGCCCAAGCCTGGGCTTCTCCGTTCCCCGGTTTTCGTAGGCCGGAGCCCTCCGCCGGCCGCTGAATCTGGGAGTCGCCGGCGTGGCTTAACGGCGAGGTGTGGCTTCGGTGCTTTGTACGGCGACGGTGGTTTTGGAGTTTCTTGGGTTAGGGTTTGGTTAGGGCGGGCCGGCCTTTGGTTTGGGCCGGATTAGGTGTTGAGCTTATTGTATATCTGGGTTGTAGTTTGGGCTCCTGCAATTTGTTTTATTTGTTTGTAACTGCTTAGACCCAAGGAGTTAGGGCTTGCCCCTTGTCATGTACTTTTTTCAACCTTTGGTTGGATTCCCCTCCCCTATCCCTGTTTCAATAAATTTTTCGCCGTTCAAAAAAAAGCTTCAATGTGCCCATAATGACTGTATTCTACATCGACCTCCGCTATTTCTTCGATGTTGGGCTCAACAAATATCCCCTTCTCTAATTCAACTCGATCTCCTTCCTCTTCTGCGATCTCATATCCATAATAGTTGGAATGTGATGAATGTGAGATTGAAAGATCTTTATTGGTTTGTTGACCATCAAAACTTGATCGACTCGAACCCAACAGTCTCAGTGATGTATCCCTCGAGTTTTCGATAGCGGCAACGGTATAATTTTAATTACTCAAAAAAGAATAAGACAAGTCAAGATTATCTCGGGACAATTGCTTGGACTCAAGATTTCTTCGGTACTCTTCATACAACATCTGACCATGATACGATTGAAGAAATCTATCACTCATCAATCGTCTCATCCTAAGCCATGTCTTGACTAGATGTTTATACTGGCGCCCCCTATTAGATTGCAATTGCTCCCACCATCTAGAAGCATGGCCTTGTAATTTACGAGCCACATATTTGACTTCATTTTCTTCCGGAATTCCCATATACTCAAGAAACTTGTCAACTTTACGAAACCAATAAATTAAATTTTTAGGATGGCAATACCCATTAAAACTAGGAATTATTGGTTGTACCTGAAAAGTTGAAAAATCGTCATCTGTGCGATAAAACCCTTCAAACCTTGAACATCGCTTCTTCGACTGATATCCATAATAATCCTCAAATGACTCGTCTTCAGATTCGTCCTCACTATCAAGTTGATAATAAGAATATCCTCCGGAGATGTTTTGGCTAATAGGTTGGTTGCGGGCAAATCCCTCAACGCGGTTCCTATCAACTTTGTGTTTAACAGATTGACCACGGGCAATTCCCTTGGTGCAAGTTCTGTCAAATCCTTCCCCACGACCAACGTCAATAGGTGTGTCTTCAACTTTTTGGTGCCATCGAACCAGGAAAAACGTGGCTCTGATACCACTTGACGCAACGGAATTCACAAGAGACTAGTTAGCGTACTAGTCCAAACGAGATAAACAACTCGTAGCAACGAGCAAACCTTACGCACAAGAAAGAAAGAGAGAAACTCTGCAATATTATTGATAAAAAGCTTTTAAAAGATGAATAATTGAATAGGTTACGGCCCTTTTTATAAGACCATAACCCTAGAAATCCTACTGTAAAAGAAATCTTAAATCATGCCAAAACAAGTGGCATTAAAGAAAAGATATTTCCTAATTAATTAAAATAAAATCCTAATTCTTGTAGACCAAGAATCCTAATAAAGGTAGTAATCAAAATCAAACTGAATACAGAAAGTTAATAATTCTAACCTAAACGAAAATATTCCTAGTCAAAATCTTATTCTAAAACAATAAAAATAAAATACAAAAACTCTCCATTTTTGTCCTACATCACTTAGGTTTGGTTAAGCTCGGTTCAGTTTGATCAGGATATGGTGGGTCCAGTTCTTTCCTAACCTTTCAAATGGTCTATGTTTACTATGTTTTTTGAAGAAGAGGAACTCCTTGAGTGGAAACCCTGGGTCTAGGTACTCCCCCACCAGGGCCACCACCCACAATACTGGGCAAACCCGAGACCCCTGAGAATGGTTATGTTTTGCAGGTGGCCCAAAGGGTAGAGAGGAGTTAAACCTTTTAAGTGTCAAATGCAAAACCTCCACTTGCTTAGGTTAGTTTTAGACCAACTGACCTACCCCTCATGAATGTGAGCAACTGGGCATCAAAGAAGTGTTTTTTCGCTAGAGTTAGGAGAGTATTGGACCTATGGGTTGTGTCATGTGTGGTATTCTGATGTCCATAGATTGTAAAGGACTTGAAGATTTGTTGTTTTTAATACATTTCATAAATAGATTGTGCATTGTGGATTTTCTATTAGAAAAACTTCCATCAATTTAATTACTCTAGAATGAGACATGAAATGTAGTTATATTCAGCCATTGTTTCTATTTTCTTGCCAAGCTGTAGCTACAACTGGACACATACACTACTTGGCAAAATGCTTGCAACCTTGTGAGACGATAGAGTAAAGGGAAGAAGAAGTAATTTACAATAGATGTTCAGTTATTGCAAAACATTTTGATTGAGTTCAGAATCAAAAGTGAGACAACTCTCAAATGATTATTAGTATTCGAACTTTGAATGTGCCACTTATTCAAGTTGACATCAAAAGAGGGGGAACATTATTTCTTGTTCTGTAATGCATTTCGTTCGGTTCACAGGCTGCAAATGATCCAATTGCTCCATCTAGAGGAATCCCTCGGAAAGATATTCAGGTCTCTCTCTCAAATTATATGCAGGATCATCTCTCGTGTTACATGCCACAGCATCATTTTGTACATTTTTTATTACGTGATGACATAAATTCTATACGCAATCCTGTTTTAATCTCTCTTGTGGCAGGTTGCTATTTCCTTTTTGATCTTACTTTCTCTGAAAACAAAGTTTAAGTGAGAGGATCATTTAGTTTCATATAAGTTTATCTTTCACGGAATTGGTTCTAAAAGGAAAAAAGGTAAAATTTGTGAAATGAGGAATTCTTTTTTGTTTAGGTTTCAAGATTTTCCATTATATGTCTTCTTACTGCAGGTAGAATGAGGTAGCCTAGTGGTTTGATAATCCTTCATTACATTTGTCTTCTCTTTCTCCTCTTATCGGTGCTGTCTAAATGTATGGTTCTGTATCAACTACGGTAATCCACCGCTTTCAACTACCTGGTTGGCTGTGTGGATTCACTTCGTTATTCATCTCTCTCACTGCTCAAACCCGTTCTTCCTTAGCCATCTGTCATCTCTTTTTGCCTCTACTTAGATTTGGCCTTCTCTGGTCCTTGAGTTTTCTTGTGAAATTGCTTGTACTTGTTGGCTCAGCCTCTGGCCTTCACTAATGGTGCCAATCGTAATTACATATGTGTGCCATATCAGGTCCTAGTATTTTTTAAATGTTTAGTAGCAAGCTAAGGGGGCTGGAAACTGCAACAATTGTTGAGTCCAGTGAGTTGAATCGCATGACGACAAGCTTGGTTGTACTATTATTGTGTTAATGAGTTTATCCCATGTTTGTTTTCTTTCAACGTTGGAGCCATTTTCTGGCTAGCAAAGGTTTCTTTCTTTTTGTTCTTTCGTATGTATCTCCTGCAGGAGATAGTCTAGAAGTTTCAATATTCGAGCTGGAGGTGCGGTTTTGTTTAGTAGGGTTGCGTCGGACTGCCAACCAATAAGGCTTTTCTATTTGCTTTTTCGCTTCCGGTTGAGTTGGGATTTGAATAAAACTAGATATGAGAACAAGGGAATGACTCCAACCCGAGCGGAAACCAAGCATTTGCAGGAATGCAAAACCTTTTTTCAAACTGTACATCCTCTTTTACGTCCCCGTATCTAAAGTTTCGTCATACTTTTCGACATGCCAGATGAGCATGTGTTTTGTGCCTAAATTAGTAAACATGCTTTGTTCGGTTTGATGTAACGCTTCTCTTCCTAACCCTCTAAGAATCATGTGCTGCTATCTCAGGAAAACCCAAACTGTCTTTTAATAGTCACACCCAAAGGGGGCCATTTAGGGTGGGTTGCTGGCGCCGAGGCTCCTCATGGCGCTCCATGGACTGATCCCCTGGTGATGGATTTCCTGCAACATTTAGAAAAAACAGGATCCGGGACCAGTGAATCTTGTGGTAAATCCGACAGTGCGATGCAAAACGCAGAGAGCTTGCATGGGGTAGAGGTATAGCTATCAACATGATTCTTGTATTCACATTGTTGTAACTGTTGATATCTGGTCTTTCAAGTGGGATCGCAATATTGAAGTCCATGCCAAAAGCTATTGTCTTCTGATTGAAATTTTATGAGCTTTTGTACTTAAAAATTTGGCAGTGAGACAATGTGTACACTATCAAACTCACAAATCAATATCTTCATGGTTTTGTATCATCTAGAGCAATTTTTTTGAAGCTAGTCCTGGCGCGCGCTTTTTTTTTCACTTGTCAGATATTACAGGAATGAGGAAATTGTTTGTTGATTTGAGTGAGTGAGCAGTTATTTCACGCATTGCACATAGTCCCTTCAGTCCTAGATTATTCAAGAGGTTGTTTATAATTCGATTCAGCACTCAAAATCGAATGTAGTAAGTGGTAAATAAATCTGGTGTTCATACTTTACACCAATGGCGTGTTGGTTCAATAGTGAAAAGTCGAACCTGGTTGGATAAGGTCCGAGTTCGAGTCTCCTGAGCCCACCTTGCTGGGGTTCCAAACACCAGCCGCATGCTATGAGTCTTTAGGTTCGGTAGAGTCTGCGGTATGATGTGACGGGGCGATGCTTCGGTATGGCATGCCTTGCACTTGACAGGAAAAAAAGACTTCATACCTCTGATTGAATTTACAGGAATTTGTAAGCCACCCACCTCTCCAAACCACCGCCGCCATCTTTTTTTTTTTTTTTTTTTGGGGTAAATCAGCTTGAAATTGAAAAAGAGGCTAACCGAATATACAACCGCCGCCATCTTCCCACAACTTGCATTAATTCTATCTCTCCACAGCCGCCACCTTCCACCATCACCACTATCCTACCTCATGAGTCATTTTGAACCTATCAATAACCTCGAGATCTTGTATTATCCACAGAAAAATAATAGAAAGGAAAATGCGAACTTCCGCCTATTTGGTGGGGATAATGGATAGAAAGTGTATCGACATTTCAAAAAAGTGTATTAATATCCGTAAAATGTGTTTTAAAATCCGAATTTATTTGTCATTATATACCTATTATCCCCGTCTAGTGGGTGGAGGTTAGCAAGACCTTAATATAAAATGACTCGGTTGTTTACAATGCTAATCTCCATCTTATTTGATATTGCAAGTCCTAAATATGCAATGCAGAAACCAAAATCCAGGAACTCACACACTTTCTCTCTGCACAAAAATCTGACATAAAAACGTGCTTACGATCTGAGCATTACCATGGTTCTGTAATTTTCTGTCTGGACTCTTTCTTGAGAATCATTCTATCTGAACCTAAGTGACATTCACATACGCATGCGCGAGCGAGAGCTCAAGCATGAAAACGCCTTTGAAACACATTCCAAACTATTGAAATTCGCGAGAGGAAGAATTGAGAGCGTGACCGCATTGCAGGAATTGAGAGCGGGATCGCGGCATTTGAAAGGATTATGAGGGAGTTCCAGATTCTTAGAAAAAAGAACTTTTAAAAAACAAAGGTAATTTCAAGTTCAAAAATTATGTTTTTACGCAAATAATTTTTCTACCAATATGGATATTGTTTGATAGATTTTATTGAGATCTTTTTTTTTTTTGAAAATGTCAATATCATTTCAGAAGCCCGAAGGCGAAGATTACATCGCGAAATACAGGAAAGCACCAAAACTACCTACTCCGGGATTAATGGACACCCCGCAAAAGCAAATCAGCACTAGGTGCCGACATGAGAATCCCGTCCGGGACTAGGCAGAAAGGAAATCGAAACGAAATCCCAGTACAAACCATTACACAAGGAAAACAGATGTAATCAGACACAACCAACAAATCACAAACGAAATTGAATCTATCTCAGCACTCGTCAACTGAAAAGAGAAGCTTGACGCCGGAGACCAGACCCTCCTTCGCCCCCTGACCTGCAGCCATCTCCACCAGCGCAAGGCTGGCCCACGACAGGAAAACAACCAAATAGGCAGCCGTTCGGTTCCATGGACTGCTGCCCATTTAGCACGCGCGGCCGAACAGAGAAACTCCGCAGCAAGCCCCCGCTGCCACGGCGAGCTCCAACCACGCAACCGAAGCAAACCAAACTAGGTCCGGTCGACTGAGCGTGGTCACGGCGACCGGTAACCGTCAGGGAGACTATCTGTTGTAGCCCATCCACAACCCATACCAGAACAAGAACGAAGAAAATATTATTTGCCCACCACCACAACCTCACCAGATCCGGGGGAGACCCAAATCGGTACACAACCGGACTGGGAAAACCAGCCGGTGGAAGAGACGAAAAAACGTCAAAAAAGAAAAGATAAACCCTAACTCCAAAGCACCTCACCTTATTTGAACCCCACCACCGACCACCAGCTACCAGATCTGAAGCACCACCGCGAGAATCGAACGGAGAAACCCACAGGCCATGGCCGGAGTCCAGGCGCCGATTTCAACAACGGACGAACTGAGAACGGAGAGATGAGAACAGTAGCGAGGACAGGAGGGAGGAGGGGATTAGGGGAAAAAAGGGGGAGGAAGGAGGGGGAGGAGGGGGGCGGCAGCCCCTCCCCCCAACGGGAAAACCTAGCTGCTGTAAGTTTAGAGAGAGAAGGGGGAGCGGCTCTAGAGAGAGAGAAGGGATAATCTTTTAAACGGTGCAAAAAAGAATCAAAAAATTATTTTTCATTTTCGTTATATTTGAGTTTGAAATTACTTTCTTTTTGAAAAAGAAAATTTAGAAAGAAAAGCGGAACGGGGCCTATGTCACTGAGCTCTAGACGGTATTTGGCAATTTATGGATGGGTCTGGAATCTGGATGGATGTGAACGTGGAGGACCCAACCTTGTCGGGCATGGGGAATAGTTACGGGCTGAGTCCAGTCACTATACAACAAATGGTGGGCCCTCTGATCACGTTCTGTACCTGGAATCTGTAAAAGAAGAAAAGTAGAAGAAGCCTAATTCGTGTGCGCGTGCGTGGGCAGGAGTGGACCAGCGTGAAAACGTCCATTAAAAACATCCCAAAATTACTACTCCTAACATTCACCGATGCAATAGCGAGGATGGAGAGTGCGAGTGCGGTATGGAAATTGAGAGCGGAAGCGATGACATTTTGAAGGATTATGTGGCTAAGAAAGAACCAAAAGAAAGAAGAAATCCCTATAGTAGTATAGTTGTAGACAAACAGGAAAAGAGCCCCTTTTAGAGGGTGTTTGGCTGCCTGTTTTTGGGCTTTTCATTTTCCATTTTTCAAGTTTGGAGTGTTTGGCAGCCATCCTTCAAAACAGTTTTCCAGAGAATTTAGGCAGCTCAAATAAACGTGTTTAATTTGCCTCTCTCTCTCTCCCTCTTCCATCTGCCCTGGATATGGAAATAAATTCTTAACAAAACGTTTAAGAAAAGGAAGAAAAAAATGGATTTCCTTTGGTACGTGGTTCAACTTTTTGTGGATTTATCTTCACATATAAATGAAACAAAATCTTGGGGCATCCGCAAGTAAGAAAAATATCAAGAGCCTATATAAACTTTTAGACTCAAGACAAATTTGAAAAATATCAAGAGCCTAATCATCCGTAAACCGAGTGGTGGAAACTGAATTTTCATGAAGAGGATGTTCATAAAAAACTAGGAATTTAAAGGGTTAAGATAATATTGTTCATGGTTTAAAGATGTAATGGTAATATTTTGATATCAACCCTTTTGTATGTCTCTCCAAAATTTGTTGGTATTATTGCTGTTGTCGCCATCGTCATGAGATTTAGGATCTTTGTGGGGTCCAACTTTTATGTAGTTTTTTTTTTTTTTTTTTTTGGGAATTTGGATTAGCTAGTACTTTTTCATTCATCTTAACGAGAAGAATTTACAAAACAAAGATAATGACTAAAACCTAAATGTTGTGTTCATTTTTATCTACTTTTTAAACTTTTAGTCTCAAGACAAATTTGAAATGTGTTTATCGGTATTTATAAAATCACCAAAAATGGAAAATTACTAATTAACTAAAAAGTTAATTAAGTTAGTTCATATTATAGCTCACTAAGAAAAGACCTAGTTAGTCCACTAATAAAGTTAGTTCTTTCCAGGTAATACATTCAAATTCAAGTCTTATCGTTCACAAGAAAAATAATATGAAATCTTTAGCATATGGAGGGGAGCTGAATTCCTGACTTCCTTTCTTCTACCGCGCACCTTAGTACACTCATGATGTCGTCGGGCCAAAGGCCTTTTGCCATTACGTATTGATGTTCCAAAACAGTGTTTGTGTATTTTCAAACACATTTTTTTGCATTTACGTGTGCTTGCAAATATGAAGAGCTCATGATCATAAATACCACATTAATTCCTTACCACTAAATTGATATAGTAATGGTTACCAGTCATTTGCCCCAAGAATTATCTACTCCTACGATCCACCAAGAGTGACGTGTGTGAACCCCGATGCATGGGTTTGGCCAAGTGAGCGTAAGAAAACAAATAACTGATTTTCCTCCATGAAATCGCATGTTCGAATTCTATGGAAATTACACATTTTAAACGTTGGGGCCGTATTCACTCCAAGGTCCCGGAATTGATAAGGCCCCCACAAACTGGGCATCCGTTTATCAAAAAAGAGTGACGTGTGTGCTTGCGTGGCGACTATGGATGAATGCAACTTAAAGTGGGGTGGGTAGAGAGGGAGAGAGAGCAATTTTGGGAAGAAGTGGTTGTTGGTTGTTTGAGCCTTATCCTTATTAATGTTATTTGCACGAGGACCATAAAATCATTAAATCCGTACCAAATGCACGTTATAATCGGATGTGGACCATATAGTGGCCAAGTTCTTTCTTTCTTTATGGGCATGGGCTCCCCATTTCTTTTGGTTTTTGTCTTTCCATTTTCTTGCTACCCATTCCCAAGCCAGCTGGAGATAAGAAGAGTTCCCTCTAGTTTGGAGCAGAATTGATCACTCTATCTACCAGCTTTGACTGATTCCGCCTGCCACCCAATCATGTTCATCTCTCCTCTTTTTCTTTATCCTACTTTTCTTTCCTTATCCATATGAGGGCGGAGTCAAGATTTTTGCCAATGAGATCAATAGAAAAATTATATAATTGAGCAGTCGAATTCACAAGTCTATTAATATGTATGTGTGTGATCATGTGTTTATTGACAATAGAGAGTGCTAATTTAATTAACTACTGTACAGTCCTTGGGTCGCCGTACGTAGTAGCTAATGCGCAAACATCGTCTCACTATTTGTAAAAGTGCATGGAAATCTCTGAATGTCTATTTGATATCTGCACAATTATCGTTAGGAATATATATACACGCAACCTTTATCCTCACACTTTTGCGGACAATAGGTAAAAATAGAAGTGGACTCCTATCGATCAGCGTCACTCGCTCCTCCAAACCAGTAATCTCGCAAGGCTGGCTGGATACAAAGGAAAGTAACTATTATTAATCTTAGAACTCTGGAAGTTTGGAGTGCCGAGCAATTAAGGAGTTGATAAGAACAAATTAATCAAGGTTAACAAGTTTTGGGACCAAAGATGAGTAAGATGGGTCCGATGATTAATATGGGTTTAATTGTTGTTGTCTTTTCTAGTAGTCCGCGTACGTACGAGACAACTTTTTGAACATTCTTGGAAAGACAGTAAGACACATATATAGGGAGTTGGGAGTGCTGTTCTTTAAAGGAACAGCCTACTGTCCCGGCCAAGGGGGCCGTACTCCGGTCTCGCCCTAATGATCGGAAACGTTCATTTTGTAGAGCTCGTCGAGTTGAACTACTATGTAAAAAATCAGCTCGATCGGATACCATTAAGTGCCTAATCGAAACCTTTTTGTCTTGAAAAGAATGGATCCGAAACACTGGATCAAATCTATTAGAACCCATTATTGGCAAGTTATATATGTTCCGATCAAGCACTTAATGATATCCGATCAAATTGATTTTTTGCGTACTTGTTCAACTCGACGAGCTCTACGAGGTGAATGTTTTCGATCATCGGAGCAAGACTGGAGCGGGGCCCACTCGGCCAGGACAGCACGCTGCTGTTCCTTCAAGGGACAGCAGCTCCACCCAGTCCCATATATGGTTGGGATCCGGCGTCATTGGTTATCTGGTGCTGGCGTGGTTAAATTAAGCAAGACAAGTCATACTACTGAGACAAATTAAAGGAATAAAAATCTGATTTCGATACCGTGTTGCATTGGTTTAGATATGTTTTTTGAATAACAAACATATTTGAACTATTGATTGCCGAGATAAACGGTCCGGATGTGCCCTATATGAAGCCGCACAACAGGATTTACATGTGTAAACTTTGTATATCATACAAGAAAATTAAAATCCAATCACACGCCTAACCCTGTAAAATTTATATTGCACGGGCGGATTTTCCGTGCCTAAAGACACTCCTAACAATAATCTCATTCTTTATTTTTGCATGCATTAAAACATTATCCCAAATCTGTATTATAAAACATAATGGTTTTCTTTGAAAATGTCTAGGCATACAAATGAGAGCAACATTTATCGCCATCGAATTATTTTTCGTTCAAATAGTAGCCATAGGATTAGAAAAACAAACAAAAAAAGAAAATCTAATTATTGCTTTTCTTACTAAATCTCTCTCCTTTTTTTTCCGTAATATTTGCTTTTCCTCTTTGTCTCTATCTTTATCGAGTTGGGGAAAGAGATATAGTGGGGAATCAAATGTTTTGAAAAAAAAAAGGAGAGAGAGAGAGAGATTTGGTAAGGAAAAATAATAATTAGGTTTTTTCTTTTGGTTTGTTTTCTAATCACATGCCTACTATTTTAACGAAGACTAATCCTACTAGATAAAGATAGAGATAGAGAGGAAAACAAATGTTATGAAAAAAACGAGAGAGAGATTTGGTAAGGAAAACGATAATTAGGTTTTCCTTTTTCGTTTCTTTTCTAATCACGGCTACAATTTTAACAAAGAGTAATCCGGCCAACTTGATAAAGATAGAAATAGAGAGGAAAATAAATATTACAAAAAAAAAAGGAGAGAGATTTGGTAAGAAAAGAAATAATTGAGCAGTCGAATTCACTTATATAATTGAGCAATCGAATTCACAAGTCTATTAATATGTGTGTGTTTTTATTGACAAAATAGAGAGTGCTAATTTAATTAACTACTATCCTTGGGGCGCAGTAGTAGCTAATGCGCAAACATTGTCTCACTATTTGTAAAAGTGCAATGGAAATCTCTGAATGTCTATTTGATATATATTTGCACAATTATCGTTAGGAATACACACGCAACATTTATCCTCACACTTTTGCGGACAACAGATAAAAATAGAAGTGAACTCCTATCGACCAGCGTCACTCACTCGTGAATTTCAATTCTTCTTCACTCCTCCAACCAGTAATCTCTCAAGGCTGGTTGGATACAAAGGAAAGTAATTGTTATTAATCTTAGAACTCTGGAAGTTTGGAGTGCCGAGCAAAAGGAGTTGATAAGAACAAGTTAATTGAGGTTAAAAGTTTCACACCAAAGATGGTCCGATGATTAAGATGAGTTTAATTACTCCTTGTTTAGTCTTTTCTAGTAGTCTTTGTACGAGACAACTTTTTGAACATTCTTCGAAAGACACATAAGTAGTATATGGTTGGGATCCGACGTCATTGGTTATCTGGTGCTGGCGTGGCTAAAGCAAGACAAGTCATACTACTCAGACAGAGAAAAAGATAATTTTGATTTCGATATCGTGTTGCATTGGTTTATTACTATGGATCTATCCGGATCCGGGGATTCTGTACGACGGGCTGCCCTGCCCGCCCTACAGGACATCTCGATAATTAATGGTTCAGATATGTTTATTATCTTTGACCAATAAACATATCTCTGAACCATTAATTGCCGAGATAAACGGTCCGAATGCACCCTACACTGTGCCCTACATGAAACCGCACTATAGGATTTACATGTGTCAACTGTGTATATGATTCATACATGAAAATTAAAATCTAATCACCCGCCTAACCCCATAAAATATTTTGTACTAGCAGATTTCCCGTGTGCCTAAAGACACTCCTAACAATAATCTCGTTTTTTTAAATATCCGTACACATTAAAACATTATCCCAAGTCTGAATTATAAAACACAATGGTTTTCTTGGAAAATGTCTAGGCATACAATGAGAGCAACATTTATCGCCATCAAATTATTCTTCGTTCAAATTGTAGCCATGTGATTAAAAAAGAAACAAAAAAAGAAAATTTAATTATTGCTTTCCTTACTAAATATCTTCCTTTTTTTCCCCGCAATATTTGTTTTCCCTCTATGTCTCTATCTTTGTCAAGTTGGAGAGAGATACAGAGGGGAAGCAAATTTTACGGAAAAAAAGGAGGGAGTGATTTGGTAAGAAAATTGATAATTAGGTTTTCCTTTTTGGTTTGTTTTTTTAATCACATGGCTATTATTTTAATGAAGACTAATCCAACTAGATAAAGATAGAGATAGAGAGGAAAACAAATGTCAAGGAAAAAATGAGGGAGAGATTTGGTAAGGAAAGCGATAATTAGGTTTTCTTTTTTTGTTTCTTTTCTAATCACATGGCCACTATTTTAACGAATAGTAATCCAACTTGATAAATATAGAGATAGAGAGAAAAAATAAATATTGCGGAAAAAAAGGAGGGAGAGATTTGGTAAGGAAAGAGATAGGTTTTCTTTTTTTGTTTCTTTTCTAATCACATGGCTACTATTTTAACGAATAGTAATCCAACTTGATAAAGATAGAGATAGAGAGAAAAAATAAATATTAAACAGAGGGAGAGATTTGGTAATGAAAGCGATATATAATTAGGTTTTCTTTTTTTTGTTTCTTTTCTAATCACATTGCCGGCTACTATTTTAACGAATATTAATCCAACTTGATAAACATAGAGATAGAGAGGAAAAATAAATATTACGGAAAAAAAGAGAGAGAGATTTGGTAAGGAAATCAATGAAGAGTAATCCGATGAGTATAAATGTTGCTCTCATTTGTATGCTTAGACATTTTCAAAGAAAACTGGCGGCCGAAACTTTAATTTTGTTTGATTTATGCGAGTTGGGAGAACTGACGGTCTTATCTTAAGTAACATAATTTCCGTACTAATGTGAAGGAAATCATAAAAGCGTCTTTCAAAAACCACTCATTTCGATGATAGCAAATGCTCCTATATATCAAAATCCATATTGAAAGAAAGACGAGAAGATGTTAGCTAGCTAGGGGCTACAGAACCATTGTTTCACTACAAACTGGAGTATTTATAGTGTCATGACAACAAAACGAGGTGAGACTACACTTTGACATTCCTTATTGACAACAAAAGCTTATAATGAATATTTTATGCAAATGTACCTAAATATTTTTTTGAACAGAATGTACCTAAATATTAGATATTGTAATTTTAGACACAACACAATAAAAGGAAAACACGATTAGAATCCAACACGAAATTAGAGGTTTTGGGCTGACTATTTTCTTGATACAAACAAGAATAAAACATGACCCGACGACACGAAAATTAAAGGGGACAATAACTGTTTAAATAAAGCATTAAATGAGAGGTATACGTTATTTTCAACAAATACATTAAAAAATAGGGTAAATTTCACTTATCTCCCCTGAGGTTTCTGACAATTACAGACACCTCCCCTTAGGTTTTCAAAATTGCACTTACCTCCCCTCTGGTTTAGTTGTCGGCTGCACATACCCCCAACCGTTAGTCAGCTGTCACTAAAGATGACGGAAATTGGTGAGGTCAGCCAAAAGTGGAGATTTATTTCCCATTTTGCCCTCATCTCTTGTCTTTAGCTTTTTATACTCTCTTTTACATTTCGAAAAATGCAGTAAACATATATCGAATCATCACATGTTGATGATATATGTACACATCAACAATAGAGAATACATGTTCAACATTTTGGGCTCACCAAAAGTGACGTCTTTTTTGTTGTCTTTTCTAAACTTTTTTAAGTTTTGGGAGAAAAATTATTACTTTTTTGGTTTCTCTACATAAGAGGAATCTAAGAAGTAGAAAAATATGGACCAATTTGAAAATTATTTTAATCTAAAACAAATTAAATGAAATAAACAGATAAACCAATTTATTTGGATTATTTTGTGTTTTTTTCAAAGTTCGAAAAATATGGTCCATGGTATTTTAATTTTTTTATTCTACTCATTGAGACGAACCAAAAAATTAAAAATAATTGACTTAAAGTTTAAAAGGGTTCACTAACGACGAGAAAAAAGCCAAAAAAAAAAAGAGTAAATTTTTTAAATTTTTAGGGTCAGTAGATTTGTAATAAGTGAATGGGTGGTTCTAAGATACGGTGGTGGTTCTGGAATATTAATTAACTACTTATTTATTTTTTGGTTTCAGGCTACACATGTATAAATTTTTGGCATTTATGTGAAATTAAGCTTAGTTTGGCATGAATGAAAATTTATTTCTTTGCGTTTTCACGAAAAATAACTTGCTTGTATCCTCAACTTGTATAAGTATAAATAAGTCTCTGAAAATAACCAAACATAACTCTTTTAAAACCCACCTTAAAAGCTAGTATGTTACTTTTTTGAGCCAGCAAAAAAATAAAAAGAATATTTGGCATCTCAAATTAATTTTTGCTACAAAGACAAAAGAAACTACTAAAAAAGTTTTTTAACTATGTTTACATTTTTTTGGATTTGTTTAGTTGTTACAGTACTTGTTAGGGAACTATTATTACCTTTGATTCAATTTTATACTTTTCCATATATAGAACGATTAAGGAATTTGGTAAAGAACTAAATAAGAATAAATGAAAATAAAAAGTTTTAAAATTTTATTTTTTCAGACCCCATATAGAGAAGAGGTGACTGATCAAATGTTAAGGTGGTTAGTTTTGTGTTTTTTGAGTTATTTATTTATCCAAATAGATAACATTGTAGTAAGAAAATTTGTGAAGGGGTAAAAAAGTAAAAGTGCAACTTCTGTTAGCAAAGTTACCCGACAAACTCTGACAGGGGAGGTAAGTGCAATTTCAAAAACGTGAAGGGAGGTGTTTGTAATTGTCAGAAACCTCAGGGGAGGTAAGTGAAATTTACCCTAAAAAATACACTCTTAATTTACTTAGGAAAAAACTTGCACAATTATGGAAATATTTGAAATTTCTAAAATAACTGTTTAATTTCGAGTGGGGGCTGCATAGATACAAAGATAAAGACCAGATTCACTGTACCAACCAAATTATCCCAATTTTTAACGGTAAATCCACAAAATCATGCTAACAAATTGAATTCGTACCAAATTCCACCACCCAATTCAATAAGTAACCCATCAACTGGGGGATTGTGCTATGCAATCGCTCCACAACACCGTGTTGTGTTGTGTAGCATCCAAGCAGTTCATTCGGCAATTTGATGGTCCTAATCTCATTTTTACCATGTAGCTTTCGAGCCGTTCATTGCTGATATATAATCTGAACCATAGAATTGCCGAACAGACGGCTTGGATGATGCACAACACCATCCCCGGGTTCGTAACCCATATTATATGGTGGCGCTCTTTTTTTTTTTTTTTTCATACCAAAAGTACCACATGACAATACGCATGATAACCCGGGATACGCAATAATTGGCCCTGTATCGCCAAACTTTCTATATAAATCCTGCCTACCTGCATTGCCATGTACCACTACAAAACAACCTCCTTCCCAAATCCCTCCTCAACCTCCTACTCCTACCAACCCTCCAATCCTGCCCCTCTCTCTCTCTCTCTCTCTCTCTCTCTCTCTCAATCTCTCCTTCTCACTCTAGACCAATGGCAGAAACCGACGTCCGTCGCGTCGGCCTCTCAGGAAAGAAGCGAGCCGGATCCGATGATGTCGATTGCGACGATTACATGTCATCGAAAAAGGCGCTCGTTACCATGCCGCCATCGTGGGAGGATCCTGTCGCAGTGCTGGCCAACTCCCGCCACGAATTCGGCGAGCACGGCGGCGTCAACATGTCCATCGAGGCCTCCGCCACATTCACCGTCATGGAGCCGGAAACCATGCGCCGCATGTTCTCCGGCGAGTTAGGACCCGACCGCGACTTCTTCGTCTACAGCCGCCACTTCAACCCCACCGTTCTAAACCTCGGCCGTCAGATGGCGGCCTTGGAAGGGACCGAAGCCGCCTACTGCATGTCCAGCGGCATGGCCGCGATTTCCTCGGTTCTGTTACAACTCGTTAGCAGCGGGGGACACGTGGTGGCGTCGAGGAGCCTCTACGGGGGGACGCACGCGCTGCTGACGCATTTCTTCCCCCGCGCGTGCAACATAACGACGACGTTTGTTGATCTGGGGGATCTGGAGATGGTGAAGGAGGCGATGGTGGAAGGGAGGACGAAGGTGTTGTATTTCGAGTCGGTGTCGAATCCTACGCTGTCGGTGGCTAACGTGCCGGAGCTGTGCAGGATAGCGCACGACAAGGGGGTGATGGTTGTCGTGGATAATACGTTCGCTCCGATGGTCATTTCGCCGGCGAGGCTCGGCGCCGACGTCGTCGTTCATAGTATCTCTAAGTTTATCAGCGGTGGGGCCGACATCATTGCAGGTATGTTTGTCGACCGTAGACGTGGCGTCGTTTTTAAATGCAGAAATGTCCAAACGTACCGTTCTGATTGGTTATCTTGTTTAGGTGGTATTCTTGTTTTGTTAATTTAATCATATCCTTGCATTAGTCTCATCAAAATTGATTACAATAATTCTCTAACCACGCACATTTACACACAATCAAACAAATTCTCTCATCAAACATGAAGCCCACACACACTATTACACAAACTCTCTCACATCAAATCTGGGGTCCACACATCCAATGTGTGTAGTGTGTGTGGGCTCCATGTTTGATGTGAGAGAATTTGTGTGATTGTGTGTGTGGTAGTAGCTTAATTGAATTGATTAAGGTCTAGTGGGTGTTTAACTCATGGATGAGATCATCTACTAGAGGTTTGGGAGGGTACATGACACTCATTCATAAAAGTGTACATTTATGTACATTATACACTTTTATGGATGAATTTCGTGTACCTGCCATTTTCGTAGGTTATATGTGTGCCAGTTTATATGCATTTCGCTTAATTCCGAGCGGCCAATTTCTCTGTCCACTAACGACTAGCCAATTAAATCTGGAACAAGTTACTATAGACTAGTCTTATAAGTAAGAGTTACATTTGGGAGGTTTTGAGACTTGTTAGGAGCAAATTCATAACTCTCAGGTTTTAAGTTTTTTGATCGTAGGTTGTGAATATAGAACTGTATTTTTGGAAATTAATTGGAGAAGGGACTAAGAAGTGTTAGAGGAGCAATCTTACAATATGTGCAATACTTGCCTTTAACAAATTAAAAAGTTATGATTCTGCCTAATTTGTGGGAGCTGAAGAGGCTAGGAGAGAGATCATGTACCAAAAAAATTTGGCACAACGAATTCTATGCCTAATATTACGGATCTGTTATGCTAAGTTCTGAGTACTTTGGTTCTGCTCTTCACAAAATAATGTTTCTTTGTTGCTGGCCAACCAAAAGTACTATCCCTCCCAAACCCAGAAAGAGGAAAAATTAAGAGAGAGAGAAAAAAGGGTGCGTTTCCCTAATTGAATAGTTTTGGTTGAACCTTTTGAAGTTTAAAGTTTGCCACTGGCTTTGCTTCAGATAATGCATATAAGGTATTTAAAATACAGGTAACGGATTGCGTAGTAGGTGATAAGCGTTACAGGTGTAGCAGTAGCGGGAGTACTCGAGAATTGGGCATAGCAGTAGTGAATTTTTTAAAATTATTTTTGGCGCCAAAACACTTGAAGCGGCCATAGCGTATGCATCTGAATCTGTGTTTAAGTATTAAAGAAAGTATCGATGTCAACACTATCCTGGTTGGCGAGTACGTAGGCAATATAAAATGATCATTATTACCCAAAAGAAATATAAAATGATCAGACATAATCATTAACACTTTAGTATTATTAACATTATCCTGGTTGATGTGTACGTTGAACTATAGTCAGAAAAGGTTGAGAAACATTCAAAAGGGATATCCTTTTCAGTATGCAGGATAGTATAAGGATATTCAAGGTATATCCTTAATATCTTAACCAAGATTCAATGTATACAAAGGGGCCCGAGTTTGATCTGATCATGAAATGAGGACAAAGTAGAGGAAAAGCTGTTACTAAAACTGCGCATCACATGATTAGTGAAACAACTAGGAATGTGATCACACGGAAGAGATGAACTAGTAGTGTTACTTTTTCTTGTACTGATGTGGTCCACTAGTGTGGGTGTCATAGTATCATACACGTGAAGTTTGTGTACTATAATTGTCTAGGTGCAGAGACTTTAATTAGACGTACATATTTGAGTATAGATGTGTTCTGAATCGTTCGATGCACACGGGTACTTCAAAATTAAGAGGAGTTAAACGTGCATTGGATGATTCTGCACACATCTTTATCCTGACCTATGCACCGAAGTCTCTGCAGATGTATCGTTGTTAGATAGAATAGCATCTTTTGGCTAATTGCAATTTGTTGGAAATAGTGCGCACTATAGTAACCACATTTTGATAATTATATTTGGTGTCACACCTGATATCTCATGTGCATTGCTTGAAACCTGACAAGAAAGATCAGTTCAGCTAATGCAATGGAGACACATTATATAGTACGGAGTACTTAAAATGTGGTCTAATGTATTAGAGACACATTATATAGTACCTTAAATGTGGTCTAAGGCATTAGAGACCCATTATATAGTATCTAATGCACGAAGTGGTAAAGGTAGAATGTTTGGTGGTTGTGGGTGGACTGTACGAAAATATGTGGTAGATAAGAGTATTAGAGTACTAAATGGCGTTGCCTCAAGACCACTGAATAACTAGTCTGAAAGTTGAACTATGCACTAACTAAAATCCTTGTATATTTACTTTTCCCAAGAAATATACTTACAGGAAAACCAGTGACCTATAGAAATGCCCAGAACACACCGGAGGCACTAGGTCCCATAGTGACTCTTGTTTTGTTTTGTTACTATAGAAATGCCCAGAACACACAGGAGGCACTAGGTCCCATAGTGACTCTTGTTTTGTTTGTTACTAATATAAAAGAATTGGTATTTGGAAAAGGACTCTCTTTTCAGTACATATTTTATAGTAGTAATATTCCGAAGTATGATACTCCCAAAGGTGTAACAAACAACTTTGAACAACAATTGACAATGGACAGGAGCCGTCTGTGGGCCAGCAAGCCTTGTGAACTCCATGATGGACCTCCATCAAGGGGCCCTGATGCTACTAGGCCCAACAATGAATGCCAAGGTTGCCTTTGAACTAGCAGAGAGGATACCTCACCTGGGCTTGAGAATGAAGGAGCATTGCCACCGGGCTTTGACTTACGCAACGAGAATGAAGAAGATGGGCCTCAAAGTCATCTACCCGGGTCTCGACGATCACCCGGACCACTCTCTCCTGAAGTCATTGGCCAACAAAGACTATGGGTACGGTGGGCTTCTCTGCTTGGACATGGAAACCGAGGATAGGGCTAACCGGTTGATGAACCACTTACAAAACTTCACCCAGTTTGGGTTCATGGCGGTTAGCTTGGGCTACCACGAGACCCTCATGTCTTGCTCCGGTAGTAGCACTAGCAGTGAAATGAATGCGGAGGAGAAGGCATTGGCTGGAATTTCGCCCGGTTTAGTAAGGATGTCTATTGGGTATAGCGGGACTCTGGAGCAGAGATGGGGTCAGTTCGAGAAGGCACTCAACAGAATACAGGACTCGGGTGTATTCCCGAAGAATTGAAGGTTGTGTCGAGTCTTTTTATGGTGAGATGGTTTGTCGAGTTTACCTGGTTTTCAATGTAGAATTGCTTCCTACCTCTACTTTGTAACTTGTTACTAATTATTGGCTTCAGCTGCCATAATACTTCTTGTTGGATACTCTTCTGCCTCTATGCATAATAAAAGGGTTTGACCATCCTAGACTGGATCACTTTTGCAGACTGTGAACTGATAGAATTTCCTACTTTACAAGATCAATTTGGCTCATTGAATCAAGAAGGATACCAGTACCAACACAAAATTTTCTTACTGATGAAATGAATCTGGTGACATGCATCATTTTTCTTCAATTAATTACCTCCTGTTAAGGAACAAATTGCTGTCACCAGTGGCTTGTCTGCGAGTTCCGGGGGCTGTGGACTCGTCAGCCCGACAGGCACAAGTAGAATGATGGGCCATGATTTCCACCTTCGCGTACGTAATGACTTGAATTCAGGGTCCAAAGTTGGGTTTATCGTAGCATATAAGCGTATTAGGCCATCCACAGTGGTATAATCAAAAAATGATAATCAAAAGTTGACACATCAGCTTTTGATTATTCACTTAAGAGGTTGCTAAGCTTAACAATGTTGAGTTTCACAATGGTCACTTCTAGTCCATAACCAAAATAAGGGGTCCACTACAATTTCACTCTCTCTCTCTCTCTCCCTCTCTGTTTTCCCGCCATTCACTTCCCTTTATTTACGTTATTTTTGGGGCAAAAATATATCGATTCCCTTTTTTAATTTTGGGGAAAAATTGGTGACTTTCTTCCCTTCTATTATGAATTTTTTTTTTTTTTTGGGGGGGGGGGGAACGGAAAAGAAGAGTGAAATACCTTAATCCGGTGACGATAAGTTGAATTGTAGATGATCGAGAGATATGAGTTTCACTTTTGGAGGAAAAGAAAGAGAAATAGTTTGTGGGTGAAGTGAAGAGGATATAGAGTAGGCGAAGAAGAAAATACTAGTTGAAACACGCGTGTATACAAATTTTGGAACTAGTTAACTTATGTGGTGTGGGGTTCACAAATTTTGATTATTGAAAAAAGGTTGCTAGTTTTGGTTATCCAAAGCCCAAAATTTGATTATTTCTAAGGATGTTGCTAAGTTTGATTATACCATTGTGAGCTATTTTTTGCATCAATATTGTTAACTTTAAAAACAATTGGCTTTTGATTATACCACTGTGGATGGTCTTAGCCTCTTCTTTTTAGATGGGTATAGTGCAATTTAATCTAGAACCAATCCAAATGTATTGACTTGGTGTGTGCTTAATCCAAAGTCGGAGCAGATTAACCTTTTGGCAAGTTATCATTTTTTAGACCATCAAACTACTGAAAAGTTAAATCGAATTGTCTGCTTTAGAATGGTTTCACAATTTGATGGTATTTCTAGCTTATCCTTAACATTTTACTCTTGATCTAACATAGTACAAATTTTCATGGTATTACTGTTTTCGCTTAGTGATCTACAAAATCATTACTCTTTTTTGTGTCAACCGTGCCGAGCGGCCATTCATCTCGGCAATCAACAGCTTGGATATTAATTCGAGCAATGAACGGTACAGATTTTCATGCGCTCAGATAAGATCCGATCGCCGTCTGTGACAAAATGAACAGCCGAATCAGCATCTCTCTGTGGACACACGCCCCAAAATTTTTCAATTTTGTGTATAAAATCAGGTGCGCCCTTTTTGGAAAGTGCGGCGAAACGCTTACAATTCAGAGTCGCCACTCGGATTTTACGGAAAATCACCCAAGGAACCGAACCTGAAACGTTTGCTACGTTTTTTATTTGAAAAAGGCTTGTAAACTGGACCGTCGTCACCTTCGATATCTGAGGTTCGGGAGCCAGGTTACGAGAGGGGAAGGGTTTTATGGCACCCCTCTCGCCCAATCCAGAGATCGGTCTCTACTCAGACATTTTATAAAACATTTGCATTTTTCTCTCATTGATCATTTTTTTAGCCAATTAGGACGGGGGAACAGTTAAAGGGGATTAAAACTGTGACAAGTTGTATTTACATGACAAAATGTGATGTATGTATTACGGAAACAATTAGTATAGATTGAAAACAGACTTCTGTGAGCATTTTACACAAATTGGGAAACGCTGATCAGGGGGTGTTGTGCGCAGGAAGAAGCCTGCATGCACTGGCCGAACCACTGCATGCATACCTGACCTGCGCACGCCACTCATTGACTGACGTACTCCAGTAGGCCTAAACTCACAGCTCTTATTCTCAACCCTCTGGGCTCTAGAATGGACCAGTGCACACTCATGACAAATCACGCAGTTTATAAGGAATATACTAAGCTATTACAGGCAAGCAAAATGGCTTTGAGCCACGAAAATAAACAGAAAACCCCATAAACAGTGTGGAGAAACAAGAAAGGCCAAGATCCAACTACCGTGCAAGGGCCAAGCCACTGGACCCTGATCTAACTACCGTACGCCAGTTAAAACTTTTGTCCAATGCTTTGTTTTTGTATCATCTGGGCTCTGGAACATGACCAGAAGAATCCTAGAGGCCTTCTAAAGCAGAAATAACAGACAAATAGTTACACAGTTCTAAATACAGAAAGCAATAAACTGGTTTTTAACATGCAATAAGGTGTTAAAGACAAAAAGAAAGCAGAAAATAGATGATCGGTGATCCCCACACCAGTGGTGCACATATAGCCATAACTGGCGTACGGCTTAGTGTCACTGGCGTGCGCCACTTATCTCTATATACGATCTTTGAAACCTTACCAGCTTTAGGGCCAGGACTGGTATGGATTATCAGCCTTGACCCTGCCAGCCCCCCTCAGGGGTCAGAACAGAAAGTTGTAAAAGATGGTATACCTCTTGGTTTGAGTTTGTTGGAGTGTTTGAGCTTGAGCTTTGGGCTTGAGGGTTGATTAATGAACGTGTAGGGTGTTGTGGTGTGTGAGATGATGTTCTCTTGCTTACTCTTTCAATGGATGAAAGAAGAAACAAGAAAATAAGAGAGAGAAAGAGAAGGAGAGACTTAGAGTCTTAATGGTGGTAACCCCTTGCATTTATATGCAAGGGGGTATTTATAGGAGGTGGAGGGACTGAGAAAGGGCAGTAACCAGCTAGTTAGGGGCTGGTTTGGTTGGGCAAGGAAGTCTCCATGCATTAAATGTATGGGACTTGGCTTGAGAGGGCTTGTAGGAGCGAGGGGGAGACAGCACTACACGTTTGCAATCATCAGGAGACTGTAGAGTGTACTGGTGGCCACAAAAGTCTCGTGCACGTGGTTGAATAAAGTTGATTTGACTGTATTTGACCGGCATGCGCCAGTACTATACCTGCGTGTGCCAGTGGAAATTGAGTCAACGGTCGATGACTGACACGTGGCAGTTTACTAGCGCACACCAGCACAGTACCAGCATATGCAGGTAGGGTTTTGCTGAGGCCATTTGGTTCTGGCTTGAAGGATTCGAAAAGGAGTTCGGAAGGGTTTGGATGAGGTTCGGAACGCTCAAAGCTCAAAACACACCAACAATCTCGGGATGTTCTTGACCTTAATCATCATTAGGAAATCAAAGACCGTAAGTAAACTAATCTGGACAGTCCAGAATAGGATGTCTACACTCCCAATCCAAGAATCTAATGTATCTCACCCGTACTCAGAACATCAGCAAGCATCTCAACTTTCTCTTCGGCTTAGTTTGGATGATCGGAATCTTCAATAAGAATAGGAATGTGATTACTAGGAATTTTATTGAGTGAGAATAAGAATATGATTACTAGGAATGAAATTCTTAGGAATTCAATACTTGAAGTAATTTGATTCCAGTGTTTGGATTAATTCAGTAATCTTATGCAAGAATCAATTTTTTGGAAAATTATCGAAGTCAATATCTCCTTTTTTTTATTGATTGAGCCAGGAATCTAAGATTCCCATTGGATAAGAGAGAGATCAGATTCCCACTCTAATTAGTAATGTGATTCCTGGTCAGATGTGTCATCAGAAAGTGTGGCGTCACATTTCTATTCATGTTTCTTCTAAACGTTAGAATCATAGAACTATGGTGTCACATTCCCATTCCTCCTCGGAATTCTTGCCATCCAAACTGAGCCTTCATGTATAGGAGTTAGAATCCACAAACTCACTGCCACACATCTGTTGGGCCAAGACATCACCGTTTAGCCGTTTAGGTCCACAAAAATATGAGAAAAGTTGGTGGGTGGGTCGGGCTTAAGCACCATACCCCAAATACAGCCAATCACTATTCAGGCTGTGTTAGTCCATCCAACAATCGGTCTTACTTTATTCGTTTTGGGTCTCAAAACTTCTGTGCACAAGATTTCCAATACAATTTTCTTTTTTTATCTCACTATTCATTACTCTAAAGAACATTTCTCAAAATCCAAACCAAACAATGTTTTGTCGTTTCCGCATGTAATTTTCAATTTGCGCTCAAGCTCACAATCTTCGTTCTCTTGAGTACTTTATTTTCAGGCTCAAACTTGCGCTTCCACTAACGCGCACGCACCTTTAGGATCAAAACTCGTAAGCGCGCATAATAAGTGCCCCTTTAGAGAGAGGTCGAAAGCGCGCTAGTCTTCCCGATGTCGCGAAAAGCCCCAAACCCGAAGCTGGTGAAACCAAACGAACCCTCAGACCACCAGCGAAATCCGATTCCGAATCGCAAGTCCGATACCGAAACCATGGATCCCTCACTCAACTCTGCCGCAGCCGCTTCTGGCGGCGGCAACGGTGCGATCAACCCTCTAACCAACGACGCCTCAGCCACGGCGGCGGCGGCGGAACCGAAATCGGACGATCCGAAGCAAAACCTGAACCAAGTGATAAACTCGATCCATAAGACGCTGGGACTCATTCACCAGCTCTCCCTCACCGTCTCTTCTTTCAACGTCGCCTCCCAGCTCCCCCTCCTCCAACGCCTGTAAACCCCTTTCTCTCTCTCTTACCCTATCTTTTCCTCCCAAATTCTCACTCTTTCTTTCTATATTTTGATTGTTTCCTTTTTTTTGTTTTCAATATTTAGATGCAGTAGTGGAGTGATATAGTTATGGTAGATTGAATTAGGAAGAGGGTGGGCAAAAATTGACTTTACAGCCTTTTTGGATGGAGGAATTTGATAAGAAAAGAAAATAAAGGATTAGATTTTCTTGCCAAATCACTCATTCGGATTGAGTAATTTGGTGAGACACGGAGAGAAAATTACAAAAGGATATCTTTTTTATTGGCTCCTTCCGCTTTTGTTGAGATTTGGTGAGAAATGGCTCTCCTTTCCTATCACATCATTTCTCGCAATTCAAATGGGCTGTTAGAGTTAGAAAAGTAGTTCGAAGGGATTGAGGTTTTTTTTGATATTACAGGACACAATGTCCTCGCAGAACTAAAAGAATGAAGTAAACAGAACCATGTAGCCAACCCAATGGATTGAGACTTAAGGCTCATTTGGGTTTGATTAATTGATTTGGTTTTGGTAAGTTTGTAATTAGAATGACTTGTGCAGGAATTCTCTTGTTTTAGAGCTGGACAACATGACTAAAATGGCAGAGAAGTGCAACATCCAAGTCCCCATGCAGGTCGTCAAGTGAGTATTTCGTTTTCCTTTCTTTTGAAGAGTTTATTTATTTTGTTACCTGATTTACTTGTTTTTGTTCTGATAGTTCGAGTATGATAAATTTTCTATTTTTGTGGTATGAGTAGTTTAATTGATGATGGGAAAAACCCGGATGAGTTTACGAAGGATGTGTTGAATGAATGCATTGCCAAAAATCAGATAACTAAAGGAAAAGCTGATGCCTTTAAGGTTAGTTTTTCGCTCCCAGTTTTTCGTTCAACGCCAGTTCTCTTGATCTTAGTGTCTTTATCTGTAAATGATTCATCTAATCCTTCAATTGTTTATGGGGCTAGTTTCTTGAGTGTAATTGGGCTTATTTTGATTGTAGACTTTAGGCATTCTTCTACAGGCCAAAAGACATAGACTTTTACTAATTCAGTGTTTAATAAAAGGATTACTTGGCTCAATTCATGATCAAGCCCTGGCAATCTTATATAGGGTATTGAGTTCCAGTACTTTCCTTTTCCTTTTTCCTTTTTTTTTTTGGTAGATAAGCAAGATTCATGAGAAAGGAAAAGAATTTTTTTACAAGCTTACAGTTGTCATATGGCATGCCCCAGAACTGAAGGACCATCCAAAACAAGTCAAAAGAACAACAGAAAGCAAACTAATCAAGGCTTACTGAAAGATGAAGAAGATGTCACAACTCCATACTAATGGATGGAGAAGAAACAAGCTAGGACTCATAGAAAACAGGGGCAGAAAGAAACATTCACGGTGGTACCACCAGTTTCTTGAGTGTTCAGAAAACCTGAATGCTTTGAAGTCTCTCTCAAATGTACCCAACACTTTCCTGAAGAGAGTACCAACATCTTTATAGCTATTTTGACAATGCTGTGCGTCCTTGAGTGCCAAGTGATGTTAGGTTACATAAAAATGGGATGACCAATCCTGGTAACACGCCAATCCCACCCCCAAGAGGGTTATCTAAGAGGGTCCGAGAGTTTAGCATGCTTGTTTAGCTCCTTTTGTATGGCGAACTGCAGAATGAAAGATGTCTAGGGATTCCGTTTGCATCAAACTTAATAGTACCGGGAACATTTGATTTGATTAGTCTAATTGCCAGCCATCTTTACTAAGAAAATACATGTAGATGAACCAGTCCATGCCACCTTATCAACAACTTGGTACCACCCACAAGGATCCACTGCTTAGGATAATAAATCTGTTGAATTTTCTGCTGGGCAATTGCAAGTTGCGAGAATAGCATCCTTACCCAGTCTCGAAGGGCGTATACCCTCCGTCCCCCATTGCAAACTCTGTAGGGTCCATAGGCAAAACAGTAATCATTCCGTGGAGATATAGACAGCCCATTAAGATGTTCAAAATAATTGTGAACTTCAAGTCTCAGCATTCAGAATTTTTGGCTGAGACTATGAGCAATCCCTGGAATAGCCACAGTACAGAATGTGGACTCTTGAGCAAATATGCCAAACATGATTCGTAAGTGCAGCTTTGCTATAGTTGTCCTTTCTGAATCCATCCTGTATTCTTAGTGAAATTTTCCGTAGGCAACTTTGCTCCAGAGCTTTTTTGTTTCCTCCCATCCAAAGAAATTTACTGAGCTTGTCAATGGCCTTGATAATACGGCAGCTTAAAGATGTTGGACAAAAACTCTATCAATGGCCTTCATGACTACATGCATTTTCGTTAATGGAGCCTCTAAGGCAATATTGAAGGGTTGAATTCATGATAACGGAGAGTTTAGAGAGCAAAATGGGAGAAGAGTGATTCCATTTACAAGTGTTATTAACTGTGTCTATAAATTTTAGGCTCTTAGCAAGTTTACAGCTTTCTTTCTTTTCTTTTTTTTTTGGTAATTGACCATTTTATTAGAAAGCAGAAGGAAAGATCCTCAAGAGTTACAAAGAATCAAGGCGTAGCCTATACAAGGATATACCACAGCTGAACAAAACTAAAGCCTATACAATAGAAACAACTAGAGTGAAATGTGCCAATTTTGGCAGAGCTGAGAGGATAAATATGTTGGCTTCACATTCTGCTTTGGGAAGCTTTTAAGCCTTTTATCCTGTCTTCAAATCTGACCTACCCAATAACAGCTGAAGGAGACTTTTGAATGCCTCGAAAAATTCTATGATTCCTCTCTTGCCATACAAAATAAACTGCAACAACAAAAGTCCTTAGATAGTTCGGGAAACCCTTCCCTTTGAAATTAGAACAGAACCAAGCAATCTTCTGAGACCAAAGGGGACCTAAGGGAATGCAGCAGAGATCAGCAATGGTAGTCCACACTTGACTGGAGAAGGGGCAGTCAGAATGTGATCCAGAGTTTCAGGGAACTGATCACATAGAGAACAAATAGAACTAGCAATAACTACCCAACTGTGGAGTTTATCTTTGGTTCGTAAGCTCCCTCTAACAGCCATCCATAGTATAAAACTATGCCTGGGAATATTTTTTGATAACCAAACAACCTTCTGCCAGGGAACTATAGGATAGTGAATCCTAAAAGCATTCCAAGCATGAGAGGCCTGCTACTTGGATGAAGGAGAACCAGCCCAAATGACTGAGTCAGGAACATTTGGGATGAGGCATGAAATCAGGACAAGGAAGAGAGAGAGAAGGCCAAGTCCAGATATCATTATATATAATGCAAGAACCTTTAGCTGTCATAGATACATCAGAAACCAACTGAAAGTGATGGCCAAAGCAATCAAGAAGAGGCCCAGCAGGGTGCCAATTATCATCATGCCAAAAATAAGTAGAAGATCCATCACCAATAATGTATCTAATAAGGGGTCTCACTTTAGGTCTGAGCTGAAGTAACTTCCTCCATGTCCATGAGCAAGAAGAGGGAATGTTCATTGACCAAAGGCATTGATTCTTGATGATATACAGATAACTCCATTCGACCCATAAGGAATTCTGATGAGAGCAGATGGCCCAAAGATGTTTAGCCAAACCAAACCAAGCCTTATGTCCCAATCACTTGGGGTCGGCCCCAAAGATGTTTAGCCATTGCAGCATAATTCCAATCCATTTTCCTCCTAATACCAAGACCTCCCTCCCTCATTTTTAGGACAGCAAAGAGCTTCTCAAGCAACCTTATGGGAGTGATTATACTAGGTAGATCCTGACCGAAGGACGTTCCTCAAAAGGAGCTCAATATGTTTCTCATTAGACCAAAAAACTTCAAACTGAAAAGGACAGAGGTAATAAGTTGAAGCCTCCCAGCATAAGACAGAGTTCTAGTGGCCCAATGATCAATCTTAGTAATAAGAGGAGCACAATCAGGTTCAGAGAGTTTGGTAGAGGTAAGAGGGACCCCTAGGTATCACAGGAAGAGAACCAAGCTGAAAACCCATATGGTTACAAAGTCTGAGCTTTTCATGTTCTGAAACACCACCAATGAAGACCTTGCTCTTGTTACTATTAGGTAGCAAACCAGAAAACTTATAGCACTATGCACAAGCTGAAGGGACTGGTCATTTGGGTAGCACAGGATGAACAAATCATCATCAAAACATGTATGGCTGATACCGAAGTCTTGACAATAAGGATGATAAGAAATGTTTTGAATGGCTAATACCGAAGTCTTGACACTAAGGATATGATAAGAAAAGCCCCCAGAAGAGATAAGCTGCTGCGGAATTTTAGGAAAGAACTCCATGACCAAAATAAAAAGGTAAGGGGAGAGAGGGTCCCCTTGCCAAGACCTTTAGCACCAGGGAAAACCCCCTCCACAAAGCACCATTAATGGAGATGGAGAACTCTGGGAGTAGTGATGCAATTGGATACCCAGGTCCTGAATCTAACAGCATTGGTGGGTAATTTGCAATAAATTTCGGGAAAACTGAAAATGGTTGCCATTTTTAAAGAATTCAGTGAGGCATAGATCTAGAATTTCTTTAGGAAAAAACAAAAGACTTCTCGTTTAGTGAGTACCAGTGTTATTATGTATGATAGAGGAAGGGCACATGCCCCTCCAGCCCCCTACTTAAATCCACCACTACTTGCTTCTTCCTTGAAAGTTTTAAATGGTACCCCTTTTGTGCAAAGTATCAATTGAGTCCTTACTAACATGTGTTTGCTAAGTTTATTGTAGTTTCCTTTTGTGCGGTTAAATGGTTCAGGTTTTTGCTTGATGCCGGCATAGCTGGAAAATAGAGTATCTCTTTTATTTTAAATTGCCGTGTCAAAGAATTTCTATGTTACTGTACCCAATCTCTTTTATTTTTGCAATCTTCTTGTTTGTAAAGATCACTAGTAAAGAAGATTGCATTACTATTTTGCATGTGCTTTTGATCTTGAAGGGGATTATCATTTTGTTCCTTGTGTTTTGCTTAGGGTCTACGAAGGCATCTTCTGGAGGAACTTGAACAGGCATTCCCGGATGAAGTGGAATCTTACAGGGAGATACGAGCTACTTCTGCAGCTGTAAGTTTCTCTTTAAAGTGTCAGTGTTGCTGTTTTCAAGATTTGGGGTATCATCTTTCTTCATCCAGTTATACTTTTTGATATATATATATATAAGGAACTTGTAATAGTTTGAAATATTGTAAGACAACTGGTTATATGTGCGATGTTGCCACAAAAATGCAACTATGAAATGTATGTCTTGCGTAAGAACTAATGAGAAAATAACAGTTTGAAGTTTTGATTGTTTTGATCCAGTGCATTTTATGGGCTGAAGCATGCTAGGAAGTTCCTAGATCTTACAAAGACTTGAGTTTCGGATTTATCTAAGCTGTAGGATCAACATCCATGCTTTGTTTTGTTTTTTTGTTTTTGATCGGCTCCATGCTTTGTTAGAACTGAATTCCTTGCATTTGACAGAGCCAAGATAGGTTGCTTAATCTTTTTTTACTGGTTTTCGCTCTCTGTTACAAGAACTAAGGTCCTAAACATCCAATGCAGGAATTGAAGCGGCTTGCACAAGCACAGAGCATGTTACCAAATGGAGACGTGAAAGTCAAATCCGAGCTTTGAGGGGCCTGGTTTTAATATGAATCAGGATACTTAACTCTACCTAATTGGTTGCATTCCATGTCTGTAATCTCAATGTAGGTGGAAAGAGATGTATGCACTCGCAGTGGTTTACAAGGCCATTTATGCTACTCGGCAGTCGTTACCTAAGTGAACAACAGTCCTCTTATTTTCTTTCCCTCGCCATTTTAGGTGTGTTTTTTTTTGTACGGAGTCTGATCTCTCTTTTTTTCTTCCTCTTTTCCCCTCTCTTTCGTGTCTGTCTCTCTCACGAGAACATCTGACATCCGACGTGAATTTTAGTTCGAAGGCCAGTTCCAGATTTTAAGGTTGGGAGGCCAGTTAAGGGAGGTGCGTGTCATAGAAATTTGCTTGAAGCATAGCCTAGGTTAGCTAATTGTTGGGGTTTGTGTATGGGTATACTTTTGTCTTGGCCCAAAGAATTGGGCATGTATATAACGGTGTTTTAGTCTACTAAAGTGTGAAAAAGAGTAGAACAAGTAATTTTTTTCCGGTCATACGATTGAACTTACTTTTTATCCCAACCCATTACAATGGATATCAAACTTCTCTCCATAGGATTTGAACCCACAACCTCACAGCATTTTAGTGCTACTACACTATCTCTTGGCTAACTATTGTGATTTTTGAGCCATTCACTTAGTAGAGTTTTTTTTAAGAAATCAGATGCAACAAATTAAGTTTATAGGAGTAAAAGGTTAGTAGTCCTCAAATCGACTCACGTCTTGAAAAATAACAAAGCAGTTGATTGATCAACGGACTTGTCTTGTACCTTAGAAATTACCTACTCAATAGGCTGTGGTTCATTTGTTACCAACCTTTTTAAAGTCAAAGCTTTGAGTTAGAGTTCTAATACTGGAGGTGTTCGACTCCCGTTGTGACTACTAAACATCTAACGCCTAACATTCTACTGTCTGGGTGAGATGATACAATAATTCTAGTGACACACTCAAACTTACACCCAAACACACACCCAAACTTACATGAGTGGTGGGCTCCATACACACACTACAGTGTAGTGTGTGTATGGAGCCCACCACTCATGTAAGTTTGGGTGTGGTACTAGCACCATTGGAGATGATAAACGGTAGCCATCTCCTACTAAGAAATTCCATTTCCACCTCCTCATGATGGGAAAATCAGAAGAGAATAGCATTACATGCATCGTAAGTTTATAACCAAGTAATTTGCGTTACAGCCATGCATTTTCAATTAACAGAAATTCTACAAAAGGATGAAGTCGGCAAACCTTGGGGCTCGCTTGATGGTCAAAGCTTAGTATCTTGATATTTATTCCTTCCTAAGCTTTTAGGTTCGAAATTTCTCAGGTCTACTTATCAACTCCTTTGCGAGCAGTCCATACGGAGTTTTGCTTTAATTGGGCTCCCTGCAAGTGTGCGATGGAATTGAACCTCTAGAATTGAACGAGATGCACACATGCCGGCCCGGAAACTTGAGTTATAAAAAAAGGATGAATTGGACAGGCTGTCCAAATATGTGCCAACCCCAAGACTAAAATATAAATCAGCTTCAGCAGACAGAAGACACAGCGACAGCAACCCCCCACCAGACTCTGTGGCTGTTTCCATTTGAGTAATTGAATGCAAACGAAAACCAAGTTTGTCGTGGCGTTTGTGTTTTGTGTGTGGGTGTGGGTGACTACGAAGGTTTCTTACGTAAAATTAAGAACAAAACGTTTGCATTTGGTCCTAATTTTCTGGGTTGTTTTTTTGTAGCCATACGAATCTTCTTTTCCTCAATTAATAAAATCTAAACACCCTTGCTTGCTTGTTGGCGATAAAAGCTAAGCACAAAAGGACCCTCACCTTTTCTACTTTTCAACTGCCCTCTCTTTAAACGAGAGAGACTCCCTCGTTTAAAGGAAGTCACTGAACTCGGTGTCAACCACTCTAGGGGTGAGAAAAAAACAGTCAAAACAGAATAGTTTGGTTTGATTTATTGATAATGTGATTTGGTTTCGGTTTTAAAAAACTAAAGTCCGTGTTAACCGTGTATATATACGCATAACTTAGATTCAACTAATGAGAGAGGCTGAGCCATAGTTAATAAATTGCCTAATCTAATAATCCATTCTACTGCCCTATTCCTTCTATGTATGCCAAGACTAAATACCCAAAAGTTTTATATATCAAAACGTATTCCTATTCTTTATAAACCTAAGTTGCATAAATATCTCTCTTGCCCTACAACAATAAGCACTCTTTGCTAGCCTCTATTTTCTCTCAAAATAGTTTGCTAGGAGTATATTTTATACTCCTTCCGTCCCAAATTGGATGTCAATTTTTGATATCCGTGCCAATTTCAACTCCTTATATCTTTCAATATGGATCTCAAAAAAATATGCAATATGGATTTTGTTTGATAGTTCTCGATTAGTTCTATTATACAAAGTTTTCAAATTCATGAAAAACATTATAGATTGAAAGATATAAGCGATGGAAAATGAAACGAGTTTAAAAAATTGTCATTCTTTTTGGGACGGAGAGAGTATACACCAATAAAATTGGTTAATTTTCATACAAGTTTTGGTTTAATTTTTCTCTGCAACTTTAAATAATTTGTAAAGATGATATCTCGAGTTTAAGCAAATTAACTGTGGTTCAAAAACGTAATCGAACTGCACTTTGATGGTTTGGATCTATGAATTTTGTGGAGTGGTTTGGTTATCAAAATTAATTTATACTTGGTAGGAATTGATTTAGTTTTTGATTTACTATAAAATCGAACAAATCATGTCCATGTTCATCCTGGCCAACTATAAATTCTTTAACAAGAAAAAACGGTACTACTATAAAAATTCAAACCAATAAAAGATAATAGTAACTAATTTGAAACACTCGATAACAAAAAATTACGAACTTAATTGTTGTAAAAACTTAAATATGCATATACATGTCGTGTGTATTTTTAAGTACTAGTAAATGGTAAATTTAGTCTAACAGTGTGCTTTAAAAGTATGTTGCGTATTTTTAAATACAAAAAATATATAAATGCTGGAATGCATTTATAAAAACACAAAGTGTGAAAATTATTTCTCAATTCTACAATTACCTTTTGTTTGGTTTAACTTGCAATTCGCTCATGAGGAACTATTCAAAGTGCAAATTTATGAGATTAGTTGGTTGAACTACTACATTCAATTTGATTCTTGTTTAGTAGTTGGGAATTTAGAACACTGTGACCATGAGCTGAAAGGGACGTACATTGCCACTCTGATCAATTGTAGCCAAAACTTCTATGGATGTTATGGCTCCATCTCGTTAAAGTTTTTACAGTATTTTTTAAGTACTAATTTTTTATTTTACGAGACATGTTATTCTCTCATAATACATCATTTTTAACTCAAAAATAAGTATTTTAGTTAGCAGAATTGGGCCTAATACAATGAAATCACTCTTCATACCATTGTCTAGTTGAAGAGAAAAGTCATTCTGGGTAGAGATTAAATTTTGTATACATCTTCGTGACAATTCAACCATGGAGAACTCTTCACCAACACACTAGCACTTACTCTCACGTGGGCGTGGACCCACACACACTTTTTTTTAAAGCAAAAAATTATCTCATTTATATTACTACACGGAAAGATTACAAGTACAATAAACTAAAGACCCACACACACTTGGGGCATAATAGATTTGCTATATCTTTTGGGAAATGATTTTGTCACTCCCTTTTTTATTAACGTTACTTCTCTATAAGTATATTTTTGCACCAAAAATACACTTGCAAGGGAGTGGCGTTAACAAAAAAAGGTGTGGCAAAATCAGCAGCTCTTGGAAAAAAAAGTACGCCAATCGGAACCGTTTATTTTGTTACCACTTAATTATGTTAAGTTTATCTTGAAGTTTATTCTCACAATCATACTAACTGTCAATTTTTTTCATGATTTGTATGTTGTCAATATTTGATCGATGTAACTTATATGCACGCGAAAAACTTTACAAAATAAACAGCTCGAATTAGGTTATCCGGCGATTCTTCCATGGCCGGAGGTTTTACAGGCCGTTTTCGTTCGGCTTCTCCCGATTGGTTTCTCCAGTCCGGTGACTATACCGGTCTAGATTCCTTAGATCCGGTGGGCGTGGTTGGTGGGTGAATAAGTCCAGTTTTATTTTGTTGCTGCTTTTGTTTACTTTGTTACTGGTTTTTAGTTGATTTCATTTGTGCTTAGGGCTATGGTTTGAGTTGGGTGTCCTTTCGAGCTCTACTACTAAAATCGGAGACGGGCTCAATACCCTGCATTTATGTATGGTATGCCTTGACAGTATGTGCTCTGGATCCTCCTTGTGGATGTGTTCCGGTCTAGGTTTTGGTAGTTTTGGTTTATTCATGTATTTTTTGATGGAATCTTTGTAGCCTTCCGACTTTACCTTCAGGTATTTTAAAATGAATTGTTTGACTTATTAAAAAAAACAAAAAAAACAGCTAGAATTACTCTCTCAAACTCTGCAACTTTTTGGATTTGTTGGTGAGCGACTTCCTCCTCCTTTTCTCAAATGTGAGGAAACTTGAATTGAGAATCTAAACTCCAAATCACGTCAAGTAAAAGGAAAAAAGAGGGCTATCAGACTCTATACAGAATTTAAAATTAGAATTCAGAATTACTCTAATCCTTAAAAAGGGTGAATACGTAAAAATGAAAATAAGTGTGTTGCAGAAAGGGAAGACCATATTGGTATCAGTGGACCTGATGGCACCTGAGCTCTTTTTGAAGGAATTCTGACTGTGTGACTGAGAACCCTCTGCCACATCTGTGTCCTCTCTGAGTGGCCTTCTCTCTCTGCATATTTTCTATTGATTCCACAGTCAAAAATGTCAGGTCAGTTTATGCACACTTTTAATTAATTTTTTTCTCAGTCTGGTTAAAAACAGGTCATTCATGGCGACATTAAAAAATTCACAAAATTTTACTTTCGCGTAACTTGACTCCAAAAATCAAACCATAGTCAATTATGTGAGGTACAAACCTGCAAATAGACAGGAGCTCTCTCGATATTATTTCCCGGGGGAGCGTAGAAAAAGAAGTTATGCATTGAACGAGGGCTACTTTTTCATGCAACACATTTATTATTGCTGGAATAGTACTGCACCCCGGAAGAAAGAGCCAAAAACTGATTTTGACTTGTTTGACAGTTCAAATTTGGAACCAAAATTATCTATAGTGGTTTTGGTTGCATTTTCTTCCCATGGCAGATCACTGTTCTTAAGTGCATCTACAAAATCATGAGTCCATTTCTTTTGGTGATCCTTAAACATAGCGGTTTCGACATATTTAGTCATGTCATCTTGGCGTTTCGGGGGTGCATTTCATTTTGATTCTTTTACCGTCTTGGGTGGGCCTTAAAATCAAATGCTAATAAATTTAACAAAACTCTAAGAATCTGTAGTCACAATTAAATTGCTGGATTGAGCCTAATCTATATAGGTCATGACAGTGTGATTAGGTCATGATGATTCTCGGGGTTTTGTACAGAGAGGTGTATTCATTCTATAAATAGAGTTAGCATGGTAATTTGTAGAATGAATGGCAAAGGAGAGAGAGAGAGAGAGAGAGAGAGAGAGAGAAAGAGAGAGAGGGTGTAGAGATGTGTAGGGCCGTGGTGGGTGTCTGTTGTTCTGCTTTTATGACTCTTTTTTGTTTGTCCCTTCTCTTTACAAAACCCTTCTTTTCTTCTCACTCTTCACTTATCATCTCCATCTCTGTCCATCCCCTTCTTCCTCACACAGACCCTTGGTTCAATCTCTCTCATCCAGAAATTTCGCATGATCCATTTCTCTCTCTCTCTCTCTGTCTCTCTCTCTCTCATGCGACGAGGTTCTTGAATAGTATGTATTACAAGAAGCGGAGAAGAATATGAAGTTTTGATCTTTTGAGGGGAATGTTGTCTGGCTCGAGGCCACCAACCAGATCATGTGATCTAACAACACCGAGAGATCTCTGATCATGCGTTAGTGTCGTCGGACCAGGCTTCATTCCCCCCAATTGTACTGCTTCCAGATTTCGTCCGCATCGTGTTCATCTTTGCTACAGAAATCGATCCGGAGATGTTATTTTCTTCTCTCTACCGTCTATGTATGCTATTTTTTCCAACATATTGCTGGTTTCTGACAAGTTCTTTTGGTTTTTGGTGTAGTTGAGAAATCGAAGTAGGTGGGCAAGACCAGATTGGTGTAATGATGAAGGATCTTGACTTATTAGACTCTGTAAAGAAGAGGGGGAAGGGAAAAGTTTTCATCATTGCTCAACTGGGGGTATCTTTTTACAAAAGTCCTAGGTACCCAAAAAAAAAATATACCTCGAAATTACCCGAATAGATTTTTAGAGGTATTTATGACTGTTAATAGACTTTTATTAGCGATAAGAAATACATGTTCGGGTACCTAGCATTGCTGATCTTTTTAAGAAATATTTTGTTAAAAGGGGTTTGTTGGTATGTGTTTTTCTTTTTGTCAGTCATTCTGTTAAGTTTTCATAAGTACTTATAATAATTATGCCCAATGATTTAGTAATGATGGCTTCAAGAATCAGTACTGTCTATTTCTGTTATTCCCAGATCTGCCTTTCACCCTTGATATATTGACTTTACAAACCCTATGATTATAGTCATGATTACCATCAGCTGCAGGTTTTTTCCCAGCTAGTTAGCTAGGGTTTCATTTCAGGGTTTTCCATAAGTAGGTTTATTAGTTCTCCCCTTGATGAGCAACTTGTCTTTAGAAGCAGCCACAACTCCCACAACATGTGCAAAATCATACTACTCCATATACATTAGATCTTCTGGCATTTTATAATTAGCAGTCTAATCAACTCCTTTTCAATTAGTAACTATATATAATGGAACTCCAAGTTTAGTGTTTGTTTAGTGGTTAGAATTAGTTACTACCATTTTTCGATCATAGAAACTATTTTGCAGGAGAGCCTACCGCATTGATGTCGGGGTCGAAGCTGGAGTCTCATCGAGCGCACGGGGATATGCTCTGTGAGCGAGCACTAATGTGTATAATTAACTCCACCGAGCGGTTTCGGAAAGCTGTGAACTTAGCATTGATCAGTTGTTGTTATTCAGTTGGGATTCTACATTTCATTTTTGTCTATTGTAAGGCTGCTTTCCATATGGTTACATATAGGGCTAAATTAATGCTTATTTACTTAAGCTATTAGTGACTTTGGATTGATGGGAAAGGCTGGGACTTGGACTGTGTAGTCTGTGTTTCAGCTGGATATCGAACTTTGTGGACATTGTAATAGTCATTTGAGAGGATACAGATATGAACTGTTGTCTGTTGATGCATCAGCAAGAGTACTGATCGATCCCTTCCATCTGAACAACTTGATCATGCATGATCATGAACAGATCGAAAACAATCGAAGTTTCATCCACATATACTAACAAGAAATTAATGTGTAATCGATGTAATGTTGTTCATCATATCATTGGGGATATTGAACCAGAGGTTTCACGTCAAATTTTTATGGATTATTGGTTCAACTCGACGAGAGAAATTGAAAAGTAAAAAAATTAAGGTCCAAACCTAATTTTTTAAATAAAGACGAAAAGTGTAATTGATCATAATTTTTTTTGCTTTTTAGATTTTTCTCGTTATGACGAAACAATAATCTGTAAAAAAAAATTGACGAAAAATTAACAAATGCGAAAAAAAAAGAAAAGAATAAGGACAAAAGTAAGCCCATTGACTTATATTTGGACAAAAAGTCCCGAAGTTGGGTTTGTGAATTCATATCTTGCAATACTCTCAAGTAGCTTATCTATAGGAAAAGTACATTACTCAGTTTTACTTTTACGCTTTGTCTGATCACATTTATCTTCAAAACTGGAATGCAAGCATGATTTTCAGGTTGAAAATGCATATATACCATATATAGCACATTGGGACAATGATTAAGGTGTAAAACATGCGTTGAAATATGTGTACAAGTTCTTAGAATTTTACCATTATTTAATCTTAAACACCTTCCAATAAGATTTTAAATAGCGGTAGCAGCCTGCGTAACAATATCGGTTACAGTATATCTGTATCAAAATATCTAATGAGACATAGTACGAATATAGCAGTTTGGAATTTTTAAAAAGTTATCTTTTGTAGCTAGAATTTTAAAAGTGGTATTAGTCAATATCGAATGTACAACCGCTAAGAGCGAACAAAAATCTGGATACGAATGGGGAATTGGGCCGATACTCTTCCAAATTTTAGGTACTACCGGTGTATGGGTGTAACACTATTGGAAGGCCGGCCACAAAATAATATGCAGCAGCAACAACTTAAAACCTTGCGTTTCAATGATCAGTTTAACTTAGCGCTTTTGGACAAATTCATGTGTACCTCAGTAAATCTTTAGACGACCAATCCCAGCGAAGGCCTGATCTAAGTCGGAAGAAATTAAAATCCATATGGACCGACTCTGAAAGAGGTGGTAACACCAATTAAAGAGATTTCGTAGATGAAATGCAAGAGTGAAATAGTAAAAAGTCCCACTAGTACATGTGATCATAGTGTGCAATGGATGCACTTAACACTCATCCTTTCCCCATTCCATACGGGTTATTCTGCAGCACAAGGCATGCAGTAGTAGTACATGATCATCAGTACTGGAAATGAGAGAGAGAGAGAGAAGGGTGATTTGGAAAGGTGAGTGTGAGAGAGGAGAAATTTTTCAGTGCTGGGTGGGCACGGGACACGTGGTGCCCGTGCACTATCTCGGCCGTCCAATGAAGTTTTGGACGGCTCAGATCTGTTCGACTGTTTTAAAGTGTAAAATGACTAAAATACCCCTCGGCAGCCGAACAGATCTGGGCCGTCCAAAACATCATTGGACGGCCGAGATGGTGCCGGGCACCACGTGTCCCGTGCCCACCCGGCACTGAAAAATTTCTCGTGAGAGAGGGAGGGGCGTCAGTGCCTAGGTCGACAAGAAACCTGACAAAGCCCTGGTCTTGAGTGGTGTGTTGAGCTGAGAGCCTCATTGGTTTGGTGTGTGTGTCTTCAATTCATTTTTCAGAAGATAGAGAAGCATCATCTCCATACTTCAAACACTTAAATGCCTTTTATTGTGCCTGAGTCTCTGACCCTCTCTCTCTCTCTCTCTCTACACATACCTTTTTCTATGTGTCCGGGTCAGCTTATGCACATCTCGATTAAACATGGAGGCCTATTCCCACTACTTACTAGCGGGGAGCCCGATTAAATCATGCATCACCATCTAATAAGCCATGGTTTTCCGATTAAAATGGGCAATGATATATAGCATTTTTATCTGACTTCGCTTATGAAGCTACTGATCGAGCATCCACTACCAAGATTTCAGCGGGAGTTGTTTACATGGTGCTATCCACAAATGAGAAATCACAAAAAAAAAACATAGTATGTGAGTCACACTTGTCTCTCACTCACGTGATAAAAATGCGTCTCACATTCTATCCGTTAGATTTGTTGCTACATACAACACCACATGATCCTCTAGAAATTTTGCATACAACCCAGTCGGTCCTCCACATAAGACCTCAAAGTTTTTTTTCCCTCTTACAAGCTTATTAGGAGGGAATTAGTATCATTTTCCCCTAATTTAATGGGCACATTTTGAATTTTGGAGTCCATTTTTTTAGCAAAACTTTTGGAGCTCAAGGCAAAATCATGTGGCTCTCCTACGGTAAGATATGCTAGTGGTAGCAATGATCTATCATTGGCGGAGTTTTCGTACTGCCATTTGTTCTCATGATGTAGCACACAAACCACCTTCGAATCACCAACAACCATATAGTCATGGGTCAATGATCAGTGTTGTCGAACAACCAAAATGTTAGACGTCACTAGAATTTTTGTTTCATAGTTTCCCTACATGCATATTCTTGACTACACCACTGTTTCCAAATGCCCTCTTTTGTTACTAATACTATTTACTTTTGAGAGCTAAAGGATCGAAACTTTTAATGACGGAAATGGATGCCAAATTGTATAATAACGCCAATTCTTATAGCAGTGTCAAACAAATACTAGTAAGCAATTACGGACTCTCTCTCTCGTTTTTCGATAGTCAGGGATGTCCGGACCAACTTACGCGCCCTCAACTAATTCCCTCCCCTATTCAATCAAATGCAAGCCATTCACACCGGGACTAGGAGATTCATAAGAAATTTCTTTTTTGTTACAGACTCATCTTTTTGGGCTGATTTTCCAAACAAACTTTACGCTTTCTTTGTCATCAAGCCCAATTGGCAATGGGTCAGATAGCTTGGAAACGAACTGAGCCAGAGCCCATATGGTGTCCAATTTATCAGCACTCTGAAACAATAAAAAAAAAAAAAAAGCCCAATGAAACAACCGTATCAATAGGCCCAGGAGCCTATCTGAAACAATAGAAAAAAGCCCAACGAAACAATTACTGTGGGATCCAGGCACGGCCCAACAGACCATTATAAACCTAGGGTTTCTCTTCCACTCCCATTTCTTCATTCCGCTGTCCCCTGTTGAGAAACCCTACGACGGCAAGCGGAAGCCAAATCTAGAGAGAGAGAGAGTGAGGCAAAATCATGGAGGCTGCTGCAGCACCGAGGTCTCTGTCGACGAAGGAAGCCGACATTCAGATGATGTTGGCTGCCGAAGTCCATCTCGGGACAAAGAGTGTCGATTTTCAGATGCAGCGATACGTATTCAAGCGGAGGAACGATGGTTAACTATCCTAGCCTCTTTCTTCCTTATATCACTATCATTTTCTTCACTTTAACACATGCATATGTATATATCTATATAATCATGTTACCTATTGTGTTCGATTCTGTTTTTTTTTTTTTTTTTCATTTGAGATCTGAGACAGTGCAAATAGTTAAACTCTGTTTGGTAAAGTTGTCAATTTTTGTTTCTGTTTATCAGTTTATAAAGCTTGTTTCTGTGTACGCTAGTAAAACACTCATAGGGAATATGTAGGCTGTAGCTACAGAGATTTGATGCGGGAACAAAGCCATGGTAAATAGTGGGTATTGTTCATCCGTGTTTGGAGGCGCTGAAACCTGTTTACGAAATAAGTGAAACCGGAGTTTTTGGGGTTTCCGAAATTTTGGAAATGTTGTAAACGTTAACAACTTTGAAGAAACAAAAACGGCACACCAGACATGTTTTATTCGAAAATTTTCAGAAACCAAAACAAATAACTATAAACAGATTTAAGGTGAGACTACAGTACCTAAGTCATGGGATAATGGCTACAGGGTTGCCTATCCAAAAAAAAAAATGGCTAAAGGGTTCTTGGTATTTCCAAGTGCAAACGATACTCCTACATAAGTGAAGGCTAGTTTTGCATGCTTCACATAAGCGAAAAAGAAGGCTCCTAAATCCAAGGGCACAAATCAAGGGTGCGACGATTTATGTGGGAAGAACCCATGCTGGTGTCAACCCTCTTTTCTTTGGTGTATAATTTCATGTGCTGTTGATATATGCATGTATCATGAATTTGGTATTCATCATTTTTGGAGATATTTGACATCGGCATCCTTATTTTCATGTACTATGGATTTTAAGGTTCTCTTATTTGAAACAGTATAACAATGCATCCTTATGTGCACTATATGGGTTTTGTTATTTGATAGCAAATTGCTTTCTTCTTTTGTTTGGAAGTTCAAGACCGTATTGACTTGCAATTAGTAATTGGGACCAACTTGCTTCTGGTACTTCAAGTTAAAAGTTATGCATAAAATAGTCTCCGTGATTCTCCTAATATATATGTAAGCCCAAATTTTTTCATCTTGCTAATGATATTAAGCAATTTCATTTATATTTTTGTCAGGCATTTACATCATCAACCTTGGCAAAACATGGGAGAAGCTCTTAATGGCTGCCAGGGTTATTGTTGCAATTGAGAACCCTCAGGACATCATCGTTCAGTCTGCTAGACCGTACGGGCAGAGAGCGGTCCTGAAGTTTGCGCAGTACACTGGTGCTCACGCTATAGCTGGTCGTCACACTCCCGGAACCTTCACCAACCAGCTTCAGACCTCATTTAGCGAGCCTCGTCTTTTGATCCTCACTGATCCAAGAACTGACCATCAGGTCAACAAATTTTTATAACTTCCATGGTATTGAATGTTGAGTGGATTATTGTTTTGGCACGAAGTTCCACTTAGCTACAGTCCCAACAATGGGTGATGGTTATAATTGTAAAGGCTCAAGTAGATTACCAAATACTTTCCACATTGTGGTCATCTTATGTTCTGTTTTTTCTGTTTTAACTTGGTAACCCAAACTGTTTGCAGCCTATTAAAGAGGCAGCCCTGGGGAACATTCCAACCATTGCTTTCTGTGACACTGATTCACCAATGCGGTATGTTGACATTGGCATTCCTGCCAATAACAAGGGTAAGCACAGCATTGGCTGTCTGTTCTGGCTACTGGCAAGGATGGTTCTTCAGATGCGCAACTCAATTCCTCAAGGGCATAAATGGGATGTGATGGTAAATATCTTGTTGAATTATTTGCATTTCTCTTCCAAGTGATGTGGAATTTCTCAATCTTAATGTTTTTAGGTTTTTTTGCAAGTATTTTTCCTAGTTGTAAATTTACCTCATACATGCTTTCCTCTTCTCAGGTGGACTTGTTTTTCTACCGCGAGCCTGAGGAATCAAAAGAGCAACAGGAAGAGGAAGCTCCTGTCCAAGATTATGCAGATTATGGTGCTCCAGCACTTGGTGCATTGACCGCTGATACCTGGGGTGATAATACCCAGTGGCAGGGTGATACAGGTGCACCTGCCATTGCTAGTGCTGTTTCTACTGGTTGGACTCAAGAACCAGGTGGGTATTGTCTTTCTGCCTTTGAATTATTGAATATTTTAAACTGGATATCCGTCTAGCTTTCATTGGTATATGTTCGAGTAGCATGGTTAGCTGATAGCCCTTATGAGCTTCATTAGTCTGGTCATTTTCCCTTAGCTGACTACTGTTTTGGTTTCGCTAATATGTTCAATATTTATGATTATGTTTTTGTGTGCGCGTATGTTTCAAAGATGTCCCTTTTGTTTCTAATTTTGGTTGTACTATGCATCTTATAAATTGTGCAGTGCCAGTTGCTGGTGAAGGGTGGGATGCTGCAGCTCCACCACCGGTTGGTCCGGTTCCAACCCCGGAAGCAGGAGGAACAGGCTGGGAATGAGGAATCAGCTATACGACTTTTGCCAGAGACTGTTTTTAAACCTTTTTTAGGTTTCCATGTGATTTGTTCTTGCAGTTGTGATATTTCTTGTTTAAACAACCGACTATTGGTGAAAGCTGCATTTAACGTGCAGTGGGTGTTCCAGTTCTAAAGAATTTTGAGGATGTTAGTTCGAGTAGTTCTGGGCAATGTTGTAGTTTTGCTGCTGTTGCCTCTGTGCGACTTGGTTTGGAATTTCATATTTGTTATGTATTGATGTTGGTTGGTTGAAATGAGTAGTGGCTTATAGATCTAAGTACCCTCTTCGAGGGTGCTTTTGTTGATGCCGCCAAATCCGGCCTCTAATAACCCTGTCTAATTTGAGGCAAATTCTATACATTCATTGTAGATTTATTGCCCGGAAGCAATTTATCAGTTGCCAATAAACTATTGGTTAAGTTAGATGCAATGCTACATGCACGTCCTTATAATACAACTCTGGATACAGTGATAATTGTTTTCAAAGCCGTTAGGTGCACATGGACTTTATACATTGAACTACTCTGAACCGAGCGTGTCTTTTGTTGTATTTTAAAGCTGTGTGCCTAAGACTGTGATTTAAGGCCATAGGCTCCGCATTGGCATTAGGTAGAAGAGGGGTTCGGGGCACCAGTGGGGTAGAGAGAAGGGATCTAGGGCATCACGTGGCAATATCTATGAGCATTGATTCATTTTTTCCAAAATCTCGGAATACTAATGTTCCCTCGTGTAGTTTCCAAACAACTTATACCAACTAGAGATACAAAAACACTTATTTCTCTCTGAATTATCATGAAGAAAGTTGTAATTGTAACGGTCAAACTGTAGTTGGCAAGATCACATTACAAAGCAAATTTCATTAAACTTCCGGTGGTTCTCTATGTATAAGTGATCTTGTTCTATTTGCCAAAACCTTCTCTCTTTGTTTTTTTTTTTCCTACGTCTCTATCGAAGGTTTTAAAACAAAGCAAATTTCATTAAACTTCCGGTCGTTCTCTACGTAAAAGTGATCCTGTTCTATTTGCCAAAACCTTCTCTCTTTGTTTTTTTTGGTCCTACGTCTCTATCGAAGGTTTTTAAATGTTCATTTCAAAAAGTGATGTAAGTTTTAGATATAAAATAACACGAAATTGCTGAACTTTTTAACATACAAAACACAATTTAATAAGGGACTAAAAATTTCGAGACGGAGGGGCCATGACTCAACATATAACGAAACATCTCCTGGTAATGCAAATGGGAGTGGCTTCCTTGAAAGCTTTTGTTAATAAATTTTGAGATTGTAACAAAATACCTTTATGTGTGATTTGTATGTTATTGATGACACGTCAGAATCTCTTAGATTTTGCTTTGAATTTGGAACAGTGAGAGGGCATAGTATCGTCAGATCCTTCCCCACTCCTCGTCGGGAAATTATTCAATAGTCCCAGACTACCAGCTCACCCAATCCATGTGGTACTCTCCAACAATTAGAGGTCGCCATCTCAGCTTAATGACAGTGAGCTGTACAATCTGGTTGCCTTGAATTAACGGAGGCCCTTTTCAAGTTAAGTGGCATTAACGTTTTCCCCAACTCCAATAGAAGTGCCGTCATTGGATAGTGGTGATTTTTGCCAAAAATCGGGAGTCTTGAAATTTTAACATGGTGTTCATTATTTCGCCATGAATTGTGTCGTACTTTCCATTTTCAAATTTTTAAGGTTAAGCACTACCATTGTATAGCTATATTGTTCTTAAAAATCATTTGGCTGTAGAACACTGAACACCCACGTACAAACTACAAACATGATGGTTTTCGGAGAACAAGAATACCGACAAGTGTAAGTAGAATTACAACTGTGTCCTGTCATCAAACTTCCACCTTTCTAACCTCGTAAGTTCATTTTCCTTCTCGTACCTCCACCATCTTATGATATACAAAGTGGGTAAGCAGCTCACAGCAGGATCTTCATTGGATCTGGGTTCACAAATCCGTTACGTGTTTTTCCTTTTTCACCACAACCCCAAACAAGACCCTATTCAAAATTTTCTGTTACTTTTTTTTTGAAGATCTTTTAATTCCTTAAAGTTTTGTCTTCGTCCCCATGTATTGAGCTCCACGAATGCTTTGCTTCATATGTGAAGTCATTTGGGTTATGTTATGTCTCTTTCTTGGTGCACATAGTCATAGATTTGGCAACACTTTCTGCCATCTTTGTGTGTTTGAATACTGTCAGACATTCTCCCAGAGCAGGGGTCACTGGAAAGCAGCAATTTAGTCCCAGGAGTTCCTTAGAACTCTGCAGCGGTACTACAGTAATGCCTACAATATTACACGAACGCCGAAAGCAAGAAGCACGAGCGAACATTAGTATTCTACGGATCCCCAACATTAACAACTGCATACACGAGCGAACATTAGTATTGCTGTGTATATCTAGTTGGTATAAGTCGATGGGCAACTGCATACACGAGCGAACATTAGTATTCTACGGGTCCCCAACATTGACAGAGCGGAAAGGGGGTAGGGAAAAAACTACCAATCCTTGCTATTTTCATTTGAACACATGTATGGGGATTGTGTAAAGTAATTCACTGCAGGGCCCAGGAAGTGAATGTAGTGTCCTTATGTAGTACATTTGATTCCTCTTTAGTCCTTATGTTGTACATTTGATTGCTCTTTAGAGCAAGTTTATCAGTAATTAGGTAAAAAAACTTGTTAACAGTGCACATTTTTTATTTTACCTACTTATATTTCTTTCAACACTACACCAATACTATCTATTTAACCTATCTTCTATTAAAATATATTTTCTTTCTTTCTCCAACAGTTCCCCAAAGTACAGTTTTTTTTTTTTAAAAGAAAGAGGAAGAGAGAGGGACAGAGAGAGGAGAGAGAAAATAATGATACAAAATTTCATACTTGGTGAACAGTTGAGAGCTAAAAGTGCCGAAGCACTATTCAAAAATACATTTTGCCTTTGTGTTTAACTACTATGCTGTGGGGCTATTTTACCCCTATTGGTGAGCTAAAATAGGTAAAAAGCTATTTTTGCTTTGCTGGTAAACTTGCTCTTAGGAAGTGGGTTATAGGTGCCCATGTTAGATGATAAAACATAGTGGTAAAGGCATAATAGCTAAAATAGCTAAAAAGCAATTTGCCCATTTTACCCCTATTGGTGAGCTAAAATAGCTAAAAAAGTTTTTGAATAATTTTAAAAGAGGAATCTTGTGGGAGAAGTTTTGGCAAATGTGTAGTATATATTTCGTGGCAGAAAGTGTGGTTAGAAGAATATACTTTTGCAGTGCTACAACTATTGTGGTGACTTTTGTTTTCTGGTATCTTGTCTCTGCCCTTAGAATTTCAACAAGTCTGGTTCGAAAAAGATTATTTAGTGCTCTTAGGCATCGCCACGTGGTGCCTCAGATCCCTCCTCTATTATATTGGTGCCTCAGACCCCTCTTCTCCATGATGTCAATGTGGAGCCATTAAATCACTTATATAGTGGTAGAAGGGCATGGGGCAAGGTCACTGACTAATTTTTCCTGAATTTGGTTTGGGATAGAGATCGTGTGAGCTGAACACTATCATTCGATGAATCAAACTCAACTTAGACGTGATCCAAAAATACAAATCTTGATCAACTGAAATAGCTTATGTTCAACTGGGTGATAAGTCTCATATGAACGTATCAAATTTGCCTCAAATTACACAGGGATATTGGAGGCTGGATTTGGAAGCATCAACAAAAGCGCCCTAATAGAATGTGCTTCGCTACTCCTTTCAACCAACATCAATACATTTGAACCATGAAATTTCAAATCATGTCGCATAGGCAACAGCAGCAAAACTACAACCTCGAACAGAACTACTTGAAAATGGACGAACAGTGGTTTGGTACTTTAGCTAATGGCGACGAGTAGCTAAGCTGCATGGCCTTTTCCTTTTTCACTCCAGGACAATAGTTAAACCAAAAAAGTAATACGAACAAAGCTACAGAAGCAAACTATCACAATAATAACTTCTAATAAGGAAAAAGCCGGCACGATCTTATGGTACCAACATCCTCAAAATGCTCTAGAACTTACACACCCACTGCACCTTAAATGCAGCTTCTCCAATAGTCATTTGTTTAAACTTTAAACAATAAATATCATCAAGGAAAGAACAAAATTTCAAGAAAAACTACAGGGAAAAAAGAAGTTAAAATTAGTCTCGGGCAAAAGTCCTTGCTAATTCCTCATTCCCAGGCCACTTCTGTGGTTGCATGCGGTGCAGCTGCAGCATCCCACCCACCACCGGCAGGTGGCACTGCACAGTTGATAAGATGCCAACCAAAATTAGCAACAAAGGGTTATCTTTGTAAAACATACGTGTGCACACACACAAAAAAAAAAACATAATCATCTATACTGAACGTTCACCTTTAGTGAAATCAAAACAGTAGTTAGCTAAGGGAAAATGACCAAAGTAACGAAGCTCACACAGGATATCAGCTAACATTCTATTCGAACATTTACCACTTAGAAAGAAAACTTGAGGCCAATGAAAGCTAGACGGATATATGCATTTATAATAGTCAATAATTCAAAGGCAGAAAAACAATACCCACCTGTTTCTTCAGTCCAACCGGGAGCAGGAGCAACGGCACTAGCAATGGCAGGTGCAACTGTTTCACCCTGCCACTGGGAATCACCCCAGTTACCAGCGTCCAATGCACCAAGTGCTGGAGCACCATAATCTGCATAATCTTGGACAGGAGCTTCCTCTTCCTGTTGCTCCTTTGATTCCTCAGGCTCGCGGTAGAAAAACAAGTCCACCTGAGAATAGGAAAGCAGGTATGAGGGAAATATACAACTAGGAAAAATATTTATATAAAAAAAACTAATAGACATCAAGAGTACGAAATTCCACACCACTTGAAGAAAAATGCAAATACTTCCACAAGATATTTACCATCACATCCCATTTATGCCCTTGAGGAATTGAGTTGCGCATCTGAAGAACCATCCTTGCTAGCAGCCAGAACAGACAGCCAATGCTGTTCTTACCCTTGTTATTGGCAGGAATGCCAATGTCAACATACCGCATTGGGGAATCAGTGTCACAGAAAGCAATGGTTGGAATGTTCCCCAGGGCTGCCTCTATAATAGGCTGCAAACAGTTTAGGTTACCAGGTTAAAACGGAAAAAACAACACATAAGTTGACCACAACGTGAAAGGTATTTGGTCCTTTACTTTAGCCTTCAAAAGTATACCCACCGCCCATCATGTGTAACTATGGCTAAGTGAAACTTCGTACCAAAACAATAATCCACTTAACATTCAATACCGTGGAAGTAGTAATCATTTGAAAGAGGTATCGAGTCTATTGACCTGATGGTCAGTTCTTGGGTCAGTAAGGATCAAAAGACGAGGCTCGCTAAATGAGGTCTGAAGCTGGTTGGTGAATGTTCCGGGAGTGTGACGACCAGCTATAGCATGAGCTCCAGTGTACTGCGCAAACTTCAGGACCGCCCTCTGACCGTACGGTCTAGCAGACTGAACAATGATATCCTGAGGGTTCTCAATCGCAACAATAACCCTGGCAGCCATTAAGAGCTTCTCCCATGTTTTGCCAAGGTTGATGATGTAAATGCCTGAGAAAATTATTAAGACATTGCTTAATATAATCAGCATGATGCAAAAAATTGGGCTTACCTAGATGCTAGAAGAATGGCAGAGACTATTTGCAGGCACATTCCTACACCACGTCATCAATTCTATGCATAATCTCAATCTTTAGTACCAGAAGCAAGTTGCTCCAAACGATGCATTGTTAACATAACTGCAAGTCATTACAGTCTTGAATTCCAAAAACAAGATAAGGAAAGCAATTCGCTATCAACTAACAAAACCCATATAGTGAACATAAGGATGCATCCTTATACTGTCGTCGGTTTCAAATAAGAAAACCTAAAATCCAAGTCTTACAAAGGTAGATACATCTCCACCCAATACTTGATTCTTCTTGGTTTACTAGATCTGGACAAATTACATGGCAAAAGAAGCCAATGCATCTTACTGTGCCATACAAAGAAAGAAATCTCTACATGTCAAAATCCATGATACACACGATACAAGCACAAATCAACAGTACTTCACTATGAAATTATACACAAATGAAAACAGGGTGGACACCAACATGGGTTCTCCCCATATAAGTTGTCACACCCTTGATTTGTGCTTACATGAAGCAAGCAAAACTAGCCTTCACTTATGTAGGAGTATTGTGTGCAGCCCTCCCCTAGAGCCTTAGACTGCGTTCGCTTCGGGTCAGTAGAACCACCTCCTCTCTCTGCAGACGTTCCCCAAAAAGTTCTCTCTCTAATTATTACTCTCATCTCTCTATCGCTCTCCACTTATTACCCCATAAACCTCTATCAAAACCCAAACAAAACAGAGTCTTAGACTCTTAGGAAGCATGATTTGGAAATACCAAGAATCCTGTAGCCATTATCCCATGTATCATTTCCCATGACTTGGAGACTATTGTCACACCTCAAATCTGCTTTCAGTTTTTTTGTTTCTTGTTTTTGGATTTTTTAAAGGAAACATGTTTGGTTTGCTGTTTTTGTTTCTTCAAAGTTGTAAACGTTTACAAAATTCAAAAAATTCTGAAAACCCAAAAGCTCTTCTTTCACTTATTTTCAGAAATAGGTTGGGAGACTTAGCCAAAAGTCCCTCATATTTACAATTTTTGAGCTCAAGGACAAGCACATTTTGCAATCAAACATAAAGACAAATGTGCCTATGAAAGTGCCTAAAACCCTATGATACCCTACGAAAGTGCCTAAAACCATAGGGTACCCTATATATGAAAATGCCTAAAATCCTAGGGTACCCTATATATGAAAGTGTCTAAAACCCTAGGGTACCCTATGAAAGTGCCTAACCCACTAAAATCCTATTTCAGGAAAGTGCACCGTAAAACCCTATGGCCTAAACATATTTTGGCCTTATGGCTAAGAAACTCAAAAAGTTGAATGACCTCCACTTAAAACTATTTTGTTGGTGTCCTTCCCTTAAATGAAAACTATTTTACTGTCCTTATGGCTAATTTTCCCAATAGGTTTGGGCACCTCCAAACGCGGATGAACAGTATCAGTACTTACCATGGCTTTGATTCATGCATCGAATCTCTGTAGCTACATATTCGCTTTTTTCCGCCCCAATACCAACTTTCTCTCTTATTTCTTCTTATTCTCCATTGATTAACCTCCATTTCTATCACCTATTCAACCATAACCTGAGCTATTCTACAATGGCCAACTCAGATTTCCGGATCGCAATAAACAAAGGCTCCATTTGTGTACTAGATCCTAAATCTAGTTTCGATTTTTGTTGCTCTGCATTTAATCTTCTTCTCCAAACTCATTTTAGATAAAACCATGATTACTTTGTTAACTATTGTGATGTAAATAAGAGGGGGGGAAAAAGAACAATCTGTTTTCTTTGGTACCAAACATGTTGTGTTTTAATAGTGCAAACAGAAACAAGCTTTGCAAACTGATAAACAGAACCAAAAAATCGACAACAGAGCCTAACTATAACACTGTATCAGATCTCAAATTGCAAAAAAAAAAAAAAAAAAACAGAATCGAACACAATAGGTAACACGATTACATACATATGCATATGTAAAAGTGAAGAAACAGAAAGTGACATAAAATGAAAGAGGTTAAGTAGGTAACCATCACTCCGGCGCTTGAAGACGTATCGTTGCATCTGAAAATCGACACTCTTAGTCCCGAGGTGGACTTCGGAAGCCAACATCATCCGCATGTCGGCTTCCTGAGTCGACAGAATCCGCGGTGGCGCAGCACTCTCCATGGTCTCTCTCTCTCTCTCTCTCTCTCTCGCTCTCGATCTCGAGATTTATTAGCCTCTGTTTGCCTTGGTAGGGTTTTAGCGAAATGAAGAAATAAATAAGAAATGGGAGTGGAGTAGAAGCCCAAGGTTAAAACTGGGCCGCACGATTATTTGGGCTTAAAATTGGGCTTATTTCGGATAGGGCCCATTTCGGTTAAAACCCACTTGGTTTGAACCACACGGGGTAGCATTGCTCTGTTTATGAGTTCTTCTATTTTCTCAAACATTTACAGCATAATAATTGTTTCTTCTTTTTATTACTCAGTGTGTTCGGGCTAACTTAAGTAAATTCTCACAAATCTATGGGTACTAATTTTTCCGTCCACTGACGAATGACCCGATAGAAGTCGGGAAAAAAATATGCATGAGCTGGCCCCACAACATAATTCCTTCTTTCTTCTTGGATGCTTGATCAAAACATGGTTAAAGTGCCATTCTGATATGATCAAACTATTTTGAACTCCAGCTCGAGTTGCTTGCAGGTTAGAGTTGAATATTCAACTTAAGCTTTTTAAAACAGATACTACTACAGGATATAAACAAGTCGATTTGGTTTGACTCTAAAATTTTCTACATATGAGATTCACATGCATATGGTGGCTAACATTAATGTGTCTGGAAATATGTAACCATTAGTGTTAGTACATCATGTTTCACGCCATGCCATGTGCTCATTCTTGCACAACGTAATCTTTTCGGTCATCGATTGGGCAAGTTAATCACAATTATATTTATCTCTTGTAAAAGTCATATAACAAAGTTGGACAATACAAATGGAACGCCTTCTTCAAGCATAAAATTAAGTGGACATGGTATGAAAAAGTGAAAATATTAGGACTATATCAAAGCAATATGTTGGATGTCTGAAAATTGTGCTAAAATCTTGAATTTTTTTTTTGGATAGGCAAAAAGAAATACTATTGATAAAGGAATAGAAAGTACAAGAATAAAAGATAAAAAAACAACTTAGGAGAAACGGTAAACCAACGGGTGCCTAAATCCCAACTACGTTAGACACTTAAATACACACACCGACGATCATATGACACCTAGCAGCACAAAAGGAAAATTGCAAGGGCTCGGCAAGGTACCAAACATCTACAAACAGGAAATCGAAGGAACAAAACAAAATAGTTTTTTGCCTAAAACAAGGCAGTTCCCAACAAACAAGACCAAATAGCAGCAAGGCCAACGCAACATTTATAAATTTCGGGTGATAATTTTTATTTTGACCCCATTAAACTAAGTTACAAAAGCAGATAATAATAGGATATTGGGGTGCTGAAAGCACTCATTTTGTTTACAAGTTTCGAGTTAATCCAGTAAAAACAACCAAGAAACAGTCGAGCTGTGCGACAGAACTGGCCCTAACTTTTCAGGGGCTTAAAGCGAAAATATATATAGAGTCCTTTTTATTAGACTATTATAAGGGATAAAAAATTTTGAGGGGCCTTAAATTCAAAACTTTTTGAAAGCCTAAAACAACCGCAACACACGCTTTAAGTCAGCCGACACATATATATTATCAAAACGAAAACGTGAAAAGACAAGCTTTCAACCTAAATTACAGATGGAAGTCAAAGCCAAATTCTTTCGAGTAGCATTTCAACTTTCAATAACAATCTGGATGGGCCATAATTCACACTTCACGCTGTCGTTTGAGGAATTTGGACGCATATACTATTATTATAGTACTTCTAGAATACATTCATGCACGCCATCCTCGTACCTACACCAATGACCAATGTGTAAAGTGTGAGAAAACTGTTGTTCTTTTTTTTTCTTTTATCTTTTTGAATATAAAACTGTTGTTTTTGTACTATCCATGTTAAAGCATCCAACTCCAAATTAATTGGCAAAGGGTGGAGAGGCCGCCCAAGCTCATATACTAGTTTTGGAGGAGATATTTAACCGATGTGGGACAAATCCCAATACTTTCCCGCACGTGCGACCCCTGACTCGCACGTGGAGAAGTCAACAAAGGATCCGGAACACACGGATCACAATGAAATAAAGTGCAACTATGGCACAAGCAAAGGGAAAAAGCCTTTGAAACTCTAGCTCTGATACCATGTTAAATATGAGAGAAGAAATATTAAATTCGATTGTTGAAATCATACAATGAGTCCTCTATTTATACAAGAGGAGAGAGCCTAAGTATGGAAAGAAAATCATACTGATTAACTATGGAATAAAATCATCCTAATTACAATCAATCACAATCTCAATATCACGATTTGATCGCGATATTATTTTGTATATGCATTTATTCTAACAAAAAAGACTTTAAGGAAGGTTGTGATTAATTGGTTTTCAAAATTCCATTGATTGCTGTCCGGCCCATGAAGCCGCCCACATGATTCATGCACATTCTTCGTTTTGGTTTCAAGGAACACGTATTGAAAAATGGATTTAAAAGGCCAGTTATATATCGTAGGATTAATTCGGGTTCGATCTACTGACAAATTATTCTCAAACTCTATAATGAACATTTGTTCCGGAGAGGAAGGAAAGAAGCAAATGATCACGGCACGCGAAACGCAAATAAGCCGCGTTGAGGCAGAGAGGCTACGGAGGGAGAAGCTAAACCGTCGATTCAACGAACTCCGAAGTGTGGTGCCGAACGTGTCGAAGATGGACAGAGCATCTGTACTCACCGATGCAGTCGCCTACATCAAACAACTTGAAGCACAGAGAGAGGAACTGGAGGCCCAAGTCGGAGTCGAATCACAAACCGCAGCAAAGGCGTGTGTCGGGAGCACATCAATCGCCAGCAGTCATCATGCGGTGCCATCGTTGGGCGAAGTGGAGGTGATGATAGTAGGATCAGAAGCGATGATTCGGGTGCAGTGCGGGGACGTGAACTATCCTTGTGCAAGGTTGATGGAAGCGCTCAGAGAATTAGAGATTGAAGTTTATCATGCCAGCATGACGAAGGTGAAGGAAATTATGCTTCAAGATGTTGTCGTTAGGGTTCCTAAAGGATTAACAAGTGAAGAGGCCTTGACAACTGCTATTCATAGAAGATTTCAGATTTAAGTTTCAATTCAGTTTGCCCACTAAATAATCTATTTCCAGGGACGGATCTAGTATAGGCACAGAGAGATCACGTGACCCTCCTGTAAATAGGGCCCCAAGTCAACTCAAATACTACATATATAGAATAGCCCGAAATCTAGACTATCTGCTATAGAATTCCAGTGGTAAGGCCTTATCCCAATGCCCTCATTTTAAATTTTTGAGTTAAATGGTTAAAAAAAAACCTCCTCATGAATTTTTTATTGTTTTGAGACTCGAACCCATAGAAAAAATAACTTATATGGCATTGGTACCTGATGCAGATTGGATTTTAGGAAAAATAGTATTTTATTAGTATTTTATTTTACGGTTTTAGTTTATTATTTTGTTAGGAAATTCCGTTTTAGTTGTCTCTTGTTTTGGCAACCTTATATTTCTTTCTAGTATTTGATTTCCTAGTTAAAGTAGAATTTTTAGTTTTTGGTAATTTTTGTTAATTAATTGATTCTGTTCCCTTTTCGGACGAATCAATTAGGGTTAGGGTTTTTTCCTATATAATAAGTTGTAAGCCTTCGGGCTAAGGAAGTTGTTTATTGAATTAATGAAAATTGAGAGTTTTTCTCATTATTGTGTGTTCGTAAAGGGAGTACCTCTAGTTCATACTTATTCGTGATTGTCCTTGTTTCGCGTTCTTCTATTTCAACACGCCTCCCTGCATCAGTACCACAAAGCCCATTATACATATACTCATTTTTGAATTGAATAACAAAATTGATGTGAGTTAGGCTTTTAAATGTGTAGAGTCGGTTCTGAAGGAATGACCCCTCGATAAGAAATTCCTAGATCCACCACTGCCTATTTCCCAATGGGATGAAGACTAGCTTCTTGGAAGAGAAACTCCCTTTAAATAGACCAACCACTCTAACGTTCACTACTTCTGCAATAAAACTGAAAAATGCATAAAAACCGACTCTGAGTATTGGTTGTCATTGATGTTTTTTTTTTTTTTTTTCTACTCATGCAGTGAATGTATTGTGAGATTCTAACTTCTTTAGCATTGAGAGTGACTGATGCATGTGTTGCATCACTCTTGGGTAGGAGAAGTTTTTGGGTGCCGGACAGAGACCACACACGTGACACCCCGTGTGTGGTACCCGGCCAGATGAATTTCAAGTGAAAGAGAAGCTAGCAAATATGCACATTTGAAACTCGGAATTCAACCCAGATGGGATTTCATGAAAATTTGGGCAAAGCATTAATTGGGAAAAGAGGATACTGACAGATTAACTGAAATTTTAATTTCTTAACAACCCCTTTGGCTACGGGTAGCAATATATTGTTTGGTTGTTTCTTCTACCAAACATCATTAATTGTAGGAGTGGAAGAAATATATCATAATCACTTCGTACCCTCTATGCGTACGTTTTAACTGCTGCATTACGAATTGCTCACCCACACACTGCATCAGCAGACTGTTTACTCAATTTGAATAGAGAATAAATTATATATCCACTTTATGTACTTGTGGTATATAGCCTACCCAATTTGAAAGGAGAATAAAATGTATTCTCCGCAGGGAAAACCTCCCCATTTTTTTACCACCGTCTGTTATGGGTTCAATCTAGAGTTTATTATTTTAATATGAATCGTTCATATTATAAGACCCGCATAGTAATAATTACAAATTAACAAATGTTGGTCCGCAGAGCTATCGTGGGGCCGGAAAGCATTCCCAACCTCATCCAATTTCTTTTTTTGAGTTTAATTTGCATAAATTTGATAGATATTTATAAAAAGAATTACTTATAACATCTCAGCTGTTAATGAAACTAAAGAACAATTTTTATTTTGAGCACACTAAATTACAGTGAATGATATTATTGTGTGTCGTCGAATGATATGATAGAAACAATACTCAAGATAAGATTTTCATTTTTTTTAAACCATTCCATAAAAACTTGAATAACTATTTGGTTTTGAGAAATCATCGATCGATCCAAATTTTTTTTTATAGTTCGAGTCCCTTCCAATTCCATTTCCTAGTTCCGCCACTCTCTATTCCCCGATCAAAAATTCATACCACTAGTACTTGACCATTACGTTTGTTTTATGTGCTTGGGCTACCTAACCAACTTTAAAAGACGAGTCTTAGAGCAAGTTTACCAGTTATTTGCTAAAAAAAAATTTGAACTGTGCACATTTTTTATTTTACCTACTCACATCTCTTTTAACACTATACCAATACTATTTATTTAACATATTCTTTATTAAAATATTATTACTTTTAGAGAGGGAGTGAGTGAGAGAAGATGAACAGTGCTCTAAATGAGAGAAGATGAGAGAGATAGAAACTAATTTTTTAAAGGGTAGCTAATGAATAGTACTTGTACTATCTTCGGTAGAAGTAGCGAACCACTGTTCACGAATGGGAAATACCTACATTTTCCCCGAATCTACTGCAGCTGGGTTTTTTTTATGTTTTTCTTAGGTAAAATAGCTAAAAAGGCATTATACATCATCTGGTGTACTTTTTTTTTTTTTTTGCTTGGCAAACGAAACTTTTATAACAACTCAAACGGATACATCGAGGGTGCTCAAGGGCAAAGAGCCACTTACTCGAACACAAAATTAAAAACGAAGGACCAGCTAAACAAAACCCTCCAACAGAAGATTGGATGGCATACACCTCACAACCCAAATGTTTTACAACTGCTTTACAACTTCAGCAATCTAATTCCATCCAAAAAAATCTTAAAGTCCTCCACCGAGTACACCTTTATGTCGAATTTTGCCTTCACCCACATTGCAACTCTAGTTTTAATCAACTCACCCACTTCCCCAGAGCTTGTTGAAGCTTGTTGAAGCATTATTGAACACGTACGCATTTCTTTCCAACCACAAAGACCACAAAGTTGCAAGGAAAGTAGCTTCCCACAAGACTTTCTCCCACTTTCGGAACCCTACTATCACCCATCAAATAAAATGGTCTTCCAAAGAGGCAGGGCACACCCACCTTACATGCCACCAATCCAGAATCCGCGACCAAATATCCCAAGAAAATTGGCAGTGCATGAAAAGATGATTTGGAGTTTCCAAGTGCAGTGAGCAAAAGGGGCAAAGGACAGGTTGTCCCTCGGGGATCAGATTTCTTTCCAATAGTACGGACCTAATAGCCACCTTGGATTGAATAGCCATCCACGCAAATATTTCCACCTTAGGGGGGCATAGATTTGACCATAGAGCTTCCAACACCAGGCTTCTTGCATACCTTCCGATCTCCCATTGGATATACACTGATTTTACCGAGAACCGGTTATCAGAGGACCAATTCCAAATCACAGAATTGCTCTTACCACTTAAATTGACTTTAGATCCCAGCTTCTATTACAGTAATCTGAACCATACATCTCGTAAGACTGGAAGAGTAATATATTCACGCAAAAAATAGTCTTTCTGAATTTTTATTGAATTCCCAGTTTATTTTTTGAATTAAGCAATATTTGTCTCGACAAGATAAGTCTACTCGACGAGATAAATCTAAGAAAGTAAAAGATTAAAACCAAAAGCTAAAAAAAAAAATCACTAAAAATACAAAACAACTGGTATTTTTTGTCTATTGTGTCATCATATATGAATTTTTTTCAACTTCGATGTTATATTTTTATATATATTTTTTAATTTCTCTCGTTGAGACGAGTGATTACGGAAAATAAGTTTTGGTCAAGAATTACCGAAGGCAAAACGGTAGGGTAGGTCCCCATAGGAGGAAAAAAAAGAAAAAGGGAAGTACTTCCCACCCCACTTGGACAAATGGCTGAGAGTGAGAGTGAGAGAGGCCATTAAACAAACAAGCAGCTGTGGATTAAAGGTACCCATGACAGTAATCGCTCATTCCATCTACGCCTCTCAATTTTCGATCATGTGAATTTAGCTAGTTAGCTTTCATTGCCAACACCCAACTCCAGTTTTGGGTTTACATCAAGGACCGACTATATGATACAGCAGGGCCGGCTCATATATTTTGGAGGCCTGAAGCGAATTTCCTATATTAAGCCCCTTACATATTCATAAATTTCTTAAAAAAAATGAAAAAAGTATAAAAATAACAAAAAAATCAAGCTAAAAGGATACAATTATGACAATATAAAAAGATATTGTTGCAAGAGTTTTTGAAAAAAATAAGATACAATTGTGTTTTTATTTGAAAATATTCTAATATTAATATATAAGTTATATTATAGTGGGGCCTCAATTTTGAACCAAAATTCGGGGGCCGGAAGCGGTCGCTTCTCTCGCCTATCCTATAAGCCGGCCCTGTGATACAGTATATTGTACTGCTCGTTTGTTTTTCTTCTTTCGAAAGGGAAGGCAGATGGATCCATATAAATCTTTTGAAAAAGCTTTGGAATCTTCTGTTGCGTCTACTGGGCCGGCCAATTAATTCGGTCTACCTTGGTGGCAGACGCTGCATTCCACCAATTAATTCGGTCTACCTTGGCGGACGTTGCATTCCACCTCGGCAGACCCGAAAATAATCAGTTCAAGCTTTGGAAGATCTTCCCAATCTCCTTCCCGCTTCTATGATTACGGATAGTATTAGATCGAGTTTTCAGTCCATCCCTATCTCCATTTTGGAGATTAAAACGGAATAGTGTTTCGGTATGAAAAGAGACATTAGTAACTCGTTAAGATTCAAAGATCCTCACATCGAAATCGCAATATTTAGGATTTTATTTATTTGCAGAACTTTCAATTAACTACTTTTGATTTTACCTTAACGTGAATTATTTGTTGAATATTGGCCCTTCATTGAAGAAGCAGAGCTCACAAAAAGAGGTAAAAAGTGTCAATTATGAGTATCACATTTGTGGTGCGACTTCTGCCCAGACAATCAATCACTCTGGTCTGAAATTCAGTCCATGAGTGTGCACAACATTCATTTCTCCCAACTGTTGCAAATTGCCAATACAGTCTGCCGGCCCAGGCACAAGGCTTGGGCATCCCCAAGATGCCCAATTTTTGGGGAATCCTAATTTTTTTTAGTATTTAAATTGGGTAGAACACTTTATAGAAAAGGTCCGGTCCAAGTTTCAGAAGCAAGACCCAGTCTCTTGAGTATTGGTATTGAGGCAGTACGACTTTCTACTTATAAAAGATTTTTTGCCTTTATTGTTTCCTTCAACTAGCGATGTGAGATTATAGGTGGGAGGCTTTGTTTTGCAACTTGTTTGTCTCACATCGACAGAGCAAAGGCTCAATTGGCAAATTGCTCACCTATAAAGCCCTCTACTCCACCTGTTCCACTTGCTCACAGAGCGGTTGCACGTAAGAGCAACACGTGGGCAGCAAGTATCGGAATTAAAATTAAAATTATTTTGAAAGGAAATTTCAAAACTGATCCGATCGAGCTCTTTCTGGACATTTATTTTGCTGATTTCTCACAAATACCCTTAAAATCACATTCTGAAGACATTGAGTGGCTCGGATCATCGAAATTTGGTCAGAAAATGGAAGAAAAAGGGACGTCGTTACCTTAACTAAAATAAGGACGCCCTTATAAGAAGTGGGCTGTATATATATATATATATATTAGGTAAGGGGATTTAATACTATAATTTTGGCTTTCTCTAACTTATTTTTTTCCGTAAAAATTGTTAAGCGTTTAGGGCACCGTTCTTAGAACAGGCCTTGGGCACCCAAATAACTTGGGCCGGCCCTGACAGTAACAGTCATATAGGAGTAGAGAGTTTAGAGAGAGAGAGCGCGCTAAAAATGATTAAAAAAATCAGCAATGTATTGTGTATATTCCATGGCCAAAGCATATATATAATTTTAATATTCATTTGGATGTGTGAAGAAGCATCAACACCTCAACAGCAATAATGGGTAATATTTCAGAAAAGCCTAATTAAAAAGCTTCAAACTTGATGAAGAAAAAAGGACATAAAACTAGCCAATTTCCATATTATCTCTATGCATATTTTGGCTGGATAAGACTTTATGGTGGTTTGCTGTCGCTTCACTACATCTTCTGTATATAGGATATAAATAAACGGGGTGGGTGTTGTGCAAGGGGGGTGCACAGCACCATGCTGTGCAACCATCAGAGCCGTCTTTTAGACATTTCAATGGTCCAGATAAAAGAGGGGTGTAAATTAATTACAGGGTTGAAGTCTTCCAGATTTCCTCCAGCTCTCTGGCAAAATCCTCCTGTCTTCCCACAACAATGGTAATATGATCTTTTTTCTCGAACACCTTAACCTTGGCACGAGGAATTCTCGATTTAACATTGTAGCTACATTCCACGGGGATGAGTTCGTCGTCTTGGCCATGGTATATGGTGACGCTGCATTTCAGACGGTTGCGAACGATGTCCAAATACCCGTCGATTTTCCCGGCAGTACCGCATAAGATGTTGTGTAGGGTATGCCATGCGGCATTGTGGGTGTGACAACAGAATCCTTCCACCAAGTAGGTCCTGATCCTGAAAATGATTTTTTTTTTCCCGAAGCTAACATTAAATAAATAGCAGGGATTGCAAGAGAGTACTAGAGTAGTAGATAGGAGTCATTGTCCACAAGAAATTATTACGTTTGGTTAGAAATTCGAAAATTTGTTGACCAAGAAATCCTGAAAAAGTGTACGACAATACTAGGCCTATTTAAGAATCCACATTAAATTTTGGCACTATCTTTTTGCAAGAAAAAAGTCTCAACAACTGTAGACTACGTACCTCCCTAATCAACACAGCCTTTTTGGTTGCCAAAAACACCACTAATAAAAGTGTATTATGGGACCAATACATATCCTTATAACCCAAGAATCGGTCAAATCATAATTAAGACGCAACATGCGAAGAGCAATCAAGAAAAAAGTCAAAAAGAAATTACACGGCTTCTCCGATTTTGTAACGGAGTTCATTTACGGCTCGCTAGTTTCTAGTACGTATCGGAAAGGTTGCAAATTACATCGGGTTGTTTGCATGCAGCAAGTATTTATTAGCTGTGGTTCACATAACAAACCAGGTTCGAATGTAGGATGCACATGAACAGGTATAGTTGAGGGACTTAGGTTTGAATGTAGCACCCTCTATCGTTGTACTCAACAACCAACCAGGAACTGTGACCACCAAATCAAATGGTTTCTTGACATGTACATAACTACTACTATAGTACGTACAAATTCTGTCCCGAACAAACCTTATATAGAATTGACATGTTGGGGACAGGGTACATCACTGGCCTGACAAATATTCATGGACTGGAATTTTACTCAGGAGGGGTGTGGAGCCCATCTTAATTACTACTACTACTACAAAACTTTATTATAAGAGCATCTCCAACCCATGCTCTATTCCTCCATTTGAGAGTATAAAATTCCTCCAACCCATCCTCTCAAGCCTTCTCTATTTGAGAGGATGGGGTTTTGATCCTCCATATTTAGAGGATGGGAGAAAATATGGAGGATCTCCTCTATAATACTATTCACCTTTTAAAATGGCATTTGTATCCTTAGATCATCTCCAACCCATGCTCTATTCCTCCATTTGAGAGTATGGAATTCTTCCAACCCATTCTCTCAAGCCTCCTCTATTTTAGAGGGAAAAATAGAGGGTTTGTGGTTGGAGTAAATAAGAATAGTGATTTCCTCTAAAATCACTTTATGGATAAAATAGAGTATTTTGATACTCTCAGATAGAGTATTGGATTGGAGATGCTCTAAGATTGGTTTAAAGGGTGAGCGCAAGGTGTGTATACTAGGGCTGCTCAAAAAATCCGATGAACCGTGAAACCGGTCCGGACCGAACCGATCCGTACCTTTTGGATTTTGTCCGTAGATTAATGGTCCGGACACGGATTGAAAAATTAGAAAACCGTGACTCGCGGTTCGGTCCACGGATTTTCATTACAAAACCGTGGATTAACCGAACCGAACCGTGAGATATTTATTTTATATAAATAATATATATAAATATATATGTGTTTTTATATAATAAATTGTTAGTAATGTTAACACTTTTTTCTACCAATTTTAGTATTTTATCTTAATAATGGGATATAATGTAGATGTACATAAAATATAAGGACTAAATTATAGTGTTTTCATATAAATAACGGGTAACCCTAGTTGAGTTTCACTAGTTCGTTTCTTTTTCATTTTTTAAATGTTATGTACTATAATGATACAATTCTACTAGTGTTTAGATTCTTTTGAATTTGATTTTTAAAATAGGTTTTTGGTAGTTTATGTAACAAGTATTTTCTGGTGGTGTTAAACTTAATTTTGAATGTAACATTCTTCCCTTTTAGTGTGGGATATATGCTTAAGCTTTATTTTTGTTAAAATCCGTGGACAAAAACCGTAACCGATCCGTGAGTCACGGATCGGATTTTATTTTGTAAAAACCGAACCGTAGGACTTTTGGTCCGGACACGGATTTCATTTTATAAAAACCGTGACTAGCGGTTCGGTCCTCGGATTCCTAGAAATCCGAACCGAACCGGACCGCGAGCAGCCCTAGTGTATACCACCAATTAAGTGTTGTGACGTTTAACCGATAGAGCAGCATTGAAACCCCTTGCAGTAATATAACTAACTAACATTAAAGTGTTGTGACGTTTTACGCGTAAAGTAGCATCGAAAGGAGGCAGTCCAATTGGCAGAGAGTCTCTGCAGCAGTTCAATCACGGCTGTTTATATTTGCATCCAACGGTCTAAATTTCAACAGTAAAGATAGGAGTACAACAAAGGTTGTACAGCAGTCGCGTACAGATCTCTTTTTTGCGCCCGTCTCGGGTCTCACAAAGATAATCGGAGCCGCTTATTTTGTTCAAAATATTTCGTTTAGGGTCCCTGTAAAAAATCATCTCAATCTGATATCGGTAAGGGCGATTACGAATCATCCAACTTTGCTTCAGAATTTAGGCTAAATTCTGAAGCAAAGTTGGATGATTCGTAAGCGCCTTTTCCGATATTTGATTGAAATGATTTTTTACAAGGACCCTAAACGAAATGTTTTAAACAAAATGAGCGGCTCCGATCATCTTTGCGGGATCCAAGACTGGCGCAAAAGCAATCTGTACGCGGCTGCTGTACGGCCTTTGCTGTACGTGTAGCAGCACTGTTTTTCCCCGGAAAACTGCAGACAAGCCTGGTGTCCTTGCAGTATTCGCTAACGCTGATCTATTGAAAGAAAAATGATGAATTGATTGGAGTAATCTAGTGAGAGAGTATAAAAAACATGTGGTAGCATTTATTAGTACGTACCTGTTTCTGGTGATAAGTTTGGTGAGAAATTCCCACAGGCGGTGGTTCTTGCAAATAAGGAAGCAAATGGTCCGGCTGATGTGCTCGTACCAAGCGGCCATGGACGCCCCAAACGCAATCAGCGGCCACACACGCCTCGGCGCCAACTTTCTCATCAAATACTGCGTGCCTTGTTCACCCTTTGGCACCGGAAAGTACGGCTGCCATTTTGTTTTTTTTTACACAAATTAATTTCAGCATACCATAATCCCATATGAAAATAAAAAACAATTCCCCATGTTATTGATTACAACTTACCGGTGCAAGTAAGGTTAGCGATTTCACCGACCCCGGATACTTGACCGCGAGCGCTAGGGCCAGGATGCAACCTAACGAATGCGCGACAATGTGGAACGATTTGACTTTGTTAGGCTCGAGAACAGAGCGTTCGATCATCTCCAAATGCTCCCTCAGCGTGTAAAGGGAGTCAGCCGGCTTGGGACTCCTCCCAAATCCCAAGAGATCGATCGCAAACAGCCGGTACTTTGATTTAGCAGATTTGGAGAAATTCGGGAACAGGGTCTCGGTCCAAAACGCAGCCGATGAGATGAAGCCGTGAATGAACAGCACATCCTCTTGCATGTTCTCTGACAAATCAAACCCAACTTAAACTTTCAATATTTGGAGAAATTGGCAGTTAGATATTGAGAGTTCAATATTTGATTACGTAAAATTTTGTGCATTCTCATATCGGCTGTTAGTATAGTATTAAGAAATATTATGTTACCATGTTTTCTAGATTTTATTTATAAAAAAAAAACAAAACAAAAATGTATCTTGTGCATGTGCTGGTGCATGATCGTTGAGTAGGGTAGCTGCGGAATACCAAATTAAACATTTTACCTTTGGCTCCATCAGCAATGACGAATAGAGATTCTTTAGAAGAAGAGGTCCAAGAAGTGCAAGTTTTGCAATCGCAATCGGACCACCTCGGAACGGGATGAGACTGCTGCCCTCTGATCTTGCCATGTAGCATCTCGACGATGGTCGAGTTAACAGTGAACGTCGACCGGACCTTCCCGGATCTCTTGATCTTATCCCAAGAAGATTGTATCACGGTGCCTTCCAGGTTCAACCTCTTGAGCTCGTTAACCGTAGATTTGGACACCTCGGAGACCAACGACGGGCGAGTGAAGAGGGTGTCCGAGATGTCCTCCAGCTGCAACCTGCTGGAACTGAGGCACACGATCTTAGACTCCCCTTGTTCGGAGACCAAGATGTTTCCACTGCTCGTGATCGCTTCTTTGGCCGGAGAGCAGTAACAGGGCTTCCATTCGGCTTCGATGAAGAAATCAGCGACTCTGTAGACGTAACAGAGGATGAAATCAAGAACGTCCAGGAGTGAGAAAATGATGAAGCTCAAGACCTCGTTAATGGCTCTCCCTGTCACAATCAAAACTGATTTGGATTTTCCCATAACATGCATTTTCTCGGGAAAAATTTATATCCACCACCGGCCCACAAGAAAAGAGTTTGGAGTGGTGGTGGAAAGATATAGAGAAGGGAAAGGGTGGGCGGGATTCACGAAGGTGGTGTTAATTTGCCAGCCATTTGAGCTTTTTTATTGTTGTTGAGGACTCAGAAAATGTCATGGTACAGGTAAGGCCACTTGGTAGTGTTTTTCTGTCCTATTTGTGATTTAGGAAAAATGGAGATTTGCCAAGAAGACCAACAGAAGAAAATGGGTCGTCGTTGTTGAAGGTTTTTCTGCAATTGGGTCATTCACACAACCCACATTTGCACAACCTTGTTGAATTTGAGGAATGCGTGTAAGATTTTCTTCTCTTAAAAAAAACAACTACTATTTAAAGAGAGAGAGAGAGAGAGAGAGAGAGAGAGAGGCCTAGATGGAGAATAATCAAGGGGTACTCTTGAATGAATTAGTAATTGTTACATTAAGATGGTTTGTTGGCCAAGGGAAAAAGGTTGGGTGGTAGTTGAACCTCCAGCGGAAAGAAACAAGCAAATCTCCCCCTTCCCACAAGCAGAATGCAGCCCAAAACATGCTCGTTTTCTTTCCTCCACCCATTCCTATTTCAGAATTACTTTCGTGAGAAAATCTTTTTTACGGAGGTGCTCTAAACAAGCGTTTACAGTACTCAATCGTGATAGTGTTTACAGCACTCAATCGTGATCGTCCAAAAGTGTTTTGGACGTGTTAGAATTATGGCTCATATGTATGTATGAAGAGATACTAAAGAGTTCTAGAAAGAAGGCCAGATGCTGGAACGGAGCGGAGCGGAACGAGTGGAGCGAGGGTATTTTTGGGATAAGACCAAATACCAGGTTAGGGTTAGAATAGAGTCGCTATAAATACTCTATGTTGTAAACCCTAGTTGATAACTGTGATAATAAAAGAACAACCGCTCTCGCTCCCGTGGACGTACCTGGTTTTGGGGAACCACGTATATTGTTGTGTCGATTTCTTTACTGTTCTTATACTCGTAAATCGTGTGCGTATGTGTGACGATCCTAACAGGACGGTCAAGATGTTAATGAAACTTTTTCGGGAAAGAGTTAATTGTGACCGGTCATAATTGAAAACGAATCTCAGTAATTGATTGTGCGAATAGACTACTGAGATTGCTTACGGAGCCTCCGTGAAAAAGACTATCTCTACTTTCATTGACTTCACCAAACATACTCTACAAGTTTTTCTTTTAAACTTCTCAACGGTAATTTGATTTTCGCACCCCCTTTGTTTTATTATAACCAAAAAAGCTAGTTTTCGGGACAGATTAATCTCCTTTTTGGTATCCTTGTAATGTGAATTTACAATATTGTTCAAAACCGACAAAAAAGAGTCTTTCTTTTAATGGTTCGAAAACTCTAGATAGGGACCTTGAATTACAGTACAACCCCCCATGTTACTCTAAAGTACTCTAAAGTAGCATTACCAATAAATGTTTGGGAAGTTTTTTCAAAGTGAACAGGTGGATGAAATCTCGTGAATTTATTGCTGTTTGTGTCCGGGCCACATGGGTTCTAATATTAGGAGCCAACCCTTCACCAGACTTCACCTCCTAGGCTCTCCTATAAATGCAGAGGTCACCTGTTTTGTCGGGTTGGTCATTTGAGAAATTTCTATGGATCATAAAAATGTTGGTGAGGAGATGGCATGCAATTCTTTGAGTTATTAATTATGTATAATGAATATATAGAGAAAATTGATTTTGCACTTTTCAATTTTTTTATTTTTTATTTTTGGGACAAGGATGCTATATATCCTTCAAATGTGAAAAGTTTATGAAAAGCTAAAGGACAGTTTTTGTACGTGAAAAAAAGCAATAAAAGAGGATAAAAAAGGGTGCAAACAGATTGATTAAAATCCAGGCATGTTTAAACACATTGATTATGGACGTGGACTAAAAAGGCGAAGAGTTAAAATTCTTTCCACCACAGCCCGTTACGGGTCCCACCAAGCATTTTTTGTTATAATATAAATCGTTCATCTTGTAGAGCCCACATAATAGTATATACATGCAATAAATGAGCTTGATCGGACATCAATAGGTATATTAAAAATTGAATTTCGGTTTAGGAAATGAACTGCCATAAACAATTTAACTTCAAAATCTATGACCCTCCATTCTGTAAACTAAAATTCAAGTTTTGATATACCTATCGATATCCAATCAAGCTTATTTTTTTCATAGACATACTACTCTACGTGTTCTACAAGATAAACGGTTCATATTGTAACAAAAAAAGTCTTGTAGGGCCCACATGCGGTGGTGGAAATCCCATGATTTCCACCTATGGCGGATAGAATTTACACTCAAAGGCGAATATCATTTTGTGCAACTAACATATTATCGAAGAGAGAAACTTATTCACGGAGCCTCCGTGAACAGAGCCGCTCAAATCTCGCGCGTCCGTCTCAGCTTTAGACGGTCCAGATTTTGATGAAGCTTTAAACTTTTTTCCATAAAAGTTTCATCTGAACTATCCAAAGTCGAAACGGACGGTCGAGATCACTCCGTACGAGGCCTTTGAATAAGTTTTTTCTGATTATGGAATCTTCGAATTTGCTACTGTATTAATGTTCTGAACTTGAGTTGTTGCATGCAGTTGCACTACATGCCAAATGTTTATTAGGTACTACTATTTGAATTTTCTTCGTAGCAGTCCCGCATATCATGCAAGGCTCTGTGTTTGGTAGCCCTCCTTAGGTGCATTAATTCTTCTTGACTTTTTTGTCTAAAATTTTTTCCAACATGTTTTTATTTTTTCGTAATTTTTTGTTGAGCTTTTTATCATAGTTTTTGATTTTAATCATTTATCTCGATAAGAAGAATAAAAAATTACTATAAAAATGTGAACTGATGTTGAAAGGCGACACTTTAGACAAAAAAGACAGTTGTTTGGTATTTTTTCGTGTTTAGTGAACTTTTTTTTTGCTTTTGGTCATAATTTCTAACGTTTAAGACTCCTCTCGTCGAGATGGATAATTAATCCAAAAAATATGACGTGAATTTAACAAAAAAAAAATCGGAAAAGATAAACAAAACCCATAAAACGAAAAAGAAAAAAAAGTTAAGTAGGATGGAGCTAGCGTTATTATATATTTTCTGTCTTAATCAAGATGCAAAAATAAGTAACTATTCGGAGACAAAATAAATAAATAAATAAAAATAATCATCAATTCATATCTAAGTAACAACCAAATAACAATTGTAAGTTTTGGTTTAAACTCGGTAATACTCCTTTTGCGAGTCCCATAATTTTTATCTCGCTTGGGATTCCTTGTTAGTTTCAAATCCATAAAAAAATTCAGCTCAATAATTGTTTAACGCTTATACTCCTTTTAATGTTGTCAACAAGATCTTGTAAACTGTAATGCAAGGAGCAAAATAGGGTGTGAAAATCAATTCCGATTTTTTTTTTTTAATTCGTATTTTGACATGGACAAAGAATGTATTGTTTTTTTTTGTTTTTTTTTTGCCATTTGTTAATCTTAATCTACTCTATCCTAGGGGACTTAGGGAGGGGGATGGGTGCTTACGGGAATCGAACCCTACCTATATACATGGGTGTAGTATGAGGGAGGCACCAACTGCACTTCACTCCACTTGCAACAAAGACTATAGTTTAGCTACTTTAGGGAGCTTAATTTAGATCCCAATTTAGAACGATCGTGATCCGTGATCATCATTAATTATTAACATCAATCAAGCATTAAAAAGGGTCTACAATTAGACCCCCAACATGAACATGACGAAGCTAAATCCATGCTACTATATATATATATATATATATATATATATATATATATAGAATATCTCCTTAAAGTTGGGACGGGTCGAATCAATAGGGTCAGATTTGTCGGATTGGACCAAGAGAGGAACATAATTGCTCCCACTAGATCAAAATCTTACTTAAGTTGCGTAAGATGCATGTGAAAAATAATTGCTTTATCTTCTTATATATGTGTATATATTTTCTAATATTTGAATAAAATGTTTTTTTTTTCTTCATTTAGAATTTTAAATTAGTTTTGCATGTTAAGAAGCATTTCATGCTTAAACTTTCAGGCTTTGGCGCGGTGGCACCCATAGATCAAAGTCCTAATTCTGCCATTGGATGTAGACAAAGAGAGACTAAACAAGTTTTGAAACTTAACATGACAAGATTGGGGCTCTACATGTATAGACATGGATTAAACTCAAAACGACTAGGTATTTTGAACGCCAAATGAAGAGAACTCTGTAAAAATGGGAATTACTTATTCAAGTACTAGAAAAACATAATCACGTGTTATAGAATATATCATCGTCTTCTCTTATTCTTTTTCTCTGAGTCTATCAATAAAGAACATAATTGATTTTTCGATCAATCAAGCCTAATGTTTTCTCAAGGCTTACCGAGCTGCTCGTCCCTCAGGCCTAAGGGTGCTAGCCTAATTTCTCCACGATACTAATTTTCCAATGATACTCGTAACTCGGGCCTATCTGCTCGTCACTCAGGTAGATCTTATCAAATCTAGAACTTCGATCTTTGATTGAGCTTTGGTTTTATTTCTAAAATGAAAATCGATGCCCATAAGTATTAAGTACTCCTAGCTAGCCTTCCATAATTAGAGCGCGGAAATCTGCATCAAAGATTTCGAAATGAACCATCCGGTGTTAATTAATTACCAAAGTATAGTCCCATTTGATCAGATTTAGAAGTACTATAACTTCTAATTAAGGTTGCAATGCCATGAATGATGATTATTAACTAGAAGCAATCTTAAGCAAACTTTTTTTTAAAACTGGCAGTTACAATATGCCAGAGTATATATATTAGTGTAGTCATGAATAAGAAGAGTAGTATTGATGAAACAACTATGGTTTTGACTTTTGACATGCATGAAATTAAAAGAATCATCCTCGTTTTTTGTCAGAGCAATTTCCAGCAGTGAAACAGAGGTCAACCCTTGAAGGGGGTTCTGACACGAGTGATGAGTATTAACGCCAAATAGAGATCAAGTAGTCAACCTTCGGCATTGGGAAAATGCTTTGATTGAAAGCAAAGATGAGCTGTTGCAGCAATACAGCCATACAGGGATTGCCATGCATACTCGAGTTACAGACAGACTTCAGTGCATGCATGGCCGGCCTTCCCCAACGGGATATGATTTTCCTTAACTACTCAACTGCAAACAACTCATTATATAGCTGTTGTTACCAGCCTACCACACAGAGAGAGAGAGAGAGAGAGAGAGAGAGAGAGAGAGAGGTGAAACTGGGGAATGAGTCCCCAAATACGGAGGACATTGAAGTGAAGTCTGAAGAGTTCACCACGAAATTAAAAAAATAAAAAATACATTGAAGATCAGTTAAAAGATGGCAGTGTATTTGCCTGGCAAGTCAAAGAAATCGGGAATACCCAAGAAGGAGGAAATCAAGAAATATGCTAATTTATAGGATCACTTAGTTAATTTTATGATCATGGTGATTGGTTTTATCACTTTGACGTTTGATGTTAATACTCGCATAGAGAGAATAAGTACGAATTGTATGGCGCCAGATAAAATTGCTTATAACAATTGTTGATATTTGTCGGTAAAACCAAAGGCTGCACAGAAGTTTTTGGATGCCGGATGGGTACCACACACATGGTACCCCATCGGCGATCACAACTGCACAAACGTGTTTTGGAGAGTCCGGATTTTAGAGAGAGAAAAAGATGAGAGAATTGTCGGCGAAGGGAGAGAGACAACAATTGTGGACTGTCCAAAACACGTTTGGACAGCTGCAGATTGCCAAATTTTAACTTTAACAATCTAGATCTCATCTCATATAAACTTTCATTTGTAGAAACTTATAATGTGCATAATGAAGATTTTAAAACTTGTATATATATGCATACAAATTTCTACATGTTTTATGAACTTATATATGTATACTTTTTCACTTATTTTATTTGCAGCTAGCTCTAGATTTGTATATATGCAAACATAAAACATAGGATTTTTTATTTTTGGCTTGTTACCACGTTTGAGCTGAACTCTAGCCTAAGCTAATTTGGCTCATCGAATTTAAATTGGGCTTGAGCTCGAGTTCGCTAATAACTTAACAAACAAATTTTAATATTCCAAAGTTCAGCTAGTTTCGACTCGTTTGCAATTGTGAGTGCAACACAAACTCCTCCCTCTCCCCATCTTGCGCTCACATGCACAAATCGAGTCCGGATCCCCTGTCCGACCCCCTTCGGGACAGGGACCTGTCCCACCCCTCTTGGCCATTGATCTCGCAAATCAACGGTTGAGATGTGCCAAGCACGTTTTTCTCAAAACGACATCGTTTCGGAGCAAAAAATGCTCAGCACATCTCAACTGTTGATTTACGAGATCAACGGCTGAGAGGGGGTCGGACAAGGAATCTCGTGCCGCACAAATAGGTATCTATTGACAAAAAGGTCATGAAGTAAATTCAAATTAATGCATAGGTGCCGTAACATAGCAATCACATCATAAACAGGATTCATACATACCTCCCTAACTAATTAAACGGCTCTAATTAAATTCAATGTTTTCCACTTTTCTGACAAATATCTTAGCTCAAATGCTAGCCTCAACTTTCATATATGCAGCAGGGCACGTGATTCAGATCCTCCTCATCTATTTTTCCCAAGAGAATAAATTCATTTACTAGTAATTACTCGTCCATGACTTGCTATGGACAAGAATTTCAACGAAAATTAAATACTAGTACATAGACTTGCTATGGGAGGAGATTTTCAGTGCCGAGTATTGCCGACGTGGTGCCCCTTCGGCGCATCTGAGCCGTCCAATACACTTTTGGACGGCTCGGATTGAAACCCTCTCTCTCCTCTCACCCCAACATTTTCTCTCTCCTTTTTCTCTCTCCAAATCTGAACTGTTCAAACACGCAATGGACGGCTCGGATGTGCGAGCAGGCACCACGTGGTACCCGCTCGGCACTGAAAAATTTTCCTTGCTATGGACAAGTTCAGTTCTAAAAGAAACGAGAAAATATGGGCTACAAAATTCAAAATTCCCTGTGAGCAAATGGCATAAGGGGTAGTAGCATTCTAGTTCAAATTATGTTCGTGGTTTGGACTCATCAGGCCCAATATTAATCACTCTTCCACCCCAAGACAATGGAGAGATAAAGCCCAATGTGGAAATCATGAAGAGGCTTGCATTCTAGTTCAAGTAAAGTGTGTATGCTCATATATAATACTACAACAATTAGATAATGGGATACTTAAATATCCATACCCGACTTAAGTTTTCATCCCCATTTTAAAATAAATCCAATATTGCCACGCATTGAAAGGATGAAAACATAAACACAAAAAGTGGATGGGATGAATACTTACGTTGTATGACTAATTGGGATGAATATTTAAAATAATCCAGATAATCATGCTAAATATAAGAAAAATGTAACAAAATTATTTTAGTTTCAAGTCTGGGCACGTGGCATACAGATCCGTCGCTGCTTCCATCTTCCATGTCTTTCCAAGGTTCAAACGAGCACTTCTAGCAATTGCTGCTAGAGACTTTTCGGAGACGCGTATCCAAAATCAAGAAATTGGCGGTGAAGTAGCTGGGACCAATGATTCTCAGGTGGTGATTGAACTCAATTGTGTTGAAAGACAAAATCAGACAGGCAAGTAAGATTTTCAGTCAACCAAGAACCATGAGCACAAATCCTATTTCCAGAAAACACAGAAAGAAAGTGAGCCCTTAATCTAGGAATCCGTTTCCATCCTTAACACGTAGGAACCAATTATTTTATTCACTCGGAAGGGTCTTGAATAGTATTTGGTAGTCTTGAACAAAAAGCTTCTCAAAGCTTGTGTTAGAAAATACTCAGAACCAATTGAGAAATCTTCAAACCCATAACATTAACGGAGCATTGACAAATGAAGTTGAAGCGAAATGTTAGAGCTTGGATGTCCACTTTTCTATTTCTGTCCTTATTACTTTTTTTTTTTTTTTTTCATTTTTTTGGTTAAACATGGAAATAGATAACCTACGAAATCGAATACAAGGTCCGGGGATAAGTAACACCCCTCGTGTCCTCACAGAATTAGGACTTAATACAAAACGGAATTGAAAAATACAATAAATAAGTAACACCACTTTTCTATTTCTGTCCTTATTACTTTTTTTTTAACTAGCTAGTGATGAGTGACTTACCAATCCACCACGATACTCAAAGTAGTTAGCCACAAAAACTTAAACAAGGGAAACAATGGACGTACCACTATGTTAAATTATCAAAAAGTGCCTAGTTCAATGGAGGTCTTGCGTCGATCCAAAAGAGAGGATCGTCTCTGGCTAGTCATTGAAATAGTCATTTTCTATCATTTTCGGATCGGCTTTAAATTTTAATGATTCAGAGTTGTTCATCTTTTTGAAAGCTTGTCGAGGAGATTAACCGCGTTAAAATTGATGGAATTTCAAAACGTATTTATCTTTAACATTTAGGTAGAAAATTTTGATTTGTTGACATGGCCAAATATTTGAAACAAATAAACCTCAAGAGGTAGCTCAAGTGGCAACAGTGGTGAGCTCTAAATCTAAATATCCTGAATTCAAAACTTGGTAACCTCTTGGGACCGCAAATGAGAAATCTCTTGTTAATCCCCTAGTCCCAAAGTGAATTGCCTACCTTTGAGTGGATCGAAGAGGATAATAGTTGAAGTGCGCTTAAACTAAACACCTGACCGTCAAACTAAAAAAAATGATGAAGCAAATTAATCAATACCCTATACATATGTGTTAAGCCCCCAAAAGCCTCTATTCCTCTAATTCTGAATTCCTAGAATTTTTCCTTTTTTATTTGTTAAAATCGGAAAGCTTGTTGTCGGGGGGGGGGGGGGGGGGGGGGGGGGGAAAGGGCAGTTGGTAAGGGCAGTTGGTTGGATTTTCGGTATCACAATTTTTCCAGCATATTAGTCTAAAGTCCAAATGAAACAACTTCATAGGAATTTTAGTTCAGCCTAAGTTTCTGTGATGTGTTGAGTTCATTAATAAAAATAATTTAGAGTTTAGTTAGCCACAAAAACTCAGCATATTAGTCTAATTAATCAATACCCTATACATATGTGTTAAGCCCCCAAAAGCCTCTATTCCTCTAATTCTGAATTCCTAGAATTTTTCCTTTTTTATTTGTTAAAATCGGAAAGCTTGTTGTCGGGGGGGGGGGGGGGGGGGGGGGGGGGAAGGGCAGTTGGTTGGATTTTCGGTATCACAATTTTTCCAGCATATTAGTCTAAAGTCCAAATGAAACAACTTCATAGGAATTTTAGTTCAGCCTAAGTTTCTGTGATGTGTTGAGTTCATTAATAAAAATAATTTAGAGTTTAGTTAGCCACAAAAACTCAGCATATTAGTCTAAAGTCCAAATGAAACAACTTCATAGGAATTTTAGTTCAACCTAAGTTTCTGTGATGTGTTGAGTTCATTAATAAAAATAATTTAGAGTTTAGTTAGCCACAAAAACTCAGCATATTAGTCTAAAGTCCAAATGAAACAACTTCATAGGAATTTTAGTCCAGCCTAAATTTTTGTGATGTGTTGAGTCCATTAATAAAAATATTTTAGAGTTTAGTTAGCCACAAAAACTTAAAAACAAGGGAAACAATGGACATACCACTATAGTATTAAATTATCAAAAAGTGCCTAGTACAATGGAGGTCTTGCGTCGATCCAAAAGAGAGGATCGTCTCTAGCTAGTCATTGAAATAGTCATTTTCTATCATTTTCGGATCCGCTTTAAATTTTAATGATTCAGAGTTGTTTATCTTTTCGAAAGCTTGTCGAGGAGATTAACCACGTTAAAATTGATCGAATTTCAAAACGTATTTATCTTTAACATTTAGGTAGAAAATTTTGATTTGTTGGCATGGTCGGGTATTTGAAGCAAATAAACTCAAGAGGTAGCTAAAGTGGCAACAGTGGTGAGCTCTAAATCTAGATATCCTGAATTCCAAACTTGGTAACCTCTTGGGGCCGCAAATGAGAAATCTCTTGTTAATCCCCTAGTCCCAAAGTGAATTGCCTACCTTTGAGCGGATCGAAGAGGATAATAGTTGAACTACGCGTAAACTGAACACCTGACCGTCATACTAAAAAAAATGATGAAGCAAATTAATCAATACCCTGTACAAATGTGTTAAGCCCCCAAAAGCCTCTATTCCTCTAATTCTGAATTCCTAGAATTTTTCCTTTTTTATTTGTTAAAATCGAAATATTTGTTGTGGGAGGGGAACGTGGGTGGATGGGAGGGAGGGAGAGAGAGAGAGGGGGGGAAGATGGCAGCTGGTTGGATTTTCGGTATCATTCTTAATTGGTCATGAAATTTTTTTGGTTCTATACTTGCACACATACAATATGTGGTTGTTTCCGGTAGTGAATAAATTGTTGATGAGTTCGTGAGTAGAGTTACTGTAACAAAAAAAATTGGTTAACAACTTTTTTCTCAGTGGAAATCAAATGGTAAAATATTGAAATTTTTTTGTTAGTGAAAATGAGATGATAAAAAGCATTAAATTTTTAATATTTTTTTTTTAGTGAAAACACCCCTTAAATTACTTTCACAACCAACTAGTGTTATGTCTCGTTCGATGAACGACACAAACAAATGTCATCTCTATTTTAATGTATTTTTGTTATCCGTACATTGAACGGGACACAAGTACAATGGAAGGTGATCATCTCTCAACTGCCGCTAACCAAATTTGTGTATCCATCACGATTAAAATATTACTCCCTCCACTATCTTCGTCTTCCTCCTTCCCAGGGAAAGCTCTCTTTAACTGCCTTCCCGACGAGGCTTCAACCATACTCCACAAATAATTCACCTTTCTCACATTCTCTCATCCATCAATTTAATTAATTAGCTTCCTTCGTCACTCTAGTTTCCAAAACAAGAAAGAGATATAATTCACATCTCTCTCTCTCCCCCCCGATCCCAGATCTGACCATCCATGGCGTTCCCTTCCTCTCTCCTCCTCATCGCCCTCTCCCTCACATTCTCTCTCTCCTTGGCCGAGATCCGTTTCTCCGACATCCGCTCTGACGACCGCCCCATCATCCCCTTGGACGAGTTCGGTTTCACCCACCGCGGCCGCCTCGAACTCAACGTCACCAAAATCTCCCTCTCCAACCCCAACGCCAACCTCGACCTCTCCAGGCTCGGCTTCTTCCTCTGCACCCGCGACTCCTGGCTCCACGTCCTCCCACAAATCGAGGACGGCGAGATCACCTGCGCCCTCCGATCCAACCTCCTCAAGCCCGTCTACACCTTCGATTCCCTCCGAAACGACGCCCACAGCTTCAACTCCCTCTACCTCCACGACGACGCCGACCAGTACTCCCTCGTCTTCGCCAACTGCCTCCCCCACCTCAAGATCTCCATGGCCGTCCGATCCGCCATGTACAACCTCGACGGCAAATCCGACAGCCGCGATTATCTCTCCGCCGGTAGGACCATTCTTCCCAGGGTTTACTTCCTCTTCTCGCTCACCTATTTCTGTTTGGCCGGTGTTTGGATATATGTTTTGTATAAGAAGCGGTTGACTGTGTACGGTATCCATTTCTTTATGCTGGCTGTTGTGGTGCTAAAAGCGTTGAATCTTCTGTGTGAGGCTGAGGATAAGTCGTATATTAAGCGAACGGGTAGTGCGCACGGTTGGGATGTCTTGTTTTATATTTTCAGTTTTCTGAAAGGGATTACTTTGTTTACGTTGATTGTGTTGATTGGGACCGGGTGGTCGTTCTTGAAGCCGTATTTACAGGACAAGGAAAAGAAGGTTTTGATGATTGTGATACCGCTTCAGGTTGTTGCTAACATAGCTCAGGTTGCGATTGACGAGTCGGGGCCGTACGGGCAGGATTGGGTGACTTGGAAGCAGGTGTTTTTGTTGGTTGATGTTCTTTGCTGCTGCGCGGTTTTGTTCCCTATCGTGTGGTCGATTAAGAACTTGCGGGAGGCTGCGCGGACTGATGGGAAGGCGGCTGTGAACTTGATGAAGCTGACTCTGTTCCGACAGTACTATGTTTTCGTTATTTGCTATATTTATTTCACGCGCGTCGTGGTGTATGCGTTGGAGACGATTACGTCGTATAGGTATCTTTGGACCACTGTGGTGGCCGGGGAATTGGCAACGCTGGCTTTCTATGTGTATACGGGTTATAAGTTCAAGCCTGAGGCTCATAACCCGTATTTTGTCGTTGACGATGAAGAGGAGGAAGCTGCGGCTGAAGCGTTGAAACTCGAAGATGAGTTTGAATTGTGATTTACCCCGCGGAGGTCTCAAGTTTGTGGTCAAATTCGGGGTTGAGGTAGAGCCAAACCTTTAGTGTAGGCCATCAAAGCTTGCCTTTTTGAATGTTAACATTATCTTCGTAGATGGTTGATTTCCTGTGCATGTTGTACTTGAGCCTTCAGTATACTTCCATAGTATACTTCCATAGCCTTTTCATATGCTTATGTGAATCAAGTAGCTTGTTTACGTGCCAATACCAATATTATTGCGCCTGCTTTCTATAATGTTTACCTTTTCAATGATCTTCATGCACTCGTGAATTACAGAAAACTTCTTGGTAGCACCAAACCACTGACCACTAGAGATGAAGAGTTGAAAAGAGTAGAGGCAGCCTTATAGTAGAGAGAGAGAGAGAGAGAGTCGCAATGAAGGAGTTGAGGCTAGATTTTATGGTATGTACTTGGAAACATGGATAACTCTAGGAAACAGAGAATACTGTTTTTCTAAAGGTAGCAGTTGAAGGGTTTATAAGATGAAAGAGAATGACGTTTGTTTTGAAGAAAGTGTCGAGCTGCAGAAATTGCATAGATTTGGTTGCTGGAAGTTTTAGCAAGGAACTACTCGATTGTTTTGGTTTGTAAATGAAAGCAAAGGATTAGCATAGGAGGTTGGGCTGATTAATGCTTGCCAGGCTGGAGTTTTGGGGATACACGGGGGCTTTTGGCTGCGGATAGTAACTTCAAAGGATAGGCCCAATAGAATAATGTTACACTGGAACCATAGTTACTAACTTTGCCTGAACCAAAATAAGACCCATGGACGACATTAGCCCATCACAGCTCTTGTCCTGCCCATAATGTAACAATCAGAACTCGGAAGAGCCATTCACTCTGAAAAGATAAATATTTCCGCAGTAGACTAACCATGAAAAAACAATATTTTCTTCTACTGAACCAGGGTGTGACTATAGGATGTCCGGAGCATGCTCCATATCTCAGTTGCCCCTGCTTGTTTCCATGTTCTGCATTGGAAAAACAACTATATATAGAAATAAAGAAGTTGCGGTGTAGGAAAATGCACATAAAAGTTCACATAAAAATAGTCCAGATCCAAACCTGGTGTGGTTTGGCCACATCCGAAATAAATTCAAGCCGTTTTTTTGTGCAGATCCATTTTATTTGAATATTTTGTGTACTTTCCATCAACTATTGTGTTCGTCGCATTGTTCTGCATAGATGCAGGTACATGTTGGGTACATGAATGTATATTCGTCTAAAATATCAAGGACTCTAGGATATGTGCAAATATAAATTTGTTTTTAAGTTATTTAATGCGGTTTTATATCAAATGTAAAGTAGGGGCACGCTTCTGATTTACAATAACAGTGAGGTTGAATTACATGAAATGCTTGTTGTGTCCAGTGGCTCTAGTTAGAAATGTTGGGACTCGTATCTAAACCATTGTTACATACAAGCGTACTTAGGAAACTAGCAAGAGTCTTGTTACATATAAGTAAATGTACTTATTGTTCACTTTTTAGAGTTATTTTCAGTTTTGTCTGAACTTTCTTCATTTGGCATCAGGAAAACGATAAAAATGTGGGTTGTTGCTTTGATCCTAGAAGTTTCTAGAATCTTGTGCGGATTTTTCATATTCTGAAGTATTTAGGCCTGCTGTGTTAATATTTCACTTCCGTCTTGGAAATCTAGGAAATTGTTTCCCTTGAAAAAGCGAAACAACGCTGTGGTCATGTGATTGAGATAATCCGCGGGCGTGCCAGGACCACGGTTGGTCCGTTGTGAAAATTGACGTGAGTGCGCGAAAATCTGACTTCGAACAAGAGATTGCGGGCCACAATGAAGTGGACTTCAAATTTTCTCAAGCGATGTGGAAAAGGAAACCGAGCTCGGGGCTCAAGCATAAAGATCACCGTAGAAATGGTAGATGCTAAGGATTTCCATTAAAGAAATAAGGTTAAAACTACGAAGTTGCAGAAAAGGAAATAATACTAGACTACGAAAATTGAAATTGAAAGATAAACTAGTGATGGAGTTGTGGTCGGGGACCCTTTTTTTTCCTCCTCTGTTCCTTGCTTTTATAGAGTAAACCATAGCAGTTGAACCCCTGCACGAGCAGTAACCGCCACCCCAAGTCTCTCAATTTGCAAATTTGAACTGCACGACATGAACCCACTGCACCACTAATTCCACAAAGAACTGCCATGTTTCCACTTTCCCATGGAAGGGATCCATTACAAATTAACTACTTGATTATCATTTCACCAGAACATGGGTTTGCCACTAAAAATTCCCATTGGGCTCTTATACTCATCAAATGCTCGGCAGAACACGGGCAAGAATTTGCGATGTGGCGCTTTCACATTGGCGGTCTATTTTTGGTACAAACAGAAATGTAGGAAGATTGTAGATATTTCTTACTCATTGTCCAGTGTCATTCTTGCTTCACTATCAAATGTAGGCATTTGACTGTACTAGATTTCTTGGTTCTCTATTCAATTGTATAAGTTATATACCTGAATGTCTTGCACGCATGACATGTAAACCACGCATGCCCACAATCACAAGTGTGTAGATTATTCTGGTTGTTAGTATATGGAGACTTCTAGAGGTGTATTTTTTGTTTTGCTATGTGATCAAAATCGAGGGTGAGTATGCTACAAAATAGCTAGTAGTATCTTGGTCATTACTGTGGGGTTGCGTTCCGCATGAGTCCCTCCGTTGAGCTTTTGGTTCGGATGTGACCTGAGCTCCACCTTTAGACCTAAGCGTGCGAGGTAGAGAACCACCGTTAGTGCCTAACCGGCCGGTGACGACTAGGAAGGCATTCCGATGGTTAAGTTCGTCCGATGTTGGAGAAGATGAAGTGCAGAGCGTTAGGTATGTATACGTGGCGTACCTCTTGGGGTTAGGTTCCTTTACCATAAACAGGACTCCTTGACTTAACCTCTAAGTCACCTCGTGCCGGGCACGTCCCTAACCGCTCGTTCTGACGTCATGGCAACCTAGCGGACCTTAGGCAGTTATGCTGACATGTCCGGGTTTGTGGGTGTCATCAAAGCTGCACGCTATCCCCAGGCGGTTATGCTGACTTGGCTGAACAGCTCGTCTGCGCTATACGCAGGTCCTCTGACCGCGGTTCGGGTTAGACTTGATCTGATTCAAGGTGGTCATGTCCTAGTCGCGCTTGGACGCTACAAACATAGATGAGCCGAGGGAGTGTGTCACCCACGTTCGGTTCGGCATATTAGGTCCGCGGACCGCCTGGACTGGGGTGGCCTAATAGATTTGGCACGCTACAATTACATTTACCCATGCATCTTCTGTTAATCTGGTTGAGGCTGACTTTAATCTTGAACGAATTTACCGGGCAAGTTTTGCAGTTTCCTGAACGTGCGTGATTCCATTAGAAGGGCTGGGGCTCAATGAGCTATTCAATTACGTTTTCCTGGAAGTTTTGGCTGATATTCCTGGTCCTAAAGTTCATTTTGCAAAGGCTGCTGATTTTGCCACTCTCTTTTTTGTTAACGCCACTCCACTGCAAGTGTATTTTTGGTGAAAAATACACTTGCAGGGGAGTGGCAAAATCATTTCCTTCCCTTTGCAAATTGTAGCCTCATCTATTCAGGTTAAGCCATGTACTTTGACAGTGAGATCTGTTCCAAAATCACTGACTGATGTGGTCCAAATGTTTGGTGGTGGTGGTCCAGGTCCACCTCCAGGTCCTGGTGGACCACTGGTGGTGATGTAGGAATTAAATTTCCTGCTAGTTGCGTACAGCAGGTAGAGCCCACTGCCATTATTTTCTTGAATTTTCCTACAAATAGTACTTTTTCTTGGACGCAAGAGATGAAATTGAGATTATAGAAATCTCCATCTCTGTCCAGTTTTAGGATGGACTTTGGCAGGGCTTTTAGCTACTTTTGTCCATTTTTCTTTTCGTCTTCAGGTTGTGAATCTATTTGAAACAAGGAAACTCACTTGGAGTGACCCATCAAAATCTTTACAGCGGTGGAGCGTAGATTTGTCGCCCAAATTATTAGCGGAGGAGCGTTTAAGCTGGCCCAGACAACCCAAGTTGTCAAAAATATTCGTAGCTGTTCCATCAGTTTTGAGTGAGAGAGAGCACACATCCTGGTACACCTCGTTTTGTTAGGAACTGCGCTTTCATTCATTTTATGGTGTTCTAATTGTACGTTAATTACCTCACAACATATTGGTTGATGACTGTATTAGAATTTTCAATGTAATTGAATGTTCGAACTTCAAAACTTGAGTATAAAATTACAACAGATAAATAAGGATTAAGTCAATTAGCAATTGTCAAAATTCCAACAACTCAGGTCCTGATAGCTAATTAGTACAGTAATTTTTGTTCTGCAAAATGAGGACAGCATTACCATCTACAGTAACTGTTAATTTTCACCCTTTTCCAGGGATCGATAGCTAAAGTTCTTGGAGGGAGAAGATGGTTCTTCTTTTCTTTGTTTTGAATTACAAAAAGGGAAAAAAAAAAAAAGGAAAAAAGGAAAAAAAAAGAAAAGAAAAGACATGTGGTGCTCTAATGCTTTGTTGATAGAAAGTGCATTTCATTCTTCCATGTGGAAGCACATGCATCTTTTCACAAAAGCTTGGAAAAAAAGATAAAGCACTGTTATAGACGCATGTCTCTGGAACACAGCATATAAGAGTCCAAGGACCAAGGTCTAGTTTCTAATTGATGGTGGGTTCTATTTGCTCTAATCCATTGTCCAAGGCCATGCCAAATTTCTATTCACACCCCAAAATGGTTGGTGAGGAGCAGGGTCTGGGTGCCCTTAGAAAACATATACAAACAGAGGTTTTGAATCTCGTATCATTACGCACCAGAATTGACCACATCTGGTACCCTACACCTCTAATTTCTGTCTGGCTCAAATACTGGTCGGTACCGGCAATACCGGATGGATCAGATTGGGCAAATCACTGAACTTGTGACTTGTGCCAGACTGCCGGTGATAGGATCAGATCAGGCCAATATTTGATCTCTCTTCCAATTATGAATGCTGAGAGATGACCGAAGAAAGTTTCTAGCTACGGCTAATTATGACACGCCCAAAGGCTTTTAGCGTGGGACTGGCCATGTGAGGTGTGGTCCAGTTTGGTGGTCCAACCTTAAACCTTTCTTTGGGGAATTTTTTTTACTGTTTTATCAAGTTGTTATCCTTACCATACATCTTAGTAGCAGACTCTTAGTTGAATAGGTTTTGAGACAATTCCTAAGGCCTTCTTCGCCCTCCACCTAAGCTGGGCAGGAGTAGCTGGTCCGAGAAGATGATCAGCCACACTAGGACTGATGAGTAGCTGGTCCGAGACGCAGAACTTCCAACTGGGAAACGAATTCATGACTGCATACAGTACCGGATCTCTCTGCAAGGTGGTTGGACGGTGGGGTTAGATCTTTAGCTGATAGGGTTCATGTGAACTCCTGAATATACGGTAGAGCCGCCCTGCATGTTTATGTGACTTAAAATTTGGGGTCCTTGTTGTTCCTCAATATGAAACAGTAGCTCGTGCACCCAAATTGTAGTAATAGAAAACTTCAAAGGTGATTACTAAATGTACAAGTAAAAGGACCAAAGGAGGATCAAATGGGGCAGGGGAAATCCATGTGGAGAGTGTGAAAAGAACAGAAAAATCAATCACTGCCCCACCCCCCATGTTAGCCTATTGGGTGTTATCTTTGCCTATTTTCCAAAGGCTTGCGCACTTTTGAGTTGGACGTCTATATGGATCAAGACCAGGTTATATTGATGTAGTCAGGGTCGGCTCTGAGATTTCGGAGGCCTAAGACGATCTTCAAAAATGAAGTCCCTAATATCCTATTACTTAACGTGTAATTCCTTCATCGTCGGTTTGTTGGGTTTGTTTGCAGTGGGAAATATCGTTTAAGGAGAAAAGATGCATCTATGTTAATGATACACTCACCACACTGAATAATTTTTTTAGAGATTAGCGATCCCGAGTTCCATGATCCTATTTTATTCTCGCTTTTTATTTTTTCCCTCCGTTCCATTTTTACTGGGCCATTGGATCTTATGTAAAACATATGCATGGGTTAAAAAATGAGCCGTATAGCAACACATATATACTAGGTACTAAAAACAAGTGGAGGCTCTAGTTTTTGGACATTTTTGGGGGGCTTAAGGCTTGCGCCTCATGGGCCTTAGCCCAGAGCTGGCCATGGATGTAGTTGTCCCCAGCTTAAGTCTCATAATTCGTGTACGTGTGCGCGAGCGGGAGTGCGAGCATGAAAGCATCATTGAAACATATACCAAACTATTAAAATTCTTGAGGTCGAGGGTTGAGAGCACGACCGCAGTACGTTTTGAAGTATTATGTGACTAAGGTCCCCGGGAATCCAATCAACAGAAACCAATTGAGCTACTATGAACTATCATAAATATATGTTCCATTTCATCTCGGCTGCTGATTTTGCCATTCCCTTTTTTGTTAATGTCACTCCCCTGCAAGTGTATTTTTGGTGCAAAAATACACTTGCAGGGGAGTAGCGTTAACAAAAAAGGGAATGGCAAAATCATTTCCCTTTTATCTCTCTTATATTCAAATTTGGAAACTGAAGTTGTTTCCTCTCAGTAATACAATACACAAATCATGTGATTTTGCAGTAAATGTATGATTGGTACTGTAGGTTTGCCGTTGGCAATGTCTTTCTTTATGCTTAGAAACTAAGGCTAGTTGAGTTTAGTTCATGTAAACCCTTTTTTTATTTCTGAAGTATGACTGTTAATTTCACAGCGTGACAGGCTGGACAAAGCCAATCCATTACCAACTATTAGTTCTCCAACCTCTGTTTTCTTCTACTCCAATCGATAGCAAAACAATGTAATCTAATTTTTTTCTAAATAAAGGTCTTTCTGATTAAAAAGTGTTGATTGTATTCCTAAACTACTACTAGCATTATGTTTGACCGTAACCGGTTTAGGAAGGGACGGGGTGGCAGAGAGAGAGAGAGGAGTCAAGATGCTATCTCTATGTGACTATTCTTCATTTGACCAAAAATGAAAATTTACTAGTACTACGATTTTATTTGACGATCTAAAATCTGTTCATTTCATGGACTTTGTTGTATATATTATTCATGAAAATCCAAGTTGATCGAGCATCGATAAAGAATTCGTCGAATGTTATTTCAGAGAAAAGAAATGGACATCTAAAATTTCATCGTCACTGTGACAAACTTATCATCATTATAACAAATATACTTTGTTTAGATATGGATATTGCATTCGATGAATCTGAATTTTTGCGTAGATAGCATCGATATTTACAAAATAAACGATACAAAACGTCAAATAGAAATCATTATAGATTCAGAAAGTCTAAGGGTACAGCAGCCTTGGGTACAGCAGCGGGTACAGATCCCGTTTGCGTCCGTCTCGGGTCCCGCAAAGACGATCGGAGCCGCTCATTTTGTTCAAAATACTTCGTTTATGGTCCCTGTAAAAAATCACCTCAATCCGATATCGGGAAGTGTGTTTACAAATCATCCAAATTCACTTCAAAATTTGGAAGTGAATTTGGAGTGAATTTTGAAGTGAATTTGGATGATTTGTAAACACACTTCCCGATATCGGATTGAGGTAATTTTTTACAGGGACCATAAACGAAGTATTTTGAACAAAATGAGCGGCTCCGATCGTCTTTGCGGGACCCGAGACGGACGCAAATGGGATCTGTACCCGCTGCTGTACCCAAGACTGCTGTACCCTTAGCAGCTCTCTTATAGATTCTATTTTGATCACATTCATGAATCATCGCATGAGAAAAGGTGAGAAAATGATTTGTCGAAAAAAGATGAGATGAGAGGGAGAGAAAAGGATGAAAGGACGACCTGGACGAGAGGGTAACTAGCTCCACAAATTCCACTAGCACCATTAATTACAGAGAGGTGCATGTGATTGCTTGCACCTTTCCCCTTTTGACAATCCACAACTTCAAAGCAGCTCATTGAATGGGCCTACCCTCCGTTAGACAAACACTACCAGAAAAGCAAAAGGAAAAAGGAAGAAGAAAAAACCATCTTCCCTGGCACATAAAGGCAGGGCCAGAGAAAAATTAGTCCGTATAACAAAGAAAGATCGAAAGCCCAAAATGGAGGACAAGATGATGATGGCGATGATGATGATCTCAAGAAACCCAGAAAAACCCACAAACCATTCCATTTCCGATCAACAACCCATCACCACTTCCACTTACCCAATTACCTGGAAATTGTACGAGAACCCATTTTATTATCCCAATCAGCCAATTCCCCATCATCAACAAATACAACAACAACAACAGCAGAATCATAAACAACTCCACCATCTCCACCTCCCAATTTCCACTCGTAAAATCTCTGCATCTTTCTGGGATCTGACCTTCATCAGGCCTGTAATGGAATCAGAGCTCGAAACCGCGAAAGCCCAGATAACCGAATTGAAGGCCGAGGTCGAATACGAGAGAAAGGCCCGAAAGAAGATGGAGTCAGTGAACAAGAAGCTGAACAGAGAGCTGTCTGAGGAGAGGAAAGGGAGAGAGACATTGGAGAGAGTATGTGGAGAACTTGCCAGGGAGATATCAGCGGCTAAGGCGGAGATTAATCGAATGAGGAAAGAGATGGAGGAGGAGAGGAAGATGCTGCGAATGGCCGAGGTGTTCAGGGAGGAGCGAGTCCAAATGAAGCTCGCCGAGGCGAAGATTTTGCTGGAAGACAAGATTTCAGAATTGGAGGAAACTAAACAGATGCGAACGGAACCAAGTAATCAACAAGTGTTGTTAGTAAATAATGTGAAGCCAGTTTCGGCAACTACTAATGTTGCTGATATCTTTTCTGTTAAACTAGTTAGATGTGGTTCCGGTGAGAAGTCAACTTTTAGTGTTGATAGCGGTGGCAGTGGCATTGCTAATTCTTTGCCGTTTCAGCGAAGACGGTCGCCGGAAGCCGAAAATCCGCATATCAAGAGAGGGATAAAAGGGTTCGTCGAATTTCCGAAAGTGGTGAGAGCCATTGGGTCGAGAAGTAGGCATTTGGGTTCGAAAATGGAGTGTCAAAGGGCTCAGCTGAGGATACTGCTGAAACAGAAGAACCCAACTCGATCCAATGGTCTCATTATGAGTTAGTAGTAAGATTATCTCTCTCTTTTATTTGTCCTTAGTCAGATTTCATCCTTGTTTTTTGCTAATTTCTTGTTGTGTTGAGCTAGTTCTTCAAACAGGGGCGAATTCCCAGCACCCTTTTGAATTTGTTTTGGGAGACTCAAGTAAATATATGTTTTTTTAGTTTGTATTCGTTATTTATTTTTTATTTTTATTTTTTTTTGTAATATTTGGTGTACGAAATCAGAAAAGTGAGGTTTTGGATGTGAATTGAAGATTTGTATTAAGGAGTAGTACTATAATAGAGTGTATAGATCTGGTTTGAGTTTGTGGAGATCATGAGTCACCTCACCTGCACATGCTTGACTTTGATTTTTACTATGGACGGTTCCCATCCCCATCCCCAGATACCTAAAAAGTGCGTGAAAAATGAATTTCAATTGGATTTGTCAAACACAACAGTATAATGAGTCTACTGACGGAAAATTTTCAGTACTGGGTTCGACGCATCTGAGTTGTCCATTGTATTTTTTGAACGGCTCGGATTTAGAAAAAAAAAGATGAGAGAGAGTGCTACGAGCGATGAGAAGAGAAAGAAAGTTTCAATCCAAACCATCCAAAAATATATTGGATGACCCGGATGTGTTCAACAAATACCACATGAGATATACCACCAGACACTGAATAATTTCTCCTATAGACAACACAAGACTTTGTTCAAGTGTCAGTCTCTTGGAAAGAAGACCGGAGAGTTAAGTGCGCGCAGAAAGGCGACAGTAGGTGGTGGTGCTGTCTTGAAGTTACCAAAATCACAACATTTTATGAAGAAGTAGAGAGACTTATTTATACGGTGGAGCTGTGAAAAAATTATTCGCTATTTCGTTTCATATTGGCTATTCATTTTGGCTTTAGACGGACCGAATTTAAATGAAGTTTTTTCAAAGAAGAGTTAAATTTTTTGTCGAAATTTTTTTCATTAACATCCGAACTGTTCAGAACACTTTTAAATAATCGCGATTGTCTCCGTAAACGAACTCGTGACGATGATAAACTCCTATGGGTCAATCGTAGTTAGATCTACAAGAAGGCGATGCGGTGGCGTGCTACTAGTGATGATCAGCCAAGCACATGGTACGTAGGTTTTGAATCTTCTAAACTTCATTGCATAATAGCTTTCCTCCAGAGTGAATTAATAAGTAGATACGTGCTTTGTTTTATTGTCGTATAATCTGGAACACCGAGCTCATGTAATCCTCTTAACGTAGTCCCTATCGCTACTTAATATTTCATCTTGGAGTAAATTGACTTGAATTCGAAGATTTTGAAGAAGTAAATTGATTTTAGCACTCCAAAAATTAATTGAGGGGCTCCAAAACAACGTCGTTTTGTGTATCAATACAGTTCAGTTTTGAAGCCCCTCCATCAATTTTTGGAGTGCCAAAATCACAATCCTTTGAAGAAACTATCATTATCACGATACTATGATCATAAAAAGTACATATAATCTAATAACGCTTGGCTGTCACTGAGGCGCGCATATTGTATTGTAACCTAAGTAAAGCGATCAGTTGGAGTTGGAGCCAAATTAATGATAAAGAAATCTTAATTAAAATGATTCTCCTTAGCTAGAGTATCATTGGCATCCAACTTTAGACCTACAAGCATTAAGCTATTAGTAATTTAACAGGTAGTAAATCAATGCATGTAATCAAAATCACAATAGTTTAACACACGAACATGCATATGAAAAACCACATTATTCCGAGTCCAGATTCCCTGTCCGATCCCCTTCCGGTTCCGAACAGGGACATGTCCCACCCCTCTCAGCTATTGATCTCGCAAATCAACGGTTGAGATGGACCGAACACTTTATTCTCAAAACGACGACGTTTTAGAGCAAAAAGTGCTCGGTCCATCTCAGCCGTTAATTTGCAAAATCAACGACCGAGAGGGGATCAAACAGACCCCCTGTCCGGAAGGGGGTCGGACAGGGGATCTCCTTCGCATTATTTCTGCTAATGACATCTTGATTCTTGACTGAGTCAGTAACGAGTTAGCGTACAGCCTGGCCATCTTCCAATCGTTTTATATGTCCACAAAAGTAGCCTTACTTTTACGGGTGAGATTTGCAAACTAAGGTACATATGTAGGTGGGGACAACACTGTGGAGGGTAGCTTGAAAGTAAAGGACCCTACCTTTCCTAATGGTGGTACCCCCACGGCCGCACCCCATCTCACCCTTTGAGCTTATCCTCCTTTATGGGTGTGCAAGTATGCTTATTTGCCGTGGGCGTTCACGTCTTGCTTTTGCCTTTCTGTTTGGAGGATAAATTATAAATACCGGCGGTGTAAACATTTATTTTCTTTAAATTAATTACATTGCACCATGCAGCCAAAATAGTTGTCCCAAAGAACATTGCAACGTGACACGATATAATTGATTTAGATTAAACAAATGTTTTATACTGGCAGTGTAAATAATTTAATCTCTTTTGGCAAATATTATTTGGGAGGGGAGTCCTAGGGGTGCAAACCAACTGAGTAAAGCTTTGTAGTGTTCGAGTTCGACTCGTTTGTTAACGATTCAAGTCCTTAACAACGAGCATCTTTAAATGAGTCGAGCCTATACAAATGAGCCAACCCGAGCTATAGAGTGTTTGAGCTCGGCTCATTTGCCGAACAAGCTCGGCTCTTTTGCTAAACGAGCATAAAAATTGAGTCCGAGCACTAAACGAGTCGAGCTAAGCCAAGCCAAGCCTTAACAAGTCAAGTGTCGAGTTGCTCGCAAGCAGCTCTGTTAATTTGCAGTCCTAGAGAAAACTGATCTGATTCTCATGTTTACAATGTACTTAACCTGCGAAGAACAATCAAGTGAATTTCTGATTGACCAAAATGAAGAAGAACAATCAAGTGAAAAATACAAACACAAAAGAGAATGAGATTTCTACATTATTTTTCAATTGCGTAAAATGATGATTCATGGTGCTCACACTAGTTTCAGTTTCACTATAAATCGAATGAAGAAAGTGTATATTCTATTAAGACTAAACACATAACATCAATTGCGTATGACATGTCTTTATATTATCAACTACTGTAATACAAATATTCATGTATCTACGACGAACCCGACATAATCAGCTAAGTGGTGATTCACGACTGAGTCAAGTTTCAAAAACCCAACATTTTCAAGAGTTCGATTGTGTTCTTTTGAATCTTTTGTATGGTACTGAGAATTTTGCTTCATACAATTTGACCAATTTCTATCAAATGCTTAATTAATTGGTCATCCAGAGTATATACTTAATACTGGTGGGCAATTGGTCACAAAATAGTAGGAGTTGGGGTTGGTTTAATGGTTAAGGTTTTTGATTTAGGAGTTTGCTCACTCTTAAGGGTTCAAAACATTCTAGGTGCTATCAATTTTTCTAAGGCCAGTTTGTACGGCATTTTACCTGCTTTAATTAGACTCTCCGCTAGTGGACGATGTGATTTGGTCCCCAAGAAATAATCGGGGCGCATGTAGCGGATTTAGACACCCCGAGTTATTAAAAAAAATTAGAATGACAGGACTTAATTTTTGGTCAACCTCAAAGCGAGGATCAGCTCTTCATCTAAAGAAATACTAGATATAATAGATGTGTCATTGACTCATTGCACATGCAGCTTGTCTCTTTGTAACAACTAATTATAAATTTCCAAGTTCCAACATAAGGTTCATAAAGAAAAAGACATTTATAATCTCATGTTTTCAGCAAGCATACCTGTGTTGGGAAAAACACAACGCGCCGCGGCCCGGGGATCCTTGCGCCGCCAGCCGGACTTCGAATGCCTCCTCTATGGCTCCTCGAGTGGCCGGTTACGCCTACTCACGCCACCGGCCCGACTTCAAATGCCTCCTCTATGGCCCCTTGAGTGGCTGGCGCTACGACTACTAACGCCACCGACCCTGCTTCGTATGCCAACATTCTGGCTAATCCTCTCGCCGCCTTCCCGCCTCGCCGGCCCGCCTCCTCGTGCCCCCGTCCCGACAGTGGATCCTCCCGCCGCCGTGGTGGCTCCACCGGCACCTCCACCCCCTCCTCCTCCCCACGACCAATCGGATCTTTACTCTACTACAATAGTTTTCTCACTCGGGATGACCTCTCTATCAGATGTTGGAGGACGCCTGTTCCCTTGGTCTTTCCTCGATTAATTGCGAAATCGAGGGCACCGCGATAGCCCTTATGCAAGCATTGATTGCGTGCCGGGGCGAGTACGCAGCGCGCCTACTCTTTGGTCGGGAGTAATGTATACGTCGAGAAATTGGAAGAATGAGAATCTATAGAAGATGTGTTCGATACCTTGCTGACGGCATGGACAAGTAGCCCGGGCGGAAAGTTCTGGTGGTGGTTCATTGAAAACGAATTTATTTCCATTTTTTGGTCAATTGTACGCGGATTGAGAGAAATTTTCAAGAAAGGGTATTTTTGTGGGGATTTGGACACTGGTGTCTCATTATTGACAATAAATCAAAACTGAGCAGACTCAATGAGCCCAAAGGAACGGATTTTTTTAATGGGTTATCAGGAGATCTGAAGGCATTGAAGGAGATGATGGAGAGAATTCTCCCTCTCCCGGGGCAATCGAAGAAGACGTCCCCCTCGAACTAAGAGAATTTCTAATGGATTGTCTAAAATCGACGTCTTCGATCCATATTATATTGATTGGGCATTGGACTCCCCTGCGCTTTGGGATGCGGTCGAGAGGTCCATGTTTATCCAAAAATTTTGTTAAAGCATTCAACGCAAAGAGTGGAGAGACCTTCTAGACTCATATATTAGTTTTAAAAGAGATAATTAAGACCTTTCAGACCTGCAGGTGCGACCCCCGACTCACACGTGGAGAGGTAAACAAAGGATTCATTGGATCACAACAAATAACGGTGCATTGACACAAACAAGGGAAACAAATTCTTTGACACCCTAATTCTGATACCATGTTAAAGCATTCAACTCCAAATCAATTGGCAACGAGTAGAGAGGCCGTCCAGGCTCATATACTAGTTTTGGAAGAGATAATTAATTGACGTGGGACAAACTCTAACACTCCCCCGCACGTGCGACCCCCGACTCGCACGTGGAAAGGTCAACAAAGGATCCGAAACACACAGATCACAATGAAATAGAGTGCAACTATAGCACAAACAATGAGGAAAAGCCAAAATATAGCTTTGATACCATGTTAAAGCATCCAATTCCAAACCAATTGGCGAAGAGTGGAGAGGCCGCCCAGGATCATATACTAATTTTAGAAGAGATAATTAACCGATATGGGACAAACTCCAACAACTTTTATAAGGAAAATCTTTACTGATGTGGGAAAGGTCTGGAAGCGCATGTAAACGATGGTGGCGACTGGCGAATATGAAAATCTGTCTTCTCCAAAATATTTGGCGAGGATGTACCGAGACAGGATCGTACATTACGACAGCAAAGGGGTAATATCACGTTACACGTCAAGTGTACTCTGAGATTATATATAGTTAATAGTTTCAAGAAGTATAGTTAGTTTGAATTTGATCTCAATTGTCAAAATATATATATATGTGTGTGTGTTGGGAAAAACTATTCGACCTCCAAATAGAGAATAGGGCTAAAATATTGCAACCACAATATCCAACAAACAAATTTAGGAGCCGAAAAATAAATAGTAACAAGCAAGCAAATCATGAGACACCAGATTTTTATGTGGTTTCTCCTAAATTAGAAATACATCTACGGGAGCGTTATCGCTACGAAATCTTCTACAAGAGTTCTTCCCTAGCAAGCAATTAGAAGTATACAAGCATCATGCTAAGGTGGATTTCAACAACATTGACAAAGTTACGAGTTTAGGTCTTTTTTTTAACACAGCACGAGTTTAGGTCTCACCAAGTGAATTTCCCAAGCTCTTAGATTCCGAGAGAAATTCGACAATCCGCTCCGATCAATGCGTAGAGCTCGTCAAACAATAGAGAATACCGAAATCTCATCAAAATCGGAGTAGCAATGGTGCTCTGATCTTGATTTGAACTAAGGAGCAAAACCCTTGTTTATCCTTCTTTTCTCTCAAAGTCTCTCTATTCTCTCGAATAAAAGCAGTAGCAGTTCACTTATGGAGAGTAACGAAAGTCCTAGTTTTTCCCAGCAATATGAAAGTTCGAACAGTTCAAAACAAAAATCAGCAAGTATATGATAAGAAAATTTAACTTTAGTACTCATGCAAGCACGATTTTTTTTATTACTACCCGTTTTAAATTATAGCCCATGGCCTATTGGATAATTGATGAATCGGTTTTCGGCGTGCTCAACTAATGACTTGCAAACTAGAAGTGAAAACCCTGGTGTGGTACCAACCAACATCCACTTTAATTTGTAGTGGAAAAAGTAAATGAATGGCAAGAGGTGCATACCAGTGCTTTAGTACTAAACCTTGTTCATTTTAGGTTTCGGATTTTGGGCTCTATCTCTACACACGGTTTTAATAAATTTTCTTTCTCTATTTTTCTCCACTTATTACCCAAAATCTAAATCCAAAATTCCAAAACAAACAGGCCTAGACGTAGAATTCTAAAAGACGAATATATATATATATATATATATATTTATTTTGATAATCAAAATCGCCCAAAACAGGCTACAACGCAAGAGAAATATCTCTAGATAAAACAACAAAAATACTAGGGGATGGGGAGGACACCCAATTAACCGGCAAAAAACCCCTCAAAGCTTCTAAAGCCACCTCATGAGCCAATCCATTTGCATCCCTCTTGATCCAAGCACATCTAATCCCTCCCTCTTGGCAAAGTTGCCTGATATCCAAAACCACTGCCATGATCTCCCAAGGGGGCACCAACTCAGAAACACTTAATAATAGGTACATAATTTAACATTTTAAAATTTCATAATTTTTAAAAATATATCTCAAATTGCTTAACCGTAAAACCTTGCCTTCGGAATAAGGTCGGAAACCCCAAGCGTAGGGCTTGATCGTCGGTAGCAATAAACCGGTAAGTCCGGGATCATACCACAGGGAATCAGAGATAGCTAGTTTGGATTGTAGGTTTTATATGGTAGGATTTCGGCGTTTAAGACGGCCAACTGTTGGTTTTACTTCGGTAAATGAAATAATGATAGTAAAAAGACTAGATAAGTGGTTTGTGCTTAATAAAGACAAGCCGCAAGGTCTAGGGGATCAAAACACCCGATGACTTAGCCAATTTAACCGTTTCTTTCTAACAACTCCAAGCTAAGACATAGACAATCCTAACCTGAAGCACTCAACGCTAAAAGCCGAGCGTAATCATGGCGTTAACTCAGAAATGGCCTAATCTCTTTTGGAAGACATTTGTATCAAATGCCGGAAGCGTTAAAAGCTCCTAGCCCCGTATGCAAGGTGAAGGTATTAGCCCCGACCAACACACGATCAAAGAAGGTATTAGCCCCTTTGCTTTGGCCGGAAATTAGAGATTAAGCCTTTTCCTTACTAAAATCATAATCAAGTCATAGAAAAACCATTAAAACAACTAAGCCATGGGAAGGATATCACCCCATGACCAAGCCTAAGTGACTACTCAACCATTAAACAAGAGTAAAGCATGCTAGGAAATTGAGACATTAGATTTACCCGATAGAAATGAAAATAAACTTGATATTATGAAAGATCTAGTCCACGACTACAACATTAATAAACGGAAAAACAATAAACGACAAAGACTTACTTGAGTAGTTGAAGGGATTAACTAAAAAGCTTCATAGACTAACAATGGAGTTCTTAAAAAGTAAAAGACTTAAAGCTAGGTAGGTGAAGAGATATAAATGAAAGGGGAAGTGGGTATTTATACAAAAGCACCCTTCTCTCTCTACAAATATCCCAAAACATGCCAATAGTGGAAAGAATTCCACAAATGGAAAGTTGAAAAAGACAGCAAAACGTAGATATTTTCTGGCCAACTCCCAACTCCCAGTACCGGTACAAGGTCTTCAAAAACACTGAAAAATCCCAACTCTGGACAACACGTACCGGTACTGGGCCCCCAGTACCGGTTCAAGGTTGGCAGAACTTGATTTTGGGCCTTGCCTTGGTCTGAACAGCCCGACGACGACCCGACACCCTCTCGCTTCTTCATTAATCACCCGACGAGTCTTGATGGGGAAACGCCACATGGCCTCGGATGCTTGGATGCTTCCGAGAGCGATCCCTGGCGATAAAAACCGCCATAATTCCACGTTTAACCTGAAACTAGACAAAAACAACCTTACGAGCAAAATGGGATATTTACGATATATTAGGAACTTAAACGCTTCAAATTAGAGCACTTTAAGTGCCAAGATTATACAATCTCGGTCGCTTATCACAAATAAAATTAAAGCACTTAAAAAACGAAATGTTAATATTTTATTTATTTTATATAATTATTATATTAGTTAAATAATTTTTGATTAATCATGTCTGAAAAAAAAAATTAAAGTTGAATTTTATAATTATATATTTAATTTAATGAATAATCTAATTCAATACTGCACAAGGGCAAAATAGTCATTAGACAGCTTTTTACATCATACCCCCTTCTTATCCCCTATCCAAATAAAGTACTATTTAATCCCCATTTTCTAATATCTCATCCAAACAACCTACTGTTTAATCCCCCTCCATAAACATCACATCAATGTGGGTCATCCCTTATTAACTAATACCCCCTATTATCTTATCCCCTCTTATTAACTAATACCCTCAGAGCTCGTTTGGATGGGGTATTAGGTTTGGAGGTATTATGTAAGAAGGGGGGATTGGATAGTAGGGGGTATTATGTAAGAAGGATGTGTCCACATTGATGTGACGGGGGGATTAAATAATACTTGGTTTGGATGAGGTATAAAATGTGGGGGGGGAAGGGTAAGGTTGTTTTGTAGTTGAATGGAAGAGAGGGGGGTATTATAAGGGGGGATTCCACATAGCCACCTCAAACCCTAGCCATGTGTAATCCCCCCCTCAGGCTGTATTAGGAGGGGTTATGGAGCTGGGGGTATTGAGGAATCCCCCGGTTTTGAGCTTGCCAAATCATATATTAGACGAGGGCCCACGTATTGGAAGGGGGTATAAAACAATACATCTTCTTATTGTGGCATCCAAACAAGCCCTCAATTCTTTCCCTGCATCCAAACGGGCCGTTAGTTTGATGGCCATTTGGTTGTCCGATTCAATGAAAACTCCACGAATACCCAACGCCTTGACCATTCCACCCGCAGTCCTAATAGCAAGAAGTTCACCATGTAGCAAGGAGGAAATCTCAGCATTTACCACTCGTCCATCTACCATCCTTCCTTTTTCATCTCTAAGGACCGCAGAACATTTAGCATCTCTTCCATTTCTCTTAGTAGCTACATCACAGTTTATCTTCAAGCCACCATGATCCGAGCCCTCCAGTGGGCATTAACGGCCTCATCTGTTGGGTTATCCCTATGGATCATCAAAGGGATTCTGAGATCTGAGTACTCACGAAGTGACTCAACGGCCCTCCTCATTGTAATCTCAGGGTCAATAGAATTACCATTGAAAATGAAGTCATTTCTTGCCTTCCAAATCTACCATCCAATCATCAACACCCTTCCAAGAAACCCCATAAGCTGAGCACCCTTCCAAGTTCTCCATCACCTGTGAAGTCCATCTTAAAACAGAAACCGGATGACCATGACCCACATCAAGGCAAACATTGCACCCAAACCACACCGCTCTAGCCCAGCTATAGTCAAATAGCAAGTGTTTAATAGTCTCATCAAAGACGGACATATTGAGAATAGATAATGAACAGATTTTTCGTGGGCCTACATTAGGTTTCGTAAAGATGATTCGAACTGTTCATATTTCTTAAAATATATTTTAGGGTGTTCTCATAAAAACTCAGTTCAATCCGATAATGGAAAAGGTTTTTTCAGAATTCCTAGGGTGAAACTAACTAGTTCACGTACGAATTCAGAAAAAGCCCTTGCTAAGAGCATCTCCAACAGCCTCAGCTGTTGGAGATTTTCGGCAAAATGGCGACGAAAAGTTCTCGAACCCACACCCAACAGTCTCGCTCCGGCCTCGCTAGTTACTCCGCCGTCAAAACTCCTCGCTTGCTGTGGCGAGAATTTCCATCCTCGCTTGCCCTCTCTCTCTCTCTCTTGCCCTCAACGCAGCCTTGCCCTCGACGACGGCAGAAACGGAATCGGCAACAACAGAAACAGAATCGACGACGGCAGATTCCGGAATCAAAACCTACGCTACAGTGCCTCGCCCGCCGTCATCCGTCACCAGTGGCGGACCCAGGAATTCCATATACTGGGGGCACATATTATTCACAATCTTAAAAAATATTTCTCTGTATGTATACTACTAAATTATCGCTCAATAATTGAATATTGATCACTTATTCTATTCCGCAACTGATTTTTGACAATATTTATGACTGAAAATACTCTTTCAACTGTTACGGTGGCAACCGTAAAATTAATGCCAAAGTCAAGAGAAAGTAAACTAAAGAATATAGTAAATGTGATTTTCATAATATTTGGATTGGGAGGAAAATACAAAGAGATAGGCCAAAAATGGAGAAATAAAGGAAAGAGGTAGAACAAAAATGAAAAAAAATAAAGGAAAGAGGTATAACAAAATGGAGAAATAAAGGAAAGAGGTATAACAAAAAAAAAATTGAGAAATAAAGGAAAAAGATAGAATAAAAATAAAAAGAAACAAAAAAAATAGGGGATGGGAAGACTGGGAATCGAACACAGGTCTCCTGATACATTGAAAAGCGCGCATAGCCACTCCACCAAGTTAACGTTATGTACAATTGTAGGAAACTTTTATATATTTATATCAAATTTTAATTTTTTACTTTTTTTTTTAAAAAAAGGCGTGGGGGCACGTGACCCCACGTGCCCCAACGTGGGTCCGCCCCTGTCCGTCACTGACTGCCGTCGCCCGTGGATGGGATTCCGACTCCTCTCTCGCTTTGCTTCGAGCTCAACTTAGTTTGCTTCCACTCCCTGGCGAGTTTTCCGGTAGGTTTTTGGAATTTTAAATGGTGTGTGTATATATATAGGCGTATGTATGTGTATATGGCTGGATTTAAATTTGTGGGTTTTAATTTATATTTTTTGACTGGATTTGATTTGTGGGTTTGATCTTGAGATTTGATTTGTAACTCTTCTGAGGATTGATTTTGTATTTGTGGGTTTGAGGTTGTCAATTGAAACAGTGGTTCTGAGTTTGTAATCGAAAATTGATGGGTTTGTGTTTGCTGCTGTTGCGATTTCAAGGAGAGAAAGAGAGAGGAGAGAGATTAATTTTGTACAAATGGCGTTGGTTTTGCTTAGGCTCCTGGGTACCCATATGTTGAATGGCTCTCTTAAGGAGAAAAATTGTACTTTTCCTTGCTTAAATGGCTAAAAATTTGATGTGGCAGCTGGAGATGCTCTAATATCGCATGGATAATTTTTACAAGACCCGAGGTGGGCCAACAAAAAAATCTGTGTATCATTTGTTCTTTAACTATCTGTGCTGCTAGCACATCCGTAAGATCTTGGGATCTTATTAGTGACGGTAGTTTATAGTTTTCTAGGTTTAGTCAAGGTGCACGTAAACTGACCCAGACATTAGTAGTATTAAAAAAGTTCTCTTTGTCAAGTTATTATTGTAAAGGAAATTGATTTTTATACTCTCTTTTTTATAATTCATACTTTTCTTTTTGTCTTTATTCATTTGAGTTTATTATCTTGTTCTTTATTCAATATATCTTTTCACATATTAAAGGATAATATTATAAATTTATGTGAATAAAAACAAAAAAAAAGTGTAAATAATAAAGAAAGTGTAGAAATCAATTATTGCAAATTTGAGGACCTAAACATCGTAGCAGGGTTATTATTGCTATAATCTCACTTATTTTTCATCTCTCTCGTTCCTTTTTGAAGCTCCAAACAAAGCCTAAAAGATGGAGTAACATTTGACCGGCCATAAAGATATTTGGAGAGAGAGAGAAAGTGAGTATGTGCTTGTGTGGAAAGAGAAAGGAAAGGAGGGGACCAACTTTTATGAGTTTTGTCTGTATTCCGGAAGAGGTGCGAATGTTGGGAGCCTAGGAAGCAATACCCAAACCCCAACTTTGGCTGAAAATGGCGGCACCGTAAAATCCCCAATCCAAATAAAATAAACCCTTCTGTAGTAGACTTAAACAATCATCTGGGCTTTGTGTGTTCTACTACTTGTTTGTTTTTCGAAACATCTGATTTCCTTGTGAATAGTTGAAACTTGAAAGCAGTGATTAAGTACTTGCTTGCTTGCTGTTGTTGTGAAGATGGGGAACGGAAATAGGAGTGTTGTCGTAGATGGTACCGAGAAAGCTAAAGCATCAGCAAAACAGTGCGATGTTGGGTTGGGTTTAAGGACGCAAAGCACCGAACCGTTCCCTAGTACCGGTATCAGGATGATGATGCCTCATTATTCTCAGAGTATGGGGGTTGTTGGTGCTGGTGTTGATGGTGGTGGTGGTGGTGGTGGTGGTGGCCCCATTTATTGCACCCTAAGCAACCAGGTTCCATGCTTTACCGATTCATACGATGTTTTCGGTTCTTCTAGTTCTTCTTTCAAATCCTCAGGTCAAGCCCTCTCTCTCTCTCTCTCTCCAAATGTAAAATACTTTTATTTTTATCTACTGTTTGTTCATTTCAAGATTAGAGGATAGAGATTGAAGTATTGAGAGTTTGTTTTTTGAAGGATTAGTGGACTATTTGGTTGCAGGAGGGGACATGGCAGCAGCTGCTGCAAAAGTTACTTTTACAGAGACTCAGTGGCAAGAGCTTGTGAGGCAGACCACCATCTACAAGTACATGATGGCTTCTTTACCTGTTCCTCCACAGCTCCTCATTCCCACTCCCAAATCCCCATCGCCACTTACTTCTGCTCCCCAATGTACTATTTAGTAATTAGCTCTTCATTTCCTTTTTTTTTTCTTTTTTATTCACACTCAATCAATTACTCTTACCTTGTTTCAGTTTTCTATTTTGCCTCTTGCTTTTTTACCCATTGGTGTGTGCTTCTTCTTTAACTTCACCTATCTCTCTCACCCATCTTCTCTTTGGTCCAAAGGAAATTTTCCTGTCTCACCCCTCAAAGGGTTTGTTACCAGCTCTAACAAATTTCCAACTTTTTCCCAAAACCCCATAAATTTAAACCATTTTTACTTTAATGGGTTTCTGTTCTGAGCAACACAACTTTTAACATTCAAAACTCTGGACACAACTGCGTCGAGAATTGTTCGATACACATGAATCGAACTGCTTCTGAAACAGTTGTGTCCGGATTTGTGTTTGTAGACTTTTTTGTTCTGATGTTTGTCTTGAATTTATTTTTATTTTTATTTTTGCTTTAGTGGTGAGAAAAGTGTGATATGATGTTACAGTAATGTCTTTGCAGTGTCTGGTTTCTCGAGAAACTCGGATCCAGAGCCATGGAGGTGTCGAAGGACAGATGGGAAGAAGTGGCGGTGCACGAGAGACGTGGCTCCAAACCAGAAGTACTGCGAGCGGCACTGCCACAAAACCAAACCCCGTTCAAGAAAGCCTGTGGAATTACCTTCCCAATCCCACAACAATACCCACTCCCACACCACCACCACCACCACCACCAATAACACCTCCAAAACCAACATCACAGACAATAACAACTTGAACACCCACTCCCTTGCTAACACCGCTGCCCAGAAGCCCACCTTCCACATTCCAACCATGGTGTCTGGCCCAACATATGCCCAGCCCAGGTATGTTTAGGGACACGCGCGAGTTTTTCTATATTGAATCATACAGTATTATTGTACCCAAGCTGTAAATACTAGGGCTGCTCAAAAAATCCGGTGAACCGTGAAACCGGTCCGGACCGAACCGATCCGTACCTTTTGGATTTTGTCCGTGGATTAATGGTCCGGACACGGATTGAAAAATTAGAAAACCGTGACTCGCGGTTCGGTCCACGGATTTTCATTACAAAACCGTGGATTAACCGAACCGAACCGTGAGATATTTATTTTATATAAATAATATATATAAATATATATGTGTATTTATATAATAAATTATTAGTAATGTTAACACTTTTTTCTACCAATTTTAGTATTTTATCTTAATAATCGGATATAATGTAGATGTACATAAAATATAAGGAGTAAATTATAGTGTTTTCATATAAATAACGGGTAACTCTAGTTGAGTTTCACTAGTTCGTTTCTTTTTCATTTTTTTAATGTTATGTACTATAATGATACAATTCTACTAGTGTTTAGATTCTTTTGAATTTGATTTTTAAAATAGGTTTTTGGTAGTTTATGTAACAAGTATTTTCTGGTGGTGTTAAACTTAATTTTGAATGTAACATTCTTCTCTTTTAGTGTGGGATATATGCTTAAACTTTATTTTTGTTAAAATCCGTGGACAAAACCGTAACCGATCCGCGAGTCACGGATCGGATTTTATTTTGTAAAAACCGAACCGTAGGACTTTTGGTCCGGACACGGATTTCATTTTATAAAAACCGTGACTAGTGGTTCGGTCCTCGGATTCCTAAAAATCCGAACCGAACCGGACCGCGAGCAGCCCTAGTAAATACTCTTATCTGATAGTCCTTTACTCCTTATCTGATGTTATTTACTCTTTCCTTGTTCTTATCTTAAACGTGATGTGCATTTACTGCTGGTCCCATACAAGCCAACAAATTTGTTGTCACATTTGGTAAATGGAGGTGCTGCTTGTTATTGAATGAGTGCTACTAGAAAATGGGAAAAAATTTCAGTGCCGGATGGGTACCACGTGGTGTCCGCTCGGCGCATCCGAGCCGTCCATTGCGTTTTTGGACGGCTTGGTTTTGGAGAGAGAAAGTGTTGGGGTGAGAGGAGAGAGAGTTTCAATCCGAACCATCCAAAAGTGTATTGGACGGCCCGAATGTGCCGAGCGGGTACTCACCCGGCGCCGAAAACTTTCTCCTAGAAAATGACATGACACAGGGACCACATTGGTTTGTTTAATGGTTCATGGGTGTAGTGTTTTTTTCCTTTTAAGTGTGTGTGTGTATGATTTTGATTTATGGCATTTGTGATCCATGAAGGTGCACAGAGTGGCTCATGAAAGGGGACTCCGTACCCGGGTCCACTTTGGACCAGCAATGGCAGCAGCAGTTGATACAATCATCCTCAAGAGAAGGGTTGAAGAGGTACAACGAGGAGAATTACAGGAATTGGTCTGTTTTTCAACAACATTACGATGAACAACAACCAATTAACACAAACTTGAACTCGTATTTTGACTTGGATGATGGCCAAAGATCGAAAAATCATCAGCAGCGCAAAATGGCCTGTCTACAAGGAGGTTTTAATACTGACCAAACTCAGACGACTAGGCGTTTCATCGATGCGTGGTCATCAGAAGAGAGGGAGGCAATGGATGGAATAAGCAGCAAGTACTCTGTTTCTTCCAAGGGGAAGCTGCCGTTGTCATCCGGCCTCAGTCTCTCGATGTCCCGTGACGATGGAATTGATGAAGAAAGTCGAAATGCTCATTTGGGTCTTGGGATGATGGATCCAGAAAGCGAAAGGGGTGGTGGGTGTTTCAAATCGCAATGGCTTGATCCTGTTTCGTGGATGGGTTCACCACCAGGGGGACCATTGGGCGAGGCCTTGTGTCTCGGCATTGCAAGTACTACTCCAAAGGAGGCATATAACGTACCTTCCCCTCACTGCTATAGCAACAGCTCCACCACCAGCAGTTGCAGCAAAAGCTCGTGTGAAGATGCCGGCCATGGGCTGCTGCATTTTCACTAATGACAAGCACTATAGTTGAGCTCAGGAGCTGAGCAGTTTTTTCTTTCTTGCTTCAATTCCACAAACAAATGTTCCCTTAGATTTCTGGTTTATTTGGTTCATTTGCTACCTGAAGAGATGCTGTGGATATTGGTTTTCATTATTTAGCTACCTGGTTGTGCATATATGACATGAGACTGTCTGCATGGTAGGGGGACATGGAAGAATAAGATCCTTTATGTTGTGTTTGGAACTTAGGGAAAATGGGAGAAAAGAAAATGGAAGAAAAATGTGAGGAAAATAGAAGGAAAAGTTAACTATTCTCAAAACTTGAATTCGGTTGTGTTTGGTTGGCATTTTAGTTTGGTTTAGTTTTGGTAGTGGGTGGAGAGAGAAATATGGTAATGATTAGAGAGAGGGATAATGATTGGAGAGAGATAGAGAAATAAATGAAATTAATAATTGGAGTTATAGGGTAATGATTGGAGAAAGATATAGGGTAATGATTGGAAACAAAACTAAAATTAAACTAGAAACCGAACAAAGTCTAGTTGTTTATTTTCTTCTTTTTGTCTCTCCGAACCAAACAATGGAGTGGAAAATTTGTTTTATTTTCATTTCTTTAGGTTCCAAACAAAGCATAAAATTGTGTAGCTCTCACATAATCTTGCAAGTGGTTTAAGTGGGAAGCTTTCAAATGAATTGTTTCTTAGAGACTATTGGAGTCAGGAAATAATTAATTTCCGTTTGAAAAAAAAAAAAAGAATGAGGAAAAATTTTGATTCTTGTTGGAGTAGTTATGAAATTGGCTAGTGGAGTATTAAATTCGTCACTGTGCTGTGAAATAGACCGTGGCCATCTACGACACTGACCGCGGATCAAAAAAAAAATCTACGACACTGACCGGTCATCAACATGGGAATGGCCATCTATTAAATTGGCTAGTAGTTACTCGGGAAGTGTAATTTTTTCTTTTTCAAAAGAAAAAATTGGTGTACATAACTACATTGGGAGTGGTGAAGAACAAAATGCGCCACCCAAGTAAGGGTGTATACTGTACACTTTAAGTCATGTCTAATTAGGTCCTATTCCGTTAAGGTTTTTGTTTTGAGTATATATAAATATACTTATTTTCTATTTTATTAGATAAGTCATTTTCTTACAATACATTATTTTCAATGAACTTGAAAAGAAAAATATATTTTCTTGCCCTTAATTTCACTTCACTTCACTAAACTTTTCTGGAGAATAAGTGTTCCACTTTTTTGGAAAACTTTCTTTTTTAAAAAGAAGGTAATTTCAAGCTCAAAAGTCATGTGTTTACGTAAATAATTTTTCTACCAATATGAATCTTGTTTGATAGATCTCATTGAAATCTTTTAAACGGTGCAAAAAAAATTAAAAAATTATTTTTCATTTTCGTTATATTTGATTTTGAAATTACCTTCTTTTTGAAAAAGAAGGTTTTGGGAGAAAGCGGAACGGGGTCTAATTCTTCATACTACAGTATTTGATACTAGAAGAAAAGAGTTCATATTACAGAAAGTTTTTTGGGAAAAAAACCGAAACGGTCCATGTAGTTAAGTGTTTGTGTCAATTTGGTCCCTGCAGTTTTAATTGGCTCGATTTACACTATGTACTTTCCATTTTGTTCCAACTTGGTCCAATACTAACTACCGTTAACCTTTTTAACGCCAAACGCGAATGGGTCCCTTTTTTGGGGTTAAAATAGTAATTCTCCCATTCCTTTCTTGCCCTAATATACATCTGAACCAAAATACAGCTCATTCTTTCATTCCTAATGTTAATCACTGGTATTAAGTTTGGATTTTGGTAATGAGCAAAATTTGGTTATAATTTTCTACAAAAAAAAGTTGCCCTCCAATTCAGCATTTTCATGATTAGCCATGAGGCAACATAACCACGGGTATAAATACTAAGATGCCTTATTTTTTTGCATGCTCGTTCTTTTGAACTTAACTTAAATTTGAAAATTTTGTTCTTATTTGAATTTTTTCGCATTTTTTAGTTTTGCGTCAAACTTTTGTGGGTTATTGATTCGCCTCGACAAGAGGAATCGGAAAAGTAATTTTTTTTTTTAACTTTTACCCAAGTATTTTGAGAAATAACAATTTTTTAGCAAAAAAAATAACATTTTGACGTTAAAAAATGGTTATTTCTCAAAATACTTGGGTAAAAAGTAAAAAAAAAAATTCATTTTTCTGATTCCTCTCATCGAGACGAATCAATAACCAATAAGTTTGGTACAAAACTAACAAATGTGAAAAAAATTCAAATAAAGACAAAATTTCTAGATTTAAGTTTAGTTCAAAAGAACGCACTACTACAAAAACCTTAAAAGATGACACTCAAAAAATTGAAACAATGACAGTTTTACAAAAACTGTCATCGAAAATATGATGGTAGACTTTTGATGACAGTCCATCTTACAAACTGTCATCTTTGCGATATTGATGACGGTTTAGAATAAAAGTGACATTATTATCTTTTTCTTTAATGTCAGTTTTTGCTTAAAACTGACTTTAAAACATGGTGCTTCCGGAAGCCCATATGGGAAACCTTTTAATGACAGTTTTCCTTAAAAGCGACATTGAAACTAAGCCCTTTTAATGACAGTTTTAATTAGAACTGACATTGCAGTTGATCATAAAAGATGACAGTCAAAAAGCGTCATAAAAACATATAAGATGATAGTTTAAAACTGTCATCTTATACTTTCAATGTCTACGATGACAGTTTCATCCAAAACTGACATTAAAAGTGCTCATCTTAAAAATTTTGCAAATATAGTATACATATTTTTGTTTGTCTTTTGTTAACAATAAGCGTGCCAGCTCAGTTGGTAACATGTGCGCGAGGAACTTAAGTTCTTGAGTTCAAGTCCTGGGGCAAGCAAATATTTGCTGGCCACACAAGTGCTAAGTAGGCTACACACAAGTGCCACTGGGCGGCCATGCGAGAGGCACGTGGGTGGCCACACATTCGAAATAGAATTGGTTTTTTTTTTTCTTGAATGGAGAACAAATAAGATGACAGTTTAAATCCGCCATCTTTGCGATTAAAGATGACGGATTAAAACTATCATCTTTTATCACAAAGATAACAGGTTTAAACTGTCATCTTATATGTTTAATGACAGTTTTTTATTGTCATAACAAATCTAGACTTTTAATGACAGCTCTATAGATGACAGTTTCAAAACTGTCATCTTTCATATTTAATGACACTTTTAAACTGTCATCTTTTACGATTATTGTAGTAGTGACGCAACCTCAAATGCATATAGAACCATGTCTAAAAGTCACAACATGATATAAATCCAAAAGTCACAATATGATAAAGAAATCATATCCAAAAATCAGAATATTACATAAACTCAGTTCTAAATTTAGCAAGTCATAACTCAATACATAGACATAACAAGCCACTCAACTAGGTTATATTCAACCTAACTTAACAGCACAAGTGGTTACAAAGAATAGTGTGCACTGTCATTCCATTCATTTTCCTACACTTGGCCTATGCAATGATTCATAACTAAGGATGTTGAAGTTTGAGTAGTTCCACAGGGAAAAATGGGAGAATTACAGTTTTAACCTCAAAAAAGAGGCCAATTCGCGTTTGGTGTTAAAAAGGCTAACAGTAGTTAGTAATTGGACCAAATTGGAACAAAAGAAAAAGTACAGAGTGTAAATCGAGCCAATTAAAACTGCAGGGACCAAATTGACACAAACACTTAACTACATGGACCGTTTCGATTTCTTTCCGAAGTTTTTTTCTTTTCCCTTGACCCATTGGCTAACATTGGAAACTCCAACTCCAGGCTAACCCAAATCAAAAACTCCTCATCTTCCAAAAGAGAGAGACAGAGTACTTATTTACGGAGCCGGATTTTAATACTGTAAAACTTTTTCGGGGAAAAGTTTAACTCTTTCTCAAAAAAGTTTCATTAATATTCGATCTGTCCAAAACACTTTTGGACGACTGAGATTGGGTGCTGTAAATAACTCTTTGTGGAACAGTCTTCTCCTTCCTCAGTCTATTAACCCAACCCAAAAACGTAAACACTTTCTACACGAGGTTCTTAAAAAATAAGTATTTTGTATTTGTAATTTTTAATCTTAAAAATAATAGATTTACGTGCTGAAATAATTTTTTTGTATATATGAATTTTTGTTGATAGATCTCATCGAGATCTTTTGATCGATGCAAAAACATTAAAATATTATTTTCATAACTACATTAATTTTAATTTTGAAAATTACAATTAAGTAGTTATTTTTTAAAAACCTTTTTATAGCGAAACAGGGCAAACATAACATGCTCCTACCACTTCTAGTGAAGTTGGTAACTCATCTTTCTCCCTTCGGTGGTGACCAAGATTTGAGTTCCATGAGGGGCGGGGGCCCGGGGCTTTGGGAGCTACGGCTATAGATAGCCTCTGAACCTCCTGTGCTAACTCTAACACTCCCATAACCCTCGCCAATGTATACTATAATATTGAAAAAAAAAAAAAAAAAAAACATGTTCCTCACGTGACTTTGAAGTAGATAAGGATCTCCATCTCCCCGCGGAGTGCTTGGCAGCGGTGCTTCGTCTAGTCCTTTCCCTGTCACCCGCTAATTTGTCTCCTCATTGATTTACCTTTACGTTTCGCAGATTCCAAAATCCTACGAGCCAGCCACCCGCCCATCTTTAAATTCGTACTCATCTTCCATTTCATAACCCTAAAACCACCCGCCCCGTTCATCTCCGGCGTCAACCTCTGCTCGATCGGCTCTCTCTTTGATTCCAACTCCGACTAAAGGTAACTAACCTGAATCATCTCTCTCTTCACGTTGATTTCTGCTAATTACGCTTATCTATGTACTTTCTGGTTATGCATGTCTTCTTCGTGAAGTACTCTAGCAATAAAATATTTCATTCTTGATACTAGTTTTTAAAATCTGTGGACAGAGCCCCTTAAATCTCAGGTCTGGCCTGCCCTCTTTTTTCTTTTTGTAAACATGGGTAGTGGTACTTTTCCTTTGAAACTTCTTATCTGGTTCCTTACTCATACGAAGAAAACATGAAACAAAGTTTGAAAGGCCTTTTGACTTGACTTTAGCTCGACCAATTATTCTACATGAGTTCATTTTCACAACATAATGTCTTGCCTAGTCACTCCTTGAAGTATGTATCTTGTTTTCTCATTAGTGTTCATCGTGGTATGCGAACTATACGAAATTTAAGGAAAGAATTATTGCGTTAGATATTGGGAAAAGCCTCCATAGGTTCGGACCACATATTCAAGCGATTACTAGATGTTGCAATTTGTGTCATCTTCTATATTAACAGTTTCTAATTGTCATTAGTCACTTGTTTCACCAAGTTCTTGCACAAGCACATGGGTTTGAGCCATAATGTTACTTTTCTTGTCCATTTTGATGCAGTTTCACGGCTATAAATTTTGGAGATTTGGTGACGAGGTCGTTGGCCCATGATGGACTCTCGAAAGATATGTACTGTTCGAAGTTCGTACTAGACATCAAGTCACCTTCAGTTTGATGAGTAAAAGGATTTTATCAACGGATGAATTTCTCTGCGCTTCCCACCATTTCTCCTTTTCTTTACTTGTTGTTTCAAGTTTTCAACACGGTTGTTGTCATGCTCTCCGTAGTTTCACCCTTGCTGTCTCTTCATTGGGGTCAACTATAGATAGTGATGGTGGAATCAACACACCAAAAAGGAAATGTGGCAACATGTTTGCTGTGAGGATAGTTTAGTTATTTGATTAAATCCTAAGCACGTTGACCAACTGATCTTGAAGGATCAAACTTTTCAATCAAAACAATGGAGGTTGTCTTAGTTTCTTGTGGTTTAAAGTCGAGTTTCGTGAAGATACTGTGATTTTTGAAATTAGTGGAGAGGAATGACAATAGACAAGGAGGAGGAGAATGGTGGAAAGAGTGGAGAAGTGCTTCCGAATGGTGGTGGTTACTTATGATTGCCAACAATAGCTTATTGCATTCATGTCATTACGGTCTCGGAGGACACTCTTTCCTTTCGGCTAGATGTAAATGGATGTTAAGAAGCTTGAGGTATTCATGTTGTGTGGATTAACCTTTATTTGCTTTCATTTATGTGTATTTATGCAGATCTGGCTTCACATTTCTTCCTACTTCGTTTATTGTTATCTAGTTTAGCACTGACTTTAAATGATCTACTTTTTAGTCTTTTGGGTAGTGAAATCTTGGGGTTTACTCATCATTTGTTTAGCATTTTCCTAAACAATTATTTGATCTGGTTATGCATGTGTTCTTGAAAGCTGCAACTTTCTACTTTCCCTCGTTAGCCTAAAAGAATGTTAGATCTGGTTATGCGTATGCTCTTTTTGCAAATTCAAAGGAATGTATTATATGTTGTGATTTATCTGTTTAAAGTCTTTGTATTTAGATATTTATGGTATGAGGATCATGTTTGCTCACTGCCCGTCTAGTCATTAGGTAGCTTTGCAGAAGTACTTTATCGCCACCTATTTTTTGGATCCTAACTTGGACTTGGGATCGGTGTAGGTAAACAAAAATTTGAAGATTTTTGTTAAAATGATTTTTAGCTCCACCAATTACTTTGACATAACTTCATTTTGTTACTACGTTGTGTTGGGCTCCCAAAGATTTATTCTCTTTCATAGTCAATTCTAGTATGTTTTCATGTTTTTCTTATTATTGTTTCTCCCTGTTTGTGCATTTGAGGTGATTGGCAAAAGCCTCAATAGATTCAAACTGAATATTCAAGCAACAGTAGTTGTTTTCTTGGCTGCAACAGGCTTACAAACATTGCCGGATTAGACGAAAGCACATGACTTGGAAAACAACCTGGAAAATCCATTTTATTTCCTCGTTTGGTCAATAGATCCAGGTCTCACTTGCTAGTTGCTAGCACTAAAGGAAATAAATACAACAAAGAGATTTATAACTGCCATTGTCTCATACTCAATTATTCATACCTCTACCATTTTCTATTTTGCTGCTTATCTGAACCACCTCCTTAGATCGGTTGTTGAACATGGAGAAATTTCTCCACCTACGCTTTCGGTGTAGCAAGACGACAGATTGGACCCATGTTCGACCCCCAAAAATCCTGCTTGAACACTCTTGAAGCTTGGACTTCTTAAGTTCTGGCCGAAACCACTGCCACCAATCCCAACATTGCTGTATGGCTCAGGAACAAGGTATGATAACCTTTTCTTCACGGACCCACTTCGTTCCCTCTCCGGTGTTGAGGGCCTCTGCCTCGTCGCGCTTTGTGACCGAAATCGAGCTTTTGCAGACTCAGTAGCAGCCATGTAGTTGGGCATTGCATAATTCCAAGCACCTAATTCACTTCCATGGCGAGATACTAAGCATGGCGTATTAGCCGTTGAGTAGCTTCTTTCTTCCTTGGGGCATCGGGGGCTTGCTGAACGCACGTGAAGTGGTCTCACTTTGGAGGGAGATGGAGTCAAGGGAGGCTGAGGGTAGGATGCTCTGTGGCGAGGAGAAGCAACAGAGCGTGCACCTGATTGCCTCTGATTCTGATGTTGAGATTGTGATGTGCTGATACGATGAGTGGAATAACAGTAAGGTCTGGATGTGTCCATTTCAAGAGTTTTTGTGGTTTCTCTCATATCTGTGGAAGATCTGTCGGTCTCCCATTGCTTGGTTGCCATCCACCGGTCTAGCCAGTTTGTTCTTTCGTCTAGCTCCTTTTCATCTCCGGTGGAAGTGTTCCTACCTGAATCCCATATCTTCAATTTGGGTGGGTGTCAACACATGAAAGATATATGAGATCAAAACTCCAAACGAAGAAGAAATGAGTGAGACAGGGCAGAGAGAGAGACCTGCTGAGAAAATGCACGTGCCAGGGTTTTTTCATGGTTCAAAGCGGCCGCCTCCTTTCGTGTCTGCAAAATAGCATCGAGTTCTTCGAGCGTGCGTGGACAGTTGTCCCAATTGTCTGCATTGTAACTACCAGATCTGGAATGCTATACAAAATGGGAATCAAGCAATGACTTATTAGACGAAATGTATGGATATTGAGGAGATAGTGCTTCAGCCATCAAGTAGTACTCCAATTTGTAAAAGAAACTTACGATTGATTTCCTCTCACGAACGTCTTGCATATATTTAGATTCCCACAAATTATTGCTTTCTGCAAACATTGATTTTCTGGTCGCTTCGAGGGAGGGCCTCGCACGGTGGTCACGCACCCGAGCCTGAACTTGAAACAGGGCTTGCATGCATTTCAAAGTCATCTTTGTTTGCCTCCTAACATTCTGTCCTCTCACTAAAGCTTGGAGCTTCACTATCCCCTGAAGCGCTCGAAGAGCTCTCCTTGCCTTCAACCAACAAATGAACTTTTTAGATGCCGATAATGATGTATCAAACATCAATAATTCTTCTCCTGCTTCAAAGATGGACTTTTTTCCTGTCTTGTGGTGTTACCATATAAATCCAATAACTTCTGTTTTTGTTTTTGACATGAAGTTCTACAGATTGATTAGTATGTTACATTACAACAGAAGTGTCGACATTGCTTTATCAGCTTGAACAAGACCTCACTCTTTTGGGTCCAACCCACGGATAGTGATGCCGCTGGACTACAAGGCTATTGGCATTTACTAGTAAGTGATTTTCATTGCTTTTTCAAATGGAAATGCCTCATTCATCTATCTAAACAAACATAATCTAGCAAACCGCCACTACATATGCTTTGCATGTTGTTATGAAGCTCATTATACCTCTTTATCCAGTTTTTGTAGAACTTCATGTCTTCGGATTTATAATTTTTTGAGCCTAAAAATGATTTTGGGCTTCTCAATAACATAGGAACAAGCACCCCAACATATGCAGCAGATAGGAATGGCATGTATTTAAGGTTTTTGTTGCTTACCAAGTAGCCTCTGAAACAAGTCTGGATGATAATGGCAGCATTGTGTTCCCTAAGGGAAGTAGAAGAAGGTGTAGTCAATCGAATGATCTCAACAGCCGCCTGTGCCGTTGCAGCCGCGGCTTCAGCTGCCGCTACCGTGGCTGTTGCCACTGCAATCGCATGCCTTCGGTCCGCAGCCAAACATTGTGCATTCATGAGTGGAGCACTGTTATTTGTTGCTTCACGTTGGTGCCCATGAGTATTACTGGGAGCTCTCCTGAACAACCATCTTCGCTTCTCCCTCTTCTGCATCAATCCAAAACCATAAACACTCCAAAAAGTAAAAAAAGCGTCAAAACTGAGAGATTGGAGTATTGGTAAAGCCTAGTATATTAATTACCTGTTCTTCTTCTTCTTCTTGCTCATTTTCTTCCCTCCTCCTGCTACTCTTTTTGTCCTCGTTCTTGGATGGAGACCTGAAAGCCCTCTTAACAACTGTCAACCAAGAGGTGCCTCCTTTCTTGCCCATGAACTATTGTAGGAAAAAACGTAGCACTTCTTCTCTATAAGAGTTTCGAGAAAAACCAAGAGTAGCAGAGGAGAGAGAGAGAGAGAGAGAGAGAGAGAGAGAGAGAGAGAGAGAGAGATGTATTCTTTGGGTTTGGGTAACGGTAAAGAAGAGAAATGAATGAGTATTAAAAGGGAAGGACATATGTGAGTTAGTAGTATGTTTATCTGTGCAGCATCTAATAGAGTACGAGCTCCAATATATCTGCTACGGGTGCAGGTGTTTTTGTAGTGACATGGGTCAAATAATATATTGGTGTGTCGTCAGAGATGCCATTGAAGTTGCATATGGACATTACAAGATGCCATCATGTATTAGGGAGAGAGAGAGAGAGTGTGAGCTCGAGAAAGAGAGAGTGATGTTAGTAGGGTTTAAGTCTGGTTGGTTGTTGGTTAGCTCCACACACAATCGACCAGATTTGATTCTTGGAATTTGGCCGTAAGAAATTACAGTAATTTTTTGCGAATCTCTTAGTCTTGGTGTGGATGGTTGGCCTTTGACTAGACCGAGAGAGAAGTCGAAAAGCGCGGAAGTTGGCTTGAACACTCGTTATCGTAAAAAAAAAAAAAAAAAACGAGAGAGAGAATAATGTTGCAGAAGAATCCAAAGTCTATTAAAAACAGTGGGGCTTTATGGTGTGAGTGGTGCTTTTACTTACTTTTACTTAAATAACAGCTGACGGGCTCTTATGGCTTCACGTGGTATGTACAGCTGAAGGACATGAGAGAGAGAGAGAGAGAGAGGGGTATCATGCATATGGGTCTGTGGACTGAGAGATTAGGTTTGGGGCTTTTTCCTTTTTGCATATATTTTTTACTCACTGATAGAGAGTGAGATGTTGATGGAAGTATTTGGCGGAGTGCACTCTCTTTCACTGTATCTAGCTCCTCGAAGACTGCCAACCACCAGAGAGAGGAAGAACCATTTTTGGGTAATAGGGACTTGTGTGTGTGTTTCTGTGTGTTGGGGATTCAATTTCCTAGTGGACTGGTCAAAGGCTCAGAGGAAATATGTACTTGTCCTCTGTTTTTCTTTCCATCACTGATTCCTCTAATAAAAAACCCAAGCCACGCACTAGATGGACAAAAAAAGAGAGAGTACAGTAGGCCTCTAGCACTCCCATTATTCTAGTGCAAAATATTGTGAAGGGAAACATAGTTGAATTTCATACTGATTCGTATAGTGTTATCATTATTGAGCTAAACACAAATTTCAATTTCAATTTTGATACTTGTTAGATTTTTTTGGAGGATTCCATCCTAAAACCAACAACTTAAACACTTTTTCTAGTCTGTTTTTTGTGTTTGTCAAAACTCACTGTAATGGGGTTGCAAAAGCATGTGCAGAAAGAGCTCTCGATAAGAGAAAGAATGGGCACTGGAGGGCTTGTCATGCCTCTGCCTTTTAGCTTTTCTTGACCAAAAAAATTTGTCTGTTGACAAATTGAAAATGGAATTAAAGGTCTAGGCCTTTTATTTTTGTGGGTGCTTTAACCAAAGTTCTCCTTGGCAAGGCCCTTAAATCCTGGACATTGGACTGGGCCAGCTATTATGGGGAAAGCTTGGTTTTGATGCACAACGTGAGTTTTGATGCATTATTGTCGTAGAGCTCGATGTTGTCTCGACACCAACTTCATGGGCACCTCCCACCTGTGGAAGTGCGTGGGTCAAATATATAAAGTACTATATATTTGGCGAAACCGAAGTAAGCTAGCGTTACGAAACCAAAGTCCTGAGGTATGAGACCCCTACACGGTCATTGAGTAGAAATAATCTCAGGAGTGGAACTAAAATTAGTAAACTCTACAACCAAGCCGAGAGCTTCCTTAGCCGTTCTGCGCAAAAATTTGATTCGCATAAAACATGTTTACTCGCGCTTAGGATCTTGATGCTAGCTCGTCTCTTTGTTTTTCGTTGTTTATCCTTAGTTCGTTTGGGCTTGGTTGTAGCTCATTTTCTTTGTATTCTGATGGAAATCTGTACAAGTGCCGGATGACTTTTTCGTGAATGCAATTTTTTGCTTTCAATTAAAAAATATAAAATGTGTGAAATGTCTGATGGATATCTCTGTATGAGAAATATGCAATTAGAAATCAAGCTATTTAATGAGTGGACAGCAATACAATTCACTTGAATCAACTGAACATTGGTTATAGCATCAATTTCCACATGTACATTTGAGGATATGAAATCGACAGACAGCTGCAACCCGTACCCGTGTTTGATAGGAGGTTTGGGAGGGGGGGATTGGATTAATATTCCTATGGGGCTCCTAATACCTTGTTTGGTTAGGCTTTTGTGGGAGGAACTAGTTGTCCCATGGGATTGTTAATCCCCCAAAATGGGGGTATTAGCAATACCATTGGGGGGGTGGTGGTGGGTGGGTTACTACGAATCCCAACCTCATGGGAATAAATGATTCATCCTCTCATTAATAATCCCACCTCATTCTCAATTCCAATTTTAATCCCATCTCATTACGAATCCCCCCAAAACGAAATCTGCAATCAAACACGCCCTTAGGGCCCTTAATTCTGCTTCTAGAACCGATGCCATTCCAATATTGCACTGAAAGCCGCTTTGCCCATACCTCCAATAGAACCATGAGCGTGTAATTTAAACCTGTAGGATTAGTGTGGACTTTCCAAACCCAAGAACAATTAGGGATTCCTGAAATCTTTGGCACACAAACAGTAGGCTTGACTTACTAGTAAATAAGCCGTTAGAAGAGTTCCAAACTTTCACATCCGACTGGTCATTGATCCATTGGAGAGTATGGCCATGAAATCTTTGGCACATAAACAGTAGGCTGACTTACTAGTAAGTAAGCCGTTAGAAGAATTCCAAACTTTCACATCCGGTTGGTCATCAGATGATTGTAGAGTATGACCATGAATAGTGGTTTTGATATCCGTGGGGAACTCTATACCGGTGCAAGCCAACTCCCACGTACCCATCGACCACACATCCCTAACGGTCATGGCAGAAGCTTGGATAGTAAGAGATCCTTCAACAAAGTTACGAAGGGGGCAATTCTCAAACCAAAAAGGAGATGTTCCTACCCCCTCTTATGGAAATCGAACACCTTGCTGGTACAAGTCAAGACCTTTTCTAAGGCAACTCGAAACAAAGGAGGGTCTGTGTCTACTGTCTAGCTCATGTGAACTCACCATACTTAACATGCCGATTAATCTTGTCTTGTACAATCTGTTAGTGATGGATTTGGGTAACGCATTAGATTGGGCAATGTAAGAAAGAATTGCCGAGTTAATGGCCTTGATAATAGTACTACCACCCGCCATCGATAAGCACTTAACTTTCCAACCAGCAACATTACTCTGGGCCTTGTCTATGAGGCACTGAAAAGTTTGTTTATTAAGTCTCTGATGGTGAATAGGGTAGCCTAGTAGATAGTAAGGTCCTCCAAAATAGGGAAATTAATAGACGGAGTCTTAAGGTCAGGATCCGTGTTGGCTGAGAAAAGGATTTTGGACTTAGCAAAATTAAACCTTCGGCCTGAAACATCACAAAACTCATCAAGAATCCCAGTGATTGTACGACAATTAGCAATTTGATTATAGAAAAGGCACACCCGTCTTGACGCATATTTGGTTGTTATGTTTGCCCCTTTGTTTTCCCCCCAGTCCAAATTGCTATATATGTATGAGAGTTATAGGGCTGTTCAGAACAACGAACCTATGCAAACTGGACCGGACCAAACTGCTAAGCCATGGCCAGTTATGAGAGGGTTGGTTTTAGGTTTAGGATCGACTACGGAATAACTTAACCCATTTAACCCGACGGGATCGGACTTGGGAATAATCGAACTGGTGCATGTGACTAGGGGGCCATTGGCGCTGGTTTTGTTAGTAGAATAGGCTTTCCTAAAAGAATTGATGGCAATTTGAGCCAGCATTTACTTCATTACTAAATGATCTACATCAATTGAAACCACAATTATTACTGTATAGAAAATGCACCTAACAGCTGCTGCAGCATCAAGATGGAAGCCTTTGCCAGTTAACAATTTAATGAATTACAATTTTCTCTGAGATGAATTTTCTGTAGGAATGAATTGCATTAAATTTGACAAAATCGTAACCGTCAACTTTTTAGATCTTGCCGACAACATTAGTTATGTTCAAGATCATGTCAATAGTGGATGGATAGACATGATTTCAGAATTCCTTTATCTTGGAAAAAAAAAAGTGTTGACACATTGCATCAAAATTCATTTATCTCAAGAAAAATAAATTCCAAAATCATATTTATCGATACACAAGCAACTTGGTTTTGATATGATTAATATTCCTTGCGAGAGCTAAAAAGCAAATAGTTCTAGTCATCGTTAAAAACCCAGGAAAGACCCCAAAAAGCCCCAACATGATGGTGCAGTTCCTTTACAAATGAGTCGAGTCGAGCCATGTTTTGTAGTGTTCGAGCTTGGCTCGTTAAGTTAACAAGCCTCAAATTCGAGCTCGGTTCGTCTGTAAACAAGCCAAGTCCTGTTCATTTACTAAACAAGCCCACATAAACGAGCCATGCCTATACGAACAATCTAAGTTTTTTCGAGCCGAGCCGAGCTTTGGAATATTGAGCTCGGCTTGTTTACTCTACAATGCCTAAAACTTGAGCTCGAGTTCGGCTCGGTTGTTTAACGAGTCTAGCCAAGCCTTAACATGCCGATCCTCGAGCAACTCGCGAGCAGCTCAGTTCGTTTGCCGCCCTAGTTCCTTGGGAACCCCAGGAAAGCTATGTCGTTTTCAAAATCACATCAATGTGTTCATTGGGAATGTAATTCCTTTCTCATGCTTCGAAAGCGAGCATTACATTTCAAATTAACCGTTATGTTTTCATCATTATATTGGCGCTCCATTTTGATTCACCCCACTTCTAGATGTTAATGTCTTGCCATCCCACTTTACCTAACAGGATTATTTGCTTTGGTGAGGAGTCTTTTTGGTAACCCCACCATATAGGAAAGTTGTATAAGTAGCTGGGGTCCTGGGGAGAGGACAAATCGTAGAGATCAGTTTTACCATATGTTAAATGCATATTGGGGAGCCCCAAGAGTTAGTCCGGTTAGTTGGTAGGTTTGCTTCCTACATAATTGATCAGGGTTCGATTCTTTAAATTATGCCGCAAGAAAGTAATTTTTTGTGAATTCTTTAATCACAACGTGGATGACCTGTCTTTCCCTGACTGCCAAGAAAAAAGGAGGATACTTGGGAACCATAAACCACTGTGTCATGGTTAGGATGGATTGGGTTCGGATCCAACCCCGACACCCATGGTGGCTTGACCCATTTGTGTGAAGCATGAGAACCATATATGGTGTCAGTTCATTGGGTTATATACCTCTTGGTTGGTGAATGGTAACCATTGAGTGTTTAATTGTTTGTAGGTACATTGTATGAAATCCAGCCCAATTATTGCGGACGTATTTGTTATTGTATTATATTAAAATGTCAAAAATCTACAACCCCGACGGGGCATCTATGGAAAGAAAGTAAAGTAAAACTTTAAGAGCATATGTAGAGGTGTCAAACGGGCCTTCACAGCGGATCAAAAAAAAAAAAAAAAACGGGCCTTCATGCTAATCATGCTTTGTGCCTTCCTGTGCCAGTCCGTTTACTTTATTGTGCGGTGTTGTGCCGTGTCGTGCCCATGTCAGCATATCTCCAACTGAGTTTCGTTGGGAAGGAAAAAAAACTCCGAAAAGTGTATAATATTTATCAACACAAATAGTGTAAAATGTTACTCCTACAGTATGAAATAAGAAAGTATTTTTTTTTGGCATTAAAATTAGTATTTGGTGTGCCATGCCCTTTCGTGCCTGTGTTGTGTCTGTCTAAGACCGTGTCGTGCCCACTTCCGTGCCGTGTCCGTGTCCGTGCCGTACCATGTCACATTTAAACGTACCAAACCGTGCCAACCCGGCCCGATTGACGCCTCTAACTCAAAAATAAGCAGCTTATTTCACATTTTCAAACTCAAAAATAATGTAAATGAAAAATAATTTTTCAATTTTTTTTGCACCGTATTAAAGATCTCAATGAGATCTATCAAACAAGATCCATAGTGGTAGGAAAATTATTTGCGTAAGCACATAATTTTTGATCTTGAAATTGCCTTCTTAAAAAATAAGTACTTATATTGAGTTGCGGAACGGAGCCTAAGCATATGAAATCGGAAAATGGGACAAAAAAGTCATTGTCAAGGATTTTGGCAGAATCATGAGACTTGAGAGCAAGGGAGAGAGACTCCAAAGCCATAGCTCGAAGCCTCGAACATCATTGATTATGGAGGCACATTTGTCTGTGTGTCTCTCACTCGTAAAGGTGTAGAAAGTCTCCTGGGTTTGGTGATTCAAGCCCTAGGGCACTATCACGTAGGGATGGCAACGGGTCGGGTTTGGATCGGAAGTGCTCCTTCCATATCCGATCCCCAAACTCTATGTCTATGCTCACCTTTACATCCATATCATACCCAATTGGGAATACCAAAAAGTCACCAAACGCATATCCATATGGATAGAGGGTAAAACAGGTATTACCCTATACCCAATTATACATTAAAAAAAGAGCTAGGTACATATACATGGAAGAATTTTATGCTTTGTTTGGATGGGAACTTGAAATTTTTTTTCCAACTCAAAAACCACTCATTACCCCTACTTTCAATTATTACTTTCATTTCTCTCTCCACTCTTTAATCATTTTTCTCATTTCTCTCTCTATCTCTCTCCACTTATTATCCCTATCTCCAATTATTATTATCCTATTTCTCTCTCCACTCGTTATCCCAAAAATAAAACTCAATAATTCTCAAAAACTCATCCAAACACCGCATAAAATTTAAGAGATAAAAAAGATATACGTAAATGCATAGTTTAATTAAATATATCACAACATTAACCTAAAACTTCTTTACATATTAGTACTAAAGCATTAAAAAAAGAAAAGAATACCCAATAATAAACATGATAAAGCATTTTACATAACAAAGTTGGAAAACTAACAAAGATGCAAGTTAGTGCAATAGAGATATAACAAAGTTACATAGATAAGTGGCTAGCAAACAATTAACAAAGAATTACTCTTCTCTGACAAACAAAGAAAAATATAATCGTGCGGGTATATAATGAGGAACGGGTATGATGGGGCGGGTACGTATATTCGGGTATGGGGTAGTAAAATCATACCCTCTCCATAGCAGACACCGGGTATCATGTGATTATCCCCACACCCACTCCTATTGGGTGAAAAATCGGATCATATCCACCTCCAAATGACCAGATCGGGTATATACGTGCAGGGACGGGGCTAGGATTTTTAATATGTGGAGTCTAAAATTTGAACCATGTGTGGTTCACTTTTCTTATTTGATAATTGAAAGAAACGATTAGAAGTCACAAGGGCCTTTGAGTATGTACGCCCTGTGAACCCGTTCTTGGATATTAGGCTCATAATTTGTAATTGGAGGTCGCAACCCTGGATCCTCAGGAAAATTAGTTTCTATACAGTTTTGTTTCGGAGGATAATTGTTACTTGTAGGAGTTGAAGATGAGTCTACAAGTTCCTTTTTTTTTAAATATCGCTTTGTGTGTGTGTGTGTGGAGAGAGTGTTTGGTCCACCTTCTACAAACAACTTCTTCTATGGATCCTCCATGGGCCATGGAGATTTTGGTACTAGAGAACAAAATCGGTGAATGAAACCCTTCAGTAAATGTTTGGGAATTTTTGTGGGGGATATTGTATTTTGGCCCCCTTTTTTTTCCCTAAGTACCAAACCCTTACATGGGTTAGGGCATATTTGGCTTTTATAGTGGGATCAAATAAGTGAAAATGAGGTGAAAACTATACCTATTGCTATTGAATATTGGAAGGCAATGAGGTGTTCTCTCAATCCCTCCGCCCCTGTCTATGTGCGTGGGTATAATTGCCATCCCTACAAGTACCACCATCATAATTACTCGTTTCATCGCTTGAGTAAGACGTTCGCTCGCACATTGTATCTTCTTGTGAGATGTTCTCGTTTGTATCCAGCAGTTAAGGTACGTATATGCTCTTGATCGGATTTAGGGACGAGACATCAACTTTAATGGGGAATTGAATTCGTTTTACTATAAATTTTGTAAGCCAAGAGCCCAATACTGAACCATTCCTAGGGGGAGAAGCCAGACTTAATTCTCTGTGATCTGCTCAATTTAAAAACATCATAATTTTTCTTTTACAGCCTGTGGGGCGATGTTTTATCTCATGGTCGTGGACTCTCTTTTCTGGCTTCAGAAATGATGTAGCAATCAAGTTAGTTTGTGGATTTTGGAATTGAGATGAGCAGTTCCTGTCAAAGCGATGTTTTATCTCATGGTCATGGACTTTCTTTTCTGGCTTTTTTCTTAGAGAGAAACTTATTTACAGAGCCGCTGCGCGCAAAGCGGCTCTTTATGGAACTGAGCGATATAATCTATTACCGTTAATAGATTATTTTTAATCTGGATCGTCTAAAACACTTATAGACAATCGAGATTGAGCTCCGCAAACACTTATTTACAGCTGCTCTGTAAACAAGATTTATTCTCTTTTTCTTAACCTATGGCTCTGCTGCAGGTAGAATTAATTTTGGCTTGCAATAGTCACTGTCCATGTTGTTTATAACCAACTAACATTTGGGCCCTACCAAGCACGAATGTGAGAGTTAAACCTCCATACTATAGAGTGTGAAATAAGCCACTCCATCCATACTATAGAGTGGGATCTGTCGGTAAAATCCATGTCATGAAAGGCTACGGCGCGCCCACCATTTCTAAGCACCGTTTTGTGACATAGTTTCTTGAATCTATCTGGGACACTTGATTTGGTTGCGGTGATAGCGGTAAGAAAGTGAATCCGACCTTTGGGGAAAGGACACAGGCCCCAGCAGTAGAAAGTGGACTAGGCTTAGCTATCATGAATTTGACAAAGAGAACGATGTTCAGCTTAATTAATTGCTGCTTTCCCCCTCCTTTATTAGTCTGGATATCCTTCTCTTTGTGGCTACCCCCTTTTTTGTCTATGCATGCATCTTTCGTATCAAGCATTTGCTATGTTTTACGGGAACATATTTCAGAAATCGGTGGTAATAATTTGGTGACCACATCTTAGGCACCCGTCTACAAACCCATCTAATCGCATTGTCAACTCAATAGTAACCCACCTAATCGCATTGTCAACTCAATAGTTTGCCAAGATGCTCTGTAAATTAACTCATAAAGATGCTTTCAAGATGAAAGTGTCATGTGCTGTCTTATCTATATTTATACTTCCTCTGTTCCAAAGTGTCATCAATAGTTGTATCAGTTAAAAAAATCGTAGATACAATGAAAACATATTAACACTAGCTCATTGATGAATAAAAAGCCTAGCACCTGCATATGCCAGAGACTAAGTGTGTGTATGTACATAGATATTCGATCATTCTTCATTTTCATCCATCATAAAGAATATACGTGGTTCTTCAACTGGGTACATTCATGGGAGGATAGAAATTTCACTATATATTGTGTTGTAGATACAATTACTACGATGGAGGAGTAGACACTTGAGTCACTCTACTCAACTCACCTTTCTTGCTCTCTTCTACACCCCTCAATTCTCTCTGACCACAGGAGCAATTTGGCTTCTACGGAAACTTGACAAGGCACCCAATCCAATACCCACTTCAATGCCTGCTCTATTGCTGCTGACTTTTGCCCAAGTTCTAGAAGACGGACCTCATGGTATACGAGGCAAGCCAAGACAAATGGGGTGGACCCCACCCAACAGAACAAAATTTCATTCTTGCAGCTAGGGGTGTAAAAAAGTTCGGCTATTTTTCCAAACCCAATTGGAAATTCCAGTTTGGACATTTTACAAACCAAACCAAACCAAACCAAATATAAATGGTTCGGTTCAACTCGGTTTGACCGGTTTACTTCGATTTTCTGTTTGTTACTCATGCCGCATTTTATAACAAGAAAAGAACTGGAATTTGGATTACATGTAACTATCAAAAAAGCATTTTTCTACTACTAAAATTTGTCCACTGTCCACAAAACAACTCCATCATAGTCACGCCTCACACGTTGCGTTGATGACAAGTGAGCCCTCCTTTATTTCTTCAGCAAGCATTAAAAAGTACAAATTTTTAACAAATTAAAAAAATAAACAAATTAAAAGATGAAGTATCATAAAATCTAATAAAATAATTTAAGTGGAAACTTAAAATTTATTACCTTCTTCTAACTAGATGAAGAGTTAAAACTAGACAGAAGTTGACTAGTAGTAAATTTTATTACCTTAAGCTAAGTTCTAATCTTTTATTCTTTTACTGTTGTGCATATTTACATAACTATTTATGTATGCGGGGCGGTTTCCGGAGACATCTACGAAAACATCTAAAAAAACACCCCAAATCTCAATCTCATAGTTTCCGATCAAATTTTTATGATCTGAACCGTTCAATATGTGCAGAATGTGATTTTAAGGGTAATCGTAGAAATTAGCAAAAAAATTGACCGGAAAGTGCTTGTTTTGAGCAGTTTTTAATTGAACTGTTCATCAAATCTGAGCTAAAATACCTGAGAAGTTTCGAACTTCAGATGAATCTAAAAGGGAAATCCGGGGAGAAATTTTCAGTTCTAATTCTGAGACAGTGGCCTTTCTGAGGAAGGAAATATTCGAAATCACATTCTTAACTACTCATGTAGTATTTCATGTGAAAATTCGATCTGCTATGATAGGGAGGTAGAGACAAACATTCAACAGTAGTTTTGTATCTCGTGAATTTGTTAAGAATATCAAGTACCATAATTGTGTAAACGAATCTCAATTTATTTCAAAAAGGTGGCGGACTTTGTGCAATCTTTATTGGTACGTTGAGTCTGGTGGAACCCAAACCCACCATATCCTCTCTTAATTTAATTTGATCAATTGCACCGTGACTAGTGGACTAAGTACAGACACGACCCCTTTGGCCTTTCTGTCTTCATATTGGGACCGCCAACTAAAAGCTTTTTTGCAAAATTAATTCTAACCCCACATCGTTTGCCATTATCTTAAACGACAACTAATAAACTAGTCTACCTAATTTTCAAAAGAAAAGAAGAACGCTTATTAATCCGCCATAGAAATTGTAGATCCAATTTTAAAGTTTTAGTTATTTTTGGTAACTACAATTTAGAAATTTAAGTTAATTACTACGTAACTGATCAATCATAATACATCCAAATATTTCGTATCCCCTTACAAGGAGAGGAGTCGGTTTGAGGGGGGGGGGGGGGGGGGGGGGGGGCGGGCGCCGCTTCCCTCCTCCCTCGGGCGTCTCCTCTTTCTTCCCTTTCCCTTCTTTCTTTTTATCCCTATTTTCTTGCTATGTTGTAACTTCTCCAGCCGCTCGTTTCACTCTCTTCCTCGCTCTTCACTGTTTCTCCCGTCGTCGTCTGTCCACCGGGTACTTTCTGGGGGTATTTGGTTTCCTAACGGGTAGGTTCGGCAGCGGCGGTGGGTGGTGGAGCTGCGAGATCCCCCACTAATCTCAGCTCTTGGGCTTGATTGGGCGCGCCTAACGGCTTGGCGGGGATCTCGTGTACTTCTTCTGGTGTGACCCTTTTCTCCAGCGAGTATCTCCATTTAGTGGTTCGTCTCTATTCGTTTGGTGGTAGGGCGCAAGCGTGCATTGCCGCTCTCTGGGTTTTGACGCAGATCGGCTTTGGTGGCTGCTGGTGGCAGGGGCTTGTGTTTTGTGGGTGGGTCGCTGAGGGTTGACTTATTAACTACTGGAAACACCTCCTTAGTTGGTTATTATCCCACAACTTTTTGTTGGGTCTAACAATGTGAGTTGTGGAATAAAATGGCCCTACTTTAATACCATGCATCCAACCCTAAAACTTAAGGGGTTTTTTTTCCTGATAACTCAATTTTTGTATCTTAAGTATTGTTAGAATAGTCAAATTAGTACCTTAGAATAGAACTCCTGGCTCTCTTTATTCTAGCACCTTAATTGCATCTTTGCTACTGTTGGCCAAATTAAAGGCCTCTAGGCTTTTTGATAATTTGGATGTCTATGCCAGTTTATGCGTACCTCTCCAATACCTAAGTTGTTACGTGGAGAGGTCCCAATGTCATATTAAGAGATCTCTCATTTCATAGCTAGCGAAACAATGTGACATTCACCTTGTTTGGATGAGCTTTTAGAAAGTTATTTTTGAGAGTTGAGTGGTAATGAGTGGAGAGAGATAGAGAGAGAAATTTATTGAAAACTGTGCCGAGAGTAAAAGTTACTCTCAAAATGCTCAACCAAGCAAGGTGATTGTATTTCCAATAATTTGAGTTAGAAGTAGCTTTCTAAAAAAGCAATTCAATTCATGTTAAACTTTTCACCTTAATTCAATTGAAAAGAGAAAAGGGAAGAGAAATCTCATAGGAGTTTAACGCATACACGGAAAACAATCTAAGATATCGAATAATTAAAAAGTGGACAGAATAAAATGGAACATGACAGAAAGAGTGTAATAATGCGAAGCACCATAATCTGCTGTTCCACTTTAGCAACATGTTAGATACATCATAGCAGCCACACGGGTTATAATCCTGATTGGTTGGTGGGTTTGCTCCTTACACTAGTGACCAATTAAGGTTTGGTTTTGGGGGCAAACCGCAAGAAAAGAATTTCTTGTGAACGCCCTAGTCCCAGTATGGGACGTGGCCTTTGACCGGACTAGAGAGGGAATTAATCAGGTGCGTGTAAGCTGTCTCGGATACTTCTGACCGTCGAAAATTAAAAATATATATATATATATAGATGACAAAAACATCATTTCTCTATAGATACTTGCAGGTACAAAGAACACAGGAGTATTATAAGAGATAACGAAATATACTAGTGGAGAGTATTAATAGAGAAACAACAGACATGGCTATTAAAGTAGACGTCAAATGGTTGACAAATGCCAATCAACTCATATCTACAACCCTCTTTTTTTGTTTTTTTATAATTTATTTATGGAATAATATCATGCATGATATCTACTCACATAATTAATATTTGACTTTAGCAGATAGCTAGTACTAAATTATCATCGCGATCCCTTCTTTTTTTTTTTCCCGTATTTCTCTGTTATACCGACAAGTGTCCGAGCGGGTCGGACGACGACGACGACGGTGATCGCGTGACGAAGCTCCACAGATCAATCTCGCTGCCGTAAGCTTGTGAGGGCTGCGATCTATTCGAACGCAGGTTCGATACAGCTGGTACATCTTCGTGATCATCGACGGAAAAGCAGAAATCGTCGTCCGGATACAAGTGCTTCGAAGTGTCGTCTTGGCCGTTGAGCTGGGAGGCCACGAGCCGGTCCAGCGCAACCCAGTTGCTGAGCCCGTCTCTCGGGTTTGTGTCGCGACAGCTGCCGCCACTGCCTTGTTCGGGGAAAGCAGTGCTGTTGTCCTGATTGAACGGGGAGTCATGGTTGCTTTCGAGCCTTGGGAGGTGGGCAAACCGGTCTTGAAGCGTGTCGATGGTTGCGTTGAGCGTGGGGAGGTAGAGCATGGTGGTGTCGATGTCGACGTTGGTGTTGATTGTTTGGGAGATTTCCTGCTTGCAGGAACGTCCCATGTAGTGAAGTATCTGGTCGAGTACGCCGTCGGTGGTTGACATGTGGCGGAGCTGGGTTCGTATGTCTGCGGAAGTTGATGAGCATTGGGGACTCTCCAGGGCCTTGTTGTAGTTTTTCTTTTTGAAAACACGGCAGACCACCCAGCCTTCTTCTGTTACCGAGTCTACTCCGGCTAGACTATTGGCCTGGAAAAAAAATATTCACAGTGATTATTCATATCATACGTTCTGGAATTACAAGCCTGCAACATTAGGGAAGTAAATTTTTAAAATGATTTTACACCGCGCGCAACGATTATATATTGATCTCGTATTTTGTGGATTTAAACAAAGCGTTTCGGTATGATGGGTTGGACCTCAAAGTTTATAATGATACACTATCAAAGTTTTCAAATGTATGTGATCGGGAAAAAACAGCTCTAATAGGTCTAATTGCAATGGTAAAAGGGCAAGTAATTTTTTAGACTGGCGACATACGGCGGATTAAGTAATTTTAATTTTCCTTTGTTTTTTTAATCTTTGTAATTTTCGAATAAGGAAATTAATAAAATTCTTTTGCTTATAAAAAAAAAAAGGGCAAGCAAAATAATATCTATATAATAAGATAGGACGGAATGCTATTGACTAGTAGAACCATATGGAGAAAAGATGGGAGAATGCTATTGAGTACGTATAAATCCTTTCGATCGAAGACGGATAAAAAAAAAGAAGTAATGCTATGGTGACTACATTTAAGTACTAAATTTTGGATATCATTTAATGTGTCACAAATGTATTGTTACTCACATGGGATCACCAAAGTATTATTGATTAAAATAAAATTATTTTACTTAGTATTTTAATTTTTGACTGAAAAAATGAAATTAATCTAAAATTTGACCGGAATTGACCATTTTACACTGAAAAAGTGAAATTGATTAAATTTTTGACCTCCCCCCCAACCCCCCCCTTTTGCATCATTCTTATGCAAAACTAACTCAAAAAAGTGAGCTAAAATTAACTCAAAAAAAGTGGCCTTCGATCAACTTAGTTCATTGCTCATAATACACTTAGAAATTACAATATGGTGACCACATTTGTGCATCAACATGGCATGTTGCACAATGAATTTTAAAAAAATAAATAAATTCGATCGGCGAAATTCGCAATGATACAAAATTGAGGGAGATATATAGCTTACGCTTGTGTCATTGGTGGTTTCATCTAGCCTGTATTCATGCATGATCCAGTCCGATTTTTGGCCATGTGGGGCTCTTCCTTTGTAGAACACCAGAGTCTTCCTCATCCCAATTCTCCTGAAGCTGCTGTATATCACCTTATCACGCCCTGTAGCCTTCCAAAAACCCGCTGCCGTCGCCCGGTTCGTGCGAGTCCCCGTCGGATACTTTTTATCCTTGTGGCTGAAAAAGTACCAATCATTTTGCGGGGTGGATCCTATTTTGCATTTCTCTACAGAGACAAATTTAGTCAAAACGAAAAGTAAAAGCACCAATTAGCTAGTCAGACAAAATTAGTCTATTAGGTCGGATATCGAGTTATGTACACATGCAAAAAAAAAAAAAAGAAGAAGAAGAAGAAGAACCGATCGAATATATAGTGGTTAATTAATTTTACCTTGAATATCCCATGGTTCAAGCTTATTAAGATCAACGTCGCGAATTACATCGAGGTCGATCTTCTCACTGGCCACTTTCTTCGTCAAATAGTAGTGCAGAAGCTCCTCTTCTGTAGGATGGAACCGAAAACCCGGAGGGACTCGGGACTGGCCATTTACAGATAGATTCATGTCCTCCGACATTCCTATAGAGATCGTCCGGATACGTATCAATCGTTTGGTAAGCTGTAGCCTATTTAATTACACCAAAATAAAATTAATCATGAATTTAGTACTAGAGTGGACCGAGAGAGAGAGAGAGAGAGAGAGAGAGAGATAGAGAGAGAGAGGGGAGGGGAGGGGTGTGCATAAAACGGGGAATGTGGAGAGAGAGAGAGAGAGAGAGGTGGGGTGTGCATAAAACGGGGAATATGGAGATGATAATTTATAGGGGCCGGGTGGGGTTGGACACTAGCTAGCTAGGTAATGAAGTCCAGAAATGCATGCAGGCATGGGAAAGCTTTTGATATGATCATGGGGCATTGATGTACTTGAGAGAGGGCCATGTGGGTCTGAGGCTCTAATTAGAGAAGAGCCAACTACATGTATCCGACAAACACCAACTCTATGTTCCAGAAAAGTGCTCTCGAAAATGTACTCTAAGCGAAATTCATGACTGATCGAGATTCAATTTAACGTGTAAGGATCTAAACATCCAAGTGAATATGATCTATTGATTTCTTTTTCGGGAATATTTTCGAGTAAATATTTCGAGAATCCTACCATTGCTGATCCGACAAGATATTAAGCGTTTCTGGCGCACCATCACCTGATATGTCAAAACCCTTTATCAACATATGTCACACGGTCTCTACGCATAAGTTATGGGTCCGTAAGTGAATGTGTAGTGGTGAAAGGCTATGTAACACTACGTCGCGGTGTTAAGGTGAAGTTCGATATTAAAGTGCACTCGGTGGAAGATTTCAAGGGCTATATTGATGGAATGAGAAAGGAGAAAGTGTAGCAAGTGAAACTTGCAGTGAGGGTGGGAGCGATCCAATTTTCTGTTGGATGGTCCACTGTTTATTTTCCTGTTTTCCCGCTTCGTTTTCCTCACTCAATAAGCGTGTGTGTGCTTAGTGAGTTCCTCTCTCGATGTACCCTTTTCAAGTCAATAAAATCTTCTTTGCCGAGGGGAAAAAAAAAAAAACACTACGTCGCGGGTGTTACAGGATCAATTAAGAAATCACTAATAGAGAAAGGGTAGCCTGTAAAGTTGGTCCCACAATAGGTAGCTTTTTATATGGCCCCACGAAAGGGCGTTAGAGCTAGGAAAGCACGTATTTACAAGTTTGGCAGGGGACAAGCCTCCATCCAAACTACGACCTCCGACCTTAAAATCTCCTAGAAAAAGCACCTCTGAAACCACCATTATCCCCAAGTTTGCCTTCTCTCTCTCTCTCTGCTTTTGTGGGGTGGTTGCAACAAGAAGCACGAGAAAAATAGAGAGAGAAAGAAGATGGGGTCGGAGGGATTGCGCTTTCATTTGGGGACGAAAGAAATGATGGTAACAAGAAAGGCTTTCTATACAAGATCAGTATGTATGTCCTAGCTAGCTAGCTACTTCATGTCACCTTTTTCTTTTTATTGTCATTTCAATGGCCATTTACTTCGTCGAACCACAATCATGACACAATGCAAAGAAGGAAAAAAAAAAAAAAAAACTATTCCTAAATGTGAGCTTAAATTCAAAGCTTCTACCAATGAAACTAAATGGCAAGTATTTCTATGTTGAACCAGGTACCCTATGGCCTATGATTTGAACGTCAAAATATTTCAAGAATGGAGGCGAAGTGCTCATTATTTGCATTTCTCATCCCTAATATTCATAAGGAAATTAGTTGAGGTGTTCGCATGCTGATCCGAACATCCGGTTATCAAAAAAAATTCAGAAGGAAAAGCACATAATATGCATAACGTAAAACCTAGTGGACGTAGGAAAAATTAAAACGAAGTGGTAGCCGGCCAGGGACACTGAATAGTCTCTCTCATGGATGTAGAGTAGTGAACTTCGCTTTCCGATAAAATGGCAATAATTGTCTCTGGTTTTTACAAGGAGGTGTTATACAAGGTGTTATACAAGGTTAGTTTAGTTCTTTTTCCTAACCCATAGAATCTAAAAAACAACAATATTGTGGGTGCGGATAGCGTATTGATGGATGTGTGAGGCCCACTTCAGGGTTCTACACAAATGATCCGAGCCGTTGTAACTTTAAGATAAAATTTTCGAGTGATCTCGAAGAATATCAACTCAGGTTCCGTTTGCTAAGAAAAATAAGTACTTATTTTTTAAATATTTTTTGAATTAAATGTGATGTATTATGAGAGAATGACCATCAACACACATCTATATATATAAGTGTTCATAGGTACACTTTTTCACCCATGACGAGATACTATGATAAATTACGTAAATAACGATGGAAAAGAGCGTGGACAAAAAGAAAAAGAAAAAAAGGTGTGGAAAATTTTGAGAACTTATTCTTTGTTTTGTCATTTTGTAGTAGCTAGCAAATTAAGGTTTGTCATATCATGTGCAACCACAATAGGGAAAAATTGGAGATTACGGGAAACAATGTCGTTTTCTATATGGGAAAGACTACAATACACACCCCTTATCTGGGTGTGTATCATATGCACCCCCCAAAATGTTATGATTATAGAGAAAATGTTACGAATCTTATTGCTGAAAAGTTACAAATCGTATAAAGGTTACGAAATACACCAAAATGTTATGAATCATAATGTAAATGTTACGAATCATGCTACTGAAAAGTTATGAATTCTAGAACAAAAGTTACGAAACACGCTAAAATGTTATGAATGAACCATAAAATAGGTGCATATGGTACACCTTTTTAAGGGGTGTGTATTGTAGACTTTCCCTTTCTATATATATATATATATAAAATAAAAGTATAAATAGGAACCACTTGTCCTGAATGATTGTAAGTTTTATCTTTCCTCAGGGTCAAGATTAATGATAACCCTTCCTAAAAATTCTACAAAATGATGATGCTTCTTTCTTCCCTTTCTCATAACAGAAAATTAATATTACTCTTAGTACGTACGTATAACAACCCTTGAATATACATGCAGATTATAGCTAGCTAAAGGGGAATTTTTTCCTGGTTTTTATTGGACTCTGCACTAGTGGAAGACATAATTGATCTTGCGAATTAGTCGGTTTATATATATGGGATGTACCGTTATCGAGTTGTAAATGTATTTTATTGTAGGAATACCATTTTTTGGTAAATGTTTTTAGGAATACCTATTGTGGTCAACTATGTATGGGGGACGTAGTTTTCTTCTATACATACGCGCGAAGTTTGAGTTTTTCGGTGGGAGAGCAAGAACTTCAATATATAAAAAAACAAAACTACACCAAAATAAAACAGAAAAAGTAGATCAAAGGATCTTTAACAATACATGGGAGTTAGGAGTTTAGGACTGTACTGGTTTATACATCTTCCAGAATAGCCTCATGAATGCTTCAGAACCTTTAGATTCTTTCCAATGAAGATTGTCAAGAGAATTTCTGGTTCATCAATTTGAACCTACACTGTCATAGAAGATTATATTGTTCTTGTCCATTGAGTAGAGTCTTTGAGGTTGCTCCTTCTTTTTGCTGGTCATGGGAAGACGACTATGACTTGTCAAGTAACTGCTCGTGCTCATGCCATCACTGTTTGCTCAGCTCTATACGGATTGGGTCCAGGGCCGGCCCAAGGGTTTTTAGTGCCCAAAGCCTAATAAAAAAGAGTGTGCCCTTGAGAGAGTTAATACTCAACAATTTTTACAGCAACAATCACAATACGAAAAAGCCAAACCAATATAAAGTTCTACTAATCATTACATACGAATACAAAATGTACAAAGTCTCCAAATAGGCAAATGCATATTATCTCAAGAAAGCATGAGTATCTCTTGAATATTGCTAGTGTTGCATTTCTAGAAGCAAAAGTATCGATTGGGTTTAAAAAGAGTCCTACTCAAACCAAAGTAATAAAAATATTGGAGTGCCCCAAAAATATGGGATGCCCAAGGCCGGGCCGGCCCTGAATTTAGGTCACAAGGGCAGCTAGCTCCAGTTTTTTATGCTTTGTGCAGTTTGATATATGCAATATCTGTTTGTATTTCAGGTAATTCATTTTGTGTTGGTTTCTTGCCAACCTTTCTGTTAGAACTGTGGCTCATACATCGGTATTTCTGGGATGCAAGCCAAATACTGGATTAGGGTTAGAATAGAGTAGACATAAATATTCTATGTTGTAAACCCTATTTCATACTGTGATAATAAAAGAACAGTAGCCGCTGTCCCGCTCCCGTGAACGTACCCGGTTTTGGAGAACCATGTATATTTTGTGTGTTGATTTCTTTACTGTTTTCTATTCGCATATCGTGTGTGTGTGTTCCGGTCCTACACTTTCCCCCCGCCTGGTAGCGGGTGACATATGATTGTCCTTAACCTAGGTACCAACATAGTTGGAATGTAAGTCTTTGGTTGTGAAGCTGATTTTCCATTTCCTTTTAATTTTTGTAACTTTGGTTCTAAGATTAATAAAATTTCTTTTCCCGCCTTTAGATTCTTATTTTAACTGCGTCCCCCCAATTAGAAGACTTTTCTTTTTTTTAATTTAAACCTAGCTAGGTGCGCAGACAATTTTAACGAACCCCATTTACCACCAACTAGCATCGGCTACGTGGCCAATACTCCCCATATCAGTGTTCATGACTCCTCAAGACCAAAATAATATCGACATTTATACTTTAGTCCACTTGCATAGTGCATGCTAAATATCAACCAGCCATAATCATTTTGATCATCTCTGTCTCTTTCGATCCCACATACAAAGAGTAACTAAAGTGTTTTAAGTAACAGTATCTGGCATGGACACGTAAAGGTAACAATGGCAGTATAATTAAGGGTATTAGAAGTATCGAATGATACCTAACAAGGGTTGTAACCGTCGTGAATTTTTTTTAAAATAAAAATATTTATAACACCTAAATCACTCGTAACAGTTGAGTATCGGCAATAACAGTCTTGAACCGGTCCATGAATCGAAAAGGGACCAATGTACTGGTAAGCGGTCAAACACGCGTGCAATTTTTCATCTCACAAGCGTGTATCAAACTGTAACGATAATGGAAGTATAAAAACTGCCAAAACTTGAAGAAAGATGGGATTCTAGAAGAAACAAGTCGAATTAAGAGCCTTTCAATTACAAGCCCGTCTCATGAGCTGGTTCTTGGGAATGATTATAATGATAATTTTCTCCTAAATCCTAGAATCAGGAGAGTGGAGGAAGGTGAAAGAGGAATTAGAAATCAATGGTCAGGTTAAGGAAATGGAAATGACCTCTCAACTCGGAGTTTCTCAAACTCAAGATTCTTTGAGAGCTTCTCAAGTAGAGGGAATTAATCTACTAGTAGATTTGAACCAAAAGGAAAGTAGTTGGCGCTGTATCACTTAGTCTTTCGAGGAGTACAGCCAAAAAAGAGAGTCTTCTCATAGTGAGGTTTATGTTATTTCCAGTGGGGTAGTAGAAGCAGTTGAAGGGCTACCTAGGCAAAACTCTAGAGGTGGGAGTAACATTTTCGGTGATAGATCGTCTTATATATGATGCCATCCTTAAAATGAAAAGGGGAGTGAGAAGATCATAGAGGAAAATTATTAAAAAAAAAAAAGGCCCTTATTCCTGAATGTTTTTTAAGGAAGCTTGCAAGATGTTGGATGTAGATTCTGCTTTGAACATAGAAGTTAAAGGAGGGAGGAATCATAATCTAAAGAAATTTGTTGAAATGCAAGAGGAGGAATTAAGGGAAAAGATCCATGCGCTTGATGACTTTGAGGAAGAGTTTATCTCGGAAGATGATGTTGATTTCGAGGATGATCAAGCCTCTCTCTCTCTCGCGCGCGCCTTTTGATTTTGAGTTTGGGCGGGTTTGGGGTGTTTTGCTTCTTCTGGTTTTGGTCGGTGGTCTCTTTGTTTCGATTTTGGCTGCTTCTTTTGGTCGAGGAATTTGTTGATCGGGAGAGATAGCGGTGTAGTCTTTTGCAGAGGTAGAAGAAGGATTTTTTTTCCTGGTATGGGGGATGGTGCTTCCTTTTAGGTTTCAGTGATTTTGTTTCTATGTCTGCTTGGCTTTTCGGCTGATTGATGATGGGGATCTTGTGTAGAGTCTAAGGTTCGATTAGGTTTTTGGCTGTTTTTTGTTGGTTTATGTGGTTTTTTTGATATTCAGTTGGCGTCTTACCTTCTTTTAGGTCTCCGGTGGTTTAGTGCCGGTGTGCCCTTAATCCTTTTAATTTTTGTAGTCCTTTATAAAGATTAATAAAAAAAAATTTGCTTAGCAAAAAATAAAAGTATAAAAATTGTCGGGTAGATGTTTAGAAGCTTGTAGCTAGCGAAAATTTTGGAATGGTAACGGGGCGGGTTTTTGCATACCCTGACCCGAAAATTATTACTCGGCCCTGACCCAACCCCAATCGGGTTTTTTTTGGGTACCCCATTCCCGCCCCGATCGGGGAATGGGTTTACCCGCCCCGCTCCGTAAAAAAAATTTAAAAATTGTTAATCTAAAAGCAAAATAAAAGCAAAATAAGTATAAATAAAGTGTTAGTTTAGTATAATGGCAAAAATATAAAGGTAGGAATAAAAGGGTTTTTTAGTATAATGATAATAATATTAGGGTAAAAATATAAAATTTGAAGTATTAATGATAATTAGATTAGGATAAAAGTATAATTTTATAAATAAATACATTACGGGGCAGGTAATAGCGGATATATCGGGGCGGGTTTAGGGGCGGGATACTATCACCTCGAACCCTACCCAAACCCGGCCGGATTTTAGTATTTTTACCCCGACCCGATACCCGAAAAAGTGGTGGAAAACCCGCCCCCGTTCGGGGCAGGGCGGGTCTGATTGCCATCTCTAAGCGCAATACGTACATAGGCAAATTCCGTTATGAGGTCACTCTTGTCCACAACCCTAATCATGAGTGTTACTCATCAAAATTCCATAACTAATCATGATATTAGCCAGCAATTGACAAAGCAACCACTCCTCACTGACCGGCACTCTGAAATAGTAGTGTCGATCTCCACATCACTTGTTGTTGGTTGTAGTTGAATTCTTATTTTTCTATCCATGCTTTCATTACTTATCCCATCTTATATTGCCTTTTTCCTTCCTCCCCCTCCCTGTATACGCAAATCAATATCTTCTATATCGTTCCACGGTTGCAAAATTTCTTTCAGATGACGTCGTGTGACGCCACAACACATGCCATCCAAATTCAGAGAGAGAGAGATAGTACTGTGTGTTTGTGTGTGTGTGAGAGAGAGAGAGATAGTACTGTGTGTTTGTGTGTGTGTGAGAGAGAGAGAGAGAGAGAGAGAGAGAGAGAGAGAGAGAGAGAGAGAAGAGTACGTAGCATGAGAGTAATCTCCGGTATTGCTTTCGTCAAATAAAGTCGAGTTCTTACGTAGTACGTACCATTAAGTAATAAGCATGTTAGCTCATGCCTACTTCTATGTTTTCTACGTACAAATGAAAACAACAATTCCATGTCACATTTTTCTTTTTTCCTATTTTTTGGGTAGGCACTATCACAGAAAAGTGGATTAATTTATAGATTGATTGGTTCTGTTGCGATGATCACCGTGTTGCTTCAATATGCTTCCTCCCTCCCTTTTTTTTTTATTCTTTTCTTTTCTTGCGGACCAAAAAAAATATCACTAAGTGGAAAAGTGACTCTCGGACTTTTCATGACCACAACCGCGAATTTCCTGTAATTTGAGTGGATATGCCATAAAATTTCTGTGCAGTCACCAAAAGCCAAGAAAGTCGGGTAGGGGCTGAGGCCGTCAGGCTAGGAAGATACGTACCTGGCACGCTCTAGATTAGTTACTTCATTTGTCCCAAATTGTTTGTTTCCATGAAAAGTCATGAAATTTTTAAATAAAAAATAAAATATTCGTAAGAATAATTTTTAGAATTTCTTTGTTCCAAATTAAAGAACTGATCATGAAGTGTAATTTTGTTCAAAGAAATTAATTACAAAAGCTATGCACGAATATATATATATATATATATATATATATATATTTTTTGGGTTTAAAAAAATCTTGTTCACAACTTTTTGTAGGGAGCCATCAATTCGGGATGGGGAGAATATAAATTACCATTCTGGATTTTGAAGTTGAAATACGATAAGTTTGGTATTCAATTCCTTCATTTTCAAAAAATTTGTTCATGTTTTTCATGACACGTTATCATATCAAGTAGTATTGGTGTCATAGTTACCAAACAAATGTAGTATCAAGTAGTATTGGTGTCATAGTGTGTGTATATATATATACCCCCTTTCTCTAAGGGCATCCTCTTTTTCTTTTTTTTTAAAACTGAACCTTGCATTAAAAAACTAAATAGCGTTTATAAGCCGGGGGTATACAACCCCTATCAAATCCGCATAAAGTAGATTAACAATACAATTAGGAATACAAGGGTAGATATAAAAATCTCCCACCGAAATAGGTGCGTCACTTGCCAACGCATCCACACAATGGTTCACTTCCCGATAGATGTGCTTGATTGACACTGCTTCAAGCTCCTCCACTCTAAGGGCGTCCTTATTCTTCTAAAATGCGGACGTGTGATCCTGGCCGTTGGATTGTGTTTTCAATGGTCTGGTCATAAAGTTTTCGCTGATCCAGACCATTGAAAACACAATCCAACGGCTCATGTTAAAAGTCCATTTGTGAATAGAGATCCTCACTCAGCCACTTAATTATCACTAATATTGAGCCACGTTTCACTAAAGTTCTTATTTTTTAAGTATTTATTTCTCGCTTTACGAGACAGCGATCATTCTCTCACAATACATCACATTTAATTCAAAAAATAAGTACTTATTTCCCTTAATGAAACGGGATGGTGGAACACAACACAAACACAAGGGCACGTCATTATCCCAAATAAGAAAGCCAAGACGTTTGGCACGCTGAATTCACACGGAAAACATCGTTACAACAGGAATGTTGTACGATAATCTGCTACTGATAGGGATTTCTTGCATGAACATTGCTAAGCTCTACATCTTGGAAGATGTGTTTATCAAGTGCAATTCTGGTATCATGTGGTGAACCTTCAACAAGAAAATCTGCTCTTGTTGCTTCCAATAATCTGCTACTGCTGGTGGTGATGCTATGCTCGAGTCAGGGCCGGCCCTTGGACAAGGCCCAAGAGGTCCGGGCCTAGGGTCCCAAGAAACAGCCCAAAAAGAGGGGCCTCCGTTAGGAGTAGATGTATATATATTACTCCCTCCGTCCCTAAATGTTTGGCACTTTCATGCTTTTTGTAGTACCATATAATTTGTCCCTTTTGAAAAGTCAAAAGCAAAATATTGTAAACTTCCTATGTTACCCTCTTCTTTTGGGCACAAAATTTCAAATTCAAATTTTCAATTACTATTCAAAGTACACTAGAAGGGTAAGATTGGACACTTGATTTTTGCACAATACAATAATATTTCTTCCTTAAAAGTTAGAACTCCCAAAAGTGCCAAACATTTAGGGACGGAGGGAGTAGTATTTTGCAGTATTAGTGTAGACATTGTAGTTGGTTCAGTGGACAAGGAACCTTTAGTCCAATGTATTTTTTGAGTGTATATTTTGTCAAAAAATGATGCTTTGGTGGAAATTTAGAGTTATCAAGTATTGAACCTAGGTCTTGGAGAACACAAAAATATAACAAAACTATTGAACTAGAGCAAGTTCTTTGTTCAATGTGGACTAAAATTTATATATAAACAAACTATCCATTATTTAATGAAGCCATCGGGGTCCACTTAACGATTTAGCCTAGGGTTCCCAAATCGTTGGGCCGGCCCTGGCTCGAGTCTTTCAAGATGCTCAGCACCCTTGAATGTGTTGTTTTGTTGGATTCATATCCAGTCCCTTCTGTTTCAGCGGTGCTTTTTGCTGTTGTAATTTTTAGTAAACTTTGGAGTTGGTTTTGCTGGGGTTGGCTAGCTCCTCGCCAACTTTTCTCTTTCTTTGGTAGCGAGTAGCATATGATTGTTCTTAGCCTAGGTGTCAACATAGTTGGGATGTAGGTTTTTAGTTGTGATGTCGTTTCTTTCCCATTCCCGTTTAATCTTTGTAACTTTTTGGTTCGGAGATTAATAAAATTCTTTTGCCGATAAAAAAAAACAAAAATGTTGTACGTTCATACAATTAATCAAACGAAATCGATATTGTCCAAAACAAAGTATAGTTGCCTTCAAAAATAAGGAGACACTCTTCACTCCCAACTCTTATATCAGTGTAGTTCTCCATATTCACGAGTTTGTTCTACTGAAAATTGAATTTTTACGGATCAAACTGTAGATGCATGAGGGACATGTTTAATATGTTCTGTCTCCTTTTGTTATTTGTGGCGGACCTGGCGGTGGCACAAGTACTCTTCGTTAATCAACAAGATGCTCTTTATTTTCTTGGTGAGGTCCCATTGATGAACTTTTGGAGATTGATTAGAGGTGTGAACTACGTGTATGATTATATATGATATGATAACGTACGCGCGGCAACATCAACCCATTTTGGTTTGTTGAAAATTAGACCTAGGTTTCTGAGAAGAATCTTTATAAAGCAGCTTTACGTACAATAAAGTGTTCGATCTTTCTGATTAACATTCAATCAGCTGGTGTTGATTATAAGTCTCCAGGGGCCATGCATACAGATCAATTGAGAAGACACACTACATGTGAATCGTGTTGGAGTAGTACTGTTTTTGGGTACCATCAATTTATCTGAAAGTTTGATGTTTTGGAAAAGAGTATGACAATGTGTTATTTTCAAGACACATGTACTTACTCGGGCTTTGCGCCAAGAGATAACAAAACAAGTGTGAGTAATATACGTATTCGGTAAGCATTTAGACATCGGAATATTTATCACTTGTGATCTGATACCATTTTCGATTGTGGCCACCAACTCGAATATCACCTGAAAATTTATAAGAAAAAGAGTTGTCCCCTTTTATTAAGTTCGTATATTTAGACACACAATTAATTTCGAGAAGACTTTTGATAAAGCATGTTAATTTACAGAAAGTGTTCTTGATTGAATAACTATTATTGGTTGATAATTTAGAATTAATTAGCTTTCTGGTGATTATATATATCACGGGACCATATTTATAAAGAAGAATTGGAGTACAATATAGATGCCTTTCTATAAGCGCCATATGTCTGGCTATTCACAGTTGCCTTTACTCTGAGCACTTTTGCATAAGGTTTTTTTTTTTTTTTTCCTCAGCAAAAGAAAGGGCAAAGTACGGATTACCTCCCTGTAGTTTGACCGTTTGGCAGTTTACCTCCCTGAAATTTGGAAACGACCAACTTGCCCCCTCGTGGTTTTGGAGTAAAATGCTACCGTTACATTTTCCATCTAATTTGACGGAAGGTGTGTTTCACACGCCCATTATGAGACTGAAAATGAAAAAAGCAGTTAAATAGAGATTGATTCCAAATTAAGAAGACTATAATACCCTTCATCTTTCACCCCTCTCTCTCTCTCCCGTCTTCACTCCAACGGAAAAAACACTTGGGACCAAAATGATTCTTCTCAAAAAAAATTAGATTTTAAATGATTCTTCTCACTGACAACCATTCAAAATCAACTGAAGCAAACAAGGTACACTCATTCTTAGCCGTCACCGTTTCCGTTCCCATCCACCATCGTCCTGAATCCCCTTCAACCCCTCCTCCCAATCCTCTTCACCGTCGCCGAAAGCATCTAGTTTTGTTCTTCACTGGTTTCTTCTACTTCTCACCAGCCCGGCCACCGTCGATCCACTTACCCCGTGCCCCCTGAAGCATCTAGTTTTGTTCTTTGTTCTTTGCTGATTAACAGGGCTGGGGCTGTGTTTTTTTATTTTACTTTTTTAGAGAAATAAGTTAAATAAACAAATACATTTAAAAAATTATGCCAAAATAAGGAATTAGTTATTAATATGTGGCTTTAACTCTAATTGGGGATTTAAGCATGTACGAGTATATAAACACTTCTAGGTTGGAGGACAAATAAGAGAATAAAAAACCAAGAAAAATAGGGAGACTTTGGTAATTTTATGCCTCAAGTTAACAGAGTTAACGGTGGCAGTTTACTCCAAAACCACGAGAGGGCAAGTTGATCATTTCCAAACGTCAGGGAGGTCAAGTGCCAAACGGCCAAACTACAGGGAGGTAATCCGTACTTTGTCCCAAAAGGAATTTATTAATATTTGAAAAGGTTATACAGAGATTAAACGAACCAATGACACAACGTCAAACGGCACTATCGGCACGAGCTTAATTTGCTAGTCAGCCACTGTATGGAACCCACAAATAACGTGCATGTATTTTTGTGCGTAAGTTGTGTGCGCACATAAAAAAAATTCGGTACCAAAGTATCAAAGGAAATTTAGTTAGTACGAATTTCATAGGCTTATAAGTGCATGTGCTGCCACCTTCTAGTTGGAACGCTTAAACGCAAATACTGCTTGGCAACATTTTCTATTGTTATATATTCATGTGGAGTTCATATGTTTTCTTTTTTGGATTATCATGTCCAAATTCGAATAAATAAATATTGTATTGCTATAAATGATTTTTCGTATTTTCGTACGTTGCACAAAAGATCTTAATTAATTGTGTAAAAAATTAAAAAGATATTAAGAGTAAAATATCCTCTCTCTTTTTATCCGAATGTGGACAGTACACACAGAGAAACCAATATTAGAGATAGATAGACTTCCTAATTAGCAAGTATAGTCCTATGACGGAATCGAGCTGTCCAAATGTGTTTTGGACGATCTAGATCTGACAACTCTCTCCCCCCCTCAATCGATCACTCTCTCTCATTTCTCTCTCTCTCTCTCTCTAAAACCCTGACCATCCAACACGCGTTTGGGCGGCTCGAATGCGCACTCGGTTACCACGTGGATCATACCCAATTTGCACCCAGAAAATTCTTCTGATGGAATATGGAATAGAGGCGGGAGTCAGCACGATTTTCTGCCCAGCCCAGCCCAGCCCGTTATTTGATGGTTTTGCCCGAAGGACTGAACTGTGTCTGTGCATATAGTTTAAACCCGTTAATTTATTTCGTTAGGTTGGCAATGCACTTTTGAGCCCAGCCCACCTGAGTAAAATATATTCCAACTTTTTTCTGTATTTTTTTAACGTAATTAATAAAAAATTACTAGTTTCTTCAATTCGTAAAATTCTTATCCTCTCCCCGTAGTGGATCCAGAATACGCCCCTCCAAAAATTAGTTTCTTTAATTTTTATTTATTGGTTCAACGGTTAGTGATGTCTTGGGCCAAACTTATGTGCACCCCGACTAATACCCTTCTCGGTCTGGTCAAAAGCAAGTCATCCACGTTGGGATTAGGGGATTCACGGAAAATTACTTTCTCGCGGCCTGACTCCTATAATCCAACTGTACTGTTCTATAAGCAAATGTGTTTTACCTTCAAAAGCATCCAAATCCCAATCCTAATTTTTTAGATGTTTTATGTTTTATATATGAGGGGGGGGGGGGGGGGGGGGGGGGGGCTCATTCTCCACCACACATATCTCTTTTCAATGCATAGAATAGGAAAAATGCTAGCTTGCATCGAATAAGACTGAAAAAAATGAAACTATTTTTTTTGTCAACTAGCATTGTGCCCATTTAAAAAACGGGGCCCAAAAAACACCAATTAATTTTTTTTTTTGTCTTGTATATCGAATGGGCATAACGCTAGTTGAACCTGATTAATTATGTTGGAAGCAAACCTAACCGAACTAATCTTGGGGCTAAAAAACCAAACAACCTTGCAAAATAGACCAAGTGGGATATTTCCAGACAGCCAGAAACAGAGCTTGATCAAGCCCAATTGTCACCAATCTAAGCCTGTGAGCCCAATTCCTTTTACTTGTCCAAGTCTGACTAGGAAACACGATGCTAAAAAGACCACAAGGCCGTGGCTACAATAACCACTGAATTTCATGAACACAGAAATAGTATTGGTAAAAATATTAAATAGTACCACTAAAACTAAACTATGTACTATATTAGAAATTGCAAATAGATGGAATATGCAACACAGCACGTCATTGACTAATTTAGCATGCAACAGAAAGACAGGGTTGAAACTGACAAAAACTAAAGAAATGAAGGGCCGGCCCGACATATTTATGATCTCTTGAGCTCCAACAGAAGATCTTTCTTAGAGGAAGCATTCCTGCTGCTGGAAAGAGACCATTGATCCGAAAACCCCACGGTGGAAACCCCGATGTTACCGCATTTTGCGACGGTCCTCACACTTTCGATCAACTCCTGGGTTCGACCCTCTTGTGACAGTATCTCCAGTAACTGTCCCGGACTGATGACAAGCTTCACCTTCCATATCCCGCCGCCACCGTTGTACCTCGAGAACGCTTCCGTGTACGATCTCTTGAGGATTCCCTGACCGTCGAACGACATCCTGTACGGCGCGGCTTGGGACTGTGGCAAGCTGTTTGACCTTACGTGACCCACTTGGGCAATTTGGCCACCACCTATTCCCTTGCTGTTGAGCGGGAGGAGGTTGTATGATTCCCCTGCTGCAAGTACTTCGTTGTGTGGCAATGGTTTCCAGAAAAGATCCTGGCTTCGAAAGATACCATGGCCTGGGAACTCATCCGTAATGAACTCCACCGTTATCGGACCGTTGAACTCCATGATCCCGCCGTCGGATGTTACCACTTTGATTGCTTCGGTAGTTACCTCTCCCATGCCTCCGAATAGGCAATTACCCATCTCTCTCTCTCTCTCTGCCAAAACACACACTCAAGTCTCGTTCTTGTTTGTGGAGGGTAATTAAAAGAGAGGGAAAGGCATAGAGAAGGAGCACGTCGGTGGGATTCTTTCTTTCTTTCTCAATCCCACTAGTCCAAGAAATGGAAAAAGGAAGGGAAATTAAAGGAAATATTGTGGGGTAGGAAATATGATATGCATACATTACCACATTTGATACGATTTCTATATCGTGAAATGGTCCAACTTTCCTGCCAAAAAGAAATACAAAGGTTCCCCATTTATAAAACAAAAAAAATTAAAAATGGTGGAGCATGAGATGGGATGGTTCTGTGGGGGGCCATTGATCAAACCCGGAAAATCCTAGCCAAGAGACAACTCCATATGGACTTTTTACTTTCTCTTTATTACATCTTGGTCCCATACTATTAAAGTAAAGGTGTGGAGGGCAGTATCACCTACACTCCAGGTTTTCGGATTCCACCATTCACGCCTTTCACACTCAATCTGAAGAGTTCCTAAAAGGGATTAAATTCTTTACACCGTCGGTGTAAACATTTGTTTTCTTCAAATCAATTATATTGTGACACGTCGTCATGTTTTATTGATTGAGACCACTATTTTACAACGTAGCGTAATGTAATTGATTTGGAGGAAACAAATATTTACACAGACAGTGTAAAGAATTTATTCTTTTCCTAAAATCCATCGAAAGGATATTGGTTATGCGTGTATGAGAAAGTAAGTGAAGGAATTGCTCCTAAGAGATTGCAAGTTTGAATCTCATGAAGGCTAAAGATTTCAAACCTTAGAGCCATTGGAAGTTTGCTTGATCGTTAACTTTAGGGTCTAACTAGAAATTAGTCGAGTTGCGCATAAGCTGACCCGGAATCCGGTTATTAAAAGAAATCCATGAAAAGGACTAGTTACTAAGGCTCCGTTCCGCAACTCCAAATAAGTACTTATTTTTTAAGAAGGCAATTTCAAGCTCAAAAATCATGTGCTTACGCAAATAATTTTCCTACCACTATGAATCTTGTTTGATAGATCTCATTGAGATCTTTAATACGGTGCAAAAAAAATTGAAAAATTATTTTTCATTTACATTATTTTTGAGTTTGAAAATGTGAAATAAACTGTTTATTTTTTAAGAAGATTTCTGAAACGGAGCCTTATTCAAATATTATAACTCGTGAGGTGAACCGTCCAGGTCATGCACATCAACCGCAGTATGTGATGCAACTATACCAAATTATTGCCCTGAAGATTAAAGTGAAAGTCCTGATATACTTTGTGGGCCCAAAATCCTATTTGTGAAACTTATGATGGTACAATTTGGTCAAGAAAGGACAAAAAGAATTAAATTGGATGGTTAAGTGGGAGACCAGTATGGCTGGTGCATGCCGCATTGGAATGTGTGCATCAGGATTAGCGGCGGGGGCATTATGAGCATATATATTGGACCTTGTGTATGAAAGTTCCCACACACAAATTGCTTTGCTTAATGGAAATTACGCAACTCAACATTCTTGTATGGTATCCAAGTTTAAAAAAACCCATAAAGATGCTCTCAGAGCATATTATTCCTAAGCTATGTTGGTCATTTCTTATCTTCCAAACAATCGAACAAGCTACGAGGATTGTTGATGTTTACTTTCAAGAATGTTCAAATAATTATCTATTGATTTAAAGTAACATGTGAAAATGTGTGATATTCCTATAGCATCCAACAACTACTCATTGTAGTTTTCCTAATTGATTGTAGACGATGTCTCAGGAGTATGGCGTTTTTGCTTCTTTTTTTTGGGTCGTTTGTGTTGGGGTCCATCTCTTGCTGCGTGGTAATGTTGGTGTTTCGGGCTTTTAGTGTTGTTTTTCCTTGTATCGGTGTTTTTGGTATTTTGGTGTCTTGGGTTGACATCTTATCAATTTTGGTTGCAGACTTCGTAGAAGTGACACAGTGCATATGTTTCCTTTATTTTGGACATATCTCTCTTGCCTTATTGCTTTCAATTAACTTCATCATTTTATCTCATTATTCTTTTGCTTCGAGTTAATAAAATTTCTTTTGCCGAGAAAAAAAATTACAGGTGCTGGAATATGAAGGTGATGCCAAGAATAGAACATTTTCTGTAAGAACTCTTCTCCTCCTTTTCTATACATACGACATTTTCTCCAATTTCCTCCTCTTGTTGTGGTTGTGTTGTGATTTGTTGGCCGGTACCTAGTAGGTTGAATGCTAAAGTAATATTTGGAGCTTCGGTGTTGTTCTCTGCGGACTAATCACAAGAAGGAAAGCAGAAAAGAAAATTTCCTCACAATTAGCAGAATCTCTTGGAGTGGGTGAGACCTCATGTGCCAGATTCCAACAAATTACACCTCATAGTGGACCCTCGACAACAAGGGCAAGCAACATCTAAGTTTCCCTAACTTAAATGAAAAAACGGTAAAATATTTAACCAAAATGCCTATCACATTGGGTGCTAAGTGCTAACCCCAGAATGGTATCTACTTGGAGCCCAATTATTGAAAGGTTTGAGAAAAAAAATTCTAATTGGAATAGAAAAAATATGACACTTGGGGGAAAGTTAACTCTGGTCAAATCTAATATTCTGGTAAATCTTCCTATGTACTACATGTCGCTCTTTACAATGCCTATCACAGTTGCAAGAAAGTAAGAAGAAGACTACACTTGGTTGGATGGGAGAGAATGACAAAAAGTAAGAAGAAGGGTGGCTTGGGGATTAAAAGCTGTTGATTCAGAATGCTGCTTTGTTATGCAAATGGTGGTGGAGATATGGGGTTGAAAAGGATTCCTTGTGGGTAAAAGCTATTAATGGCAAGTATGGAGTTTCTGGGTCCAAATGGCTTCCTTCCCAGATTAATAATCCGAGCTGATTTTCTAGAGTATGGGGCGACATTTGCAGCATTGGGTGTGAAGGTTCGAATTTTGAGAAGATCATTGAGGAGGGTTTCTGGATTAAAGTAGGCTCAGGGGTGTCAACTTCTTTCTGGAATGACAAATGGTGTGGTAACCAACCGTTGAGATATGTTTTCCCTAGGTTGTATCTTAAATCAAATCAACAGAATGCTATGGTTGGTGAGATGTACAACACCTCTAACCTATCTTGGAATATCACTTTTAAAAGACGCTTACGTGGTTGGGAAGATGATGAACTGAATGAGTTGAAGCAGGGGCCGTCCTCTATTTCTCTGCAACCTAATGTGGGGGATTCACTGAGGTGGAAATGGGATAGTAAAACCACTTTATTCTCTGTGAAGTCATGTTATGAGAAGTGGTTTATGCCCTTTTTGCAATCAGGAATTGGAGACTCTGGCTCATCTCTTTTTACACTGTCGTAAGACTTGGAAGGAGTGGTCAAAAATCTTGGTGTGGTGGGGTACTATGTGGGTCTGTCCAGCTAATCTTTATGACCTCCTATGTTGGTGGTTTTCTAACAAGTATAAGTATATGGAGAAAGGCTGTTGGGAATGGGAACTTTGTTTTTATGCAATCATCTGGTCCATTTGGATAGAAAGAAACCTTATAATTTTCAGAAAAAAGAACTATGGGGAAGAGATTCTGGTGGATAGCATCAAGACAAAGATTGTGATGTGGCTGAAAGCGTGCTATGATCTTAAAGAGTATTCTGTGGAGGATATTAAGAGGTGTATTCAAGGTATCAGAAAATGGAAGGTGTGTAGAATCCAAGTGGTGTAAAGTTTTGTGGGCTTTTAATTATGTGGTGTTTTGGTGAGTGATGGTGTTTGTTTGGAGAATGGTGTGCAATACTTCAGATTTATGTTTCTGCTTTCTGTAGTGGATGATGGGGTCTTGGATCTTTGATACTGCTTTTCTCATGGCTTGAAAGATGCTCCTTGGTTAGCGATAGATGATTGGGACTTTTGTTCTTTGATATTGCTTTCTCTTCCTATGTTTATCATGTTTGCCATCAAATGGTTCTGGCGTGATTGCTCTGCTGTCAATTCCAGAATTGTTCTAATGTTGCTATAGATGATTGGGTTTTCTTTTCCTATGATATAGCTGTGCCATACATGGTTTTTGGGGGTGCTGTAGAAGATTGGGATTAAAATTCTTGTCCTTTGATACTGCATCCTCTCTCTTTTTCTGCCCTTTTCAAGATAGCAATTGAACCTGGTTGCTTGCATTTCTGGATGGTTTCTGCTCTATGGATATAGTTCAATCAAGACTCAGAAATCTATTGGTGGGTGCTGCTGTTTTAGGTGAAGTCTGATATGGTGAAATCTTGCTTCTTTTGCTACGTGGGTTCCAGTTGCTGGGTGGTGTTGCTTGAAGATCATGAAGACATCAATGTGATCATGTTTACCACGCCAAGTTTCTGCCATTTGTATTTTTCCCAGTGTGTTTTGGGGTTATTGCTGTTGTGTTTTTGGTTGGCCCCTTGCCAACTTTTCTTCCTTTGGTGGTGGGTGGCAGATTATTGTCCTCGATCTAGGTGTCAATATAATTGGGATGTAGTTCGATGATTGTGATGCATTTTTCCCGTTTTCTGTTAATATTTGTAACTTCGGTTCATTGATTAATATAAAAAAATTGCCGATAAAAAAAAAAAAAAAGACTTAGTCTTGGCCTCCAAGTTGGTTGGTGCCTCCAATGACATCACAAATAACCATTTCTCGATTTGACGTTATGAATGACGACTACCGATTGCCTTGCTAGCTGGTGCCACGTGACCAAAATGCCAACCAACGGTCCAACACCATGTACCCGAACAATGAACTCGGCGCTCGCGTACGTGGCTCCACCTCACGTCACCATTTGTGACTTGACCCAACACCCCGCTCTACTTGTGACACAATAGGTCGAATGGCCTATTCGCCATTCAATTGTTTGGGGGCTCTATCTTGTTCGGTTTGGATTTTGAGGGAGATTTTTTTAGTGTAATGAATGGAGAGAGATAGATAAAAAAAAAAAATTATTGAAAATCGTGCTCAGAAATTTTAAGACCCCAAAACGAACAAGGCCGATGATGGAACTTTCTTTCCCCAGATTCACCAACGTACACACCCATGGCCTGATGACGTTGGCTGCTTTCCTGGGCCTGCGGCCCTATTCCCACTGGCTGGAGTGTTTGCGCCAGCCGACTCAATGCTTTGACTTACCAGTCCCTATCGGAGATATTATTTAGTGCCCTTAGGTACCGCCTTAAGGGCCTGATTGGATGAAGTGAAAATTGGAGGGGAAAAATAAGAGGGGGTAAATGGGAGGGCCCCACCCCATTTCCCCCGTTTGGCATCCCATTATTTGCCCCTGATAATTTACTACCCCCTCATCATTTCCCCCTGTTCTTGGGTTTCTCAGGGATTAAATTTGGGCTCCTCCGGAGGTCCCCAAAAATAATCCGGGTTTGGAAGGATATTTTGTGGACGAAAATACTCCTCGTTATCCCCTTTTTTCATTTACCATTCAACCAACTTCTACTCTCCATTCTACCCAAAATCATATTTTTCATTCAAACATATCCTAAGACTCCACATTTAGTTTCAGGGCTCTCTTAGGGTGCTCATTGAAAAGTCTTAGAGCCAAAAATCCATTATGACCATTTAAAATAAAATGATCAGAGAAATAAGATTTTCGCACCGGTTCAAACAGATTGAAAATTGGAACACTTAACTTTTAACTATATTTTTTAATATATAAACGGTGTAAAAAAATAAGTGTTCCAATTTTCAATTCGCTTGAACCAGTGCAAAGATCTTAGTTTTCTGATCATTTTATCCTAAATGGTCATAGTTAAATTTTGACTTTAAGGCTCTCGTTGATTAACCCTAAGAAAGTCGTAGAATCAAATATCTCTTAGGGCTAATCAACGAGAGCTATAGAGTCAAAATTTAATTATGACCATCTAGGATAAAATGATCTGAAAACTAAAATCTTTTCACCGGTTCAAACGGATTGAAATTTGGAACACTTAATTTTTCAACCTCGTTAGATAGTTTATATATTAAAAAATATGGTTAAAAAATTAAGTGTTCCAAATTTTAATCCGTTTGAACCGGTGGAAAGATTTTAGTTTTATGATCATTTTATCCTAAATGGTCATAATTAAATTTTGACTCTATGTCTCTCGTTGATTAACCCTAAGAGATATTTGATTTTAGGGCTAATCAACGAGAGCCCTAGAGTCAAAATTTAATTATGATCATTTAGGATAAAATGATTAGAAAACTAAAATCTTTCCATCGGTTCAAACGGATTAAAATTTGGGACACTTAATTTTTTTTTAAAACCAAATTTTATAAAAAATAATTGTTTAATAATAATACTAAATTTGTTAATTTGTTAGTAGAAATAAATATTACGGCTTAAATTGTGAAAGAATAATTAAATTTGTAATTACATATAAAACGTAATACATAATTAATTTAGGGACTGTACAAGGGCAAAAGGGTCATTTGACAGCTTTTTATATCATCCATCCTTCCTTATACCCCCTATTAATCCTCCATCCAAACAAAGTATTATTTAATTCCTCTTATCTAATACATCATCCAAACAATCTACTATTTAATCCCCCTTTCATAAACATCACATCAATGTGGGCCATCCCTTATTAACTAATACCCCCTACTATCTTATCCCCCTTATTAACTAATACCCCCAATTCTTTTCCCGCATCCAAACGGGCCCTAAGGGTTGTTCGGACAAAAGATTAAGCCTGCCTTTCCCGCCAATTGGATTAATCTCGCCAATTGGATTAATCTACAAAAAGCCAAGGTCGGCAGAAGCAGGGAGGGAGGATGCGCAGAAATGATGTTGACAGGCATTAATAGTTTTGACTCTTCTCATACCTACGAAATTACTATAATATCCTTACACAATAATTACAATAGCAAGGGAAACCCACCTATCTTGTGCTAGGGTATTTTGGTAATTTTGTAATATGCAGGGCCCACGTAGGATGCTCTACCAGGATTTTCAGTGTGGCTTTTTGAGGGTGGCGGTAAAGCCTGCTAATCTTTTGTCCGAACAATCTCTTAGTCACATAATCTTTCAAAATGATCTTCACTTTCAAACTCAATCATCAAACTCACAAATTCAAATTGTTTGGTGGAGTTTGAAAGACGTTTTCACGCATCCTCATGTGCATTATGTGACATAGGGTACTGCCACGAAATTCCTCAAGTGGGGCGGCTGGGGCCTAGTGCCTTAGGCACTGACTTATTTTTCTCATAATCCAATATTTTTAGGACTACCATGTTATGTTCTCTTGACGCTTTCACTCATAATCTGGACAAGTTTCGAGTTACCAAAATTCTTTGAATTAATTATTTTGGGGAAAAAGTTGTTGTTAGGCGTTTGATGTGTAGGTTATTGACTTATTGCAACCAACCTGTTTTCTTTCATGGAGATGGAGGGGAAGATAAAAACCTGCATGCATCAAAAGTTTTGAAAGAGTTTGATAAGCATTCGAGTTACCATAATTATTTGAGTTGATTATTTTCGAAAAAGATTTTTGGTTAGGTGTTCGATGTTAGTTATTCCAATCAAACTATTTTCTTTTATAGACGCTTCATAATAGGCCTGTCAATGGATCGGATCCGATCCGGATCCGATCCGAAAAATCCGATCCGAATCCGAATCCGATAACAGAAATCCGTAATCCGATAATCCGAATCCGATTATTTCGGATCGGATCGGATCGGATCAGGATTTTTTCGGATCGGATCGGATCTAATCCGAATCCGAATATTTTTTTTAAAACACCCGACTTCTTTCATTTTCTCTCCGAGCGAAACATCTAACTCTGCTAACGCTCCTCTGCAATAGAGGCATCGATTCTCCTTCAAAGTTCAAACCCCTCACGTCCTGCCTCTGCTAGCCCAGCTTCTGCTCGAACGCCTTCCGGCTCTCCTCGTGGTGGTTCGCCGCGAACTTCGTCGTCGCCTGCTCCAGCTCATTCATCACCTCAATCTCGCCGTACAACCAACGCCACACCAGGTCTCTCTCTCTTTCTCTCTCTCTCTCTCTCTCTCTCTCTCTCTCTCTCTCTCTTGTTCGAATCCCACTTCTCTATCTCCACAGATCTACGAAAACCAAACTACCCTTCCAAACCCTAACCCTAATATTGGTTTTAAAGTGTATCAGCGCCACTAAATTAGGGCTTTTACTCGGATCTAATGTTTGCTTGTTTTCGTTTCTGATTAGCTCTCTCTCCCTCTACGCCAGTTTCTAGTAGCTCACTCCTGCTCTATCTTCTCTGTTATTGGTTGTCTAATGTAGGATGTCGGAACATCCCAGTGAAACAGCGGGTGAGGAGGATGCCGAGGAGGATATTTTTGAATTGGGAGAAGATGTTACTCAACCGCCGTTAAAGAAGCAAAGAGCACCTAGATCAAAGGTATGGAAACATTTTTCAAAGATTGGAGGAGAGAGAGCGAGGTGTGATCATTGCAAAAAAATCTTTGATGGGTTGTTAGGAGAATTTGCTGTAATTTCAGTTTACTGTGGTGCAGGAAAAAGATTGCAGGGATGTTAGTTACTGAAGCTTCTGACTTTTGATGGGTTGTTAGTTACTGAAGCTTCTTGCTGCTAGTTATCTCTGGTTACTTGATCTTTTTTTATCAGGCTGGTTAATTAACCTTAGTTTCTGATAGGTAGGGATCTTGGGTGATTTTCATGGTTGCTTAGAACATTTTGGTCCTTTGGAATGAAGACTGTAATGCCAGCTGTTGAACAATGCACATTTTGGTCCTTTGTATTGATGCCTCTATTGCAGAGGAGCGTTATAGTACTTGGAAAGCTCTCAATCAGCTTGTTTGATGCTGAATTATACAAATCTTATAAGGCTTAGCATTTTGTGTAGTCAAATTTCTGTTGTGCTATGTTTTTCATCATCTGTTGGTGCATTTCCTGGTTTGTGGCAATTTCTGCTGTGCTGGAAGTGGTCATGCTATTTGGGGTTTTTGATTCTACAATATTCACATATCGGCTATGCTTGTATTGGAGGCTGCTTATATTTTTTTTGGAGAAAGAAAAAAATAATTTTTTTCCTTTTTTTTAAAAATTGTGGAATTTTAAAAAAAAAAAAAAAATTCAAATCGGATCGGATTCGGATTTTCGGATCGGATCCGATTTTTTCGGATTCGGATTCGGATTCTCACTATCGGATCCGAGTCTTATCGGATCGGATCGGATCCGAGCCTTATCGGATTCGGATTCGGATCGGATTTTTCGGATCCGGATCGGATCCGGTCCATTGACAGGCCTACTTCATAATAAAGCACCTACGTAATCTTTTTCCTCTTTCTTTCTTAACTATAGGTAGGATTTCCCCTTTAATCCACTTATGACTTATCTGATTTCATTACGAAAAAAAGACAATTCTTTTTAAAGGAACCAAAGACAAAGAGCCCTATTTCTCTTACATTTTCATAGGTTTCCTCTTATTTATCCGGATTTATGATTTTGTTCTTTATCATATCCTATTCCTTCAGTTTTATTGTCTTATTGTCGTATCAACAGAAAATTATTGCTTGTTGAATCACCGCATGCTTCAAAATGCTTCAAAAATCTTTATCACTGCACATTCACGTGGAGTCTAAAAATGGTATATGTGCACTACGTGAAGTGGTAGAGACTTGTGAAACATCATATAACGGTGCTCCAAAAACATTGAATAATCACTCTATTTCAACTTCTTCTTTTTTTTCAATCGTCATACATTGGCGGGAGTTAGTGGGGAGTGTTAGAATTAGCACGGGATCTAGAAGCTATCCATAGCTTGGGACCCAATGGTATTGCCCCAGTAGGAGTCGAACCCAGGACCTCCCTCTTAGGGGAGAGATGACAAACCAACTGCACTGTGTAGTGGTTGTCACTTCAAATTTGGTGTAGGTAAAAATTTGGACCATTTCTCGATTTGTGCGTGTCATCCTTGCGCAGGGGCCATATTAATCTTCTCTGTATCGTTCCAATTTTATCGGATGTCCCCGAAAAATTAAAAAATTGCACGCCGTGCTCCAAGAGCATCCAAGGGATCCCAAGTATATGGACCTGCAAATGTGTGATGGTGGAGGCTCGTCAAACAAAACATGGGAATGCTGCCAAGCACCCCGATGCCAATCACCAATCAGGTACCGAGTGGTATTCGGCAATTCATTTCAGTACGGACAGTTCGGATTGAATCTGAGCACATACAGATCTAAACCGTCCATTGCTCGATCAAGATTTGAGCTGTCGATTGCTAAGATGAACGACCGGATTGGCCGCTCGACACAACTACCAAGCACAGGGTGCTTGACAGCATCTCCCAATCCCGTCACACAACGCCTTCAAATAGCGATGCGCCGTTAGTGCTGAATAATCTCTATTATATTCCGTACTAATGAAAAAGGGAAATGGTTTTGTCACTCCTTTTTTGTTAACGCTACTCCCCTACAAGTGGGGGAATGATGTTAACAGAAAAAGGAGTGACAAAATCAGCAGTCATGAAAAACTCCCATGCAAGTGTATTTTTAGTGCAAAAATACACTTAAACAGGAGAGTGACGTTAACAAAAAAAAAGAGTGACAAAATCAGCAGTCATGAAAAATCATAGGCCCTGTTTGGAACTCAGGGGAAAAGAAAAGAAAATTAAAGAATTTTCCCTCCTATAATTTGTTTGGAAAGGAAAAAAAGGAAAATATAAAGATTTCAAGTGTAGTGAATAATAAATTTTCCCTTCTATTTTCCTCTCATTTTTCTTCTCTTTTATTTTCCTTTCATTTCATTTCATTTCATTTCCATAGGTTACAAACAGAATCATAATTTATGGGGTATATAAAAACGAGAAGAACTCAAAATTGAGAAGAAAAAAAAAAAAAAAAAAGCGAAGACAGGATCGTAGAATCTTGAGAGAGGTAAAATATTTCTCCTTCTATTTTCCTACTCTGGATCCATATCCCAGCGCCTGCAATCTAGGGTTCGTCAATCCCCTCCCCCCTCTCATTCTTCCAACTTCGACTCTTTATCCCTCTCTTATCCCCCCTTGATTTCTCCGTTCCATTCTCCCTATCACTGGTTCGCCTAATCCTTCAACTTCTTACTCCCACAGTGTTGAACACAAACTACACACAGCTCCTACTGTCGATGTTTATTAGTTCTCCGTTATTGCCTATTTGACCTAAATTGGGAGATACAGCATGCGATGATCGTCTGATGTTTACACTGTTGTTTTCCTTACAGATTGTTGACGATCATGACGATGCTTGATTCGGATTATATGATGGAGAACGGAGCATCGGGAATACCGTTGGCTCCGGAGGAGGAAAAACGGATTGTGGAGGAATTGAGTAAACAAGCAGAGTCTAATTTGAAGGAAGGCAACTTGTATTACGTTGTTTCCAATAGGTAATCCAAACCGTCTTCGTTTGAGTTATCAAGTATGGTAATTTACTTTTCTGCTGCGATTGTTATTAATCTTAGTCATCGATAACTGTTTTTTATTTATTTATTATTTTGAATTCAGACATTTGTTTAGTTTTAAAACTGAAGCAGTGAAAGTAGGACATTAGGATGGTAACACCATATGAAACATCACGATTTTTAAGGAGCCCGAGGGATTCTTTCTGAAGTATTCTGTTTGAAGTGATAGAACTTTCTATCAACAAAAATGATAGGGACACATCAAAGTGTACATCCTTTATTACATCCTCTCTCACAAGTGATGGTGGGACCCACGACACTTTGACGAGGGTCCCACCATCACTTGTGAGGGAGGATGTAAAGTTAGATGTATCCCTAGCATTGCTCATCTATCAAACACATACCGGATATCTTGGAAGAGAGAATCAAAGATCTTAGTGAACAAATATAGCCCCACGTTCGATGTTATTTTAGAAGAGCCGAGATTGAAAGGATTGCAAATTCACGTATTGAAGCGCTCTCCCGCAGAGGCAGGGCAGTATTCTATTGCTGATTTCGGGCTATTGTGATAGTGGAGTAATAGTTTGTTGGAGCAGAAATATCTCTTTTAGCTACTCTCTCTGAGTTTTCTAAGATGCTGTGGTTAGTTTGGATGATTTGTAGTTTCCCTTGGGTAGCAGTTTCATTCTCTTGAGGGATTTCCACAGTTATGAACTAATTGAAATAATAAGGTTTTATTCTTGGGATTTCCACAGTTTCCCTTGGTAGCAGTTTTATTCTTGGGGAGGCAGGTGTAACCAAATTTGGAACCGTTGTGTTTTATGGGATTCTTCAAGTTCCTTGCTATGAGGAAATTATGGTCTCTATGCACTGTAGGTAATCTAGGATGATTTGTCTGGGCCCCCTTGGTCATCAGAGTCACTCTGTTCTTGGTCCTTTTGGTGAACTTTTGCTAAAGGATTTTTTTTCATTTCCTTTCATAATAGTTCTCACAACGTTGTATTTATTCTTTTCACCGTTTGTGCAGGTGGTACACAAGCTGGGAGAGATACACTGGGCAAGATGTTGACTATTATTTGTTGGACAAGGATACTGCTGATTCTCGGTCTTTGATTTCGCCAAAGCCAGTTGATAGACCTGGACCAATTGATAACTCCGATATACTTGTAAATGGAATTGATATTGAAGGTAATGATATGGAGCTTCGTAGACCATTGCAAGAAGGATGTGATTACATTTTAGCTCCTCAACAGGTGTGGGAGAAGCTTTTTTACTGGTAACTTTTACACCTCAATTCCCTGTTTTTTTGTTTTTGTTTTGACAACTCCCTTCTTGTCAAGATCTTCCTTTTTTGTTATGTGGTTTGATAAGAAAGATCTTTCTAATCATGCTTAAAATATGCTCTCCTCAATGATGAATGTTTTTGAAAATCCTAGGAGATTCACTAGATTGATAACATGATGCTTATAAGGAGGCAGTGACGTAGGAGGATCGCAGGCAATTCTTCTCTGGTGGACCAAAAAATAATTTAAACAAACAAGAATGTAGGGTTTGAGTGCGATTTTGTGGTTAGATCAAAGCATAGATGGTTCTTGTTCTTGGGTATATGCTTCCTCCCCCTTGCTTCCAAAATAACATGGAATTAGCCAAAGTTACTGCCGAACGGACCTCTTAAATTTGAAGCATTAAAATGTTTTATGCAGACTTTGGAGAAATATTAGTGGTAATAGGATTCTGGCAAAGATATTTGCACTTGAAATCTTGTGCAGCCAGCTGTGATAGGGTTTTGGCTTTGAAGAAAGGAATCCTTTAATCTAGGACATTTCTTATAGAACAAAAGAATCGTACATGAAACCCAGAGCATTGATTTGTGGTTTGTAGTGTGCACGCTTTTTGGTCACTTCCGACTCTCTTATGTCATGCTATTTCTACCTTCAGTCCTTCACTTTTATGTTTCCCCCTTGCAAGAGTTGTGTATGACTCTTGTCATGCTGCTCGTATTTCCTATTCTTATCATTTTGGTTTTAGGTACAAGGGTGGACCAGCATTACCAAGGAATTTGATTTCACAGGGTGATTTTAACAAGCAGTTTAATGTGGAGGTTTTCCCCCTATGTCTGAAGTTAATTGATTCCAGAGACAATAGGCAATTGATTATCAGGTTGAGTAAAAAGGTTAGTCTACTTTCTGTTCATCTTTCCTCCCTTGCTCCAGTTTAGGTTAGCAATCAATCACGTGAAGAAAGTGTTAGATATTCTTTCCTTTTGTCATTGCTCTCTCTCTCTCTCTCTCTCTCGTTTTTTTGTTCTCACTTCTTCATGGGATGATAATATCACCACTGCCATGCTAGGTTCAACTTAAATTGACTAGCTGTGACATTTGTTGATGAAATCAGTTTACTTATGTCTACAAATTGGTACAATCGATGAACTTCAGTGATGCTCCATCATATATGTGATGCGATTTACTTTTGAGAATTTCTCTTGCTCTTGCCTTTCCAAATAAACAAAACCATGCGCAATTGTTCAAGAAGAAAAAGTGAAACAAGTGGTCATTATTTCGTGAAACAAAATAATCTAAACAAGAGTATAAGAAGAGTGCCCAGTTAGTACCCATTAATCTATAATAGAGTGCGTTTATGTTCTATCCCTCATAACCTCGCTACCTCTCTCTCTCTCTCTCTCCTCTCAACTCCTTTTCGGTTTGATTTGTTCAGGCTTCTTTACAAGAGCTTTATCAGAGAGTGTGTGCACTTCGAGGGATAGAGCCAGAAAAGGTATGTTATATGCTCTCTCTCTCTCTCTCTCTCTCTCTATATATATATATATATATATATATATATATATATGTATCGTTGTTATACTACTCAAGAAACTTATCCCCTTTCCTTTTACAAAATTGCAACAGGTACGAATCTGGGACTATTTCAATAAACAGAAACATGAAATTCTAGAGGATTCGCTGAAGACCCTTGAAAAAGCTGCACTGCAGATGGATCAAGATGTAAGTATCCTTGGTTATGAATTTAATTTGGAGCTGGTGAAAATGTTGAAGAAAAATTTACACTTGGTCCTGGTGACTAATTTTCTGCTGCAATGAGGGTGACCATGCACATGCACTTAAACAAACCTATTGCTTATCGGAAAATCCTTGGTCCTAAGGTCTAACCATCTTACTATCGTCTCTATGGTATTTTGGTGAAATGTTGCACTGGATGCTTTTTATGAGCTTATACTGCTGCTAACTCGCCTGTTGGTATTAGTACTTCCATTTTTCATGCAAAAAATGGTTTTGAAGTTCGTCTGTGTCACACTTTGGTTGGCAGCAGGCGAAACTTAGAAACATGGTGCCTTCAAGTCCTGTAATCTTCAAAAAGGTTATTTACTATTCATGTAATGGCTAGTGCAGGAAAATCAAGATGTTGGTTTGTTTCAAAGTATCTCTCAAATGCAAGATGATTTTGTTATCTGAAGTTAATTCCATAAGTCAAGTGTGTGATATATTCTTTTCGCCCCGCTGTATTAAATATTTAAATGCATTTTGAATTTCTGTAGGCATCCCTTCCTATTGTTATTTTTAATTTAACCAGCTCATATAATCAACCTCACAAGGTTCTGTTGGACGAAGAATCTTATAGTTACGCATTTAGAATCTACTGGAATCTTAAGGACATGTTTGGGTGTTGCATCTCATGTATTCCTGAACAGATATTTAAATCAAATTAATCTAGTCATTGATTTGCGACTGACTTGTTCTTTCCTTTTTAGTTCCACTAACATGTCCATTTTTGCATGTCACTTGTTTTGATATTTTGTGGCTTGTTTCTTGATGCATTTATTTTTGCAGATACTTCTGGAGGTCCAAGAAGATGGATTTTGGCCCTCTTGTTTTAGCATGGATTCAACAGGAAATGAATTAGCTTTGGTTCCCATAGACCCGTCAAGATCATCTGTGACAACTGAAGGCAGCCCATCTTTGTCCAATGGACATTCTACAAGTTATGGTGGCAGTTTTAACCCACGAAGCACTTTAAGTTCAATTTTTGCGGATACAGAAGATGGTTATGATATTTCCAAGACTGTAACGAAGGCAGACAGGGGAGGTTTTGCAGGATTGCAGAATTTGGGAAACACTTGTTTTATGAACAGTGCGATTCAGTGTTTAGTTCATACGCCTCCCATTGTTGAGTATTTCTTGCAAGATTACTCTAATGAGATCAACGAACAGAATCCTCTAGGTTTACATGTACGGGCTGTTCTAATTAATTACGGAAAGTTCTTATTTTAGAACTTCTGTATAAAGCGTCTAATATTGTTATAGTTGTGCAGGGTGAGCTTGCAGTTGCATTTGGTGAGTTATTGAGAAAGCTTTGGTCTTCAGGGAGGACAGCTATTGCCCCTCGTGCATTTAAGGGAAAACTTGGTCGATTTGCCCCCCAGTTTAGTGGGTTCAATCAACATGATTCACAAGTTAGTATTGCGTGACATCTTGTTACTGCACTAACAGATCTTTCATGTATTTTTCAGTTGGCCATACTGTATCTGCAGAATATTTGCTTTCGTGATTATTTAGTGAAGCAAAGACTGAATAGCTGAAGAAATCTGTCTTTTTTGTTAAATGGAGAAAAGTCACTCGATGCTACGGATGATATCTCTATAGCTAAAAATTATTTCCATTGGTGTATGTTTTTGTAATGCTCCTGTGACCATTTGAAATTGTAATAGTAAGTCATGTAGTATTTGTAGCGGAATATGGAAAAGAAATGCAGTCATAGCTTGTCATATGGGTATGGTCCAATTGTTTGAAACTTGCTATGGGAGAGCTCACAGTTGCTGTTATTGGTTCTGATATCCAACTGTATGAAACTTGGGCTATTGGTGCTTGCCGTGTAATAATATTCCTATTGGTGATGCCAACATTTATCACTTCACCCAAGGCATCCAAACATGCCAATGGAGAAAATGAATCAGAAATGTGACTGATGCTGTGGGGTCTGCTTTAGTACTGGACATGAGCCAACTTGTGGAAGATGAAACTTAGTGTGATGGGCTCATGGACATGCACTTAGATTTTGGTTCCATGCATCTGCATTTGATGTCATTCTGAAGTATTATTCGTCAACAAGAAGTGTGTTCTGCAGATGAAGTTGTTTAATTAACTGTGCCTACAAGCTTCGTATTGTGAACACTTTGTTGATTGAACTGAGTATCGCTACAGTGATAATATAATTCTTGTCCGTCACCAAAATTTAGCGTATGCTTGCAGGAATAGTTTGTACTGCAGCAATGACTCTCAGAAGATAATCAAGATGTTGATGTTTAATTATCCTCTCTTTTTTTTTTTTTTTTTTAATCAAAATGTTTTGTTGTTCATCCCTGTAGGATGTAATGTTGTTAGTTTTTTCTGTAGAGCTGTTGGTGGGTAGTTAATTGCATGATACTAGGGATCCATTATCGGACTAATGCAATTGATATTATTATCTGGCCATTCTATTTTTGTTTGGTGTTTATTTTTTGGTACCCTTTGAACAAATTATTTCAAAACTCATACAAGGTTTTCACTTGTTAATTTTTTCCTTTCCTTGTCAACAACTTATTTACTCTAGGAACTCCTTGCCTTCTTGCTTGATGGGCTGCATGAAGATTTAAATCGAGTTAAGCAAAAGCCCTATTTTGAAATAAAGGATTCTGATGGTCGCCCTGATGAGGAAGTTGCGGATGAGTGTTGGAGACATCACAAGGCTCGGAATGACTCCATAATTGTTGATGTTTGTCAAGTGAGTACATTTTCTTGTGTACTCTCAATTTGCGTGTTTGCTTTTTCTTTTAACGTTTATTAATTTGGTAGGGAGGGGAATGCTTTAACAGTTTTAATGAATTGGTTAGTCTATTGTTATTAAATTATTACTTGTTCGGGAAAGTTCTAGGTTCTTTATTGGCTTGTTTGGCTGAGGTAAATGCAGTTGTATTTCTTTCATTTATACAAGCTCCTCATCTGTTTCTGTGGTTGCAGTTTCAGCACACGTAGTTCATTACTGCAGCTTTTACAATTATCACTTGGTTATTGTTGCTCTCGATCAGGTCGTGTTGTCGTACAGCTCGGATATTTGTTTGCAGTCAATTTTAAACTCGTCCCGATTTAAAGGATTTCTTCCTTAAGACATGTTGTATGATTACATTTTTTGCATGCCATAGGTCTTAAAGGTGCTGCTCCAGAGATTTGGTAACTTGACATTGTACTTTATCGTTCTTTGAATAACAGTCTTGTGTTCACAAAATCTTGAAAGGATTTCTTCCTTAAGACATGTTGTATGATTACATTTTTTGCATGCCATAGGTCTTAAAGGTGCTGCTCCAGAGATTTGGTAACTTGACATTGTACTTTATCTTTCTTTGAATAACAGTCTTGTGTTCACAAAATCTTTAAAGGATTTCTTCCTTAAGACATGTTGTATGATTATATTTTTTGCATGCCATAGGTCTTAAAGGGCTCCAGAGATTTGGTAACTTGACATTGTACTTTATCTTTCTTTGAATAACAGTCTTGTGTTCACAAAATCTTCAGGGACAATATAAATCAACATTGGTTTGCCCAGTTTGCAACAAAATTTCGATAACATTTGACCCCTTCATGTACTTATCATTACCGCTACCTTCTACGGTCACTCGGACAATGACAGTAACTGTATTTTATAGTGACGGGAGTGTTCTTCCAGTGCCATATACTGTTACTGTCTTACAGCATGGCTGCTGTAAAGATCTGAGTATGGCTTTGGGTACTGCATGCTGCTTAAGTAGTGATGAAAGTCTGTTGCTTGCTGAGGTAATACATCTCTTCTTGGCTTCTGTGGTTTATTAACTTTATTTACTAATGCTTTGCCTATTCTAATGTCCCAGTCTTCTGAAGCTTTGTAAACAATCTGCAGGTGTATGACCATCATATATGTCATTATTTTGATAGCCCTCTGGAACCGTTATCCTCTATAAAAGATGAAGAACATCTTGTAGCGTACAGATTTCCAAAAAAGTGGGAAGAATTAACAAGACTGGAGATATGTCATCGATACCTAGAAAAGTAAGTTCTCATTCCTTTTATTCTTGCTGTTACTTTCCTCTCGATGAAAATAAAAAAACTTGAGGTTTCATCCGTTCAAGCTAACAACTACTGAATACTTGCTTGCCTTGTCTCGTTCTTTATTTGGAAGACATGGGCTCTGTTATTGTAGGAAGGTTGGCTGTCTGTTGTGGTGGTGACAATAACGATCAAAAGAAGCTACATAAGCATCATACTAAATTACAAATATATGCTAAATCATGAAGCAGGGGAAAAAAACTAAATTATGTGGGTATTAAAAGTATTGAAGATGTTGGAACTTTGCTTGAAAAGAAGTAAGATCATAGTCCAACTCCGTTGATTTTTGCTAACAGTTGCTACTTGTTATGGTTATTTATGGGCATCTTTCCTCCTTTGATTAATTCTTGATGTGGGACAAGCTCAATAAAAAAAGAATTTCATTGATTTATTCGTTGTTTCTATGTTCATTCTGTGTGTATTCTGCAATATTGGAGTTACTGAACATATTTTATGATATATACTCCTGTTGTCTGTTTCTGTAGGTGGGGTGAAATGTCTATATCTATGGTTTTGAGAAAAATTGCTTTTATCTCTTAGATGTTCCATGAATGTTTTTGTTTCGTTGGTCTGAAAACAGTGGGCTACATTACAGGGGTAGCCTTTACGAAAACCCAAAAGATAAATGAAAATCGGGGGGGGAGGAATGGGAATGTGACCCCTAGGTGAAGTCTGGCAGTTGTCTTTGATACATGGTGCCCTTGCTCTTTATGATAATATTTGTTCATATACTACTCTTTTTATTTTTCCTTGCAACTAAAGCATTGTTGCTTTCCAGATGTTCATCAGACAATTTGGAGGGCAGTCAAAGGAAGCTTTTCTTGACACCACTGGTTACATATCTTGAGAACCCACAAACTGGAACTGACATTGATCTTGCTGTTTATAGAGTTTTGTCTCCATTGAGACGAAAAACATATTTTGGTTCAGCTAAGATTAATGGTGGCATGGAGAATGGATCTTTTTCAGAAGCTAATGATGAATCAACAAATTGCCTGGCTACCCGTAACGGACTTGGATACCAGTTGATGCAAAATGGAAAACTTGAAGAAACATCCTCCGGGGAGCTGAACTTTCAGCTCTGCATATCAAACGGCAGGGGTTTTAGCTGCTTGCCACTTTCAAAGAATTCCCCCATTAAACCTGGTCAATTGGTTCATGTTATGCTGGATTGGACTAATAAAGAACAAAAACTGTATGATTCTAGTTACTTAAAGGATCTTCCTGAGGTTCACAGGGTAGAACTTACTGCAAAGAAAACTCGGCAAGAAGCTATCTCTTTGTTTTCGTGCTTGGATTCATTTTTGAAGGAGGAACCTTTAGGACCGGATGACATGTGGTAGAATACTTGGAACCTTTTTGTACTGCATAACTTAGGCTGCTTCACCTCAAGTATCATAGCATAGTCATTTGTTGGGTTAATTTCAATGTAGGTACTGCCCTAGTTGCAAGGAGCACAGGCAAGCCACCAAGAAGTTAGACTTATGGAGGTTGCCAGATGTACTAGTCTTTCACCTAAAACGGTTCTCATACAGCCGTTACCTGAAGAACAAACTCGATACTTTTGTGGATTTCCCGATTCATAATCTTGATTTAAGCAAATATGTGAGATCGAAGGATGCATTTGGGCAATCTCATGTCTACGAGCTCTATGCCATTAGCAACCACTATGGTGGCCTTGGTGGAGGGCACTACACTGCTTATGCTAAGGTATGTACAAACGGAGCTTTTTATGTGTTCTCATTTTTTCCTCTTGGTAAAACTGCCATCTCGCTGGTTGGTATGGAAGTTAAAGAGTCATAAGTGTACTCGCTCTTTGTAACATTGGTTTCATCATCCAACTATCTCTCATGCACTAACTATTGCCTTGCCACTGCCATTTCCAAAGTACTATTCCTTTAATTTCGGAATGAGTTGGACAGTCTGGATTAACGAAAGTTTGCTTTTTCAATTTGTAGTTAATTGAAGAGAACAGTTGGTATCATTTTGATGATGCCCGTGTATCGTCAGTTAGTGAAGCTGACATCAAGAGTTCTGCTGCTTATGTGTTGTTCTACCAAAGAGTTAAGGTTGAACCAGATGCTGGACTAGTAAAACCATCCCAGGATCAAGTGAATCCTTGAAATGTATTCTGGGCGTTCGGGCTTCATTTTATTTTTGCCTATTATTTTTGGCTCTTGTGCCTCTGCTTTCCAGGTGACAATTTGGTCCAGTGGTAGAATAGTCTATGAACGTGATATATGATGTATAGGAAACCTGGTGCCGTCTGGTTTGAAGACAAGAGAACAGGCTTGGTGTGGATAGTCATTCAGCAACGTGGTGCCGAGGTAAAGAGGCTCTGGTAAGCATGGCTGGAGTACTACTCTTCATCAAAATCATAGTTTTTGGACAGAGAATTTGGCGGGTTTTGGCTTTTGGTAGGATTATAGATATTCTAATTGTGAAGCTTCTTACTTAAAAGGTCATTTTTTCCATCGCCATGTTCCGCAAATACTTGCAATGTGGAACTTGTTTTGCTCCTTTCTGACTTACAACGTCAATTGGACTGAGGGGGGAAGTTAAACGCCATTTTTGTTGCTATTACCGTCTCTACTTATCTTCTCTGTGTTCACTTTCATGGGCCAATCTAGCTATTATGGTTTTTAACATGTACAGTAGTTGTACGCATTTCTGTGTTGTTGGTGTATTGTCTATTTCTATTTGCTTCCACGTGTTATTGTCTTCAAATATGTAAGCTTCATTGAAAAGTTGAAATCTTTGGTTGAGGATTTCTTGCGGAACCATTACACATTCCCAACTGCATATTCCCAACTGCTGTTAATGAAAGAAAAGAATAGTCCTCTTGTCAAGAGGTATTGAACGGCAAAGAAAATTTTCATTCAACGATCAAAAGTTAAAATGAAAGAAACTTATGGCCAGTGACAAGTTAATGAATGAAAGGGCGAACGAAGGGAACCATGCAACACTTGGTATATCTGTACTTTTGGGGGGTCTCTCAAAGAGATTCATTGACGACTCTAAAGTTCCAACTTGCATTTTAGCATGCCAACAATGTTTCTGATCTGAAACGGGAATTAAGATTTCATATCTTTCTAATCCTCCATTACAGTTGTGTTTGGCAACTTGAATTGAATTCTTGATTGCAAACCCCTTGTTTTTATGGTTCCAGCTTTAAATGTTGGCCAGCCATAATGAACAAAAGAACCAGCATAAACAGTCCTCCATGTTTGTACTCCGCAACCTTATTTCGCATTTTAAGTTTTCATCCGGTTCTTTACCATTAATTAAGTTGATCGAGCTCGTCTGTACTAGTGTTATTTCGCATTTTTGCAGTTGCTCATGCGCGTTCGGAGTTTGCTTCCCATTTGTTTTGTCCTGAACTGGTTTTGGATGCTAATCCTACTCTAGCTATTTCGGCATGGAGGAAATCGAGTAATGATTCCCTTAAAATCAACGAGAACTGTAATGGTTTTAATGCTACGGGGTGGTTATTCAAAATCACCGGGGCCGGGGGTAGATGGTGGATGGTTCTTATAGAAGATTCAAGACGTCCTCTGTCCTCTGTCCTTCAAGGAGAACTCCTTGCTAGCAAGCCATTAACTTGAGCGTGTTTGAATTGGTTCCCCCCGGAAGCTCTAGTGTTGGTGATGGATATCCCGAAGTTGGCTCGTGATGTTAGTCTCCATTTCTCTTGGGTTCGTAGGTCGCCCAGTTTACATAGTTTGCTATTTTCAGATTGTATTTCCCTTTGGGTAATGATACTGCCAAAATAATTTTTGTTGGTGCCAAAATTTCAATGCATGAAAGACTTATACACTGAACATGATACAAGACTTTTATGCATTGAAGTTTTAACACCAACAAAAACAATTTTAACATTATCATTTCCCTTCCCTTTTTGTAGCCTTTTGGCATGCTTATCAGATCAAAAAGAAAAGAAAAAAAAAAGATGTAGCCCGTCAAAAATCGCTAGAGGCTAAATGCCCAACTGTTTGGCCAAGCTTAATTGATGCATCACTGTCATTGCCAGCAATAGTGACTTTTATCATTCTGTCAAAATCGCAAGAGGCCAAATACCTAACTACTTGGCCAAGCCTAGTCGACGCATTAATGTCATTGCCACAGCAATAGGGACTTTTAGGCTCCGTTCCAGAACGAGAATAAGAGCTTCTTTTTTGTTGAATAATAAGGGGTGTTCCTGAAAATAAGAAGCTGAGTACTTATTTTGGTAGAATTTGTATAGGTAAATACCGACCGGCGGAGGGAAATCGTACCGGCAGCCGCGCCGGGCCGTCTCCGGCCACCGGACGGCTGATCCGAGCCGTCCAAAAATTCTAAAAAAAAAACCATGGGGGCCCTCGCGGGAATCAACGGCATCCGAGGTGTGTAGGGTGCTTGATCCGAGCACTCCTTTTCCGTGTACTTATCAAATATCATATGTACACCGAAAAGGGGTGCTCGGATCAAGCACCCTACACACCTCGGATGCCGTTGATTCCCGCGAGGGCCCCCTTGTTTTTTTTTTAAAGAATTTTTGGACGGCTCGGATCGGTCGTCCGGTGGCCGGAGACGGCCCGGCGCTGCCGCCGGTACGATTTCCGTCCGCCGGCGCCAATTACCATACCAACAGTCTCATTTTTTTGTATAAGGCAACTTCAAGCTCAAAAATCATATGTTTACGCAAATAATTTTCCTATCACTATGAATCTTGTTTGATAGATCTCATTGAGATCTTTAATACGGTGCAAAATTTATGTTATATTTGAGTTTGAAAATGTGAAAGAAACTTTTGTTTAGGAAAAATAAGAAGGTGGTCCTTATTTTCGAAAAAGAAGTAGGTGAAATAAGTACTTATTTTTTAAGAAAGTTTCCGGAACATAGCCTTATTCAAGCTATCTGCCAGAACAGCACGTTGACATGGGTTTGAGCAAGAGGGCACGAGAGAACGTCAAGTATTTGTCCTCTATGAGGTCGCATGTTCAAATCTTAAGAAGGTAAAACATTCCGAACTTTAGGGCCATTAGATGATTTTGTCCCGTCGTTAATTTCAGGGTTCCAGAATAAGTCGAGATGCGCGCAAACTGGCCCGAACGTCAGATTATGAAAAAAAAAATGACGCAAGTTGATTGACAATGTACAATAAGATCTCTAACATAAGTTTCCTACACTTTGACACATGGGATGCAAGGAAACACACTCCGTAGATAAATCGAAATGTCATCCAAATTTCTCACACAGAAGCAAGAGTTTTTACTAACACGGGAGGGATCAGCTGGCTAGCTTTCCATCTAATATTACAAACGTTTACACAATCTTAATCTCCCTCCTGCAAAACAATGGAAATAAAGAATAGAAAGTAACACATCAGTGCCCTACAATGGAGAAAAAAGTAGTACCCTCAAAACGTTTTTCCATTAGTGCACCAACCAAACGCCCCCTTTAGCAAGTGGGCCCGTTTGATCTAGGAAGAAGTGAAAGCTTGTAGGAGAGGAAGGGGGCCAAAGTCCAACTCCATCAGGTGCTTTTACGGGCAATTTTTAATGCAATCCAGATACAAAGAAGGATGATTTGCTGGAACCAAGGAATATCAATAGTAATGGCGTACAAGGAAAGAACAAAAAGGATGGGGGGAAAATTACCTTTACCTTTACCTAATTCCCAAGCTCCTTGTTATTCCATGATCTTCACACCATAGCAATCTAGCTAACCCGTTGTGAATGTGATGCAACTTTTAAACTCAGAAATATGTTAAGAAGGCCACTGATATTATCCCCACAAGGCACAAAAAGAACCAACTGATGGCAAAATGTAATTTCCCCTAAAATGAAAGAGGACACCAAACCAATAATTAGGTATCACAGTAATTACAGAGCAAATAAGAGACTAAAATTTCGGAATTTATCGAAAGAAAAATGGACACTTCACGTCTATCATTGCTTTTAAACAAAACCCAATACCCTGAGCTCCCTATAGTGCGTCCTGGAATGCGGCATCCGTTCATCTCGGCAATCAATGATTCAGATATGTTGTTAACTCTTACAAATAAAAGTTGAATTTAACCCGTAACAGTGCTTCAGCGAATCTGAATCATTGATTGCAGAAACGGACGATCGGATGACGCACTACCGGGTGCAGTACAAAAAGCTCACTTTAGGCTCCCCGGGTCCTGAGGTTTCAGCAAACTTCTTAACCGATAAATGGACATAAATAATGTTGGCTTATCTTAAGTGGGAATGTTTCCCATAATCAATGAGAATGTCCCGTCCACAAAATCAACTGCTGCTACAAAAATGAATACCTTGCCCTCTCGAAAAAAAAATTAGAGATAATTTTTTCACGAGCAATCCTAAGATCACAATTTAAAACACAACTCTATACACAGCTGTGACGAAAGCCATTCGATACACATCGACTCTCGTGTACACTGAACAACTCCGGACAAAGTTGTGTCCGGATTTGTGTTTTAAAGTTGTGTTAGGCGTTTTGTATTTTCATAATATCTTGTGCACATTTGTTTGATATTACGACAAATAATTCTACTACTGTCGTTTTCTTTCCGTTACCCGAAGGTCTCCGTCACTAGTTACGATATTTAGCAAAATGTCCCAATCGATGAGTATACTTCCAAACACAAAACAAATCTAAACGGAGTAAGTAAAGTGCTAAACTGCGCAGCATAAAAAACACAACTTAAACCTGCACCCTGCGCACGTTAGAAAGCAACAACAAGAGTGTTCATTCAGTTCACTCACCGAAGCTGACGAGATAGACAAGTAACCCGACGACGATCCCTGCGGCGGCAACGGCGTCAGCGGCGCCGTAACACCTGGACTGGTGTTCGAGCCTCCACCGCTCGTATTGGTCGCAACAGCAGTACTTCCGTTCAACCCCAGCAAATACGCCGGCGATCCGTCCGGCTTAAACAAGCCGTAATTCCTCTCCGACGTCGGCCCGGGCTTCATGTTCTCATTAAACAACGCGAACACGAACACGTTCAGCTCACAGTTCGGCTTCAACGGCGTCCCCTTCTTCTGTGCAATCAGCTTCAAAAGATTTCCGTTATACTTCTTCGCGTTCTCCACCGTCGCTCCCGCTTCGTTCTCGTCTCCCTTCGACGGCCATCCGGTCTCCGAGATCTGCACGGACAGCTTGTTCTTGTAACCAACCGAGGCCAGAGCGTAGTACACGGCGTCGATCTGAGCGAACAGCATGTTGTCGTAGTGGAAGTTCGTGGCGGGATCTACTATCCCGGAGTTAGGCTGGAACAGGACGAAGTCGATCGGGATTTGCTTCGGATTGGACTTGTAAGCGAAGTAAGGATAGGCATTGATGAGGAAAGAAGAACTGGTTTTGACATGGAAATCCAAGATCTGTGTAATACATCCCTTCAGATCCCGACGGAAGCTTCCAGATGACGGCGGATACGACGTCTCGAGGACGCCTAACTGGTGAGCGGTGGTTACGGTAACTTGTTTGTCCAAATTGAGGCTAACTAGGGCGGTGTGGACGCTGTTCATGGCGGGGAGTAGGTTGGCGGTCAGGGAGGAGTCGTTGAAGGTTAGGACTTCGTTTCCGACGGCGATGCAGGTGATTTTAGTGGCGGGGAGGTAGGCTTGGACGTTGGTTTTGACCCAGGATAAGGCGGAGGCGGGGTCTTTGACCTTGGATAAGTACTCGTTGCCGAGTCCGACGATGAACTCGACGTTGGTGTTGGCGAATGCCTTGAGGACGCGCGGATCTGCGTCGTAGAGCTTGACTCTGCTTGCGCCGATGGATTTGACGAGGGGGACCACGTTTTCGGGGGACGGGAGGTTGTTCGCTATCTGGCCGTAGTTGATGCCCATTGCAGCCGCCATTGCCGGAAACAGGATCCCTTTAAAAAAAAAGCGAGTACATTTCAGCTAATTTTTAAGAACAATATTAATTAGAATACGCGCAAGTTGAATCGAACATCATCGTCGTCAGTTATATAAAAATGATAAGGAAAGAAATAGCAATGGAGAGTACCTGAGATGAAGAGAAGAATGGAAGGAGGAGAGTGGAGTCTGTTGGAGTACTCCATGGGAGAAATGGAAGGGTGGGAGATGGCTGGGGATCAAGAGAGAGAGAGAGAGTAAGATGTGAAAGAGGAGGAGAGCAGTAGTAGTGGGATATTGATTGTGTTACTGCTAAGTGTGTACTGTGATGGGGACAAAAGGATTAGGTGGGCGGTGAGAAGATATCTGTACTGTTGGGTTGGATGGCTAATATAAATGTCAGACGACAGTTTTTTACTTCTTCACTTCACTTCACTTCACTCATGAAATTTGAGTTTGGAGATTTGGAGTATATATCTGTATTCTGTGAATCTGTAGTGTAGATTACATGTAGAGCTGGACTGGATCCCATGGACGGATGCGCCGTTATACTTGTCGTCACCGCCCAACCAAACTTTTGGAAAAAGTCATCAAATTGAATATGGGGTTCTTTGACTCTTGTACTGATCTGTTTTGACAACTGTTGCTATAGTTTTTAAATGGATTTGTCGTTTCATTCAGTTACCCGTAAACACACTCCACTGTAGCTTGTTCTATCTCTTCTCTCTTGCCTAATCTATTCATCGTTCTATTCTTGGCCCCGTTCAGTTGCCAGTAAAGTATAGGAAAGGATGGGAAAATCAACTTTTCCATGACTTTTGTAGTGTTCAGTTGGCAGGAAAGTAGTGGGAAACATGTTTTTAAGTTTTCCTGCAAGATTTACTTTCTTGCAAAAGTGATCCGGCCAAAAGCATAGGATTTTGCGTCACGGGAAAAGTTTTATCCATTGTGGGGCCAAAATAATTGGCGGGTAAGAAAAAAAGTGAATGATACCAATAACAAAAAAATACAGTACAAATTAGGTTATTAGAAAGACACTTCGAGATTTATGTGAGCAACAATAATTTTGACTACTATGGTGCTTTCTGAGATAATTGTTGTGGAAAAAGATTGGTAGTTTATTTTTTTTGGAAGTATTTATTTATCTTGTCATTAGTCTTCAATTTTGTTTTGTACTAACTAATTTTCAGTGAGTTTTTGCATCGGCAACTAATCAAGCACGGTTGTTTAATATTTATTTATTTAGTTATCATCTACTTATTTTTTAAACTTTATTTGTACGGTTGATTATCAGAGAATATCAATTTAAATAGGAGATTTGCATGACCATTCAGAATATAGCAAATTGAATAGGAAATTGCAAGTCGATTTTTTCATTTCATGTTAAGACTTTGCATTAGATAAAATACATTTTCTGTATGTGTTAACTTTTGAAATATGATAGCCTATTATTTAGCTCTCAAAGTTAATTTTATTTAAAATTAGCCATGAAAATAAAAATAAATTTTTTTTTCATAAGTGTCTTTTCCCGGCAAATAAACCACTAAACTTTAGTTTTTTTGCCAAAAAAACTGTCAAATGAACACTCACAAGAAAATAGATTTCTTTTTCCTTTACTTCACTTGACTTAACTTTTCCTGAGAATAACTTTCCGGTACAACATTCCTGGCAACTGAACGGAGCCTAACTGTCTAAAAAATAAGTTATATATCTTTAGATTCGTAATGAATTTCATATCCATTATAGATCTTGTTTAATAGATCTCGATTAATTCTATAATACCATATTTTTAAAATCACATAAAATATTATAAATTACAAGATATAATCAATTGAAAAGTGACACGGATTTTCAAAAAGAATAATTAAATTGGGATGGAGAGAGTATAAATAGTAGCAGTTTCTAGAGACGAGGTAAATTCTCCAATTTTGTTTCCCAATTATTTTTAATCACTCTTCTTTCCTAGTTTTTGATCCGGAAAATCTACATTTTTAGCTACCACCATTCTCCATGTCGTTTGTATGCTCATGTTATCGCTGCCAATGATCAAGTCTACACAATTAAGAGTCCTCATAATAAAAACAAGTTAGTTTGGATATCATAAAGGACTTGGTTAATGATATTTCTCTAAAAAAAAGTGGTAGAGACAAAAATTTAATGAATTCATCAAGTAAATACCGTTCTTTTATAGGGATCCCAAAATTAATGTTTTAAATAAATTGCACTGTTCTAATTAGGAGTATTATTAGTGTGAGATTAATTCTGAAATGAGACTCACGCAATCTAGTTTACGTTTTGGTGTATGGTGTACCCATTGTTGTGCTCTCTTTTAGAGTAATATTTAGCTCCGAAGAAAAGATGGTTGAGTGACTTGGGTCCAAATTATGTCTTTGCGCATAGTTTCGCTAGCTCTTGGTACAACAACTTAAAATACCGTCATGCAATTTGGATAAAATTGCGTATGAAAATGTCTAATGCACGTGGGTCGCATGTAACATTTAACGATGAGAGACGTATATATGTATCCAACAATATCTAAGTTAATTCCCGGGACAAAGGGGGAAAAAAAAAGATCCAGAAAAGAGGTGAACGTGGACTGTGGAGGCCAAGAAGTGGTCCATGATGAACTCATAGTTGTAGTGTGACTCTATGAGAGAGAGAGAGAGAGATGGAGATATGTTCCGACAGGCTTCACATGGCCACCATTTCCATCCAGGATGGATGGCATTATTGTATTGAGCATCTATATATATATCTCCTTTTTGTGATCTACAGTATCACGTTTCAAGCAAATGCGATTTCCTATTCTATTTACCCAATCAGTAATGTTGTAGCTTAGCTACCCAATTCCCTTTTGATTAATTCTGAGACGTAATATCCGATGCTTAATTCCAATGATCAATTTGACAGATCGAAGAAGACAGGGATGGAAGGAAGGACCCTTGGCATGGTGCATGGAATTATTTGATGCCAAGGCCTTTTGGGTGACTTCCTAATCAAGTCTGTCTGGTTTGTCAAGGAATCTTTTAGCTTAGTTGGGATGGGATGGACAGATCAAAACCTACTTGAGAGATCCAGCAAAGTTCCAAAACTTATTAATAGCAAGTAGTTATCATCTTTGATACTCCATCGATCAAAGACCGATCGAATCATGATTTCTTCTTAATTTGAAGAGCTAGCCAAACATGGTTGTATTTACCAATTGACATACAGAATCGGATTTGGCAAGTTAAATACTCTTAATCAGGATATATATAGATATACGGGACGGTTCAAGGGACACCCAAATAAACACCTAAAAAAACACCCCAAATCTCAATCTCATAGTTCCCGATCAAATTTTTATGATCCGAACCGTTCAATGTGTGCAGAATGTGATTTTAAGGGTACCCGCGAGAAATTAGCAAAAAAAGGACCGGGAAGTGCTTATTTTGAGCAGTTTTTAATTGAACCGTTCATGAAATCTAAGCTAAAAACTGCTCAGATCAAGCCCTTTTCGGTCTTTTTTTTGGCTAATTTTTTCGCGGGTACCCTTAAAATCACGTTTTGATCGCATTGAGCGGCTCGGATCATCTAAATTTGATCGGAAACTATGAGGTATTTTTTTAGGTGTCTAATTAGTTGTTTCCGGAACCGCCCCGATATATATATATATATACTGCAATTTTATTCGGCTTAATAGTTTACAAGTACATACTAACGTAACTAGATAGTATTTGTTTGACATATCCAAAAAATGGAAGAACGAAAATTCAAAAAATAGGAAAATGCTTCGTAATCCATTCTAAATCAATCGTGCATGGAACTACATGCATGTTGCAGGCTGGCAAATCATTCTACATTTGTTTTGACACAAAATGTTAAGCAGAGTGTACAAGTTTTCACCCCTCTTAGTGACTTTAAGGGCACTAGTTAATCATTTTCTTTCGAAATCCTAGTATAAGAATTTTGGGTCCTATAGAAATGTGCATTGAACTAGTTACAAACAAATTACTACTTAATACGTACGTATTGGCTGGGTAGTGAAAAATAACTAAATTACGCATTCATAGAATCTTTTAATTGAATAATCCTCCTATTTTAATTGAATCGAAACAATTGATCATTCCAGTTCTTACTTTATTCATCACATATCTATAACTTCTATTAGTCCAGTTTGGGACTTTGGAATGCTGGGGGAGAGAAAATGAGTTTTCCGGTGAACCATTAAACGGTGAGTAGGCGAAATTGGGATCTTCATTCTCCACCACACAATTTGCAAACCCGTGCATAATAGTTATTAATTGAAATTCCTTTTTTTTGAACAGCAAAAGAAATTTTATTAATTTTTAAAGTTGTTATAAAAATTAAAAGGGCAAGGAGACGGCAAAAAAATGCCCAATCCGAGACCTAATCCCTTGATAGGCAAGAAGCCAACCAAGGAAACACCCAAATGGATTGATAGGCCCATAAACATATGGGACGCAGCTCAAACACCTAAATGCCTAAAAGCCCAGATACAAAGGATAAACCCAAACAATTAAGCCCAAACACCTAAATGGTCTAAGAACCCAGATTATGGGTGAAGTCCAAACAGTAAGCCCAAAACACCCAATCTCCACCCTAACCCTAGCCAACACAGCCACCGCAACCCACACATGCAGTCACTCCCGCCGCACCCCCACAACCAACCCAAAATGCAACACCGCCAACCAACACCAAAGCATCTAGCCAAAAGAGGGTTGATTTGAGTACTGATTCTTATTTGCAAAAAATAATGAAAAGAAGTTGCGAAAGCTTTATATAAGCATCTACTTCACTAACTAATTTACTTGTCATCCAAAATCAAGAGTTAATGACCTACGACCTTAATAACGAGATTCATTTCAAATGATTCGTTGTAATCATCTTGGTGTATTCGTTAATAATTTTGGGGGCCACAACCATGGAGTAGTATTTTTGAAGAAGTATACCACTTTGAGAAAGAGTATGCAAAGGGAACTTTGTACAAAATGGGTGGGGTAGGGTGGTGTGGTCGGTAGCCCCCAGTGTACACCTTTATGTCCTTTTCCTTTGGTCAACATGATTTTCATTTTCTTGTCAGGGCCACACCTAGCGGAGGACTTAACGCCGGAGCAAAGCCTACTAGTCCTAAAAGAGTTGATCCATTATTTAGAAGACTTCGGATTTGAGACCAAGCAGAGAGTAAACTACTAGTTTTCAAGTCTTGATCATTACCAAGCCAAACCACTCTGCAAAGTGTATGATCACTTCCTCTACGGAGTGCAAAATATCAAACAAAATAAGCTCATTCTGGAGAGCAATCTTGGATTTTCTCCTGTCCATTAGAGGACTAGTTTGAGTCATTTTTGGGGACTTTGCGGATTTAATAGAAGCGGTTTACTTTTGGAACTCATTAAGAACATAAACTATCTCAAAAATCACATTGATCAGATATCGTCTAATACAATTTCAGATTTATCTCTAAACAAAATTGCAACACTGGACCAATACCCATTTATCCCATTTATGTTTAGTTTAATATGTTTTGATATTAAATGATTGATATTTGATCAACTAATTTTTCACATAATTCGTGTTCTCCATGAAACTTAAAAATATGAACTTGAATGATACCGGCCCAACACGCATGCTGAGGGACAGCAAGCACCCCCAATTCGCCCGAAATGGCTTGCATCGCAGAGAATCCAACTCCAATTTTTAATCTTGATACAATAAAAAAAATTAATGCTAGTAGGGGATTCAGATGTTTAGCCAAATTAAAGCATCCATAGTGGAATAATCAAAAGTTGTCATATCATCTTTTAATTATCCATTTAAGGGGTTGTTAAGGTTAGCAATATAGTGGTCCACAATGGTACAATCAAAATTGAATAACCAAAACTTGTCACATCACCTTTTCAACTTATAAAAATCTAGAAATTGTGACATAGAAAATAATTTTTGAGAAAATTACCTTTATATCCCTTCGACTTATGTGAAAAGTTCAACTTAGTCCTTCCAGTTTCAATTTCACCCAATTAAACCTTCGATTTGCAAATTGATTTCAATGTCATCCTTCCGTTGGCTCCCGTCAGTAATCTGGACGGAAAAGGGTCATGTGCCCATCACGTGAGCATCCCCCAGGGGCAAATTTGTCCATTCCCTTCCCTCCCCTAACCCTAATCAATTATCCTCCTCCACGCCATCTCCCACTGCCAGCCAACAACCCACCCACCATTAACACCTCTCCCCCCTTGAGCCACCTCCTACGGTTCACCTCCCCCGCCGTGCACCTCCACCCTCGGCCTCCTCCGGTCACCACCAAGAACTCCATAACCACCAACCGAAGCTCACCTCCTCCGTACCTCCAGCCCGTACCAGTCCTTCCTCCATAACCGAGATCCCCATACCAAACTCCGTGGCACCACCACCTTTCGGTTCCCCACTGAACCCGCCACCAACGAGACCACCCAATACCGAACCCATCACCTCCAGCCCGTACCCGCCACCATCGGACTGCGGTACCTCACCACGAATAGTGAGAAGCAAAGACACACACTCACGGCCGTGTGGGTATCCTTTCTCTGTTTTTAATTACTTGTTTTTGCTTCTTATTTTTTTGTGGGTGTTTTCGATTTGTGCTAATTGGATCCTTGGAGGGCTTATTGGAATGGATTTGTGTAGAGATCGAACGGGGAGAAAGAGAGAGTTGAAATTCCTCCTTTTTGCTTCATTTTCTTCTTCTGTTTTCTCGAATCCGAAATCCCCTCTCTTCTCTGTGACTGTGACTGATGTATGGCGGTGGAGGTGGTGGTTTATGATGGTGATTCCGAATAGGCGGATTGAAATCCAAAATTGGGGTTTTCCGAATTGGGGGTTTCAGAACTGCCAGAAGGCGTTTCAGGCTGAGGGTGAGCGGAGGAGGCCGAGGGTGGAGGTGTACAGGCTGGATGTACGGTGGTGATGGGTTTCGGTGGGGAGCTCGGCAATGGTGAGGACCCAGTTGGTGGTGGGAACCGGTTGGTGAGTTACGGTGGAGATGGTGTTACTCCGGTGGTAGTGGCTCGGGTGGTGATAGAGGTACACGGTGGTGGTGATGGTGAGATGGACTGATGGAGTTCGGTGGTGAGGAGTGGAGGTGGAACCGGTGGTGGGAAATGGTGATGGTGGCAGGTGGTGATGAGAGGTAGGGAGTGGGGAGGGTAATTGATTAGGGTTAGGGGAGGGAGGGGAATGGGCAAATTTGCCTCTGGGGGATGCTCACGTGATGGGCACATGACCCTTTTCCGTCCAGATTACTGACGGGAGCCAACGGAAGGATGACATTGAAATCAATTTGCAAATCGAAGGTTTAATTGGGTGAAATTGAAACTGGAAGGACTAAGTTGAACTTTTCACATAAGTCGAAGGGATATAAAGGTAATTTTCCCATAATTTTTTAAAAATAATTTTCAAACTAATAAAAACAGGTTATTAGAAAAAGAGAAAATAGTTTTTTGAAAATTTTGATTTAAAAAAAAACAGTTTTCAGGAAAGAGTTAAAAAAAAAAAAACAGTTTTTGAATAAAAAAAAAGTTTTTTTTTTAAAAGAAAATTTTTTGAAAAAAAGTTTTAATAAAAAAAAAACTGTTTTTGAAATAAACTGTTTTTAAAAGTATTTTTCTTTAAAAACATGTTGAAAATGGAAGAGATAGAAGGTTTTTGTGTAATGATGGTGTACTTGATTGAGAAAATATGGAGACAACTAAATTTGATTATTGGCAAAAGGTTGATAGTTTTGATTATCCAATGGCCAAAATTTAATGAGTTAGTAAGAGGTTGCTAAGTTTAGTTATTCCAATGTGAGCTTTTTTTTGAACAAATATTGCTAACCTTACCAACGGTTTTGATTATACCACTGTGGATGCTCTTAGTGATTGCATGCTACTACTAGATTTCCGGATTCTATCAGAATTCCGATTACACATAACCATATCCGAATCATGGCCTAGTATATTGGGCTTCACACATTTTTGTGAAGCCTAGCTCCGCCAAAGAATGCAGCAGAACAAAAGTCCGGAAAATCATATGATCGGTGGGTGCCTAGAACACTGAATAATCTCTATTTGCCTATATAAAACGCCTCGTTAGGTTTATATGTTGTGGAAACCCTAGGCATTACTGAAGGGAAACCAAAGCGTCAACCTTTCCTTTGCACAGAGAAGCGTCTGCATGTATTTATTTGATTCTCTCTCTGTTTTTCTCTCTGTTTTTACCATTGATCACTGTTATTGTATCTACCGATTAAACCAATACTACTTTTCTTTTTTTGTTTCGTTCGTTTGACACAGTTCCTCCAAAACAACGTCGGTTGGAGAGCTCGCTTGCACTTACGCATGTTTGGCCCTTCACGATGATTCAATGTCGAGAAAGTATTTTGCATGGTTCACTTTTTAGCGAGGGTTTTCTTATTTCAATGACAAGAACGTGTTTTGGAATTTGGATAGTTCATGGATTGTTTGGTGGAAAAAGGGTTTTCTTTGACTAGTGTAAACCAGCCAGAGAAGATTGCTGCCATGGTGAAGGCTGCAAACGTGACCATTGAATCATACTGGCCTAGTCTGTTTGCTAAGCTTGTGGAGAAGAAGAACATTGAGGATCTCATCATGAACGTTGGTTCTGGCGGTGGCGGCGCTGCTGCTCCGGTTGCCGTGGTTGCATCCGCTGCCCCTGCTGCTTCTGCTGCCCCTGCTGCTGAGGAGAAGAAGGTGAAAACCATATTACATTCATGACATGCTGAATATTGTTTTGAAAAATGTCAAGCACTGTGTTATTTAATTGAGATAGAAGAAATACCTGTCGGTGATCGATGCTTGTTTCTTGCCAAAATTTTGCAGGAAGAGGCAAAGGAAGAGAGTGATGATGATGGCTTGGGATTCAGCTTATTTGATGATTAGGAGCTCCTTTCATCATGGATTATGTTTTTAATTAGTAAATTTATAACACGTGATACTGTTTCGCTTGGTACATGGAAAAAGTTTCTCTCAGTTGTTTAATGCTACAGTTTTAGATGAGTCTAGGCGCTTTACTAATGGTTTGTGGTTACTTGATAGATTTGGTTTGGTTTCATCGGATGGTTGTTAACTTGTTTGTTCAAGCAAGATCCTTCACTGTGAAAGCTGTCTTTTTTGGGTGGTAGGACAGCCAGAGGTGTCGAGATTAGTTTATGCACACTTTGACTAATCCCCTCCCCGGTGCGGTCAAATCCTCGCCGGAACTAGAGAATTTGCAAGTAGTTACTTTCTTGCGGTTTGGTTTCAAATGTCAAATCTTGAGCAATTTTGTGGGGAGCACACCCACCAAACCACCCGAACTAACCCTCAGGGTTCTCTGTGAAGTACTGTCAAGCAACAGTCTGGCAGGCAGGATAATATTATTTTGTTGGCTTCATTTTCAATCCTGATATGGTTTTGAGCTGGGTGATTTTCCTTGTTTACAGATTCCAGATGATCAATATTCAACAAGATATGCAGACGAAGTTATTGTCATTTAGTGCTCTATGAATTATTGCTTGTGTTATCACTTATCAGAAAGCATTGTTTCTTACAAAAGATATAAAATGAAGTGGTGGGACCACAAAGAAAGAGAATCTATGCTGCGTATTAACTTCTATCTGCAATTTCATATGTATCTTTTCTTATTTGAATAGGGGATATGAATGTAGCATTTCTCTTTATGTCTTTATTTTTATGTCTTGGTGTCCTACTGTTTGCCCTTTTGGATGTTCTCCTGCCATATTAGAGTTTTACATATCTCTTTAGAAAACGAAAAATTCTACCACCAAACACAAATACACAACGCATACATACTTGTAGTGTGTACGGGCCTCACCTCTCTTGTGGGTGTGTATGTATGTGTTTGTGTGTGATGGAAGCAAAATTGTTAGAAAATACAATAGACACCAACATTTGCACTAATCATTGTACAAACTCTCTCACATGGGATATGTGTGGAATCCTAAAATTGTTGGTATAATTGTGGTTTCTAACAACCCTGTTCCTCCTTATTAACCCATGCGGGTTTCACAATCAGCTTAGTAAAGCAATGGGGAAATTCTACTTTTCTCTGTTTGTTTTGCAGAGCCTGCATTAGTTTTTACACAGAGGGAGCCTTAAGGTAGCAAGTAGGCCAAAAGTTTAATGATGTTGGGAGAGTCTTCGACTCTTTGGCTAACTGATTTCATTCCAGAAGATTAAGTCTTGGTAACTACTGGAAATCTTAATGTATTCGAATGGCCTGTCTTCCGTAGAATCCGTACGGTACCACAAGTTAGGCACACTTAAAATGGGCTATAAATGGGGACCGAAGAGTGGGATTTAATCACGACGAGAAATTAGAAAACTGCAAACTCTAATATTGGGGTCACCTTCGGTAGCATTACTGATGCGGAGGTCTATATGTTTATGAATGCCATGGAGAAAGGACATTGCACTCAATACATTTGAGATGTTTGTGCTGGGTACTGCATTACAAAACTGTTCGGAATGCATTAACACGGTAGGTTTCAATCACTGATCATGTAAATTTCCACTATAACTTGGAATGGTCGCGATTCATGTGTGTTTCTGTTGTTGAACAGAGTAACAGACTATGGTGTGCCTTTGTTCAAACATTCAAATTCTGTAGTGAAGATCCCATGTGTTTCAATAAGAAGGTTATTTTGAAGATTCAACATTTGAACCCTTAGACCTTGTGGAATGCATGCACCAATTGAAAACACCATCTGGTATGACATGCAATCCATTAGCCAGAGAAGAAAAGCTCTTAACAAGAAGCATTTATTGACTGTATTACTTTGTACATGACGCCTACTCATACGATATTTGTTGGCTACACATATGGTAGTCCAAGCCCAAGACCAGGCTTTACAATACCACCTACCTTCAGAATACTCCAAATTCCCGTGATTCCTTTTTACCCCAGAAATCATGGTGGCCACTAGAAACTGAGAGAATTCAGAACACCTACTGGTTTTGGGAGTTTTTCCATAGGTAGTTCAATTGTTGCATCAGTTCATGTGCATGACCACCGCTTGAAAGTTGCAAAAATGGTGCTTATGGAGTGGCAACGTTCTCCTTGGCTTGCGGAGCAATCTCCTCCCCATCAATGCCAGGTTCACTGTCAGCTACCTCCAATCCCAACAGCAATTGCTCCCATTTCTTGGCTGGTCCCTGCATTGAATGGAACACATCATCCGTCAATCCCCATGGATTGTTCCAAAAAACTAAGGAAAAAAAACATTTTACAACAACTTGATGTCCAACATTTTCCCATATTACAGTGTTTAGTTTGTGTAATCAAAACCATAATCGTGCTCAAATACTACTAATCACCTTCCATGAGAGATCCTGCGCCATGCAATTTTGGATAATCTCTATCAGTGCAGGGGTACCGTAGGTAGCAAGGGCCCTCTTCACAGTAGTTGCTATTGCAGCTACATCAGCTGGATCAACTGCTTCGCACTGAATGCAACCAAAGGGCACAATTTTTCGGCATTTCCATAGTTAGTAACTTAGTACTCCGTAGTACTCAATGAGAAGAAATAGGCATTGGACACCGCAGAATAATCGTGCCATGTGAGAGGGGCGGTTAAGTACTTACATCAACATTGAAACCTCCCATCTGAAATCCAGTGTAACCTTCTTTGACAGTGTCAACCAACCCACCCGTTGAGGCAACAATAGGCACCTAATCCAATGCAATTGTCTTAAGTGCCATAGAAGAAAAACTTCATAGAAGAATGATCAATTTGAGAAAACATTTTGCATTGTTCCTAAGAATCAAAGCAGCAGGCAAAACGGGAAAAAAGGCTTTACTGTTCCATATCGCATGGCATGCAACTGAATGAGACCACAGGGTTCAAATCTACTTGGGATCATCATAAAATCTGCCCCCGCAATAATCATGTGGGCTAAGGGAACATTAAATTTCGCTACTCCTCTGGCATTGTCGGGATACACTATCTCGAGCGTTTCTAGCTGCTTCTCCATATACTTTTTGCCAGTTCCCTGATAGAAAGAGCAGATTCATCATGATAATTTGTTTCTCTTCACATTGTTGGAGCAGCCAAAAAAAGAGAAGAGAACTATAGCTTTTTTTGGTTCATATTCCACTTACAAGAACAATGATCTGAACATTCTCTGTGATGAATTCAGGAATGGCCTCTGCAAGGATATCCGAGCCTTTTTGCTCTTCTAGTCTACCAATGAATCCTATCAAAGGGATACTTGCGTCGACAGGCAACCCCACTTCTGCTTGAAGCGCTTCCTTCAGAAGGCGCTTTGCAGCCACAACCTAAAAATCACAACCCCGATAAGCGAAGGCTGTAAGCTGCAAAAATACTACTAACATAAATTGAACTAGGAAAGTGATTTGAAAGAATCTTACAGTGGTGGCATTATATTTGACATCGATGTATTTATCTGAGGATGGATTCCACTCTTGGATGTCCATGCCATTCACAATACCAGTTATACCAGTCTTACGGATGATGTTATCCAACTCCACACCCTTGTCTTCGCCAGAAACAAGCTCCTGGGCGTAGTGTGGGCTCACTGTTATGACCCTATTTGATTCCAATATTCCAGCTTTCATCCAGTTAATTTTCCTTCCCTTGACAGGCTTGTCACTCCTGCAACATTTGAAGACTTGTCGGCAAAAGATAGTTTCCGAAACCATTGGAATCGGAAGATTGCATCTGCTTTAAGATATGGAGTATCTAGCAATATAACTTTCAAAAACTCAATCATTCCTACCCATCATTGAAATCAAAAGAGCTCTTAAATTGATCTGGCAGATTGAGAAGTGAGAAATCTGAAAAAACAAATCTTCCTTGGTAGGCAATGTTGTGTATGCAGAAAACAACCTGCCATCATTTGGCACACAGTGTTATATCCTAGCAAATAGCCCTAGTCATTTGTCCAAACGTCTTAAGGATGTAGTTGAGCAACTCTAACCGAGATCTTACTTTGGCACTCTTGTACAGCCCCCTAGATTTGTACATGGTCTTCAGATAACATGGAAGAAGAGCAGTGTGCCAATCATTGGCAATGAAGACAACATTGTCCCCTGCATCGAAGAAAATAGACGTTCTAATCCATTTCTAATGAACTGAAAGAAGAAGGTATGAAATCTGGAAATGGGCCATACCATAAGGTCCAGAGTAATATTCATTGCTATTCAGATCCAAAATCCTTGGTGCCTCCAGAGCAGCCTAAGAACAACATAAACGAATAAGAGCTACGAGTGCAGAGCTGAGTATACCATTACACGTAGGGTAATAAAATACCTAAGTGGGTGATTAAAGAATATAAAATAGGATACAGCATGAATTATCACTTCATGAAAAGGAGAAAAAATTAGCCAGTGGATGATTTGCCCTCGTGCAGAATAAAAAACCGTGCAACTTTGCAGCACAGGGCAGACTTTTGCCTTAATGGCTAATGGCTCTATGACTGATTACTTCTCCAATTTATCATATAGCGGGCAGTTATGCACCTACAAGTTATCATTTTCTGCTGTCTAGAAAAGGAAAATCATTCGTCCGATTAGCTAAAATTGTAGGCTAAGTAAAATAACTTACTTGGCAAAACAAACTGAATCTAAGTTGGTTGTCCTTGTAATCGTCCCCTGTCTTAGGCCCGTAGATCTTAGAGCCAGTTTTACCCCAAACCTTTGGAAGTTCAGAAATTCAAGAGTAGTCAGAACTAGGATCGATCAAACCAATACAGGGTATATAGATACTCCAAAAGAAGTTTTACTTAGCTAACTAAGGAGTAAGGACAGAAATAAACCTTTTCCAGGAACATTGGGTGATCCACGAAAACACGATCAACACCCCGTTTGTAGCAGTGGAAGTAGCGAACTGTCTCAATTCTATCTCCAACTTTTATCTGCAGTGCAGAAACTCTTACTATTTAGAGAAACTAATCCCAAGAGTTACACCCTTGAGTCAAACCTGCATCGGAAAGACAGAATTTCTGAATAGAATGTACCTCAGCCACTACTTTAGTATCCCATGCGTCTTTGTACTGGTCATAGCGGGGGGACACTGTCATAACACGGTGCCCATTGGCCTAGACAATGTTTAGGCACAGAGAAAGGTTAAGTATTCATTGTTATTCTAAACAACTTGGTCGATTACCCCGAGAAACAAAGAAGACGATTCAATTACACTTGCAAATGAAAGAAACAATGGAGCAGGAGACGTATGCTTACCGCCATGGCTGGTGGCAATCCTCCAAGAACATCACCAAGTCCTCCAGTTTTGCTCCATGGACCCACCTCGGTTCCGACGAAAACCATGTTCATCCCACTTTGGCATCTGATGGCGCTTGACGGTCTTTGACAATTAGTTCTGTGTCCAGTTTTTCCCCGGTATTGAATCGGAATTGCTTTTGCATTGCTTCTGAATTGTAGAAAATCCAACTTGTTCATAGATTTTAACGAACTGTGAGCAGCGGTTCGGTTCCTCAGGCCCATCTGTGCCAAGTTTGTAATACTTTCTGATGTAAAAGATCCTCCGGTGTTGACATTTGAGCTTCTCGACAAAAAACATGTCGCATTCACACTAACCATTTCTAATTTCCTTGCTCTGACAAAAGAACAAAAGAAACAATAGTTCAGAGTTCAGACATCAATGAGTATTCACCAAGCACAGCACAGGGCTTTGTTACGTAAATCAAAATTCATATCAATCTTAACAAAATAAGCGAGATCGTCAAATGATCATCATCGTATATGGTGCACGATCACATTCAGACTAAAAGCTAGTCATAGAACTGCAGTCTACAAGAAACATAATTGAAGTTATTAATGAAAAGGAGTTAAAGGAGAGATAATTACAAGTAAGCTGCGAGTAAACTAAAGCTAGGGACAACAGCTAGCAGTTCGTGTATGTCTAGTGCACAAGGATGAGAACAGAAACAAAGGAGGGTGATGCAGCAAGCAGCATGGGATTTGAGATCAAGTAGCACCAGCCAAAAAAAAAAAAGACCGAGAAAATATCTCACTAGCAGTTTATTAGTGATTATCTAGTGTGAGAGAATACCGGAGAAGAGAAGTGGCAACAGTTACACAATATGGAGAGAGAGAGAGAGAGAGAGAGAGAGAGAGAGAGAGAGAGAGGGGTCACTAATAAGCGCAGTCTGTTAGGGGCTTTGTTGATAATGAAGAAGCTTTCAAGTACTTATCGTCTCCATTTGTAGTGGGAGTTTGAGTGCCTTGAAGTTGCGGACTCCGTTCATAGCACGTGGCTTGGAGTTCCCAAACAAAATGTTACTCTACTCTACTAGCACCTGAAAGATATTTATTTCGCGGTTCAAAAAGTTCACGTGTGGTGAGGTGATTGGGGACTCGGGATGGCCAATTTTTCCCACGCAAATAAAAAATCACGACCACACAATGCGGGTGGGTTACCGATCTTTGTCTCTCATCTCCTAACAAAAGTGAATGAAATGTTTATGTCGTGAAATTTATCGGTACTTAAATTGTTGGGAGTACCGCGTAGGGAGAAATTTTCAGTGCCGGGGTGCGTATCACGTGGTGCCCGCTCGGTACATTTGGGCCGTCCAATTCGATTTTGGACGGCTCGGATTTGGAGAGAGAAAGAGGAGAGAGAGATGGTTTCAATCTGGGCCGTCCAACACATTTTTGGATGGCCCGGATGTGCTATTCGGGCACCACGTGGACACGGCCAAGTGCCGGGTACCGAAAAATTTCTCCCAGGTAGGATGTGAGTGTTGAATAGGTGAGGCCACCATGTGGGACGTGGGGTCTGAGTGGCAATCAATGGGGAATATGCGATGAATTAGTGGTGTAATTTGTGCGGCTGAAGCCCACCGTGAGTTCTGAGGTGACGACTCGATCTCTTTTTTTGTTTTGTTTTCATCATCAAAATTCAAAACTGGTAAGAAACGATGCCCCCAAGACCCCACCCCCACGCCCTTTGGTCCCTCCAACTGCTAGAGTCCAATCCATCCCCCTATGTAAGGCCGACATGCAATGCCTGAAAGATCGATCTTCTGTGCAATTAGCTAGATTCAACCTGATTTCATGACCCCATCGAAATTTGACATGAGGACTTTAAGAGATATTTTGATAGAATTTGAAAAGTGAAATTGAAATTCAGGTTTAGGTGTGTTTACATTCAACTATCTGTTGGATGTTTTTTTTCGAGTAAGTGTCTATGCTTATCTCGTTTCTCCCCTCGATGTATCCCTTTCGAGTTTATAAAAGTTTCGTTTGTCGAGAAAAAAAAAAAATTTCTATTGGCCGGCCGGACTGAAGAATATGTAATTTCCACAAGGTTAATAATATAAGGTAGTGCTTGTAGATATTTTATGCATCCATTGGTTCTACTAAATTATTTCCTCAATTGTTGTGTTTCAATAGAGTAGATGACCTCCCATGAGATTCGCAAGTGTGGTTGAACACAGCCCTTACAGCAATTTTTTCTTCGTTCTCATTCATCGTGAATAAATTATACTACTACGAATTCTCTCCCAAGCATTAGAACCTATTGGAGATTAAAATTTCCCGAAAGGAATAGAATTAGACAACGTAAAAACCACTCTAGCTTAGTTTATTTCGGACTCGTGTTTCCCTGCCTCTATACAAGTATGTCATTTCTGTTGGAAAATGGAATTTTACCAAAGAAAATTTGGTGGGACCCACACCGCGTGAGGTGCGCCAAGCAACAGTGAACAAATTTCATTAAGATATGAATGAGAAATTGTCTCATTATGGGAATTGGAAAAACCAAATGACGTGCGTGCGCGCCATCACCAAACACCTAAATTAGACCGGGGCCAGGACCGGAGCTCAGGATTCGTGGGCCCGCGACCTGTGGTTCGAGATCTGTGGTCTATGGCCTAGTCTAGATTGATTTGGAATTGATTGTGCTTTATTGGGTCTGTACCATTCGCGTTTAGATGGTCCAGTTACAGAATCAGTTGTGCGCGATTGATTAACGTTGGGTTGAATGCTCAGAATAAAACCCACGATTTGATTATGGAATCAATTACTGGATTAATGGCTGTAGCAGTTTTCTCCAGAAATTGAATTCCCTATATTCAATATGAATATTGAATTGGTCCTATTGAATGAGCAGCTCCCCCTATTGAATTCTCGTATTCAATGAGAAAGCTCCTCATCGATTATATAAAGGAGTTGGCTCTTTTGTTTCAACACACAAAAAATCGAGAGCTCTTCATCTGCAATATTGTTCTTCTTTCCGAGAGAAAGAGTATAGACACAAGTTCGTTCAACGGACAGTCTAAGGCGGTGCTCCGGCGGCTGAGTGGGAACCGAGTCAACCCTGGGAGACAAACACCGACACAACTTCCAGCACCAGTGAGGCGGCGAATTTGTCTTAAGGGCACCGTTGAATAAAATAGGTCTCGGTTTGCAAATTCTTGTTCCCTACTTACAGTTTATGTTTCATATTCTGTAATTCAAATTCATGTAATATTCTGTTCAATTGTAAATTTCCAGAAATTAGTAAAATCGATTACTGTTTTCCGCACTATATTTTCCTACAATCTTAAGACAAATTCTTAATGGAAAACAGTTTGCAGAAACAGGTTTATGGAAAGCAAAATGGTTTTCTTGTTCTGGAAAAATCGTACTCCTCTGATTATTTGAGAAACAAAATTGTTTTGCTCAAAGGAATTTGGGAAAGGGGGAAAACTCATTCACTTGATGTGCTATTTCTAGATCAGTGTTGCATGATCTTTGCTCGGTAGTTTGGAGTTTTCTAAAGCAGTAGCATATACTAATTATGAATTGCATTAACATGTTACGTTAGAAACTGGTTTTGCTAAGTAATATGGCTATTTGGACTTCTACTGTCTTATTCTAGGATTCCTCGTTCATGATAAGTTTGGTTTATATCTTATTCACATGCGTTATGAGGTAGAAAGAATAACCAAGTTGTTGTTTTTTTATGGAAAAAAAAAAAAAAACAATACTGCTCTTGCTATTACTTGTATACTAGTGAGATTATTTGCATAATCTGAATAGAAGCCAGTATTGATTAGCATTGCTTTCCGGTTTCGATGTGGGTATTATATCAGTGGAGGAACTGGTTAATTGTTTTGCCTATTAAAACTCTACTGACTTGTTCGTTAATCGGCGTTTTGTTATATACTGTGTTGAAACAGTTTGCAAAAGTGCTTGTGCAGTTCATATTAATCTGAGAAATTAGCACATTACTTTTACGTTGTGGTGTGGTGTGTTTGGCTTCCAGGAAAAGGAAAACGAGTTTTGGGTATTTCCGGTTTTACCTTCTTTACTGTATTAGCTTTGATTTGCTAATTATTTTTCGGCTATTATTGGATAAAACATTCTTTGGCTTTGAACGGTTACAAACCAGACTGTTTTTTCCCGAACGTGGAAGTTAACAGGTTGGATTTTGGGATATAAAATCACTGTGGGTTGTGATTACATTTATCAGTCTTTGACTTGTCAAAATTTGTAACTCTCGGATCAGTAAAAAGGTATTTGCTAACTGAATTTATTCGGTTTTGTGTAACTCAAAGACAGTACTTTCTAGGATTGTGTGATTTTGTTTCCTTAAGACAGTGCAGTGGTTAGGAATTGGAGTATGTGTTTTGCTAATTCGTTTTGCTCTACTCACTTGTTTGTCATTACTTGGCGCAAAATGCTTTGTCTATATTCCACTGGGTTTTCCAACTCTAATAACCAATGTCTTGATCGGTGGTTAGTGTTCTAACAGGAAAGCAAAAGTTTGGCAATATCAAGTATCTATATTGCGGGCGAGCTAGTATACAAACCATGAGCCATGAGGGAATCCAATCAATGACATGACTGTTATGCTATCGTCTCATAACAGTTGCGATTATTTGCCAATGTCTCATGTTTTCTAGGAAAAGCATTTTATACCGAATGAGATCATGGTTGGTTCCTTTTGTACATTGTGGACTTAACTTGTTTTGGTGGAAGTGTTCTCTGATTGTTTCCACAGGATGGTGTCCAGATTGTTTATGCAAAATAATGGGCCATAGCTTTTTGAAGCATGGTTATTTTGCTGCTCATGGGTGGTCATTGGAAGGATTGCTCGGCGTTTGCTAAGGGAAAGACTATTAGGCTTTGGCTTTGGTCAGTCGTGCGCGATTGAGCCTCGAATCAGTTTTGTGATAAACTGTTGGGCTATGGCCTAGGTCAATCATGCGCGACTCGACCTCAAATTGGCTTGGGGTAAAACTATTTGGCTTCAGCCTCGATCAATCGTGCGCGACTCGATCACGAATTATTGGTAAATTGTCCGGCTTTGGCCATGGTTAGTCGTGACTCGGCCTTGGATCACAGGTCGTTCGGCCTCTGGAGTGGTCTACACGGCTTTGGCCTTGACATTGCTCGGCCTCGATCCTATGTTTGATCTGCTCGGTGTATACAGTTTTCTGTACTCGGCTCTGTTGGGCCAAGTGCTTGCAAAAATGGCTCCAACCATGGGAATACTTGTGATGGTGTTGTCCCAAGTGGTGTGATCACAGTTGTTTGGTGCGCTAACAAGTGGTTCCTGTGGGAATAGGTTTCTCTCATTTAGGGAATGAGCAGGATAGGTACGTGATTGCTTTGTGAGAGTTCAAATAACAAAGACTTCTTATCAATGAGTTGAAAGAAGTATTGAGGCATTGGATTTAATCCACATTGAGGTGTGTGATTTACAATTGTCCTCGAATGTGGGGGTGTCTCGCAAAGGTAGTTGTACCTCCACCTAAAAGGGAGAAGAAAAGGCCGAGGACTATTTATTGTGTATTCATTGGTTACGCACACATAACAGTATTGCCTATCAGTTTCTTGTGTTTGAATATGAGATATTAGATATTCACAAGAACATCATCATGGAATCTAGGAATGCGACGTTCTTTGAACATACATTTCCATATAGATCCATAGAAGAGTCGAGTTCTGTTAAGCGGACTTTGGAGATTGCATGTGAAAGCAGTCAAGACCAAGAGAAAGAAGGTGATGTTGAGCCAAGACGTAGCAAACAGGCTAGAACATCACCATCCTTTGGTCCAGACTTCCTAACGTGTTTGTTAGAAAGTGAGTCTCGGACATTCAAGGATGTTGTGAGCTCTCCTGATGGTCCTTTGTGGAAAGAGGCTATTCAGAGTGAAATTGATCCAGTCTGCAAAACCATACGTGGAAATTAGTGGATCTTCCTTCTGGTAGTAAGCCTTTGGACTATAAGTGGATCTTCAAGAGGAAGATGAAAGCAGATGGATCAATAGATAAGTATAAAGCTAGGCTTGTCATTAAAGGATATAGACAAAGCCTAGACTACTTTGATACTTATTCTCCTGTCACCAGGATCACATTCATTCGAATGATAATCGCAATTGTAGCTTTGCGAAATCTTGAGATACATCAAATGGATGTGAAGACAGCTTTCCTAAATGGCAATTTAGATGAGGAAATCTACATAGAACAACTCGAGGGTTTTTCTGCGCCAAGTCAAGAAAGGAAAGTCTGCAGACTTGTTAGATCTTTGTAGGATCTAAAACAAGCACCAAAACAATGACATGAGAAATTGACAATGTTATGATGTCAAGTGGTTTCACAATCAACAAGTGTGACAATTGTGTATATGTCAAAGACACAGACGAATGGTACGTCATTTTGTGTCTCTGCGTTGATGACATGTTCAATGTTGGTAGTAACGATAAGACTATCAAATCTACCAAGAAGATGTTGAACTCAAAGTTTGACATGAAAGATATGGGTCTTGCAGATGTAATACTAGGTGTTAAAATCACTAGAACATCTGATGGACTTGCACTATCTCAGTCTCATTATGTCGATAAGATTCTTGAGAAGTTCAGCAAGTCTGATACGAGTATAACAAGGACTCCTGTGGATGCGAATCTCCATTTATCCAAGAATGTGGGGGTAGGGGTATCCCAATTGGAGTATTCTCGGATAATTGAGAGTCTAATGTACCTGATGAGTTGTACAAGGCCCGACATAGCCTATTCGGTTAGCAAACTGAGTAGATACACGAGTAATCCAGGTGATGACCATTGGAAGGCGATAGTGATAGTACTACACTACTTAAGGCATACTCGTGATTTGAGACTGCGTTACACCAAATATCCAGTAGTACTAGAGGGGTACTATGATGTGCTTACGTCGAAACCTTGCCTTCAAATATAAGGTTGATAGAAATCCGAAGCGTAGGGCTAGGTCGTTGTGTGCATAATATTCAGAAGTCCGGAATCGTTCCCACAGAGAATCTAATATAGCTTGAAATAGATTGTAGGTTTTATGGTAGGATTTCGGCGTTTAAGCCCGCCAACTATGGTTTTGCTTTAAACGGAATGACTAAACCGAAAACTAGATTAACGCTTGATTAACTTAACGAGGCAAGTCTCGGGGTCTTCTAACCCTTGACAAAGGCCATTACCGGTTCTCGATTATAACTCAGGCGAGAGTTACGACCGCGTGCTCACGCCCGGAGGATTTTACTTAAAAAGACTACGTTTAACAAAAGATGTGATTTACCGGAGGCGAACCAACTTGTTTTTAATATTTATCGAACACTTAGGAGGCCACTAGGCCTCGGTAAGTCACTTGCCAAGACCGCTTGACTAAGCTCCTTACCAAGGGGTTAACACCCCTAATTTAGACCGAAAATGCAAATTAAGCTCTATTCCGAAAATCATGCTTAAAAGCTCGATGGCTCGAGAACCAAATAACAACCTAAGTTCTCGGGAAAGATTATCCCGAGACTTAGCCAATAAACTACTCACACATAGTTAAAGCATAGACTAAAGCATAAAAACGAGACATAACTTTTAATCGATAGAATTGAAAACAAACTTGAGATTATGAAAGATCTAATCCATGACTACAACATAAATAAACGGAAAAACAATAAATGACAAATACTTACCAAGGTTCTTGAAGGAAAAGACTTAAAAGCTTGAAGAACACTAATGGAAAAAGACTAGAAAAATTAAAGACTTAAAGTGAATTATGGAGAAAGAACAAGATGAGAGAGGGAGGCCCTATTTATACAAGGTGGCCTTACTCTCTCACAAAATATCCCAAAAAAAATATCCTAAAAGTTGCTAGAAAATGAAAATATCCCAAAAGCAAAAAGGGGAAAAAAGTAGCAGGTCGGGCACAAAGTTACACAGCATGAACCGGTACACACATTTCCCCGTACCGGTTCATGGCCTTGAAAAATCTTCCAAACTACAAAATCTGGGACCCATGAACCGGTACACACTTTTCCCCGTACCGGTTCATGGCTGGCAGATTTTTGGGCAAACTTCGCGGGCTCGCTCCGGACACTCCCGAACTCGGATTATGGCGTTCTTTGGACCGTTGGAAAGCTCGTCGAATCTACTTTCTAACCCAAGTGGTTTGGATCCAATATCATTTATACATAAAAAGTTATGACAATTCTACCCTCAGCTGGTCGGAAGATGAGTAGCTTTGGTAAAATCCTCACTTCTCCTTCGATTCCATTGACCCTTGGGCGACCCGAGCAACCTCCAAACCACCTCTTCATGACTCCTCGGGCACCACAACATGGTGGCACGTGGCCTTGAGCACTTGGTTGCATCCGGAGCATTTCTTGGCGTTCAAACGCGCCTTATTTATACGAATTACCTGAAATACACAAAAACCTACCTTACGAGCAATATCGCTATAAAAGCTAAATAAACGCAAGTTAAAACAACATAAAACGGGACTAGTCGCACCAAATATCTACAATATTGGGTGCTCATCATGATGCTAACTGGATATCAGATATGAAAGACTCTAAATCCACGAGTGGATATGTCTTTATACTTGGTGGTGCAGCTGTCTCTTGGAAATCTTCAAAATAGACGTGTATTACACGGTCTATAATGGAATCTGAATTCATTGCTATAGATAAGGCAACTGAAGAAGCAGAATGGCTATGCTAGTTTCTAAAAGATGTTCTAAGATGGTTGAAACCTGTGCCAGCAATTTGCGTTTATTGTGATAGTCAATTAGCAATTGGAAGGGCACAGTGTAATGGTGAGTCTAGACATATGTTGTAGACATAATACCATTAGACAATTGCTCTCAACTGGGGTTGTTACTATTGACTATGTGAAGTCAAAGGACAACATTGCGGATCCGCTAACCAAAGGTTTAAACAAATAGTTAGTTGAGAAAGTATCGAAGGGAATGGGGCTAAAGCCTACTACGCTCGTGTTACCATGAAGGAAACCCAATCTAGTTGACTGGAGATCTCAAGATCTAGGTTCAATGGGACAATCTACTTACGAGTAACAGAGAACAATCACTGTGGAGACATGCTCTCCTGCTCATTCCTATGGTGCGAAACAGTGATACCTGCAAAATGGAAACAGGTTAAGCGTTGCTTTTAATGACTCTTATGCGCTGGAATGTCAGGTGGGGTATAGCAGGATACCCTTTATAAGAAGGTCACCTATGTGAGTATGAAGTAAGGGTCATCATCGGGTCGGGCCGGCCCAGCTCGCCAAGTCGCTGCCCAAGCCCGCCCACGGGCCGGGCCAACTGGGCTTTTTCTTTTTGGCGGGCCGGACTACCTACCATAAATTGAAGCCCAAGCCCGGCCTACGGGCTAGCCCAATTGGCGGGCCAGCGGGCCAAAAGCCGGGTGGGCTTAAATTTCCTTGGGCAAAACTAAACCAAGGGAAAAAAGAAAGGATTTTGTGGGATTTTGGGCAAATAGGCGGGCCCGTTGGCGGGCTTTTGGGCGGGTACCAAGGGCGGGCTGCCGGGCCGGGCCTATGGGCGGGCCGAGTAAAAATTCATAGGCCCGAGCCCGCCCATTACAAACTACGAGCTTGGCTAGCCCGCCCGTTTTACGGGCTCGGGCCGGGTAAAAGCCTGACGGGCCAGGCGGGCTTTGGGTGGGTCGCGAGCCTTTGGGCTAAATGATGACCCTTAGTATGAAGTGGGGCCGCTTCTTTGAGAATTTAAAAAGGCAAAATTCTTGAGAAAATACTTACAGAACTAGGAAGGGGTGTCATGGCCAAAATGAACCCAACAGTGAGAACTAAACTGTGTTTGGAGAAGTTCCATGTGAGGCCTATTGTCTCGGTTTACACAAACGGCAGAACAGGTCAAGACATCATGTCACTTGTCAGCCAGTAAATCCGATAGGTTTTTATAAGGGAAGGTTCAAGGCCAAAAACTACCTATCCTATGTGGGATTTTTCCGTTGTACTCTCTCTCATGTTAGCTTTGTCTTCTGAGTCGGTTTCCGTCAATTTCATTCATGTGGGGGATTGTTAGAAAATGAAATTTTACCAAAGAGAATTTGGTGGGACCCACACCGCGTGAGGTGGGCCTAACAACAGTGAACAAATTCCATTAAGATATGAATGAGAAATTGTCTCATTATGGGAATTGGAAAAGTCAAATGACGTGCGTGCGCGCCATCACCAAACACCTAAATTAGACCGGGGCCGGGGCCGGAGCTCAGGATTCGTGGGCCCGCGACCTGTGGTTCGAGATCTGTGGTCTATGGTCTATGGTCTAGTCTAGATTGATTTGGAATTGATTGTGCTTTATTGGGTCTATACCATTCGCGTTTAGATGGTCCAGTTACAGAATCAGTTGTGCGCTACTGATTAACGTTGGGTTGAATACTCAGAATAAAACCCACGATTTGATTATGGAATCAATTACTGGATTAATGGCTGTAGCAGTTTTCTCCAAAAATTGAATTCCCCGTATTCAATTCCCTATATTCAATATGAATATTGAATTGGGTCTATTGAATGAGCAGCTCCCCCTATTGAATTCTCGTATTCAATGAGAAAGCTCCTCATCGATTATATAAAGGAGTTGGCTCTTTTGTTTCAACACACCAAAAATCGAGAGCTCTTCATTTGCAATATTGTTCTTCTTTCCGAGAGAGAGAGTATAGACATAAGTTCGTTCAACGGACAGTCTATGACGGTGCTCCGGCGGCTGAGTGGGAACCGAGTCAACCCTGAGAGACAAACACCGACACAACCTCCAGCACCGGTGAGGCGGCGAATTTGTCTTAAGGGCACCGTTGAATAGAATGGGTCTCGGTTTGCAAATTCTTGTTCCCTACTTACAGTTTATGTTTCATATTCTGTAATTCAAATTCATGTAATATTATGTTCAATTGTAAATTTCCAGAAATTAGTAAAATCGATTACTGTTTTTCGCACTATATTTTCCTACAATTTCCTCCTCAAATGGCTAACCTCAGTACCTCACCAACTCTCGTCTCTTGAAAATTCAACCTTTCCCGGAAAAGAGGTGCAACTAACAAGAATATCATCTGTGGGGGGGTTAATTCCACTTAAATCCTTTCCTCCTTCTGTTGAACGATGTGGGTGCTCGCCGAGTCTGGAGAGGTTTCTACCGAGCTTGGGGAGGTTGCTGCCGAGCAGTGGAGGTTGCTGCCGAGTAGTGGAGGTTGCCACCGAGCCTGGTACCTGCAAACCGGAGGGAGGTTCCTCCGGGTAGAGCCTCCGACGAGCTAGTTAGTACCCGGGGAAGGTAAAACGAAACATAAAGCAAAGAATATAAGTCGTTTATGTAGAAGATGAGTGTTGTGTACCTTAGGTGAGGGGGAGAGCTTTGCTTATATAGAGAAAGAGGTGAGTGAAACTTAGCGACTAAGTAAAGGCTATTAATAGAAAGTTACTATAAATGGAAAGTTAAGAGACTTAGAGAGTAAGTTAAGTAAAAAGTGCAAAGGAAACTTCTAGAAGATTACAACTTACCATGTCCACATACCGAGCAATAACAGAACGTTTCGAGCAATAGCGAGCGACCGTACATTTTACCGAACAATAAATATGTCTGCCGAGCTGGTGAAGTATTCCAAGCAACATAAAGAACCTTTCGAGCGATACAAGGAGCTGCCGAACAATACTAAGATCTGCCGAGCAATAATAAGAACCCTCTGCCGAACGATAATAAGAACTGCCGAGCGATAAAAAGAATTCCCGAGCGTACTTAAGACAAATGTTCTGCAATACTTGTGAGATTAATACTTGTTGAAATCGTTTCGGCTGTAATGATGTGGCTTTGGCAAGATAATTAGTGAAAGTCCCGAAACATAACTATGAACAAAGACAACACCTTATGGTTCTTCCGAGATATGACAGTACCCCTTTTGGACCTTATGAACTGAGTGAAATTTGGCCCCCTACATCAACCAGCTAGTCTTTTGCCTCTTTAGTTTCCCTCCCCATACAGCCATACAGGAATTGTGCTTTGGTAGATTGATAAAGCCACTCTGGAGCTAGTACTGTAAACCGTTCCACCAACCAAAGGAATGCAATTCTTCATCCTCCAGCCAACAACAACGCGAACCAAAACAAGGCATGCTTTATAGCCCGGCCCACCTACCGCAGATGAGCAACGTACTACTCTAACGCATGGAAGCATTGAAGGTAGCTGTGTTTGTTGCTAGTAATTCCAACCAGAAACATTACCAAGAAGCCTGAAAGGTGGACCGCGCATTAAAAATGTGCAAGATGTGCAACGAGCTGCAATTTCTCACCTGTTCTTTTTTTTTTTTGGTAAGTTCTGGCTCATTGCATAGCTTAACTTGAGACTCTGAGAGCAAAAGTGTATGCTTCCCATAAAAAAAAGATGCTTTTAACCAATAAATACTCCAATGGGGATCACATTTACAGGCCATTTATTAACCCATTTGTAAGTGCACCAGCTCACTTGATGGTCCTCAAATAACACGTGTCATGTTCATATGGGATTCAAAAATAATAACTCACACAACAATCTAAATACAACAACTTACACAATCTTTCACATACACGTGGACTCCACACATACTACTATGTGTGGGCCCCACATGTATGTGAGGGGTTGTGTAAATTACAAAAATGCTACTCACACAACAATTCAAACACAACAACTTACACAACCTCTCATATACATGTGGGCTCCACACACACTACTATGTGTGGGCCCCACATGTATGTGAGAGGTTGTGTAAGTTGTTGTGTCTGGATTGTTGTGTGAATAGCATTGTCCTGTAAATTATTGTGTTTGAATTGTTGTGTGAGTTGATATGAGATTTTTTGGTTTCCTGAAATTGGAAAGCAGGTCTGTAGCAACCGACCAATCTTGTTCACAGAAAAGGGAACTAATAAGGACAAATAATGAGAAGTAGAACTGGGTAACCAAGAATACGAATGAGTCAAATACACACCCTTCCGCCACTAATGTGGGGACTCTCTCATTGAAATACAACCACAAACAAATAAAGAGTGCTTGAAATTGACAGAAGCTACAAGGAAAAAGAAAACGTGACCCTCGCGCCCATTGATTAAGACCCCGGCCGCGAAAATGACGCAAATCAATAACCACCAATCAAATGCTCTGTACGGTGTTTCCATCCTCACCGGTGTGCGGTCACCAACGTTTCAATGAACCTCAAACCGTCAAATCTTGGCACGAATTTCTCTTTGTTTGATGACGACGTGTGTAAACCGGTAACATCACTTTGCACCGATGATGATGACGACAAGGAAGAAGAACAAATCCAACTCTGAAAATATAAGATTATGCAACGAGCATTAAGAACATCATCATTCTTGAAAAAAAAATGGCCATCAGAAAAGAAATGTCAAAAGCCATAGGAAGATTTGATTTGAATTTTCCTAGATTATGCATGTAACAGATATTCAAACAATTATCTCTATCCGGAAACGAAACCTTGAAGATGGAAAATCCCAAATACAACAGAGGATGGTTAGTTACCAAAAAAAAAAAAAAAAAAACAGAGGATGGCGTTAGCCCACCGACTCAAAAAGTTTTGAACTTTTGAGATTCTTCGGACTCGAAATTTAAAACTAACAGCCCCTTTGATCGAGGGATTAAGAAAAGAAAAGAAAGGATTAGATTTTGTTGCCAAATCTCTCATTCAGATTGTGAGTAACTTGGCGAGGAACAGAGAGAAAAGCACAAAGATGAAATTATTTTGATTGGCTCTTTCGATTTCTCGTCAAATCTCACCAATTGGGGGGACAAGGCTTACCTTTCTCGTAATCCAAAGGGCTGTAAATAATCCAATTTAACATTTTCGCGAAAATAAAAAACACAATGAGAAAAGATAAAATACGCACTACCTTAGGAGGAGAAGGGTTGGAAGCGTGATGATGGTGGCAAGCGGTGGAGGAGGATACGAGCGCCATGGTGGATGCGGCGAGCGCCGACGCAACGAGAGTGCAGGAGCCCTTCATCTCTCCGCCGTCCGGTTAACCTAGTCTGGATCTATTCGATACTCCCTCCGGAAAAAAGCAACAGCAAAAATGGACGAAATCCGACGAGTTTCGCCGGATCCCGACCACCACCTCTATATCTCTTTCTCTCTCCTAGTATGTCTCTCTCTCTCCTGTCCCTCTGAAAATACTACTACGTCGGATACCCTTTTGCCAGGTTTTATAGACTGGTGGTTAATGGCAAAAATCGCACGCTTCCCCCTACTTTGTGTTTGTAGCTTTATTTTTGGTTTCGTCTGCATATCGGAAGTCCTCCTTCGTCACGTTTGTATTACGGCGTAACAGATATACCGGTCCAATTAGATAACGCCACGCGTCCTCACGGGGCCACCATTAGCGAATCTTTATCGTGCAAGCCAAACCAAAGGCGTAAATTCAGCAAGGAGATGGATCCTCCACCGTCAAAGTTTTGGACCGGAAGAGACAATCTTGATCGGTACTATTTATTTGGTACAATCAATGGCTTGGTCGCTTGGATGTATTTTTACAAATGTATCAGTAAGCGGATATTCTTACCGGTATAAGTGTACGAGAAAATTTGAACCATTATATTTATCAATGGACGGTCTCGATCTGGATTGGAGAGGAGTTGACCTCATTCAGCAAGTTATACTCTCTTCTTTTCTTTGTCTTTTTTAACTAGAGTTTATATATCTATTCATTACAAAATTTTAGAATAAAGTATTCCAAAAATGTATTAGAAGGAAAATTTATACGCATTGGTGACTTGTGGGGGAGTGACACCTCAGTAGTCGAAAATAAAATCCTATGAATTGTGCCTTTCATTGTTGGAATATTGCAAATTAGTAGCATATTTTTAAAATCCAACTGTTTAGGAGTATGTATAATTTATGTCGTGGGTAGCCACATTGCAGAATTGATATGTTGATGCTTTTAGTTTGGACTTTGGAGGCTAATAATTGTTCGTTTGCATGTACCTATTGATAGAATAAAAATACTAGAGCAACTTCATTCAAAACAATTTGTTTTTAAAAGTGTGTTCCACTAATTAAGTACTTATTTTTTAAATTAAATGTGATGTATTGCAAGAAAGTGACATGTCTAGTAAATTGATAATAAAGTACTTACAAAATAAGAATATTAGCGGAACGAGACCTTAACTCATAAAATTGATAAGCTCATGCAAAATTTTGGGGGTAAAATCGGTCCCGTGCCACAGTGCCAAATAAAAATTCTAAACTCATTAATTTCCCGAATTTAAAAAAAAATCAACTTTTTCCGAATTAAAATTCGTCCCGAAGAAATTGGGATAGGTGTGGGGGGTGAATTCCACTCAAATCCTTTCCTCCTTCTATTGAACGGTGTGGGGGCTCGTCGAGTCTGGAGAGGTTTGAGGTTGTTGCCGAACAGTGCAGGCGTTTTGCCGAGCAGTGGAGGTTGCCACTGAGCATGGTACCTGCAAACCGGAGGGGGGTTCCTCCGGGTAGAGCCTCCGACAAGTTAGTTAGTACCCGGGGAAGGTAAAACGAAACATAAAGCAAAGAATAAGTCGTTTATGTAGGAGAGGAGTGTTGTGTACCTTAGGTGAGGAGGAGAGCTTTGCTTATATAGAGAAAGAGGTGAGTGAAACTTAGCGACTAAGTAAAGGCTATTAATAGAAAGTTACTATAAATGGAAAGTTAGGAGACTTAGGGAGTAAGTTAGGTAAAAAGTGCAAATGAAGCTTCTAGAAACTTCTAGAAGATTACAACTTACTGCGTCCACATACCGAGCAATAACAGAACGTTCCGAGCAATAGGAGCGACCGTACATTTTACCGAACAATAAAGATGTATGCCGAGCTGGTGAAGTATTCCGAGCAACATAAAGAACCTTTCGAGCGATACAAAGAGTTGCCGAACAATACTAAGATCTGCTGAGCTATAATAAGAACCATCTGCCGAACGATAATAAGAACTGCCAAGCGATAATAAGAACCCCCGAGCGTACTTAAAACAAATGTTCGGCAATACTTGTGGGATTAATACTTGTTGAAATCGTTTCGGCTGAAATGATGTGGCTTTGGCGAGAAAATAAATGAAAGTCCCGAAACTTAAATATGAACAAAGAAAACACATTATGGTTCTTCCGAGATATAACAGTACCCCTTTTGGATCTTATGAACTGAGGGAAATTTGGCCCCCTACAATAAGTAACTAGCCTTGTTTGTCGGGAGTGCTTAAAAGAAAATTTCCAAATTTTGTGGTCGAACAGGAAGATGGAAAACACTAGACTTGCTTAAAACGTTTTTGGAATCCTAAGCCTATTAGTACTAGGAAATCGTCATTCCTCCAGGATTGGACAGCATATATAGTACGAATAGTTCTCTATATAAATGCCAAGGGCCCATCCCTCTTCCAAGTTAAAACTATCTGCAGCAAATTCTCAATTAGTAATTGCTTTCGCCATAGGTGTATTTCGAATCTCAAAGTTTCGTTTGCGGTTGTGTGATAATGGCCGCTTTAGGCTCACCAGATGTTGTCTGTGCTGATAACGTGGGGGATGAATTAGGAATGTCTCTGCCTTGTGTCAATGCCGAGAAGATGAATATCAAAAACAGAGTTATTTCCAAACCACTCGAATCGCAGAAATCAATTATCTCCGCATCAGCAGTATTGATGGAATTTCGCAAGCAAATTGCTTCGGCGTTCTCACCCACATTCAAGGGATTTCAGCCTTTCGAGACCGTTCTCTTCGACTGATCAGCTTACTTTATAGTAGTTCATAAATTTTTGTTTTAGTTCTGGTAAATTTTGAGACTCCATTGTCTAAGTTCTTTGAGTTTATTAATTTGAAAGTTCGAACCCACATCTATCTTCATAGATTTAACTCTTGTTTACCTATTATTGCCCCCGAGAACCATGTTAGCATTGTCCTAATTTTTTGCAATTCCATAATGTATAAGAATAATAAGTAAATTGGCCAAAAAAACTTCGCAAAAGTCTTCTACAGAACACTTAACCTGAATGGATATGATAGTATCATATCGGTTGACTTTTTGCAGACTATTTTTGTTCAAATAGACTTGCACAAACTAGTTTATAGTACAAATAACTACGATGGAGAGGCTTTTAAAAGAAAAAAAAAAAACTACGATAGACCGGCAGAAGAACTCTTATCAGCTTCGCTTTCTTAGAGAGATCAAAATCTATGAATTTTTACGTTTGGTTATTTATATATAGTAAGAGTCATCTGGTTTAAACTTAAGGAATAGAGTTGGACTATTTGAGCTTTTGTGTAAAAGGTCATAGATTATTATTTACATAATTTACGTTCTAAAAAAATAGTTTATGGTATGACTAAATAAAAAAGACATGGAATTGTTGGATTCTCCAACAACTCTCTGTGCTGTGACGCTTTAGATATGAGTTAACAGGATAGTATCAATATTGCTACAATGTAACCAACTAACTCACAAACATCCAAACAACAAGAGGGAAAAAAGACCACTAGGTCGGTGCTCCATAGCTCAAGCCAAAAAATTCCGAATTGAATTAACTCCAGAGGTCTTTTTGCCCCCCAAAAGTAAAGCCAAGCACCCAGAATTCATGGGTTTATATATGTAGGAGATTGAGATGAATGAGCTTGGGTCAAATTTTATGTTTTGCTGGGATAGAAGGGTGGGAAGGACGACCAATGTAGCAGCCATCGTTGAACGTGATCATAAGGTTCCCACCCGCACGCTATGGAATATTCAGTTGTAGGGTGTTCTTGCGAGGTAGCCACTGCCCAGGATGAGCACTCCATCGCCACAATCCCACAAATCCAAGGATGATTAGTTAACAATTGACACCCTCCACACGACATTTAATGCAAACGGATTCGAACCCACGACCATGCGGATGAGAGAGAATTTCGCCCCGCACTTTTGCTACCGGCCATCTGATGAAAAAGATCATATGGGCTGATTCTGCAATTCCATGCGTGGGATTGAAGGAAAGACCAAAAAGACCAAAAATAAAATAAAATACAGTAATTAAAGAAATCTCGTAAGGTGGTCGACCTTATCCCGGGTTTGACGTCATTCTTTTGCTCGATTTTTAACGGGACATATGCTAGTACTAGTTGAAGGCCATCCAATTTTGACCTAAGGGCTCGTTTGGATGAGGTATAAGGTTTGGAGGTATTATGTAAGAAGGGGGGATTGGATAGTAGGGGTATTATGTAAAAAGGATGGGTTCACATTGATGTGACGGGAAGATTAAATAATACTTAATTTGGATGATGTATAAAATGGGGGGATAAAGTTGTTTTGTAATTGAATGGAAGAGGGAGGGGGGATTACACATAGCCGGCTCCCACCCTAGCCATGTGTAAGCCCCCCTTAGGGGGTATTGGGGGGGGATTAAGCATGGGCCGTGTAAAGATATACACCATAGTTTTGGACTTTCCAAACCACTCTATAAACATGGGCCCACGTATTAGGAGGGGAATATCATAATCCCCTTACATTGCTGCTTCCAAGCAGGCCCTAATTTTCTTGCTTTTAGGCTATAACAGGAAATATGCTAAAGCTTATCTAGTTCTCACTTGGCCATGGCATCATCATCATGCCCATTTGGATTTTCCATCCTCAACAAAGTAAATAAAGGTGATTAGTAATGGGAAATGATTTTGCCACTCCCTTTTTTGGGTGCAAAAATACACTTGAAGGGGAGTGGCGTTAACAAAAAAGAGTGTGCCAAAATCAGCAGCCTTAGTAATTTTTTTTTATTTTTAAGGTTTTCCCAAAATTGTGATTCAAATAATCATAGCAAGATGCATTAAATATTGGTTTTCTAGGAAAGGCAAGCAGCATGAACATTTTATATAGGAGTGCTCAAAACATTGCAAGTTCATGCATGTGACCCTTATTCTACCAAACTAGTACAGTAAAAAAAGAAGAAGGTGATGGCGGTGGAAACGGTTCGATCTCCTCTGTCCCGAAAACGTTTGTGCTTTTGTGCCAATGTTTCTTCCGGCCGTTAAATTGTGTGATTTATTTTTAATGTTTTAAATTCAACGGCCGAAAAACTTCTCGGCACATGAATTTTCGGCACAAAAATTCCTGCCCCAATGGAAACTGAAAAGTGAATTTAGACCATATCAATATAGTCCATGTTTGTCGTTCTTATTCAGTACGTAGTAGTATGAAAAACTTTAGCATTTGTCTTCTATTCTAACTTTAAAAAAGAGAGAAGAACGGTTGCCAAATTGAAGGCGTAAATAATGTGGAGCCTTTATTGTCAGATTCATTCCTCCTGCCCGTCTTGTGGCCCCAAGAGCCATAATTTTCTCATGTAGCATCCAAAGTTCCAAATTCCGAAGACGGCACGCTCTGCCTTTTCCTTTTACTCTTTCAATAAGATCCGTTCAACATGTGGAACCCCTCCATCCAGATCTTTTTTCTCTAAAGTAAAATCAACCCTCATAAATTCTTAGTCGCATAATCTTTCAAAACGATATTCGCTCTCGCTCTCAACTTTTATTTTATGCTCGCGCTCTCGATCCTCGCACTCACAAATTCTAATTGTTGGAAAGGTTTTTTAAAAATAAATGTTTTTACGTTCGCGCTCGCGCTCCCATACTCGCATCCGCTCGCCCATTACTTAAAGCATGTGCGTCTTGAAAACTGGTGGTGGCTCATTATTTTAATGCAGAAATTAAGCGTGAAGTACCTCCACCGGTGGTCTTTTGATTTTTTCTAAGGTTGATCCAAATCACTGCTACTAAAAAGAAAGAAAGGGTGTTGGCCCAGTAGTATTCGGCGGCTACGGTTTGACCATAATTTTCAGAACCAGTCTCGCACGCCTTTCTCAACAGCAAAGAATCCAACCAAATCCCAGACCTTTACAAATTCACTCCTCTCTCTCTCTCCCTCTCTATATATAGTGATTTCTTCCAATGACGTACTTCTAAAATCAAACCTCTCTCTTCCCTTCCCTTCCTTGCCTAAAACTCTCATCCCTTCCCTTCTTCTATCCTCTCTCTCTCTCTCTCTCTCTCTCTCTCTCTCAATCTTTCTTTTTTAATTAATCAGAGCACTCAAGGGGTATATTTAGAATCACTCAGGACAGGATGAACTCGATATTCAGTTCGTTCGATGCGGTTTGTGCTGAAATCTTGGGCCAGAGTGTCAGAGCTTCATTAAAACCTTCTAGTTGGTGCAAGTGCGACGGGGGCGTTAAATCTCATCAACCGAGCAGGGAGATTACGACGACGGAGAACAACAGTGGTAATAGTAGCACAACAGAAGGGAAACCGTCACCGCCACCAGCAGCAGCCGCCTGCACCAGGAGGAGTAGGCAACAGCAGCAAAAAGGGGCGGCTGCACGATTTGCGCCGGAGTTAGACGGGTTGAACTGCTTCGAGACCCTTGTCTCTTTCTAAACGAAGATAAAAAAGCACCCTGGTAGCAGCAGTAAATTAGAACTACAAGATTTTGATCATGCGTTTTAACAGGGCCAGGGAGATACAATATGTGCAATTAGGGATACCTATGTGGTATGGAAAAATCTGACGCCTTGATGATTTTTCTCCATTCTTTTATTGATTGAAGTTTAGTTTTCTTGTAAAAAAAAAAAAAAAAGAGTTAAGTTTCAGTTGGACAACAGCTTTTCATGCTCATTCAAATTGTGTATTATACTCGTTGAAAAAGATTGCTATGTAATATTGGTTCGTCTGTTACTTTCTATCATGCGTAAAAAGAAATCAGTCTCATCTCGGATGGGTTCTTCAAATACTCCTACTATATATATATTGTGCAAAAGCGACAAACAAATCATAAACAGGTGTAATATGAGCTTTAGCAAACGAGAATTCAACCAGACCGCATAATAAGGGAAAGAGAGAAAACACAAACAATTAAACGAGACACATATTTACGTGGTTCGGTTTATTGGGGATGTAAACCTACCCCACGAACAGTCACACAACAAAAGGCTTCCCTAATCACGAACACGAAGAACAAAGCTCAAAGAGCTACAATTCAGTGTGCTCTCTCAAATCTCCTTAGGTTGCTCTCAAAGTGTGTAACTCTCACCAAGCATTAAAACCCTAAAATATGTTTTTATAGAGGGTTATAAAATGACGCGGCCCGTCTAGATGGCCTACACAAAACCAAGTAAAAAACCTCCAAATTTGGCTCTGACCGTTTGGGGGAATGAGCCTCCGTCCGGACAAAAAACAGCTACAACCTTAGGTTTTTATCAGCCGAGACGACCGTTTGAACAGAAGTGACCACCATCGGAACGAAAAATACTGCAAATGCTCAAAAACATAAAAAATCATGCCAAATTTCTACTATAATATAAAGGCAAGGTCACATTGTCACGCTTTGAGGCACCGTCAAAGCCGATATCTGGTCATTAAGGAGCAGTCCAAATCAGGCAAGACGGGTGGTCTCATTCGAGATGACAAGGGTATGTGGGTAATGGGTTCCATCACAAATTCCCTTTTATTAGTTCCAGCACTATGACTGAGTGCTGGGCTTTACGGGAAGGCCTCAAGTTTTTTGTTTTTTCTGGTAACTTAGCTTGAAATAGAAAAAAGACTAACTGAATATACAGCCTACAAGGGGTATACCCCAGGAGGAAAAGAAAAAAGAAAATGAGAAAATCTACAAAAACCTAAATAAAACATAATAGATATCCAATAGCGCTCAAGCACACTTCAAGAAAGAAACACACATGACATGCAAGCCTTAACTCTTTGAAGCCTTCAACGTCTTTATTTTCTCTAGCTCGAAGCTTCTTCCTAGTTTCACCTCTAGCGGGCGTAGGTGATGTGGAATCACCCACCACCTGATTCAAGCTCTGATGAGATCCAATGAAATCGCCTTCCAAAGGGATCCTTGGAGGCTCTCGAAAACGTGTTGATCGACGGAGAGCCACGGGAGGAAGCTCTTGTTGAGTGCTACCCCGACCTTGGACAACCGGAGTAGAGTCACAAGATATAGGATAAAGCACAACCGAAGGAGGCACAGTCCCTACATCATCTTTGTTTGTTACTTTCACAACGGCGGAGGCACCCAAATCCTCACATCTCTCTAGATCGCCAACTTCATTTGCTGTAGAAGAACCACATAAAGAAGAAGAGATGGCCAAAGGAGTTCTTTTGGCTTTCTTCCTCTTCACCTCGACCCATTCATTTTTATCTCCTAGCCTTCTACTCTCTCCTCAAGTTAGTAATTGACAGAGAATTGAAGGGAATCCTTGTCAAGACGGATTCTATGGCAACTGCCCAGCTGCTCCAAGATGATAAACTTGGGAATCATGAACTTAGCAAAATTATATTTGATTGCAGGTCAATGCTTCTTGAGAGTGAAGTGAAACATGAGAAGCAAATTTTTGTACCAACGCATTGGCTTGCTAGTCTCTCTTTACCTCAATATAGTCTAGTTGTTTTTCATTCCGAAGGTCCCGTTTCGCTAAGGGAAACAAGTACTTATACTTGTTTTTGAATTGAATGTGATGTATTGTGAGAGAATGACCTATCTCGTAAAGTAGAAAATAAGTACTCAGATGCCTAACTGCCTTGAGCAGCGTTTTCCCTAGAACTCGGTTTATGATTTCTTCTTAACGCAGTACCTTATTTAAAAAAAGAAAAGAAGAGAGCAGTCCACTTCTAATTAAAATTCTTGTGGACTATTGATTGGCAGGGTTGAAGTCACAGGATTGGAGCAAACTAAGCCCAGGATCAGCCCAACCCACATAATCTATCATGTCCAAATTGCATATAATTCTATGATCTATCTATCAACACTACACACAAATGAATTACAAATATAGTAATAGTAATGGTTGAGAAGTCTTCAAAAGGCTATTCCAAATTTCCGAATTCTGATATTTCCTTTATTGTTTGGGAAATATATAAAACATAGAGTGGTCTTGTTGTCAATCACGTATTGTACCGACCGGTATGTATTTATTTGCAATAAAATGGTACACATACTTAGGTGTTCCATACCATCCAAAATACCGGCATGTACCAAGCGTATCGGCTTATCCCGGTTTGAGCCAAAATTTCGGCCGACACAAAAGAATTGTGTTTTTTTTCTCTTGCTAAAAATGGTTTGAATTTTAAGATAATTCAACAAAATTTGGAGTGTATGATATATTAACCATTTCAATTTTTTATTAGGACTGATGTTAAGGTATATCAAATAATTAGAATTCGTTTATTTCTCTACTTAAATTTTTTGGTTATTTGTAAATATATAAAATATATGTTGTGGTCAATTTGGAATGGTACTGAGATACACACCAGTACCGGCATGTACCATCCCAATAAAAAAACTGTAACGCTTGCCGATACGGAATTGACAACTTTAATCTCACCGCACTCCATTCTAACATCCCTCCACCACATCTCTCACTCTCTATTTTCTTTAGTTCTTCCAATCCCTGTCCCATAATTGAACATTTAACCAACCAAAACTTGAACACTTGACGACTCTCAAATTATTTCGATCTTTAACAAAACTTTAATAGAATAAATTTGATACACCGGCGGTGTAAACATTTATTTTCTCCAAATCAATTACAATGGTCTCAATTAATAGAACATTTAACGTGGCGTAATGTAATTGATTTGAAGGAAACAAATATTTATACCGGCGGTGTAAATAATTTAATCTCAAACTTTAACCTTTAAATTTTCTTTCGTTATTTCCCTTGCTCTCTATGGAGGAGATTGATGTTATTGATTGGTGTAGAAAAACATTATGTCACTATAACGAAGAAATGATTTTCCACTATGTCATGCAGGTTTACGTCGGTGAATATTTCTTGTATATTTTTTTTTTGGTACGTCATTTCTTGTATATATGTTGTTGCGTGCATCGCACGCACGGACATAACTATGGTTATCGGATATTTAAATCAAATGGGGAACTTATGGCCAAGTTCTATTGTGAGAAAGATTTTTGACAATATTGCAGAAAACCAATTCGAAACTTGTTTGTTTAAGAGTATCTCTAGCAGAATCTTCAAATATTGAATTTTAAGAAATTTCACATTTGCAAGATATTGCTTCTACATACTCTGCAAATCTAAAAACTCTTCGCAATTCTCTCTCTCCAAATTTGACTTTTGAATAGAAAAAACTTTAAAGCTCAAATCATCTTATAAAAAGTGATTTGATATTTGAATAGTCTGTTGGAGTACGTTATCAAGATAGTAAAATAAGTACTTAAAAAGTAACATAACGACAAACATTCAAAAATATGGTACTACACCACAAGATATTATCATTAGTACGTCATCAATATAGTAAAATACTTAAAATTATATAATGTTTCATTATCCGAGAATCTAAATCAAAAGTTAGATGATTGGATTGAGCATCTATAAGTATCAGATTGAACTGATTTTTCGCGGGGGCCCTTGAAAAGCTGTTTTAGATTTAATGAACGGCTCAGATCATTTGTGTGGGACCTGTAGTGGACCCCACAAAAAATCTGTACCCAAAATCTGTACGTAATTGCTGTACCCTTAGACTTACTGTTCTTCTATAGGGTTAGAGTGAAAGAGAGAGAAATGTAGTTATGACGTTTTGTGTTCTATTATTATCATTAGCTTTACAATGTAAAATAAAGTATCAAAGTAGATTTCTAATACTAGTTTAGTAATTTTTGAAGTATCCATCTAAGCCCATTTTTCTCCTTTTGCTTGTTCGGTTGTTCCTTCGTCTTACCAAGATTCTCTAATTTGATAATCTTTCACCTGATCTCTCTCCTGTGACGCAAAATGTAACATGATCCATCACGAATTCATCTTACGAAATCTACGCACCAGTGATAACAAGACTATGATAATTTTGCACCCACTTTGAATTCTCGCTTTGCACTTGCTCTCTTAATCCTCGCACTTATAAATTGTAGTGGGTTGGGAAAGACATGTTAGCGCTCTCGTACCCACACGCGCATTATGTGACTTAGGCCTCATTCCGCTAAGGTTCTTATTTCTTAAGTGGGTTTGGATTAAAAAGTTGAGTGACTTATTTTTTTGTCTTATTCAAAAAAATTTTGCATTTGTTTATTTTGCGTCAAACTTTTATGACTTATTGATTCGTCTTGACGAGAGGAACCAGAAAAGTAAAAAATTTTGATTGAATCTCATAATTTTTTGAATAAAGACAAAAATAAGTCAATAAGTCAACATTTTTTTACTTATTTTTGTCTTCTTGAAAAAAATTGAGTTTCGATAAAAAAAAAATTACTTTTCCGATTCTTCTCACCGAGACGAATCAATAAGTCACAAAAGTTTGACGCAAAACTAACAAATGCAAATTTTTTTTGAACAAGGACAAAAAAAAGTTATTGTTACACTTTTAAAGCCAAATAAGACTAAGTACTTATTTCTGTTTTACAAGACAGATTATTCTCTTACATTACATCATTTTTCATTAAAAATAATTATTATTCATTTAAAAAATAAATAGTAGTATTTATTTTCCCAAGCGGAACATGATCACCTCCGGCTTGAATCATCAACCCCAGTTATTTCGTGTGCGTGGTGGCATTCTTGATTGTTTGACTATGCCCCCATTAGTAACACCTGCAATTACCAAACTTCTCCCTTCACTCTCCCTCGCTTTCTCCGCCCCCGCTTTAAACTCTCTCCCTCTTTCTCTGTCATCACAACAAGGAGCTCGTTTGTTCCAAAGTGCAAACAAACAAAGCTCTCTCCCCTTGTCTCTCTGAGACCCCTTATCAAACACCTTGGTGACACACTAATTCATTCATCTGCCGACGCAATGGCTTCGGCTTTCTCCGCAATCAAAACTATGAATCAACCTCTCCATCGCACTACGAATAACCCTTTCAGTAAACCCACCTCACCTTTCCTCGGATCAGGCCGTGAATTCCGCCCGGTTCCTTCATTTGCTCCGGTTCGCCGCCAATCAACCATCGTTGCCGTCTCCTCCGATGTTGTTAAGAAAAAAAGGACCAATTCCATTCCCCTTTCCACCTCCGATCTGGTAAGCATTTCATTCTTATGTTACAACCGATTCAATCCATTCTGGTGAACAATTTTCCTTCTGTTTCATCTTGAATTATTGTACAACCTTTGTGATTTTACCTGAACGAAAGTATTTAACTTGCGTGCATAATAATGGGATTGTTTGTTAATCTAATTTCTTTAGGGACCACTATGATTACACATAGAAAGATTCAACTTTTCCAAGATTTATGCTATGTTTGGAACTTGGGGAAAGTAAGAGAAAAAAATTAAGAAGGGAAAGAGGGGGAAAATTGAAGAGACTGAGAGAAATGTTGAGTTGGAATTTGAAATTTTCCCTTCTCTTTTTTGAGAACCAAACAAGGAGAGGGAAAGTTCATATTATTATTTCAAAAAAGAAAAGGCAAATAGGAAATTCAGTTCATTCAGAAGTTAAATTGACTCACATTTTGGGACATCTAAAAGTCTTAAAAGTGGACAATTAGATTGGGATGGAGATGGTATCATCGGATATTTTTGAAATCTACTTGGCTTGATCTAATTATAGTTCTACTTGCTTTGATGTAGTGTCCAATTAACGAAATCATTTATTTTCGTTTAAATGCAGTTGAAATATGTTTATTAATTTAATATCTGAAGGAGGACTCATGGATTAGGTTTCAATTTGCAAATTATCTGTGAGTTTTTGTAGATGTTTACAGATAACTTCACATTGATGTCTTGAGCGTGCATTAGTTCGGACAATTTCCTGAGTAGATTAGTAATTGTTCATGTCATACGCAGGTCAATTTTGTACTCCATGTTCCTTGGAACTCAGTGTTGTTTAAAGGTCTCGGATTGCTTTTTAATTGTTTGGAACGAAAGTGCCTTTTGCTTTTACCTTTCTATTTAACATGTGACACACCACACCTCTTGAATGTCATAAATGTATGTGAGAGTCTAAGACCCGTTGGATCAATAGGAATACAATGTGAACTAAAGCGGGTGGTTGAGGACCAAAAACCAAGTGTTGGGGTGATAGGAATAGGAAAGAGCTTCTTTGGGGTCTCAAAGTTGATACTTTTCAAAAAAGAATTGATACTTTTCTACTTATGAAGCAGGTGATTCGTTTGAATCATACTTAAGGAGGTAAATAAAAGCAAATGACGAGTATAAGATTCCTCAATATGTGTGTCTTTCTTATTTGGTAATAAATCATTATGTAGCACTTGTATTAACTACATCACATGGCTGACTCCGTTTTCCAAGTTACTGGTAGGTGCAGAACATGGGTTTCCTTTTGTGTTTTTTGGAAAACTAGTGTATGACTACTTCAGCTGCACACATGAAAGTTGCCTTGGCAATACAATTCTCTCATTCTCTAGACAATTATTTCAAATGCATGAAGCTTTTCTAATTCAAGTCATGTGTTAGAATTTCAATCTTTTAACATTTGCATGCTTTATGTAAGCTCAAATCTAGCTCCTCCACCTCTGGTCAAAATTCAAACTTACTGTTTGATCTTTAAACTTGCCAACCTCTTTATTAATTCCCTTTTCTTGATTTGGAGTTGTAATTTGTGCTTTTGTAGCTGATCACAAGAGAGGAAGGCTTGGAGTTATTCGAGGACATGGTGTTGGGCAGGGGTTTCGAAGATATGTGTGCGCAGATGTATTACAGAGGCAAAATGTTTGGCTTTGTTCATCTGTATAACGGCCAAGAAGCTATATCCACAGGTTTCATCAAACTCTTAACCAAGGAAGATTCTGTTGTTAGCACCTACCGCGATCACGTTCATGCCCTCAGTAAAGGTGTGCCCGCACGTCAAGTCATGAGCGAGCTCTTTGGCAAGACTACTGGCTGCTGCCGTGGACAGGGTGGGTCCATGCACATGTTCTCCAAAGAGTTTAATGTTCTCGGTGGTTTTGCTTTCATCGGCGAGGGAATTCCGGTGGCCACTGGTGCTGCATTCACCTCCAAGTACCGGAGAGAGGTGCTGAAAGAGGCGGATTCTGATCATGTGACGTTGGCTTTCTTTGGGGATGGTACTTGTAATAATGGCCAGTTCTTTGAGTGCTTGAACATGGCAGCACTGTGGAAACTGCCTATTGTGTTTGTGGTGGAGAACAATTTGTGGGCAATTGGGATGTCCCATTTGAGGGCGACTTCCGACCCTGAGATTTGGAAGAAGGGTCCTGCATTTGGGATGCCGGGAGTGCATGTCGATGGGATGGATGTGTTAAAAGTGAGGGAGGTGGCTAAGGAGGCCATTGGGAGGGCCAGGAGAGGGGAGGGACCAAGCTTGATTGAATGCGAGACATACAGGTTTAGGGGACACTCGTTGGCTGATCCTGATGAGCTTCGTGACCCTGGTAAGCATGAATTGAACTCATAGTCAGTTTGAATCTTTGTTTGTCAGATATTGTAGTTGTTAAGTATACACATGCCTTTTTTTATCTTCTGTCGTTTGAATATGGTATTTCAATATTCACTTCTTAGTTCTTATCGTCGTTCCGAAACCTTTGTGATTTCAAATTCTGGAATTCATCCGAAATGAACTTATATATCTCATTTACATAGTGGAATCATTTGCTTCATTAACTGTCGTGGAAGATTTTGAACTTCAAATAGATTGACCTTCGAATCTTTCTGATCTGGTCTAGTATTATATTCCAGTTGTTTTTATGACGATGGAGTACTTATTAACACGTTTTCATGCAATTGAAATGGCTTTTTTCGAAAAGTAGTCTGGGTTTTAGGTTCAAAGTTCCCAAGTACTTGGTTTCTTGCAAAATTTAGGATAACTTGACACTATTAGGTTCAGGTGATATGTACTTTATTGTTGGCAATTGCATGCACAATACCACATGCCGTTCAAGTCATATGCAAGTTGAGTTTGTACTCCATATTCCTTATGACTAATATATTTGTAAGATTTTGGATTCTTTCTTAGTTTTTCAATAAAAAAAATACGCAGAACTTGGAAAAGATTTTTGCATGACATGGGTTACTCGTTTTCAAATTACGGATAGCCGTTGTTTCTTGTGTCTGTCTTTGTTCATAAGTACACTAATATGGTCTATTGAGGTGGACACAAAAAGAGTTGACTTGGCAATATCATTCGGATTCTATACTCAATTGCTGCAAAATTGTTAAACTTTGCCGTGTATTAGATTCTAATCTGTTAACCCCAATGTCCTTAATGTGAATGGATATATTGCTCGTCTTTGTGATTTACTGATTTTCCAAACCATAAACTTAACTATCCAAAACTTCAATTATATTTAGACGATGCCCTTGGACACCGTCAACTTGATTGCAACATTGTTTGACGAAAATAGATTCTGAAGATAGTTTGGAAGTTAGTGAGAGTATAGTTTCTTTTATTTTTAGCTATCATAGACTTATATACAGAAGATATGAGTGGTTACCATGTTGACTTTGGATTTTGAGTCCATAAATAGGTCGGACATAGATGGCTTCTTGTTCTCCCACGTGGCTTACAGATATTAAATGACAAATATGTGCGTGGTCATTGTATGACATCCTTGCTCTGATTGCGAGTCCTAGATTCCCTTGTATTTCATTTTCAGAAGAAAAAAAACTCCCTTGTATTTATCATTCGTTTCTCTAATTTTCCCTCAATTATTTTCAGCATACTTGTTAGTCTGTCATGTAGAACATAACAGTAGTTGTACAAGTTGGAGAAACAGTTTTGCTTGCTCGTTTGATAGAAACTAGTAGGAATTTCGTACTGGATTATAGGTATTAGGCATGTCATGTTTTCCCGTCTTGAATGTCTATTATGAATTTGTGGTTCAATTTTTTGACAACCTTCTCCTTTCTGTAGCTGAGAAGTCTCACTATGCAACAAGAGATCCCATCACAGCCTTGAAGAAGTACATGTTTGAGCACAATCTCGTAAAGGAAGACGAGTTGAAAGCCATAGAGAAAAAGATTGATGAGATGATGGAAGATGCTGTGGAATTCGCAGATGCAAGCCCACTTCCACCCAGGCCTCAGCTTTTAGAGAATGTCTTTGCAGATCCTAAAGGTTTTGGGATTGGCCCCGACGGGCGGTACAGATGCGAGGATCCCCAATTCACTCAAGGCACTGCTCATGTCTAATATCTCAATGTCAGATTTCTTGTTTTCTGCTCAATAATCAAAAGCTGTAATCAGATATTTTTCTCCCCTCCCCTTTTTCGAACTCGTTTGTATCCCTATTACTTTCATAATAGTATGTGTGCACGCTATTGTTTTTTGTTTGAGATTCCGCCGGCAAAGTGCTTACCAAGTTGTATTCGAGTTTGCTGTATCTTCTTATCTCCAGTTGTTTTGTTGACTCGTCCAATGCTTTCAATGAATTTACAATACAAGTAAGGTTGTTTGGTAAAGGTTTCGAGAGATTTTAAAGTAATATGTGGAGAGAGATAGAGAGACGAGTGTAAGGAGTAGAGGTTCCGGGATTTTATAGTAATAAGTAGAGGTTCCGGGATTTTATAGTAATAAGTGGAGAGAAAGACGAGAGTAATAAGTAGAGAGAAGAGAAAACTTATTGAAAATAGTATGGAGAGAGAGTGGGTGGTTCTGTGAACAAACCCGATAAAAGCACCACACTACCGCGCTCGTAATTAGTTCCACCGGAGGCAAACAAGGTACTCTAACAAATCTTCCTTTGCAGTGATCTGCGAATCCCCCTAAAAAAAGACTACATCTAAGCCTTGAGTCATCTTTTTGTTTTTGTTTTTGTTTCTGTTTTGTTTTCGTTTTTTTATTTTTATTTTTTATGCGGTGATTGATGAAAACATTGCAAGTCCTGTTCTTTTTTTTTCTGCAAGTCATGATCGAAGAAGCGAGCGAAAAAAAAAGAAAAAAGTAAACAAAATTAATGAGAGAAAATAAAATGAATGTGTCTGTTACTAGTTTGCAGCATGAGATCCCCAATGGGCATTTCCATTTAGCCGAACATAACTATACAATTCTACCTCTTTCCTACATTTAGCTGCTTCACGGATCAAAGGTAAAAATATCCAAACCTCTTTCCATCTTTTTTAGGAGGAGGAAGAGATCTAGAATCCGAAAATTCCTCACCCAATGCGAAAGCAAAGATTTCTAGCAGGGCATCTGTGGACCAGATGCAAAAGCATACCAATCACAACTTCTTCCCAATATTTCCAAACCTTCTAGCCACCCCAAATATAACAGCCTTTGTCAAAAGTCCTCGGTCAAGACTACAAGCGAGCGCTATGGCCCCACCAATGACTAGAAGCTTCGGTATGTTCCTCCTTGGCTTCTCTTCGGATGAATTCAGGGTTTCAACCTCTGATGAACTGCTTCTTGTGCTTTCCAAAGAATCGAGATAGTTTGCGCTAATTTTAGTGTTGATCCGAGCCATGAAGGCACAGCGTGATAGTGGGGCACTGGATTCTCTCTCTCTCTGGTATGCACGTAAGCCAGGTTCTATCTTCTTGACAGCTCCCCACATGCCCTGTCGGATTCCAAGCTTTGCGATTTCCCAAGGTATTCCCATCTCTTCGTGATGGAAGAGTAACACCTCACAAGCAGTCAGCTGGCCATCCCCTCTCTTTGATTCAACTGAGAAATATACAAGTACAAACAGCTTAGATACGGAAAAGTTGAGAAACCAGAAAGAATTGGGACTTTGGAGGGGGAGTAAGTGTTTCCTTTGGAGTCAAATTCACATAATAGAAACAACAAGAGCTGCTATAGAATTCCTTAATGGTAGCAATTACGTGTTACTACTTAGGACAGTGGTGCAAACAAATATGGGGTTCAAATGATCTTTAACTTATGTGGAAGTTAGACTGTTAGTAAATCATTTCCCTTTCACAATAGTTTTAAACCTAAGGGGGGAGGTTTTTTTACTTTCTAGCAAAAAACTCAAACAATCATATGCCAAACAAACAAGCCCCTATTAATTTCGAGGTTTTCTTCCAATCAACTCGTCAACCGCCTCAACAAGATAGTTTATGCCGCCATAAACTTCAAGCAAGCCTTGATCACCATTACACTAATTAGCTCAAACAATTCTTGAGGAAGTAATTACCTGCTCGTATATGCCAACTTGAATAATACAAATCAACACGCCTTGGTTTGTTGCGCCGGGGTACAGAGGGGTACGGTACTCCCTAAACACGCCAAAAAATAAAGAAAAACAGACAATCAGTTAATTCCCGTATAGTTAAATAAGAAATAAACTGAAATAAGTTAATCAAAAACTAGAAGGTACGAATATCTATGTTCTATCCAGATAGCAAAACCAGTCCTATCTATGCATACAAGGCGCTTAGATACACAAGGTGCTTAACGGATCCCCTTCGATACACAAGGTGCTTAGATATCTACAGATGCAGATGTTGCTCCAGCGAAAACTCCAGCATCACTTTTGTATCTCCCCTTTTGCTGTGTAACTTTAACTGTTACATGTCATATTTATCCACTATATTAAACTATTATAGTTTCTACACATGATTCTGCTCACTATGGTTTCTGTGTGTGAGCCTGTGAGCCTATGCCTGTTTCGTTTGAGGAAGGAGTGGGGTGGTCAAAATAGTTACAAGGGCATTACAATTTTGGACTCCTATGTGGTACTCTTGGAAATTATGTTCAATGTGCATGATTCTACCCATGCTACTTATCTTCTTATACTAAACACTTATTAAAACAAGTGAAGTGACACATGACTGAGATTATCAACTAAACTAAACTACACTTTATACAGCATCATGAAAAATAAAATGAACCAAACAACCATTTCTCATTGATGGATCAGTTAAAGCATCCAACTCAAAACCAATTGGCAATGAGTGGAGAGGCCGCCCAGGCTCATTTACTACTTTTGGATGAAATAATTAACCGTGTGGGACAAACTTTAACAGTATCAATGAATCAAGTAGCACTAGAATCATGCACAATGAAACAATTCAGAAATACACTATGCACAAGGGCAATTTCTGGTCAAAGGAACATACCTTTGTAACACAGTAATATGATCGTCCTGATTCCCAAATCCGACGGCCGATAATGTACTCCCTATCGCTACAAAAGAAGGGAAACTGTGGGACACAAAAAAGGAAAAAAAGCAACATTAGAACATGTAAGCCAACGTGTTCTAGATGAACAAGGCATGAGAAGATCCATGGGAAAATGAAATGCTCGCCCTACGTACCTTGCGCACCCACTGAACTACTAGGGTTCCTGTGTTGGGGCACTCTTCTAGAATTTCAGCATGAGTAAGCATGTCATCCCACTTCATTCGAAATTCATCGTCCCAAAAGAAATCCCTCACCATCTCAGTAGTGGCATCCTCTAAGATTGTGCTGGAACGGTATTGCGGGGGCCCATTCTGGAACAAACCATTAAAGCCATCAGGGCTGAGTCATATGAACAGATTACATGAGCATCGATTGAATATAATTTCAGAGGGGGCATCCAGCAGGAATGGAAACTAGAACTAGGGTTCCCATCTAGACTAATACCAAAATTCAGGGCAATATATACATCTTGACAGGAAGATAGGTATAGTAGGGCATGCATTACTATTACGTGTTCATTCCTAAAGGACCAACTAGTACCGAACCAAATTAAACCGAGTCTTGAGTCCTAATTGACCAATGAACTTATACCACTAGTACGAAACCAAATCAAACCGATCCTTAAAGCCCAATCAATAAGGGTCAGCTGCGTGAATCCAATTTCAATTCTGTCAGGGTTATATTAATAATCGGATTCATGTTATAAGGATCTAACTGAGTTTTTTACCCAGGCTTGGGACCGGCTAATATATTCCACTAATCTACAAGTCAAATTAGAACATCTTGAAATCGAGAAAATATACCTCAGGATCTCTCCTCCAAGCTCTATAACTCATAGCAGGTGTGGATCGATCCATCATCTGAATCCAAGCAGGGCCGCCGTCTTTCTCCTCTACAATTCGGCATAAATGCTCCAAGTCATCTTTCCCCACCACGGCCGTTTCTGCTTTTTCCGGCTTTGATGAACTGACCAAGTACAATTCAACCCTCAGAAATTTCTAACATTGAAAATCATACTATCTTTTTTGAATTGGAAACCCATCTTCTTACAATCAATGGATAGCTAAAAATTCCAACTTTTGAAGGTTTGACCAAGAAAAATCTTTGTTAAGAAAATGTTTGAATGCAGTCCAAGAAAGTACCATAATTGAAGAACACAAACTAACGTGCAGTCAAAGTTTGTGCTAACTAACCCTCGGAAATTTCTCACATTGAAAATCATACTAACTTTTTGAATTGGAAACCCATCTTCTTGAATTGGAAACCCATCTTCTGACAATCAATGGATAGCTAAAAATTTCAACTTTTTTAAATTTGACCAAGAAAAATCTTTGTTAAGCAAATGTTTGGAAGTGCCATAATTGGAAAACACCAACTAACCTGCAGTCAAAGGTTGTGCTTGGAGATAGAGTAGAATTCCCCTCCTCTAACCCATTGATGGGTAACCAAGAAATGCAGCTGGTCAATAGCAATTTCAGTGAATCCAAGCTTGGAATAGTCAAAGACGACGGAATCAAACAAGAAAAGGACGCCGGCCATTCTGTCAAAGAAGAACCGTTTTTCGAACGTGAAGAAGAATCCAACGAATCTGTACTTAGATTAACCCATTTGGGTTTCCATGCCCAACCGACCACAACCCCAACAATAGTCGCAACCCAGAGAGGGGCCATGAAGAACATGAGTTCTGTCAAAACGTCCCAAATTGTGGGCCGTTGTAAGATCTCAAAGAAAGCAGAAACCAAAGCCATATCATACGCACTGGGATATTGAAAGGAATATCAACAGAGCTTGTTAATAAAGAAGTAGTAGTAAAATCAAACAAGAATAAAAAAGAGAGGAAACCCAGGATTCGATGAATCGAGATCTATACAGATAAGAGGAAAATCTCAACAGATAGAGGGAGAAAAGAAAAGATGAAAATTAAAGAAGGGATGGTGGTTAGGATATGGTTTGTTTGCAGAGGAGGAGTAGACAAAAGTGGTAGAGGAGAGGGGGGAGAGAGAGAGAGAGAGAGAGAGAGAGAGAGAAAATATGGATAAGGATGTGTTAACTTAGATGAGAGATAAGCGGTAGATATACGTGTTGTTCGGATTGCCGTAGGGCCTTTATATAAATCGCCTCTCCGCTTCCTTGTCTGTTTATGTACTTCTCCGAAGCTCTCTCCAAATTTGACAGCAACCGCGTATAGACCAGACCTTCTCTTCTCCTAATCCTATACTCAACCAAAATACTCAGTCCATATGCCTGCTTTAATTGAGAGACTAGTGCGGAGTATTATACAGATTTTTGGTGTTGCCCGAGGGCTGTAAATGAACTGAGACGTTCGTGAACTGTTCGAGACTCGACTCGGTAAAGGCTCGTTTGAGTTTGATTCGTCTAATAAATGAACCGAACCTGGACCTCAATTTTAGGCTTGTTTCATAAATGAGCCGAACATGAATGTAACAGTATTCGGCTCGATTAAGCTCGCGAATGTGGAGTTATATGTGTATCATGAGGATTTTATATAGTTATATAATGAAAATTTTAAAACTTGTACAAGTCTAAACGTTTACAATTACTGAAAATTTACTTATGTATATGTTTTTATCATTTTACATGTATATGAACATATTTATGTACATAATGAAAAATTTATTTGTAGTTTTAGACCTGTATGAGAGCATAAAAATATGATATTATTGGATCGTTAAGGCTCGTGAACAAGCTTGAGTTTGACCCAAACCTGGGCAAGCTCGGTTCGAGTTTGGCTCGTCATAATTTTCATTGAGTTCGGCTCGAGCTCGAGTTTGCTAAAAAACTTAATGAACGAATCTGAACATTCTAATATTCGGCTCGATTCGGCTCGTTTACAGCCCTATGGTGTCCTATGTGGAGTAATAAAATACAAACTCTACAAAATCTTAGTAGTTCGCATTAATTGGAAATTGTTGAGGAGAATTTGTATATAGACAGATTGCAAGTGGTTGGTCCTTTAGGATTATTTTTTGTCTTAATTCCCCTTAGTTAATTATTTTGTGAATTATTGATTTCTCTCGAGGAGTTGAATTAACAAATAGTATGAGATTATAGTAAAAAACTTTAAATGTTGTACTAACTTTTTAAAGATTTTCATCATAACCTTTTATTTTTAAGATTCATTTCGTCGATGCAAATCAATAAGTCACAAAATATTAACTAGAAACTAACAAGAGGCGGAAAAAAAATAAATAAAAGACAAAAAAAAATCTAAAGAGATTATTATTTATTAAGTCAAAACATCCCTTAACTACTATAGTTGGATGGTATTACTGGGGGGGAGCCAAAAAAATTTGTTAGTGGGGTTAAAGATTTGATCCATATGCAAGTTTTTTTTTTATTGTTTGCTAATCTACAAAAATATTTAATTATAAGGTAAATATATATACTGATAAAACTAATTTTGCTTTAAAATTGATTCCATAGACTTATTACATTTTGAAAACGTTGCATGATATAGTCTCATCCACAAGACTATCAACTCTTGGAAAAGAAACGATTGCTTGGAGTGTATGCATTTGAAGGAAGTTGGGGCATAGAGATTTTCAATGTGGCAAAATTTGGCTACATTCTATCGAACATCCTTGTAGAAATTCAAAATGAGTGAAGTCAAGTGACCCCATTTGTACATTAGTACCTCCGCCCATAGGTATTAGGATTGCAAACGGAAATAAAATAATTCAAAATTTTATTGGCCGCTATATTTATGAAAGCTTATTCTCGACGGCATCACGCATAAGAAGATAATTTAGATAATACAGAGTTTTATGTATAGATCACAGATGCAAATGAATCTGGCTGCAATTTGTATCTACGTACAATTGATTAAACGAGCTTGCCTGCCTGAAATGACTGGTTGACCTTTGTATATATAATTACAAATAGCTATATTTCTTAACGTTCCAACTAATTGATACTATAATTGTTTGAGGAGAATATAGAGAAAGTGCAAGTGGTTTTCCAAAACTACTTAGGAGTACAAATACTATAGTAGTAATTGAGATTTGTATAGTAATTATTATTACAAAGGAATGCTCGGGAGTACAAAGTACTACTAAAGTGGATGGGGGGTATAGTATAGGATTGCAAGTGGGAATAGTAGATACTTGTGGGTTCGTGTTTTGGGGTCCATATTGGCTAATAGAGCATTACTATATTCAAGTCAATGGTACCTACCGGCCGCGTTCTTGTTTTTCACGTTGTCTTGACAATTTAAAAGCCAAGGGCCTTTTCGATTCCTTTGACTCATTAGCTTTGCACAGACCAATATTTTCGAGCCCTTTTCAGACTGGACATTCATTCATTCTGTACAAATGAAGTTGATCAAATATCATTATCGCGCCACTGTTTTGGGAATCATATCAAAAAGTTCAATTCTTTAAAGACAACATAATTCAAGCACATACTTTCGAATTTTTATCAATCTTTTTCTTTCCTGGACAATCAAATTACTTCTAAATAAAACATTTAAGTATGTGATTCAACGGGTTTAGAGTGAGCCCCATGTGACCTCACGACAAGGGTGACACAACAACCCCTGCCTCGACAATATTTGCTAACATATAGACAAGAGGCTACTGTATATCTTGAGAAACTACAACTAATCGAATTATCGTTAATATTAATTATGTCAAAAGTCAATCTATTTTAACGGGAAAAAGCAATAAAAGGGGTTAGCACTTTAGTTGGTAAAAATTATCCTGGTGATCAGAGATCTTGAATTTATGAATGCTAGCTTGTTAGTATTTGGATAACAATATATATCCTGGTGATGATTCAGAGATCTTGAATTTATGAATGCTAGCTAGCTTGTCATTTGGATAACAATATCATTAAAGAATTAACTTTGCCACTATTAGTTGGTGTGATGCACTTTACTTGGTGAATCCGTCAAGTTAGGATGTTGGATTTGGATTAATGGAGTTGAAAAAACAGCTTGCATATATATGGTAATGGTAGTTTAAACATGTGCATCACACCTAAACAGTGGATACCGATCCAAAAAAAAACACCTAAACTGTGGACGCAGAAATTAAATAAATAAATGCTTAAGCAATCTTTACCGTCACAAACATATATATGGTAATGGTAGTTTAAACAAGTGTACCATGTTGATTTAAAAAATGCACTGAAATATACCGTCACAAACTTATCTACTAAACTTTATTGCCGGCTACATTTATTTCTTTTAATAAGTTTTTTTTTTTTTTTGTCGGGAAGTGACAAAATGTGTTTTTGACTATTCAAGCTAGGTGTACATGGCCAGTTGTCGCTTAAGCATAACCAAGACGGTATTACTAGGCTTTGAGGCATTCAAGTGTACCGTCTGGGTTTTGAAAGATACACTAAAATATACAGTCTCATACATAATTTACTTAAATTATTGTCCGACCAATTTTTTTTAAAAATAAGGTTCTATATATTTAGCTTTGAGGTGACAGATTGTGCTTTTGACTATGCAAGCTTGGTGTTACGTACATGGCTAGTTGTCCCTTAATCAAAACCAGAGAGCCTTTATTAGGTTTTGAGGGATTTAAGTGCATCCTCTTAGTTTAAAAAATGCACTAAAATGTATAGTCACATACTTATCTACTTAGGTTTATTGTCTGACTAAATTTATTTTTCTTTTAATAAGATTATGTTTAGCGTTGAAGTGAAACAATGTGTTTTTGACTTTGCAAGCTTGGTGTATATGGCCAATTGTCCCTTGAGCCTAATCAAGGGTGGCTTACAAGGCTTTGAGGGGTTCAGTGCGTCCTCTGTGTTTAAAAATACACCAAAATATACAATCACATTCTTTATCCATATTTGAATTTAGTGTCTGACCAGATGCACTTCTGACTGTAGAAGCTTGGCTTACATGGCAGCTGTCCCTTAAGCCAAGCTATGGGATGGCTAGGGTTTAAGTGAACCCTCTATGTTTGGAAATGCACTACAATTTTGTATTTTTTAAAATTTAAATATTTGATGTTTTGTTATCATATGCATACATCATTCGTGCAAGTTTCCGCTTAAATTTATTCCTCAAAAAATGGTATTTATTTTAATAAGTTTCCGTGTAGCTTTGAGCTTACAGATCGAATATGTTTTTGACTATGTAAGCTTGGTGTACATGACCTGTTGTCTCTGACACTCTTGAGCCTAACCATGAGCGGCTTTACTAGACTTTTAGAAGGTTCATTAATTGAACCCTCTGCGTTTAAAAATGTCCTAAAATTTTACATATTTTTAAGTACAAATTGTTTTTTTAATATTTTATGCACTAGGTCATTCATGCGATGTCCCAGTAATGAAAATCTATTTAAATTTGTGAGTCTAGTCTAGTAGATAGCGTAGCTCGACAAAGCAAAATAAATTAGGCCAAATAATTTTTTAACCAAATTTAACCTTTACTTTATATAAAGTTTCACATTACAAAAACTTTTTGTATTTTTGGAACTAAAAATCTGAAACCTCCCTAAGCCTAACCCTCTTCCAGCGTCAACATTCACAAACAGTGTTCAATGGTCGGTTATTGTGGGACGACTCTCTCTCTCTCTCTCTCTCTCTCTCTCTCTCTCTCTCTCTCTCTCTCTCTCTCTCTCTCTCTCTCTCTCTCTCTCTCTCTCTCTCGAGAATTGGCATGCACAGACGTTTGATAGCACTGATCACCATTATATTCCTTTTTCTTTTTTTTTTGAAGTTCCATTATATTCCTTTTACGGAGTATTTTTTTTTTTGCACAAAATAATTCTTAGAGAGGTCCAATCTAAAATTAATTGGCAATAGATGGGATTGCCTCCAAATTAGTTGGCAGACTTGGGTGTCTTAGATGAGTGATGTAAGATAGAACTTAACGCTTCTCCTCTCGTGCAGCTCGATAGCGTGAGAGAATTGGCTCAGGTGGAGACTCAAACAAAGTATAGAGGCCACTCATGACTTAGCTCTAATACCAAATGAAATTTCTTGAAGGATCAACCTAAAATCAAATGGTAACATGTAGAGTAAATACTGAATCGTATTTGCCAAGTTTAAATGGTTTAGCCGTCAAAAAAATAATGCTCCGTAATTTGAATGGTTTAGGTGAGCAATTTACGATAATAAATCTAACACTTTTAAAGCACATAAAGTTGTTGGCTATAAAGGCATGTAGACTAGCCTAGCTTAGGGCCTTTTTTTCCAAACTTTTTCGGGACTTTTTGGTATGGTCTTTTTGATTGTTTTCTTTTAACTTTTATACTAAAATTCAAGTCAAATTTTTACGTCACACTTGTCGCCTCAACGAGCGAAATCGGAAAAGTATAAAATACAGACTAAATAAGAAAATATATATTATATAATACAACAAAAAAGGAACCAAAAAGCCCGGAGGATGACTCACTATTGCTGAAACATTGATCGTCTTACTTTGATGTTTACCAACTTTTCAAGCTCTAAATTTCGCTTTACTTCGGTGTTTTTTTCTTTTTTGACTAGTCTACCCCTAGCCTATGAAATATTAGTCAATAGTACCTTACACGTTTTAGTCAATATGCAGCTTGGCACACCAACCGACCCCTCTGATGTTTTGTCAAAAGTAACTTGCATGTGTTAATGCTCTTCAAAAATGAATCACACTTTGAATCCGTTTTTTTAACGTAACGAGAGTAATTAATCATGAACAGAATATATAACCTTTCATACTAGTATTACACCTCGATCTCAGAGTATTGCAAGTCTCATGCATACTTGAAGAGATTATATATCAATCGATCAGTACGTATTTAACCACGACTATAAGAATTTTTACAAATACCAAATATGTAACCCGGCCCCTAGGTACTCCCTCCGTCCCAATTTGTTTCGCATGTATTGGGAAATGAAAAAATTAAGGAGACATCATGATTGCATTGACTTTTTGATAATTTTACCATTTTACCCTTTTACCAAAATTAAGGAGTATTAAAATTATGCAAAAATAAAAAATAAGTGGGCCCAAAATGTTTGCCTCACAGCATGTTTTCCTCACAAATCAAAATTTTGAATTTGATTTCCTTTACCGAGGAATGCAATCAGAGAAAAAGGGAGGGAGAAAAAAGTTGATTTCAATGAGTTTGATTGAAAAAGTTGGTACTGGTGGGTCATAATCTAGCCAATTGTGCTCAGGAGCAACATTTTTAAATGTAAAATAAATGAGGGGCAAAATGGTAAAATAGACATCCAAAAATGGAAAGTTTTGAAATATGCAAAACATTTTGGGACATCCCAAAAAGGAATAACAGCGGAACAAATTGGGACGAAGGGAGTACATATATAGTCCAATCCGATGCTCATATTCAATCAAATGCACGGATTTTTGGGTCACTCCCATGGCCTCTATAACTAATTTGTACAAAACTGCACCATAAAAACATGTGTGAAATACCCTCCCAAACTCTAGCAAATTATTCTGGTGCGCAGTACAACAGGTTCAGGACCACCATCTGCTACATCACTTTCACACAATATATATATATATATATATATATATATATATATATATATATATATATATATCCCATATTCAGGACTTGAATGATTGCAACCTGACTCCTTTTGGATGTGATGGTTATTTGTGCGGCATATAAACTTAAATTGGCCATACCTAGCACCGGCCACGACTATCAACGCAGCTTCAGTAAACCAATTCGGCGGATCAAAAAAAAAAAAATGTAAACCAATTCGTACACGGACTTGCATCATACAAAAGTCCACCTAAAATTTGCATGAGAAACCAACAGTAACAGACAGAGTAATGTGGAGATCGATCAAATTAAAATCGAAGGAAGTCTTTGAGATCAAATTAATTAAATATATATATATATATATATATAATTTATTTTTATAAGACCCTGTTTGGCTTTGAGGTGACAAAATTAATGAGCTTGACTATATATGCAAGCTTAATTTGTGTACATGGCCGGGGGGGCGACCCAAATTCCATGGAGGCCCAGGACAAAATTAATCTCGTTACAGACCAATTCGGATGTATACTAGTATATTGGAAAGAAAAGACATCAGCTTTGACTAAAGATTGCTCACAAGCCTAATAAACTAGACGGAAGTGTTTGAGATCCGATTAAGTTCATATACTTTTAATGAGGCTTTGTTTGGATTTGAGGTGACAAAATGCGCTTGACTACGCAAGCTTTGTGTACATGGCCGCAGGGGCGACCTAAACTTCTTGGAGGCCTAAGGCAAATATTTCGTGGAGATTAGTTCAAATGTATGCTATTGGAAAGCAAAAACATCTAGTTTTGACTTAGAATATTGACAAACATATACCAATTAAATAGAAGTAAGTGCATGTTTGAAACCCGTTTAAATTTAGACATTTTTAATAAGGCTTTGTCTGGCTTTGAATGCGCACGCAAGCTTTGTGTGTGTGTGGCCACAAATGCAGCCCAAACTCCATGGAGCCCTAAAGAAAAATTCTCGTTGGAGATCAATTCAAACGTATATGCTATAGATTGGAAGGCAAAGACAGATATCTTTGACTAAGAATGTTCATTCAAAAGCAAATACTCCATAAAATAGGAGGAAGTGTTTGATGTCTGATTAAATATACTTATTTTTAATAAGACTGTTTGGTTTTGAGGTGGCAAAATGTGCTTGAATAATACGGGGGTCCAAACTCCTTGGAGGCCTACGGCAAAAATCTCCTTAGAGATCACGCGTGCTTCAATAATACGCAAGCTTTCTGAGCTCAACCTTATTAAAGTTTCATTTTTCAAGCCCATCTAATTAGTCAAATTTTTTTAGAACATAATTCTCCAAGAATATAAACTAGTCGTCCATAGATATAGCTATCACAAAATAGAGTATAATAAATCCCCGACTATAATAGACTAAATATTTTTGATAGCATAAGAAATAATTATATATAAATCATTATTTATCGTTTATACGAGCAAGGTCAGGCTGGACTTTAAGCATTATATTTAAGTTCCCATTTAGTTAGTAAACGGGCTAAAAAAGTTACTAAATTCAAGGGAAAATGACGGCTAAGGATGTGTTTTGATAATTAATACCCGTTAAGGACATTTTTAGTATTAACAAATGTTCTTAGCTTGTCCTTGACGGGTATTAATTATCAAAACACGTCATGGGCCGTCATTTTCCCTAAATTCAACTCTTTGGGCCTAAAATTAATCTCAAATATTCTTACACACGCATGCTACGGAACGATATACACCCTAATATCTATGGAAGATACAAACGCATGCAGATGAGGCTTAGCAACAAAATCTCGTGATTTGTTTGCCGAAATTTCAGATGTATGTACCCAAAAAAAAAAAAATTTCAGGATCTCAAGTTCAATATCTAGCTCAAGATCAATAAAAAAAATTCACTATCGAGCTAGGGAGCCTCTCAATTTCCACCGTTGATCATCTCCCAAATCATGCCCCCACCATCACAATGATTACCATCCCCGCAAATTCCGAGGGTTGTCCGGGTGGTCAAGGTCTTTGACTTGGAAGTTTGCTCACTTAATGTCTTAATTAAGTTCAAAATATCTTAGGTGCTATATATCAAATTTTTAGAGACCATTCCATCGATAGCTCTGCAAGTGGACGATGAGATTGAGCTTCTAAGATAAGTCGATGTGAGCATAAATTGCCCGGACACATGAGTTATAGTCCATGTGGTGTGAGACAGAAATAATGGAGTACGAGAGGAATCAATGCAAAAAGAATCCATCTACATCAGATGCTCACGCGTGATGCCATTTTCCTATTTTGGGTTTTGTGTTGTGTAAAATTTAGGAGAGATGCTATAAGTACAGATATACTAGTACATACCTCGCGTACAAACCAGTTTTGAACCCATTTTGGATTCAAAAAATATGATCCAAACCGCTCATTTTGTTTAAAGTATTTTGTTCGAGATCCCTGCAAAAAATAAGCTAAATCGGATATCCGTAGAGGCGTTTAAGATGCATCCAACTTTGACCCAGAATTCAGGCTAGAATTCTGAAGCAAAGTTGGATTTATCACAAACACCCGTAACAATATCCGGTTTAGCTGATTTTTTGCAAGGACCCTAAGTAAAGTATTTTAAACAAAATGAGCGGATCGGATTATTTTTTTGAGACCGAAAACTGATCTGTACACAATGGTACAGATTTTTTATATGTACCTCTATCATTTCTGAAAATTTAGTAAGAAATGGCAGACCCAATGATAAGTATAGTCAGGACCTAATAAGCTATATTCAGGGGGCAATTAAAAGGAAATTAAGAAAGTCGATCAAACCATTTCCATTAAAATATAGCACGTTGTTTATGCGTTAATCTGGTATGTAGGCATGGTGTATTTGTTTGCAGCAAGTCTGTGGTCACAGCAAATCTGTGCACAGATTGCTATGTGGGGCCTACTACGGGTCCCATACAAGTGATCCAAGTCGTTCATTATGTTTAAAACATTTTTTCAAGGGCTCCTGTGAAAAATCAGCTCAATCCAATACCTATAAATACTTGATCTAATTGTCTAACTTTTCATTCTTTAAAAACCTGAATGAAAAGATAGATGATTAGATCAAGTACTTATAGGTATCGAATTGAGCTAATTTTTTACGGAGGCCCTTGAAAAAATGTTTTAAACATAATTAACGGGTCGGATTATTTATATGGAACCTTTAATGGATCCCACAATGCAATCTGTGCACGATCTGTACATAGATTTGCTGTATCAGTAGCAAGGTTGATTTGTTTGTATGGCACACCAACCCCCACGGATATCAGGATATTCGGCTGCGTTATTTTAAACTTATAAGTTTGGAACTTATTTCAATACTTTTTACTTAAATTTTTTGTTTAGCTTTTCGACGTAATTTTAGTGATTAATCATTCGTCTCGACGAGATGTTCGGAAAAGTATAAAAATATGGACCGATGTTGAAAAAATTCAAATAAGACGGCACTTAAGCTCCAAAAGACAACGTTTAATACTTTTTTCATATTTTGTGGACTTTTTTTTCTTTTGGTCATAATTTTGTACTTTTTAGACTCCTCTCGTCGAGACAGATGATTAATTCAAAAAAAAAAACATGAATCTAACAAAAATTCAGATAAAACAAACAAAATAAAAAAATAAATTAAGTTTAGAAGAACTCAGCGGCAGAAATGTATGGTAAAAACTTAGCTTACATGTTTTCCTCATGTACTAGTACTAATGTTTAAGCTAGCTAGGAAGCTACCATACGGTGGTAGGTACGGAGTCCAGACTATCATGTGGAGAGTAAAATGCTTGTCAATAATGGAAAGCAGGTTTTTCGGGTGGGTCACATGGCCTCCAATAATTTTGCGCAAAACTAGGAGTAAACTACACCATTAAAACATGAGTTGAGTGATAGTATACCCCCTCCCTCTCCCAATATAGTATATCTGACACAGATTCATCGAAATTGTCAGTGTCAAACTTAGGCAACCAGGCCGGGACACCGGAAATGAAGTTGGATTCCTACCTGCGTGTAATCCTTTCATGTGTCATGATGGAGTACTGTTTTCTATGACTGTCAGAGATTTCACTAGAATAACATCTATCGGTGTTTAAAAAATATATTATATTATGTAAAAACTGTATAAAATTGGACCGAAAGTGTACTAAAAAGGAGTATATCGAAACACTGATGCAAATGTAACAAAGTGCCAAGGACTGTAACATGTAGGTTGGGCTATGATCAAAAAAAAAAATGTAGGTTGGGCTGGGTTTAACGCCAAGTTGCTAAAAGTAATTGTGAAAATGCCTGCATGAGGTTTAGCCCAACCACCGAAGGTGGTAACCTGGATGGCTCAACTCACCACACCCTTTAGTGGACACTTGGATTCGAGTCTCACCAATGATAAGGTGGAGTCTAAACCATCTTGTACCCTAGGTGGTGCCGTGGTGACGGCCTATCCTCATGGACAGTAGCTATGGCTCGAACCGGACATTCTACTAACAGGTAAAGAGCCCTTGTGGTCATGCCTGAGGGGAGTTGTTACGCTAATCGCCCCCTCCTACCCTTTTTGATGATCAAAAGAAAAAGAAAAAAAAAAGGTTTAGCCCTAACCGACAGTACCGGAAATCTCTTTACAGATGGAAGAAACAAATTTGAAGCCGAATGAAGACCAGCAACATAAACTGTGCAAGAAATAGTAAACAGCTATGGCCAATGGGTAAATGATCATGGGAGTTTTAACAACGCAAACAATCATTTCTATTCCTTTTCGTTTCCTTTCCTTTCCTTTTGCTACAAACTACAAGATTTCATTGTTTCCTCAGCAACGAGTTAAATTAACAATAAGCCAACTGTCCCGAGATATCGATAAGCAAAAATGGGGCTGATGATGTTGTATGAACCTTTCAAGTCAGTACTACACATGCACAGATTTTATACAAGTGATTGAGGAGAGGAATATGTTTCAGAAACTGGTGTGCCAGATAGCTCCGTCACCTTCCCCGCAACGCTGGTGAACCTCTGCCATTCTCTCCACCGATTTACAGACACCACTGCAGCTCCAATCAAAAGATGCGGCACAAGGATTTCCAGCTTGAGCTTTATATTCGCAATCTATCAACAGAAACTCAATATTCTTTAAGGAAGATTTAACCTCTTGTGCATAAATGCATTTAGATTCATTAGAGCATCTCCAACCCATGCTCTATTCCTCCATTTGAGAGTATAAAACTTCTCCAACCCATCCTCTCAAGCCTCCTCTATTTGAGAGGATGGGATTTTGATCCTCCATATTTAGAGGATGGGAGAAAATATGGAGGATCTCCTCTATAACACTATTCACCTTTTAAAATGGCATTTGTATCCTTAAAGCATCTTCAACCCTTGTTTTATTCCTCCATTTGAGAGTATGGAACTCCTCCAATCCATCCTCTCAAGCCTCCTCTATTTTAGAGGGAAAAATAGAGGGTTTGTGGTTGGAGTAAATAGAAATAGTGATTTCCTCTAAAATCACTTTATAAATAAAATAGAGTATTTTGATACTCTCAAATAGAGTATTGGATTGGAGATGCTCTTAGGATGCAATTCTAAATTTGTACAAATCATAACCTGGTAACATCCGAAACACTGATGTAAATGAAACTAAGTGCCAAGGACTGTAACATGTAGGTTGGGTTGGGTTTAATGCCAAAGTTGCCAAAAGTCAGACCTAGCTTCTGTGATTTAGATTGCATATGAAATGATTTACTGTTGCAAAGAAATAGACACCTAAACCCAATTAGGAGGACTTTCATATCATTTTACAGTAAGCAAGAATGTTACGAAGTGGGAGTATTTTGCCATAATAGATTTCACAAGCATCTAATAGACAACCTACATGTGGTCTAAAGCTTAATTATACAAAATCTTTCACGAACTTACACATGTCTCATTCTAGCAAATTTACTAACAGAGGCAACCCATTCCTAAATCTTAGGTCATTGAAATATATCTCACCACCCTTGACCATGAGTAAAAAACCACAAAACAATTTTCTGCCTTGGTTAAATCTGCGGACAATGGACATTGATAGGGAAATGAATACGGAAATGAATTTTTTTTTGAAAACTAACTCTAAGTCAACATGATTAACAAATGATCCATCAAACAGACAAACCACAGGGTACAAGTGACGAGTGTTGTTTTCTTTTTCATTTTAACCCCTGAAACAAGTGTTTTATCATGTCAAGTCAACCTTTGCCATGTTCCTATAAGAGTCCCACCAGAGACACGCGTGTCCCCAGCGCGTATCCCATATGTGTCCCCTACTTGCCATAAAATTAATAGAACACGGCCTACATATCACAGATACGGCGACCACTTAAGCATGTCATTGATTCATAGGGTTAAATTCAGGTCATTGGACTTCTTTATACCATGAATTACTGAAGTAGACTAAAGTTTTGGACGCTCAGCTTAACTCCATCAATCTTGATGGTAAGGACATAATAAATAACACAAGTGCTATTGACAATGATAAGTATGGTTCACCAGGAATTGATATCTACAGGCTCGACAATTGCTAATGCAAGTATTATTGATTCGCATTCGTCAACATCAGCAAGTAGACATCACTAGGAAAAAGAAGATGATAACTTCTACAAAATATGTACATAATGGCAAATCATACCAGTAGGAGTCCCACAGCAGAGGCTTCGGTCATCAACATGCTCAACATCAAGTCCAATAAACCAAGAACCAAGAGAAACATCTTCGTTTGCAAACCTATGAAGTATGTGCCTATAGAGGATAATGTCATAAGCAGACAGTTTCACATAACATTCAATTGCCACGAATAAGATGCTTTGAAGCAAAGGGCTACCTGTTTACAGAAATATAGGTGGCCAAATTTTTGGATATTGCATAAATTTGTCCAGTTGCATGCCTAAAGTATTTATTTCCCTCCTCACCAAATTTCCAGTATTCTGGTTCATGGTACTTCACTCCTCTGCATACATTTATGTACAGAATAATATTCATAACCAATCAGCAGAAATAGTCGAAAAAGAATTGACAGTCGTACTTCTGTGCAAGGACCGGTCCAGACTTCATGCAGCCAACGTAAACTCGAGGTTTTGACCTATGGCGGGCTAAAGTAGAACCAACCATACCTGTCGGATGATAAAATAAAATCAGTACTCCATAACCGATCATCATGATTTTGTGCTTTTTTGAGACTGATGGTGATCTGGGGGAAAAAAAAAAAAAACCTATGCTAACCTAGATTGACATGCACATCATCATCTACTTTGACATAGAAGTCAGCATCCCACGTTGCAGCAGCTGTTGCAAAATAGATTTGGGTTTTTGAGGACAGTTCATGATATCCTTCTACATGGTTCTGCAACAACAATGAAAGTTTATGCCACACAAGATTCAGAGATAGGTCTGGAAACCAGACAAACAAAATTTTCTTCCCAATAAGGAAAGCCCACCAAAATGTTTTGAAAATTTATTTGGTTCTCCCAACCCATTGAACCATGTGACCAGCTTCACGATTGAGAAACAGGACAGTAAAAAGAAATATATTATATAGTACCTTTTAACCTCCATTTATAAAAGTACACAAACAAAAAGGTAATACGACCATAAGCAACAGAGCACCATGAAGGGTACCTTGCGTCATGCCTTTGCATTCCAACAAATTGTCAAAATGGCTGGTGAAATAAGCCAACCATTTTTAAGAGGAAGTAAAACAGGTCAACCTTACAGCTATAAATAAGTGAATCCATGGCATACCAGCCGCAGAAAGTCCTTATGTTGCTCCTCTTCAGCCTCAATAGCACGGTCCAAAACACCACCGGGGGTTGCACTGAAAGCATTAAATCCGTAACATTTTAGCAAGACCATGCACCTGAAGTAAACAGAATATTTAGATGCCAATCACTTTAAAGTTTAACCTACCTGTGTCCAATGACAAACCGAATTATGATCCCCTTCTCTTTCTCCAACTTCTTTAAATCCTCTCCTAGATAAAAATATTAAAAACCATGCGAGTAATAAGAGCACATGAAGAGGTACTATTGATGTACAGAAGAGAATAATAAAGAAATTCCATATGAAACCTTTAGGCATCCAAGTATCTCTAATAGAATCCCTGCGTTTTCTGCTGCTGAATGCAGTAATAATTCCCATAACAAAGAAAACCTTTGGTCGGTTGCTCGAATGCTCAATTCCTGTTTCCTTAAGCAATGATGATTTGTCCTCATTGTTGGCTTTAGAAGCTCTAGCCGCAGAAAGCCGCATCTCCAAAGAAGAAATTGATTTGTCTAAAGTCCTGAAAAATTTTGCCATCAGTTGGAGCTTCATGTATTGGAGTTTGTCGTACCAGAAATACAGAGAAATTAAACTTACATGATCATGTCATGTGTTCGCGAAACTTGAGAAAGGATATCACCCATCTCGACCATATCCTCCTGCAAAAACATAGGAATTACCCAGAGATACTAGTTGAGGCAATGAGGTTTGTCATATATAATGCTTGTGACTTGCCTTATTCTCACACTTCACAACAGGCTGAACTTTTATTGATTGCTGTGTCTCACCAGATAAAGTCTCATTTATTTCGACAGGATCTGAAATAGCCCATAACCTAGGAAAAAGGGATAGACAAGCAGATGCGGACTCAAGCCAAAGTCATTAAATTAGATGAGCAAGTATTTTAAGCAAGCTTATGAGAAGCGGGCATCTATTCGGAGAGCCGAAGCGATAAACAGAGAATGCGTGGTGGGCGTAAGAACGTATGGGAGATGTACAGCACTAGGAGCCAGTACAAAGCTCCTTTGACATGAACTCCAGAATAATATATATCAGCCTACGATGTCCTCTCTTATGGACATGCTTCTAGTTGAATGTGTCACACTTTCAGAAAACACTTAGCATATGCCCTATAAGAGCCTCTAAAGTATTCATGCAGTGCCTGTGAACCACCCAGCTTAATCATACTCTAGAGAAACATAGATCACTTCTCCACGGTGGAAAGCAAAAATGGACTCTTTCTTCCCAAGTTTGTCTTCTGACTTTTCTCTCATCGGTATCTTTCGAGGAGGGTGAAATGACACCACTACTTACAAAGTTAAGCCAAAAAAGGTTTTCAGTGATCAGAGGTATTCCATGACAGCATGAGACTTAGCATTGTGCAATCTCGTGCACGAGCATATATTCTTGTATATGCAACCAACATATAGACTTTGGCCAGGAACATTGATTACTTAACCCAGATCAAGGCCCTTGAGTTTTGGCACCTGTGGTTGTAGCCTTGTAGCGAATGTCTAGAGGCCCATATTAAGTCGTTGCCTCATCAAACCTTACAGGTAGGGATTTCAGTCATGGTAAAAGCCATCATTGGCTTTGCATTTGTATCAATGTTGTAACCATCAATCAACTATAGGTTTGGGAAGGACAATTGAGCTTATGCCTTTTCAGTGAAACCCTTAATTTCACAATGTGCACAAAAATTTAGATATGAGTTTTCTAATGTATTAGCTACTCTTAGGCCTCCCTATAGCAATAGATCAGTAAGCTCTTTGATTCTTTGTTAAGGCATCAAATATGTACAACTTTCATCAAAATACACAAGCAAACATGAACAAATAGAATATCGCAACAATTGCATTGGAGTCACAGAATTAGGCTGCCATGAATGAGATCACCCAATCAATTTTCCTTACAAAAAAGGATAACCTAGCAATACCCATAACTCAGAAATAAAATGTGGCACAGGCTCACAGAGTAAACATCAACTATCCCAACTAACAAAATCAAATTTTGGGTCTCATAGTAAAGTAGTGGTTGAACCAACACTTACCAGCTAAAACCCAGTCAAGGAAATTAAGGTATTTTCCAACACACAAGTAACAAAAGAAAACAAGATTCTTTGTCAAGATCCAAAAAAGAAATCAGTTTGGCATCTGGTTCCTAAAATTCCTAGGAAAGAAATAAGAGTTCCTAAACAAGTAAGAAAACAAGATCAACAAATCTAGATGGGGAAAAAAGCAAGATTTTTTTTGTCATTCTGTACTGCAGCGGGGAAAAAAAGCAAGATTTTTCGGGAATTTGTAACTTTGGGATTTATCCCACAAGAGAGAATATACCTGTTGACGACAAGGACTCCCAAGAAGAAGCTCCCAATGCAGAAGAAACAAACCCATCGAGTAGAAAGACCGGAGGCGGCAGCCTTGTGAGGTGGAGGTAATGGTCTGTTCCTAAGCATCGGACCCATTTATAATCAACAAACCCACACCCAACCCACCCAAACAAAAAGCTTCGTCTTCAACTTCGAAGCAAAAGCTTGCTCATTTTACCCTTCAGAGAGGAAACATGTGCCTCCATCTCAAGAGAGAGAGAGAGAGAGAGAGAGGAGGGACAAGAGGAAGAGAGAGAAAACAATGACGGTACAACGGTGTCTGAACTCTGAAATAGTAGTACAATCGATTGTGCTGTGCTCTTTTTAAAATGGTAGAGTGTATAAAATCGGAATTGCCCCTCGACAGCCCAATTGCCCCAACCAAACTGGGAGGGGAAGATGGGTGAGGATGTAATTAATGGTCAATATCACGGCCTCCGGGAAAGTTTTAAAATGATGGGGAAGACAAAAGTTGCCAATTCTATCCACCCCCTCTTTTTTCTCAATACAAACACTATACCAAAAGATCCTTACTAAATTCTCAAACTACCCCCATACTTTCTAATTACCCGTTAAATTTTACTCCGGAAAGGCCGCCGTTAATTGTTATGTTATGCTATGTATGGGTACAGAAAAAAAAAAAAATAAATTTAGGAACACAATTTTCGAAACACCTGTGTCTCTCGACCCGTTTAATGTATTTGGATCCATGTGAATCCAACAACGGCTCCAGACAATTGTGTCTGTAGCATTGTTCAAGAAAAAAAGAGTGCAACAAAATTTCCTAACAAAAGTCGCTACATCGATCTTTCACTTCTGAATATACACGTTTTGACGTTATCAAAATATTGAAACTTCCAACGAGAGTGTGGATTTTCTCCGTAATAATCTTTTTATGCGATGTAAAGAGACTCGCCATAATTTTATTAGACAATCCAAATCGTTCACTCGTTGATCTTAAGGTGTCGACCAGATTGAAGCATAATTATCACAAGAAAAATATACCGTACGTCAGTGTCTAAATATTCATTTCTCCTAGGACCAAATACGATTGGATGAAGATTTAATTTTACTGATATCCAATCACTCTTATTTTTTTCATTAAAAAAGATGAATGCATCAGACTTACAAAATAATCGAGTAAACTTATTGAGTGAGACCATCTCATTTTAATAAGTCACATAAAGGCGGATGAGAATGAGATGATCTTTAATTTATTCTGAGTGGAAAGGATCAACTCAAAATCCCTTCTCACTTCCACCGTCCGAAACCCCAAAGAGAAAGAATAGAAATACTCCTAACAGACAGAGATCGACGAACGGCTCTTCTTCCTACTTTCTACCAATTAAGGATTGCCTCGTAAAGCACAAAAAACCCAATATAATGGTTACTATGTGCTACTTTCGTGCAATTTATATAGTACTTTTTGGACAGTCAAATACACTATGGATGAAAGAATTTGATGGGGTGGACGAAATTTGTCTCAACTCTTTATAAAGGGGTAAAAAAACAAAAAACAAACAGGAGAGATAATCCGGCCTGTTGAAAGTTGCAGTCCCTTCAGGAAAAAATTAAATGGAATATTAATTGGAACTCTTTTGGGTAATTAGGCACTTTTTACATGATTATTATGGTTTCATTATGAGTCAAGGAATTATAAACATCGCTACCGAACGAATATGTAGGATGTCAACTAGGTGAACATTACAGATTTTCTAACTAGCTAAATAATGGTGATCATGATCCTATTTTAAATACTTAAAAAGTCTTGAACATCGTTGTTATCACTAAATAACAAGAGAACGTAGCACTCAAAAAGTTGGATAAATAATGTCGTTGAATATCAAGCTTCCATTAAAAAATTGCATTGTTGCCCTGTCATTGATATTTGGAAGTATATTCTATTCTCCTTTTTTATGGAAGTCCATGAACCAAGGGTAGATTAAAACTCTTATCATCTTTTCATGTAGTTATTTATCAGAAGGAATTAGACGCATACGTGGTTGGATTATTGGGTTTAAATAGATCTTAGGTGGTGAAAACTTGTATATCATGTATGCATGTAAAAAGTAACTATACTTGTTTTTTTGTAGTGGACCTTTTCCACTTACACTATGAAAATGAAAATGTGTTGCTTAAGCTTTCCTTTTTATTCCAAGTATCGGCGCTTTTGTCGGCTTGATTAATTTTAAGGGAATATAGTAGGAGGGGGATATGGTATAATGGAAGATATAGTAGAAGTGGGGGATAAGGGATAGATTTTTTGTTTGGTTTGTTGGAGGGATATGGAAGGCGGATTATATGTGCGAGATGATAGAAAAGGGTGCAAATGACCAATTTACCCATTTATAAACATGATAACATCTTTAAAAATTAGTTTGATGACACGATAATATTAAGGTAAATAATTTTAATACTTTTTTTTACCTAATTTGTCAACTTACAACAATTAACCAGCTACATTTTCTCTGTATCTTCAACAAAATCAAAAGGGTTTATTGAAAGTTTTTAAGATTATATTAATGACGCGCGTACAAGAACTGTTCGTGTGTAGATCTCAACGTTAAAACAGTGTATAAACCTCGTACTTTTTTTTTTGAACTGAACCTCATACTAATCATGCGCCAATTCTTTAAGTATGTGTTGAGTGTGTAATTGTTACACAGTCCTTGTGTGTAATTGGTCATCACGTGCCAATTCATAAAAAAAGAAAAAGATGAAAAAAAGAGAGGGGTAAATTGGTAAATGTCCAACCCAAACTAATTAGTGATGCCCCTCTCCGGCTCTCCCTATCACTAATTAGTCTGGGGTTATAATATAGGGAGAATTTTTCCAAGTCCACTGTACCACTTTCAAAACCCACTAAGTCCACTTCTAAATTCTATAACCCCCTAGGTCCACTAACTTATTAGTAAGGATATAATAAACCTGGTTAGTCTAATATACCCCTTCTTTCAAAAAAAAAAACTGTCCCGTTTTTTCCTCCATTTCAAACAGATCTCATCTTTCATCCCATTATAAAACCCTTCCCCACTCCCCTCCCCCCTCCCCCCTCCCCCCCGCCCCTCTTTCCAGATGAACCAGAAACAATAGACGATTTCCCATTACGAACGAGACTCGTCGTCGTTCTTCGTCCAAGAAACCACTCCCCCTCGAACGATCTTCGTCAGCGATCTTCGTCCGAGAACGAGACTCGTCGGCCTTCTTTGTCATCGGCGTTCTTCGTCTTCGTCGGCGTTCTTCGTCAACGTCGGGCTTCGTCGTCGGCCTTCTTCATCAGTGGGGATCGTTCACCAACAGTCGCACCCGTTCACCCACGTTCGTCTCCGTCGCACTAGTCACCTTTGATTCGCCCTAGCTTCAGTCAGACGCCGTTGTCGTCGCGCTAGTCGCCGTTCTTCGCCTTCGTTTCTCCATCGCCTTCGTCAGATCCTACGTTGTAATCGATACACAATGTATGTTTCTCTTCGTATATATGGTTATATGAATGTTTCTCAGATCTAGAATTTGTAGATTGGTTTATACACTAGTAAAAGTATAAGAATCTCTCTCTCTCGTCTCTCTCTATTGATCTGTTGATGTTAATTTTGATGTTGATATCAAATCTGATTTTCAATTTGTTGTTGGTGGTTTTTTTGAAGTTGTTATGAGAGTTCCATGTTAAAACTGGATCAGATTCGTGCTCTAACGTTATTATACTTATATAACGTTATATAACATTATATATTCTCTGTTTAGAGTTATGTTGTATATAACATTATATATTCTCTGTTTAGGATTTTTGCTTATATGTATATATAGTTACTGATTTAACGTTATAAATGATCTACTGTCTTGTGAGAAATTATATATGATGTTATGTTCTGAAATATATAGGGTTATATATGATTTTCTGTATAACTTTTAATAGTAATGCAACAATATATATGGTTATATTCAGGTTTATAAGCCGCTGCGCGGACCTATTCAATAACGTAAATTTAATAGTTTATTAGTTTTCGTGTATAAATATATGTTATTTTTATTTGTACATATAACCATATTCCCCTGATTGTTGGCAGAAATGTTAGAACTGTTGGTTTGATTGAGAATTGGGAAAATTTAGCAGTTCAAAGTTTCTTTTGTTTTGTTTTGGGGGATGAGAGTTCTCTTTCATTTCTCGAATTACGGGTCAGAGCTGTCTAAATGCCATTATGAAGTTAGAGATGTGTTTCTGTGATATCATAGTTATTGTGTCATTCTGGTTGAATGGATTTAACTAGTTGCTATTATGTATGCAGATTGCTGAATGAATCATGGGTTTTGTGTGCAAAGGTTGTTTTATGGCATAGTAATGCTAGTTTTAAGAATGAGTGATTGCCCTTGTGTGACCTTTACTGCCCAACCCGAGAGCGGACAGCTAGGGGGACAACGGGTAGGAGAAACGGAGGTTTAGGCTCTAGAGGGATTTGGTGTTGCTCATATTGTACAAGCGATGCTTACTTATAAATCTGATCATATTAGAGCTCACCGATGCGGGAGGATGTGGAATCATCTAGTTGGGTAGGTAGTTGAAACTTCGGTGCCATTTGACTTTTGAGTGAGATAGAACTGACATATAAACTGTGTGTGAATAGATGGTTCTGTGTGGTATGCTTTTTTATAATGTTATATGTTGTATTTTTTTTGGAGTTTCACAACACAGAAACTCACATATAACATTATATGTTCTACTTTATTGAATTGGTCCGCGCAGCGGCCTCACTGACTTGTTATTATTTGTGCAGTTGTTCAACAACATAAATAGGTAATAAAAGCGTCTTACGTTATATCTGTTTGCTAATTACATCTTTGCATGCAGATTAACTACTTTCGATGGGATAAGAAAGACGAGGCCTCGCCTGACTTCTTCAGATTTTGCTGCCTTATGACACAGCTCCGCCGGTAACCTCCCTTTCCTGATAGCTTTGTCCTTGTGCTGTTCCTTTCTGATGGAACTTTTTCAGCTCCCTAATGTGCTAAGATCATTAACAGTGAAAGTGAGTCACTTGGCTTGAATGACTTCCCAACAGCAGAGAGGTTACAGTGGCATGGTCATTCTCATTATGGTGAAGAGTAATAAGTTACCTGTGAAGTCGACTATGAAGAAGGCGACGGCGACAAAGGGAAAGAAATTACGAGATCTCCTCTTTTTTTTTTTTTAGAGTTAGAAAGGACAGAATCTCATGTATAACGTTATAAGGTTATATGTTTATTTTTTGTCACCGTATTATGTTTTTTTTTGTGTATTATTTATGTGGCAAAGTAATACATATAAGGTTCTTTGTTTGTTTTTTGCATTGTAAACATATACTATAAGATTATTTATATGTTCTTGCATTGTAATAGAAAAGATTCCAGAAGCTCATACATATACGGTTATCAGAAGCAAGTCAATGAGACCGCTGCGCGGACCAATTCAATAAAATAGAACATATAACGTTATATGTGAGTTTCTATGCTGTGAAACTCCAAAAAAATAGAACATATAACATTATATGAAAGCTGCTGACTTGTGTACCTCCCAACAAAAAAAGAACATATAACAACCAAATCAGTGACATAATTGGAACCAACCGAACCACTAATCAAATGTCAATTTCAAATAGTAAAAAAAAATGGATTAAATACATTGAGTCATGTATATGTTTTAACTTAACAAGTGAACATATAACATTATGTTATCTAAATCGTAAGCATTGTTAACAAATATGGTTTAATACACATAATATAACATATTAAATACACATATATTGTTACTCGAAGCAAGTCATTGAGGCCGCTGCGCGGACCAATTCAATAAAGTAAAAATATAATGTTATATGGGAGTTTTTGTGCAGCGAAACTCCAAAAAAAAAAAAAAGAACGTATACCATTTTATGTTAATATATGTACGTTCAGATGTAAACGTGTAATGTTATATGTTCTTGTATTATAATAAAAAAAGATTTCAGAAATTCATATATAACGTTATAAGAGACAGAAGCTTATATAACGTTATATATGAAGAACAAGACTCTGTTATAAACATATATGGTTATCAGAAACAAGTCAATAATGCCGCTGCACGTACCATTCCAATAAAGTAAAACATATAACGTTATATGTGAATTTCTGTGCTGTGAAACTCCAAAAAAATAGAACAAAACAGATAACGTTATTTTTATAAACATAACATATACGGTAATCCAACATATAATGTTATAAGATCAAGATCAAATCAACAAAGCAGTCGAGATCAAGATGAAATCATGCCAACATAGCTAACATATATGATCATTTACCAACTTTTAGACTCAGTTACATACCAATAACATTCACATATAATCTGTTGTCAAGAGTACCACTCAGTCATATGTTTTCTGTACATATAACGTTATATACAAAAACCTGTCCTTCTAAACTCTAAAAAAAAAGATCTCTCGTAACTTTTCCCCTTTCGCCGTCGTCACCTTCTTCACAGAAGGGCATAAACGATGTGGAGCATCGTAGCCGTGGTAGTAGGCGACGTCCACCGCCTCGTCACAAGGCGTTGGCATCATCTTGGACGGCGTCGTCATCGTTGCACAAGGCGTGGCTATGCTAACCGGTGAGGGATCGACGATGGCGTCGTGGCGACGACGGGAAGGATGACCGGTGGTGGAAGGGGGACGATCGGTGGCGGGAGGAAGGATCGGCGGGGTGTGTGTGTGTGAGAGAGAGAGGCGAGTATGAGAGAGAGAGAGAAAGAGACGAGTATGAGAGAGAGAATGATTGAAACCCTAACTGAAGGGTATTTTAGTCCTGATCTAATTCCCTTTTTAAGTGAATTGGACTTAAGACTTCACCAAAACCTAATTAGTGGACTAGAGAGGTTATGAAATTTAGGAGTGGACTTAGTGGGTTACAAATATACTATAGTGGACTTCCCACCAATTTTTTATATAATATATAGTCTCAGTTCTTATCAGACTAACAACCACCAGATTAGAATGAGTCCGGAAATACAATCCGGGTGAATTACTTATCCGGACATTTAGTACGGCGGACAAACAGGCTCATATATTGCTGATTGCTCCATCGTTTAATATCATTAAACTGACTTGAAGTTTATATATATATATTAAAAAATATCAAACGACAAGGACAAAAACAGAAAGGAATCCAAGAAAGGAAGAAAGTCTTATTCATAAAATGTATTTTACATTTTGTTTAGGTTAAAGTATTACTAGTAAATTTAACCGTATTCAATTTGGCATCAGTACTACAACACCCCTTGAACATTTTATAATAGTCAGTTGACTCAGTTTGGCATCTTATTGGTTGGGACAAATTAGGTGCAATAATTAGTCCGTTAAACTGATCAAATACATATGGTATAAATCTTTCATTCACTGGAACTTTTGATATTACCAAAAATAATTTTGACATTGACAGCATTAAAACATCAATACGTAGATGTACAATTTACCCCAGTTTCACAAATGAATCATCTAGATTTAAAATTATATTTGTCATCTATTTTGTAAAATCAGATCTTTTTTCTAACCATGTATTGATTGATGTTTGGCCAAATTAATTTTTGCATATATCAATATGTCTCACTGTCGATCTTATAAGTGAATTGCTCGGATTCCTAATGTGGACTTTGATAAGATCCACAAATGGTGATTTGAAAGGGTATATGGAGAGTTCATCCCTTCGAGAGAGAATGACTTGCCTTCCATTCATGCCACGGTCTAGCTCGCTCTTGTGGGATCTAGTTCGACCGATAATTTGTGAGTCATTCATTTTTAAAAATTCCGTATATAGTGCTTAATGAAAATTAGTTTGACCCACTGAGTGTAACTACTAGTATTTGATTTTGTTGTATATGTTTTTTTAAAAGAGAATGAAATATCTAGAATATAATAATTGAAGACAAATAAAGTTACATTTTGTCACACCAGTATCACATACTATTTTGTTATATGAACAATCTACACACAAGTACTTTTATAAATGAACCATTCAACTTATCAATATAAGTCCGGAGTCAATGTAAATGGGCTTGGCCCAATTAAGTTACATTTGGGTTATTTGTCTTGGTTTGGGGTGAGTTTAGGGTTGGTTCAAACATTAGGAGTAGATTTTGGGTTTTGTTGGCGTCTTGCTAACAAGAATTTTTTTTTATCAAAATTGAGGGGTGAAATAATAGGTTAAGTCTTATGAGAAAAAGTTGCTCAATACATTTCTTTTTCTAATGTATTATGCTGATTTCATTTTGTATATTTTGAGATGAATGAAAGTAGTTTTGCCAATAATATATATATATTACCATGTAGCCTTGAATGTTCTAATATTAGTCGAGGTGTGTTCGAGTCTCCCTACCTGCGTGTGGGTGTTCTTCCCTTAGGCTCCGTTCAGTTGCCAGGAAAGTACAGGAAATGATGGGAAAATCAACTTTTCCATAACTTTTGTAGTGTTCAGTTGGCAAGAAAGTAATGGGAAACATGTTTTTAAGTTTTCCTGCAAGATTTACTTTCTTGCAAAAGTGATCCGGCCAAAAGCATAGGATTTTGCGTCACGGGAAAAGTTTTATCCATTGTGGGGCCAAAAAAATTGGCGGGTAAGAAAAAAAGTGAATGACGCCAATACCATAAAAAATACAAATTAGGTTCTTAGAAATACACTTTGAGATTTACGTGAGTAACAACAATTTCGACTACTATAGTGCTTTCTGTGATAATTGTTGTGGAAAAAGATTGGTAGTTTATTTTTTTTGAAACTATTTATTTATCTTGTCATTAGTCTTCAATTTTGTTTTGTACTAACTAATTTTCAATGAGTTTTTGTATCGGCAACTAATCAAGCACGATTGTTTAATATATATTTATTTAGTTATCATCTACTTATTTTTTAAACTTTATTTGTACGGTTGATTATCAAATAATGTCAATTTAAATGGGCAATTTGCATAACCATTCAGAATATACCAAATTGAATAGGGAATTGCAAGTCGATTTTTTTATTTCATGTTAAGGCTTTGCATTAGATAAAATACATTTTCCGTATGTGTTAATTTTTGAAATATGATGGCCTATTATTTAGCTCTCAAAGTTACTTTTATTTAAAATTAGCCATGGGAATAAAAATAAAGAAATTTCTCATAAGTGTCTTTTCCTGGCAAATGAACCACTAAACTTTAGTTTTCCTGCCAAAAAAAATTGTCAAATGAACACTCACAAGAAAATAGATTTTTTTTTCCTTTACTTCACTTTACTTAATTTTTCCTGAGAATAACTTTCCGGTACAACATTCCTGGCAACTAAACGGAGCCTTAGAGAGATTTTCCTTCATTCATTTCTTTGTTTCTACCCTATAATTGGCTTATTTCTTGTATTAGTTGAGTTGTTGGGCTTGATTGTCTCGTGGACTCTCACAATTGATATAGTGTTCCGAGTTTGTACTATGTAGTTCATATTTAATGTAAAATGATCTTTTCTATTGATTGGAAAAAAAAAAAGAATATTACGAAAAAAATTGAATCCATAAAAAATACTCCATATATGCAATTGCAATAGAGCCGAACTAGAGGATAGTAATTTGTTTCGGATCATGGGACCACAATTTTGGAGTCTTTGATCAGTCGGCTATTAAACAAACAGTAAGACGAGTAGATCGAATTGGGTGTTAATTTTCCTTCTCCTTCTTCCTCAAGTCATAACTCATAACCCCATCTCCATCTCTCAGGCCCCGTTCAGTTGTCAGGAAAATACAGGAAAGGATGGGAAAATCAATTTTTTCATAACTTTTGTAGTGTTCAGTTGGCAGGAAAGTAGTGGGAAACATGTTTTTAAGTTTTCCTACAAGATTTACTTTCTTGCAAAAGTGATCCGGCTAAAAGTATAGGATTTTGCGTCACGGGAAAAGTTTTATCCATTGTGGGACCAAAATAATTGGCGGATAAGAAAAAAAATGAATGACGCCAATACCAAAAAAATAAAAATTAGGTTCTTAAAAAGACACTTTGAGATTTACGTGAGCAACAACAATTTCGACTACTATGGTGCTCTCTGAGATAATTGTTGTGGAAAAAGATTGATAGTTTATTTTTTTTGAAAGTATTTATTTATCTTGTAGTTAGTCTTTAATTTTATTTTGTACTAACTAATTTTCAGTGAGTTTTTGCATCGGCAACTAATCAAGCACGGTTGTTTAATATTTATTTATTTAGTTATCATCTACTTATTTTTTAAACTTTATTTGTACGGTTGATTATCAGAGAATGTCAATTTAAATGGGGGATTTGCATGACCATTCAGAATATAGCAAATTGAATAGGGAATTGCAAATCGATTTTTTCATTTTATGTTAAGGCTTTGTATTAGATAAAATACATTTTTCGTATGTGTTAATTTTTGAAATATGATAGCCTATTATTTAGCTCTCAAAGTTACTTTTATTTAAAATTAGCCATGGGAATAAAATTAAAGAAGTTTTTCATAAGTGCATTTTCCCGGCAAATGAACCACTTCACTTTAGTTTTCCTGTCAAAAAAAATTGTCAAATGAATACTCACAAGAAAATAGATTTCTTTTTCCTTTACTTCACTTTACTTAACTTTTTCTGAGAATAACTTTCCAGTACAACATTCCTGGCAACTGAACGAGCCTCAGTGTCAGCAGAGTTTCAAGCCCGAAGTTTGGTTGTTAGAAGATTTACATCCCATATATCAGCTCTTGATGCTTCATTTTTAGTAGTATTACATTAATCAATTTCACCCAATTTATCTTCTTTAGGATGAACTTAAATTGTATTCCCGAGTGCCCTTTCATTTCACAAATGCCATGTGTAGCTTTGCCCGCTAGTTGAAGGTGGGATTGGTCCCCCGAGATAAGTCGAGGTGAGCGTAAGCTGGCCTAAACACCTGAATTATCCAAAATAATGATTAGACTTGCCACTTGACTTCTTTTTATACGTGTGGATTTCCTCCTAGGTCCTTGCATCCATCTAGCCATGCAAAAGTAAAGTCATCAGTGGCGGAGGCAGGATTTATACATAGCGAGAGCCCGAATTAATTGTATTTTTGAAGTGATAATAGAAATTATGTAGCCAGAATCTTATTTTACACACACGACCAAAAATTATTGACAACTTAGAATTACAATGAGTTATTTCCTCACATATATAGTTATTTTTAGAACTTTTTTCATCCAAGAGACCTGCAAGTCCAATCTTATGGAACTTTTTAAAATTAACCTGAAAAACCCATACAATCAAAGAGATTATATGAAGTTGTTAAGGGGCCCGAGCACCACCTTCCATCAGCCCCTGAAAGTAATGCGACAAGGATATATCAAAGCAGTAAAATCAAGGCTTTAATTTAACCATGTTCTTTGTTTAAATATCATGACCAAAAAGGATAGGTCGACACGGTCAATTCGGACCACGAAACCTGATCAACATTCTATTGGTCGCTATTATCAGTCTAAGACAGAAAGGTTACTGGATCGGGGATGGTATAATTGTAGCAAAAACCCTCAAATAAGTTTCACTTCTTAGCCTGGCATATCCAACCGATGTACTGTGGATCTGATACTCCTTACTAAACCAATGGATGCGTGTGTGATAATGATCTTGTGTTTTTAACTGAATAGTTAACCTTCTGGCGTGTCATGACTGTAATTGTTTCTTGGCTCATCTGGCCGTTGGCATTACTCAATGATGTGTTCCCTCTCTCCGTACGTCCTTTTCTTTTGCAGTCATCAGGTGCCTATGTTATTTCAAGGCTATGCTACAACTGCTGCTGCTCGTGAAGGTCATTGTGTCCTCCTTGACATGAAGGCAGGGGCATCTCAATTAGCTTGTGAAGATGCTTTACTGGAAGCTTGCCTCTGTGAACAGGCTGAAGCTGCGGAGTTGTTGTTCTGCTCGGAGATGACAGGGCTTGCATCTGCAAGTTGCAGAGGATTTGTTGACATTGTCGCTGCCTTAATCAAGGTATGGATGTTATGGCTGGTGACACACCCTTGATGATTTCTGCAAAAGCTGATTAGGCCGATTTTTTCCTGGAGTTAATCATTGCAGGTGTTGATTTGGGCCTGCTCATGAATTAACGGGACAGTGCATTGCAGTTGGCAAAGAGAAGTACTAGTGGGTTTGGGTCGTCGGTGGTCTCTATTATTCGGCATGCAATTCTTGCAGAACAAAGAATATGCTCCACCAACCTTTAAGCGTTCTCTCTGCTACACTTCGTTGCTGGAACTAGTAACCCAGTGCTTCTTCAAATGAATATCCAAAATTCAACAGAAGATATAAATAAACATGATGGTTTAAGTCTGACATCAGTTTTGGTAGCAGTAAAAGCAGGTCATGCTGAGACTTTTCATCTACTTATCTTGGCTGGGGCTGACGTCAGTGTGAGAAGTAGGGATGGACAGACAGCCTGTGCTGGTGACAGGAACCGGTTTGAAGAAATTATGCTTGATGCTTTGCTTGCTGATAAGCAAATAGGTTCCTCAGAATTCAGAGCTTTTCACTTTGCAGCACGGTTAGGAGACCTGCTTGCACTAATCAAGCTCATGAAAATAGGCTTTCATGTAATTACCCTGTACAAAGATGGTGGTACGCCTCTTATGCTTGCTTCCAAGGGAGGCCATGCTGATGCATGCAAACTGTTTTTGCAAAGAAGTGCTGAGTGTGGGATTGCCAATAAGACGGGCGAGACAGCCTTATCCCTGGCTAGGAAAAGTATCAAATCTAAGTTCGCAGAGGGTGTGATCATATTCGATCACTTGGCTCGTTCTCATGTGCTGTCGGGTGAGGAGCTTCACAAGCATACCCGCAAAGGGAGAGGTTTACCTCATGTAAAGGCTGTTAGGATGCTTAAATCTGGGTTGTTAACGAGGGGAAAGTCAAGGAGGAGGAATGTGCCTTGCAAGGAGGTAGTTGCCGGGCAAAGTGCAAACTTCGTAAAGAATCGAAGAAACACGTACTAGAGGGGACAATAGCAGTGTGGTTTTCAGGGTGACAATGGAGACACTGACGGAAGTTCAATTTTCGGCAGGCTCTGCTGCTGTTTTGGAACTCTGGGTTTGTGGCATTAACCTCATTACAAAGGAGGCAAAATCTTGTCTGTAATTATCAAGTCCTTAATTGGACATTCTACGAAGCTAATTAAAGGGCTGACAAATTGGTTTTCTAGAAAAAATTTTGGGGGTACAATCTGTTGCCTAAAAAGCTGTTGAGGTCGTGAAGCAATCACAAATGTTGAAAAGGTGAGAGAGAAAGTTTCCACGAGGATTTTCGGCAAACCTTTCTCCCTTTTGTGTTGTACATAATAGTAAGCAGTTTGATGCACTAATTTTATCTGACGATTCCCCAGTTTGTAGTTGTATGAATACATCCTCGGGTTGCCATGTAGTCATTGTGAATCCTACTGACCACCACCAGTTCACAAAGAGTGTATGTTGCTTCGTCACTTAAGATTTGTTAATTTGCTGTATACAGGTATTCTTTCAAGGTGGTTTGGGCTGTCATTGATATTTTACAGGTGACAAGTATACATTCCTCGGGGTTGCTACCTGTCTTTTTTTCAAGAGAAATGCTATGGTGACCGCATTTTCGGTACCATGTGATGTGCCACAAGTGTGCATTCGTAGAATGTGCTCCACTACATGACTTACGGGGCACTACCAACGTATTAGTGACACAACATATGGTATCCAAAATGTGATACTCAAATGTACGTGGTCACCAAAGTATGTATTAGTGTTTTTTCAAAGTTTTTCCTCTATACCAGAGAGTGTCATGCTATTTCTAGAAAACAACTTACGAACAGCTTGGTGATGGATGCACAATGGCTACGAGAAAAGCATGCAGTAGGTAATTTTCCCTGTGGAAAATGGAAAATTTTGTCATACAGAGATGAAGGTCTTGGGAAGGCTACGGAGGCTATAATTATTGTCTCTTTGACTATGAGATTAAATTCTTTCCGAATGAGGTGGAAATCCCATGATTTCCACCACCCATTGTGGGCCATACCGAGCATTCACTGCAATATCTGAACCGTTCATCTTGTAGGGCCCGCAAAGTTATATGTCCACATAAGACATCAATTGTTGTATCAAAAATTAAAGATAATATAAAACGGTTATGGACAGTTAACTTAAAAAATTGGTGACAGAATCAGGCCATCCGTTTTATAATCCACAATTCAATTTTTGATATAGCTATTGATGTCTGATTAAGCTGATTTTTTGCATAAACATAATAATTTGCGGGTCCTATAAGATGAACGGTTCAGATTACTGAAGTGAACGCTCAGTAGGGACCACAATGGGGCGGTGGTGGAAACCTCCTCCGGGCAGAACACATTCTTCTTGATTATACGTGACTTTAACGACCTTTGAAACTAGTGGAAGACTCGTCGTCCCTTGCACTCTTTGTAGACTCTAGATGGGGGAGAGAAATTTCGGCCTTGTTCGTTTCACATTCTAGTTTTGTTTTGGTTTTATTTTCTTATTATTATTTTATTTCTCTCTTCAATTATTATCCTATTTCTCCAATTATTACTTTTATTTCTCTCTTTATCTCTCTCCAATCATTACCCTATTTCTCTCTTCACCCACTACCAAAACTAAAATACCCAAAAATGCAAAACAAACAAAGCCGTTTCCCTTATTCATTGATTTTTCCCTGTTTTCATTTCTGATGTGGACCTGAAAAAGAATCGGAATACAGCCTTAATGGAAGTCACAATCCGCGACCATGTAAAAACCCCAAGAAGGTTCCTTGTTCTCATTGTTTCTTTGTATTCCAAATTCAACTGCTTTCCATCATGTCCTCCGGACGTACTCCAAATTCTGCTGCTCCATTATTTTTAATGAACTTTTTCAAATCCGTCCAGAACACTTTTAGACGGTGCCTCCGTAAACAACTATTCAGGGCTCCGCCGTTAAAAGATTTTTTCTTTTAGTCCACTACTTTTGTTTTGTATATTTGATGCCAAGTTTAAGTACTAAAACTCTTTGCGTGGGAACTGGGATACAAGTGCTTGAAGATTACAGAAGCCCGCCGCTGATTGGAGCGTATAAGCTATTATTACGTGGATGTCCATACATACAACTTTTCCCGTTTATTTTACACATTGGACCTCAACCATGACTTTTCATCTTGTGTTGGAGGGTGATTGTCAATTCATTATCTCTAAATATATCATTCGAAATTATAAAGGTCTGTTGATCTTGGCCTCTCTTTTCATTTAGTTCCCACGACTTATCTAGTCTACCACACCATTTAATTGTTTGCATTAGCCTTTTTCATTGGACTCGCTACAGTAACTAAAAGCTGTAACCTGTGGCTTGTAATTGAGCTGGCCTAGACACCGAGTTATATAAAATGAACCCACATAACCTGTATGCATGAAAATCTGTCCCTTTGCCGGAGAGCTGTTAAGTGATTCCAAAGCACCTTCCTCCTCGATTTCCTATTGGATCGAGTGCTAGCTCCTGCTGGTCTCTCTCTGTCTGTAACATACCGGAAAGAAGATATGAGCAAGACCAATGGCTTCTTGGCTTGTCTACTGTTTGTGCTCCATGGGCAAGCCTTCTTTACGACAGAAGCAGACGCTAAGATCAGCGTATGTCATCTTTCAGCATCTTGACCACACTCTTGTCCATAAAAAAGAACTTACAGAAGTTACCTTGGTGTTTAAATACTCTTCCTCTCTATTAACAGGTTCATATCATTTATCTCGGAGAAAGGCAGCATGATGATCCTCAGCTCGTCGCTGATTCACACCACGACATGCTTTCCGCTGTTGTGGGGAGGTATAATATCAATTTTTTTTTTGCCAAGATAATAGATTTGTATAGCAAAGTTCAGAAAAATCATCATAAACAATTTCGGCTATAGTCTTATTGTTAACATCAATTGTGCAGCAAGGAAGTAGCCTCAAAATTGATGGTGTACAGTTACAAGCATGGTTTCTCTGGGTTTGCAGCTAAGCTAACAGAGTCTCAGGCACAAAGACTAGCCGGTACTTGTCAACCAAAAACCTACTACGAACTATTCGTTCTAATTTTTATCCCATGGTTAAGGCTGTTGACGAAAAATATAGTACTTGCTCAATCATATGTTTCAGATGATTGTAGGGAGATTAATCCCATCTTATAAACTTAACTCTGCAACACCCACAGGGCTTGTCTTTACCTAAAATTTTGTATTTTCCAGAGTTTCCTGGTGTAATTCGAGTAATACCGAATTCTCTTCACAAGCTGCAGACAACCAGGAGCTGGGATTACTTGGGCCTGTCTTCGACCACCCACAACAATCTTCTTCGCAAAAGCAAAATGGGTGATGGTGTTATCATAGGTGTCTTTGATACAGGTGCATTCTCTCCCACACACACATGAAACCATGCAGCACACATGCATATATGCGTATGTGTGTGTCTTATCACGGGATCTGAAAATTTCACCCAATAATCCAGGAATTTGGCCGGAGTCACAGGTTTTCGACGACAAAGGGTTTGGGCCAATCCCATCTTACTGGAAGGGTGTTTGTGAGTCTGGGCAGCGATTTAATGCCACATCACATTGCAATAGAAAAGTGATTGGAGCCCGTTGGTTTGTCAATGGATTTCTCGCTGAGTATGGACAGCCCTTAAACACCTCAGGAGACCAAGAATACTTGTCCCCAAGAGATGCAAATGGACACGGCACCCATACATCCAGCACAGCAGCTGGTTCTCAAGTCAGCAACATTAGTTACAAGGGCCTTGGTCGAGGAACCGTGAGAGGTGGAGCTCCAAGGGCTCGTTTGGCTATATACAAGGTGTGCTGGAATGTGTTTCGAGGAGAGTGTGCAGCTGCTGATATACTCAAAGCCTTTGATGAAGCTATACATGATGGGGTTGACGTGTTATCTATATCAATTGGATCTTCAATTCCTCTCTACTCAGATGTTGATGAGCACGATGGAATTGCCACTGGTTCCTTCCATGCTGTAGCCAAGGGCATCACTGTTGTTTGTGCGGCTGCTAACGATGGCCCATCAGCCCAGACAGTACAGAATACGGCACCGTGGATTCTAACTGTTGGAGCAAGCTCCATGGATCGGGCATTTCCAACACGTATCACACTTGGAAACAATAAAACTGTACTGGTGTGTTCTTAATTATTAGTTTCCAATTGCAAAGTGTATTTTGATCTGATCTTTGTCCCACTTGATCACAAACATGGGCATTGTTGTAGGGTCAAGCCATGTACACAGGGAAGGAAATTGGTTTCACAGGTTTGCTCTACCAGGAATCGAAAGGGCTTGATCCTACATCCTCGGGGTAATTTGGAGTTCGGATACATACCTGATTCCATGGACACGCTTTCATACTAAGCAGATTTTGATGTTTGAATAACCCATTTGCAGTTTCTGCCATTCACTGTCTCTCAATCCCAAGTTTGTAGCCGGAAAGGTGGTCCTGTGCTTCACGTCATTGGATCCTAGAATAGCAGTACCAATTGCATCATCATATGTTATAGCTGCAGGTGGTGTTGGGGTAATCATTGCAAGGAGTCACAGTGAACGGGTGGCTCCGTGTAGCAATGACTTCCCATGCATTGAAGTCAACTACGAGGTTGGGACACAGATATTGTTCTACATCCGCTCTACCAGGTCTCATCATCATCAATAATTATCTGCTTTACAATCGCTATTGATGGTTTATTTTAATGTGGATCACTAACTTTATTATGTTTTGAATTTGTCTAATAGGTCTCCTATGGTAAGATTGAGCCCTTCTAAAACTCAAGTGGGCAAGTTTGTGTCAGCAAAGGTGGCTTATTTCTCATCAAGGGGGCCTAGCTCCGTTGTACCCTCAATTCTCAAGGTACTCGTGTGCCATTTCAAAGGGAGATATCTCCTGATTCTGTTGATTTGTTAAATTTGGAAGACCCTGTTTTGGCTAAGATAATTCAGGGAGGGGAGGTTTAGGGGCTGGGATGGTAGAGCTTGGTTTATGCTGAACCTATTACACAATCAGTAGGTTCTGTACCAGCTGAATACCAAACTCAGTTCAGAATGACTGGATAGCAGTCTATGTACTTCTGGTTTTAGTTAACGGACTGCGATATGTGTTCCTTCTGTATTTGGAGAAGCCAGATCCTGACAGGGTTTCTGGAAACACCATGATCTCACATATTATTGTTGTGAGAACTTTTATTTTAAGAGAGAAATCTTTCTTTCCATCATTGGATGGGATTTTTTGAAAAACTAGAGAATGCATTGACCTAATTGTCTCAGTTTTTCTTTTATTCAAGTGAATAGATCTTAGCTTTGCATAAATTTTCCTAGTTTATCCAACTTTCTTCTTTTAGAGTTATAAATGTTGGAAATCATTTTTTTTTATTTTAATTTCTATGTGGCACAGCCAGATATAACTGCTCCTGGTGTACATATCTTAGCTGCCACCTCTCCCCTTGATCCATTAGCAGAAAGTGGATTTGTGATGTACTCAGGCACATCAATGGCAACTCCTCATGTGTCAGGCATTGTAGCACTACTCAAGGCATTACACCCTGATTGGTCCCCAGCAGCTATAAAATCTGCCCTTATCACAACTGGTGGGTTTCACTTCTTTTACTTGTGTGAATGGGGAATTGTTATATTTTGTGCCCTTGGTATTTGCTGATAGAATATCTTGACGCAGCATGGAGAAATGATCAAAATGGTTTTCCTATATTTGCTGAGGGATCCCCTATAAAGCTTGCCGATCCATTTGACTATGGAGGTGGGATTGTAAACCCAAATGGTGCTGCAGACCCTGGTTTAGTGTTTGACATGGGCAGACCTGATTACGTACATTACCTCTGTGCTATGGGCTACAACAACACTGCTATATCTCGACTTAACGGACAATCCACAGTGTGTCCGAGTAAAAAACCCTCCATTCTGGACGTAAATCTTCCTTCCATAATCATACCAAGTCTTGGAAAGTTCACAACCCTCACCAGAACTGTCAAAAACGTAGGACCTGCTGTTTCGGTATATAGATCCGTACTTGAGCCTCCTGTTGGAACAACTGTGTCAGTGAAGCCTGACGTCTTGGCCTTCAATGCTACGACTAAGACAATCTCCTTCACGGTTACGGTTCACCCAATGCATCAAATGAACACAGGATACTATTTTGGAAGCCTAACCTGGACCAATGGAGTGCACACTGTTAGAATCCTCATGTCTGTGAGAACAGAATCTTATGCTGATGCCAACTGAATGCAACTGACTTATATGATTCATTATTATGGTACTTTATTTTTTGTATTCACAATAATGTTCAACAAAACAAGACATCTGTTTTCTAGTTGAAGTGTTTGTATTTAGCGAGCGTATTATTTTACGCATATTTCCAGTTTCAGTTTTTATGGCAATTGAACCTTGAATGTTTTTGGACAGCATCTCATGCTAACATTTTATGTTGACGATACCTGGTTTTGGTTGTGGGTTAAAAGACTAATGGACACGTTGACATTTCTCGGTGTTGTAAGACCAACAATAGGTTACTTGAGCTGATCTACGGTGCCAAAAAAAAAAAAATGAAAAAACTAACTCGGATTCGACCAACCATAGGTTACTTGAGCTGATCTACAGTGCCAAAAAAGTGAAAAAACTAACTCGGGTTTGTTTCGAACTGTCAAATTCTACGTTCTTTCTCCAAGACATTCTGAAAATAAGAGATGTCAAGCCGAAGCTCCTTAGGTCATCCCACGCATAAGCATTTCGGGACTCCATGTGAAAACACCTCTTCCCTGACTTTTTTACTTCTTTTGCTTGAAAAGGAATAACCCCCACTACTATTGATAATGGAAAACAAGAAAAAGCAGAGCACTTTGCAAAAGTGTAATGGGTTTGGAATCTCACGGCTGTGGGCTGCTGGCAAAAGGCGTCATGATCAACTACACTTGTTGGCCACCAACACAAAAACAGCTTTCCTCGAAAAAGCAAAAGCGAAGTTAAGGAATGTGAGCAAAGAAGGAAAAGAAAAGAAAAAAAAGGTCCTAAACTCACTGATGGAGATCCATCTTGGTAGTAACATACTTAATGTTTGTGTTGGATCATGGATGTGTGGAGGGATTTACATGTTAGGGCAAGGAGGATGAAAGAGGAACCAATTCTGAGAGAAATAGGATGTCGGGTACGAAATCTGCTATTCTGTGTTTCGATATCTACCAGCATGAATAGCACGGGTACAGAAATCCGTCTAGTGAAATTGTTATCATTCATGGTCACAGACCAAAGTATTTTCTGAAGAATAGGGTAAGAGAAGCAACAATTCAGAAAACAACAAGATGGATGACCATAAAGCTTGACTAACAGGAAAAAAAACTAAACAACGTGCTAAAAAGTGCAATAATGAGCCCTCCAAGATAAAGTTGGCTGAACTGAGAATGATTAGCTAAAGGGCGTTTGTGCCGTCCTGTTGAAGTTGACAGTAAAGGAAAGTGGAGAAAAAAAAACAAACTAAAGCAACTATTCCAAATATAAGCAAATCCATCCTTGTAAAATCATGTCTCACTTTCTTACCAAAAAAAAAAATCATGTCTCACTTAGAATCTTTGATTTTCAAGCTTATGTGTTTGCTCTTCAATTCTCCAAAAGATTATCTTCCCCGCGCATCTTCCAACTGCAACCGTGATTAACAACAGACCGCAGGCTGGATTTGCTTAGTCATTCATTGAATATAAAATGAAAACCCACCAAAAATAATGTTGCACGTTTTCTCATCTCCTTAAATAGGACACAACCCTGATACAGTGGAATAGGGAAAACATAAACTATTCTTGTCATCCTCTTGTGAGCACACGATGGAAAAGAAGTCAAGTGTCTGGGGAGGGGAAAGCAAAAACATTTACCTAATCATTTTTGCTTTCTTAGTAGTTCAAAACCATCTTAAAACCTCTTTGATTTTCTCTGAGGCCACAAGTAATGTGAGTGCATACTTTGCTGAGTTGTCGCTCCGTCATTTTCTTTCATTTTGTTTGGATGAGTTCTAAAAAGATCATCACACTTTTTCTTGCCATTCCCTTATTACTGATCCAATGGAAGTGATCTTTAGGTGCACATTGTGTATATGGGAGAGAAGCAGTACAAGGATCCAGCTGCTGTCAAGAAGTTACACCACAACATGCTCTCAGCACTGCTTGGAAGGTATAGTTTCGAATAAACCAATACAAACTGCAGATTCGATTTGTCATCTTTATAGAATGACTAAAACTTCTCTCAATTCACATTGAAGTAAAGAAGCTGCCAGGGATTCAATTCTTTACAGCTATAAGCATGGATTTTCGGGGTTTGCAGCAAGGCTAACGAAATCCCAAGCAGAAAAGATTGCAGGTACCTATTAGCAAAGAAAAATGACCTGGCGGTTTGTTTTACTAACGACATTGAATTCATAGTTTCAGGCACATCTAATGGTTGTCAACCTATGCATTTTAGAATTTCCAGGTGTTGTCCAAGTGTTTCCTAATCGCATCCACAAGCTCCATACAACTCGAAGCTGGGATTTTCTTGGACTCCATCACCATTTTCCAAATGATCTTCTAACAGAGGGGAAATTTGGGGATGGAACAATCATTGGTGTGTTAGATTCAGGTATTGAATGAGCTCATAACATCTCAAGCTTCGTTCAGAAACTTTTTCTGAAACTTGAATATCTGCGACTTTTTACTGTAGGAGTGTGGCCAGAGTCTGAAAGTTTCAATGATGAAGGAATGGGTCCAATTCCATCGCATTGGAAAGGAACATGCCAGCATGGAAAGCACTTCAACGACAGCAATTGCAATAAGAAAATCATCGGAGCTCGCTGGTTCATTAAGGGTTTAAGGCACAAATCAAAGATACCCATAAACATAACTAACGACATTGAATTTCTCTCTCCGCGGGATGAAATGGGGCATGGCACTCATACTGCTTCCACAGCAGCTGGCAGGTTTGTGGAGAAAGCAAACTATGAAGGACTAGCTTCAGGCATAGCCAGAGGAGGTGCACCACTTGCTCGTTTGGCCATTTACAAGGTTTGTTGGGCCGTTAGCAGTGGAGGATGCACAGACGCTGATATACTGAAGGCATTCGACAAAGCCATAGATGATGGAGTAGACATCATATCTGCTTCACTTGGCAACGAAATGCCTTTGTTTTCTTACGTTGATCAACGCGATTCAGTTGGTATTGGTTCTTTCCATGCGATCACAAAGGGCATCACTGTTGTTGCGGCAGGAGGAAACGATGGACCTATCTCACAGACAATTGCGAACACTGCTCCCTGGCTCATAACTGTGGCAGCGACCACCATTGATAGGGCCTTCCCAATGGCCATTACCCTCGGAAACAACCAAACTCTTATGGTAGACTACATGCTCTAAGATAATATCAGTGAGAAAGGAAGTTTCCTCATCATTCTTGCTATGGCATTGTTTTGGTGCAGGGTCAATCTCTTGATACTGGAAAACAAATACACGGATTCACTGGCCTTACATACTCTGAACGCATAGCTTTAGACTCAACAGACGATTCAGCGTTAAGACTTTTCTGACTTCTTCTACTTCTAGTTGTAGGTATTCCTCTTACCTTAACATACGTATGATTGTGATCTGTTTTCATGTTTTCTCCAGAATGGATTGTCAATTTTGGAGTCTCAACACCACATTAGCAGCCGGAAAAGTTGTGCTTTGTTTCTCAAAGTCAGACCAACAGGATATGATTTCTGCAGCGTATGCTATAAATGGAGCAGGAGGGATCGGACTCATTTATGCGCAGTTTGGTGATAACCAGCTTGATTCGTGTCACGTAATCCCTTGCATTAGAGTGGATTATGAAGTGGGGACACAGATTCTGTCCTACATCAGAAAAGCAAGGTAAGTATGGAGCTGGCAGGTTTAGGACACGAAGAAATACACATGTTCATACAACATAACAAAATTAATCAACTTAAGTTTTCCATGAAGGGTGCCTACTGTGAAGCTAAGTGTCCCAAGGACTGTTATAGGGGAATCTGCATCTCCTCGTGTCGCATATTTCTCATCCAGAGGGCCCAGTTCCATAACCCCAGGTGTTGTTGGAAAAATGGAATTTTAACCAAAGAGAATTTGGTGGGACCCACACCGCGCGAGGTGGGCCCAAGTGGGTTTTAGATACTCCTTGCTAAGGAGTTTAAACCGTTGGAAAAATGAACAAATTCCATTGAGAGATGAATGAGAAATTGTCTCTCAAAGTGGGTTTTGGACCAACAACAGTGCACGGTTGAATGGTCAAAGCTGGGTTGATTACCCGGAGTTATTACCCATGATTGTGTATTCAATTTCGGGAATAATAACTGTATCAGTTTTATTTCAGAATTGAATAGCGAAATCAATTCCCCTATTGATTATTGGCTCCTCCATGAATATCGTATTCATTGTCATATTGATGGCAAAGGCTCCTCCTTCAGCTATAAAAGGGGACCTCTACCATTGGTTTCAACACACCAAAATCGAGAGCTTCTCTTCTACTCCTGCTATTGTTCTTTTCGAGAGAGAGAGTACAACACAAGTTGGTTCGACGGGCAGTCTACGGCGGTGCTCCGGCGGCTGAGTGGTAACCGAGTCAACCCTGGGAGACGAACACCGACACAACCTCCAGCACCGGTGAGGCGGCGAATTTGTCTTAAGGGCACCGTTGAACAAAACGGGTCTCGGTTTGGAATTGTTAATTCTACTCTTTTACAGTTTATGTCTACATTTCATATTCTGTAATTTTGCGATTCATGTTCTTGTTGTAATTTTCAGAAATTTGTGAAATCGTTTATTGTTTTCCGCACTATTTTCCTACAATCTTAAGACAAATTCTTTTGGAAAATAGTTTTCGGTTCTTTCTTGAAAAACAGTTTTGTAGATCAAAATCTGATTTTACATCACGAACAGATTCGGAAAAGGGAAAACTAGTTTTGTTTATCCACGGTTTTTCATAACAGTTTTGACCTAGTGGTGTTCTGTTCTGGAAAAGTTTTGAGATACCTTCACGAACTGTAGTGTGTTTTGTTGCATAATCACAGTAGCGGGTCTGTTTGACGTGCTCCTGTTTTGATTAGTTCGTGCATACTACTTGGTTTCTAACTGGTTTACATTCTCAGTGTAGTACTTTTGGAAAAAAAAAAAAAAAAAAAAGTGCTCACGTGTTTGAACAGTTTCGTAACAGTTGAGTATTGTTCATTGGTTTGACTTTTCATTGCTAGTGTGAATCGAGAAAAGTTAGTAGTCTTTATTTGGACTTATACTCCTTGTTTCCTACTGACATTTTTGGGAAATTATTGTATGCTTCTGTATTGCATGCTAGTACTGCCGTTGTGACTCGTTATATGTGTTCATAGTTTTGATTCACTCGTTTGTCCTCTACTGATCAGTACATGGTTCTTCCAATCGAGAAAAGTTAGTAGTCTTTATTTGAACAGTAAAATTGTTTTTTCTAACATTTTGATTCTCGGTACAGTGGCTTGAACAGTTAATTAGATTTTCTACCATTTTGATTCTCGGTACAGTGGGTTACAAAGTTTTGATATGTTCATGATTGGGTGCTTCAATTTTTCTTTTTGTAACGGCAGAACTTGATTAGTTTAAAGGGAAAAAAAAAATTGTTACAAGTTTTTCTGGAAACCGGCAGATTCATTGCTTAGGGGGGTTATACTTTGTTTGACTTTTCAAACCTGCAAAACTTCTGTAACAGTTAGGGGTTTCTCTAGGAATAAAGGCTAATTCTATTACTATTTATTTAGTGCTTTGATCACACGTGGATATAAAAAATTTTTGACTTTTCAAAGGTTTGCATATCTCTGTATCAGGAAAAGGTTTTCCGTTTTGTTTATACATCAGTGCACATTCATTGTTTTGACCAATAGTCTTAAATTGATATTTTTGTTATATGTTTCCGGACTAACTTGTATCTCACAGTACGGGTCTATAAGCCGAGATTCTGAGGCTACTGTTTATCTACTGATATTGTGGAACTATCTTGATTTCTATAATAATTAGTCACAACAGTTTCCGATTTCTGTTTAAGTAATTAGATCTTTATCACTTATTTGTGTTTTGATCTTAAATTTCAGAAAAGATGTCGATTGAAACTGGAAATGGAAGTGGCAACGGGACCCCCAATGGCAACAATGGGCAAACTCCCGTAACTTTGGCTCAGAATCCTCCAATCCCAACGGCGGTGCGTGCGGTTCCTGTGAACCACGGGGAGAAACCCGAGAAATTCACTGGTGTGGATTTTAAGAGGTGGCAGCAAAAGATGCTGTTTTACCTCACGACTCTGAGCCTTGCGAGGTTTTTGAGTGAGGATGCACCTGTTGTTGCTGAAGATGAGCAAGACATGCAAGTCCTGAGGGACCAAATCACTTGGAAAGAGTACGACTATCTGTGCAAGAACTATATTCTGAATTGCTTGCACGATGCACTTTACAGCGTGTACTGTGTGAAGAAGTCGGCTAAGGAACTGTGGGAGTCCTTAGACAGAAAGTACAAAACCGAGGATGCCGGATCAAAGAAATTTGTCGTCGGCCGGTTTTTGGACTACAAGATGGTGGACTCAAAAACTGTGATCAGTCAAGTCCAAGAACTCCAAGTGATCTTGCATGAAATCGCTACCGAAGGGATGCTGCTGTGTGATCCTTTCCAAGTGGCATGCATGATAGAAAAGCTGCCCCCTGGTTGGAAAGACTTCAAGCTGTACTTGAAGCACAAGCGAAAGGCTATGACTATGGAGGATCTTATTGTTAGGCTCCGCATTGAGGAGGACAATAAGATGGCTGAAAGGAGGGTAGGGAGCACCTACGCCGCCAAGGCTAATGTTGTGGAACATGGCCAGTCTTCGGGAACGAAGAAGCATCAGTCTGGAAAGCAGTCTGGGAAGCAGTCTGACAAGCAGAAAGGCAAAGAGGTCAAGCTGGGACCTAAAGGAGGCATTGCCAAGAAAAAGTTTCAATTTCAAGGCAAGTGCTTCAATTGTGACAAGGTTGGGCACCGTGCTTCAGAGTGCACCAAGCCTCCGAATCCAAGGGCGCGCGCGCATTTGGCAGAATTGGAGGATGGCTCTGATGTCAACCTGTCAGCGGTGGTCTCTGAGGTGAACTTGGTGGGGTCAAACCCTCAAGAGTGGTGGGTTGATACTGGAGCTACCCGCCACATTTGCTGTGATAAGAAGCTGTTCACCTCCTTCGAGCCGGTTACAAACGGCGAGAAGTTGTTCATGGGGAACTCTGCAACCTCTGAGGTGGAGGGTCAAGGCAAGGTGATCTTGAAGATGACATCTGGCAAAGAGCTGACTCTCAACAATGTCCTGTTTGTGCCGGACATTCGCAAGAACCTGGTGTCCGGTTCTCTGCTAAGCAAGCATGGCTTCCGCATGGTGTTTGAAGCGGATAGGGTGACTGTCACCAAGGCTGGGGTATATGTGGGAAAGGGCTATATGACTGGTGGTCTTTTTAAGCTCAATGTAATGACTGTAATTCCACATATTAATAAAATGAAATCCCCAGTTGCTTACTTGCTTGAGTCTTCCAATTTGTGGCATGGTAGACTAGGTCATGTTAATTATGATGCTTTGCGAAGGTTAATTAACTTAGACCACATTCCAGCTTTCCAAATTGATAGAAAACACAAGTGTGAGACTTGTGTTGAAGCCAAATTGACTAGGTCTTCTTTTCAAACGGTTGAAAGAAGCACTGAGCCATTGGATTTAGTTCACACTGATGTATGTGATCTAAAGTATGTCCAAACGCGAACTGGTGGAAAGTATTTTATTACTTTCATTGATGATAGCACCAGATATGGCTATGTATACTTGCTTAATAGCAAGGATGAAGCGTTGGACAAATTCATTCTTTATAAGAATGAAGTTGAGAATCAACTTAGCAAAAAGATTAAGGTGGTGAGAAGTGACCGAGGTGGTGAGTATGAATCACCGTTTGGAGAATTCTGTGCACAACACGGAATCATCTACCAAACCACTGCACCTTATTCCCCTCAGCAAAACGGAATTGCTGAACGGAAAAACCGTACCTTGAAAGAGATGATGAATGCTATGTTGATAAGTTCTGGGTTGCCACGGAACTTGTGGGGGGAAGCTATTCTCTCCGCAAATTACATACTTAACAAGGTACCTCGCAAGAAAGTCAATAAGACTCCTTACGAGATGTGGAAAGGTAGGAAGCCTACCTACAGTTACCTTAGAATGTGGGGGTGTCTCGCAAAGGTAGCTGTACCTCCACCTAAAAAGGAGAAGATAGGGCCAAAGACTGTTGATTGTGTGTTTATTGGTTACGCACAAAACAGCACTGCCTATCGGTTTCTTGTGTATGAATCTGAGATACTGGATATTCACAAGAACACTATCATGGAGTCTAGGAATGTGACGTTCTTTGAACACATATTTCCGTATAGATCCATAAAAGAGTCAAGTTCCGTGAAGCGGACTTTGGAGACTGTATATGAAAGCAGTCAAGACCAAGAGGAAGAAGTTGAGGTTGAGCCAAGACGTAGCAAACGGGCTAGAACATCAACATCTTTTGGTCCAGACTTCCTAACGTATCTGTTAGAAAGTGAGCCTCGAACATTCAAGGAAGCTGTGAGCTCTCCTGAGGGTCCTTTATGGAAAGAGGCGATTAAGAGTGAAATTGATTCCATTCTGCAAAACCATACATGGGAATTGGTGGATCTTCCTCCTGGTAGTAAGCCTTTGGGCTACAAGTGGATTTTCAAGAGGAAGATGAAGGCAGATGGATCAATAGATAAGTACAAAGCTAGGCTTGTCATTAAAGGGTATAGACAAAAGGAAGGCCTAGACTACTTTGATACTTATTCTCCTGTCACTAGGATCACATCCATTCGAATGATAATCGCAATTGCAGCTCTGCGAAATCTTGAGATACATCAAATGGATGTGAAGACAGCTTTCCTAAATGGCGATTTAGATGAGGAAATCTACATGGAACAACCCGAGGGTTTTTCCGCGCCAAGTCAAGAAGGGAAAGTCTGTAAACTTGTTAGATCTTTGTATGGTCTAAAACAAGCACCGAAACAATGGCATGAGAAATTTGACAATGCTATGATGTCAAGTGGTTTCACAATCAACGAGTGTGACAAATGTGTATATGTCAAAGACACAGACGAAGGGTACGTCATTTTGTGTCTTTACGTTGATGACATGCTCATTGTTGGTAGTAACGATAAGATTATCAAATCTACCAAGAAAATGTTGAACTCGAAGTTTGACATGAAAGATATGGGTCTTGCAGATGTAATACTAGGTGTTAAAATCACTAGAACATCTGATGGACTTGCACTATCTCAGTCTCATTATGTCGATAAGATTCTTGAGAAGTTCAGCAAGTCGGATACGAGTATAGCAAGAACTCCTGTGGATGTGAATCTCCACTTATCCAAGAATGTGGGGGTAGGGGTATCCCAATTGGAGTATTCTCGGATAATTGGGAGTCTAATGTACCTGATGAGCTGTACAAGGCCCGACATAGCCTATTCAGTTAGCAGACTGAGTAGATACACGAGTAATCCAGGGCATGACCACTGGAAGGCGATAGTGAGAGTACTACGCTATTTAAGGCATACTCGTGATTTGGGACTGCACTACACCAGATATCCAGCAATACTAGAAGGGTACTGTGATGCAAACTGGATATCAGATATGAAAGACTCGAAATCCACGAGTGGATATGTCTTTACACTTGGTGGTGCATCTGTCTCTTGGAAATCTTCTAAACAGACGTGTATAGCACGTTCTACGATGGAATCTGAATTCATTGCTTTAGATAAAGCAACTGAAGAGGCGGAATGGCTACGCCATTTTTTAGAAGATATTCCAAAATGGTCAAAACCTGTGCCAGCAATTTGCGTCCATTGCGATAGTCAATCCGCACTAGGAAGGGCACAAAGTAATATGTATAATGGTAAGTCTAGGCATATCCGTCGTAGACACAATACCATTAGACAATTACTCTCAACTGGGGTTGTTACTATTGACTATGTGAAGTCAAAGGACAACATTGCGGATCCGCTAACCAAAGGGTTAAACAAAGAGCTAGTTGAGAAAGCATCGAAGGGAATGGGGCTAAAGCCTACTACGCTCGTGTTACCGTGAAGGAAACCCAACCTAGCTGACTGGAGATCCCAAGATCTAGGTTCAATGGGACAACCTACTTGCGAGTAACGGAGAACGGTCACTGAGGAGACATGCTCTCTTGCTCATTCCTATGGTGTGAAACAGTGATACCTGCAAATGGAAACAGGTTAAGCGTTGGCTTTTAATGACTCTTATGCGCTGGAATGCCAGGCGGGGTATAGCAGGATACCCTTTATAAGAAGGTCACCTATGTGAGTATGAAGTGGGGCCGCTTCTTTGAGAATTTAGGAAGGCGAAATTCTCGAGAAAATACTTGCAGAACCAGGAAGGGGTGTCATGGCCAAAACGAACCCAACAGTGAGAACTAAACTGTGTTAGGACGAGTTCCGTGTGATACCTGTTGTCTCGGTTTATACAAACGGCAGAACAGTTCAAGACAACATGTTCACTGGTCAGCCAGTAAATCCGATAGGTATTCACAAGGGAAGGTTCAAGGCCAAAAGCTACCTATCCTATGCGGAATTTTTCCATTGTACTCTCTCTCGTGTCAGCTTTGTCTCCCGAGTCGGATTCAGCCAATTTCATTCATGTGGGGGATTGTTGGAAAAATGGAATTTTAACCAAAGAGAATTTGGTGGGACCCACACCGCGCGAGGTGGGCCCAAGTGGGTTTTAGATACTCCTTGCTAAGGAGTTTAAACCATTGGAAAAATGAACAAATTCCATTGAGAGATGAATGAGAAATTGTCTCTCAAAGTGGGTTTTGGACCAACAACAGTGCACGGTTGAATGGTCAAAGCTGGGTTGATTACCCGGAGTTATTACCCATGATTGTGTATTCAATTTCGGGAATAATAACTGTATCAGTTTTATTTCAGAATTGAATAGCGAAATCAATTCCCCTATTGATTATTGGCTCCTCCATGAATATCGTATTCATTGTCATATTGATGGCAGAGGCTCCTCCTTCAGCTATAAAAGGGGACCTCTACCATTGGTTTCAACACACCAAAATCGAGAGCTTCTCTTCTACTCCTGCTATTGTTCTTTTCGAGAGAGAGAGTACAACACAAGTTGGTTCGACGGACAGTCTACGGCGGTGCTCCGGCGGCTGAGTGGTAACCGAGTCAACCCTGGGAGACGAACACCGACACAACCTCCAGCACCGGTGAGGCGGCGAATTTGTCTTAAGGGCACCGTTGAACAAAACGGGTCTCGGTTTGGAATTGTTAATTCTACTCTTTTACTGTTTATGTCTACATTTCATATTCTGTAATTTTGCGATTCATGTTCTTGTTGTAATTTTCAGAAATTTGTGAAATCGTTTATTGTTTTCCGCACTATTTTCCTACATGCTAAAGGTATCACAATAAGTCAAATTTCTGCCTTACAGCTGCAGAGGTGTTTATATATTAGATCTTTTTGCTAAGGTAAATCTGTTACTAGATTAGCTTGGAAATGTTTACCATATTACACTTTGAGCGACATCTAATAAGTTAGCTATTGATGAAATACCTACACATGATACAAGTTTCACAAGTTAAAAGCATTTGCTAGGGTAATATATTGCACATATGCATTTTTTTCCTCATGCAACAGAGGGAGTGTAGTTGAAGAACTGAAATTGCTAAGGTAACAATCCAATGAGTAACAAGGCGAACAAGTACCAAAGTGACAAAGAAACAAAATTCACGAATACATTTGTGACCAAAAAGTGGAGGAAAAAACATATTACATAGAGGTGAAGAACATGTCCACTGACCATGTTGATATTTGTTCCATCAAAGAACACAAGCTTTATCTTCGAAACAACTTACATTACATAGCAAAAACTGAAACCAAAGCCACGTTGCAAAAGCATTTCCCTTTACGAAATGTCTGGTTTATGAAAACGTTGACAAACCACAAAAAGAATTTGGAATCTTACAACTGCATGAACTTTGCATTTGAAGTCCAAAAAGAGCAAGTTGGTTTTCTTCTCTGCTCTCATTGATGCTGACATAACATGTGTTTCACCTCATTCAATGTTGGTTCACTTGAGGAAGCCGGACATAGCTGCACCGGGAGTGAGCATTTTAGCTGCATATCCACCACAGGACACAGAACATAGCAGCGGTTATGCATTTTTATCAGGAACATCAATGGCTTGCCCTCATGTGACTGGAATAGTAGCTCTCATCAAATCTGCACATCCCGATTGGTCTCCTTCAGCCATAAGATCAGCCCTCGTCACTACAGGTGAGTCATATTTAGTGAAAAAAGTTCTTTGGCAGTCCACAAGACTCCATAACTGACTCTAAGAGACACTTTTGGTTGTTCACAAAATCTCTAGCATCACAGAAGGGAACTGATGGGATGGACATAACCGAGGTGGGACCGACATACAAGGCAGCTGATCCATTTGACATTGGTGGTGGAAATGTCAATCCGATCAGGGCAGTGGATCCAGGGCTTATTTACAATATTAGTGTACATGACTATATTCAGTATCTCTGTGCCTTGGGTTACAGCAACAAGTCCATTACCAGATTAACCAGGACAAATCCGAAATGCATGAAAAACAACCGATATATACTTAATCTCAACCTGCCTTCTATCACCATTCCCAACTTTAAAAAGACAGCAACAGTTTCAAGAATGGTGACTAATGTGGGAGAGATTACTTCAGTGTATGAAGCGCAAGTACAAGATCCATATGGTGTTCAAATGGTGGTTGAACCTCGAATTCTGCGGTTCAATTTGACCACCAAAGTTCTTCCATTCAAAGTTACCTTCTTGTCAACTCAAAAGATCCATGGAGATTACAGATTTGGAAGCCTAATATGGACCGATGGAAAGCATTTCGTAAGAATTCCCGTATCGATACGTGTTAGAGATTCTCATTCATATCCCGAGGTATAAACCTGCAGAGAAAATCAGATTGCCAAGTAAGTCATAAGTCATAACATGGAGAAACTGGGAAAATCTACATCCGTTAGAAATGTTACTTGTCACTGCCAAGGGGACCATTTGATCATGCTTTAATCATTCCTACGAGAATCTTTTGTAAGCCTCACAATAATGTATCTTTAATAATTGTACTCGTTGGTGTCAATTAGGTGGTCTGTGGACTTTTGTTTGCTCTCCATGGCGCTTTCAGACTAATAGGAATTATGAGCAAATATGTCTTTTTCGAAGGAACTTCTAACAAATATGCATATTTTGATGGGACAGACAACCACAGACAATTTTTTGAAGACAGTATCATTTGCCCTTCGACCTAGGTGTAATTACATTTCACATGTATGTAATCTGCTCACTAAAACTTTGAAAGTGAATTTTGCAGAGAAAACTTCAAAGATGTTCACAAGCTAATTAATACTTCAAAGCCAAATTCTTTTACAGTGGCAGCTCAGTGGGAAGATCCTTAAAATTGTGTAAAATCCAAATAAACCTGATCGAGATGGTTCAAGTTGAAGAAGTCCATTCCATTCATTTTGTGGGGGAAGAGTTCAATAATAAATCTCAACTCGAGAGATTTATAGTCTTTGGAACCTGCGAGCAGATAAGCTTTTAGACCTCCACATGAATGGTCAGTAATTAAAAGTAACTACTAAAACTTATCATAATCGATCGTCTCAATTTTCCCCTCATACACTCGTCTCCAGCCAAACAAGTACTCCAATTAAGCACTCATCCATCTCCGTCCTCCATAAATCTCCACAAGTTTTTATCTTTTCCTTCGCTGGTAAAAGAAGACCTGGACATGAGTTGTCTCGTTATTGAACATGTTCTTCTTTATTTATTTCCAAGAACCTTCTGATCAATCGGCTATGGTTCAAAAGTGTGCAAAGAACACTCCTGTGGTTTGTGAAGTGTGCACATAACATTCAATCCCGTTTATTTTAACGGAAGCGTATCTTACACGTCTCTTGAATTTAACCAAAATCTAGTCCGGACCGTTTGTAATGTTTTATAATAATACTAGAGGCTGAGGCACATGCGATGCGTGTGCAAGTTAGATTTGTCAAAATTTGCACAATAGCTTCCCGTTTGATATTTGATCGAATTTTCACAAATTTTGACAAAATCTGATTTGCACACGCATCACGTGTGGCCCGTTATTTGATCGAATTTTCACAAATTTTGATAAAATCTGATTTGCGTGTGCCCCGACCTCCAATTAACCTATCGTTAAAGATAAACAATAATTAAATAAGCATCACACCAATGAATTGCTTATATATTATGATATCAATCTTGCACATAATTTTTCTTATTTTGTATTTATCCCTCTTAGATAACAAACTGAAAGTGCTTTAACATGCATAAAGTTAATTAACATGATAAGCATGTGCAAGTCGAAAAATAATCCAGAAAAAATCATACTATATACTTCAACCTCCCTCATCGGTTCTTGGTCTCTTCTTTTCGAACAATCTGTACCAAACAAAATCGAAATATATGTAACATTCTATATGTTACATTTAAAGCAATTCCATGGCTTAAAATCAGATAAGTACAAATTGAACCTATTACTCTCGCAAACAAAACAAAATGCGTTGGTAAAGGATTAAACAAATGAAGTCCACTTGTAAAAGTAGAGAATACAAAACCAATTTGTCTTGCTTGTTCTCATCTCTGTATCAATGGCCAACACCAATGCTGGATGCAACAGGAAAGCGTCCATTTTGTGCAGAGTGTATAGAGGAAGATGGGTAGTTTTTGTGATAGGGGTAGAAGTTATAGTGGGAGGGAAACTGACGTGGGGTGGGTAGTTATTGGGTTTGGTGGTTATTGGAGTTGGTTTTGTCTATTATGCCCTTACAATTAAGTCCTCAATGAATTCAATTGTGCTTGAATCTTTTTTTCCTTGGGTGTACAATTTTGGAAATGAAAAAGCATGACAAAAAAGGGAGACACCAAAGTGGTGCTCTCCCTTTATATATTAGAATAGATATTAGAGAGCATCTCTATATAAAAAAAAAAAACCCAGCTCGATCAGACATCAATAACTCACTCAGTGATTTAAATTTTGTTAAGATGAATGATAAATTTATATTGGAAAATTTCCTTCATAATAATTTCGATTGGACCATGAGGTTTTCATTTTTTGATTGACTTGAATTATGGTATGGTTGTAGTACTCGTCAAACTCTACAATATCAAAGGTTCAGATCTAAGTCTTAGTACATGGGATGGATTAGTTAGATTTAAGGAACAAGAAGAATCAAGGGAGAAGATGAGGACATAGCTGACTTTTGATGCGCATCCGTCACACTTAACATAATTATGGACGGGATTAGGTGTTATGTGCACGTACACTTCACAAACTACAGGGGTGTTATTGCACACTTTTAAAAGATAGAGAATGTATCCTCACATGACCCAAACCATAGAAAGTCAAAATGGAATTTGCCCTTCTTAGAACATGGGTAGAGCTCCTATAGTTTTGGTAGTTTAAGGTTGGCTCATATCAAAGAAGGATATGCAGATTGCAGAAGATTAAACTCAATCCTTCAAGATTTGTTCACATTCATCATGAACTCTGTTACCTCTCTATTGGGAGGGTGTTCAATAATTACCTAAACTCCGTTACCTCTATTATATAACGAGTAGAATGTACACAAAAAAAAAAAAAAATGATACTCCCTACATCCCAAAATGGTAGTCCTTGCAAAGACGTGCAATTTTCGAATCAAAAACAAAATACTCACGTTCGTAATTTAAAAAAAAAAACCCCACCAAGTTAAACAACTAGTCAAAATCTTTAATTTGATGCAAAGAAACTCGAAAAATCATGTAGGGAAGCACTATATTTTTTTATCCAAACATTGTACGTCTTTTTGTAGGAGACTATCATTTTGGAATGAATGGAGGATAACATTATCAATAGTGAGATCAGTAAAAATAAGAATACATATGGTTATAGACGAAATTTCCCATTTTGAGCTAACCAAGATTAAACATGCAAGCACATAAATCTACTAGTATTCTTTTATGAAAATTGAGGCAAATAGGTTCGCATGGATCTTTTAGGACATATTCTCTTATTTTTGGAGATGTAGAGTCGAGTGTGTCATTCAGAAAAAGTCAGAGCATGATACTGATAACAATAGGTCATTCATTTTCTCTCTATTTTTTTTATATTTTGAATGGGTGTTCAGTTAACTTTGGACTGGGTGTTTAATGATGAACTAACCTAAAACTTTTACATGTATAATATGGAGAGAGAAAAATTTGAGGTGGTCATGTGACCATCTAACCTAGGCTGCGCGCAGGTAGGACTGTAAACGAACCAAGCCGTTCGTGAGCAAATCGAGACTCGGCTCGCTAATGGATCGGATCGGCTCGGTTCTTCACCTTAACGAAAGAGCTCAAGCCGGGAATTTAAGCTCGTTTTGTTAACGAGCTCGGCTCGAGTTGCTCGCGAGCTCAATAAACACGTATATATACATACATATACATATATAGTTATAGTTATATACAACTTACTAGCGAATTGCCCGTGCCTACGGCACTACCCACCCGATTGGAATTACCTTTTGAATTTTCTTAGTAGCTCAAACACTAAATCATAGACCCCCTTGCATGTGCATCAAAAACTCTTTCAAAAAGATTTCCGAAATACCAACAAAAAAAAAAAACACGAATCAAATAGAAGAAATGACATCACACACGAACACACATCAGAGATAGAGAGAGAGAGAGGCGCTGTTCCGCTTAGATTTTTGGATTTTTTGAGCCTAACTTTTGTGGAATCAAAAAAGTATAAAATTTTGACTTGTACTCAATTTAAATATCCAAGTTAAAGCTGACTTGGGGCTTTATCTTGTAATATTTTTTCGATTCCTTTCATCGAGACGAATCAATAATCCAAAAAAAATAAAAACCCAAAATCCCAAAAATTCCTTAGGAGAATCTGCCTAAAATAGTTTTGATTTTTGAACGCATGGAAGTGATAAAAAAAAAAGAACGCACGGTAGGGATGTATAAGTGAGATGGATTGTGGGGGAACTTCATTTTCTCTAATGGCAGTGTTGTAATAAATGTGGGGATGTGGTGGGCAATTTAAACTTTAATTAAATGAGAAGAATGCCTCTTTACCATTAGATCAAATGAATCTCAGCCATTCTTTAAACTTATGTTTGTGTGATCCCCACACCCTTATGTTTTATTAGGTAGATACATATATGTTCGAAATATATATTCGAAATGAACATGTTCTCTCTTTCTTGGCATCATTAGGAGCATACGTGGAGACACATCCAACCTCAAGGAAGGCAGGAAGCTTTATAGGCAAAAGGATGGGACTTGAAGTTGTATTTTCCCCGATGTTGGACTAATTATCTAACTAGTTAAGCTCAAATAGCATAAAGTTTGACTCGGCTTGTTTACACCCCTAGCCGCCAGTGCATTCATGGCAAAAAGATTCTAAGCCCATTTTTGTTGGCTTTTGTACTCTACTAGCTAGGTTTCGGAAGTGGAAATGTTTTGTATAGCTATTCGATCCTCTGGCTATATATAGGTAGCAGAGACTTTAGAGTTTGATGAAGGGCTATGTGCTGGGTTCTGGTAATTGAATGGGTGCCTGCATTGCACACTATCGTTCCGGTAATTGAACGGCTCGAAGAGAAATCTCAACCCCTCCTTGCTCTCGGGAAAAAAAATCGAAGACATCAAGATAAGCATAAATCAAATTGAAGCAAGGGGAATAATGCATGAAACGATTTAGGATTCATTCTTAAATTCCCTGAAAAGTTGGTAAAAAAATCCTACAACCACACACGCTTATAAAATACTTTTATACACACTCACATTCATGGTGAGATCTGCACATTACACCTTCAGTATGTGTGGGGCTTCGATATGAATGAAAGTGTGTGTGTTGTATTGTGTAAGTTTATGTGATTGTAGAAGAGTTGAAGTCGGTATAAACAAAGAGGGAGCATCAGTAATTACAACGAGGAAATGAGATACAAATATTGCTGGTAGGAAATGAGCTACTAAAGAATACTCACCTTTCTGATACTGCTACTGAACTAGAACTAGTAGTTAAACCAGAACTAGTAACTACTAGTTCTGGTTCAGTAGCAGTATCAGAAAGGTGAGTATTCCTGAGTACAACCCAGGGATTGGTGTTAGGAGGAAGAAGCTTAGATCTGCACAAAGGACAAGTAAGCTGACCCTCATCCACCCACCTGTCCAAACACTCCTTATGGAACACATGACTGCAGTTTGATAGCACCCTGATTTGGTGGCTCCCCTCAATGCAATCCCAACACACCGAACACTTCAACTTACCATTTTCGCCGTGATCAACATCAAAACCATAATAGTAATAATAATAATAATAATAATCTTGTTGGTGCAATATTCTTCCCGTTGACTCATCTGCTCCCTGTAGGAAATTGGAGAATAGTACAACTGGTAGGCTCTTCTTGATAAATTCTGTTACGATGGGGATTGGAACTGGGACTGGGACTGGGGATGGAGATGACCCATCCAACATTGGCACGTAATTGCTGTCTTCATTGCTAGTGGTGGAAACGTGTAATTCTCCTGAATAAATGGCCTCTTCTGCCGATTTAAACAGACCCAAACAAGTGAATGTCGTCATAACCATGTATTTGAGTTGGGTTAGCATACATACCAAGTATCCGAGCGGTAGGTCATTTGCCATCTCGCCACACTGCACGAATCGAATAGGGGAGAGAGAGAGAGAGAGAGAGAGAGAGAGAGAGAGGAATTGGGTATTTGGGTGTGGCCTAGTTAATTGTCACAGGGTACGTATCTAGATGTTTATAAGCCGATGAGTACGTCGGAGGAGCATGTGGAGCGGGAAAGGAAAAGATTCGATAAATTCGATAGAGAGCGGTTGGAGTAAGTGAGAAAGGGTGATGCGGGAGAGCCCCTAACCAGGACGTTTTGTTTTGTTTTATGGTAATCCGGGGTCTCGTAAGTAGTAGTTGATTGCAGTTGACTTGTTGCTTAAACGTTACTGATGGGGCAGGGCACAAGGGATTGGAAACCACTGATGGGCTAGTACCTCCTTTTAATTTTTACAGTACCACTCTAGCGGGGACTTTGGCACCGTAGAGTGGATTTGCCGTGCCAATACCTCAAAACTTTTTAACCGTTCGATTGATATATAAAATGGTAAATATTTCATATGGAGTGATATGTGTTTCATATATATAGAGTAGTAAAAATTTTATGTAGTGGTAAATATTCTATATCTGAAATACTTACCACTGCACTGGAATACTTATCACAGAATACTTACTTACCACTGTATCTGGAATACTTACCACAACTCTCTTAATTTTGAGATGCCATACACAAAAACATTTTGGTGTACCATAGAAAAATTCTTAGAGACGGTAAACCAGAAAAGTAAGTATATAACTGGTAAAAACGTTAGAACCATACTATGGGTTCGGACCCCACTCCCAGTGGCTCACTCGGAAGATCCTTAATTGTGTGAAATGCAAAGAAACCCGAGGATGGTTCAAGTTGAAGTCCATTCATTTCGCGGGAGAAGAGTTCAGTAAACTTTAAGGCAAATTGGGTGCCATCCAAAAGCAAATACAGTTTTGGCTTTGGGAAGAGTCAAGGTTATACATTCATGCTAGCGGATGTGTAGTTAGGTCTTATTTCCACTAAATTAAAAGTTGTAGTACTTAATTTTTTTTTGTTTTGTCTTTATTCAAAAAAAAATTGCGTTTGTTAGTTTTGTGCTAAACTTTTATGAATTATTGGTTCGTCTCGACGAGAGAAATTTGAAAAGTAAAAAATTATGACATGTACCCAATTTTTTTTGAAAATATTCAAGAAAAATAAAAATGCTGGCTTTTCCAATTTTTTTCTTGGATGAAACATTACACAATTTGTTTGCGTACCTATCTAACTCAACCAAGCCGATCTTTTACAAGATGGCTCTACTTTACGAGTCTATGAATGAAACAGTTTTGCATAGGGCTGTCCAAGAAAAATCGAGAACCGTGAAACCGGTTCGGACCGAATCGATCCGTGTCTTTTGGATTTTGTCCGTGGATTAATGGTCCGGACACGGATTTGAAAATTAAAAAACCATGAGATTAGGATTAGGATTAGATTTTTATTTCAAAACCGTGGATTAACCAAACCGAACCGTGAGATATTTAAAAAATAATATATATATATATATATGTGTGTGTGTGTGTGTGTGTAATATTTATAAATAATTATAATTCTACTACTTGTTATGAATTTTTTTTAACAATTTTACATTAATTATAATTCAAGACTGATGGAATCTGGTTGCTGGAATGATGAAACCTGGACTGGAATTTGGACTGGAATGATGTAACAATGGCTGTAACTGTAATGTTGCAGTTTGTAGCTTATTGCAATATAATGTTTCTCTTATTGCTCGTCACTTGAACTAGAAATTTGCCAATCTAGGCTATAATGTTTCTCTTATTGCTCGTCACTTGAACTAGAAATTTGGAATGATATGTAATACAGTAGTTGAAGTAATTTTGCATTTTTTAGTGTTTATGGAAGGAAATCCGTTGATAAAACCGGGACCGAACCGTAAGACTTTTGGATTAGGATTGGATTGCATTTTCTAAAAACCGTGAGATACGAATTAGGATTGGATTCATACGAATCCGATCCGGACCGTGGACAGCCCTAGTTTTGCATCAATATTTAGAAACTCCAAACCCCAACGGGCCATTTGCCAATTGGATTAATTTTGCGTAGATATAATATGAGGGATATATGATACGGAGTAAATACTCCGCTTCCTCTAAGGATGCTTTTAGAGTTGTAAAATGCGGACTTTTGATCTCAGCCGTTGATTGTGTTTTTAATGGTCCGGATCTGCGGACAATCTATTAGATGCCAAATATGAAGGTTGATATACAAAGAAAAGGACTGAAGGTGGTGTTATTATATTCTGCCCAAGGCAGATATACCATCCGGGATATTATATCTCCCATATATATCCGGGATATAAGTATTTCGGATATACTCTCACAGGATATAAGTATATTTGGGTTGATAGTATATCTACGCTTTGGTTCTTGTCGGCAAACGGGTCGCAAGGGGTTAGTCTAAAGGTCAAGGCCTTGGATTTAGGAGTTTGGTCACTCCTAAGGTCTCAATTTTGAAATCTGCTATCAATTTCTTTGGGGCCAGTCCATACAGAATTTTGCTCTAACTTTTATTGGAATCCTACAAGTGGACAGTGGGATTGGTCTCCCAAAATTAATCGATGTGCGCGTTACCTGACCTGAACACTGAATTATCAAAATGTTTAGAAACTCCAAGGGAACCCATAAAATTCTAAGTTCAGTGGGGTCTTGAAAGTAAGTTGGAAGTATTGCCTCCGTAAACAACTATTCAAGGCTCCGCTGTTAAAAGATTTTCTCTTTTAGTCTACTACTTTTGTTTTGTATATTTGATGCCAAGTAAGTACTAAAACTCTTTGCGTGGGAACTGGGATGCAAGTGCTTGAAAATTACAGAAGCCCATGCCAAGTAAGTACTAAAACTCTTTGCGTGGGAACTGGGATGCAAGTGCTTGAAAATTACAGAAGCCCATGCCAAGTAAGTACTAAAACTCTTTGCGTGGGAACTGGGATACAAGTGCTTGAAAATTACAGAAGCCCGCCGCTGATTGGAGCGTATAAACTATTGTTACGTGGATGTCCATACATACATACAACTTTTCCCGTTTATTTTACACATTGGACCTCAACCATGACTTTTCATCTTGTGTTGGAGGGTGATTGTCAATTCATTATCTCTAAAAGCTGTAACCTGTGGCTTGTAATTAAGCTGGCCTAGATGACGAGTTATATAAAATGAACCCACATAACCTGTATGCATGAAAATCTGTCCCTTTGCCAGAGAGCTGTTAAGTGATTCCAAAGCGGATCGAGTGCTAGCTCCTGCTGGTCTCTCTCTGTCTGTAACATACCGGAAAGAAGATATGAGCAAGACCAATGGCTTCTTGGCTTGTCTACTGTTTGTGCTCCATGGGCAAGCCTTCTTTACGACAGAAGCGGACGCTAAGAGCAGCGTATGTCATCTTTCAGCATCTTGACCACACTCTTGTCCATGAAAAAGAACTTACAGAAGTTACCTTGGTTTTTAAATACTCTTCCTAATCCTCCCTATTAACAGGTTCATATTGTTTACCTCGGAGAAAGGCAGCATGATGATCCTCAGCTCGTCGCTGATTCACACCACGACATGCTTTCCGCTGTTGTGGGGAGGTATAATATCAATTTTTTTTTTTGCCAAGAAAACAGATTTGTATAGCAAAGTTGAGAAAAATCATCATAAACAATTTCGGCTATAGTCTTATTGTTAACATCAATTGTGCAGCAAGGAAGTAGCCTCAAAATTGATGGTGTACAGTTACAAGCATGGTTTCTCTGGGTTTGCAGCTAAGCTAACAGAGTCTCAGGCACAACAACTAGCCGGTACTTGTCAACCAAAAACCTACTACGAAGTCTTAGTTCTAATTTTTATCCCATGGTTAAGGCATTTGACGAAAAATATAGTACTTGCTCAATCATATGTTTCAGATGATTGTAGGGAGATTAATCCCATCTTATAAACTTAACTCTGCAACACCCACGGGGATTGTCTTTACCTAAAATTATGTATTTTCCAGAGTTTCCTGGTGTAATTCGAGTAATACCGAATTCTCTTCACAAGCTGCAAACAACCAGGAGCTGGGATTACTTGGGCCTGTCTTCCGCCACCCACAACAATCTTCTTCGCAAAAGCAAAATGGGTGATGGTGTTATCATAGGTGTCTTTGATACAGGTAAATTCTCTCCCACACACACATGAAACCATGCAGCACACATGCATATATGCGTATGTGTGTGCCTTATCACGAACTCTGAAATTTTCACCCAATAATCCAGGAATTTGGCCGGAGTCACAGGTTTTCGACGACGAAGGGTTTGGGCCAATCCCATCTTACTGGAAGGGTGTTTGTGAGTCTGGGCAGCGATTTAATGCCACGTCACATTGCAATAGAAAAGTGATTGGAGCCCGTTGGTTTGTCAATGGATTTCTCGCCGAGTCTGGACAGCCCTTAAACACCTCAGGAGACCAAGAATACTTGTCCCCAAGAGATGCAAATGGACACGGCACCCATACATCCAGCACAGCAGCTGGTTCTCAAGTCAGCAACATTAGTTACATGGGCCTTGGTCGAGGAACCGTGAGAGGTGGAGCTCCAAGGGCTCGTTTGGCTATATACAAGGTGTGCTGGAATGTGTTTGGAGGAGGGTGTGCAGCTGCTGATATACTCAAAGCCTTTGATGAAGCTATACATGATGGGGTTGACGTGTTATCTATATCAATTGGATCTTCAATTTCTCTCTACTCAGATGTTGATGAGCGCGATGGAATTGCCACTGGTTCCTTCCATGCTGTAGCCAAGGGCATCACTGTTGTTTGTGCGGCTGCTAACGATGGCCCATCAGCCCAGACAGTACAGAATACGGCACCGTGGATTCTAACTGTTGGAGCAAGCTCCATGGATCGGGCATTTCCAACACGTATCACACTTGGAAACAATAAAACTGTACTGGTGTGTTCTTAATTATTAGTTTCCAATTGCAAAGTGTATTTTGATCTGATCTTTTTCCCACTTGATCACAAACATGGGCATTGTTGTAGGGTCAAGCCATGTACACAGGGAAGGAAATTGGGTTCACAGGTTTGCTCTACCCGGAATCGGAAGGGCTTAATCCTACATCCTCCGGGTAATTTGGATTTTGGTTACATACCTGATTCCATGGACACGCTTTCATACTAAGCAGATTTTGATGTTTGAATAACCCATTTGCAGTGTCTGCCAATCACTGTCTCTCAATCCCAAGTTTGTAGCTGGAAAGGTGGTCCTGTGCTTCACGTCATTAGATCCTAGAATAGCAGTATCAATTGCATCATATTATGTTATAGCTGCAGGTGGTGTTGGGGTAATCATTGCAAGGAATACCGGTGAACCAGTGGTTCCGTGTAGCAATGACTTCCCATGCATTGAAGTCAACTACGAGGTTGGGACACAGATATTGTTCTACATCCGCTCTACCAGGTCTCATCATCGTCAATAATTATCTGCTTTACAATAGCTATTGATGGTTTATTTTAATGTTGATCACTAACTTTATTATGTTTTGAATTTGTCTAATAGGTCTCCTATGGTAAGATTGAGCCCTTCTAAAACTCAAGTGGGCAAGTTTGTGTCAGCAAAGGTGGCTTATTTCTCATCAAGGGGGCCTAGCTCCGTTGTACCCTCAATTCTCAAGGTACTCGTGTGCCATTTCAAAGGGAGATATCGCCTGATTCTGTTGATTTGTTAAATTTGGAAGACCCTGTTTTGGCTAAGATAATTCAGGGAGGGGAGGTTTAGGGGCTGGGATGGTAGAGCTTGGTTTATGCTGAACCTATTACACAATCAGTAGGTTCTGTACCAGCTGAATACCAAACTCAGTTCAGAATGACTGGATAGCAGTCTATGTACTTCTGGTTTTAGTTAACGGACTGCGATATGTGTTCCTTCTGTATTTGGAGAAGCCAGATCCTGACAGGGTTTCTGGAAACACCATGATCTCACATATTATTGTTGTGAGAACTTTTATTTTAAGAGAGAAATCTTTCTTTCCATCATTGGATGGGATTTTTTGAAAAACTAGAGAATGCATTGACCTAATTGTCTCAGTTTTTCTTTTATTCAAGTGAATAGATCTTAGCTTTGCATAAATTTTCCTAGTTTATCCAACTTTCTTCTTTTAGAGTTATAAATGTTGGAAATCATTTTTTTTTTTTTTAATTTCTATGTGGCACAGCCAGATATAACTGCTCCTGGTGTACATATCTTAGCTGCCACCTCTCCCCTTGATCCATTAGCAGAAAGTGGATTTGTGATGTACTCAGGCACATCAATGGCAACTCCTCATGTGTCAGGCATTGTAGCACTACTCAAGGCATTACACCCTGATTGGTCCCCAGCAGCTATAAAATCTGCCCTTATCACAACTGGTGGGTTTCACTTCTTTTACTTGTGTGAATGGGGAATTGTTATATTTTGTGCCCTTGGTATTTGCTGATAGAATATCTTGACGCAGCATGGAGAAATGATCAAAATGGTTTTCCTATATTTGCTGAGGGATCCCCTATAAAGCTTGCCGATCCATTTGACTATGGAGGTGGGATTGTAAACCCAAATGGTGCTGCAGACCCTGGTTTAGTGTTTGACATGGGCAGACCTGATTACGTACATTACCTCTGTGCTATGGGCTACAACAACACTGCTATATCTCGACTTAACGGACAATCCACAGTGTGTCCGAGTAAAAAACCCTCCATTCTGGACGTAAATCTTCCTTCCATAATCATACCAAGTCTTGGAAAGTTCACAACCCTCACCAGAACTGTCAAAAACGTAGGACCTGCTGTTTCGGTATATAGATCCGTACTTGAGCCTCCTGTTGGAACAACTGTGTCAGTGAAGCCTGACGTCTTGGCCTTCAATGCTACGACTAAGACAATCTCCTTCACGGTTACGGTTCACCCAATGCATCAAATGAACACAGGATACTATTTTGGAAGCCTAACCTGGACCAATGGAGTGCACACTGTTAGAATCCTCATGTCTGTGAGAACAGAATCTTATGCTGATGCCAACTGAATGCAACTGACTTATATGATTCATTATTATGGTACTTTATTTTTTGTATTCACAATAATGCTCAACAAACAAGACATCTGTTTTCTAGTTGAAGTGTTTGTATTTAGCGAGCATATTATTTTACGCATATTTCCAGTTTCAGTTTTTATGGCAATTGAACCTTGAATGTTTTTGGACAGCATCTCATGCTAACATTTTATGTTACCGATACCTGGTTTTGGTTGTGGGTTAAAAGACTAATGGACACGTTGACATTTCTCGGTGTTGTAAGACCAACAATAGGTTACTTGAGCTGATCTACGGTGCCAAAAAAAAAAGAAAGAAAAAACTAACTCGGATTCGACCAACCATAGGTTACTTGAGCTGATCTACAGTGCCAAAAAAGTGAAAAAACTAACTCGGGTTTGTTTCGAACTGTCAAATTCTACGTTCTTTCTCCAAGACATTCTGAAAATAAGAGATGTCAAGCCGAAGCTCCTTAGGTCATCCCACGCATAAGCATTTCGGGACTCCATGTGAAAACACCTCTTCCCTGACTTTTTTACTTCTTTTGCTTGAAAAGGAATAACCCCCACTACTATTGATAATGGAAAACAAGAAAAAGCAGAGCACTTTGCAAAAGTGTAATGGGATTGGAATCTCACGGCTGTGGGCTGCTGGCAAAAGGCGTCATGATCAACTACACTTGTTGGCCACCAACACAAAAACAGCTTTCCTCGAAAAAGCAAAAGCGAAGTTAAGGAATGTGAGCAAAGAAGGAAAAGAAAAGAAAAAAAAGGTCCTAAACTCACTGATGGAGATCCATCTTGGTAGTAACATACTTAATGTTTGTGTTGGATCATGGATGTGTAGAGGGATTTACATGTTAGGGCAAGGAGGATGAAGAGGAACCAATTCTGAGAGAAATAGGATGTCGGGTACGAAATCTGCTATTCTGTGTTTCGATATCTACCAGCATGAATAGCACGGGTACAGAAATCCGTCTAGTGAAATTGTTATCATTCATGGTCACAGACCAAAGTATTTTCTGAAGAATATGGTAAGAGAAGCAACAATTCAGAAAACAACAAGATGGATGACCATAAAGCTTGACTAACAGGAAAAAAAACTAAAACGTGCTAAAAGTGCAATAATGAGCCCTCCAAGATAAAGTTGGCTGAACTGAGAATGATTAGCTAAAGGGCGTTTGTGCCGTCCTGTTGAAGTTGACAGTAAGGAAAGTGGAGAAAAAACAAATAAAGCAACTATTCCAAATATAAGCAAATCCATCCTTGTAAAATCATGTCTCACTTTCTTACCAAAAAAAAAAATCATTTCTCACTTAGAATCTTTGATTTTCAAGCTTATGTGTTTGCTCTTCAATTCTCCAAGATTATCTTCCCCGCGCATCTTCCAACTGCAACCGTGATTAACAACAGACCGCAGGCTGGATTTGCTTAGTCATTCATTGAATATAAAATGAAAACCCACCAAAATAATGTTGCACGTTTTCTCATCTTGTTAAATAGGACACAACCCTGATACAGTGGAATAGGAAAAACATAAACTATTCTTGTCATCCTCTTGTGAGCACACGATGGATAAGAAGTCAAGTGTCTGGGGAGGGGAAAGCAAAACCATTTACCTAATCATTTTTGCTTTCCTAGTAGTTCAAAACCATCTTAAACCTTTGATTTTCTCTGAGGCCACAAGTAATGTGAGTGCATTTTGATGAGTTGTCGCTCCATCATTTTCTTTCATTTTGTTTGGATGAGTTCTAAAAAGATCATCACACTTTTTCTTGCCATTCCCTTATTACTGATCCAATGGAAGTGATCTTTAGGTGCACATTGTGTATATGGGAGAGAAGCAGTACAAGGATCCAGCTGCTGTCAAGAAGTTACACCACATGCTCTCAGCACTGCTTGGAAGGTATAGTTTCGAATAAACCAATACAAACTGCAGATTCGATTTGTCATCTTTATAGAATGACTAAACTTCTCTCAATTCACATTGAAGTAAAGAAGCTGCCAGGGATTCAATTCTTTACAGCTATAAGCATGGATTTTCGGGGTTTGCAGCAAGGCTAACGAAATCCCAAGCAGAAAAGATTGCAGGTACCTATTAGCAAAGAAAAATGACCTGGCGGTTTGTTTTACTAACGACATTGAATTCATAGTTTCAGGCACATCTAATGGTTGTCAACCTATGCATTTTAGAATTTCCAGGTGTTGTCCAAGTGTTTCCTAATCGCATCCACAAGCTCCATACAACTCGAAGCTGGGATTTTCTTGGACTCCATCACCATTTTCCAAATGATCTTCTAACAGAGGGGAAATTTGGGGATGGAACAATCATTGGTGTGTTAGATTCAGGTATTGAATGAGCTCATAACATCTCAAGCTTCATTCAGAAACTTTTCTGAAACTTGAATATCTGCGACTTTTTACTGTAGGAGTGTGGCCAGTCTGAAAGTTTCAATGATGAAGGAATGGGTCCAATTCCATTGCATTGGAAGGAACATGCCAGCATGGAAAGCACTTCAACGACAGCAATTGCAATAAGAAAATCATCGGAGCTCGCTGGTTCATTAAGGGTTTAAGGCACAAATCAAAGATACCCATAAACATAACTAACGACATTGAATTTCTCTCTCCGCGGGATAAAATGGGGCATGGCACTCATACTGCTTCCACAGCAGCTGGCAGGTTTGTGGAGAAAGCAAACTATGAAGGACTAGCTTCAGGCATAGCCAGAGGAGGTGCACCACTTGCTCGTTTGGCCATTTACAAGGTTTGTTGGGCCGTTAGTAGTGGAGGATGCACAGACGCTGATATACTGAAGGCATTCGACAAAGCCATAGATGATGGAGTAGACATCATATCTGCTTCACTTGGCAACGAAATGCCTTGTTTTCTTACGTTGATCAACGCGATTCAGTTGGTATTGGTTCTTCCATGCGATCACAAAGGGCATCACTGTTGTTGCGGCAGGAGGAAACGATGGACCTATCTCACAGACAATTGCGAACACTGCTCCCTGGCTCATAACTGTGGCAGCAACCACCATTGATAGGGCCTTCCCAATGGCCATTACCCTCGGAAACAACCAAACTCTTATGGTAGACTACATGCTCTAAGATAATATCAGTGAGAAAGGAAGTTTCCTCATCATTCTTGCTATGGCATTGTTTTGGTGCAGGGTCAATCTCTTGATACTGGAAACAAATACACGGATTCACTGGCCTTACATACTCTGAATGCATAGCTTTAGACTCAACAGACGATTCAGCGTTAAGACTTTCTGACTTCTTCTACTTCTAGTTGTAGGTATTCCTCTTACCTCAACATACGTATGATTGTGATCTGTTTTCATGTTTTCTCCAGAATGGATTGTCAATTTTGGAGTCTCAACACCACATTAGCAGCCGGAAAAGTTGTGCTTTGTTTTCTCAAAGTCAGACCAGGATATGATTTCTGCAGCATATGCTATAAATGGAGCAGGAGGGATCGGACTCATTTATGCGCAGTTTGGTGATAACCAGCTTGATTCGTGTCACGTAATCCCTTGCATTAGAGTGGATTATGAAGTGGGGACACAGATTCTGTCCTACATCAGAAAAGCAAGGTAAGTATGGAGCTGGCAGGTTTAGGACACGAAGAAATACACATGTTCATACAACATAACAAAATTAATCAACTTAAGTTTTCCATGAAGGGTGCCTACTGTGAAGCTAAGTGTCCCAAGGACTGTTATAGGGGAATCTGCATCTCCTCGTGTTGCATATTTCTCATCCAGAGGGCCCAGTTCCATAACCCCAGGTGTGCTAAAGGTATCACAATAAGTCAAATTTCTGCCTTACAGCTGCAGAGGTATTTATATATTAGATCTTTTTGCTAAGGTAAATCTGTTACTAGATTAGCTCGGAAATGTTTACCATATTACACTTTGAGCGACTAGTAAGTTAGCTATTGATGAAATACCTACACATGATACAAGTTTCACAAGTTAAAAGCATTTGCTAGGGTAATATATTGCACATATGCATTTTTTTCCTCATGCAACAGAGGGAGTGTAGTTGAAGAACTGAAATTGCTAAGGTAACAATCCAATGAGTAACAAGGCGAACAAGTACCAAATGACAAAGAAACAAAATTCACGAATACATTTGTGACCAAAAAGTGGAGGAAAAAACATATTACATAGAGGTGAAGAACATGTCCACTGACCATGTTGATATTTGTTCCATCAAAGAACACAAGCTTTATCTTTGAAACAACTTACATTACATAGCAAAAACTGAAACCAAAGCCACGTTGCAAAAGAATTTCCCTTTACGAAATGTCTGGTTTATGAAACATTGACAAACCACAAAAAGAATTTGGAATCTTACAACTGCATGAACTTTGCATTTGAAGTCCAAAAAGAGCAAGTTGGTTTTCTTCTCTGCTCTCATTGATGCTGACATAACATGTGTTTCACCTCATTCAATGTTGGTTCACTTGAGGAAGCCGGACATAGCTGCACCGGGAGTGAGCATTTTAGCTGCATATCCACCACAGGACACAGAACATAGCAGGGTTATGCATTTTTATCAGGAACATCAATGGCTTGCCCTCATGTGACTGGAATAGTAGCTCTCATCAAATCTGCACATCCCGATTGGTCTCCTTCAGCCATAAGATCAGCCCTCGTCACTACAGGTGAGTCATATTTAGTGAAAAAAGTTCTTTGCAGTCCACAAGACTCCATAACTGACTCTAAGAGACACTTTTGGTTGTTCACAAAATCTCTAGCATCACAGAAGGGAACTGATGGGATGGACATAACCGAGGTGGGACCGACATACAAGGCAGCTGATCCATTTGACATTGGTGGTGGAAATGTCAATCCGATCAGGGCAGTGGATCCAGGGCTTATTTACAATATTAGTGTACATGACTATATTCAGTATCTCTGTGCCTTGGGTTACAGCAACAAGTCCATTACCAGTTTAACCAGGACAAATCCGAAATGCATGAAAAACAACCGATATATACTTAATCTCAACCTGCCTTCTATCACCATTCCCAACTTTAAAAAGACAGCAACAGTTTCAAGAATGGTGACTAATGTGGGAGAGATTACTTCAGTGTATGAAGCGCAAGTACAAGATCCATATGGTGTTCAAATGGTGGTTGAACCTCGAATTCTGCGGTTCAATTTGACCAAAGTTCTTCCATTCAAAGTTACCTTCTTGTCAACTCAAAAGATCCATGGAGATTACAGATTTGGAAGCCTAATATGGACCGATGGAAAGCATTTCGTAAGAATTCCCGTATCGATACGTGTTAGAGATTCTCATTCATATCCCGAGGTATAAACCTGCAGAGAAAATCAGCCAAGTAAGTCATAACATGGAGAAACTGGGATAATCTACATCCGTTAGAAATGTTACTTGTCACTGCCAAGGGGACCATTTGATCATGCTTTAATCATTCCTACGAGAATCTTTTGTAAGCCTCACAATAATGTATCTTTAATAATTGTACTCGTTGGTGTCAATTAGGTGGTCTGTGGACTTTTTTTTGCTCTCCATGGCGCTTTCAGACTAATAGGAATTATGAGCAAATATGTCTTTTTCGAAGGAACTTCTAACAAATATGCATATTTTGATGGGACAGACAACCACAGACAATTTTTTGAAGACAGTATCATTTGCCCTTCGACCTAGGTGTAATTACATTTCACATGTATGTAATCTGCTCACTAAAACTTTGAAAGTGAATTTTGCAGAGAAAACTTCAAAGATGTTCACAAGCTAATTAATACTTCAAAGCCAAATTCTTACAGTGGCAGCTCAGTGGGAAGATCCTTAAAATTGTGTAAAATCCAAATAAACCTGATCGAGATGGTTCAAGTTGAAGAAGTCCATTCCATTCATTTTGTGGGGGAAGAGTTCAATAATAAATCTCAACTCGAGAGATTTATAGTCTTTGGAACCTGCGCGCAGATAAGCTTTTAGACCTCCACATGAATGGTCAGTAATTAAAAGTTAGTACTACTAAAACTTATCGTAATCGATCGTCTCAATTTTCCCCTCATACACTCGTCTCCAGCCAAACAAGTACTCCAATTAAGCACTCATCCATCTCCGTCCTCCATAAATCTCCACAAGTTTTTATCTTTTCCTTCGCTGGTAAAAGAAGACCTGGACATGAGTTGTCTCGTTATTGAACATGTTCTTCTTTATTTATTTCCAAGAACCTTCTGATCAATCGGCCGGTGACGAGATCAACTCAACATGCATAACAAATTACGCTTGCTTAGCAGTAACGTCGTGGATACATCCGCTATGGTTCAAAAGTGTGCAAAGAACTCCTGTGGTTTGTGAAGTGTGCACATAACATTCAATCCCGTTTATTTTAACGGAAGCGTATCTCACACGTCTCTTGAATTTAACCAAAATCTAATCCGAACCGTTCATAATGTTTTATAATCATATTAGAGAGCATCTCTATAAAAAAAAACAGCTCGATCAGACATGTATAATATGGAGAGAAAAATTTGAGGTGGTCATGTGACCATCTAACCTAGGCTGCGCGCAGGTAGGGCTGTAAACGAACCGAGCCGTTCGTGAGCAAATCGAGACTCGGCTCGCTAATGGATCAGATCGGCTCGGTTCGTCACCTTAACGAAAGAGCTCAAGCCGGGAATTTAAGCTCGTTTTGTTAACGAGCTCGGCTCGAGTTGCTCGTGAGCTCAATACACGTATATATACATACATATACATATATAGTTATAGTTATATACAGCTTACTAGCGAATTGCCCGTGCCTACGGCACTACCCACCCGATTGGAATTACCTTTTGAATTTTCTTAGTAGCTCAAACACTAAATCGATTCAAAGAAAATTACTTGGAGAGATAATTTGATCAATCATAGCTAGAACTAAGCCAACTTCTCCACTAATTCATAGACCCCCCTTGCATGTGCATCAAAAACTCTTTCAAAAAGATTTCCGAAATACCAAAAAAAAAAAAAAAACACGAATCAAATACAAGAAATGACATCACACACGAACACACATCAGAGAGAGAGATAGAGAGAGAGAGAGGCGTTGTTCCGCTTAGATTTTTGGATTTTTTGAGCCTAACTTTTGTGGAATCAAAAAAGTATAAATTTTGACTTGTACTCAATTTAAATATCCAAGTTAAAGCCGACTTGGGGCTTTATCTTGTAATATTTTTTCGATTCCTTTCGTCGAGACGAATCAATAATTCAAAACCAACCCAAAAGCCCAAAAATTCCTTAGCAGAATCTGCCTAAAATAGTTTTGATTTTTGAACGCATGGAAGTGATAAAAAAAAGAACGCACGGTAATTTAAAAAAAAAAAAAGAACGCACGGTAGGGATGTATAAGTGAGATGGATTGTGGGGGACCTTCATTTTCTCCAATGGCAGTGTTGTAATAAATGTGGGGATGTGGTGGGCACTTTAATTAAATGAGAAGAATGCCTCTTCACCATTAGATCAAATGAATCTCAGCCCTTCTGATCCCCACACCCTTATGTTTTATTAGGTAGATACATATATGTTCGATATATCGAAATGAACATGTTCTCTCTTTCTTGGCATCATTAGGAGCATACGTGGAGACACATCCAACCTCAAGGAAGGCAGGAAGCTTTATAGGCAAAAGGATGGGACTTGAAGTTGTATTTTTCCCGATGTGGGACTAATTATCTAACTAGCTGAGCTCAAATAGCATAAAGTTCGACTCGGCTTGTTTACACCCCTAGCCGCAAGTGCATTCATGGCAAGAAGATTCTAAGCCCATTTTTGTTGGCTTTTGTACTCTACTAGCTAGGTTTCGGAAGTGGAAATGTTTTGTATAGCTATTCGATCCTCTGGCTATAATAGGTAGCAGAGACTTTAGAGTTTGGCTATGTGCTGGGTTCGGTAATTGAATGGGTGCCTGCATTGCACACTATCGTTCCGGTAATTGAACGGCTCGAAGAGAAATCTCAACCCCTCCTTGCTCTCGGGAAAAAAAATCGAAGACATCAAGATAAGCATAAATCAAATTGAAGCAAGAGGAATTATGCATGAAACGATTTAGGATTCATTCTTAAATTCCCTGAAAAGTTGGTAAAAAAATCCTACAACCACACACGCTTATAAAATACTTTTATACACACTCACATTCATGGTGAGATCTGCACATTACACCTTCAGTATGTGTGGGGCTTCGATATGAATGAAAGTGTGTGTGTTGTATTGTGTAAGTTTATGTGATTGTAGAAGAGTTGAAGTCGGTATAAACAAAGAGGGAGCATCAGTAATTACAACGAGGAAATGAGATACAAATATTGCTGGTAGGAAATGAGCTACTCAAGAATACTCACCTTTCTGATATTGCTACTGAACTAGAACTAGAACTAGTAGTTAAACCAGAACTAGTAACTACTAGTTCTGGTTCAGTAACAGTATCAGAAAGGTGAGTATTCCTGAGTACAACCCAGGGATTGGTGTTAGGAGGAAGAAGCTTAGATCTGCACAAAGGACAAGTAAGCTGACCCTCATCCACCCACCTGTCCAAACACTCCTTATGGAACACATGACTGCAGTTTGATAGCACCCTGATTTGGTGGCTCCCCTCAATGCAATCCCAACACACCGAACACTTCAACTTACCATTTTCGCCGTGATCAACATCAAAACCATAATAGTAATAATAATAATAATAATCTTGTTGGTGCAATATTCTTCCCGTTGACTCATCTGCTCCCTGTAGGAAATTGGAGAATAGTACAACTGGTAGGCTCTTCTTGATAAATTCTGTTACGATGGGGATTGGAACTGGGACTGGGACTAGGGATGGAGATGACCCATCCAACATTGGCACGTAATTGCTGTCTTCATTGCTAGTGGTGGAAACGTGTAATTCTCCTGAATAAATGGCCTTTCTGCGGGTTGAAACGAGAAACGACTCACTTTCTCTCTCTAGGAGCTCTCTCCTTTCTCTCTCTACTTTCACCAGTTAGGGTTTTTCCTAGGGGGGTGGGGCTGCCGCCCCTTGCCCCACCTCCTCCCCTCCTCCTTTGCCGGCCACCCCTCCTCACCTCGCCGCCCGTCGAATCCCTCCCCTAACCAGATCTGCTTTCTTCTCGCCTCCACCATCTCCTCCTCCTCCACCGCCAGCTCCTCTCCGCCTTCTCTCAGCCGCCGCCACCGCCACCACCGCCTTCTCCTCACCATCTCCTCTCCGCCTCCACCCCTGCCTCCTCCCTCTGGTTTGGTGTTGTTGGGCTAGCTCTGACGGAGAGATGAAGTAGGGTGGCTCGGCTCCCTTCGGCAATAAGTTTCCAGCTTACGGGGTGGCGTTTCGCTGGCGATTGCTCCTTGGCCGGAGGTTCCTGTGTACCGGCTGTCTTTGGCTTGGTTTCTCCCGGCCGGTCTCCCCGGTCCGGTGACTGTACCGGTCTGTTTTTCCAGATCCGGTGGGCGTGGTAGGTGGGCGAATAAGTTTTCAGTCTGTTTAGTTTGTTTTGTTCTAGTTTGTTGTTGATTTCATCCGTGCTTACGGCTATGGTTTGAGCTGGGTGTCCTTTTGAGCTCTACTTCTAAAATCGGAGACGGGTATCATTGCCCAGCATTTATGTATGGTCTGCCTTTGGCAGGATGTGCTCAGGAGAGACTCCTATTGGATGTTCTTCGTGTCTAGGTTTTAGTAGTTTGGTTCATTCCTGTTTTTTTGATGAAATCGTTGTAGCCTTTGGGCTTTTACCTCCGGGTATCGTGAAATGAATTGATTGACTTTTCAAAAAAAAAAAAAAAATGGCCTCTTCTGCCGATTTAAACAGACCCAAACGAGTGAATGTCGTCATAACCATGTATTTGAGTTGGGTTAGCATACATACCAAGTTTCCGAGCGGTAGGGCATTTGCCATCTCGCCACACTGCACGAATCGAATAGGAGAGAGAGAGAGAGAGAGAGAGAGGAATTGGGTACTTGGGTGTGGCCTAGTTAATTGTCACAGGGTACGTATCTAGATGTTTATAAGCCGATGAATACGTTGGAGGAGCATGTGGAGCGGGAAAGGAAAAGATTCGATAAATTCGATAGAGAGTGGTTGGAGTAAGTGAGAAAGGGTGATGCGGGAGAGCCCCTAATCAGGACGTTTTGTTTTGTTTTATGGTACCAATTGGTTTTGGTTTTGAGATGGATATAAAGTTTCTATATGGTATCAGAGCGAGGCCCATTCCACCCCACATTTTAAAAAATTTACAATCCACACCCCACGATGACCAGCAAAAAAGACTGCACGATGATAGGATCCAAAAAGTGTTGGAAAACCGGTCTTCAGAGGTCTTCAGAATGATGAAAGTAATGGGATCGTCTCTTCAAATTCTGGAAACAAAGAAACCATTCGAGTCGCGTTGAAGAACGCTTTCCTAAAGATAACATTTGCCCCCACCAGAAGGTGTGCACCGGATTACAGCAAATCCGCCTTCAAGATAAATCGAATCCGAACTCTATGTTCTTTCTGTTTGCGTTTGCACATACGAAGACAAGCGGAATATCCACTTAGCGAATGTATCAGAACCAATGACTGATATTCTATTTCTGTGGAATAATAGAATATCAATTTGCCATTCTAGGAAGAGAATGTATAGAGAGAAAGAGAGCAATTCAATATGGAATTTTCCAATGTCTCAAATGACTTAACCAAAGGCCTATTTATAGACTTATAGGCACCCTTGTATGAAAGGTTATGTCTCTAGTAAAAAACCATAAGAAATGGTCATGTCTATTGAAGACAATTAAAGGAAAGACATGCCTATTAGTAGGCACCCTTTAAACAAATAATTAGGAAGGGTCATGCCTCTTGGAGGCACCCCATGATTCACATCCCTTCCTAATAATCACATCTTTCCCAAACAAACACACCCCAATTTAATGGGTGTTACAATCATTTACATAAAGTCACAATTCATGTGAAAAGGTGTACCTTTCACAAAATCCTCACTTAGTACCTTTCCAAAAATTCCAAACTAAAATCCAATTTTATTTTGAAAACTCCAACAATCCCCCACCATTTTCGAAATAATGAATAAGAGTTCTTGGTTCTTTCAGAAGGCTTGTGCATACATGAATAGTGTCTCACGACTTCAACCATCCACTTAGTGAACCATGTCAAAGCCAGTCAGGGCAACATAGTAGACATATCTTTGAACTAGTTGTCCTATAGTGACCAACCGGACATGTCTCACACAACCCTCCAAATAATGCAGATATCCCAGTCGGTTGACCCGTGAACTGGCCTTGGGTCTTATCTTGATTTCATGAGCGCTTTAAGGTCTAGCCCCCTTGACCTATAGAAAGCGGCACCACTTCCACACTCACATAGGTAGATTCTTACCAGTGCCCCTGTAACAACAGCACCTAAAATCTATTAAGAGCTAAGTAGCTCATCCTCCTTTGTTTACACATTACAAGTACCAAGCACTCTACCTTGGGATGAATAAAATAACATTTTGAGTGCTTACAACCACGACATATGGTGTAATTTCTCATTGAACTCAAGAGATTGAGAGCATCAACCGGTTGAGTTGAGTTTCCACCAAGAGTGATCAAATTAAGTGGGCAAAAGTCTCATCCCCTTTGATGTCTTCCACACCAAATCTCTTGCAAGAATAAATAAAACCATTGCTGTGAAAGCAATATTTTCCATAGCTATATCACATAGTTTATGACGTGATTAACTTGGCCGGACTACCACCACAGTCATAACTATCAACCCTCTTTCTTAAGTGACTTACTAAAAAATATCCATGACAAAATACCATGTCACCCCATCTCATTGTAAAATCCTCACTTTATTTCAAGAGAGAAATCCCCCACAAAAACAGACTTACTGTTTATCTATGCTTCAATTATATCAGGTGCCTTTGTATCCATCATAACTTATGGATACCAATTACAAGCATATAAACCAACTCCACCAAATAAACTAATTTGGATTTAATTAACTTGTGGGCCATAATTGTTTGGAACAACTATGTAACCAAGATAATAGGAATTTGTCATTCCACTCCATATCTTTGTTTAATCTCCAATACACACAGGAGAACATGTGACCAAAGGCCACATTATCAACATTCCTTCCAATGAAACAACGTTTCATTTAATCCCCACTTCTAGGAAAAGTCAGGACTCTTCCAAACACCACACCGATTTATTTAGCCTCCAATGGTTACACCATTTAGGTTAAATCCAAAAGCCACACCTTTTAGGTAATACCATGGTTAAATCATTAACCTTCACATAAATACATTAATATGTATACCTCAAAGTGTATTTTGGTAAGGCAAAGGAAGAGCCACACCGACCATTTTTATTTTACATAAAAACAAACCCATTCTTTTAAAGAATTTCCTTATCCATCATTTTGTTACTTTATGCAAAGAACATGCATATTACAAACTTTTGATGGTATGTTCAATTTGGAATGGCATCCAAATCAAAGATATGAACTGCATATCTAGCATTTGCGTAAAGCAAAACATTCAAGATAATTTAAATAGCCGCTAATTCGGTTAACTACCGACCACGTGTCCAACCGTGCTGTAACCTTGTACTTTCCCCAACACGATTCTATCAAGGCCGACAAACACTGCTCATCAAGAGCCACATAACACATTTCCATGTTACCGAAACACTATCATAACACATAACCATGTCAGGCATCACCTTCGACAGGCCACATAAACCTTGGCTATATAAAAATATTCCTGACACTAAATATGGCAAAAGATTTCCATTGATAAAATCTTATTTCCATGCTCATAAAAGAAATATTTTATAAACATGACCGTTCCATAAAAACAAAAGTCAAGTGTCAAGAGAATCCACTTGAAAGAGAGATGCTCTACATGTAGAGAATAATAATAAATCGACACACCTATTCCGAAACGGCACCAAAGTGAAAAGATACATTGACCCGTTGCCTACCGATAACTAGCAGTTACATGCGAATAGTTGCCACTATTCAACTCCAACGGTCAAACTTTTGTGCTTCCAAGACCACAAAATAAATAGTATAACTTAACACTAATATCCTTGTTTTCTCGTATATTATTCTCTCCATCTGTTACATGTTACATGCATTGCAACAAAATATCCATAGATTATAAGAAATCGTGTAAACTCACGTATCTCTCTCCACCACTTTCCCTTCTCTACTGTCTCCATCTCCATGGAACAAATTCCACTAATTAAGTCTTAACAAACGGGAACCAAAACTATGAAATAAGTTCTCCTTATCAACCAATAAAATACAATTAAATGCAAGAAGGCATTACTGGTGAAGGACGAAAACAAGGAATTATATCACATGCATATTACATGCCGGGTAATTATGGTATATTAAGTACCGTGAAATAAGCATATAGAATTATCTCCAGCCATACCCATATCAAAAGATACAACCAACTCCATAATCGTGAATTACTTAACATCCTTTATTTAAGCACAAGAGTACACAACATACATCTCCAAAAATAAAAGAATGTGGATCAAACCGACTTAGCATGTGGAGACATAAACTATCACACATATTTCAACACCCTAATCAACCGAAAATTTGATCTTCTTTAAAGATCCAGGACAAGGAACGCTCTTACGCGCCATTCGCCTAATTATTGGCCCTTTGTGACCAAAAATATCATGACGATTCTTTCGCGCCATTTCCATCGTCCGCAATTGACGCAAAGGAGTCGAAGTATAAAACTCTTGCTTCAAATGCCGGCGGGGAGGACAACTCACGGTTGATACCGTTAGGCGAACCTCTCATCGCTGTGGTAGACTCATCGGAATCCTCCATATTTTCCAATGGAGCCATCTCCTTTGGACTATGAAAATCATCATACGCGGATGAATCCTTTCCAATTTCCTGAGACCCATGTTCCGATATTTCCTTAACCGGATTAGCCGCAACGTTTTGGACTAAACGTTCTACCACAAAAGAGTCCTCTTCATCAGAAGAGATATCAATCATCACCGGTTGACTCTCATTCAAGAGGCATCGCCTTGCAAAGACCTCTTTTCATTCTTTGAGTGTGATGTTTAAGGAATTTCAAAAAGCATTATGACGGAAAAAATGTGTGGCAGTGTGTACATAAAAATGAACATGCAAAACACTTCTTTTATAGGCAACAAAGCGACTCATCCAAAAGACACAAACCAACTGCAACCGTCATCACAGCAGTTAACTAATCTAATACCTCCATGCGGTGCAACACTTCAATAATTAGTAAAATAACGAAACGAAGCCACCGTTGCACATGAACCGGTTGGATAACTAATTTAAGCTAGCATTTCAAAGCAGATTAGTAACATCATCAAGTAATAGCCACAGAAACACACTTTGTGCACATGTGGGCTAGTGAATAAAACTAACTAAATCAATATAGAGATGAGAACTCCAACCAGTGCCGTAACCGTCCACATCTACTCAATTCACCCGAACGGGTACATGGACTAGCACCAATACCGTGGATTATCCGATCACGATCGACGACAGCGATCAAATTATCCTAACCGGCGCACCAATCTGTATGACTTCCCCGTCATACGTACGCCCCACAGTTTCTTTGTCAGTGATACATCACTGCCAAGTCATTGGATTTATTAGTTGAATCATAATCACAATGCCAAAATTGTCTTCTTTGACAATTCTCCCACGAAAAGAGCCGAAAGACCCATAGGTCCCATCTCAATCTCGATTCAAATAATGTAAAACTTGTAGCCATAGAATTTAAAACCAATGAAAACAGTAAGTGAAAGCCACACAGCAAGTGGGACCTCTAATAGAATGCATAATCAAAAGACCACCGAACTAGAATAACCCCAATTAAAGTTGTGGACTTTTATTCTCTGGTGATAGTGTTCTATCTGACCATATTGAGAAGTGGCGGGTTCAAAACAAGGAGTCTGAATTTCCATGTTTACAAATTATTAACTATAATATCACACTTACATACGATAGTAAATACAGTAACGTATCAACTATCAAATACTCAACCAAAAAATAATATTCACCTTTCAAACATCATTGGCATATCAAAAGATAAATTAGAACGTACCTTCCATGAGAATAAAGTATATAATGAGTGGTGGCTTACTGAAACTGCAGCGCCATAATTCGATTACATCATCCTTTTCCTTTTGAAGTCTCCCATCGCATCTATCCGTCTTTGTCTTAAGAAAATCACCGACCCCATACCATTATTAATCCACTTTCATCTTTGCAAAAATGTTGTCTTTAGATTGTTGGAAAACCGGTCTTCAGAGGTCTTCAGAATGATGAAAGTAATGGGATCGTCTCTTCAAATCTGGAAACAAAAGAAACCAATTCGAATCGCGTTGAAGAAACGCTTTCCTAAAGACAGCATTTGCCCCCATCAGAAGGTGTGCACCGGGTTACAGCAAATCCGCCTTCAAGATAAATCGAATCTGAACTCTATGTTCTTTCTGTTTGCGTTTGCACAAACGAAGACAGGCGGAATATCCACTTAGCGAATGTATCAGAACCAATGACTGATATTCTATTTCTGTGGAATAATAGAATATCAGTTTGCCATTCTAGGAAGAGAATGTAGAGAGAAAGAGAGCAATTCAGTATGGAATTTTCCAATGTCTCAAATGACTTAACCAAAGGCCTATTTATAGACTTATAGGCACCCTTGTATGAAATGTTATGTCTCTAGTAAACAACCATAAGAAATGGTCATGTCTATTGAAGACAATTAAAGGAAAGACATGCCTATTAGTAGGCACCCTTTAAACAAATAATTAGGAAGGGTCATGCCTCTTGAAGGCACTCCATGATTCACATCCCTTCCTAATAATCACATCTTTCCCAAACAAACACACCCCAATTTAATGGGTGTTACAACCATTTACATAAAGTCACAATTCATGTGAAAAGGTGTAGCAACTTTTCACAAAATCCTCACTTAGTACCTTTCCAAAAATTCCAAACTAAAATCCAATTTTATGTTGAAAAACTCCAACAAAAAGTGGCCACACGTGACAGATCTCAAACGCGGCTGCACGTGAGGGGATGTTGAGGAAATGAATCCCACATTGCTTGGGAGTGGAATGAGTAATCACTTAATAACATCTGGGACCTCTCCACTCATTGCCAATTGGTTTTGAGATGGATATAAAGTTTTTACATGGTATCAGAGCGGGGTCCGTTCCACCCCACATTTTATAAAATTCACAATCCACACCCCACGATGACAGACCAACAAAAAGGCTGCACGATGATAGGACCAAAAAAGTGGCCACACGTGACAGACCTAAAACGCGGCTACACGTGAGGGGTGATGTTAAGAAAGTAGAGTCTCACATTGCTTAGAAATGGAATGGGTGATCACTTAATAACATTTGAGATCTCTCCACTCATTACTAATTGATTTTGAGATGGACATAAAGTTTCCACATCGTAAATAGTAGGAGTAGTTGATTGCAGTTGACTTGTTGCTTAAACGTTACTGATGGGGCAGGGCACAAGGGATTGGAAATCACTGATGGGCTAGTAGCTCCTTTTAATTTCTACAGTACCACTCTAGTGGGGACTTTGGCACCGTAGAGTGGATTTGCCGTGCCAAAACCTCAAAACTTTTTAACCGTTCGATTGATATATAAAATGGTAAATATTTCATATGGAGTAACTAGGGTTTGCCCGTGCCTGAAGGCACGGAGCAACGCGTTTTGAACATAATTAAAATGGATTACAGAACTATTGACCATCTGAAAGTTCAAAGCTAAACCTTAAAAAACCACACTAATTGGCTACGGGTACACCACCATTAGCTGCACATAAAACCATAAAAATATTGAAACCAACCAAAGCAATCAACAAACATATTAAGGGGAGATTTATATACAAAAATGCTTCAGAATGTCCCTATTTAACTCAATGTCCCGACCACAAATTAGAACCAACCATCATATGGTTTTTAATCAAATGGGATATTGCGCTATATTCATACCACCACACAATCATTTGAACACCGTCAATTCTAAACAACTAAGAAGAGTATTGTTCATGGATACCTTACAAATGTATCTGACCATTACAATTTTTATCTAACATGCGTGTCTAAAAAACCAGACCCATTGGTGTTAACTTGCAACCAACTCAACTAATTCCATGGCTCCAAAGGGGCTACAGGGTTTGGAAACTACTTGGCCAAACCCATTCTTGTTTCTAATGGCAAAAAACGTTAATGATTCTTATTGTTTTTTTTTAATGCTCATGGCATAAAACTTTATGTTCATGGCCAAACCCACTCAACATTTTCTTTTTGTCTCCATCGTAAATGAAAACAATGGCTCCTTCACCTTATTTCATATTGTTTCTTTTGCAATTTCCTTTCTTTTCATTAATCCATGCATTGAAGTATAATAAAAAGGCCAGCCTTTCTCGTGCACAACACCATCTACCATAAAAAAGAATCTAGGGCCCAAAAAAATAGTATTCAGCACATGCACATGGCTATTCCATTAAGGCATTCTCACAAACACCTTGAATGCAATACAAATTTACTAAAGAAAACAAAAAGCAAAGAAAACAAAGATGATGTACAGTTATTCTATTTAGGCATTCTTACAAACACCTTCAAAGCAAAAATTACAATGTGAGAAGAAAGATTACCTTGAATAAAAAAGGAGAAGAGTAAAAGGTAGGATTCTTGCCTTTCTTCCACTTTCTTTTTGTTGGAGTTTTTTCGGTGGTGTACAGAAGGACAGAGACGAGGGAGGGAGACGGAGGACAGAGGAGGGGAAACCGAAATGGCGGAATGAGGAGCGTCGGAGGGTGAGAGCGTTAATTGGTTTTGGATATGGGCAGACGTAATAGTGAGGAGGAGACCGCAAAACTATAAAT